>OW026417.1:20000000-21294406 GCA_932274075.1 Diarsia rubi
CATTGGGTATTACATGCGTGATGTTAAAAGCATTAAACCTTGTTGCCGCCAGTAGTCATCGCCTGGCGCCAAAGTTACATAATCATAGTTTTTTTTTTTGTAAATCACACTATTAACATATTTCCTTTCCTTTTTTTTTTTTTTTTTTGCCATAACACTAAGTTTACTAACCCTAGTCGTTAAGTTATTTTGTTGTTACTAACACTATGGACACTTGTCTGAATTAAAGAGTTTGAATTTGAATTATCATTTTTCACCTTGTATCTAAGTTACGTCCCATTTCTGAGATAACCCTACCGCACCTAGATTGCCCTGGTTGCCTGGAGCAACCCGATCTGGGATAAATCGTTAGGCTTATAGGTACCCGGTTATAATATTAACAGTATTATAAGAACTCCATATTATCTGCGACATTAAAAACATGAAACATTTTTCATGTAAGAAAATATAAATAAACTGTTTTGCCAAACTATCGTTTGAAGAAACGGAAGAAACAATTTAAGTTAATTACATCATACCATTAAGACGCACGCATACATACATGTACATACTCACACACATAATTCTTAGCGTGTCGATGGCAAAACTTCATTACTTATACACACCAATACACAAGAATACGTTTTTCTATTTTTCCAATATATTAATTTTATGTGTTTAAAGCTTTTAAGTACTAATGTTAAGTTAATGCAACTCTGGCCCCCAAGATACCCACCCACAGGCGCAGCCTCGTTTCAGGACATCATGTTTATCACCATTTTAAAATTAAAATTTAGCTTGCTACTGCCATGTATTATCAGAGCTAAGTTAGATTTAGAATTGGATGTCGTTAACCCTCTTTCCTACATTATCCCCTTTACAGTACGCACAATGTAAACATGACGTCACATAATAATATTTACTTATAAATCGGGTTATTTTTGGAAATCAGAAATTTAGTTGATATTTATAAAATTCAGAACTTCGTTTTACTCCTTGTTATTGTCATGATGCATTTTGTAATATCTTCCATCGCGCGAAGTTTGACACAACTCACACAACTAATCTGGTACTGTAAAGGTTTGTTTACGTTATAGCCTACCATCAACGATTACACAATTACTCACTATAGGTATCTGTACATCCACTTCGCAGTAAAACAATACTACTTTTCGGCTTTTCATCTTGTCATTGCACAGTACTGAACAAATCGTTCACGTCTAAATGGTACACAATAAACGGCATCTATCGAACGATCTACTTACCTAAGATAGGCATAGACTTTGACTTTGGCTTTTCGTTTTAGCTTGCTTGGGCTTTGGCTCATCGGTCACCATAGTGAAAAGTAATATCGGGCAATACATGGCATAAGACCATGATTAGTCATTGTATCGCGTACTGCAGTACAGTCCGAATTACATGGACATTTTTACATAACACGTCATAATACGAAATCTTAGCAACAATTTTATCACTGCAAGGGATTCAAGCCCAAAATCATGATAAACACTCTATCTGACTTGTAACGCGACTAAACTAAAAGACAGGGCGCAAACTACCGTCAATCTACTTTATAAAAGATACGTGCAATACCTGCAATACGTGTGAATTTCTGTTGGAAAACTAGGATCGTACCTACATAATCACTAATACCGACCTATAACATTTTTTTTTTTTTCATAACAAGATTTATGTGACTTGCCTCATACCCACATCGTACTTTTTTTTTTTTTAGTTTGATAAACGGGCGAGCTATTATTGCTAAGTTATGAATGGACTTTCTTTAGTAACTAGATAGAACTAGATAGAATAAACTGACGCACTTCGTTTACATTACTCGGGATGAGAAATTAAGACGATCAACTTAAATTCACCTGGTTGAATGCCATCGCGTCATGATGTTTTATACCCTAATTAAGAAATATGTAAAAATTAGCAGTTCCTCATATTTAATTTTAAGTTCCTCGTTTTCAATCTGTCAAGAACTTTATCCAATAAGTCTAAAACTGTTTGAATATCGGCTGGCGGTAGCAAGAGATCGCCCAGGAATGCTATCTATATCTCTGATAATAGTTTAATAAAATTATTGTAGCTATTTATAAGTATCTGATCTACATGATTTACTTTGGAATTGTTATTGTTGGATAATCTAATGCGCACTTGAACTAAATATGTACATCTTAAGTTTTTAACTCCTTAGTACACACCTAGTACCTACTCGTAAAACATTTTTTTGTACCGGGATAATATTATACAGATTAACTGACTATGATTAGATTTACTTATCGGGCTTACCAAATTATTTTGTCTACGATTCGCATAATTATCAACTCATGGGGCACTCCATGGTAAAACACATTTGGCTTATATATTTGGCTAATGGCATTTGGCTAATTTGGCAAATATTGGCATGTTTACTGACCTTGTTATTTATGCATGGTTCCTGGCAGCTCTCAGCGTGAAGTAGGTCGGTTCCTTCCTTCCATGTCCTTGGTTGCTGTTGACAACCTTTAGGTAGTCTTAATTTACCGTAGAACCGTTGCTGGCAGAGAGATGGATACTTCTTGTAACTCAAAGTGTCTCACAGGTGGTTACTGGCCGCAGTCTTCTTTTTCAAGGTCAAATTATGGAATGAACGATGCGATACTGAGGGTAGTCGCTTCGTGTTCCATCCAGATTGTCACCCGCTTTTTCAATTTGTGCCTTGTGATACTGGGATGGGAGACAATATTTTCCTTGCAGGCGGTGTGCATCGACGTACGTTCTTCGTTTGAATTTTTGACCTCGTCCTCCACAGTAGGTGACCGTTGACTTTTAAGTAGCAGAGAGTCGTTTTATCGTAGGTTTTTTTTTTATTCGATCCCACTTCTGACTGTTACGACAGTGGTAAAGAATAGACAGGAACTGATTCATTATTTTATTCGGACAGAGTCTCGACTTACAGGTTTCACAATCGAGCGCGACAAGACCTCGAAACTGAGCTTACAGGGCATTATATAGACTGATATCCCCACCGGAGGCATCCGGTAGTTATGGCGGTGTCTTCGCTTGACTGTGATTGGCTCGCGAGTCGTTGCCCGTCATTGGCTGGCTAGAGTGGCATGGCTATGGTATGCTAGAGTGGCATGGCTATGGTATGCTAGAGTGGCATGGCTATGGTATGCTAGAGTGGCAAGGCTATGGTTTGCTAGAGTGGCATGGTTATGGTTAGCTGTCATTGGCTGGCTAGGGTGGCACGCTGTGAGCAGGCTGTTGTAACAGAAATAATAACTCGTTGCTAGGACCGGGACTTTACTAAGTTAAAATCTATCTTTCTTTCTTTCTTTATCGTGTGGCTATCGCTTAATTAGGTGCCACAGCTTTATGCCGCGTGGGCCTCTGACAAGTCTTGACATGTTGTCGAGAAATATCTCTCAGGAATGCAGGTTTTGGGAGGCAGGAGATAAGAGATACCGCGGCCTCGACATAAAGGGCTAAGAAGGAACATGGGTGGTTTTTAGTCAGTGGAAGTCTGACACTCCCTTTCGCTCTGCCCAAGAGCGGGAGGGGTTATTCGTAGTCCGACGGTCACACGGCTTGACTGGTCACTACTTGCGCTGAACTCAAAAACTACAATGGAAGGTTAGCAGCTGAAACTATATTTTTCTGTAATTCTTCTAACAGTGGACCCAATTTAAAATTATTTCCAGCTTCAACCATAAAAAGACGTTCCGCCATGTCAAATATATCAGACCCATTTCCGACGGATTTACATAAAAAATCTGTTGAGATGTCCGAAAACTGTATCTTCACCAATTTATTGACACCACTCCCAATATAATTCTATCATCTTTAAAATCCTGAGATTAAGATCCAAAATCGAGTGGCTCTAACGTATTTCAAATGCAAAATGTTATTTGTATAGTCTATTCATCTATTGTGTAGGCACATATATAAATCCCGCGATGCCCTGTATTTGCTAAGGAACAGTGACATGAAAGGAGAGGACATCTGCCTATTCAAGCAGAATTTACTACTAATTCCTTGTGTTATTTTTTCTTTGAGTGGACACACGCTGGGCTCATTATTTGGGCATTCTTTTGAGCACGCTTTGGACCGCCTACGGGATTTAAAAGATGAGTACCTATTAGAAGTGATTGTATGGTGAAAGAGTCTGAAGTTCGCCATATGCAATTGTGATGATATCTTTTAATATAGTCAGCATGCTGTCAGCAACTCAGCTTCAAATACACTACATCTTTTTATCAGACTAATGGCAGAACTTCTTGTGAAGAGGATAAATTTAAATCACCGACGCTGTGTGGGTGAGTAACCGCGCTAATCAATGATTGTTCTATGTCCGTGTGAAAACAGGCTACATCACAACAAAAATACCGCTAAAAGCTGATAATATTACACATAAAAATAATAGCATAAAAGGTCTACAATCGAAAACTAATTAACATTCCGCGTTACCTTTCCCAGCGAAAAACTTATCTCAAAAGAGGATTTCCAGTGGTACTAAATAAATACTGATTAAAGGACAAAGGTTCACGTCTACCCACCTGACAGACCCTGGCCGTGATGCTAAAGGTCGGAACAGAAGTCAAGCGGAAACAATGAACTCGGACACAAGGGTATAAGGCTGTGGGTAGGAATTGTACAGTCGGGATGAGAAATGTACGTGGTTATTGTAGGTAAATCTAAATATTTCATACGAAATAAAATATTTCCATGGGCCATCCCAAAACGTCTAGGAAAGATGCATGCCCTACAATAAGTCGTAGGTCACTGTACAACAAAAACGTAAAACACGATATTTACAATCATCTAGGAATCTGAAAGATGAACGCTTACTAGAACTTGATGTATTAAAATCAAGATCAAATCAATTTATGGGCCTGCCTGTCTATTTGGTAGCCTGTATTTGATCATTTCAATTTTGGATGATAAGTACCTAAAAAACTGGAAAAAACGCGAGTGATCGCGAGACCTGACAGACAAAGACTGACAGAGTAATAGGTACGAACAATGACAGGCGTGATATTGTTTTAGAAAAGGATTAGATATTATTTTATTTTATCACGCGACAAGAAGACTGTTTCCTCTTCTAGGAGGTCCATCGTTGCTAACTACGAGTTTCCTATAAATATCTGTTGCTATACCAATAACTTATGGCGCTTACAGTACTGTAGGTATCTAAACATTTTTTACGTGGGAGTTTATAACAAAGATCAAAGAGATCCTCCGCCCAGGAATGTTCAATGATAATATTATTTTATCATTCCAAGTGTTTGTAATTCCTAAAGAGCACTGTGCCTTGTTTTAATGGTATTAATTAGCTGTTATGAATTTAATAAATGATTTTGTGTTTATTTTTAAATTATAGTCTGTGGCTTTTATACCAATTTCTGGGAAATAATGTGACTGCTTGTTTTTCTTACATTAGATCGTGTTCGAAAATTACACTGCGCTGTAAAACGCAATCCTCGAAGTAGTTTAAAAGGCTCCCATACATAAATGGTACTGGGCAGGATAGTTCAGGATTGGTGCCCTGAAACAGCGGAGGTGATGGAGGGGCGAATGTCGATATTTTTCTAGACAATTGAAAATAAGTAGCATAGAAACGTAGTTACGTTGAAAGGAAATAGAGGGAGGCCTTTGCTCAGCATTAATTTCGTCTAGCAATAATAATGAATGCCATTAATATTTTACTTAATAAACTAACGAGTAAGTTTATATGTAGGAGGATTTTTTTATTTTTGGCTGACGGAAATCTCAAAGCTCACAAAAGAGCAGCTCTATTAGTTATTGTATATTCTCTTTTTCATTACAACACTTATTACCAAGGTTTAATATAATATTTAAAACGCAATAAAGTGACGCAATCACTGCATTTCCGGAGAATCGACCATTAAAAAAAAACTGTCATGGCCGCCGAAACCATTGACATTTTCTTCATATTTCCCCAACTTAACCTTAATCTCTGAAAGTACATACAAATACATAAAAAAGGCTATTGTTTTACAACCTTTAGAGTACAATGGTGCGTGACTGTACCGGCCTTGTTTACACTGGCACATTTATGTTTCAATGACACGGTGTCTTAGCTATATGTTTAGACTAGCTTGTGCCAGCGGCATCGCCCGCGTGGAGTTTGATAATTGACCCACGGGCTCATACTACCGGGATAAGAACTATCCCATGTGTTTATTCAGGTTATAAACTGTATGTGATCTTAATTTCATCCACATCCGTTCAGTAGTTTTTGCGTGAAAGAGTAACAAACATCCATTCATACATCTTCAAAAACTTTCGCATTTATAATATTTGTAGGATTAGGTCCCTAGCTTATTTGACTATTGAGACAGATATTCTACGACAGTTCTTGCAAACTGGTACAGTCAGTGTCCCGCATTACCTAACCCCTTTTAAAAAGAAGAAGAGGGGTCAGGTAATACTGGTCACTGACTATACCAGTTTACATGTATTGTGTGTTTTTAGGCTATTAGTGTTCCTACACCACGTTCAGTGCTCGTAATTTGCGTGTGGATGGGAAAATTTATAATTCGATATAAGAAAGGCCAGCAATGCCTTGGTGTTACTGAGGTTCTTAAGGAGAGTCCATACCCGATTAACTTGCTCTGGTCTTGATCATCATCATCATCGTCATAGCAAATGTGTCCTTGTTTATTTCATACTTTGTATACCTACTCTCAGAGTAGATAAATGATCATCAATATTAGCCCATTAAGGGTAAGACTGGTCGGCGCGTTCGTGTTCCACTCGTGCCTCAAAGAGATGTCGGCAACACGGGAGGGGCCCGAAAGGGCTGACGCCCGTCGGGGCTGCGGCCTCGACATATAGGGCTAAGAAGGAACATGGGTGGTTTTTAGTCAGTAGAAGTCTGACACTCCCTTTCGCTCTGCTCAAGAGCGGGAGGGGTTATTTGATGATTTCCCACCCCGCAAAAAAAAAAGGGTAAGACTGGTAACTTTATTTAAATATCAAAGTTACTAATTAATTTCTATTTCTTAATTTGGTTCTGAACCCAGTACTATCTAATTAATCGTTTCTTCTGCAAACATCACTTACGCGTCTGCTTACCCCGTAATTACTGTGACGTCACTTAGTCGGGTGCGCCGGCGCCGCGTGGCTGCATCTTAAATTAAGTTGCTATAATAACATTAGTGTTGACTAAGATGCTGTGATGATATGGTTGTCAACTTTTGCATTGAAAGAATTATATTTTAAGAGTGTGTTTATTTCTTTATCAGTCACGCTTTAACGGCTGCACGCTTTTGGATGAAAATTGGCATAAGAATAGACCATACCATTAGGTAACGTTTGATCATGATAATGTTTGACATCGGTTGTCGTGGTATATAAAGGGTGTAAAAGAACCCTTAAAGGCAAACAAAGAGCACGTGTTCTCCCCGCACCACTGCGATCATTTATTTTGTATGTTTTAGAACATACCTGAGAACCCCCTAGTTACGGAGATATTGGGGTCACAGTTCCAAATTTTTAACAGCTATTTTTGTAAATACTAGTTTTTCAGGTTATAACTTTACTTAGATTACCAGCATGACCCGTTTACTATCCAAAGCATCCACTAGCACATTTTTTTAAAAGTGCTACATTGAGTTTTACCGGAAAATGTGATTATTGACCCCAAGAAAAAGTCGTAGGGGTACTTAGTTTGATGTACAGAATGCTTGGTGGACGGTTGTGTGAAGGGTTAATTTACATCCTGTATATGGGTATATCGATGCGGAGGAATGAGGAATATGTCGTGACGAAAGTTTTGAGTATGAATCTGGATGGGTAAGAGTAGAAGACGACCAAAGAAACGTTGGTGTAGAGGATGACATGGCAAATGAGATGAACATGGGAGAAGTCATGCCCCCCGACCCAAAATGAATTGGGATAACGGTAGGAGAATGATGAACTGAGATTTAAATTTCTTAAAAAGTAGTCTTTGTTTCAACATGTTCGATGCACGAAGTTGTATTTACAAGCCTGGTTTAGAAAACTTTAGCACCTAAGCACTTGTTATGACTACATTTAACAGAAGTATTTCAACAACCATTGTTAGGTTTGGTTAGGTTTTTTAAAACTAGACTGGTTTGTTGACAGTTTAGGCCTATGGTGGGGAATGCAGGGTAGCATTCCCCACCTCGAATGGCTGTAAAATATTCGTAGTGAAAAGTGTATCAAGATTTATGCAGTCATTTTCAAGATATTTTCATCAACCAAACCCAATTTAAAAAAAAAAAAACTTTGCCCCACTCCTCCTGTATCGTGGGAGCGTTCACAAACATTTGAACTCACATACACAAATACCTAGACCCGGAACAACTATCTGTAGGCCATACAAATATTTGTTCCGGGCGGGGATCAAACCCGCGACACGTAGCGCAGCAGTCAACTGCTTGAGCCACTGCGCCAACCGTACCGTCAATCGTGCTGTCGGTTTCCTCACGTTGTTTTCCTACAAGGGAGCAAGTGATATAATTATCCGATATGCAAATAGATCTGAAAAACCAGAGGCGCGTGGGTTCGAAGTTAAGACGAATGACTTGGCAGTTCGACGGCCACATCTTTTAAATGTCTAAATAGACACCGAACCCAAGTCGGCCGTAGCAAAGACAATCTCTTCAGATGGAAGTTCATGGACGGTTCAGCAGGGCTATTGCGTATCTTTTATATGACAGTGGCTAACCCATAGTGCCTATCAATTACTGTCAAATGGTTCCATTTTGTACTAAACCATAACCAATTTGATAGTTAATCCATGGGCAATATGATAGCCACTGATTTTTAAAGATACGCAATAGCAATGCTGGTCATAAGTGTGTATGCGGCGTATCTCCACAGACAATGGCCCACCTTCCATCTTGCGCTGCATGTCCTGACACCTACACATTTGACGATCTTATCACTGCATCAGCAAGCTGAGTTCGCATAGCTGAATATTGGGCCAAAATTTAATTTATTTAGTGAAGATTTGCCTTCGACACGCTTGAAAGAAGAAGACAGTCACAACTTTAGATCATCACTGCTATCAAACCACCATAACCAATGCTTATCAGAAAACCTTTGCTTTACGTTTTTTCAGTATTCACGTAGCAACATTAGTTACAACCAGTTTCCACGTGGTTACAATGAAGTCGTTATATTTCCAAAAGTTCCCGGAACCTGTTTTTTATAAACCTATTACCTACAATCACGCCAGGGCTATTAAACAGTATAATAAAGTATGTTAAAATTGAATAACATAATAGTTTTCCACAATAACCATGAGTACATCAGCCATTTTATTTAAAGGCCTTGTTAAATATAATACGATTCGAGGTTGTTACCAGTTATCCTTGACACGCCATGTTCTATATCGTTTTCATGCTAATTTATATTTTCTTGTTTAAAAATAGAGCGGCTGCAGAGCATGAGGTCGTGGATTTGACTCCTAGATCGGGCAATGTGTTTTTTTTTAATGGGACAAGCCCGCCTCACTATTCCCTAACCACTGTAACTCCTGTAAGCCAGAATCAACAGTGGCGACCACAAGAAAAGCGCTGAGACAATAAAGCCCGACGAAGTCCCAGAGAAACGATTTAACTGTCTTGGATCCCGCAACGAAATTAATCAGAAAAGAATAGCGGAGGAGTAGGAAAAACAGAAATGTCCACTTCCCTCCATATGAGCAGGAGACAGAAAAGAACAAGGCCAATAGGCACACAGGGACCTATACAACTGGGATAAGCCCAGTTGCCTAGCACCACGAATACTGTTGTCATTAATATTACTGGGTCCTAAGTTGTGAGCTGTTATATTTGATTCCAATAATAGGTGGGCAAAGTGTTTGTCCATCAGAAATTTCTCGGAGTCTAGACTCGAGTCCGGTTGATGGGAATAGGCTCGACCTCTATTACATGGGACTTAAACATTACCGGGGGTTTCTTTATAGAAATACCTTTGCCTCACCCCTCCGAGATTACAGGCGTGATGTTATGTATGTATGTAAATAAAAGAAAACGAGTAATAATGTGTCGCTTTTAAATATTCACTACAAGATTCTATGTTTAGCACAAATTTTGGCAATATTAGTCAAGATTTTCTTCGAAGGAATTAGGCAAGAAAATACTTACAATATATTATAATTAATTTAAATAAATCAACATAGCAACGTGACCGACAACCCTATTTCAAAAACTTACAACTACAATCAAATCACGCGAAATAAAACCTTATTTTTCACACAACAAGGAATAAGCAGCCGCATTTAACACAAGCAATCAAGTTAGAACTAAAAATAGCCAAGTAAATGAGCTAATGAGCGCAATTTTGCGTTAAATCGCTCCAAGATGGAGCTTTAAAAGGAACTGCCACCGTTAATGCAATGTGCTGCTAAGTCTAAGTTGTACGACTTGTATGAAGTTGTATGATTACGAAATACTAGACTTCATATTTGTGTGATGAGGTATACAAGAAAATGTTATAGGAATTGTGTGTGGTAAGCTTAGTAGGTGTTATTGTGTAGGGAGTGGGCATCTAAATATCTATGAATACGTATCTTCGTCGTCGTAAAGTGTAAAAGGAAATATATTAATATGGTGCAGTTTGGTTTAAAATTAAGCATTCGTTTTTCGTATAAGGCGATGTCAAAAATGTAGTAACGTAAATAAAATTACCTCAAATCGACTAAAACCTATTATGATTTGTCGTCGATTATTAATGTATTTAGTTCTGTTTTAACTGTGTTAAGTTGTTTCGGATATTCACAATGTAATTTTGAGTCCTATGACTAATAGGAAGCCGAAAGTTAATGACTTGGATCGTTCACAGCCCCTGAATCATACGGCGCCACATGTTGCCTGAACGCTGATTAATCGACGCAAGCGCATCCGATAATGTTGCAAGTGAGTGCTTCTCGCTTCTGTATCGTTTTGTTAAATGTTGGGTAACAAAGTAACAATGGTTGATATGTGTGGATATGTAAGTATCGAGGACTTAATAATTTGTTGGGTTTATAAACATTTGGATGAATTTGTCTCTCCGGTTTTTTTTACACATTTCGCCATGTCATAATTATCTGATCGAAGCAGAGCTGCGACTCGATGCAGATGCCATTGCAATATTTAAGATAAAACAATACAAAACATTTTTAACAATAAGTCATGGTTAGAAGAAGCTCGTAACTTAATAATAACTGCCGGTCGGGTCGATCTTCATGTTACGCCCTGCTTTTTTTTTGGGGGTGTGGGAAATCATCAAATAACCCGTCCCGCTCTTGCGCAGAGCGAAAGGGAGTGTCAGACTTCTACTGACTAAAAACCACCCATGTTCCTTCTTAGCCCTTTATGTCGAGGCCGCGGTATCTCTTACAACATCTCGCAGCCCCGACGGGACGACCTGCTTGAGTAAGTTGGTTTTTGAATGGGTGACCAGGTGGCCAACCAGTATAAAGGGTGGAAAAGTACCCTTAACGCAAACGAAGGGCACTTGTTCTCCCCACCACTGCGATCATTTTGGTTTCGGTTCTAGACCATACTTGGGAACCCCCTAGTTACGGAGATATTGGGAGTAAAAGTTCCAAATTTTGCACAGCTGTTTTTGTAAATACTAGTTTTTCAGGTTAAAACTAGTCAAGTTACGTCCATGCCCCGTTTACTATTCAAAGTATCCACTAATACAAAAAAGCACAATGTTTTAAGAGTCCTACATTGAGTTTTACCGTAAAACGTGATTTTTGACCCCAAAAAAAATGTCGTTTTCCAGCAAAAATTTTTGCGTAGGGGTACTTAGATCGATGTACAGAATGCTTGGTTGACGTATGTGTGAAGGGTTGCTTTACACCCTGTATGTATACAGAGTTTCCTCAGTGCCTCGGAAATCACGTTAAACCGTTGGTCCCGGCTGCCATATCCAGTCTTACCAAAGAGTATCGTATTACCTAGTACTAACTGGGTTGTGGAGGTCAGATAGGCAGACTGTTATTCAGCTGCATCAGGTTGAACTGGAAGCCGAATCCAACATAGTTGGCAAAAGGCTAGGCATTTGATGAAGCCATAATTAAAAGGATGTTCCTACAGGAAACTGCACAAACGATAAAGTTATCGATATATTTTTAAGAAACAAGTTATTTAAAAATAATTGTTTGGTTATATGTTCCATCATCGATACTACTTGCATATCGATAAACCAATATATATAAAAATCAATGCCACTTTTCGTTGTAATTTTATAACTCAAGAACGGGCTCACCTATCCAAACCAAATGTTTAGGCTTTGTTCGGACTATTTAGTAGATGGTTTATGTGAAGTTTGCACAAAACGTGTCGAGCAGTTCTTCATTTATATCACATTTTTTGTAACAAATGCATTCAATAAATGGCGGATCGGAGACGCTACTGTCCCGGCAAGACGACGTCTACCAGGTCCGCTAGTGTAAGTATAATATCAAAATGAAGTCTTCTCTCAAGCAATAAATAGCACGTAATCAGTGGCAGCAAACAACATAACAATGTAAAATGATTTACTTCGAAATAAACACGTTACAATCACGCGAACAGTTATTAATATGAACGATGACTAACGAGACCGCTCCTGTGGACTAGGCTAGATTTATAGATAGTACTATATTGTGTGTAGTCAGGCAATGTAGTGAGGTATGGGTCTATGTTACTGTACGAAGTTTTCAGGCACGTGTTTAATAGAAAAGGTCTTTAATGTCGCAGTCAAATGGTTACGGTTTCGTCTAGGTTAGTTCTTCTGGAAGAGTAACCAACAAGACCCTATTGCTAAGGCTCCGCTGTCCGTTTGTCCGTCCCTTTATCTGTTAGCGGACTGTATATCTGATCCATAATGGGTATACAGCAGAAACTTTCTCTTTCTCTCTGAATTTGTTTTTCCGTTCCTTTATTATTAGGGTATTTTACCAAAAAAAATCCAATTAGTCCGTCACATAGATTTTTCAAAAAGTAATGGACACGTATTTTTTCTTTTTTCACTTATACAACACATGAAGACGATATAGAGCTTCGAAAAGTCGCGTCAAGTCGTGTGACGTCACAAGGTTAGTACTTTTTAACCCACTAAGTGACGTCAAAAGTCCCCACTCATGATCTTTGACACGTTTTATTTTCGTCATTTTGTATTAATTTGATAAAACAAAAAACACGTACCTATCCAATATTTTTCGATCTTACAGATTTTTTTTAGATTTTTTTGGTAAAATACCCTATTAAATTAATGCACGAGTCCGACATGCTCTAAGCTGTTTTTTGGATGTTCAGATGATAGTCGCTATGTGTTTACTGCTTCCAAAATATTTTTCTCCACTTATGGACAACTACATCCAGTCGGAAACCGCTGCTCACTTTTTCTTGACTACCTACCCAAAACCAGTAAACGCAGAAAAGTAGTTCTTGTTTAATTTCTTTCCTTCTAGCGCTGCCTTTAGTATCTTGGTTTATAGTTTCGAATCATCACAAAAAGCACTTACGGTACATCGTAATGGCACTCGTTTTGTAAAAGATGTATTCAATGATAGAAAAAAGGGGTTGGGTAAAAAGAGTATTATGTTTTGCGTAATGCTCAACGAAGCGTGAAATGAGCTGATGTCGCGAGAAAGTCGTTGGGTAATAGGATAACTGTTAGATGGCAATTTTTGAAGTAGGAAACATATTTTGATTAGGTTTTAAGGAATTGAGTTTTCTTTTTTCAAAGCCTAAATACCATAATATCAATTTTAAACTGGCATACTCAAAGTCATGTACTTATTCAAAAAATAAAATTCCTTTTTAAAATGGCGTACCTACTGCATGTCGTTTTTAAAATGATTCCTTGATTAAACTCATCAATTTTAGAAGAAGCAGTCAACAATTTTGTCACTAAAAATGTACTATCTCAATTCTCCGTTTTTTTTTAAACTTCAGATAAATCAGAAGATCAGGAAGCAAATGCCTACAACTGTATTTACGCACGAAAACCCATTTAAAAACGAAACGTGACTTCTAACTTCTTATCGAAACCGTCATACTCTATTTTTAATCTATTTAATTGCAACAAAACCTCTTCAAAAATACAGTAGCATCCTTAACATTAAAGACGAAACTTAGCTACAAACACAAGTGTTCCCAAAATAATTAAATTAAATCTTCAAAGTGGTCCATTTCTTACGGCTTTGTTCTTCCAGCATCTGCTCCAGTTTACCTGGTGAACATCTGCCCACAAATAATGTGGCATCGAGCCCTTCGCGAATAGATTAAGGAAGCTTTGTGTGTACACAAACCCTAATCTTGAGTAGTGGTGGGATGTGTTTCGATAATGTTGTCGATATTTTTTGCGAAACATTTGTTTTGCGATTTGAAAAATGTGAGGGAGGTTAGTTATTGAAAAGTATAGAGAATAATGCATATTGAAACTTCATTATCGTCACGTTTTGTCTGTATGACTCTTTTGTGGATGACTAATAGTTTTTACCTACAGAATCAATGAGTAATTAGCCGATAATATTTGATGATAACGTGAGGATCAAAATAATAAATCATTAAATAGTTATTATTAGTTCCATATCGCTTGTACACAGTCTATGATAAGATAAAAAAATAATTTCCGATTCTTTGTGACGACATATTTAAAGTCACTGATGAATAGCGCAGTGTATTGAACGAGACTATCTGTTATCTATAGATAAAATAAGGAAGCAGAGTTGTGTTACGTACGAAATACAAAGATAAGGTTAAGTACATATTTGGTTTGTGTTCTCGTGGGCTACTAACATTTTCCAAACAGTGTATTCGATTTCAGGTTAGATAAATATTTTTTGTTACTTCTGTAATATTGTAGAACATACTACATTACTAATTTGAAACTATTTGTGCTGGATCGTGATCTAGTACCGGACATTCATGATTTTGTTAGTGACAGAAATTACAAGTAAAACATTACAAAAATCTATGGATTTTGTCGATAACCTTACTAATTCTTAAGTTCAATCCCATCTCTAAAACCGCTCCTTACTCTTCCAAACATTTGAAAGCATAATTACATGTTTCCTGATACGTGAATTTCGCGATCATTATTAAGCAATTTACTGGCGGTTACCATGGTAACGCCTACTATTTCAAACAGGCCCCTTTTCTTACCCTATGTTCAACAAGTGAAAGATCTGTTTGTGTTTATGATGCAAATAACTCTTTTATGACGTTAATTGATTTAGTATTATGACAGATGACACGTCCATGTAAATGCATGGGAATGAACGACAAGAAAGTGAATGGAATGGATGGATTGTATTCTTTCCGCTTTCTGTGAATGCTGTGTTTATGTGTATGCTAATTTGCCGAATAGAAACACTCTGTTTTCTTGAGAATATTTTCAATTAATAGATTTAGTATCGATATTGGTTGTTGTCGTTTACTCGGAACTACAAATTATCATATATAATTTTTTTTGAAGTGACATATTCGTATCAAAAGCATAAAAGCTTACGTAACTGGTGACACAGGAAACTCTCGGTACAGCCCACTTTAACTCTGCAGTTTGAGGTGGCGCTGCTTGTCAAGAAAAAATACATCGTTATGTTAAACTTAGTACATTTATTTTAGCTCTGTGTTTTTCCGCCTGTGCAGATAAGTTGGTTAAAGTGTACTTGCTGACTTCTACCTGGCCGAGGAAACGGGGTAACTAATTTGCATATTAAACAATACACTGATGTTAAATGGAATAACTACATTCTGAATATTATTACGAAGCAATCGAACCATGTAAATTCTGCTGACATAGATGGAGTGGAAAATGAATGAGGGTTTTTATAAAATGTTTCTACTTCGACAAATAAAAAAGAACGATGAACCTATATATATATTTAAAGCTTAAATTTTTCTGAGGTAAATCTTGAAAAAATAAAAAGAGAATAATTTTCAAGCCACTGAAGTATAAATCTAATAACGAGGTGGTCGACCCCATAGTGCTAATATTAGTATATTGTTACAAAATATTTTTATGTAGGTACTGTATTTGCGTCATTGATGAAATCAAATCATGATTTGACGTCATTCATCCATCATCTGATGATATACCTCACTTACAAATAAACTAATTCGCAGAAGAACAATTGAAGGTAAAAAACATAAATGAAAATAAAAATCATTAGGTTTTGCCCGATGTTTGATTTATTTATTTAAGGCCGGACTTGACAAACGGATCTTGGAGAACAACCATGGTAACAAACATCTAAACAAAAAAATATGCACGCCATCAAAAAATATCAACTCGAAAATAGGGTTGCGCCACCTAAAATAAAATATCGATAACGCGATTGAATCGCGATTTACGATTCAGCTCGTGTGGCGCGGCTAAACAATGGTTTCCGTTTCCTGCCCGCCACGTGCACCGAAACAACCGAATTTCGTATATGGAATTCACTTAATTGGACGAGATAAAAATACAATTATGGAAATTTTTAAGATGTATGTTATTAATTCGGCTTATTTATCACCTTTAAATTGATTTAAGGGTAACTTATGTAGTAAAAGTAATGAAGGATTGTGAAAGAATGTTTGCATTTAAAATGTATGTGTTTATCAGTGAAGTTTTGTTTGCATAACAATGTCTTTGTTTATTTTCTGTCTGGCAGAAAAATGTGCAAACCGTATCAATACAAAAAATCCAGCAAATCCGTCATGGAAAAATGATTAAATACACAAGTTTGCGTAATATGAATGCAAATATTATTTTTCAGAACTCGTAAATTACCGCAGCAGTTTTATTTTGAGAAGAAAAAATAACATTATCTTGGAAGATATTATGTATTTCAAATATCGTTTGATTTTTACGACTTGCTGAGAGCGTGTGCCAAATGTGCCAATATTTTTTGTTTAGAAATAAAATAAAAATGTATATATTTAGAATTTTATGAGATTATTGAAATATACATTGGTGAGGAAGACAAAATATATTGCTTTGCAATTAGTTAATAATTTAGTTTTGCATGGAACACCAATAAGAGCAACATATCACACATGTAGGTAAATGAGAGAAACGCAACTAAGAGTTACAAGAAAAATCTGTTAGTAAAAGGTTATTATTTCTAAATATAGAAGCTATAGGCTCTACTTACCCCAGTAAGAAAGAGTGAGAAACGTATTCAGTACGCGGATCTAGAGAATAGTGTCGATTGAATAGATTTCCATTCATCTTTTTCCATTTCAATAAACAATGTATGGGAATCGAACTGATTTGTATTGTTTTGTTGATTCTTATGCACTCGTTACCTCTGTTGTTCTTTTTTAATAATTGTTGCATACGCTTCTCAGTAATCCAGTGGAATTAAGTGAGAATGTAATTTGCAGGTTTCTTTTTTTATTTGATGTTTAAAACAATCTCATTAAAAGCCCATTTAGATTTTCAATTTTCTGTTACATAACTGTTTCTGTTAGGTAGAGACATATACTCATTAGTACACCCACACTTCGCCAGTTATATTGAATACACAAATGTAATAGGGGGCGAGCCTATTGCCATCAACCAAGCGCGAATCCAGACTACCTGGCTGCTACTGAAAGAATCCTGATGTAAAGCCCAATAACACTTTGCTTTACCTGGGAATCGAACCGAAGACCTCAAGCACAGCAGTCGCGTTTACAACCACTTGACCAACGAGGCAATTTTCTGCGTTATATTCAACAGGAAGCTTCCCAACGTACACCAATAGTTTAATATCGATAAATCTATGACAACTACACGCTACACCTCTAGTTATTACTACTTATCAGTAAAATCACACCTGACTTCATTACATACGTACGTACTAATATACTTATATAACTTCATATTCAAAGGGACAGTACATAGGGAGTGTAATCTGTATATATATACACACCTACCTATCTATATGTTAATACCGGCCGATATCCCGCTTCATTTGTCGGTTGCATCTGAACTAGGGTTGGCAGGCAATCTTTTTATATTAAGAGGCTTAAGCCGGAATTAATAAGCAGGGAGGTTAACAAAGTTATATTAAAAATTGTGAAGATGTATGATTTTGTTTTAGGGGGTCTATTGCATTTTTGTTAAATTTCAAGCTTGTGGTAAGGTTTTGCTCTAGTATATAAATTATCTTTAACAGAGTTCTTGGTTCCAAATTACTACTAAATTTAAAAGTGAGACAGAGTTAGATAGCTACAGTTTTAATTTTCAAGGGTATATTACCATTACTTTTAAGTTTAGTTCAATATCAATATAAAGTATCTTGTTTTGCTATCTATGAGCAGCTTTACCGAGATTCTTAGAAAAAGGCACAAGCCTGTAAAGAGCACGACGACCAGAAACGGATTTTCATTTCTCTCTTTCATTTCCTATCTGTTATCTCAACCTGATCGATTACATCCCGTCACTTATAAACATGTTAGATTAACTAAACTCGCAGTACTGATCGCGATCAACTTCAAACGTTAGAATAATCTCTAACTGATCGTAGGTGTCACCCCTGATTTCCTGCACTTTCAGTATCCGCTGTGCGTTTATTTGCTTTCATATCGACGCGACGGCTTGCGTAACTTCAACGCACTAAAATGCGTCAATTTGCAATGCTGTTGCAGTTCTGCTAGTGATATAATAGTCGGTGATAGGGCACGGTTCTGGTGGGCTGGAGTTCTATTTTCGTTTATGTCGAAAGATATGTCTGCAGCTTGTTCTTCCTTGAACTCTAACTATGAATCGGTGCCTTCGGAAGGACAAAAAAAGGAATGAATATGCTATGCCTCAACTTCTTTGCCGCCCTCAGTTTTCAAAAAGCTGCAGATGAAGATATCTCTGCGCTAAAACCGATACCGTGGAAGTATTGGGTCAATAACATTTAGAAGTAGGTACTATGAACACGAACAAAAACAATTATCTTCACGAAAAGAGAAAAACCGTCCATCCAGTTACTTAGTAAGAAAAAGCCAACTTCACCTTTAAAGAAACTTCAACTCAAAAGAACCGCAAGAATAAAACTCTCTAAAGACTAAACACGTCTTGAAGACCTTACGACAGAAAGTTATGAGTCGCGACCAATTTCCTAGCTTCAGAAACTTAA
The DNA here is from genome assembly GCA_932274075.1 of Diarsia rubi. Taxonomy (NCBI): domain Eukaryota; kingdom Metazoa; phylum Arthropoda; class Insecta; order Lepidoptera; family Noctuidae; genus Diarsia; species Diarsia rubi. Next base: position 20,019,046 of record OW026417.1, read on the forward strand.
CGAGTTTCTATTGTAGTTATAAAAAGGGACGGTGCAACTGGGTCGCCTGTCATGGCGACGCCGACCTCTGTGCTTCGCAAATGGCTTTTCCGATTGCACTATACGCCACTATAGTGCGGTAAATGTGTCGAGGATAGCATTCCCGTTACGGTTTTCTATTAAATTCTAATGTTACGGTTTATTGTTATTCTTATTGTTTTGTTTTCGTCGTTCTTTGGTTTGTATTTGCTAGTTAGTATTTAAGTAAGGACTAAGTAAATAAGGCAAAACTCATTTGCTTTATTTGTTTAAATAGCTATTCAAGATCGTTAGTACGGTTTTTTAGCTTGATTTTCAACTGCCAATCTAAACGAACAAAAACAGATAAAAAATATGCTTTTCATCATCTACCTAGGCTTTTCTAACTATGTTGGGGTCGGCTTCCAGTCTAACCGGGTGCAGGTTGAATACCAGTATTTTACATGGAGCGACTGCCTTCACAACGCAGTTAATACTGGGTAATACGATACCCCTTGGTAAGACTGGATGCAAGACTTTTAGGCCACTGACTACCTGTAACAGCTGTCAAAGATTTAGAAATGGCAGTCGGGACAAACGTGTAACGGCTTGAAATAAATATGAGTTTTACTAAACCTTAAAACACGGGACATCCCTAGTAGTAGTTACGTATGTAAGCATGTCTATGGACTCTATGTACATAGAACGTTCCAATCCCGATATTTCCATTATCGTTGTGCAGCACTATTTGCGACCTATTTTCTCTTGTCTTGGTTTTAAAGTTTTCAAAATTGGAACGGCACTATTCCGTTAGGTTGGACGGGGTTGCTTCTTTTTTAAAGTTCAAGCTAGGCTAGTTTTATTTTTAAACGTTTTCATTGATCTACAGTTAACGTTCGATTTTTGAGATGACAGATTCTTGTCAGATTCGACACGGTTACTTCAAATGATTATTCTTTCTTTACTTCAATTCGATTTAATTTATTTTCAAATCGATTAAACGCACGTTTAATCTTTAGGTTATTTTGTAAATAATTGGATAATTTCGTCAACTAATTTTAAAGATTTTAGTGGTCATTTCGATTTGGTAAGGAATGGTATAATCATTGACTGTAATTTGATTTTAATTTAACAACGAAATGCTTGGTTTGGGATAGATAAAAAATCGAAATAATGTAGTGACATTATGCTGGTTCTAATGTAAATGTTAAAGCTGGTTGGGAAAATAAAATTATGTAGGTACCTACATCAATTTTAAAAAGATTCAAAATTTTTTTCTACGTAATGTTATTATTCGAAAACCCACCTTTTTCTTTCTTGTATTTAGACAAATAGTTTGTACCTGTTGTTCACTGCTGTTTACAAACAAAACAACACAATACAGTAAACTACTACGTTTTAATACTTTACAATAGTAACAAAGGATCACGTTTCGAACGCTGCAGTGCTGCACCTATGATGACAATGCAAACTGAGGTCAAAATCAATGTTGTATATGAGTCACATCACTAGTTTGTATCGATATGACGTATGATGTTAATTTTATCGATTACATCAGTGCGATTAAGTTGTAGTATGTTTATGTAATTTTTTTACGTAGTAATCTGTTGAAGCGGTATTTGGATGTTTATTTGCTTTAAGGTAAGATAAAACTTAAGAATATTTAAAAGGGTGAGGAGGATATTTATAATTAATTACTTCAAAAAAAACCGCATAAGAAAAAGCCTCGTTCCTAAGACGCTAGTTTACTTGAACCTAAGATCCACGTACATCAGCCATATTTGATCCGGATATTGATCCCGGGAGTGTCGTGCCCATCCGGACTCCACCGCAATATGTTGCAGAACCTTTTCAATAACGTAAGCCCTCCGTGCTGACCCCAATAAATAGTTAGGCGCACTCGTCTTGGCAGGATGAGATCAAAGTGATGGGAGGAAGCGATTATTTATTGAAGAAATTTCTGATGTCTCAAACTTTTTTCGATCAGTATGTGGCCAACAGCACATCCCTATTATCGGCTTGTTCAAGTTCGCATTTCATGTCCAGTTTCTCTCTATGGATTTTTTTTAAACGGGTGCAGTTCTAATATAGTAGAACGCAATTACGCGGTCATCGCTAGTTTGCGTGCACAGAGCTCATACAAATGGTATGTTGATGGAGTCCATCGTGCGATTATCTATTATTCATACTTGTTAGATATTGTTTGACCAATCGGGCGACTAGTTCTCGTGACAGCCTATAAAAAATATTTAGGACGTTTTTATTCTACCTTTGAGAAATAAAGTAATTAGTAATTTAGCAGTGGTGTAAAATCATTCTTGTATCTGAAAATGATCAGGTTCTTCTTCTAAATCGTGTGGTTAGCAAAAACGACATTGAGAAAGGTACATTTTGCTACCAGTAGACATTTTGTGAAAGAGACATTTTGCGACTGTGCGTGGGCCTCTGACTTGGCTTTACATGCCGTCAAAAAATATCTCATTTGTCAATTTCAGGTTGACAATTCATGTGCATGCATTGATATCATTTGTAAAGTTTGGAGCACAAACGCGATCTCTTGCATCATTCCTCCATCCTGTTAAATTGTGTTCCCTATTCATTCTCCTCTGCCTCTCATAACTTGTGTTGATGCAACACTGCCCGTGTAAGCCGACATTAAATGAATTTATTATGAGCACGGCGCGGCCGCGCGAAACTTTTGCAATTTCGATAGTGTCTGTATCATCTGTATGCTGCCTAATAGTCAGGTTTCTCATACCGTTTGTCTTAGTTGGGACAATGGAGTTTGGACGGCAATAAGGTGGAATATCAATGGAATTATTTTTTGGGACTTTGATTCAGTTTCTTTTGCAAGGACAACTTTTATTACAAAATGGGACCTTGATCACGCCTGATGGAAAGCGATGGATCGCGTGATCCATCATATACCTGATATGATGACGATGCCTCTTCACTCTTGCGTTGAAGGCAGTCGGTTAAATGTAGGAGGGAAACACAGTTGTCAGCCGAGAGTTACTATACTGAAGTACGAATCCAGACCAGTATAATTAATGGCTCCATGAAAAATACTGGTATTCAGCATTCAGCGGGTAAACGCTAGGCTGATGGTACTGGACGAGGCCTGGGTCTATTCTTGGGGTTAGCTTCTTCTAGTCATTAGAGGTATTTCGGTAAAAGTACCTTAAGTTTTGTAAAAACTATTATTGGAGAAGATTTCTGCAGCACACGTATCACATATCAGCTAATTGATTTGAGCAGTTGCCAGAATCTTTGATATTTGCAGTCTGTTGTTTTAAGGACAGTCTGAGGTTACAGCTGGTTTTCTTTGTCTATTTCATGACTGTATTAAATACATAAGTATTTTTACAGCCAAGTTTTTCCATTTTAAAATAAGTGAGAACCTTATTCAGCTGCACCCTTATAGACTGAAAGCTGACCCCAACTTAATTGGGAAAATGCTAGGCACATGGGTCACCATAAACCTAATTAGACAGTTAGATAGGAAATAAGCCCGAACATTCTCAACAGCTTTTCTTACAGCGATGCTGTAAGACAACGTTTGGATGTACTGAACAAAAATAAAAAGGGAGTATCAGTGGTGTTTATCTGATTAGGCGTAGTAGAAAACAAGCCCCATTAGGCAGCCAGAAGCCCTATAACAATGATCCAATACATTACCCCAACAGTCTCCATAACCATTCACCGGAATTGGGAGACAATACCTAGAGGTGGAAGAGGTCAATTTAAATTCAAGGTTGGCGCTAAAGGGGTGCGCCAGTGAGCAAGGAATTGGACTGGATCCAATGGCCTGTTCCGACACTTCTGACCCAATTGCCTCCATATTGGGTCACTGGCTCCAATGGGCAATTTGCATTTATATTGGATAGCTTTTACCTGCCATGTTGTTCATGTTTATTAGTTTATAATGATCAAATAGAGGATTTTACTGTGGGTGGCTTTATTATTTTATTTTGTTGTTGCCATTAGAAACGTATGCCGAAACGAATTGTCTCATTTCAGTACAGTTATGTCACTACGGTTGACAATACGATTGATAGATAAAGCATTAATCTTCCAACCACCTTGGTTACAGGTTGCCAATCTTGTAATTTATTTCACAACTTCTTGTCTTTATTCATATACAGGTGTTAATTTCTCGCATGGATAAACATCATCATTTTGTTGGTATGAGCAAGTGATGAGGAGGGACAAAGAGCATGACTAGAAGAGTGATGAATATAAATGTTAATGGATAGAGAGAGAGAGAGGAAGGCCAAAGATATGATGAATGAATTGTGTGAGGTATGATATAAAGGAAAAAGAAGTAAATGGAAGTGGGACGATTGATAGAATGGAAGAAAAAAACCGTGTTGTGCCAAATAACATGTTAGATGATGACGTTTCATCAAACGACACGTCCAATAGACTATGGGGCATAGGTACCCCAGGCGTCTATACATCGACCGGTCCTACACTTCTCGCCCATCACAATGAATAACAATCAGAGTAGAGTTGAGTATAAGTTTAAATAAATACAATTTTCTACAACTCTACCTATCTGGCAGTAGCTAACTACTTATCAAATGCACTAATAAGAGTAAATGTAGGTTTTAATCAAACTCGCTTGTATTTGGACGGGGTCCAAAGAGATGCGGGTGAAGCAAACACTCTTACAACTAGTATTACTAAACATGTTAGGTAACATGTCTTTCAAAGCTTTGGAAGGTAGAATTTAACCAATGAGCTTCATCGATGGCGAACTTCCAGGTGAAGTATTGCTGGAGAGTTGGTTTCGCTAGTTCTCCGCAGCCACACTTAGGTAAGACACAAGGAAATGATGAAGGGCGAGTGTTTTAGGAGATTGTTTTGTCTGACGTAAAAAAGGTGCAAATTTTCACCTTACATGTATAATAGCCTAATGTTTCCACTGCTGGAACACAGGCCTCTTCTTTATGAGAGGGACTGGGCTATAATCCACCACGTGGACACGGTGCAGTTTGGTAGATGACATATGGCTTTGAATTTTTGATTGCATCCCTTGTGATGTTTTCCTTCACCGTTTTGAGATTTCATAGATTACTTTTGGGTATGATATTTTAAGAGACGTTGGCAAATACGTTTTCTTATAGTTAGTAAGTGACACAGAATGACTCAGGACCTGGATCTGTTTCCTTTGATGCGGTGCGTATCGTTGAGTGCCAAGGTAGAGCTACGTTCAGGTGTGATTGTCATATTTACTAAAAATATTGAAACCGTTGATATTCCGTCGTTTTTAGCAACAGATGTAACATCTGTAAAATCCGTACAAAAGACAAGCTAGATCCACCTTGCCAGAATCGCACAGAAATAAGTTTTGGCAGACCTCAGTGGCAGACTATCTTTGTAATCTTTAGCATGTCAAATTGAGATGAGGTGATGGTTTTACGATGTACAAACGTACATGATAGACTTCTAAACAGTTTTAATATTTTTCTTTATTAAAAAAATACAATCACATTGCGAAAATTACTAAAAAGAATGAGTAACTTCGTAATAATTTTATATATTCCCACGCCTGAGCCAAGCGTCAAAATAATTTGTAATTTTAAAAATAGAAAAGAGACGCTTTGACTCGCGCGATTCACACGAGGTCGTGTCATCTTGGGTTTTACATTTTTTTATTTCACGACCAAGGCTGAATGTTGTAAGGTGAAGTACAAATAGTTTGCATAAAATAGCTTGTGTCGCAGACAAAAATAAATGTGTTTTGAACACAGTGTTTTGCAAAATAGTATTAGATACAAGCGTTGTAGAATTTAAAAAAAAAAATTCAGCCAATGTCTAGACATTTAGTTTGCAAAATTGTTGTATTGTTGGTACTATGTATGAATCTGCTGCATCCATGCATCTTTAAGTACAGAAGTCCAAACATCACGTGATTCACTTGGCGCATCTGCAAGTATTTAGATGTGGGAAAAGATATTTGTACGAAAAACATGTTGCTGACGATTACAAAATGTTCATTCTATTGTCATACGATGCCAAAATTCCACAAATCCTCCCATTCAAAATACATATAAAATTGCATAACTATGGACTGAACTTTAAGTACGAGGAATTCAGTAAATACTTTTTATAGCTGGTGACATTCCACCTGTGACAAATAAAAACTGCTGTGAACGCCAATAAATTACAAAAAGGAACAGTTCCTGTATTAAATATACATGAAACTTAAAAAAAATACTCATTTGCATAGAATTTTCGTTCTCAAAATACAATTATAAACGCAGAAAATTCAATACAGAAAAACTATGATTAATTATTACTAAACCTATAAAAAGGACCAATTAATGGTAAGTGGTTGTTTATAAAAAGGGTCAAGTTTAATTGGTTTCATAACGTCAAGTGTGACATTTAGGTAGGCACGCGCTAGCCAGGTGCATTCTACTCATAATTAGTTTTGTCCGTTGGCGGAAATAAAAGTTTTTTTAGTCGATTTTTATAAAGCAAGTTAAATTTATTAGCTCCTATATTTGAAAAAGTACATCGATTTCATTGTTATAACTAAGATAACGTTTTTGGTAGTTAAATATATTTTATAGCATTAAATTTTTTGTGGACATTTGAGAACTTCTTCCAAGTTTTTTCCGCAGGTGTGTATTAATGTGGTTTTATATATGTATTAACATCATCATCTAATTAACTGCAGAATGCACTGTGTAAATAAGTCAATCACTTTAGCGTTTATGGTATTTATCGATAAGGATGTGGTCAGGTGGAACTAAAATTAAAAACGATTTTGTGTTAATAACACAAAAACGTTTTTTATTTGGTTCCACCTGATTCAAATTTAAAGGCACTAAGCTTAATTTTATTAAACAACTCCATCACCGAATCGCAGCCATTAACTTTCATTATCAAATTCATCTTCAAACATTAAATTATTTCAAAAGCTTTATAATGAAAGTAATTCAATTAACAGAATTAAACTCCTACAGCTCACACCAGCCTGCATTGGACAAGCGGTCGTTGCATGTCTGCCCTCCAATTAATTCCACATAAAAGATTTTATCGCTCAACTCATCGATCTAAAACTTAATCAAGCTTGGACGCAAAGCAACTGATAAATGTGCAAAAGATTAGAAATATTAACGTTATCTGTGGAAAAAGACTTTGCATTCATTAGTTGGATTTAGTCGATTTTCTTGAACATCGTCCCTTAATCGATTTAATTTTTTATAGCTTCCACAAGTGACATATCTTTCTGCAATCAACGCCTGATTTTAATCGGAGAGCGCCACCTCCCCTTACTATAATGTACTCGTTACTATTAGTATACCTAATATTAAACTTAGTTGTCTTATGTATTGTAATAGTGATCCGACGACGACATACATGTAGCCGTATCGGCCAGCAGCTTTTTTAAAAATGTTTGCAACTTTTTAGTGCAAATAAATTCAAAGGATTGCTGTATAACGAAATATGACTTTTCTTGAAGATAAAAGATCGAGGGATGCCGTGCGAAAACACGACGATATCATAGAAATATGGGAATCGTGTCAAGAATAATAAAACAACAGTATCGATAAACAATCAGGCTTGGGAGCACAAACAAGATCAAAGACCACATGTGACCTATAAATGACTTATAAATGCACAACATATGGTTTTTTTCTTAGTCGCTGAATATAAAAATATTGTCAATTGCGTAGTAAAGATCAAAAGAACAATAGCAGACATTGCAAAAACCTTGAGACGTAAAAACGTTACGATTGTACAAGACTACGAAACAATTGCAATAAGAATCTGTTGATCTGTATCAGGCAGTTCAATTAAAATGTTAAGGTGAAGTCGGGTAGCTACGGATAAAAAAAACAAAAGAAATGAGAGTAGGCATCCAATTGGTATGCAGAGCAACCTTCTATTTCATTGGCTACAATGCGAATTTTTGTAACGGTATCCGTGTTACCCACATAAACGAATGTAAATAATCTAGATTTGGTTAAACCGTTTTGGCTCCTGTGAACTGTCTTACAAATCACATAATTAAAATGTAGCCCAACAAAATAGGACACGGTCGGTAACAATGGTCTCATCTACTAAAACAAGTGAGTACCTATGATCATTTTATGGCCAGTGACCATTTAAAATATGACATAGAAGCACATGAAACAATGCTTAATGATGACACGTACTATGACGTTGACCTATGACGATAAAGTGGTCAAATGACCACACGTAATACGAAAGCTCTGGAGGAAAATTAAATTGCTAATAAGAACACAAGACATTTTAATATAGTTGGAATTGCAATAGGTATAAACTTATTTGTCTTGAATTGTAATGCAATTTTTATATACGTCATACTTGCTTTGAGTAATATTGTTGTTAGCGAAGCGTAAACAGATAGAGGTAATAATGGTAAGATTATAGTTAAACATACAGCAAATATTTTCAACGTTTCAATATGCAAATATTATCCGTTCAAACATCAAATGTGGTCTAATTCCGTCGTTACTTAATACCAGTGATAATCTAGCGGTGTTACCGTCGGGCTGCCATCGAGTTCGAAAGAAATTAAGAAAGACCTCCCTAAGAACAATAGCAGTAATTTAAAGGAAGAATATTGAATCTAAACAGCAAACATTGAACTAAAACTTACGCAGTATTGCAAAATATGTTCGTGCAATGAATAATTCAATCCAAATTGTTTTCTAATCATCGCCTACTGTTCTTGGTAAGGTAAATGGCTTTTCTATCTAAAATCAATCAGTAATTACTCAACCCGATATTGTCGCAAAAAGCAATGGAGGGGTTTAAGTTATCAAAGCCATTATTGATAATGGATGATGATCTTTGGATTTTTTAATTACTTGAGAAAAGGTGTCATTAGTAGAGCAAAAGAAATTCGTTTGAGTAAAACTAGAGCTGTTATTACCTATCTTAACGAGCAGTGTACAGTACACTTTTTTTGGTTACAACAGCAAAAAGCTATTCTCAAGATAATTTAAAGAATTTTGGGTTTAAAACTTAAGTTAAACTCAGTTCCCCGTCGGGGCTGCGGGATGTTGTAAAAGATACCGTGGCCTCGACATAAAGGCCAAGAAGGAACATGCGTGGTTTTTAGTCAGTAGAAGTCTGACAATCCCTTTCGCTCTGCCCAAGAGCGGGAGGGTTTATTTGATGATTTCCCACATTTAAAATCAATAAAAGAAATATTAAAATTAAATTAATGGCAAAGTGATAAAACTTGAGAGGGAACTGTTAACACTAAGATAGCATAATTATGTTCTTGTTAAACATCTGTATCAACATCAAGAAATTAAATAATATGAAACAAAAAGAATCATACGCTACCACTCACCGGATTTCCTCTTTTCGTTCACTAGTACCAACGATTTGGTTCTCTTCACCCTTAAAGAGCGTCGTCGTATGGACCTCATTAATGCCTCGGGCATCCTCGAGAACCTCGGAGAGTCAACTCTCTTCTCCGGCATGAAAAAATTCTTCACCGCCAACATTGTCATTTTTAACAATTCCCACTTCGCACACTTTTAACAAAATAATTTAATCGATTACACGAATCCCATCTCTAACTTCAATTAACTCACTATCTTGATCAATGTCGTTCGTTTAATAAACACAAAAATAACTGTGGCTAATCCATTTTTCTAGTCGATTTTCAAGGTCAGCGATTTCTCGCAATTAGTAAGTAATTGACAGCACTAGTTAAACGATTCCTTTTTGGTATGAATGTCACTATTGTTTGTTCTCATCACTATTCAGAATGCGGAGTATCCTGTTCGCCTATTCGATGGTCGTATTTATTTTAGGGGGCGCGCGACACGTCCGCTCGTGGACAAAGCGCGCGGCGTACTGGATCAGAGAGGCTAGGTTTCGTTGGAGGGGGCTTGCTTTGCGGGTTTGCGAATGTTATCTATCTTATCAGAATTTACCTATCTTCATACAATAAGGTCGTAAAATTTACCGTAAGTTGATAACCGCGAACAAGGTCGTGTTGTAGATGAATGAATTCTGTTACTGATTCAACAGTTCTGATGAAATTATCATGTGGACACATTTGTATATTCTGTAGTCTCTATGTTTTGGCTTTACGCACTGTGTATTATCGCAAACTTTTTTTATTCATGAAATTGGACAAACCACCATCAGACGGAAAGTATTTTATGATTGTTTGAAAAAAAGAGTGTTGTGTTTTTTTCTAAACTATCTGCGAGCAATGGAAATATGCATACATTTTAATAAAAAAAGAGTTATGCTAACTTGAGCTGAATTCAAATATATCAGTAGAAGATATCGGTAGTCGGTTCAGTAATATGGATATACGGCAGGTCAAATGAAAAACGGAAATCGAATTATCCTTATAAACATCCATTTCCGATCATCGTTGTTGTAAACAAACCGTGCCCACTCCATACTTTAAATATCGGCGTGAATCACACACCTGCATACATTAATATCCTCGTTCTAGTTTCCTTTCAGGGTGGTCAGAGAGTACCGAGTCTTGTCCGTATAGGTCCGTACACTTCCTGCGTCACTTGTAGTTCCATAAGAGGAGTGGATGAATTACTCACGATTTTATTATTAACTTGAGCAGAATCTTAAGCGACCATCTGTATACAATGATCTACAAATCAATCAGAAGCAAGCATTCGCTTTTTGCTGATTCCTCAATATAGATGTTACCCTCTGAATTCAATATTAGAGTGTATACCATAAGAAGCAATAATAGAAATTTTTGGTGTCTCAGTATCTGGTACGAAATACTTAAAACATACGAGATAATGGCAATTGAAAGAATATGCGCAGTACGAATATGTTTACTTTGCAAAGGCTTTAGGGGCTTAACCATTTGTCTGCGATGCCGCAAGAAAGGCTTAGCAGAGTTAATTGGATGATAAATGTAGTTTCGGACTCCCGGCAGAAATAAACCGGAGAGAAGTTTATTTGTGGGCGAAAGACAGTAACTTTGTCTTGGCAGTTGGAGGAATCGACTAGTGAATTTAGGAGAATGGATTAGATATTCCCAATTGTAAATGTCGCCAATACGGTTAATTTACATGGTAAAGACCGCGGACGGGGCAGTCTGGGACCTAAAGATATTCTCGAATAGGTGTGCAATGAACATTGAGTTGAAGAGTTCATCAGTTGACAAATGTCAATCATGGCTTCAAGCGATATTTGCTATTATTCAGTTTTATTAATTATTTTGACTGCGTTTATCATTTTCACTATATTCTGTAGGGTTTATATTTTTTTTTCATTTCCAGCTTTTTACAATATACCTATGTGTTAAAACGACATATTTTATGAATGTAAAAAGAAATAAGTATTGTTATTTGTTTTTTTTTAATTCTTACTGTCTAATCATTATTAATCTAATTTTAACAAATTTTGTTATTCATGACTTTCAACACAGTGTATTTTGTTAAGAAATAAATGACTTGTGACTTAACCAACTGATGAAGGTAACTTAAACCTTGAAACAGGAATGTGCACCCATAATTCCTCTCATTCACGGCAATTTGGCAGTTTTTAAACACCCACGCTAACTGCTGTAAGAGCGTAAGACCCGCCTTATTTAGCTACTGAGTTTGCTGTTTGAGTCATACCCGAAAATATTTTGATCTTGGATGAAAAATGTGTGATGTTTTCAGCTGCTCAGATCTTTGAAAAACAATTGAAATGTTAGGTTATTTCAAGGTTCATGGATCAAATTCTATTTTAGTTGAATCTTCTGATAAGTAGGAAATATTATGATATTCGACTCTAAGCTCTGCATGTCAAGCTTCTTACACTCCTAGCAAGAGGGAAGGTAACCTTCTCAGTTCCAGGATAGAACTGTGTTTATGCGATCATTCTTGTCATAGTTGCAAGCAACCTTTTAAATTCCGTACCTAAAGGGAAAAAACGGAACCCTTATAGAATCACTCGTGTAGTGTCTGCCTGTCCGACCATTCCCCCCCTTAACTCCGAAACTACTGAGCCTAAAATTCCGAAATGATTTCAACACTTATAGGTGACAGGAAAACATATTAAAATTCTGTGCTGCGGAAATAACATGGGAAATCTATCAATATCTACTACAATGGCACGGAATCCTTCATGTGCAAGTCCAACTTGCACTGAGCCAGTTTTTCTTTCAGGATCGGCTTTCGTTTTACGAGTTACATTATCTCGTTTTTCTTTATATGTTTCATGGCTACCACGGTAACCATAAAGAACGTAACCAAAATTTCCGTCAGCCTGCTAAATTAAAATATGCACACAAGTGGTACAAATTGGCCTACATTCATCATCATTAGGTTAACGCGGGCATTCCGTTCATTTAACATTTGTGCCGCGCCTAGATCGAACCCACTCCCTCTATTGTAGTTCAGTGCTAATTAATTTACTAGTCTTTTTGTTGGTTCAGCTCCGAAGAGATTTATATTGTGTTTTTTATTGGGAAGAGATGCCTATGTGTCTTTATTTAATGTTATCAGACCATTATATCTTGAATCATTTTGATTTATTATTCACAGCAGCTCACTTCAGTAGCATATTTTATTTTCAGCCAGTCAGTTCAATATTTTAACCGATTTAAAAAAAAAGAAGCATGTTTGTCACCTCATAATTCCCGTCATTTATGAACCGATTTGAAAAACTTTTTTTTTGTGAGAGGATAATATTTACCCTCCGATTGGTCCCACATAAATTTCATCAAAATCAGTTCAGTAGTTTGGTTCATGATGGTTCTTAATAACTTGATTATTACAATGTTAAATTTATTCATGGTAATAAATAATAACTGTGTACTCGTGGTACCTATACTACAACTAAAACAACATTTTTGCTAAAATCCAAACAACTTCCAAAAAAATACTAAAAAGCGGAAAATAACTTTCGCAAGTCGATGACTTATTTTGCCTTTACTTGCCTATGAACCGAAGTCGGTGGCAATAAATATAAACAAAGGCAATACATACAAAAAATCATCTACTACAAAGTTGTAGACGATTTTAGTGTTTTCTTGGAAATCAGTTGTTTTTTTTTAATACAAGGGTTTTATATTACATGCACTGTTTCTTTATGAATTTGCTACGAAAACTGGGTTCATTCTAAAATATGTTGCCGAAAATTCGCGAAGATCAAAACAACGCTAAAGTGTCGGCTTCCAAGATTAATCCTCTAAAATATAAATGGTAATGGCGACATTAACATTTTGGCAGCTCAGCGGTTCCAAGATATCTACGGTACCCGTTTTAACCTGAGATCATGCTTAAGATCATATTCTGTGAATTGTTCCAGTGGATGGCTAAAATTGTTTGCTGTAAATTGTGAGCTACATTTTGTGATGAAAATATGTGCTTGGAAAACTTAAAATAATATTTGTAGTAAGATGAGTTATTTTCTTAGATATTATTGAGATGCTGATTTTTTTTATTAAAATTACGCCTGTTTTTACTGGAAGGTATAGGCAATGGTGTAGTTAATAGTACAAGCAAGAGAAAGCAAAAAAAAAAGCTTGTGAAATAAGTGTACTCTAATGTTATATTTTATAATTTTCCTGTGTTGTCTACTGTGCGTACATAAATAGTTAAATAAATAAATAAGCACATTTTGCCAGGTGCCATGTAACCGGGGTGAGCATATTCGATTCGTTAATTATTCAGATGATAGAAACTTATACAAGCTGACACTGAAATGAAAGCTCTGTAAGTTTTAAAGAGAAAATGTTTAACATTTTAATCAGTACTAAGTACAATAAGTTTCTATTCAGTGTTTTGCAGAAATGTTAATGTATTCTCAAACCTAATTAGTTGAATCATAAGCCTTTTCTATTGTAATTTATTTGAGATAATTAGTTCGTTCTTCGTACATAATATTTGCATATGGGAAGCATTCATATTTTTCAAAGATGAATGAATACATTTTGGAAGACCCAAAGCTGAAAACGGACGGACAAATACTATCGATAGGCAGTTCTTACGATAATATTTGTCCGTCCAGTTTCAGCTTTCGGGTCTGTTCTCCGCCGAAAAAGACCTTTTGTCCAGCAGTTCTACAGTTGGTCAAAAACCTTCCTCTCCTTTGATGAAGTCATGGAAAAAAGTCTGTGGAATAATACAATCATACAATATTGTGTATCTAACTCGATAGCTTTAGATAAACATTATATTGCTGAAACGTGACGCGAAGAGCAAAACACCTGCATTACTTGAGCCATATGCTAACAACCAACTCGTTTTTACCAGTTCTACCCAAGATAACAATAACCAAACAGCAAAACTTACTCTGTCACATCAAATAAATGTCAAAGAATACACAAAACTGAACAAATTAACTTAAGGATTCAAGAATTTTTATCAAACAACAATATTAATGGTAAAATCTCTTAAAGCGGTATAATCAAGCCATTTGCATTCTAAAGTATTCTTTATAAATAAAGTTAGGTAAAGCGCTGCATCGCTTTATTTACGAAATTCAACGGAGAATCGTGCAAATTCTTATCGCTGCATCGTAGTTGCACGGCGCAGTTCACGTTTTGCATCCACGACCATTACAGCTTGACCTTCCAACCCCCTCTTTTGTTTTCTTTAAATGGAACCAAAAACGAAAGAACTATGCCTTTTGAGATGTCTTGCTAAATTGGAGGTGTGGTGCTTCAGCTTTGTATTCTAAACGAGATTTATTTTTAGTGTGATGTTTAGAGGCAAATGTATGGCGGAGATTTGGTGAGAATATATTCGAGAAATAAAAATTATGGAATCTTTATTTTATTATAGTGTCAAAGCAACACGCCAAACAAAGAAATAAGTAAGCACACAGAACTTGCAATAAATGTTACTATAAAACTAGTAAGCGATAAAATTAACTTGTAATATAACTAGTTTTGGCATAATTGATACGAAAAAACGAACGCCAAGACAATTATTATCACCAACCTGCTCGAACGACTAAAATAGGATCAATAAAGTTATTTCTGTATCAACTAAAATAGTAACTAAATATAGTTGCTATGACAGCCTTTTCGAAAATGTCGATCTGGATGGAGTACAAGCTGTTAGCTTCCATGCATGTTGTTCACAAGTATGTGTTGTATAAAGGGTGTAAAAGTACCCTTAACGTAAACGAAGGGCACTTGTTCTCCCGTCGCGCGTCGGGGCCGCGGGTAGTACACTAGTTATCGCGGCCTCGACATAGAGGGCGAAGAAGGAACATGGGTGGTTTTTAGTCAGTAGAAGTCTGACACTCCCTTTCGCTCTGGCCAAGGGTTATTCGATGATTTTCCAACCGCAAAAAAAAAAAGGGCACTTGTTCTCTCCACCACTGCGATCGTTTACCTGGGAACCCCCTAGTTACGGAGATATTGGGTGTCAAAGTTCCATTTTTACACAGCTGTTTTTGTAAATTCTAGTTTTTCAGGTTATAACTTTACCTTAATTACCTCCATGACCCGTTTACTATTCGAAGCATCCACTAGCACAATGTTTGAGGAGTGCTACATTGAGTTTTACCGCAAAATGTGTATTTGACCCCAAAAAAAAATTTGTTTCCCAGCAAAAAATTTTGCGTAGGGTTACTTAGTTTGATGTACAGAATGTTTGGTTGACGTATGTGTGAAGGGTTAATTTACACTGTGTATAATTTTGGTTATAAGGTACATCACTGCCTCGTTGGTCGAGGTATTGGGTCCGATTCCTTGTTCGGGCAAAGTGTTATTGGCTTTTTCATCAGGAATTTCTCAGTTGCAGCCACTAAGTCTGGAATTGTGGCCGATTGATGAAAATAGGCTCGCTCCCTATTACATGGGACTTAAAACATATGGAGAAATGTGGGTGTACTAAAATGTACTCCTCTGCCTCCCCCCTTCGGGGATTACAGGCGTGATGTTATGTTATATTAGTAACTCGTTTACTTTGTAGTTAACTGCGATAACTGATCAGATTGGTCTTTATAGTGATAGCCGTGTCTATTTTAAGAAGTGGCAAACCTGTCTTGTCTATAACTTGAAGCAACATCCGACTATCTAAGCTACTTTCTGCATTTTTTATATAAAAAGTAGTTTAGTACCATGAACATGACAATTCTGATTTCCGAGAGATTCTTACTAATCCTTACTGATATTATAATGCCAAAGTAACTCTGTCTGTCCGTCCGTGATAAAGTTTCTCACTGTTTTTGGACAGAACGGAATTCGGTGACATTTGTCACTAACGTTAGCAATGATTTGGGTAAGGATATGTGTTACTTTTATCAAAAAAGAAAGTTTCCGTTGGATAATTCCTGATTATTACGTAGGTAAGTAAAGCCTCATGAAAAATACTAATTAAAATATACCTGGAGACCATTAATTAAAATTGCGGTCTAACTTCGTACCATCAAATATTGATTGTGAAGTAAATGTGGTTTTCTGACTTCTATGTACAGTACAGTGACTTCTAATAGTCAGTCAACTAAAGAAAACGGATTACTGTACTATTTAGAAGGGCAAAGATCAGTGCAAGAGATTGTTAGACTCATTGCTGCTCTGTGATCTTTGTCCTATCGTCATGGCTTTGAGTTGCCAACGTCATTAATACCGTTGCTTTGAGTGCAGCACATATAACTGAAACAAGGCAAATTCATTTAGTTTCCTATACTTACACTGCATGGATTTAAGGCAGGAGGGGGTTACTGATATCTGTATTTAGGCCTGGATCTAGTTTTTTTGGCACAATTAAAACTAAATGTACTAAAACTGCACGTAAGTCGAGGTCCCCACCATTACTTCGTGTAATTTATTTACCACTGTTCACTACTGCTCTCAGGCGATGAAGGGAAACATCATGAGCAAACCGAAATGTCGTAGAACCAAAAATTCTAAGACATCTGACATCCTAACCTGTACTGGGCCCGCGTGGTAGATTACTGCTGCCGACTCTCTCTCACACAGAGGGGGCCTGTGTCCCAGCAGTGGGAACATTATAGGATGATTATGCTACGCTTCTGCTATTGAAATTAAAGAATGTTTTTCTAGCTAATCGTGCTCTCTATCTCGCATAAAATTCTTTTCAAGCGTCAAAGACAGCGTTTAGCTCAAAGCTAAAAATAAAGCTGTATATCCCCATACCAACAGGAACCACCTCTCTCTGGATATACGTCAAACCTGTCTGTTTAATTGTAGGCTCAATTAATTCAGGCCGTTTTGGGAATGCTGTTCTCGCCCACGACATACTGGGACCGGGAATAGAACCGGTTGAATCCTACACGAGATAGGAGCATCCTTTAATAATTTGTCTGGCTGATAAGACTTGGCCGGCGAGAGAGGAATAAAGATTTGATTAAGGCCCTTGAGGTACTGGCTTTCCGGTGTGGGAGAAATAAAAAAGGTACCGTAAGCTGAGTAACCGAAGATTCAATTTTATAGAACACATAACGTGGACTCTTTGCCAGAAAAGCAGCTCAATTAAAACATAACTCCAATCAAGGAAAACAATAAGAAAACCCAGCAACACGGGTTTTTCACTCCAATTAACACAAGAATCAAAAAACCTTTGAATTCAAACCGAACAAAATAGGAAACCAAACTCAGCTCAGTGCTGAAGATCTAGTTAGCATTTCAAACGAAAACAACTAAATGCCAACCCACATTAGGCGAACTAGTGAACTAAAACTGACTTCGAAATTAAAGGTAAACTGCTTTCAAAGCAAACAAAGGCTGGAAAACAATTAATTTGGTTGAAAATAGCGGTTCTACTGTTAAAACGGCTCAGGCAGACGATCGACTTTCGACTTTCAAAGAATTTAAATTTCGCGTTTGAAACGATATTTTAGTTCCGTCACGAATTGTCCATGTACAAATCAATCTTCCGTGTTCATGTTTTGTGGTATTCCATATTCATCAACTATTCATGTATGTTTGATTACGTAATGCAGTATTTTTTTTGTATTTGATAACATAGAATTTTACTTTTGTTTGAAACCAAACTAATGTACTACTAGACTCTGCTAAAATGTTAATTTAACAAAAACTCGAGTCGTTCTAACGCCATATTAAACGTTTTGTAGATCGTTTGAGCGCGTTATAACAAAGCCACAGGGTAGACCCCGCCTTGCCTTTAAAATGAACGGCTAGAGAAACTTGAAAATTGATATCATGATTCCAAATGGAAATTGCCCCGAAGATGAAAGAAAAACAAGGGATATTGTTTTATCCTTGCAGGCATTCGTGAAGTTTATTTGGGGTATGGGAGAAGGCAAAGTAGTATTTATAAATCTGGTATTTATTGAAGTGCAATATTGTTTTATAATTAGATTATGTATACATAAGTTTATACATGTCTTCCATGGATTACGAAAAATACAAAAATAATGTACGCTGCCGGTATCCTGAAAGTATTAAAGATAGTATAATTAAAATACAATAGAGTCGCATACAAAATTGATCCTGGAAAATCATTCAAATCAAGCGCCTTATTATACTGTTACTTTCTAACAATATCTAACCAACACCCCTCTTAATGTCTACGTCCATCGCAAGAAGCATGAAGACTAGCCCTCACACTCGTCCACCCACAGTAATAAACAACCCAAATTATATTGCATTCACCACGTCTCATAGCGAGTAGGATGTCATAATTATTAATGTCTAATTTAAACAGCGCAGGAACCAGAATAGAACCTTGTCGCATTCCGTGTAGGTAGGGCAAGTATAAGAGACATAGACAGCTTAAGAATTAGTACAAAGAGTGGAGGTGTATTATCTTAACATTACGATACCTTAAAAGATAAAGAAGACGTACTATTTGTATCACCAATATATTAATAGATATAATAGGTAATCAGTAGCATGTGTTGAGTAGTTGGCTTATTATAGGATTAATACACACATCTCACATCTTTCTTTGGCATCGTTGCTTTATCAGTAACATGCGTGTAATTATTTATACACAAAACGACGAAGTATTTTACACGACATGCAATATGAAGTCCATCCCTACAAGTTATAAACAGACAGGAATTATGAGCTATGCCTGTTAATGGACACAATAGCCCAATGCTTGCAATCTGCAAACGTCCTAAGGTGTTAACCTAACTGACTTGCCTTGAGCCAATTTATTTGCAAATTGTTTTAGCAAAGATGTTCTCGATTTGCGTGGGGGTACAAATATCATGGATTATGAAGGTAAAATATCGACATAAAAGGAATATCGGATGGTAAGCCCCGGGCGTTGGTAATGATACGCCTACACGCTACAATGTAAGAAGAATTGAATGCTGAATTATTTTTGTGATTTGTGCCTTTCAAAAATGAGGATCTTTCGAAAGGTCAAAAGTGTTTTTGTTGTTTTATGATAGACTGGAAAATTTCCTTAGAGTTATATAGGTGCCCTTTAAAGATTTCAAGTAAATGGATTTCTGCCTGGCCGTCAAACATACTGCAGCATTTTTTTATTTTCGGTCAGTCACTAATACTAATTGCATTACGTCGGATTTCTAGAATTTCCAGCCTATCTTACCAACTAACCTGTGTTTTCCAAGAAAACTTTCTAATCTATTCGAAGACCATCGTTTATGATCGATTCTGATTCCAGGTTTCCCATAATGACACGAAGAAAGTATTACCTGAAACAATAATAGAAAATGTTAGTACCATTTAAATCCCATTAGTGCACCATCAAACCACCATACAGGGCATTACGACGCCGTAAACCGAATAATAGAAACATCTACGAATCACAAATAGACATAAGAGTTTTTTAAACTTGGTCATGTATTTTTTACAAAGGATTTTACGACTGTGGTCACAGAAGGCAATGAAAGATTTTACGATGCGAAGGGACGTAGAGATAAATTTTAAAGACATATAAAAAGTCCCTTTCGATAGAAATTAGGGAAACCGTCGACGATTCGGAGTGCTATATCAATTAATGTAAAATGTACTCTAAGACGGAGATTTAAAGTGTGTTGTTGAGAAGCTATTTAAATCAGCAACTTGAATGCAATTGGTATATTTAAAATAAAATTCAGCTTGCGGTTATTCTTGTATTGAACCCGATTGCAGATAGAACTAATGCCCCAATTTTATTGCCGCTACTGAACGATGAATTGATGATACTTGAATTTGCTTGAATTGCGTTTACGTTATAGGCTTATGTTCGTCTAATTGATTAATGATCTTTACAAGCGTAAAACAATTTCCTTTCAGAATACACCTGCAATATTAGCTGCACCTTTAGTCTTATTGCCTCCGCCTACAAATACTCTTGGTCATGGCCGTCTGGCCGTATCCAAAGTAGTGCAAATAGCCCTATAAACATTGGCAAACGCGGAGACAAGTAAAACTGGTTGATTATAGCTGAGCAAATGATGGACGGAGAAGCAAATCACAGTGTAGTCGTGTAGTTTATACACATTACCCTGAATAAGGCTTCCTAGTATTATAATAGGATTATAGTTTAAGGTGAAGAACCGGACCTTGAAATAGATTACGATGAATGAGATGTATGAAAAGAATTATACTGTGAATTGGTTCAAGTACGTCATCATTGGAAGCTTTAGTAACGTTTAAATTGTGACTGTGATCTTATTTAAATGGATCAATGTTCCAGATTTAGGTAGTTGTATTGGGTTTTGCTGTTTGCGTGTGTGGGATAAATATTTGCAAATGCACCCACGGTACTGATGAAGCTACTAGTACAATCTGGCAACATAAATAAACAAGTAACCGAATTATTTTTTATAATCTATTTCAAATTTGTTTTCCATCGATCCACTTACACAGTTCTCTGACCGAATACAAAATAAATCCCAGTTTTTGTTTTCTTCTGCCTCAAAGTAAATTTCGAACCATTCATTAGCTCTTTTTTGACCTTTTGAAACTTAGAAGTTTAGCATCAAACCTTGCCCTGTAACCTAAGACTTTCTGTCATTAAACAAGAACTTAGTAGTCATTAACTAAGTATTGTTCGTGAAGTTGGCTATTTGTCGTACATTCCCACGGCTCAGGGTTAGCGATTACGATCATCATCATAATATGAGTCATTAGCCGTGCGATGTGGACATAGCCAGCTTTAGGGAAGTGTAACGATGTGACAACATTACACTGAGGATCGTCGTTAGAAATTGCTGTACTTATTTTAATGTTGTTTGCTATTCGTAGCAAACAATTTGGGGAAAAGGCTAAACACGGCGTCAAGGAATACGTCATAAGGAATTATGTGGATTATTTCAAAATTGACGAGGTAAGGATGTCGAAAATGTTGGAGTACTTAACGTTTTCAAATCACTGGGATCTTGCACGATTGTCTCTACTTTTTGCATTGTCTGGTACTATTTAATTAGTAACAACATCAACGAAATTTTTTCTCTCCATTGCTTTCCATTTGACTTTTTTGTTGTAGTAGCGCGATTGCTGAGCATGAGGTCTTGGGTTGGATTCCCGGGTTGGGTATTGGGTTTTACCATAAGGATTTTCTCAGTAGCAGCCATGGAGTCTGGATTTGTACCCGGTTGATGGCAATAGTCTGGTCCTTTATTAAACGGGACTTAAGTTTAAGTGGCAAATTGTGGGTGTACTATTAGGAGCACACCTGCCGAACCTTTCGGGGATTACAGGCGTGAAGTTATATATATTTCACTTTACATTCTAAGTTACTAATTGATATATTACAAGCACCATTTGAAGCCAACACCATGAAGGTAAAACAAAAATATCCATTGGAAATAAAGACCCCAGCCCCCGAGCCAAAA
The DNA here is from genome assembly GCA_932274075.1 of Diarsia rubi. Lineage (NCBI taxonomy): Eukaryota > Metazoa > Arthropoda > Insecta > Lepidoptera > Noctuidae > Diarsia > Diarsia rubi. The sequence continues at coordinate 20,040,760 of OW026417.1, forward strand.
AACACGTTAGCCAAATCAAGCCAGCCGACCTACTTCGCAGATTTGAGAACAAAATTATTCATTTCAACGTGACGAGGATAGTCGACGGCGACACGAGTTTATACTCAGCTTAATGACACCTGCATTTATTATTAAACTCAGTTTTAAGAAAGTTTTGTTTCTTTGACTTTGAAGATGAAGGTTGAATTGGTTTAAAGGAATGAGGGAAAGAGGGGCTTGTTGTCAAAGTGTTAGAATCTATTAAGTTGAACCAGTTGACCTATTTTGCAGCCTTACAGAATACATCATCACCACTTCTTATTATAAAACAAAGTCCTTCGCCACGTTTGTCTGTCTTTTCGTCTGTTCGCGATAAACTCTAAAAAGTAAGGTTTTAGTTTGCAATTTGAACGAAGTCGCGGGGATCAGCTATTTCTATTTTTTTTAAGTATTTACCTTGCAATGGGACAAACTGCAGGGGCATTGGTAGGTTGCGAAATTTGGACACTGGGCATTAGAAAGAACACCCCACCTGTGTTGTTTTACTTAGCAAGAGACACTCCCTTCTGATCCGCTCAGAGCGGGAGGAGACATTTGATGATTTCCCATACTTATTAACCGTTCGGGGTCGTGGCAGGCCACGAAGGAGATGGCGGGATGAACTGGATCGGTTCCGTCAAAACTGGAAGGAGGACGCGCGGGTTCGAGAGAAGTGGAAAGAGTGGAGGGAGGCCTTTGCCCTGGAGTGGGACAGAGCAGGCTAATAAAAAAAAAATTAAAAAAAATAACCGTTCTTTTGGGCTTCGCCGCAGTCGGGTAAAAGGAAGGCGAAATCAAGTAGGACCTAAGGACCTCGACGAAAGACACCTATAAAAATAAAACATTGAGGCTATTTTTAAACGTTCTTACAAAATAAAGCAGTCAATCTTATATAGTTTTGGTTGAATGATCTTCGACTGACTGGCAGTGATATTGCTAATCAATTTAGTACCGTGCCAAATTCGACGCCCATAACAATTTAATGCTCAGAACATTCGAGACGTGTTATGGAACGATTGAATGGTGATGAAGAATGTCGTGTGAAAGATTAGATCAGCTGGGAACAGGAATATAAGATGCAACTAGAAGACGAATATTACATTACGGAAGTGGCACAACCAGATAATGTTGACCCAGCTAGCCTGTAAATGTCAAGGGGTTGAGAGTGCAGACGTTCTAGTTTAATTTAGCTTAAACGTTCTAAGGTGGGAATCAAGTCTTAACAATGTTAACATAAGATCATGATATCAAAACTGTACTGTGGTGTCTGTTAATGGGTCTCTTCTCTAAAGTCAATGATGTTTACACGGCAGTTTTATGTAGTCTGTGGCAAATTACTTTCGTCTGAAGATGGTATATCCCATAAAAGGATTAGCATAGCTAGTGTGGCTGAAGGTCTACCTAGAGTTATTCGGATGGCTTTAAAACTAGACAGTAGTAATTTTTTACAACAAAATACAGAAACTAGGTATCAGCAACTTTCTTCCTCAAAAAAAGACTAATTGTTTGGTACCTTGCAAATCGAATCGGTATCCCACATTACGCGTGAATGATAATCGGATAATAAATAATCGAATAATCGTTTCAATCGAAAGTCATCCGCTTGTAACTAATATGGGGGAAATTCCATCGTAAATTGTATCTAGTTTTGGATCGTAAAGCACTCGGGCCTCGATCGTGCGTGGCGTTTTGATATTTATCCGAAAGGGGAAGGTTTTTTGCTCGACTCTTAGTTCAAAAGATACAATGAAATATACGGTTAAATTATTTTCTATTTCTTACGACACTACTGACTTTCTTTTAGGTTTTTAAAATTGGAGTCGATTTTTATTTTGGGGAATATATGAAAACTCGCAATTCGAAAATAAAAATAGTGAGCGAACGTAGTGAATAATATTAGATAGATGGTAAAAGGTTTTGAACCTTAGTTGAAGAATAACAGGCTCATAATATTACAGTTTTGGGAACATGGCAAAATATTCAACAGGCTCGCAGTAATTTTAGGACAATAACACTCTTAGAAAGAATAAGAGTATTATTATGGACTTACTGTATGCCAGAGTTTTATCGCCGAAGTAACGGAAACTTGAAAAAAAGTCTCACAAAAAGTAAACATGTTAAATATCAGTATTAAAACAGAGTTTTATGATTCCTGGACACAATTATACCACTCATCCGAATAAAACTGGCCAGTACCGGTGCATCCATTGACAGCACTTGGACATCTGCCCAACTCATAAGGGTTAAAGAGCGCGAACAACAATTTCAGGACGCCAATGACGTAAACGCATAAGTCAACAAACTCATAAAAATGTGGTCAATTCAAACATTAATTGAGAAGTATGTAGGGCATTTATTTGTGCAGTTCTTATAAAACACAGATTTATAAATAAATACGAAACGAAACTTTACTACTCAAAGTTGGCTCTTTAAACTGCTCCTTAATTTCGTTACGTCTTAAAGTCAATGGGATTTGTTTCCCTCCTGTATTTATGATCATCATCATTATAGCCTATAATGTTCCCACTGCAGGGACTCAGTCCTCCTCTCTAGGAGAGGGATGGGCTTTCATCCACCACGTGGTGCAGATTGATAGATGTCACATGTCTTCGAATTTTGATTCTAAGACATGCCGGTTTCCTCACGATGTTTTCCTTCACGGTTTTGAGAGCAGCAGTGATGAAATTAATTACAAAAAGTAGTGCGCCTACCTGGGATCAATCCCACGACTTACTGTTCATAAGTCGAGGCCGCCACTTTGCCACCGCTGGTTCTATTAGTCTTCCTCCTCCGCTTCCTTTCCTGCATTAGTCTTATATTATTTTATTGTTCTGCCCTTATCCTATTTTATTTTGATCAGCACGTACCTTCGTACAAGTATCTTCTTCTTCCATACCTACTTATATTGAAATCATGTTAGTGGTCACCCCCTTTCTCGACATCACTATAATTTCAGTCAAAAGACGTCCACTGCTGGACATAGGCCTCCCCCAGGTGTCGCCACATTGACCGGTCTCGTGCGTCTCGCATCCAGCGGCTCCCCGCAACCTTTACCAGGTCATCGGTCCACCTAGTGGGAGGCTTTCCAACGCAACGTCTTCCGGTTCGCGGTCGCCACTCCAGAACTTTTCGGCCACCTCGGCCATTCGTTCCGCGAGCAATGTGTCCTACCTACCCATTGCCACTTAAGTCTGGCGATGCTTCGGGCTACGTCGGTAACCTTGGTTCTCGTGCGGATGTCCTCATTCGATATTTCTCGACATACAATCACGTATTCACACAATTAATATCCATCGCTTTTTCGTTCTTCTCGTATTCTTGTTCTCATCCACATTCATACTGCCCATTAGCCAAGAAAATCACCGGTTTTACTGGGAAGCCAGAACATCTAAACCCGCACACAAGATAAGGTGGTCAACAATCTAGGTAGCCTATGACGCAATACCAGAGTGAACAACCTCATAAATAAAGCAAGGTATACACGATATGATCCTGATCTAAATACCGAACAGCACGTGTTCTATGAAACTGAGTCTACACTCACGGCTAGTTTCCTATTAACCTATTTTTTTGTTTTTGGTATATTTTACACAGTCCTTGTTATTACTATGTTGCTGGGTTTTATTCTGGATGATAAATGGTTCGGGAAAGTGGAAGGGTTCTCTAGGTTGTTTTGCTATTTTTAACTGGCTGGCTGGCAGGGGTCTTTGTTAAGTGGTGATTTGGTCCATGCTGTATAAATATAATAGTTTTTAGTTTTCTACATTGGCTAACTGTGACAATTGTCAAAACTAGCAGAAAAATGTGGTGTGCGAAGCGAAACGGTTCATGACGACACACAGAGCTTTAACAATATTATTGATTATTACCCGCTCTTGGGCAGAGCGAAACGGAGTGTCAGACTTTTACTGACTAAAAAATAAATGAAAAAGCGTTTATCCGTGGTGTCACATCCGTTTTACAAAAAAAAACCACCCATGTTCCTTCTTAGACCTTGTGCCGAGGGAACTTGTCCTTCGAACGAGCCGCAGCCTAGACGGGTGTCGGCCTATGCATATCCTATGCAAGCCCTTCCATGTTGCTGACATCTCTTTGAGGCGCGCGTGGAACACGAACGTGTGCACTTTGGTGAAATACCCTATTGTGATCACAAATTAAAAAAAAACAACAAGAAGGGGAGCTCCTCCGATAAATCTTAGAATCTTAATTAATGAGCCCACGTGCCTGTGAAGCAAGGACAGCATTGAGGCAAGTATTTTTTAAAGAGTAGGTATTTTGGAACTTCATAAAACGAGCTTATAAATCCCACCAAGGTTATCAATGACAATTGTTTTCAAAAGACTAAAAAAAGCTTATTTGCTTTGTAAACACACCTTGAGCTAAAGTAACATGACACTGACCATCCTCTGACGTCATTTAACCCAAAAATATATAATTTTATTACATGAATCGCGAAAACGGAAATAGGTCACCGAAATCCCAAGGTGATGCATTTAGGCAAAGTAAACATAAGGGCAGTGGTTCTCAATGTTTTACGGAGTTTTACTGTGACGAAAAAAGTACCTATTGAAGTTATGTTTCAAGCTATGCTTTATGTGGCTGCGGGTTGTTGTAAGAGATACTGCGGCCTCGACAAAAAAAATCTATGCTGTGAGTATTACTTACTAAAAATATACAGTTAGTCCCTAAATTAAGTAAGTAGAAACTAAACCGCCAATTAAATAAAAAAAACGAACCTTTCATTAACTAATTAAAAACTATTAAATAAACTAAAAACAAAATATAAATAAAAGGGCCAAAAACTTCTCAACGCTGTCACCTGGTAAGCCCAAGAGGATGGCAGCGTTGCCACGTTGTTTTGCTACACTTAGCCTCTGAATAAGGTAAAAGCCTGCCCTATTGAGTCACTGGAAGCGTCCTTTTTTAGAAATTCCCTTATACACGTCATGAACACTCGGACCCGGCCCCAGACGTTGAACCCCAAAGGGCCCGGAAATATAGTTTCCACCTTTTGATCGAGCTAAAAATCATGTAAGTCATTTTAGCCCTGGAAAACAGAAAAGTTCGCGTGAATTTTGGTTTGTGATAAAATTTTGAGCATCTCAGAATTAAACCATTCAATCAATTTCATTGAAAAATATTTTGAAAGCTTCTCGAAAATAAGAAAATATTTAGCGTGAACCACACAGAATGTTTGTGTGAACTTGTTGAGATACATTGAGAACACAACATTGAATGAAACAACTGTTTATCTTATTATAGTGCGCAGTCATAACCGCCGCTCAGATGAATCTTCAGGTAAGCGACGCTTACCTAGATTGGTCTGTAGATGGGGTACCATACATTACATACCGAGTTTCGGAAAGCACGTCAAGCCGTTGGTCCCGGCTGTCATTTGGAGACAGTTGACAGTCATCACAGGTAGTCAGTGGCTCGAACTCTGACAACCAGTCTTACCAAGGGGTATAGTATCACCCAGTACTTATTCGGTTGTGGAGGTCAGATAGGCAGTCGATCCATGTAAAGTACTGGTATTCAGCTGCATCCGGTTGGCGATAGCATAGGCGTGTGGTTCGGCGTGGTGACTTTCGGAATGACGTCTTGCATTCGTAGTTTTGTTTTTATGAACTGTTCTTCTGACATTCAAATGTGCCTATAAAGGTTTAATTGAAATAAATGCTTTGAGTTTGAGAGTTTTTACGAAAACATATATAATTATTTTCTAAATAACGTATCAATGTTTAAACAATAAAGACTCATATTTCTTCAGACGTAAATATATATTCTTCCATTAACCTTGCATTTCTATATTTATTTACTAGCTAATGCTCGTAGCTTTGCCCGCGTGGATATATGTCGGTTAATTATATATTAAAACATTCCTCGAGAACCGCTCTATCCATTGGTGAAAACAGCATAAAAATTAGTGCAATCGTGTTTGAGTTTATCGCGAACAGACAGACCGACAGACAGACAGACGCCGCGGAGGACTTTGTTTTATAATTTGTAGCAATAGTATAGTGATGATACACACACTCTATCGCTCTCTTAATAAAGCTTTAAATACATAAACTAATTGAACTCCACTAAGCTCCTCGACGACTGAAACAAAACCCACTTCCCTCCATAATTTTATTAAGAAACTTTCCATGAAAATTTAGCGCTAATTTCCCCACTTACTCACTAACTAAATATTTCAAACGTTCAAGTTTGAGCTGTGCGGTAACTCGAGCTAGCTAAAGTTAGCCAACTATAACGACTTCGCATGTAAGAGTACTTGGAAGCTAATAACTTGGCGACTTAATTGACACTTGAAGTTGGGATTTTGAGTGTGTTTTTTTTAATAGAATTGTTTAAATTAATTTGAACCTTCAGTGACTTTTGCTGCAGTCCACTCTCGTAGTACCCAGTACTATTCGGGCTGTGGAGGCCAGGTAGGCTCCTTGTAAAATACTGTTTAGACTGAAAGCTGACACCAAAATAGCTAGGAAGACGAGGAGTAACTTTTTATTAATGGGTCTTCTTTTCTGTTCTTCAGTTTTACATTTATTCGCTTAAATGAATAAGAAAATGACATTGAGGGCACACACAGGGAGTAATAAACCATCGTCGCTATAATAACCTTTCACCAGCAAAAAATCACTGGAAGCAAAATAAAAAAAAACCACCCACTTACAACCCCTTTAAAACACCACCATAAACATCATCTCAAGAATCTATTACAGCCACAAGACACCTAATTACTTCGAACAACATGTTAAAACGATCGAAAATGACTTATAATTTACGGGTTTGCGTATAAAACCTGATGCATATGAGCCGTATAACGTAGCTGGTAGGTGCTTGGCACCCGAATTGTTACCTCCACTTGAGCGTGACAATTTTCTCGGTCTGATGCTCTAGGAACCAGGGTGGATTATGGCTAAAGATATTTGAGGGCGGGTTAGGTGATACGCGAAAGAGTATAGGAGAAGAATTGTTACGGTATTGCATAAGCATCCTGCTAAGACGATGTCTTGAATATGTTGATGATGATTCAGGAACTTTCTATCCTTTGGTCTCCTAATAATGAAGATCATGCGACCAAAAGGCGAGTGCACCTAAGTCGCTGCCATATTACTAACAAAATTGGAAGACATCTCTCAGTCAAATGCAAGCCAGCCTGCAGATAAATTGTTTTCTCTCCCAACTATCAGATCTACATTAATATTTTTTCAAACAGTCTTCGTTCATAACTTGGACAGTACCCAAATAGCGCCAGATGTGACAAAACAGTTATGGGCTACACACCCTCACCCCGACCCCCAATTTGTATATAATTGATTCAAATATTATTTTAAATTGCCAACCGTACCTGATTGATACCGGAAGAACACATCAAAATATAGGCTGCAGGAGGGTAATTTGAAACTTACTGTTATGAAACCAAAAATGATGGATGGGACGATATTAGTATGTCATTAAACTAATAAATAAGTAGTATGATGTCAAAATATCTGTTGTTATTGAGATGTTTCCGCTTGATGAATACTTACTTATTTCATTGCTGGAACGATGAAATTGTCGTGCAATATCACGAAAGTGACTAGATGGAGTTCGTACTTCACTTGCAGTATAACAAACTTAGTGCCATGCCAGCGTAGTGTCTACATGCTGGAACTTTGATATTAGTTTATGTTTATACTAGCTTTTGCCCGCGGCTTCACCCTGGTCAAAATTTCGACTTTCCATACAAACTTTGCCCCCCTTTTTCATCCCCTTATGGGTTAAATTTTGAAAAAAAAACCCTTCCTTAGTGGATGCCTGCGTCATAAGAGGAATACGTGTGCAAAATTTAAGTTTTAGCCCTAAGGGTGGGTTTCCTTACTGCCTATTTCTCACAGGCCAAACGGCCTGTGCGTTGATCCTCAGTCAGTCAGCTTTGCCTTTTATATACAGGTACAGGGCGTCCCACGGCTATGCCACATGGAGAGAAAGTTCCTTGAATATTATAGATGGAACATTTCACTGGAAGAAGACAACATTTTAAATAAAAAAAAACTATTTAAACTGCATTCATATATTTTTAAATAATTCAAACTCAAACTCAAAGCATTTATTTCAATTAAACCATTACTGGCACTTTTGAATGTCTGAACAATTCATAAAACAAAACTACGAAAAACTACCAGTGCAATACGTCATTCCGAAAGCCACCACGCCGAACCACACGCCGCCGAATGCCCGCAACGACGAACACTGCAAGCAAAAAAGCACGCAGCGACGCACACCGCAACAACGAATGCACGAGACCTCGAATCACGGAACAACGAATGCACGCCGCAACGCGCAACCGCCGCCTCGCGACCCGGAGCCCCGCGCCACCCGCGCACCCGCCACCACGGCACGCGCCGCCGCGCGCCCCCGCACCCACAGCACTCGCCGCCGGTAACATCCGGCGCCGCGCAACCCGACGCAGCAACCCCCGAAACAACGTATTGCACTCCTAAGCTACAGTCAGTCACAAGGCATAATAACTTGTGAAAGTACTGTAGTTGCCAGTTCCCTAGCGTAGATCTCTATGGAGAAGAACGGGCAAGAAACTCCATGTTTTAATTACTTAGTTGAACCGGGAATCAAACCCGCTACACGAGAAAAAAATAAAAACCCTGTAGCTATATTATACTGATCGAAAGGCTTCAAGGATTATTTTTTGCTAAATAACAGTGTCAGAAATAAAAGGAAGACCATGAATTTTAAAATTTTATGTTTATTACTTACGTGAAAAAAAAACTGTACCTATCCAATATTTTTTGGGAATCTATTTGACGGACTAATTAGATTGGTTTTGTCAACTAAGTACCCTATTGTGAACGCAATATTCAATGATCGAACCAACTTACTTCCAATCGCAGACTTAGACGGCTAGCCGATAGAATAAGAAAATAAACCATAAGAACACAACCTCTGATCAGAGTGAAAGTCTAGACATTTTCACTTCCTCAATGATCAGTGGAAATAATGGAAAGTTGTCTGTTTGCACAATTATACGTTGAGGACGCGTGACATCGGATATTGCGGGCAATGACGGGGCGCGAGCCTTGTATTATGTATGTGTGAAGACTGTGGTTAATTTTGATTGAAATAGTGGATAATTAATGGACGTTTTGCTTTCTGACTTTTTCCGTATGGGCATCCGTAAGTGTACCTTCTGGTAAAGCTGGTTTCTTGCACAGTATTTGCTCCTGTTTCTACTTGGTGGCTGTCAAAAGCTCCAAGGAGGTTTCGTCAACTAGTTTGCACTGCAAGTATTGACTCTCATCTCATACTTCACATTTTTCAAATATGTTATGAATCGGTGGATGGCTGAATTGGCTGACCAATATTCGTGTCTCTTACCCCAATCATAGCGGCAACAATCAGCAATTTACCAAATTGCTAGGCTTTATATTGATAAGAGCCCGGAGGACAGATTTTCAGACCTTCGGTGACATGCGACAAAGGTATGACAACTGTGACAGGCGGCTTTATACCTTCGTCGTGAGAAGGGTTTTGCTATATTGTTTTCGTTCACATTGACAGTCAGCATTTCGAACTTCAGGCCACTTATTATGTAATTAAATCAAACTTAGGCTCACTTGCAAAAAGTAGAACTTATTAAAAACATCGTTCTGTCTTCATAATTCTAAAACGATTATCAGGAATAGATAATTTTCTAAGTTTGTTAAGCACTAAATGCATTTCACGAATTATGATGCAACTGGGCTGGTACGGTGATAGCCCGCGAAATTTATTTTTTTTGCAATTGGGTGGTAAATGTCAGACTTTGTGCCGTAAAAAATATGATTCTCGAATCGGTTTCCCGGTTACCCAATGACGTTTGCCAAACAAACTTTTCTCTACCGTATATGACAGTTTCCACGAATTTATATGAAGAAGCAAAATGTACAAAGCAATCCATCAAATCAATATCGGTATACGACAAAGTCCTCCTCAGTGATGGAGACATAACATTGCACCCCAAAAAGGGGACCCTCTCGCCTCAAAAAACCGAGAGTGCAGTTAATGTTATAAAAATGTTGGGGACGAAATGTGGGTGAGCAAAACAGTTATTGAAATGGCTTTGGGTTCTGTTGGTATTATTAAGTCTGCAAGGATTTATCTATTTACCAGATGAATTAGAATATATCTACACGACTCAGATACCGACTACGGAATTAGCTGCTGATTTTTTTTTAAATGGTGTTTGGTGTACGCTGCATCATCGGATCCCGCCGATGATGCAGCGTACACCAAACACCATGAAGGCTCATTGTATTTTGTTCACCCACCCAAATTAGCAATTACATGGAGTTACATTATTTCTACAACTATTTATAAATATATTTACTTTCGAATTTCTTAGCTTTTACGATATTTACTACATGTGGCAAAGTAAGCTTCATTAAATACTTTTAATAAGAGGGTTATCATTTCAAATCATACGGAACCCAGACTCTTTCCCTCTAAGACCCTCTGTTACGCACGTGCTGTGACCTCCCTTACTATTAATATTATGTAAGCAAAATGTAAAATCAGAGGCCCGTGTGAAGTAGACGTGCTTTCATTATGTTCACGCTAGTGGTGCAAGGGTGTAGTTAGAAGTAGTTATACTGTGGAAAAAAAGGAATGTGTTTTGCAGTCATAAGATGCAAATAGTTTTTGATGTTTTGATATTATGGCATAGCCAGACTATTCTTTACTGTTTTATGTTATTTAGGCATTTTTTTCATAAGTAAACCTTATAAGGACTGGCGTATAATAATAATAATAATAATAGTTGACATATGTCGGGCATGCCACCGTCCTGGAGAATCGATCCGTCACATTATTTCTGGGTGTTCTCGTCTGGCTAATGGAGAATATTTGCATAGACACAACCTCGTTGCCAGGATTATCCACCAGCAACTTGCTTTGAAATACAACCTTGTGGAAACAGAAGTGCCATACTATAGGTATGCGCCCGACCCAGTTCTCGATAATGGTAATATTTCGTTGTATTGGGATCGACCTATCGTCACTGACAGGACTATTGTTGCCAATAAGCCTGACATTGTGGTGATAGATCGATCGGAGCGTCGCGCAATGATTGTTGATATAACAGTCCCGCATGACGAGAACCTCGTGAAAGCAGTGAAAGATAAGCAATTCAAGTATCTGGATCTGGCTCGCGAGGTTGTCGACATGTGGCACGTGAATACAGCAGTCATTGTGCCGATAGTCGTGTCTACCAATGGCTTAATAGCCAAGAGCCTCGACGAACATCTAAGGAGGCTCTCGCTTGGTAGCTGGATCAAGGGCTTGATTCAGAAGGCAGTACTTCTGGACACGGCGCGCATTGTCAGGAGGTTCCTCTCTCAAGAGCCCTGACCACCGGTAGTTCGGACTCTGTTCTCAATACTAGTGGACCACTATTTTTTATATTTTTAAATGTTTTTTATATACCTTTTTGTAATTAATATTTAAAAATGTATTTAATATGTTATGAAATGAATAAAGGAGATAATAATAACATAAATTTATTCAATAAGAGTTTGCAGTATTACATTTATATCAGGCTAATTTTATTCATTTACAAAATAATCTACCATCTGTAACCGAACTAGGCAAAAGCCTGTATTTCGGCTATCAGCGCCAAACCCCTCAAATATTGATAATTAATGGTAGCCATCAAATAGACATGTTACCTTTAGTAGGCTTACAACAAAAAATCAGCAAAACAAATTATAATTTGAAAATTGATCTACAGAGTAGTAAAAAAAAAAAAAATATTTTAAAATCATTGAGGCAAAAATATAAATAAAAATTATTAACTATTTTCCTCTACATAAAATCACAAATAAATTAGATCATTAAATTAAAATCAAAGAAGTAAAATAAACAATAAAATCGAACGATCATGTCAAAAATTTAATAATATTAAAACACAAGAAATACAGTAAACCCATAAATAAAATAAAATCTTTGAAACAGATATTAAAACCATTACAATGATATCATTTAGATTCAATAATACAATTAAAAACAAAGCAATATAAATAGATTTTGCCAATAGGTATATAAAAATAAAATATCTATCTATCAGAAGAAAAGTCTTCTGATAGATATCAGAAGACTTTTCATTAAGAATATTAGACCTAGCTAACTGTCTCGTTCGTCTAGTCGTGCAAGCGTCCTGGGTTCGATTCCCAACTCTTCTATCAGGTATTCCTCAGTAGCAGCCACGGAGTATGGATTGGTGCCCGGTTGATGACAATAGGCTCGACCCCTTTTACCTGTGACTTAAAGATAACTGGCGAAATCTGGATGTACCTACTAATGCGTATGTACACCTCTGCGTAACCCATCGGGGAATCGAGGCATGATGATGTGGTTAAATAATGTAACTTTACCAAAAACGATTAAGATAATAAGTAATCTATAGTCGATACGAACTTTATTTATTTCAATCCTCATAATTAACAAGAACTTAATTCCACCATTTGTAATTCACTGATGTAATCCTTATTTACGGAACTATGCAAATTGAAAGGCTTGGTACACAAATACCCAATCGCCAATTGCGTATCATGATTAATTAAATTATGGAAAAAAGCTTGTTCGGAATACGAATTAGTTTGACATAGTAAATTGGCGCGTAAAATATCGGTGAACATGTTTATTTTGTGGAGTTTATATTTGAATATATGTGACGTCAAAAACTAGACTGGATTAGCCTACTTTAAGGAAATGATCCAATCTAGTTTCTAGTTCTGGTTTCATTGCTGTAATTAGAATTTTGTTGATTCAAGCAATATAGCTAGGTGTTTCTGTGAGTCTGCTAATTTTAGTGCTACTTAACTTACTAAACTGTTTGGCCACCCTGCCTCCGAAAGATGATTTTTATTTAAAAATAAAACAAACTTACATTTGCAGTTTTGAGACCTGCGCTCCCATACATTTTGTATAGGAAAATATTACATACAAGTACATTTCATAAGTTGGTCGACTATTACTCAAAAACTTGTAAAGTCTACTTAGCTATGATAGTTTTCCTTATATTTTTTATGCTACTACCATAAATTTTTTCACACGCCCAAACACAACCCGAATAAGTGGTTTAGGTTGGCACACTTGAGTCTAACAAAAATTTGCATTTTAAAGCTTAATATTTCACAAACGAATCGCTTAATCGAAAAACTATTTGAGCATACTCGCAATATTTTTTAAAGATCTATCCAACGATATCCCACACAATGGATTGCGCGAGAAAAAAAGTCATCCCTACTTTAATGTGTACCTACTGGAGATACCTCAATTTTTTTTTTTCATATTTTACTTCAGCACTTTGTCGGCGATTTAATTGTATATTCATGCCAAATTACAGCTTTCTAGTACTAAGAGCCTTTGAGATATAGTGCGGACGAACAGACAGACAGACGGACATGGCGAAACTATAAGGGTTCCATATTGACTACGGAACCCTAAAAACTAGAACTAATGACACATTGTGTAATGAGGACTATGGGAGAGGACCTTTAAAAAGCAGTTATCATCAGCCTATATTGTTCCCACTGCAGGGACTCAGGCCTCCTCTCTAGGAGAGGGATGGGCTATAATCCACCACGCGGGCCCAGTGCGGGTTGGTAGATGTCACATATCTTCGAATTTTTGATTCTAAGATATGCCGGTTTCCTCACGATGTTTTCCTTCACCGTTTTGAGAGCAGTGGTGATGAAATAAATTACACAAAGTAATGCGCCTGCCCGGGTTCGAACCCACGACCAACTGTTCGTAAGTCGGGGCCGCAACCACTGGGCCACCACTGCTTCAAAAAACCACTGCTTAAAAAGCAGTTATAAACAACTTCATTATTAAAAGCCGCTTTTCTTCTAGAGGGCAGATACTTCTCTTTCTATTATCCTCTCTTTCAAGTTTCTGAGGCCAAATTCTAATCTAATCCTCTTAAAGAAGTCCCACTCGTGTCTCCATAACATAACATTATCAAGAAGCGAAGCAAAACAATTTCGAAAAGGAAGTAAAATCGATCATTGATAAAGAAAATCATAAAGTAGAACCTAATGCCAAATCAAACACCATTCTAAACAAACACAGAATAAGTAATTTGCCAAAGATCACTACGCGCAAACTAAACATGAAAAGTGTACAAGCAGCGATTGATAAATCGGTGATTAAATCAATAGTGTGTAACATGGCTAACGCGTGGTTGTTCGCCACACTTGCCACGTACGTGCCAGTGCATGGCAATACTATTATTACAGGGTGGTGTGCACGCAGTTTTATTTGTGGGGTCAGGAGAACTATGGGTAGGCTATACTGCCCAGTATAGCCTACCCATAGTTGAAGTTGGCGATTCAAACATTTCAGACTAAAGTAGGTTTGCAGAAGTAGAGTGAAGAAAACGTGTTGCATCGACCCCAAATTAAATGTCACAAGGGCAGGAAGTATATTTCTTTAGGACAAACAGAATAAATTTAAGGGAATGTTTGGGATGAAAAACTACATCAGAGTCATCCAAATATAAAATTTTATAAGACTTACTCACTCATGTGCTCATATATAACTTGTCGTGTGGTATTGTGGTGATTAGTCATTCAGGAAATTAGGTTACTTATGCTTAGATTTCTCTTCACCATCTTTATTACCGTAATAAACTGTTAAAACTGCAAATTCCTCAATTAATACCCCTGGTCAGGTTTGACTCGGCATTAAAATTTTCAGCTCCCTACTTAAAAGACTTAATAAGTCTTTTTTTTGTAGTGTTGAAATCATCAAATGACTTCTGCCGCTCTGGGCAGAGCGGTAGGGAGTGTCAGACTTTTACTGACTAAAAACCACCAATATTCCTTCTTAGCCCTTTGAGATCGAGGCCGCGGTGTCTCTTTCAAACAACTAGAAGCCCCGGCAGGAAAACTTATAAATCTCAAGTTTTTTATTAAAGTATCATCAATTTCTCCCTCCTCGTTTAAACCTAGATATGCATCATACAACTCATTTGCTTTAAATCAATTAATGGACTCAACCGTTAAAAAAAGAGCTCTACAGCGCTATTAATAAATACCTATATGCCTATTTAATAAAATGCACGTGCGTCTACTATGTGTTTGTCCTTGACATAGCTGTGAGCTAGCCTAGGTACTCTAGGTAGCTTAGTGTACATAATTTACTATGTGCTATGTAATGAGGAAACTCAAATTGTATGGAAATATCTGTGTAAATAGTTAAGTCCTGTTTATTTATACTTGGTGTTTGTTTTTAAACGTAATTGTTTGCATAATAATTGTTGTTGTAGTGTAATAAATTGATTTGTAGGTGTGTGAGTATTTAGTTTAATAGTATTTATCCTGCACCTTGAGAATTCTATCAAAGGTGATATGAAGGTGACCTAAGCATAGCAATGAAAAAATGCCAACACTGGTAAATGATACAAAAAAATTGTTGTTTTCTCACACTAGAAAAAGTATCCTTGAGCATTACAGTGACTGTTCGTCGCATAATAATTTGATCTAAAATATTTACGTTTAAATTATTTCAAACACTTTGCACGTATTTTATTAAGTTAATCAATAACAGATATATGCAACCATTCTGCAGAATGTTCGGTTCTTCACATCCATCACAACTTTTATCAAACAAAACTCACATAAATATTAACCTAATAATCCAAAATCAAATACCATTCACAAAACTAACCCTCCTAATACCACACACTATGACAATAGATGGACGTAAATGTAAGGGGGTGGACACAATCATTTGGCGTAGCGCGTAGTGCGTAGTGTGAGACGGCGTATTATTGCGGGGGTGTGTATAACGCTTAAACATGACTGATGATCGTAGATATTGACAGATATGAAATATAAAGGAAGTCAATTTAGTTACTTTGCTTTGTGAGGCTGAGTTGGAGTTCTTGTGAGAAAGGTAAACTGATATCGTTACGTGTTTTAGTTTCTTTAGAGGACAATGGCTTTAGTTTGGAAAAAGTAAGTCAAGAGTATTACTTATCTTTCGCATGACTACGATATATATTTTTTATTGGACGTTGAGAAATCATCAAATGACTCCTCCCGCTCTGCGCAGAGCGGTAGGGAGTGTCAGCCTTCTACTGACTAAAAACCACCCATGTTCCTTCTTAGCGCTTTGTGTCGAGGCCGCGGTATCTCTTACGAACAACCCGCAGCCCCGACGGGATGACTACGATGCTTGCAATGGTGTAAGCTATAGATGTTTGCTGTTGTGTTTATGCTATTTTGCCACCAGGAAGCAGCAGCAACAGCAGCGGAGGCAGCTTTGTCTATTTGCATGAACATTTCACAAGAGTAAAATTCTATATTATCCTGGTTTGATGCCAGTGATATTTTAAACTCAACCTGTATTCGTCCCTCAAAAACAGAATGAAAATCATACGAAAAACTACAAAAGTAATAAAGATATTGGATACTGTTTGTGTCAAACCACTTTTAGCTAAACTAACGATGATTTTGCACAAAAATAAAATTCCTATAGTGTGTAAAAAAAGTAAATTCCATACACATTTTACAGTTTTAAAAGGATACGCCACAATATTAATGACACGCTGAGTCGTATCATTGAACAATTTCGCTACATTTGTGTCAGCGCCGCTGTTGTGTCCCGGGATTTAGATTAATGATACGATACCATATAAATATTGGAAAGTCAAACTTAATGGAAGTTCAAAAATGATTTATTATTGCTAGACATTATTGCTATTTTTAATTGTGTTATTTTTGGCTTTCGGGGTTAAGAGAGTTCGAAATCAGAGCAGTTCACGTGATTTTGCGCTTTTTTAGAATAAAATAAAATTGTGTTAAAGTAAGTGTGAAAATTATCCAGTCAGGTGGAGTGAGAAGAAAAGACTTGAAAAAACTAAATCGTGTTGAGAGACGAGACGCAATAAGCCAGTTTGATTGATTGATTACAGTAGATATGTAATGGTGAAAAACGTGTTATAATATATTATCTCGACCTAGTCCAGATAGATAGCACACCCATTTCAAAATAACTATTTTACCAGAGATTCCTTTGGAATCCGAAAATTGGAATAAATTCTTATTTTTACAACAATATAAAGCTAGTTGTCACAAAAACTATTAAGATCGCGGAGTTGGCCATGTGGCAGCAATTACTTAAGTAGAATTACTGACAACAATTAATTGTGCGTATTAATCTCCTTGTCACACACAGCAAACTGTAAGAAACTATAAACATACTTAATCCTTGGTTCAGCTACAAAAAACTTACCCAACAGAGCGTAACAATCCAAAGCTCGACAATACAATTTTAACCAATAACCGTAAACGGAGATTAACTCTAATACTAACCGCAAATGACAATATTTCCCATCACTCATAACGACATGACATTACAAACGTCAAACTTGAACTTGACATGTCAAAAGGGGCCCAACAATGGGGCCCCAATTAAAATGTATTTAGAAAACTAATCCGTGTAAAAAACAAGCTGTCTACCTCGAGAAACACGCGAAAACATGGACTCATGTTACCCTTCAAACGTGTATGAATATTTGCATAAGATTTGCAATGGTAACTGTAGACAGGCCGTGGATTGGGATAAAGCCAAATGAAAAATCAACTCAAAATTTTAGAGGGTAAAGTTCACTTTAGATTATACCTAAGTTTTTTGTCGGACATGAAACATAAACTCAAGTAACAAAGTTGTAACTAATTTAAACTGACAGAAGTTATTGTGTTTCGTCACTTGAAGGTTAATATTGGTAGCGAAGTATGGTAATCTTATGTGAATGATTGAAAAAATAGAGTGGTTCATGTTGAGAATAAACCACTCTTAAAAGTAATTAAGGAACCCACAAAAATCACGAATGATTAAAAGGTGAACAGAAAACAATAAAGCAAGTCCTTTTTACAGTCAAAGAAAATTATTAAGTTTAAGTAACAGATCGGGGTAAAATATGTATCGGCAGTTCGGATTACACAAAACCCCAAAAATATCCGTGTCGACGTAATCGCGTCTCGAAACCACGCAATAACATTATTATATCAAAAAGTCGGTCTAAAAACCATAACAATCGGATTTATCAAACCGAAGAGTGACATCTCTATTGTGGAGCAAACTACGAAGAAACCCCTAAACATCATAATAATAATAAAAACGAAACCACGACCAAAATAAGATCCCACAAAATTCGCACAAAATAGTAAAAAACTAAATTTCGATTACGTTTAGGAAAAAAATTGGAAGACGGGACGGGACACCCCTGATATATTTTTTATGCAATCCAAGAAGGGTGAAAAATAAAGTTGCAATTTTAAGACGTTGCGATTGGACAGAAATGGCTAGGGGTGACACCCAAGAGTGAAGGGCGGATCATGAAAGGGTAGGGACTGTGAAAAGATTATTAATTTTTGAAGATGTACCCAAGAGATAAAGTCTAAGAATTTATCGGGGTGAAACTAGATCTAGAATATGTGAGTGTTAATACGTATTACGTAGACATGTTTAGCGTTGGGATAGCAATAAAATAATCTTGAATTTGTTGAATACTTTAAGAACACATAAAAAGAGCTTCAACGTTAAAGTAAACTATTTCAAACTTTCTAATAAATTCTAAACAAGGTGTCACGAATTTTCTTAAGCAGTACTCAAGAGCAAACTAGACATTACAATGACGTAATTAAAGTTCGCAATGCCACTTATTACAATTGCAACGCTCCTAACATTAGCATTTTATTTACTCACCGTACATCTAACACAATAAATAATTTCACGTAATTATCACAATAAAAGGAAACAAGAAGACGCCACGAATAAAATGAAAAGAAATCTAGACGTAATTTGAATTTTAATCCTTTTCTCCTAAGAAAACAATAGGAGTAATAAATCATAATATTTTACTTTAACAATGACGTCACGGCATGCGCGTACGACGATGTACAATAGGATTTCTCAATATCAATGACATTAGACGGCGTTATCAAAGGCGTTAAACTAATTTATGAGCCGTAAAACCCATTAGAATTATTCGTACACAATAAATCATAGGAAACGTATGGTTGCTTTATGGTAACAGTATAATTTCTCGCTACTAAGATTTGGTTATGGGTTGTTTGGTAAATTGATAGAATCGGGCGATGGAAAAACGTGTGTAGCGCTCGACTTTTTCTATTAGGGGTAATCTTCAATCGAAAAGACGATTTAGTTATGGATAGTAATAAAATATCAAGTTGTATGAGTCGCTTATATCCGTAATTGTTCACTAAAGATGCTACCATGTCGAGACAAAAAAACTCCATGAATCCGTTACAAACAAAAAAGGAGAAAACGAATAATAAATCCACACTTTTGAAAGACACCGAAGCAAAAGAACTCATCATTGACCCGAAACCTTTGAAGCTTCAATCATAACACGTCAGAACTGACATCTTCACAAAAATGCAAGATGCAACGGACTGCAAACAATTGACAATAGGACTGCCGACAAATACGAAAACCGGACAGATGTTGGAGCGAAGATTTACTTGAAAATACGAATAATCGGCGTGCGACTCGACTTCCGTGTTGCAAGACCGGTTATTAGTGTTAAAAATAATGTTAACATTCAACAATTGGCCACTTGGGAACATTTGGATTGTGAGAAAAATTTTAGTCAGAGATGGATGCCTATTTGTTTTATTTTGTAGCTAAAGCTTTAAATTAAACAAAACATATCTTTAATGCATAGTATTATCGTAGTCGACTTTAAAACGTAGATTAGAAAAAGGAGCAGTCAGCAGTATAAATGTCCAAAATCGCTAAGATCAAATATCAATGATATTGTTAATACTTTGATCTGTGTTCACTTTATCATAATGTTTATCTTGTACAGTTACGACATGTTTCTAGCGTTACATAAATTCATAATTGTTTCAACCCACGTCATTCACAATCACAGTGTTACGCAAAGGGTTCAATAGATCGCAAGTTCTTTCAATTTCTTTGACAGGTTTCTCAATCAATTTCTATCCAGTGACCTTAAAATACCCTGCTTATTCCGTAATCTAATATTTAGCAATATGATTATCGATAATTCTATTAAGATTACAATCCAACCCGTTTGATCTAAACAAGATAAAATGTTCAACAAAGAAACTTTCTCAACGAACAAAATGTTTTAAACGTTATGAAATGTCATTTTTGACCCAAGGGCTGCACCCTTTCTTGTCTTGCCCTTTTTCGTCATAGACTGTCATGACAATGTCAGAATTTGCAACGTGACAAGTCATGTCAGAGTAAAAATGCAGTTTGATGAGGTTCGAATGAATGCAGGCGAGAGAGAGGTGCGTTCACACGACCCGGTTATATGCCGCTCGTGTATCGGTTACTTCTCTAATAGGGTTCGAAGCTTCAAACAAAGGCACAGGTGGACTGTCTGGCGTTAAATGTAATAACAATTTTGTAGCGAACGTGCGATCCGAACAGCAGTGTGATATCGCTATGTTGTTGCTTGCATTCAATATTGAAAGCTATAGTGAGAGCATTCACACTACTGATGCTGATACAATCTAAGTAAAGCACAAAAGAGATTGAGAAAAGAATCAAAAGATGTTTAGCTACTGCATTTTGTATTCACGCTGAGGAAGTCATAGCAAAATTATCTGATTTGTGTACTCATTAGTCACATCAGGTAATGTACACTGAACCCTAATTCAGGTCCTTTTAGGGATTCATTGCATAAATTCACAATATTAACTTTAGTTATAATATAAATTGTTTTCAAAGTTTCCTCGAGGCCATGTATATTCGATATAGGTATGTAATGTACATTGGATAATACATAATTATGTTTACTAAAAAAAATCATACACAACAACAAAAATAATTCATGTTAGATACAACAAAAAAAAGCTATCATTAAACTATTCTCTTCAAATGCATTATTCTCCGAACTACATGCAAGTAGTCCATTCTATTTTAAACAAACCCAAACGTTGCTCCCTATTTCCTTATTATATGAAAATCTATTCAGAAATCTGACATCTCATCAAATACTTGTCTTCCCTTGTTTCCAAAAATATTATTTGAACAAACGCCCTGACATTCAAGACAGCAATATATTTTTGCATTTGTAAATCTTCTGAAATAGCACCATGCTCTTTATCGCCTTGACTTAGGGAATCATTTTCTTTGTTTACTATATCTTGGAGCGTATGAACGGTTGATGTTATTTGATCTAATAAATCGCTAGATAAAGTAGGGGGCTTGCGGTATTCAATGGTGCCATCAAGTGATGAAAAATAGCCCAAATCGTAAATATTGTAACGTTAGAGTTTGGCGTTTCCCTCGCTTCAGGGAAGTTTGTTCGAGATTGTATTTTATGTTTGCATTGCATTATAACTTGAGACTAATAAATAAACGGAAATATTATGTTTCTATACCACAGTAGCGAACAGTGCGAGTTTATTCAATTCAGATTTAAATTTACCAGAAGTTACATCGTTTGTGGCAATAATTTTAATAAATAACCGTTGGTTTTGAATAACTAGTTCCAAAAACATGTTAGTTATTTAGAGTCGAAGTAAATAAAGAAAACAATACATGCTGTTTACCGGCTCCCTGGAATCGAAACTTTGAAATTAAACCAAGTTACACTACATACTAAATGAAATACAGAAGGAACATTCCGAGAATGTTAACTTGTGTAAATTTATAAGAGTTGAAGGGTTTCACAATAGCGCTCAAGAATTCTAGCAAATTGGTATTTGAAATAATGTATTACTTAGGGTCTACAAGACCTATGTGTGTGTTTTTCTTAGTATTAATGTGTACTTAAGTTTGAGTGGCCATATTTCTAACTTAAATATTGTAATAAGGGCTTATTACAATACTGCATGATTCTGTGAAAGAAACATACTTATAAAAAATTCTATGCCCTGGATTAAAGTTCCTGTTCACCACGTATATTATACTCTTAAATCTGAAGGCAAATACTAATACAGATGCAGTTCCGTATTATAATGTATCTATTATATTAACTGCATTAGAAAGGATTAGAGCAACAAAAGGGTCAAACCAATTGTCTAACATAGCTTTGGGGCATTACAAAAATGTTAACTGACGCATAAGAGATTTTGACGCAAACTGTCTATGGATGCGACCATAAAGGGTAATAGGGTGCAGCCCCAAGCGAAACTAACACAACTTAAGGATGGGCCAACATGTCATATGCATCTATTAATTAAAATTTGGAACAAGTTGTCTATCTCCAAGTACTAACAGTAGTATATTCTTCTATTGTCAATCTTTTGTTAAAAAACAGGATTTGTGCTCCAAAGAGGTCACGGTCATTCTCTATGGTGTCCACGAAGGTTAGCTGGTTTTGTCTATTTTTTGTGATGCGAAACTAAAGTTTGAATCGAGAATAAAAACGCCGAGAATGTAGAAACCAGAGCAATGGTAAAAACGTAAAAAATTAAGTATGGCGTAATAGTGGTGAAGGGTGACAATGACATCGAAAATGTTAAGTTAACCCAACTAGTCATAGTGTGACGTTGAGTGCTAATATAAGACGAGGTTTCCCATTATTTTCCCTATTTAAATCCCAAGTACTATATAAACAAGATTAAGAACTAAATTAACAAATTGCAACTTTTGTCCTGCAGGTACCTACTGTATAAAAAATCTCGTAATACTTAACATTTGAAACAACCTGAAATTAAACGTACATTTATCAGCAAGCAATTAAAACTAATCCCATACCCGTAACAGATTAAAACATGGCACAGCATACAGCCGAACAAATTAATAATTCCTTTCAAGCAGATTTCAATTCCAGTAATAATTCTTATAAGTAACACAAAGTGAAGTGTATGAATGTTGAACAAGCCGCTAAACTTGTTCGCATAACGAATAATGATAATGATCCGCATTTATAATGATATATTTTATTAGTGCATTGTGAACGAGTGGCCCAAACAAGACAGACGGACTTGTTTGGCTCGCTCTGAATAACTCCTTGACAAGAAGGGTTCTGAAGATTCCGCAGATGGTAACTGACTAGTACATTTTGGAAACTGGATTTTATTTGTTGAATTTGAAGAAAATTACCTATTTGATCATTCAAATCTCTAAAATCAAATCTTATAAGACACGTAACATAATCAAATTATGAATAATCTCATTGTCTTATAAGATTCTTGTTGATCTAACAAGATTTGTAGTGAGCACATTATCCTGATAATCTTGTAAGCTTTACGATTGTGGATCAATGTTATCAATTGTTGTCACAGAGTTATGCTATAGATTTCTTTGTTTTCAGTTTCATGATAAAAAGATAATATTTGCTACCTGGTCACACCGTGTTTAAGTTTCTTATTGAAAAGTGGTATAAAAATCCATACTCCTTACTAATAATATTATAAATGCGAAATTAACTCTGTCAGTCTGTCTATCGCGCTTTCAAGCCGAAACTACTGAACCGATTTAACTGAAATTTGGTACGTACAGATAGTCTAGAGCCTGAGAAAATACATAGTACCCTAAAAAAAGCGATTGAAAGAGGGGGGCGGGGGTGAAAATTTAACTTTTGGTGCCGATAACCGACATCTGTTGCGATAAAGGACAACAACGCGAACTCAACCGCAGGCATCAGCTAGTTACATAGGTCTTCGGTTATTTAACAAGTTCTCTACTAAAGCAACGGAGCCTTGATTTGTGCCCCGTTTATGACAATAGGCTCCAGACATGGGACTCAAACATAATGGCATAATGTGGTTACTATCAGTATCTTCCTAGTGCCTAGCTCTTGGGGGGTTACAGGCGTCTCGTCATGTTCTCTACTAAAGACGTATTGCACATACCTCTCCTGTTTTCCGTACAAAAACAGGACTATGTAAGAAATCATTAAAGTTGCCATCACGCCCCAAAACTCAATCCACAAACCGTATCCCAAGCCACAGCTACAGAACCAGTATTTTATAATCCGGCTAGTTAGCGCACCCAATTTACGTCCGCCAGGGCTCGCGGCTGCGTACGCGCAGCAATTGTTCCCTTTCATTGAACACAGCGCAAAAAATATGTCAAACTTGCAGTCGCACGGAACGGTCAAATTGTGATTTATCTTGAT
Source organism: Diarsia rubi (assembly GCA_932274075.1). Taxonomy (NCBI): domain Eukaryota; kingdom Metazoa; phylum Arthropoda; class Insecta; order Lepidoptera; family Noctuidae; genus Diarsia; species Diarsia rubi. Next base: position 20,064,896 of record OW026417.1, read on the forward strand.
GTAAAAAGGGCGAGAAGAATTGAATATTTCTTTCTTTCTTGAGATTTGGATGTTGTAGAAAATCCTGTATGCTTTTATTAATGTAGATAGGATATCATTGGTTTGCTCCCCTTTATGTAAAAGTGAAATGTGAAGGGTCAAGGAAGACGCGAAGACAGTTTTAACGAAAACAGCAGAGAAGTAACCTACCAAAGATGATTTTCAATATACAGGGTGTAAATTAACCCTTCACACATACGTCAACCAAGCATTCTGTGCATCAAACTAAGTACCCCTACGCAATTTTTTTTTGCTGGGAAACGACTTTTTTTTTGGGGCAAAAATCACATTTTGCGGTAAAACTCAATGTTGCTACATTGAGTTTTACCGCAAAATGTGATTTATTCTCTTAAAACATTGTGCTAGTGGATGCTTTGAATAGTAAACGGGTCATGGAGGTAATTTAAGTAAAGTTATAACCTGAAAAACTAGTTCTTACAAAAACAGCTGTGCAAAATTTGGAACTTTGACCCCCAATATCTCCGTAACTAGGTTCCCAGGTATGGTTTAGAACCAAAAAATTATCGCAGTGGTGGGGAGAACAAGTGCCCTTCATTTGCGTTATGGGTACTTTTACACCCTTTATGTACATCTAACTTAAATCACACGGTTTCCCTCCTCGTTAGTTTTGGCTGGAGAACAATGTCTCAGTTCTTTCTTAACTCAAGTGATTTTTGAGGCGAATTTCAAAACGATTGATAAAACTGCCATTAACTTATTAATTCAAGTTCAAAAATGTGCCAGTGTTCAAAATTTATATTCGGCGCCCGGACAAGGCTGAGATAAACTAGAAAACAAATAGTTTTAATTGGATTAACGAATAATTTCCTGATTCTAAAAGATACAATTAAATATTAATATTATCAACGAGATATTTACTGTTTGTTTCGAGTTCCCGATATTATACTATACAAACAACAACAATTAATATTGATTGTCAGCCTTGCTTAATGTCTACCAACAAGAAGTGATAAATAATAAAAAAATAATTGAAATTGATTTTAGTGGTTACGTCATAACAGTGTAATGTACTCCACTATTTCAACCAAGCATTCATCGCTCCGATAGCCGTGATCGTCTAGTGGTTAGGACCCTACGTTGTGGCCGTAGTAACCCAGGTTCGAATCCTGGTCACGGCAGTGTTCAACACTGTCATGGCGGAGAATATCTTTTGAAATTTTATTTATTTGTTTGATTTTTTTATTTCAATAGTTTTATAATTATGATTATACCAAAGTTTGAAAAGAAAACAGTGCCGATAGTATTACATTATGCTAATAGCAACATCTAGTGAGCAATAGCTAAAATTCACGAAGTAGTATACTTTATATAAAACAGATGGCGTTGTTTCTAATCTTCAATAACATCTCAATAGATGGCGTTAAAAAGTTTGGCTACTCGATGGTAGATGGCGCTAAAATCGGTCGGACTTGTTGTTCGAAACGTTGAAACTAGATGGCGCTACGAGTTGGAAAAGCATTGTACTGATAGTAAGTAGATAAGTTACGAAAGTTTTCGGCGCACTTGTGTTGTTCTATAGACTTTGGGACAAGGAACTTGAATACAATACGCTTTTTGAGATTTGTTAACCACATGAAGCCAAAGTCACATTATTTATAAGCTTTTATAAGCTTTTGTCACATTATTTTTAAGGGCAAGCAAATCAAAGAATCGAGTTGCAGTTATAACAAACGGCTACAACAAAAAAAAGAAGAATGTTGAAGAAAGAAAAGTACTTACTTAACCCATTTAAAAATACTAATTTTTCTTACACTTTTAGGTCCTTACGGCAATATTTCACTTGAGATATCACCAAAAAAAGTTTCAAAGAACCATGGACAGAATGAAGGAACCGTAAACGCTCTTGACAATCATTTATCAAGACATTAACCGACTTAAATTGCAGAAACGCGAAGAATAAATGAATGATGAGTATGGATTATGATAATAATTATACTTATCAACATACATCACCAAGCATTAAGAAGTTACCTACTTTACAGTTTAACAGACCAGGGTCTAAAATGGCCACTTTAGCAGATCATAATAGGATCATAATATGAATTGCGTTAGAATTCGTAAAATGGTCACAGACGCAGTTACTATTATGAATGGCCAGTTTTACGAATTTTAACGCAATTCATATTATGATCTGCTCAAGTAGCCATTTTAGACCCCCAGGTATTAAAGTGTTATAAATTATGTTATGGTTTCTTTAATCACTCTAACACAGAATAAAAAATCAGGAAAGAAAAAAAGAGTACAACGAAACAAAAAAAAACAGTCACGTCGATAAAAAAAAGCCATAAGATGAAACATGTTGAAGTACGTTTAAGAACAGTAAGAAATGTGCAGAAAATATGCATGACACTTAAAATTATAGATGACTAGAAATCAGTCTCAATTATAAGTTTGCCTAAATAGATAACGAAGGGGGACTTTATCATGGATAACCGCTTATACTTTCGATTCATAGGTCACATAATATGTCCCTATTTCAAACACAAAAACCAACGGGCTATCGGTATGGTCGTAGATTGCAAAGCGAGTTAGCTAGTTGTGAAAGACAATTGTCTTTTGACCTAGTATTTCTAGCGAGGGCATAGGACTGTAATGGAGTCTAGACCTTTCCGAGCAACATTAAGAATGAAAAAGAAGTTCAGAAACTAGACTTTTCTTATTTGTGTATCTTGTGTGAGCCCCACAGCTGGGCAAAGGCCTCCCATTTTTACCACCACTTTGACCTATATTTTTTTTGTGACGATGACACAATACGTTACTATCCCACTATGTAGCGACAATTTTTTTGACGCATCATCTATAAATAGTCCACTTTGTCAAGTGATTGTATCAAAAGATTCAGGATCACGTCATGCTTGTGTACAATGTTTAACAGTTTTAAAATCTAGGGGCATTATCAATATTTGGAATGCCCCAGGGCCCCGAGTCTGCTATTTAATAGTGTCAGAATGGTCTATCATTGATCTCATAATTGTTAATTTTGACAACACCAAACTTGTCAAAATCAACAATTATGAGATCAGTGATGGATCATTCTGACACTATTGAATAGCAGACTTGGGGCCCTGGATGTTCTACATCTTTGTTTTTCAATCAGGTCCTGAACATAGGTACTTTCGTTTAATTATTTCTTTACAATTTGTATTCTAACTGTGATACACCTACAGCCAGGTCATTTATTCGAATTTAAACGATAGTCAACATTTTGATTGATTTTTGTACTATCGCTATCATTAGATTGATAAATGGTTCCTTACACCAATCATAATATAGTAGGCACTTAGTGCATTATGTAGATAAGATGACACACTGACACCTTTTTAGCATTATTAGTTATTAATAGCGTGTTTATTATCTATTGTTCACTTGTTTAGTGTGTGAGTGATTGTGTGGCGCCATTTGAGAAAATTATAGCTTAGGTTAAGACATCTTTAATTCATTTCGCACATAATTATAATGTTTATAAAAAAAACTTGGAGATTGATATTAAATTATTGTCATTGAACTCTGTTCATTCAGTGCTTGATATAAAGTTATTAACCTAAGGATTATAAATTAATTGTTTGGTCATTAAAACTTACACAAATACTTAAAAAACTTTTACCCAAAAATACAGTCCCGGTTCAAACCAAGTTCGGAAAGGGTAATTGGGGTGTTCCGTCCAAAAATTCTCGCTTTTGGTCGGTGATTGGTAGCGTGAAAGGTTTCGCCCCCAATCACAGCTGTTTAACCCCTCGGAGATTGAGGGTGTGACGGTATAAAGTATCAATCAATATTACTAAAATCTACAGTAGTGACTTTAGTACTATGGGATACAAATTGCCGTCGGTGGTAAAAGGATGAGCCTTTCTTTTTTTTTTGGCGTGTGGAAAACCATCAAATAACCGACATCGAAAGGGAGTGTCAGACTTCTACTGACTAAAAACCACCCATGTTCCTTCTTACCCCTAAATGTCGAGGCCGCGGTAACTAATGAACAACCCGCAGCCACGACGGGAAAAGTATGAGCCTGGCACAAGAAAGTAAGATTTAGTACAAGCACAGAAATATAAATATATGCAGAGCAGTCAGTGGGCAAACTCAGGCTTCGGATGATAATATTACAGTAAGCAAGGAAGACAGAAAAAGAGTTTCTTTGTCTCGAACAGGACATAAAGAAAAATTCAAAGTAAAAAAAAATAAGACAAATGAAACTCCTTCACGAGACCAAAAAGCCCCTACAGGGTGTAAAACACAATGCCTTCTTGAAATCAAAGGCTGCGGGCAAGTCAAACAATTGCGAAAAAAAAAAACAAAACCCGAAGGAACCTTACATCTAGGAGTATCTCATAAAAAATCTGTATACTTTACTGAACCCATTACTTTGATTTACGTTTCAAAGAAACAATCTGCCGAGGCAAGGTAAATACTGCATAAATTATGCGCGATCGCCGCGTATGCCTTACATACACTCTAAAAAAAAAATGATTGCTCCTAACAAGATTGTGATTATTGCAATCAAGCATCTTGATTCCATACGAGCCTAACAAGACGTTAGATAGATCAAATAAGGTGATTTTTGTTGCTCTTACTATCTGCTTCTTAACTAGAACAATTAGAACCTTAGTCGAAGTCAACATGAAATTGATCAATAAGACGAATTCAACTAAATAGATTCATCTATAATCTTGTTCAATATAAATATGTAAATGACTACTATAACTACTTATCATTAATAAATTTGACTAAGGACTTGGTCATTGCAACAAATTCATCTTCGTAGATTCAACCAAGAACTTGTTCATTATAACTAATTCATCTTTTAAGATTCGATCAAGATCTTGGTCATTAAAACTAATTCATCTTTTTAAATTCGACTAAGAACTTGGTCATTATAACTAATTCATCTTCGTAGATTCGACCAAGAACTTGGTCATTATAACTAATTCATCTTTTTAGATTCGACTAAGAACTTGGTCATTTTAACATAATCATCTTCGTAAACCTAATTAGGACCTTGATTATTTAAATTATTTTAATTTTTATTCGACTATTTTAGCTTAATAAATTCAACTATGACCTTGTTCAATTTAAATCTCATAATATTCACAACAATCAATTTGTTTATTTGAATAAGCTACTAATCTTGTTCGTTACTATTATAAAACATTATTATGCCAACCAAGTTACTCTTAATCGAATGTACTGAGACACTTTATCTCATTAACTAACACCAATCTATGAATTGGCTCAGCACTTCAAATGCGTATTTAAGAGCACTCTCAGTATTGCTATTTTATTATTTATAAATTACAACCCTTACCCCAGTTTCTAAAATCGCGGTCAAAATATACCTATTTGTTATACTTATATCACCTCTTGTGATTGGTTAATTTTAACGATGATCAAAATGACAACCAATCCACTTGACATGAGATTAAACATTTATCAAAATTTTACCTGCATCTCAGATAAGAGGGGGGGGGGGTGTTAAGGGTTGTATTTATAAATCGCACTGAGTGCTCTTAATTACGCATTTGAAATGCTGATCCAATTAATGAACCTAGCACCTCAAGATCATACCCAGAATGCTGTCTGGATTGAGAGCAATTTATTATTGAAAGTATGATATCAAAATATGATCGTTTTTTCTCAAGTAAGTCCTACCTATTTAGATATTTAAACTGTATCGATAGGTAAACTATTTTGTCTAACAACATTTTTTTTAAGTAGCTGACAGGTTAGATACCTACAAAAATTTGGTCAAAATGAAACGAAAAATATAATTACAAAAATTGTATAATTGTTATTAGTGACATATAAAACATGTTAACATTTTGTCCTAATAACTATCTACCTTAGAATACACTTTTATAACAACAATATTTAACAGAGAAAACAACACAGCTTATTTCTTAATCAATTATGAATAATCAGTCACATTATTATTTGTTTCTGACACAAAATAAAATATTTTAACAGTGGTCTGGAATTATAACAACCAAAACCAACTAAACTATGAAAATCTCGTTGCAACAATTTGCTTATTAAGTACGAGTACCTAGCTAAGTAGATATGTATAATACTAAATACTTAATTATGAGTAATAAAGGGAATTTTAAAATAGCAACATAAATAATGTCATAAAAAAAGTTATTAATTATCAGTCATTTAGCAACAGCCAGCAGAATGGCAGCAAATTAAATTAAAAAAAATGCTTTTTTTTATTACTTAATGCGTTCATCGGCGTGTATTCTTCCAGAAGAAGTTTAGACATACAAATTTGAAAATTTCAAAACCACACCGATAAATGAGTTAAAAAAGAAATAAGTATACAAAAAGTATTATATATGGCAATCCGCGAGAAGAGACCCGGCCGGCAGCAGTTGATCCTTTATCAAATGCAGATGACATTTTATAAAACGCTTTTTGTATAAAATACCACACAGGGTATGTGTCGATACCATACTCTGCATTAAGTTCCCATATTATTTTGTAACACGTATCAACTGCGTGCATAACAGACATTCCCTCATAGATGACCAATCTATTCGCAACAATAAGGAAGGTATTTATTTTGTCTAGCGACTCACCCACTACAATAATATAAGGTTGGGATGTCGCTCCTTTTTGGAGAAGGGTTGAAAGGCGGAGTTCTATTGCTTGACGGATTTCTGCACTAGATTTCACGTGCTTTATAAAGCCTTCCCGGGCTTCAACTTTACTTGGTTTCCAGCTTTGACCTGCATCCGAACTGCGTTTCTTCTTTTGTTTAACAGCCGCAGTGTTTAAAAAAAACGGTATGGTGGTATGCGGCTAAATTTGATGAATCTTCATTTGATGCTGAAAAAAATAGAAGAAGTAAGCAACAAATTTTATTATAATAAGTAATAAATAAAATAAAACCTTTGTATTGTTATATTATATGAGCAGTAAACCACCGAAATATACAGGTTGGAAACGGTAAACGGGGCAGTAAGGGGAGCTACATTAACCGTTGCAGCTACATGAAAATGGTCTTAGGAAACTATCATTAACTTTCTGTAAAATTTTGATCCCAATTCACAGATTTAAAAAAAAATGTACAGTTAGCAAGAGAATTTATTTATATATAATTGCCATTTTAAGTACACAAAACAGTTTTTTGATGCCAATCTATCCTGTTTCTAATACTGATCAAAAAGTTTTTGTAGACCGACCCAAGTTGCAGTACTCAAAAAGTCAGAAAATGCAATAAATAACTTTCAGCGGGACAGTAAGTACCTATGATTCCTAATTACAATTAAAAAAAAAAAATACAGTTAGCAAGAAAATTGATATCTAATAATAATAATTGATATTGATATGGTCTTAGCGTTAACCGTTTCCACCCTGTATATTTATATTTAGATATTCCTTTCATACTTACAATTGGTAAGAGTGACCAGTTCATGAAAAAATGGTTCTGTTGTTTTTTTCTTTTACAGTTCCTATATCCTGATTTTCAATAATGGAAAATGAATAAACAAATTGTCTTTTTAAATACCATGTACAGCATCAAAGTCTATATGCATCTGGAAAATAAAAATGCATATCTTTATTAGTTACAATAAACAATAATAGAAAAAATGAGAGTCAAGACACTTTTATTTTTACCCGACTGCGGCGAAGCCCAAAAGGAGGGTTATTAATTTACTGCCAGATCTCATGCCAAAACAATACTGTTTCAATTTCAATGAATTATAATTGGGAATGCTTATATACAATATTACGGATTATCAGATTTAGTGACTGACACAAATATGGTTTATCTATACATACATAAATATGGGTTATATTTAATTCGTGAAAACGAACGTGAAAATAGGAGAGAAATCGTGCCTGTAGGATGGTCCGGGAATTTTATATAAACACGGTGATTGGTTTTATGGAGCATTATATTGAGAGATAACATTGGATTTATAAATTGTACCGCAAACACAAACATTTCTTAGTAGCCATCTTTTAGCAAGGGGCAAAGACGTGTAATTTTATAGTGTTGTACAGAATGTTGCCACAGATACAAAATGTTAACACCTTCTCCTATTTTTTAAAATTTAATTATTAAACAATTTTTAAAAATATTAATATTATACTTATAGTGTTTTATGGCAAGATTCTGCACTACATTTTTCATTACAAATATTCTTTAATTACTATTTTATTTTACTTACATTACTGTAATTATGTATGTAATCTAGTTATGTATTTAACTATCTATTTATTTTCTTTATAATAATGTGTATGTATTATATTATATATTTCAGAATAAAATTAACAATACTAACTTCCTATTATGTATGCGGTTCTCTTAAAATTAATCATAAGTTTTACAGTACAAATGTTTTATTTATTTAGCTTAGATGGAAACTATGTATTAAGTTTAATATAACATATTAATAAATTTATTTACTGTATTAATCTGTTACAGTGATCTTCAAATTTAATTTTGCCAAGTGGTTTGGTAAAAATATCAGCTACTTGCTGATCTGTAGGACAATAATTAACAATAATATTCCCTTTTATAAAATGTTCATGAATAAAGTAGTATCTAACATCTATGTGTTTTGATCTTTTATTGAATGATCCTGTCTTAATTAATTGTATAGAACTCTGGTTGTCTATATTCAGAGTTATGTTAATTTTACAATTAAGTAATTCACAAAGTAATGATTTTAGATACAATGTTTCTTTACAGCAATCAGCTGCAGCAATGTATTCAGCTTCTGTGGATGATAGTGTGACTATTGGTTGTCGTTTGGAACACCATGATATAGGTCCATCAGATAACATAATAACAAAACCTGTGGTACTACGTCTAGTAGTTACATCATTTGCGTAATCTGAATCACAATAAGCATTTAACATATTAATATTTCCTCCTTTTAAGTATTTTATGCCTTTATCTCTAGTTCCTGCTAAATATCTTAAAATTTTCTTTACTGCTGTGACATCTGTCTGACTAGGGTTTTCTATTTTTCTACTAGCTTTATTTACTGCTTCTGCTATGTCTGGTCTGGTTCTTGTTGATAAATATAACAATCCACCAACACATTCCCTATAAGGAAAATTAATCTGCTGTAATGTCATGTTTGTCTGTGTGTCAGTTTCTTTATTAATGTTACAAGGTATACTAGTAGGTTTAGCATCAATCATGTTAAAGTTTTTAAGTAAATTTTTAATATATGTTTCTTGTTTTAATAAAATACCTGTGTCATCTTTATAAATTTCTAGACCAACAAAATTTTTAGGATTTTTGAATATTTTAATTTGAAATTGTGATTCTAGACAGTTCAGAATGTCCTCTAGTTCTTTTTTATTTGTTGAAATAGCAAGTCCATCGTCTACATATATAGCAATTATTAAATTTTTACTTTTATTAGTGAACACACATCTATCAGTTTTAGTAGGAATCAATCCTAGTTTTAACATTGTCTTAGTAAAAGTCTTATTCCAAGTAATTGGTGCTTGTTTAAGCCCATACAAAGCTTTATTCAATTTACATATTTTGTTAGGTTCTTTATCATAACCATCTGGTATATACATATAGATATCATCATCTAATTCGCCATACAAAAATGCAGTTTTAACATCAAAAGTAACAATTTCAGAATTTTTAGACGCTGCTATAGCAAATAGAGATTTAAGAGCTGACTGACTTACCACTGGACTGTATATTTCATCAAAGTCTATACCTCTCTGCTCAAATCCTCTTACCACCAGTCTAGCTTTATAGGTACCGTCGTCTTTCACTCGAAATACCCATTTATTGGTGAGTATCTTCTTACTGCCTGCCTCTGATATGTCTATTAGACTCCATGTTTTATTTTTCTTTAATGATTCCTTCTCTGAATCTATTGCCTTCTCCCAATTTTCTTTTTCTATTCCTGTGGTAGCCTCTTTGTAGGTAAGTAGTACATAATCCTTAAGCTTCTCTGGTAATTTTCTTGTTCTTTCACTTCTTCTTGTACCTAGTTCTGTGTTAGGTATTTCTATGTTTCGCTCTTCTATCTGTTGTACTGGTCTTCTTAAGTTTTCTTCTTCTGTACTTATTTCTTCTTCTGTATTTATTATATCTTCTTCTGTATTTATTATATCCTCTCCTGTATTTATTATATCTTCTTCAGTATTTATTATATCTTCTTCTGTATTTATTACATTTTCTTCTGTATTTATGGTATCTTCTTCTGTATTTATTATTGTCTGTATTATTTTATTTTCCTCATTTGATTTTATTTTATCTTCTTTATTCTCATTGAATATTACTATGTCTCTGTGTATTTCTACTCTTCTCTTTTCACTGTTCCATAGCCGGTATCCATTGTTTGCATATCCAATCATTGTTAGTCTTTTACTTCTTGGATCCAACTTTCTTACTGGTCCTAATTGTTTAGCATACACCATACACCCAAATACTTGTATATTTGAAATATCTGGTTTTATCTTATACCACATCTCATATGGAGTTTTGTTATTAGTTGTTTTACTAGGCAGCCTATTGAGTAGGTAGGTAGCACAGTAAACAGCTTCTCCCCACATCTCATCTTTCATGTTTGAGTCAAATAGCAATGCTCTGACTTTCTCAAGTATAGTTCGGTTTAACCGTTCTGCCTTACCATTCAATTGTGGTGTGTATGGTATAGTATAGTCTAGTTTTATCCCTTTGTTTGAACACCATGTTTTCAGTTCGTTGCTTCTATATTCTCCTCCATTGTCGCATCTTATGCATGACACTTTTTCATTCTTTTCTCTCTCTTTTTCTTCTATATACTCCTTTATTAGAGTAAAAGCTTCATTTTTATGTTTCATTAAATATGTTTTTGTGATATGGCTGTAATCATCCAAGATTGTTATGAAATATCGATTTCCATCATGAGTAAGCTTATCAAATGGACCACATATGTAAGTGTGAATGATTTGCAATGGGCGTTCTGCTCTTTTCCTTTCTGAAGTAAATGGTAATCTTGTTTGTTTTGCTTTAATACATATCTCGCACTGCTCTATTGTTTTATTTCCTTCTAACAATATTCCATCAGCCATGTTTGGTAATATCTCTAATATGTCTTTTCCGGGATGTCCAAGTCTTCTGTGCCATTCTAAGGCAGTTCCTTTCTCTTTGGCTAAGAACAGAGTATTTTCATGATTGTCTTGGTTTATATTTATGTAGTACAATCCATTTTCTTTCTCTCCTTTGAGTATCAACTGTCCTTTTTTATATATTTGAACATTATTTTGTGTAAACAACACAGTTCCATTGTTGTTTGTAACTGAATTAACTGACAATAAGTTTTGTGCCAGATCAGGAACATATAAAGTTTTTGATAGTTGACAGTTCATACCTTGTACCGTTCCAGCTCCTTGAGATTGTATGGTTTCATTGTTAGCAACAGATATTTGGGACTGTTGTTCCTCATATTTACTTAAAATGTTGATGTTATTTGTCATGTGTGAAGTACTTCCTGAATCCACTATAAATTTCAATCTGTTATTCTTATTTGCTGTCTCATTTGTTAGTAGTGCTGTATCATTTGTTTCTTTTTTATTGGTTTTAGTTCTGAAGAAACAGTTTTGTTCTGAATGATTTGTTTTCTTGCAGATTGTGCATTGTTTGTTTTTATTATTAAATCTGCAGTGTTTTTCTTGATGGTTTGTCTTTTTACAAATGTTACACACTTTACACTGTGACTGAAAATGCCCTGTTTTATTGCACTTGAAGCATTTTTTATCGTTTACAGCTTTGAATGCAATTTGTTCTTCGCAGTTAGAATTGCGCGTCTCCTCTAACAATAATCTATTTGTGAGATTTATTAGGGTCTTTTCATCGTTAGATGTCGACTCCCACGCGGTGGCAAAGTACCTATAACTCTCCGGTAAACAAGTAAGTATTTTAGACATGATCAGGTCTTCATCAATTTTGTGTCCGAGGTTGTTTAATCTCACAGCTAAATTTTCAATGCCAGTTACTAACTGATTTACTGTTTGTTTGTTATATTTATAGTTGAAGAATTCTTGTAGCAATTTAGATTTGTTTCTTGACTCGCTACCTTCAAACAGGTCACAAAGTTTTTTATACATTTCTCTAGCAGATTTGCAATGTATGATGTGAGATTTTAATTTCTTATCAATTGTTTGTAATATAATCTTTTGCCCTTTAGCGTCCTTTTGTTCATCGAACTTTTCTTCGGCTTTTTGGCCATTTAATTTTGTTATTTCACCAAGCCCATGTGATTTTAAGTATATTGTTATTTCAAACTTCCATAGATGAAAAGATTCAGCATCTATTAGCTTTTCTATATGTTGTTCTTCGTGATGATTCATTTTTATATAGCACTGGTTGTTATTTTTATTTTATTTGCGATTTCTAGCAATTTTATTTTATGGACAATTTACGGCACACACTTTTTACTTTTAAACAATCAATTGCATGAACCATGCTCTGCTACCATGTAGGATGGTCCGGGAATTTTATATAAACACGGTGATTGGTTTTATGGAGCATTATATTGAGAGATAACATTGGATTTATAAATTGTACCGCAAACACAAACATTTCTTAGTAGCCATCTTTTAGCAAGGGGCAAAGACGTGTAATTTTTATAGTGTTGTACAGAATGTTGCCACAGATACAAAATGTTAACAGTGCCCACATCCACTTTTCTCGTAATGCTCGCTCGATAATTTAAAAAGCAAACTCGAAACAGTAAATGTGATAGGGTACCTACCTATTTCCTTACTCAACATGGATTCATATCACCCGGGGGTCAGTGGGTCGTCTTAAGGGAAGGGGCCTCCGGGTTTATTACATTTTCAATCAACACCATACAACAAACTAGCGAGTGCGATAAGTAGGTAGGTACGGGTGAATACTGGTATTAGAGCCTCTAACTTCCATGTCTTGAGGAGTTCGGTAACGTCTTCCATTTCAATTCATAGATTTATAATATGTTACACTTTCAATGTCAAAGGACAGGATCACTGCACTTGTAGGTAGGTATAGTCTAATCGACGGTTCCACCAAATAATCTTTGAAGACACTGCTAAACACTGAAATTACTTGATACTTGATACTACAAAGTTTCTAAGAAAAGGAGCACTTGGAGCACAGCTGAAGTCCAACTTCGTTTCGTTTTTTAAAATTTTCCGATTATTAGATTAGATTTAAACTGGTTTTGACTCGCTTGCAGAGACGACAAACCACCAGCGCGCGGCGCGTGCCGCGCGCTGGTGGTGTGCGGGGTGTGGTACCCGGACTAGGGAGGAATAGGGAAGGGCGGATCTCTTGAATAAATCGATCAATTTCAATCGAATGATCAATTCAACAAATATGAAAGTCGATACAACGTTTTAGTTTTAGTAGAATGTAACAATAAATTTTAGTTGATGTAATTATCAGATCTTAGTTAAATCAACTAAGACATGTTTGTTAATTTTATAAATAAAACTTATCGAAACGATTACTTGATTTGATTGCTTTTACTATTTTATTCTGAATTGATTCAACAGACGTATTTGTTTAAGTTAACTAAATAAAAATGATTAAGTCATGCAAAGAAGAAAATTGTGATGCAATCAACAATTATACATGTTAGAATTAATAAACATACCTACATTGTTCGTTCAATCACAAATGAACTTGCTGTTGTAACTAATTAGCTATCGTTGAGTTGCCTAATATCATGGTAGTTTTATTCAATTTAACGTCAACTAAGAAAAAATCCCTCTTAGTTGGCTTCAATTTTTTAGAGTGTACTTAATGTTGTTCGGAATTAGATCGCATACCTCGGTGTATTGTTCAGTAGCCAATGAGGCGTAGGGATGTTTATTTTAAGAAGAACCCTAGCTATAACACTGGTGAGTGGTGGTATCTTAATACGGTAGACTGGATACTCAGGTGGATTCACAGCATCAGCCTTCAATCGGGCACAATCCCAATGGAAATGCTGTAATTGACTTGAGGTAGCAGTCTTACTACATCTGTCTAGCTATGCAATGTTCGACAAAGGGAAGATGCCAATGTAGAATGTAAGCCTATTAGGACCGCAATACAATCGCCTAACACTTTTTTTTCGTCTCTGCCATCTTCAAACGATTGGTAAAGAAGCTGGAAGATATTTAATATTAATAGAGCGCAAAACTTATTTAGAGACTTTTGATTTAAGGGAGCTCTAGTTTGCGACTTTTTTCTTTAAATTTTATAATCATCTTCCTGCTCTTGTCCGATGTTACTTGTACGATGTTACTTGTCCAATGTTACTTGTACGATGTTACTTGTACGATGTTACTTGTCCGATGTTACTTGTCCGATGTTACTTGTCCAATGTTACTTGTCCGATGTTACTTGTACGATTTTACTTATCCAATGTTACTTGTCCGATGTTACTAATCCAATGTTACTGTCGGCGGAACATGTTTTTTTCTTCCAGTCTCCCCAACCGCCACGCTATCATTTACTTCGCCACGCTATCTTCACTAACATTACAATTAACACTGAAAAATGAACAGTAAACATGGTTTTCAGTGTTCATGATAAGTTACAGTAAGTTTACATTCTGATATTATGATTCAGCGAGCAGTGGTGGCCCAGTGGTGGCGGCCTCGACTTACGAACTGTGAGTCGTGGGTTCGAATCCAGTCAGGCGCATTACTTTGTGTAATTTATTTCAACACCACTGCTCTCAAAACGGTGAAGGAAAACATCGTGAGAAAACCGGCATGTCTTAGAACCAAAAAATTTGAAGACATGTGACATCTACCAATCCGCACTGGGCACGCGTGGTGGATTATAGCCCATCCCTCTCCTAGAGAGGAGGCCTGAGTCCCTGCAGTGGGACCATTATAGGCTGCTGATGATGATGATGATTATGATTCAGTAATACGTAGATAGACAGACGGTAAATTACACACCGTCCGACATACGCACCTGTAATTACAATGTATTTCAGCGGCTGGTTCAGTCGGTTGCCGTAATTGCGTTCAACTATAGCCTGCCCACGGCGAGTTTGTATTAGTGCACACTGTCATTATAGTCACAGTCGAACACAGACTCCATCAACACGTGAATGTTGAGGCAATTCAGCTGCTAGACAATACAGACATAGTGCGTACACTTAAGAGAACTAAACCATTTGATTTGTGTAGTATAAGTGCAAAGTGAGTGAATAATAGTAACAATGTTGTGCTATTTATATAACACATGAACATGGTGTTTTTATAATTATATCAGACTCTAAGAAAGTGCTAAGGACTTGTGTATATGTGCATAATTATGGACACTATTCTTAGTTTTTACATAATCTATAATGTAACATAATAAGTCAGATTTAAATTACTTATTAGTCTTTTTAGGCTAGATTGTAATTAGTTATTAAGACTTCGTTCTTATAATTATAATATATAAAAAAAAATAGAAATAGCGTGATGGGATATGACAAACCCTGAATATGGCCGCGGCAAAATTATGTTGTAACGACAGTGGTAAAAAATAGACAGGAACTGATTCATTATTTTATTCGGACAGAGTCTCGACTTACAGGTTTCACAATCGAGCGCGACAAGACCTCAAAACTGAGCTTACAGGGTATTATATAGACTGATATCCCCACCGGAGGCATCCGGTGGTTATGGCGGTGTCTTCGCTTGACTGTGATTGGCTCGCGAGTCGTTGCCCGTCATTGGCTGGCTAGAGTGGCATGGCTATGGTATGCTAGAGTGGCATGGCTATGGTTTGCTAGAGTGGCATGGCTATGGTATGCTAGAGTGGCATGGCTATGGTTTGCTAGAGTGGCATGGTTATGGTTAGCTGTCATTGGCTGGCTAGGGTGGCACGCTGTGAGCAGGCTGTTGTAACAGTTTACAGCGTTTGTGAGGTTTAGTTTTTGAGTAGCAGGTTTTAAACTGAATATCATACTTTCCGAAAACAGCATTTCCAGGCAAAGAACAAAAGTTAGTGCTTTAATGGTTTAGTGGTCCTAGCTTCGATTCCCGGGTCGGGTAGTGTTGTTTGATTTTTCCACCAGGAATTTTGCAGTAGTAGCCACGCCACGGATTCTGGATTCGTGCATTCAAATTCGTTAATTTCGTGAACCCAGGGTTACATACAAAAGCTATTGAAATAAAATGAGGTTCTTGCTGTGTCCCGCCAAAAGGCATACAAAATATAAAAGGTTTCAAAAACATACTATAAATTCAAAAATAAGTAGCTACCATCACAATAATTATAAATCATGTCAACATCAGATAAAATTATTCATAAAATGTCTAAAAGAATACAAAATAAAATTTATAATGTCAAAAACTCATAGGTACAACAATTAGCACAATGAAAAAATATTCAATTAAAAAAAAAGTAGTTAAAAAACTAAAAAACCCGACTGAAAAGCAAAAAAACAAGCACATTTTAAATTAAACAAAACTTGGAAGCAGGCGGGGTCCATTCTATTTTCATTTCATAATTTAATATTCAAATGAACCCCCGCCTGCTTCCAAGTTTTGTTTAATTTAAAATGTGCTTGTTTTTTTGCTTTTCAGTCTTTTCAGTCGGGTTTTTTAGTTTTTTAACTACTTTTTTTATTTCTAACTTTTTAGTTCTTTAGTGTTTGTTTTTTCTATGGCCTTCTATGATTTAACTTTTGTGTTTGTTTATAGAATTTGTGACTTGAATTTATTTTAAACATATAGGTGTCATATATTTTTGTAATCTCCTTTTAAAACCCTTCATTTTGATACCCTACTCGATGTTAATGGATTTTTTTTATTTTTTTCAATCCACGATTTGGCCTCCAAAACCAGCAATTATATTTGGTTTTTTAATTTTAATGTAGCCAGTGACACTCGCGCCATCAAGACGAATCTAACGACGTATATTTCATTCAAATCCCTTCATCAGTTTAGGAGTTATGAGGGAACAAAGAGACGGACATACATACATACATACATACATACTTACATACATACATACTTACATACATACATACATACACGCCAAACACATAACCCTCCTTTTGGGCTTCGCCGCAGTCGGGTAAAAAGAAATAGTGTCATTTTAAATATTCGTCAACAGAAAATGGCTCGGCCCGGCTCGTAACTACTAGTTTTTTTTTTGTTTTTTTGTGTTTTAATAACGTTGCCTAGGAATTTCTCCGGTTTCGTGGGTTCGTTTATAAACATTGAAACTCACATACACTAATACCCAGACCCGGAATAGCTGTACGCCACACAAATGTGTGTTCCTTGCGAGGATCGAACCCGCGACTTGCAGCGCAGCAGTCCAATCGCTCAGACACGGCGCCAACCGTGACTTCTATTACAGGGGACTTTAACATTTGGCGAAATGTGGGTGTACTACATATAATATAAATGATAGATATTTTTTTACTAACCAACTTTCAATTATAAGCTGTGCTACAGGTTTAATCCAATAAAATACCGGATACCTTTCAGCACAACAGACGATGATTACCTGAAACAAAAATAACAATGTTTGTAAAAATAAAATTCCACATAAAAAACCAACGGTAAGCCTTTTCGTTTTAATTGAAATAAAAGGCCTAAATGAAAATTTAATAGAAATAATAAAACGCTTTTTAATAACTGGCCGCAAGTAAAAATTTAATTGAAAGCCGGTTTCAGGTAAATTTTTCGTGAAATAAAATTATATTTGTGGTAAAATGCTTCAGGGATGTGTGTGGTGGCCAAAGTTTTTTGCCTGATTGGATTATTATAAGAGAAACATAGTAGGTACGAGTGTTTTAGAGAAGCTCCTTTATGAAAGTGGTTTGGTAATATTCTGAGAATTTTAAATTAATTCTAATGATTAATAAGAGTAGTTAAATGACTTATCTAGCCACCTTACTAATGGCTGCACCACCCAAGCAGAGCAATGCTCGAGGGTGTGAAGCGCCGTGTCCTCGCTGCAGCCGCACTGGTGACACACGGGAGTTGCCTCATGTCTAGACACTTTGTGCAGGTATTTGCCAAAGCAGCCATGCCCTGACCACACCTGCACTAGACGGAAGGTCAACGTCCCGTGGTGCCTCCGTACCCAGTTCTCCAGGATCGGTTGGATAGCCTCCACAGTCAAGTGACCTGCACTAGGCGTCTCCAGCGTCACCCGCCATTCCCGCCGGGTATTTGCTTGGGCGTCCCAGTGCCTACCAATACCACCTGTCTAAACTTTTGCAACTATTGTTGAGTAAAGAAACCGCTAGAGATCTGGCAAGTGTTCCAAGCAGATCAAGCAGTACGTCTGCTATTATTAAGGGACGAGTCAATGGTGGAGTCAAACACTCAAATAAATAAAGTCATTATCAGCCAGTAATGTTCCCACTGCAGGGAATCAAGCCTCTTCTGTAGTATGGGCGGCAATAATCCACCACGCAGGCCCAATCCGGGTTGGTAGATGTCACATGTCTTCGAATTTATTGGTTCTAAGACATGTCGGTTTCCACAACATGTTTTCCTTCACCGTTTTGAGAGCAGCGGTGATGAAATAAATTACACAAAGTAAACAAAATATTCTCAAGACTACAACATAGAGGAAAGTCACCAAATATGAAATAGTATCTTAATATGGAATACCTTCATTTCTCTAAGACTATAAGTATGAAACGCAACACTCGACCATCTTCTGTTCCATTCGGTCTATTGCACCACGTACGTGTTAGTAGACCGAATGGAACAGAAGATGGTCGAGTGTTGCGTTTCATACTTATAGTCTTAGAGAAATGAAGGTATTCCATATTAAGATACTATTTCATATTTGGTGACTTTCCTCTACAGACGTACACGCCTCAGACAACATGCTGTTGTCTATAACACAACAACATTAGACGAGGGTTGCCGTTGTACATCAGAAAGACCTTCAATATCATCTGGCTAGCTTAGCCTTGGCTTAGCTTTATAGTTAGGAAAAGGCTAGTGCTCGAGATCTGACAATCATTACTAGAAGATTAAACCGTGCGGCTGTGATTAATTAGCGACAAGTCAATGAACTACCTCGCTGGTGTAGTAGTCGTAAGCGCGATTGCAATGCATGAGGTCCTTGTTTTGATTACCTTACCAGGTTCGGCGAAATCCCGTCGGGGCTGCGGGCTGTTCTTCACAAGAGATACCGCGGCTTCAACATAAAGGGCTAAGAAGTAACATGGGTGGTTTTAAGTCAGTAGAAGTCTGACACTCCCTTTCGCTCTGCCCAATAGCGGGAGGGGTTATTTGATGATTTTCCACTCGCCATAAAAAAAGGTTGGGCAAATGTTATTGGGTTTTTCCATCAGAAATTTCTCAATAGCAAACGCGGAGTTTAGATTTGGGCCAGGTTGTTAACAATAGGCTTGCCCCTTATTACATGGAACTTCAATAAAACTGGCAAAATGTGGGTGTACCAATAGGAACACTCCACCTCACCCTCCGGGGATTACAGGCGTGTTATTATGTTAAGTAAATTGCCACAAACCCATAAGTAAACAAAATATTCTCAAGTAAATAACTACAACACCAACACACAGACGTACGTACACGCTTCAGACAACATGCTGTTGTCTATAACACAACAACATCAGACGAGGGATGCCGTACATTTGTCGCCCGGTGAATACACGGCTTATTTGCATATTAATTTTGAACGCTCGAGTTTTGGGTAACCGCATGTTGAACGTACAGGGAACAGGTGGTATGGATATGGTTGGTATGGTGGTGGATTTTTTTAGAAAATACCTAAAAGTATGTAGATATATTATCTACACTTTATAAAGAGGAAAGATTTGTTTGTTTGTAACGGTGGCCCGATTTAAAAAAATCTTTCACCGTTGGGAAGCTACACTATCCCCGGGTAACATAGGATACTTTTTATCCCTGTATTCCCACGGGAACGGGAACTACGCGGGTGAAACCGCGTGACGTCCGCTAGTAGTATATAACGTCTTATCTCATCAGCTACCAAAGCTTTTCTCAACTATATCGGGGTCGGCTTTCAGTCTATCCGGACGCAGCTGAATACGAGTATTTTATACGGAGCGACTGCCTATCTGACCTTTACAACCCAGTTCATCATCATCATCATTGCAGCCAAAAGACGTCCAGTGCTGGACACAGGCCTCCCCCCGGTGTCGCCACATTGACCGGTCCCGTGCGCAACCTTCACCAGGTCATCGGTCCACCTAGTGGGATCCCACTCCAGAGCTGTTGGGCCCCATCCATTCTGCGAGCAATGTGCCCTGCCCATTGCCACTTAAGTCCAACACACAACCCAGTCACAACCCAGTTAGTATAAAGGGTGTAAAAGTACCCTTAACGCAAACGAAGGGCACTTGTTCTCCCCACCACTGCGATAATTTTTTGTTCTAGACCATTCCTGGGAACCCCCTAGTTACGGTGATATTGGGGGTCAAAGTTCCAAATTTTGCACAGCTGTTTTCGTAAATACTAGTTTTTCAGGTTGTAACTTTACTTAAATTACCTTCATGACCCGTTTACTATTCAAAGCATTCACTAGCGCAATGTTTGAAGAGTGCTACATTGAGTTTTACCGTAAAATGATATTTTTGCCTTTGAAACGTACTTAGTTTGATGTACAGTATGCTTGGTTGATTTACACCCTGTATAGATACTTATATAACAACAATATCCTTTAGTAAGACTGGTTGCCAGTCTTTCAGGCAACTAATGGCTACCTGTAAGAACTATCAATGGTCTACAAATGACAGCCGGTTAAAACGGCTTAACATGGTTTCCAAGACACGGAGGAAGCTTGGTATTTATGGGTCACGTATTCAATTTTAAAAGCTGCTCTGTCGATTGGCTACGAAATTGAAAATATGCATTGATGGTTCGAAAATTCATTTAAAATTTATAAGAAAACAACATTATTACTTATTCAAGACTTTAAACAGGGCCTCTTTAACAATGTTCCTTGAATACATAGTTGATCATGATAGCATAATAGGCATAGAATGGTTTCGCATAGCATTGTGTATAATATTGGCACATGATAGTACACAAACAAGGTACACATACACAATACACTTGTGTATTACTACACAATACACCTCACAGATTTCAGTTGAATGAAAAGTGAATTCAGCATTACCAATATTGGATTTCAGCTCTGTGTTGTTTTCGTAATTATTTTGATAGACTGATATTAGCTTGCCAGTTGATTGTTCATACCCTTTATGCGATATAAATAAACCTTGTAGAAGAAAACATTTCTGTTATAATCATTACCCATGTTTGCAAATAAATAAATGAGTTGGTTTGAGTTAGCTCCAATAATATTGTGTACATTTGATTTGTTTAAATAGGGGTTTAATACGGGTAGGTAAGGATTCCATTAGGAGTTCGAAGTAAAGAAAAACTTTGACTAAGACAATAAGAGGTCTTACGTGTTTTAAGTCTTAGATAAAGTTTATCTTTTAGTTTAAGGTATAATATTACTTCAATATCAGCCTATTTGATCAATGCTTGGCAAAAACCTGTTAAATTGCAATCTTACACCCCACCCATAAAGCCATCACACTCAGGTAAGTGAAAAACTAATAAAAGCGAACCAAAACGGCATAACTAACAAGTTTCCCTCACCCGTATAAAAACAAATAAAATCGGCTGAAACTCATAACAATCCAATCTTTGGCGGATCAAAGAAACACCTGCTTTGCGATTTCATATCAAGAAAGGATAAATTTATTCAATTTCGTTCGGAACGGCCCTAACTCCGACCCTTATGAGGTTTTGATAACTAAATGTTGTTTAGGGTTCCGTACCCGAAGGGTGAAAACGGAACCCTATTACTAAGACTTCCCCGTCCGTCCGTCCGTCTGTCACCAGGCTGTATCTTACGAGCCCTGATAGCTACACAGTTTAAATTTTCACAGATGATGTATTTCTTCCATCGCTATTACGACATTAAAAAAAATCTGAATTAAATAAATATTGAGGTGGGGTTCCAATACAACAAAGTGTTTTATTTTGCCGTTTTGGTACGGAACCCTTCACGTGCGAGTCCGACTCGCACTTGGCCACTTTTTTACAGAAATATACGTTTCTATTTTTCGCTGATGAAATTGGTATTTGTGATGCTGGACTGGTAAAGCTAGGTTTGTTTGTCAGGCTAGCTGTCTTATCTTATTTGCAAAGGCTCGTACCGTAATATGAGATTTATTTGTAAAGCTATTTAGTAATTGTATTTGTTAGGGTTTCTTTGTATGAGATTTTTCGGAAGATTAAATTCTCTGGGGAACATTGGTAAATCTAAATTTTTCTAAAGCCTTTGTAACTTTATTTTTGGAAAGGTTAGTTAGAAAATTATATTAACCTTCTTTACATTGTGGAAAGGTTTTTTGTCTGGTATATTTTGTAACTTCAAAATTCTATTTATAAAATATGTACTTACTATCGTTTGTTGAGTTATCAAACTGAAACAGTCCGCAGAATACGTTCAGATAGTTTTCTACTTGCTTTTTTAGGGTTCCGTAGCCGAATGGCAAAAAAGGGAACCCTTATAGATTCGTCATGTCTGTCTGTCCGCCCGTATGTCACAGCCATTTAATTCGGAAACTATTAAGACTACTCAGTTGAAACTTGGCAGTTAGATGTAGTCTGTGAACCGCTTTACGACTTTTATACAAAAATAAAATAAAAAATAAGGGGGAGACCCCCCTTAATCTTTATTTTTGTCCATACATAAAACTGAAACAATAAAAACTTTTTTCATCAAACCTATACATGTTCGTTGTTCGTTGATTCTTCTGTTCTCAAAAAGATAAAGGGCTGATTTTGCAATCGCTAGTTAACTTTTATCTGAAGAATATGATTGTCATTTTGACAGTTTTTTTATAGAAAATTTATCAAAACATTACATTTATTCATCAGGTAAAAACTGGCGATTGAAAAACCGGCCCTTAATCTTTAATGTAAATCTGTCACAACACCAACCTTTTATTCGCGAACACATCAAAACCAAGGATTCATAATTATGAACTGGCGCCAGTAATACCATATTTCCAAGAAACAATCACACTCACACACACCCCTTCGCGAAATCCCATGAAAATTCCCCATTCACATTGAATTCAAAGCATGCAGGCAATTATATCATCCCTCGAACATTAGGACATGCAAATTGTATGAGTGCGTTACTCGGGGATTTCCCTAAGGGTGGGGATCTTTGCCAGCCTGTTTAAGGGCTAAAGCCGTAAGGTTAACTATGTATGGGGGCAGAATGGGAAACTGGATGAAAAGGTGATATTTTTGTAATTTTTTTTTTTTAGGAAATGAGGAGGTGTTTATGTTCTAAGTGTGTTTGAAAAAGTCGTTTAGAAACATGAAGATATCCTAAGGTAATTTTCGGGAACAGATGAGAGGTAGACTACACAGATATGTACTGTACATATCTGTGTAGTCTACCTCTCATCAAAATGTTTGCTTTACTTGCCACGTAGTCGGTTGAAGTTGTGGAAATATCCATGTTACGTTAGCTGACCGCTAATCCCTTTATCTGTTAAACCCCAGATTGGCACAGTAAGAAACTATAGACGCAATAAATCGGTTTCATCATCAACAGCCTATTAATGTTCCCACTGCTGGGACACCGGCCTCCACTCTTTTTGTGAGGGAATGGGCTATAATCTACCACGCGGGCCCAGTGCGGATTGGTAGATGTCACATGTCTTCGAATTGTTGGTTCTAAGACATGCCGGTTTCTTCACGATGTTTTCCTTCACCGTTTTGAGAGCAGTGGTGATGAAATAAATTACACAAAGTAATGTGCCTGTCTGAGTTCGAACCCACAACCTATTGTTCGTAAGTCAGGGCCGTCACCACTGGGCCACCGCTGCTCTCTATATATAAATCTGTTTACGACAAAGTTACATAAGTCCAAGTTAAGGTAATTTGAGTCAAACATTTGTTAATTTCACCATAAAGTAATTTTAAACTTTAAATTTCTGCATGTAACAACATAATGTCACTTAGAGTCTTTATATTCTTCGTGTCGATGATTCCTATTGTTATTTAATTAAATTAGATTCGACCAGAACTCAGCCAGATTGACGGCGTTGGTCGTGGCTTCGTACAGGTTTCCTAAAGTGCAGGTTGAATCATAGGGATAGGACTTCAGGGCGTATACTGAAACTATGAATAGATCAAAGTGGTCAAAGAGTCATGAGACACTAGACAGCATTTCCATTAATCAATACACAGCCAAAGCAAGCTTTCATTAGCACAACAGACGCCTAAGGCTGCTAAAACCAACCTATCGGCTTACCCAATGCGTTTATCTACAAAGTCATCCACATATATACAGGTCCATTATTGAATTATTCGGTTAAATACGATTTCTACCTCACTGTGGTCTCACTAACATGAGAGTATGTATGCCTATAACAAAATACGTATTACTTTTTGGTCATAGGCTATCTCAACTTCAAAGAGGCGTTAGACTTGTATGAAAAGCTGGTTTGTAGTTTGGGTCTAAAGTATTATTCTAAAGTATCGCTGAAGGTCATACTGCGTAGGCGTAGGTATATGCGCCGACCTCGACATACCCTGACGATGAAGTAGAGGCTATGTATGAGGATATATCGAAAGCCATGCATACCTCCAAATCATACTTTACAGTTGTGATGGGGGACTTCAATGCAAAGGCACACGGAATGCCGATGAGTTGAGAGTGGGGAAGTATAGATATAGATATAACCAGAGTGGCCAGAGGTTGGTTGACTGGTATGTGGTGAAAACTACGCGATATAGCTTTTCTTCCAAAATTCCGCAGTGTCTGAAGACGAAGGGTCTATGTGGTGTGGACCAGTGTGTTTTGTCAGTGAGGACTTATGACACAGAGACTTGGTTCTTAACTGCTGGCCTCTTAGAGAAGCTCAGAGTCACGAAACGAGAGATGGAGGGAGTTATGCTCGGAGTTTCATTGTACGACAGAATCCGTAATGAGGAAAATCGCTGAAGAACCAGGGTCACATAACCGCGGACATAGCTCTCAGAATATGCAAGTTGAAATGGCAATGGGCAGGCCACATCGCTCGAAGAACCGATGACCGATGGGGAAGAAAGGTTCTCGAGTGGCGACCACGAACCGGAAGACGCAGCGTTGGTAGGCCTCCCACCAAGTGGACCGACGATTTCGTGAGAGTCCCGGGCAACCGGTGGATGCAAACGGCAGGTTGCCGTTCGTTATGGCGTTCTATGGGGGAGGCCTTTGTCCAGCAGTGGACGTCTTATGGCTGGATGGCTTATGGATGATGACTTATTGTTTCGAGTTCCCGATATTTTTATATAGTAGCTTTAGTGACCATGTCAGTTTTAAATCCTACTTCCTACTAATATTATAAACGCGAAAGTTTGTAAGTAAGTATGTATGGACCGATGTTTGTTACTCTTTCACGTAAAAACTACTGAACGGATTTGGATAAAATTTGGTACACAGATATTTTATAGCTTGGGTTAACACATACGACAGTTTTTATCCCGACTTTATCTTCCCTTGGGATAATTATCGAATTGTAGCGAGCAAACCCGCTGGCAACACCTAGTCTTATACCATTTATATATTTCAAGTTCTCTGACGTATATTAATTAGACGAGTAGTCATTATCAAATGGACCGCAAACCGCAAATAATAATGTTCTTGATATTCTTCTTTATCGTGTGTTTAGTGCCCAACCCGGTGTCACATTTTTTTTTAAGCCGAGTCTGACTTGGCTGTACATGTCGTCGAGAATTATGTCTCAGCCTTTTTACCCGACTGCGGCGAAGCCCAAAAGGATGGTTATTCAAGATGTTTTCCTTCACCCAAACACATGAATCCGAAAGATCTGAGGTGTCCACGGTTCGACTAGAAAACCTTGCCTTACAGTCCGCCGGTCACAAGTCTAGGCGAAATGACAGAATAGACTGATCATAAGTAAGATCTTCCTTTTACGACTGGAATGGTTTGTAGTTACAATTTGCAGCATTGACGCTCTGACTGAGAAAATCGGGTCTAGGTTGTCTTGGCTTCTACAAAACTCTATGACCTATAGTAATATTGAATCGTGTCAGAAATGGAAATTCATACTTATTTAGTCTTAGTATTACCATGTACAAATTATTCACAAGGAGCTCTACTATTAAACTAGTAGGAATTAAAGTTGTTGAACATTCACAAACAGTTCATAGTTTATTTATGGAAATAGCCGAAATTACAGAACCTAACTATGTTGGTATAGTTCGTAAACAATAGTATTTCCAGTAATGACATTTTGATAGCTTTTAATAGCCTCAATGAAAACTGTAATTTCTGTACCATTTATTTTACGATAAAAGCGTTCCGTCAAAACGTCTACAAACAAATCTCTGTAATTACAAACATTATAGTCCATTTATTAATTAAATTAATTGACTGTATATGTTTGTTATAAACTATAGATTTAAATTATTCAGCATTTAACGTTGATGTTTATTTGTTATCGTGAAAAGAAAATAAATAAACTACTCATGTGTTTCGAAATAAAATTGTTTTATTCTCCGGTCTACGTTTTGTTTTTCTTTGCAAGTGAATAAGTATAAAAAAAATATACATTACAAAATTCAATTTACGTTTGCTCATGAACAACAACAACAAAAACAGCATTGCTATTTTCTTTTCTATTAAAGATGCCAGTAAAAAGAAATTTCAAATTTTTTGAGCTACACCAAATTCAAAGCTGACGTTTCTTTTCTTGCAGGGCAGTGTCAGGCCTCAGGAATATGCTCCTTATATCGTGCTATAAGCGACTATAAGTTGCAAACTAACATTGTAATAATAATAATTATGACTATTTTTCATTCTTTAAACGTTTTGGTAAAAACTATAAGCAAACGATGATGATAAAGATTAATTAAAATAACTACTTATATAAACTTAATGCCAATAAAATTATCAGAGTCCAGACCAGACAGGGTATCAGACCTAATTATATTTTATAAGTTACTAGCTGAACATGTCTTGCAATGCCCTTTTTCCTACCTACTACCTGCCTACTACCTACCTACCTACCTACCAACTACATACCTACCTACCTACCTACTACCTACCTACCTACCTACCTACCTACCTACCTACCTACTACCTACCTACCTACTACCTACCTACCTACCTACCTACTACCTATCTACCTACTACCTACCTACTACCTACCTACTACCTACCTACTACCTACCTACTACCTACCTACTACCTACCTACTACCTACCTACTACCTACCTACTACCTACCTACTACCTACCTACTACCTACCTACTACCTACCTACTACCTACCTACTACCTATCTACTACCTACCTACTACCTACCTACTACCTACCTACTACCTACCTACCTACCTACCTACTACCTACCTACCTACCTACCTACCTACCTACTACCTACCTACCTACTACCTACCTACCTACCTACCTACTACCTATCTACCTACTACCTACCTACTACCTACCTACTACCTACCTACTACCTACCTACTACCTACCTACTACCTACCTACTACCTACCTACTACCTACCTACTACCTACCTACTACCTACCTACTACCTACCTACTACCTACCTACTACCTACCACCTACCTACTACCTACCTACTACCTACCTACTACCTACCTACTACCTACCTACTACCTACCTACTACCTACCTACTACCTACCTACTACCTACCTACTACCTACCTACTACCTACCTACTACCTACCTACTACCTACCTACTACCTACCTACTACCTACCTACTACCTACCTACTACCTACCTACTACCTACCTACTACCTACCTACTACCTACCTACTACCTACCTACTACCTACCTACTACCTACCTACTACCTACCTACTACCTACCTACTACCTACCTACTACCTACCTACCTACTACCTACCTACCTACTAGTTACCTACCTAATACCTACCACGCAAAATAAAGTTATGAACGCACGCGTAAATGTTAACCATTTGTCAGTATTTCTGAACGCACGCATAAATATTTGAGGAACTTCTATTTAAATCTGCATAGTACACTTTTAAACCTTTTTAATTGATTAAAAAAAATACAAACAAAAGTTTATTCACCCTTTATAGTTTACACAAAATACATTTCTGAACGCATGCATAAATGTCAATCACAGTATTTGACAGGATGACAGGAGGAAAACAAATGTTTGACAGGTACGAAACAAAGGATCATAATTAAATGGAAAATGATTCATTTTCATAATTATGTATTCGTCAAGTTTTCATTGTTTTTAAAATGTATTCTGCTTTTCAGGGCGGAGACAAATCCAACGAAACAAAAACCATGAAAATTGATCCAGCAGATCTCGAGTTATAAGTGTTGTAACAAACCCGTCTTTGTTTTATATATACTCGTACATATAGATGTTATTATGTATGACTTGGTATATTAACTAATTTATGTATGTTGCCGTGCCTAACCGGGTTTCATGTTGGAACCAAATGCATTGTAACAACTTATAAACACATGATTGCAATAAAGAATTTGAGTTTGAGCCTATATTCAACAACCAAGAAATCGGTACGGAACCTTTATTTGCAAACCTCTATTCACCTATTACCTACCTAATTGACTCTCATCCCGCCACGAATAGCACGCATCTGATTGTTGGCTATATAACCTTCATGGTACTATGCACCTGTAGGCACAATGATAGCGTGATCTGTGTGATTACCTACCGTGGTGGTATATTGTACTTGTGACAGCTATCCATGTGACTAGGAGAGTCATGTTTTTTTTAGATCAGGAATTTAATAACAGCACCCACGGATATCTGTTGCCAGTTGAGGGTAATAGGCTCCGTCCGTCCGTCCCGTCGGGGCTGCGGGTTGTACACTAGTTACCGCGGCCTCGACATACAGGGCCAAGAAGGAACATGGGTGGTTTATAGTCAGTAGAAGTCTGACACTCCCTTTCCCTTTGCCCAAGAGCGGGAGGGGTTTGACCCCGTTTTTTAATGACTGACCGGGCAATGACTTATTCAGTTAGTGTTTTGTTTGAAATTAGTTTTTTTTTTCGTGCACTGATACTTAATAGCAGACCGTTTATGTTCGTTTATAATTTAATCAGCTCTGTTTTGCAGGCTTTTGGTCTCAAAATATTAAAAGAAACACAAAATTACATGACCTATCAATGCAGACGGTTTTCAACAAATTGTATTTAAATAAATTGGTTTTATGCAGGTTCATTTCCGTGCCTGTCGACGTGTAAACAGATACACAACATACACATTCAGTAAACTTCTTGTTTCATTTCAATATAATTGTATTACGACATGATTGACATTATTTATTCCATTTTCCATATTAAAATCAAAATCAAAATCAAAACTCATTTATTCAAACTAGGCTGATAATCAGCACTTTTCGAACGTCAAAATTTACTTTACTTTACTTATTTACAAGAGACAGTCCCCCAAAAACGCCCCCCCTTCGACACTTCCTAGTGTTTTTGCTGGAAAGAAGAAGTGGCGGAACAAACTCCCCAGCACACATCTGTCTGTTAGGTTGGTTAGAAGAACCAGACTCGATACAATAGTAAGGCAAGTATAAAAAAGTATATAATAATAATAAAAAAAAGACATAACATATCAGTAAACTAATCTTGGAGAAAGAACATAAATAAATAACAAACATTGTCTTGTGTTCAACTCAGCGACCAACTGTTCTTATCATTTAAGTAGTCGTTAATGGAATAGTACGCTTTTAAACAAAGATTAGATTTTACTTTGGCTTTAAACGCATTAAATGGCAAGTCTAGAAAAGAAGATGGCAGTTTGTTATAAAATGTTATACCAAGCCCGACGAATGAATTATGAACTTTGTGAAGCCGGTGAAAAGGAGCGCGTAGTTTATGCTTATTTCTAGTGTTAAAGTTGTGAATATCACTGTTTTTAGTGTACAGGTGGATATTTTGTTTAATATATAAAATGTTGGCAAAGATGAACTGAGAAGCAACAGTGAGGATACCAATCTCCTTAAAAAAATCTCTAAGAGAAACTCGGGCACCCAGCTGATAAATTGCACGAACCGCTCGCTTCTGCAGAACAAATATATTTTGAATATCAGCAGCTTTGCCCCACAGCAGAATACCGTATGACATAACGCTGTGAAAATAACTGAAGTAGACTAACCGTGCTGTATCAACGTCGGTGAATTGTCTTACTTTTCTGACGGCGTATGCGGCTGAACTTAGCCTTCCCGCTAGGCTTGATATATGTAAACCCCATTGTAATTTTGGATCTACTGTTATGCCCAGAAATACAGCAGAGTCGGCAGTTTCCAGCTCCTGATTGGCGAGGATAATATTGGGACCTAGATTTCTAACATTGGGTAAAGCGAACTTAACTATTTTAGTTTTCTTGGCATTAAGAACAAGGTTGTTTATTGTGAACCAATCCGTGACCATTGATAGCGTGCTGTTTACGTCGTCAAATTCGTGTCTATTCCTATCTACTTTAAAGATAAGAGAGGTATCATCTGCAAATAGTACAACGTCACAAAAACCCTTTAAATAGTATGGTAGATCATTAATATAAACCAAGAATAAAAACGGACCCAGTATTGAACCTTGAGGTACACCTAGCCGAACCGGTAGCCCGGAAGATTTCGCGCCATTTACGTCTACACATTGGAATCTATTTTGCAAATACGAATCTATCACATTTAGGGCCTCATTTTGAACACCGTAATAACGCAGTTTCCGTAAAAGCGTGTCGTGATGTACGCAATCAAAAGCTTTAGAGAGATCGCAGAAAACACCGATTGCATTTTGCGCGTTCTCCCATGCGTCAAATATGTGCTTCAACAAAGCAACACCTGCATCCGTAGTCGAACGACCCTTTGTAAAGCCATATTGATCATTATGAAGGAGATTATTTAAATTAAAATGTATTATCAACTGTTTGAGAATTAATTTTTCAAAAATTTTGCTAAAAGCAGGTAAAATAGAAATTGGTCTAAAGTTACCGATATCGTTTTTACTGCCTGATTTAAATAGAGGGATGACTTTACTGCTCTTCATAAGGTCAGGGAAAGTCCCCAAATCGACGCATTTATTGAAAGTAACGGCAAGACAGGGGGCTACAATGTCGATTATGTTACTTAAAAGTTTAATAGAAATGCCCCAGTAATCACCTGTGTTTTTAGACTTAAGTGAATTAAAAACGTTAACTACATCACGAGGCGTTACATGTTCGAAACTAAATACTTTACCACATTTAGACACGCTGCTATGCAAAAGATCTTCGGCTTTAGACGGCGACGAACTCAGGGACATATTCACATCACTACTCACAAGTCCAAACAATTGGGGGATCTATATAGAGTGGTTTTTTGAGACCAACCATTTTGAAGATTTTAAAATGAATTACTCAAATACAAAAACTTTATTGCCAAAATACAGTATACATGTGGTTCTATGTTAGAGACTAAATTAGTTTTAAATGTTTTAACTGACTTATTAAAATAACAGATTGACTGTCATCATGAGCTATGGGTTAAAGCCAATGCGTAAAACTGGTGCCTTTTTTTTTGCTCCAAAATCTCTTCTCTTTCTATCTTTTCAAAAACGTTGCCCCACACTAGGAATTTCTCCTGTATCGTGGGTGCGTTCACAAACATTTAAAGTCACATACACAAATACCCAGACCTGGAACAAATATCTGTAGGCCATACAAATATTTGTTCCGTGCGGGGATCGAACCCGCAATACGCAGCGCAGCAGTCCATTGCCTGAGCCAATGCGCCAAACGTGACGTCAAAAAAAAAAAAAGATAAAATGCCACTGATGCTGCAAAGAAGAAATTGAGGTATTGTGCTGACCTAAGTCTAGCAAGGCGCAGTAAAGACAGGTGGACTAAAGCTTTCACTGAATGACATCCAAGAATTGGTGAAAAAAATGTGGGTCGTCCAGCGATGAGATGAAGAGATGACGTAGTTGTCATCGGCACAAGCAAAGAAAAGATGCCTATACACAGCAGTGAGTGAATTCGGGCTGTGGATGATGATGATGATATTGAAACATAACTCAGATCAAGGCAAAGGATACCTAAGGGTTCTTATAAGTGACGGTGAGTAACAGGGTAGCTCACCGTCCGCCGTCTTATGACGACGACAGGCCGTGTCGACGGCGCGTTCGTGATGTCAGCAGCATTGCAGGAGCTTGCCAGGGCCGAAGACCATCGGGGCTAAGGGTTGTTCGTAAGAGAAATCGTAGCCTCGATACAAAGGCCTAAAAAAGAACATGGGTGGTTTTTAGTAAGTAAAAGTCTGACACCTACCGCTCCGCCCAGAGCGGAAGGAGTCATTGATTTCTCACCCACCAAAAAGGGTTGTAAACTTGTAATAAGTTCCGTTTGTCAAATAGATGGTTAATGATGACTGATATTCCTCTGAGCGCAAATTACAGGTGTTGTCTTATATTACCCTACACGGAATTATAATAACTAGGTAGGTTCGTACGTGACTGGGCTAGACGTACTTACCAACAATTTAACAGGCGAACGAACCCGCCCAATTAAGACAAGTGTAGGTATCCTGTTAAAATAATTAGCAGTTTCCTTTACTTACAACGTTACTAATAACGCTAGTAATTAGACATGTTGGAATACAATATACTGTGTTGTTTGTTGTTAAGTACAGAATATTCGTAAGTAAGCCTTAGGCTAAAGTAGAAGATGGCTGAATCTAGTATACTTTTTATTGGGTCAAATAACAGATATAAGGAAATAGAGTAGGTTTATTTAGAAATAGTTTTGTATCCGTAGATGTAGACATTACTTAACAAAATATACAAAAGTACCAATATAAAAATACCATACAAAAAAGTTTAAAAACTAAAACCCGACTACAAAACCACGGTCTTAAAAATAGGAAACAAGAAAATAATTTCTTGTCTGATATTCA
This sequence comes from Diarsia rubi, assembly GCA_932274075.1. NCBI lineage: Eukaryota > Metazoa > Arthropoda > Insecta > Lepidoptera > Noctuidae > Diarsia > Diarsia rubi. Next base: position 20,097,874 of record OW026417.1, read on the forward strand.
TATTTTGAATTTGTATATTTCTATTTAAATATAAGTAAAATAACTATAGAGGACCGCCGTAGTCGCATGCCACTGATACCTGATGCTCCTTCATGGCGTTTTCATTGATACAGAAGTCAGCTTCTGTTGCCGTTAGCAAGGTGGCATGCGACTACGACTGACCTCTATAATATTTTTTACATAATATGAGTAAATAACACAGACTAGACTGCGATAACACTGTTTGACCTCAATCTAAACTTATATGTTGACTAAAACTATAATATAATATACATATTTGTAATGTGCTCGCCAAGACCTTTCATTTGATGACCAAGCATGTTATGACAATCTCAATAATTTTTTTTTCGAGGTTAGAATTTCACATATAAAAGGCGTCATAAAAGAATCGATAAAATTTATATAGCCTTTGTCACCCCGGCTATTCTTACGAATCTATAGGCACTAACCACCTCATAAAGCAGAAGAGGAATGAAGAGAAACTTTTACTAAAATACAAGCGTATAGACAAATTAGACAAGAACTTAAGCAAAATCCTAAAGGAAAGAGAATTTCAAATAGAAAGGTAGATTTCAACAACTCCATAGAGATACAAACCCTTGCAAAGGTTGCGGGTTCGAACGATCCCATTTGTTCCATTTACCATATGATTGCGATCCGGCGCCGATCGCACAATACTGCGGAATTATGTGAAACGTATTTAGATCCAGGCTTCGTTAGCCCTCTATTGCGTTAGCTACTTACTTACGAAACGTTCGGGAAAAGGGGAATTTGAATGCACGTATGATTGATACCGGCAATCGGTATTTAACGGTTAATCGGTATTAATGTGCATGTTTTTTTTTGTCCGTCTTCTACTGACTAAAAACCACCCATCTTAGCCCTTTGTGTCGAGGCCGCGGTATTTAATTCGAACAACTCGCAGTCCCAACGGGAAACTACCATGCCGTTTTTTTCTGGGGTTGGAACATCTCAAATAACCCCTCCCGCTCTAGGGCAGAGCGAAAGGGAGTGTCAGACTTCTACTTAAAACCACCCATGTTTCTTATTAGCCCTTTATGTCGAGGCCACGGCATCTCTTACAACAACCTGCAGCCCCAACAGGACCCCCAGCCCCGACGAAACTAGCATGCCTTTTTTTTTTTTTTTTGGCAGGTTGAAAGTCATCAAATAACCCGTCCCGCTCTTGGGCAGAGCGAAAGGGAGTGTCAGACTTCTACTGACTAAAAACCACCCATGTTCCTTCTTAGCCTTATATGTCGAGGCCGCGATAACTAGTGTACAATCCGCGGCCCCGACGGGCGTCGGCCCTTTCGGGCCCCTCCCTTGTTGCTGACATCTCTTTGAGGCGCGCGTGGAACACGGACGCGCCGTCGGCACGGCCTGTACATAGACGGTACCTTAAGTCACTGACTGAATATATTAACTGACTTGGTATTACATGGCTCTCACTACTTTTTACGGTAAAAGAACTGAGTTACGCGACTTGGCTTTTTTACCCGACTGCGGCGAAGCCCAAAAGGAGGGTTATGTGTTTGACGTGTATGTATGTATGTATGTATGTTTGTATGTATGTATGTATGTCCGTTTCTTTGTTCCCTCATAACTCCTAAACGGGTGAAGGGATTTGAATGAAATATACGTCGTTAGATTCCTCTTGATGGCGCGAGTGTCACTGGCTACATTAAAATTAAAAAACAAAGAAAAACTGGTTTTGGGGGCCATATCGTGGCTTTGAAAAAATAAAAAAATCCATTACCATCGAGTAGGGTATCAAAATGAAGGGTTTTAAAAGGAGATAACATAAATATATGACACTTATATGTTTGAAATAAATTCAAAGTCACAAATTCCATAAACGAACACAAAAGTTAAATTATCTGCAAAGTATTTTAAACGACCAACGAAAGAACAAACACAAAAGAACTAAAAAGTTAGAAATAAAAAAAGTAGTTAAAAAACTAAAAAACCCGACTAAAAAGACTGAAAAGCAAAAAACAAGCACATTTTAAATTAAACAAAACTTGGAAGCAGGCGGGGTTCATTTGAATATTAAATTATGAAATGAAAATAGAATGGACCCCGCCTGCTTCCAAGGTTTGTTTAATTTAATTACAAGTTTTGTTTTTAGTGGAATACTATTATTCAGCTACCTCTGAATAGATTTCGTGAACCGCAACATAGTTGGAAAAAGTTAGATAGATTTTGTTATCATTTCAGTCATCCCCAGTAAACCTAAAAGCCTTTGTGCCTCATAATAAACAACAAAACCTATCTCACGCAAAGACATAACACAACTTCGAATTCCAAAACCCAGTATTACAGTATCACAAGAAGAAAAACAACAAAATAAACATTTGTACAAACCGAACTCCGCGAAGAAAAATAACGCAATTTTTCAGGTGCGTTAGCTTGGAGAAGGGAAATCTTACAAAGGAGATAGTCTCCAACAAATAACAATTACTTACTGGAGTTGAAGAAGGAAGGTTGGGCGCCCGTGTCAATGTCGGGATTCGATGCCGGCTTATTCTGAGGGACGATATTATGGTAAGAGCTAAAATGTAACGATATTTTACCTTTCGTGACTGGTTTTTTTGGCTTTGGTGACTGTTCAATGGTAAGGATATATTTGTAATAGATGATGGATAAGATTTGTTAAAAATACTGGGCGGTCTAGTATATTATTTTGCTGAATTTATGGTCACAGTTTACGCATTGAAGTGCCATTTACATACGTAACTTGAGTTTTTCGTAAATTCACTTATATTTTTTCAACAAATAAACTGGCTCCTCATTACCTGGGACGGGACGGCTTCCGGTCTAAACGGATGCAGCTGAAGACCAGTATTTTGCACGGAGCGACTGCCCATCTGACCTCTAAGACCCAGTTAGTACTGGGAAATACCCCTGGTTGTCAGACTTTTCGACTACCAAAGATCTATAATTGATAGCTGGGACAAATAAACTGACTGTTGCACAGAAAATTTCGTTACCACAAACCCTTTTGTAAAATTACAAACTGATTAAGCTCCCGCAGCATACTTTCGAACAATATTCGGAGTAGTTAATTAGATTTGAACCCCACTGTTTAGACTGACAATTGTGGCTCATTTATACGGTGACAATGCTCTTAGTTCCATCGCGATCAATCTTCAAAGTGAACGTTAACAGCCCCCCTTTCATGTGAAATACACGACACCCTATCTCTACAGAGCATCTTAGGGGTGCATTAAATATAATCATAAGTAAATACCTTGAAGCTACAACCCTCTGCCAGCACTTAGTGACTAAAACACTCACAATTTCAAAAATAAATTATGAGACAGTTTTTAATTAGCATAAAGTAAAAGATAAAGTCACGATTCTTTTTAAAAGCTTGCTAGTTTTAAACTACTTTGTAAAAAAAAAATGATTTGTTTCAGTTCACGCAAATTTACTAAGCTTCTGTTTATCGCACAGTTTATATCATGAAAAGTACAAAGAAACTGGCTCCTAAAACTTGAAAATGTTTTCCAGCACGAAAATTATCGACATAAAACCGAACCTCCCTATCACCCTTAAACGATAAGGTATCTTCGATGAGCCTCCAAAATTACGGGGTGTCTGAAATTAAATGTAAATACCTAAAAAAATGAGTTCCCTTTGTATACGGTAATGTTGTTTGGACCGATGTTAATTAAAGATAGCTGCTAACCGCAAAGGATGTTCCGATTACGGGTTGAAACGCGGGGATCAAATGTTTGTTTGAGTTATTTAATGTCGTTTTTATAATTATGCCTTTTGAGTGCTTCTGTAAACGGAGAATTTCAGCCATCTGTTTGTCTATTAAAGCAAAATTTTAGCTTTTTCATAAATAAGGACGACCAACTAACGGAAGAAAAACTTTCGTCCATTCTTTTCAGTACCCAGGGAGAATGCTTTTCTATTTAAGCAATGTTCCTGCTGTCGGTACGTCAAAGCGAAAGTTTGCTTCTTTTATCATGATGCTTAGTTGTGCTGTTTGTAATGGTACAAAAGGAGTGCATACTTACTCTAACTGACGACTAGGAAATGCCGTAAGTCAGGAAACATAGACAGACACAATGATATATTAAAACTATAGATACGTTGTCCGCCCTCAAAAATGACAACATGAAATGAAGCCAATTGGCCACATCGCGCTTAGTTACGCACCAACCTCTCGCGCGATGCTACGTTTGTTCTTAATTTAAATCGTGTGTGTAAACCTGCGCGAAACATAAAGGCAACAGGCATCCCGCTGTACGGTGTCATATTTTCTTTCCCTTTCTTTACGCGTAAAAGTAGTTATATAATATTTTCGCCGTTTTGAAGCGCCGCAATGTTAGTTCTTGACGTGTGACTAACATTGCGTGTGATTGGACAGAAACCACAACTTCATACGTTGACAGGCTATCTGAAGGTAATGATGACGTCTTCCTTACCCAGCATTTTTGTATCGTTTTCAGAGACATTAATACGGCAACCCGGTGCAGTCTCTACGGTAAATTGAGCAATGTTCGTTGATGATAGACCAACTGATTGCGTACACTTAATCCGTCATCGGTCGAACTATGCTCGTATATCACCGCCCGAACTCGAACCATTCGAGGCAAATATAAGCATGTGAAGGCAGCAAGTGAGTAAACCATTATTGGACGTAATCGGAGGAGATCGGTTGACGTCGTGAATGTTCAAGTACAAGCGTCCGATTTCATCCTTCTAAACCTCTCTGTCTTAGTGATTTCAGGCCATATTTGCTCTGATAATACAATTATTATCCTAAGAATATCCCACATGTTATCTTGATCAAGTAGCTAACAACAGTAGTGTAATCCTCCCCAAATATCTTCGTAACTAATTCGAAGCCGGCGATAGCTTCATTACCTGTCCAATCAGACGCTGGGGCCCCGGGCAATTTGTCGATTGATAGGATTTCTACTCTCGCTCATTACCTTACGACACAGAATACATAATAGTACTACGTACAAGGAGTCTTGATTTGAAGCGACATCTATCGGCGAGTAGACGAAGCATTATAATTGAGTTTCTTGGATAATAGATGGCGTGTGAGGCATGCTTTTATTTTTGCACACGTGGTTTTTTTTAAATATTGAATAAATCGTATTATATGCAATAGTGATCTCTATAGATAACCACGCTGAAGGTCGTCATGAAACCTTCAACAAAACATTATCATTTTTTATGCATATTAATATCGCGCATAAAAATTGCAATACAGTTTAAATTAAGTAACGATGTTTTTTACTTGTCCCTCGCGGCTGCCATGGCAACCCTTCGCTCGCAGTTTATTTTTACGACGTGCGGGGGAAGATTGCTTCAGAACTGATATACCCACGGTGCGTTGAGAGCGTCTCAACGCACCGTGGGTTAAAAGGGAATTACAACTCTAAAGCATAATGTTGCTATGTAACAGCCAGCCGGTCATATTGATTGAGAGTCAGGTGTTAAGAAGGAACACCCTTTCGCTCTGCCCAAGAGCGGGAGGGGTTTGATGATTCCCCGCCCCCCCCCCCCGGCAAAAAAAAGGAGTTATTAAGCCGTAATGAGATCGGAAGGCTATTAAATAATATGCATAGTTACGTAGCGCCGTAGTTAAAATCTACTCTGTAGGTACCTCAAAAGAAAGACACAGAATCTTTAGGAACATTTTGTTGTGTCATCATCAGTGTCCTGCCCTTATTGCAATTTTATTTATTTAAATTTAATTTATTGCAAGTTTGTTTATTTGGGGTAGGTGCAACATGTCCTCTTTCACACTTCTGCATTAACTCGTCATTTCAGCAGTCAGCTACTTTCTAGCCATATCATCCTTCACACATTACATATATCGTTTCTTTGGTCTTCCTCTACTCTTAAAGCCATACTCTTAGAGCTCGTTTACGGAGACGCGGGACGTCCCGCGGCGTGTGCAGAAGGCTTGTCACGTGCTATTTTATTAATTTACTGAGAGGCTGGTACGCCGCAACGAACGCAGCATTTTAAACTAACGAGCGAAAAAAACGCTTTTCGTAAAATCGTCGTTTGAAATCGTTAACGCTTTCATACATTGCCATGTGCTTGAATTAAAAATGCACAACGCGCCGCGCGACGCCGCGCGACGCCCCGCGTCTCCGTAAATGAGGCCTTACTCATATACCCGCTCCTGTTGAGTGCCTTTATAAGAATTTGGTTTTCTTAGCAGATATAGTCTTATCCATTCAAGAATCTGCAAACATCTAGACAGCACTGAAATGTTGACTAACTTCTAAGTTTATGTACGCCTCGCCAAGTAAACTGCACTGATTTATGAATTTCATATCTAAGCAACGATGTAAAGTTAGGCAATTGCCCCCGACTACCGATGGGACAAACAATTTGATGCAAATCAGATCAAGACTGCGTTTGCTTGTGTACTTAGATGAACAGACGAAACAAATCCTCAGCTGTATTCCAGATTTTCGATTGACATAACACAACCTTACGCCTGTAATCCTCCAAGGGTTAGGCAGACGTGTACTTACCTAATAGTACAATGACTCAACAATTTGCTAGTTATGTTATTTCCAATGTAATAGGGGGCGAGCCTATTGCCATCAACAGGGCTAAATACCTGATGGAAAAACCCAATAACACGTGGCCCGATCCGGGAATCGAACTCAAAACCTTGAAGGCTCAGCAGGCCGCTATTTATTGATTTAGTTAATTAAGCAATATCTCTCCAAAAGTGTCTACAAACTTACCCCAATTACTCTATAGCATAACAACATAATTTTGAACCCTAAACCATGTCACAAGTGCCAACTAAAACTAAGACCCACCTTACCCTAAGGCGCACAACTAAATGCAATTTTACACTATGTTCACACTATCAAAATTCACGGCATGTTCACCTCATAAAGGGGTAAACATACGGGTGTATATTGTGTGCGGTTGTTCCACGAAATTCGATTAAACCTGTTGAAGTTTATTGGGAAAGATAAAAAGGAAAATAGTGTTGAATCTGTTCGAGTTTTTAAAGTTAAATAGGTGAGTAGTTGTTGAAGGTACTTGAAATTGCTCGCGGTCTTCACTAACTGAACTTTATTGCGTTGGCTATAGACAGTTAACTTGGCAATTTAATAAAGGCTGTAAAATTGAGTTCAGAGTACATTTATTGCATAAAACATCGACGTTACTGTTCAGTTCTGATAAAAAATTAATCTGTTTGAAAATCTTAGTAGTGTAGATTTTAATAAATTTTTAATCTTTTATGGTTAAGGCAATTTGTTTGGGCTTTCTCAAACTAGCTTTTGTTCCCGGTTTCGCTCGCGTAGTAGTCGGTAATTATCCTGCGGTACACGGATACTCAGGTATAGCTATTGCAGTTTCCCATTAGTGAAAGAGTTTTCGGAATCGGGTTCAGTAGTTTCGAAGATTATCATCACGACAAACTTTTCTTTTTTAAATATTATGAATCCGTGATTGCAATAGATGAAAACTAGTGAGCTCTCCAATCACACCCATAAACGAATTTGTCTCAGAAATACATTTCCATCACCAAAATAGACAAAATATTCTGTCACCTACATTTTACTTAAACCTGAAACAACAACAGTTACGTCCAATCTCCCCTACTATAGTCCCACGTATGAGCCCGTCCAATTTCCCTGGACGTAGGGTCGCACGTTTAGTTTTACACGGCGACAATGGCGTCCGCGACGTCCCTATTTCTATCCCTATTGTCCGTCAGGTTCTGATCGGGACACCTCGGTTGAGCCGTGAGGTTTGGCGCAAAGTGTAAGCGGAAGCGGGTTTCAATTTGAACGAAATTAGAAGTATTACATTTTGTAGGTAATTAAGTATGTAGTTGGGAAAGTTCCCGCCTCAGGTGATGGCCGATCGAGCAAGGCTTTGACCAAGTGGTGGCAAAAGAAAGGTCATATAAAACAGAGCTTCCCTAAAGCTCGTCAAAGTCGCCGGAAACACGTGGATAAGTTACGCACAGAACATGCACACACATCCCGATGTGTGGCAGAAAATAGGATAAGCCTATAATATGCAGCAGTGAGTGCTTCCGGGCTGATATGATGATAATAATGACAGTATTAAATTAGAAGCTTAGTACATTAAATATCTATCTATATATTATTAATTGTCAACATATTTTTGTTTTTTTTTTGTATGAGGGAATTGGTAGAAGAAAATCGCTTTTAGAGAAGAATAAAAGATTATGGGGGAAATCCTTTAATACACGTTAAAAGTAAACTATTTACTTAAACGCTAAGTACACTTGCCGTCTTTCTAAAAAAAAACAAAAAAAAACACTTTAAATAAAAACCTTTCTTCTACCTTGCACCACGGCTACTCCATCAAGGCTTGCGGGGGATCCGCATTTGGGGATCTGCTGCCACCCCCGAGATAAGACAGCGTGATGTCCGCTATCGCTGTCTACTGTTTGTTATGGCAATTTCAAGAACTCAGAAATGATGGGATGATACCTTCTGATTTTGTTGAGGAGAGTGAGAGAATGCGGAGACATTTAATGATCACGCGTTGATGTAGCTCATTATGGAGGATTATCTTTACTTATTTATTTAATACTTTAAGACCACTAATGTTAAGTGGCTGTCTTAATGCCATAGTAATTTCTACCAGCCAACTTTTGAGCTAGGCTTTTTAATATAGCCTTAGATTCAAAGAAATCATGTTTGTAAAAGAGAGCATTTAAATAACCTCCAAGCTAGCTAGCTGTCTGTCTACGTTACTAACAGGCAAAATAATATTTTTCATCATCATTATAAACAGCCTATTAATGTTTCCACTGCTAGGACACAGGCCTGCTCTCTTTTAGGGGGAATTGGCTATAATCTACCACGCGAGCCCAGTGCGGATTGGTGGATGTCACATGTCTTAATTTTTTGTTTCTAAGGACATGCCGGTTTCCTCACGATGTTTTCCTTCACCGTTTTGAGAGCAGCGGTGATGAAATAAATTACACAAAGTAAAGTGCATGTCTAATATTTTTACTTGTATCATGTTATTTCGTGAAACTTTTGCTGAGAAAACGTATCAGCACTTTCCCAATCAACTTTGGACCTAATGCATAAACGAAAATGTTGAAAATATATTAAAGAAATTTGATAGCTTTTAGTAGCTTGATGTGCTAGCTTGTAACTTGTACAACTGGGTCGAGTAACTAAACTAATACAATTATAGTAAGCCAACTCAACACGTCAAAACCAGAATTGGAAACATTCAGCAAAATTAAAATGTTTTACTACCAACAATCTGTAACAACGCAACCCCATTTTAATTTAAATCTCTTAAAAGAGAGAATATTCAATTTAAAACTTTTAATCAGATGCAAAAGTTCGAGAACCGGGTTATGGTAAGTTTGCACGCTAGTCGAGTTCGAACTGAAATTGTGTTGCTATAGGACATAGAGATAAGAAATTTTGTGCAACATATCTGTAACATAAACGGGTTTCATTTTAAATGATAGAAGAAACATAAATCTACACTATTATAAAGAGGCAAGATTTGTTTGTTTGTTTGCAACGAATAGGCTCTAAAACTACTGGACTGATTTGAAAAATTCTTTCACCGTTAGGAAGCTACACTATCCGGGAACTACGCGGGTGAAACCGCGTGCCGTCCACTAGTGTGTAATAGTAAATTGATTATTACGAGGGTAGCTTGTACTATAAGGATAGAACAGTTGCAGTCTGGGATTAAACTTAAGATTGTCTACGCGTATTATTTATTCTCGTGTCCTGGACTTTCAAGTGTTCCAATATCCCAGAATATCTCAGAGGCGACGAGGATATCACGAACATGGTTTCCAAGGTATATGGTATAGAAAAAAAAAAATCGCAGTGGTGGGGAGAACAAGAGCCCTTTTTTTTGGGGGTGGGAAGTCATCAAATAACCCCTCCTGCTCTTGGGCAGGTTTTTAGTCAGTAGAAGTCTAACACTCCCTTTCGCTCTGCCCAGAGCGGTAGGGGTCATTATCATCATATCCTCCGAAAAAAAAGGAGGGGCATACAGCAAACGTCATTTTTCGTTTTGGTACGGAACCCTCCATGTGCGAGTCCGACTCGCACTTGGCCAGTTTTTTTTTATCAAATCAGCTGTTCACTTCGTATTTAGCGCCTGATTGATGAACTCTATCAAACTCGTCTTCGCGCTTGGCGTTCGCTAACGATATATTGTGAATGAAGAAATGAAATAAATCAAATTGATTGGATTCCCATAACATTTCTGAAATATTTTTTGTAGGTATCGGTCTAATGGTCATATAACCAAACTACTGAACTGAACTCTTACCATGCGTCTGCGGATCCTCTGATCCATACATTCGTGCGAAGTGTGACACAGGTCGCAGTGGACGCCAAATATTTCACACAAAGTAAAACTAAACGCACTTGTCAAGCTTAGCCTTAGGCTGCAGTAAAGCGGCACCTTTGTCAACGTACTGTGAAAATCTGTCAGCAAGAATAGTCGAGATGAACACTTTCTTATCTATTTAGTGAATTTTAGTGCTTTGGTAGGTACTTCAAGCAAAGAAAGATACTTTTTTACTAAAATTATTATCGATTACTTTTATTATACACCCCAACACTAGCAGCTACCGAATCTTAGGTGCTCAGATGGGAATACCTCGCATTCTCGCATCAAAGGAGGTACCTATACAAAGCAGTGAAAAACAAGTAAAGAATAACAAAAGCAATAATTAAAATAAATGTAAAAAAGCAATCAAGAGTGTCATGACCTGACATTTAAGAGCTTTCGAGGCAAATTGCATGTCCGGCTGAGTACGTTAGTTAAACGTTCACCCCATCGGGTTAACTTTCAAAGTTAATTGAATTTACATGGAGTCATCATACAGTCTGGGTGTAACTAACTGTTCGCTATTGAAATGGTAATTAAATGTTCGGTTTTATTGGTATTGGTTTTATCGTTTCATTTACTATATGCTATGAGTACAATCTTTGTCAAATTGTATTCCTAGAAGTAGAAAAACTACTGGTCGATAATGAAGGGTGATTTCAGATGTCCCTGAAGCGCAAACTCATCGACATGTGCAATAATGTAGTTAACAAAAAATCCGTCATATAGATTACCAAAAAATATTGGACACGTATTTTTTCTTTTTTCACGTAAACAAACAATGAAGACGATACAGTGCTTTGAAAACTCGTGTGACGTCATACTCTAAGACATTAGTATAGCAATTTTTAGCGGTCAGTGACGTCACCAACCCCCACTCAAATCCTTGACGCGTTATCTTCGTAAATTTTTATTGATTTGATAGAACAAAAAATAAGTACGTATCCAATTTTTTTCGATAATCTAACAGACGGACAAAAATGTGATTCTAATTATAGAATCACATTTTTTTAAGACATTAGACATCCCTATTGTTCATTCAGCCCGTCCTAAACTACGTACTCACACTTGGTAGCTTACGAATTCACAGAAGTTCCGCCTTGGAGTTTCCCAAAGGGCAATTTAGCATTCTGGAATTTGAGTGTCAAAAGACAAGTGTAAACTCTGTACCCCTGCACAGAATCTAGTGATAGTTGAATTATCAAAATTAACCGTTACTTCAGTTCATGGCTTTTTAAAAATAAGGTATAAAAATAATAGACACTTATTCATGTACTTACTTATATATTTTTCCAATACACAAAACCAAAAGGTACACTTCACAATCTAGACCGAACTGATATTCTAGAACACAACAGGAGTTATAATATAACATGACTTCTTGACGTCTTATCAACGACTGAGCTCGCAGGATTGGCACGACAACCAAGTCGGCGTTCTCCCGCCATTCTATCTAACTTACTAATCCATGCCCTGTGATTGGTTAGACGTGCCATCCACAAACTCAGCCGGTACTACAGAAGTCAAAACCATATTTTTAATTCTAAAATCTGATTTGATTTAACAACAAAATATTTAATAATTTACTTATGATAACACAAGACAGTTAGAAACACGACGCTGTGTTTGAAACGGGCATAGTGGACGTTAGCAGAAACGCTTTTAGGCTATAATGTGATTGGACGGACACGTCAGCCGCATGCACGATGATTGCTGGGTAAAAGTCTCCAACACTCCACACAATAGATGTTGGAAGACGGACGGCACCGCCGAGGCCGGCTCAGAAAGAAAAGAGCTCATGGACGGAATTGGGGCACGACTTTGTCCAGTAGTGGGACAGAAACAGTAACATTAAAAAATAAGGCGACAATTGTTTATGTACTTTTACATTGCTAACGTGGTCTGGATGTATCTGATACGAGAATTCTCTGCTAACCTTCTTCCAGGTATCATCATCATCATCATTCTCCTGCCCTTATCCCATTTTATTTGGGGTCGGCGCAACATGTTTTTTCTTCCATACTTCTCTATTTCTCGTCATGTCAGTAGTCACCTCCTTCCGAGCCATATCATGCTTCACACAGTCCATCCATCGTTTCTTTGGTCTTCCTCTACTCTTATACCCATCTACATTCATACTCAACATTTTCCTCACAATACTTTCTTCATTCCTTCGCATCACATGTCCATACCACGCCAATCGATTACCACACAACTTTTCATTCAACGGCGCCACTTTCAGACTTCCTCTTATGTACTCATTCCTTATTTTATCCATTCGCGTCATACCACACATTCCCCTTAGCATTCTCATCTCAGCCACATGCAATTGCTTTTCATTTATCCCTTTTGTGGCCCAACATTCTGATCCATACACGCCAGCAGGTCTAAACATGGTTACCCATGGTAACCTTCTTCCAGGTATATAAGAATGAATTCATTAGCTACTGAATATAAAACGATAGCCGTAGCAGCAGGAGTTGAAATGTAGTAGAAGCGTAGCAGTGTAGCAAAAAGCGAAGATCCGTAGCAAGAGGTGTAGGTACACTCGTAGCAAGAGATGTAGGTACACTCGTAGCAAGAGGTGTAGGTACACTCGTAGCATTAAGGGTTGGTACGTAACAGATGTAGGTAGCAAAAACGTAGTTACTAAGAATGTTGTACTAAAGTCCAAATGTCAACAAAGACGTAGAATCGTAAAAACAAAGAAAAGAGACCGAAAAGTTTAAAAACGACTGAACATTTTCCTTTAACTAGCCCATCGGCCTTCTCCATTAAAATAACCCATTAGGCTAAATTTGGAAAATGGACTTTTTCAAACTCAATAAAATCGGATGGCATAGAATACCAACCCTTGAAAATTCGTATTTAATTAAAGCGTCACCCTGGGGACACATTATCGTCACGTACCTCGCCGAATGGGCCATAAATTTATATGATTCACCTAATACGACTTGTTTCATATGACCCGTTTCGACCCACAATATTATTGTTTTGATTTTAATGGTGGTTGGAATATTAATTTGTAATTGTGTGTGGAAAGTTTGGAATTAATGATGGTACTAAATTATTTATTTATTCGGCAGGTTTTTTCTATAAACGCAATTTTGCATCTTGCTAGTTATTGTCGTAAAATTGACAACTTTCCAACGAAACATTTATTTTAGCATAGAATACTTACATTAATCTTAATGTATTTGCATAATCCATTTGTATTGCGTAGGTGTTTTGTGTTGCATTTATTACAGCAATCAAGTAGCATAACATACATTTCTGTTGTAACATTATGTAAACATATTCCGTTTTAAAGTGGTCAGCATGTAAATGACAATAAGGAAAACTACACTACTCTTGTTCCAAATGTATTATTTGTAACGGTTGATTAGTTCATTGGCTACTGACACTGGAATGACTATTTCCTTCTGTTTTTCGCGGAAACAACTAGCTGATATTGCACTTTATTACACGCATCGGACAAAGCTAGACATTCAATAGAAATTTGGTCAATCTGTCTAATTCTGTTATGCATAATTTTGTCATAACATGAACTGGCCCCGATACTAACCAATATATTTAATTGGCGAGGTAAGAAAGCCCCTGCTTCTTCAGTTTATTTTTTTGAGATTCGTCTTCATTATTTCAAATAAATATCTATCACTCCATTACAAAACTCAATTAGAATTTCAATTATCCTCACAAATATAACAAATAAATTTAAAAGAAATACGGATACGAGTCTACCATAGCGGCAGGTGAAATCGCTATGGCAATAAATTTTGGACCTCATAATACACCCCTCGTTTACCAATCTCGAATATTTCCCGGGTTTTTTCTACCCCCTGAAGGTACCATTTTGTAAGTAGAACATTGTATATTTTTGCCGAATTAAGGTAATTTCTCGTCTCATGATCCAATTTGAATTAAGATGTTAGGGTCGGGAGTTTTGTGCGAATTTTCGCAATGGTTGTTCGAATTTAGGAAGACAGATGAGGTTCGTTAAATCGTCAGGTAGAATGTAAGAGGGGTACCGGTGAATGAATCTTGTTGAAGCAAAATGTGAATCTGCAAGAAGTTATTCAAGGAAACCCTCCTTGGGTTACTTCGCGAATATGTCAACGAAATCAATAATAAAAGGAAGAAATAAATCAATAATAGTTCTGTACACGGCTCCAATTGTTAGGAAGTTCCTCTCTCTGAAGCACTCCGGTAGCTTTGACCCCGATAAAGGTAAGCTATCTGTTTTATAATATTTGTAAATGATTTTTATGTTACGAAGTTTTAAAATATTTAAAATTGTAATAGATTGGAGAATAGATGAATCAAAGAATAATAATAAAGGACAAATATAATAATATCAAAATAATACGTGTTTCATTACAAATTATAATAGACCATGCTTAGAACTGATCACAGTCCCGTTCTATGAAAGTCTGCGGTTTCTTTGTTTTTCTCATTACACAATAGGTTCTTCATCGAAGGGTTTTCTAGTTTGATTTGCTTAGTGTTCTTAATACTGAGGTTTTCCCCACCTATTCAATACTTTCTGGAACTCAGAAATAATCATGCATTTATACCAAACCGTACTCACAGAGAGGACGTCTGTGGCCCAACAGTGGGATCATTTTAAGCACATTTAAAACTAGCTTTCACTTAACTTTAGCGGGAAAATGACCATGCTACTAATTATAAAACTGTGTTTATGTTTCTTGTATTACATCGACAGCTGATACAAAATGGCGCTTAAACAATTTCTCTTTAAAGTACGGTGGTATTTGAGTCAGGCCAGCCTAAAAATTATTTAAAATCTAAAGCCCAGGCCAGTCCAAAAAAAACACGGCACATTTTTCTTTCAAAATCCCCGATAAAACCTGAAATGAATTTCCCTCTAAAACCTTTCTGAAACTTTTTATTGCCCAATCTAATTATACTAACAGTCGTTTATCTTGAGGAGTTAAAAACGTACAATATGCCATAAAGACTGTAATAAATCAAGCAGCGGCAAGAGGTAGCCCCTCCGTGGCACTCCCTAGCAGTGGGCTTGGAGTGTGACGCCCTCTCAAAGTGATTCAGCGGCGATCGGACTTACATGTATGGGGATATAACATATGAATTTTTAATAAATTGTATCAACAGAGTAAGGTTTTTTTAAAGATGAGATTTATCTTGGAAGGGACACTTCATTGAATAAAAAAAAGATTTATTGTTTGAGACGAAAAATATGTTCCCAAAATAAGTAAGTTATAGTTTTTATACCGTGGTCTAATCTCCCAAAGCCAAATAAAACCAATATTCTTCTTCTTTTACTTTTCGAACTTAGATTTTGCCGCTACGTTGCAGTGCGTCGGAAATGTTAGCTGAAGCACGTACGGATGGCTTTCACGCCATCTTGGGTAAGAAAGTGGCTTCCCTACAGCAACGTTTGCGAAGCCCTCAGAACAGTATCATGAAAATGATTGTTGGCAGAGTGGACTGTCCCATCCAAAGGCACTGGGTAAAATTAGGTACAGGTTTATGTTAAATAGAATTAAGAACTAGCAAAGGTCTGAAATAAAGATATTTTATTTTATTTATTTGTCCAACCATTACGAAACAACTTGGACAGGTCTTTCGTTGGTTTCATACAGGTGCAATTAGTTGTGCACGACGAGCAGGAGACAAGGTGTGGCATATCCTGAGTTGGGGTTCCACACTCGCATTGTGTCCACGATGGGTCATTTAAACCCTACCTAGTCAAATTGAATCGGCAGCAGCTAACTTGAGCCAGCAATCGGTTCAAATATTTTCATATAGGCTAATGCAGTTCGTGACCAGGGGATAGTTTTTCTGCAGTTAAGGTGAATGTGGAGGTTGGGGTTTAATAAAACCCATATGAACGTAATTTTATGACGCTAATAAAGCCCTTGTGAAATAACTGCATTACTTTCACAAGTTATTATGCCTTACTATGATTGTAGCTTCGGTTTTGTTTTTCTGACATTCAAAAGTGCATGTGGTCTTTCTGCAATGGTCTAATTGAAATAAATGCTTTGTGTTTTGAGTTTAATTTTCTATGGACCTACTTACGCTACAAGCACCAGAATCCAGGCCTTCAATCTTAGTGCCGCACTACCACGTTTAGACCATCACTTAGTAAAGGTTTTGACAGTTTTGTCATACAAAAGTATGTCAAATCTTGACTTAGTAAGACTAGGTTTAAGTAATCATTAAATATCTCTGAGTACCGCAGTTAGAGAATAATCCTTACAAAAACTATTGAAAGACACAATAACCTCACGTCCAAACGTAACACGAGAGTCTTCAAACAAACTATCTCTATCGGAGACTTGAGCACACGTTAGGTAAAACAGTTTCCATATAAAATTCAATATTTATGGGGTAGCGCGCCTCGGTGATATATTTGCAAGTGGGCTCAGTAGATAACTGAAGGGTATGGTTTTACCTTGTACGTGTTTTTGCCTTGTTTTGTTATTGTTTTGGAGTTTGTTATGTGTTATGGTATTTTGTATGGGCTTATGAATTTAGCCAGGTATTGATGATGATGATGGTGATGAACGATGAAATCAGTTTATAACTGCCGCACTTGGAGGGCCTTAAGGGTTACTTAGGCCATCGCTTAGTGAAGCTTATGACAATTTTTTCATACAATAGTATGTCAAATCTTTACTAAGTGTGGGCTTAAGTAATGATTTAATATCTATGAGTACCGCAGTAAGTGTTACTTAATTCAGATACGAGTAATTCGTAGGAAAGACGCAACAGAACAAGCTAAAAATGGAAATGTATGGAAATAAAAACAATCAATTGTATTTGTCAGCTGAGCTATTCTAGCCTGAGCCCACTGACACGTATCATTCAATTATAGAAGAATATTGGACGCGTTAGCATGTTACAAATGCCTTTTTAAAATGGATGTATTTTTCTGACATTGCCATACACATTTACTTTTACTTTTATATTATACTTTACTTATATTTTTTTGAAACAGATTTTTCTGGATTGGAAAACCTGTCTGTCATAGATAAGCTTAGTTGGTGTAGTGGTCGTAAGCGCGACAGCTGTGCTTGAGGTTCTGGGTTCCCAGTTCGGGTAAAGTGTTATTAGGTTTATCCACCAGGAATTTCTAAGTTTCTAAGCCACGGAGCCGGGATTTGTGGTCGGTTAATGGCAATAGGCTTGCTCCTATTACAAGGGATGCTATATATAGCTGGCAAAATGTGGGTATATTAATGGGAACACTGCTGCCTAAGCTCTCAGGGATTACAGACGTGATATTAAGTTTTTTTATCACACTAATATTATAAAGGCGAAAGTTTGTGAGTGTGTGAGTGTGTATGTTTGTTTGTTACTTCTTCACGCAAAAATTACTGAACGGATTTGGATAAAATTTAGTACACAGATAGTTTATAACCTGGATTAACACATAGGATAGCTTTTATCCCGATTTTACCTTCTCGTGGGATAACTTTCGAGTTGTAGCGGGCGGAGCCGCTGGCAACGCCTATTAGTGTCTGTTATAGTTTTGGGTTTTTGACATTTCAGCTTTGGCAGTAGGTAAACCTAGCCATGGGGTTGAACATTTTGTTACGGTAGTGGGCTGATCTGTAGATCAGGTGCTGTGGCCCAACTTGTAGAAGACTTTGTCGCGCATTGGACAGAGATTGACTTAGTTGATTTTAATTGAGCACCCTTTTTTGGCGGTCGTAAAATCATCGAATAACCCCTTCCGCTCTTTGGCAGAGCAAAAAGGAGTGTCAGTCTTCTACTGACTAAAAACCACACGTCATGTTCCTTCTTAGCCGTTTATGTCGAGGCCGCGATATCTCTTAGAACATCCCGCAGCCCCGACGGGGCGCACCCTTCACGTAGGTATTCGTGTAAGTTCTGGGTCTCGCCCTTCCCAAGTCAGACAGCTACTCCCAAAAGTAGGTATCTACCTAGCTGTATATGCAAATAAATATATATTTTTAAAATTCGATTACCATACATTACATGGCACGAATTCGTGGCGAATCGTACGGGCATAACAACGGCGAACAAATCGCTCAAACGGAATAAGTAATGAGGCTCGTCTGGCAATATTTTTATTTTACATCGACAATTTAATAAGCCTCTTTGTGTGAGCCCCCCTCTATTGGTAGGTGGCGGGTGAATATCATATCACTGTGCCTATTAAAGTATATATTATGAATTCTTGTTTGAATTTGCTCGCGAGCTTTTTTTGTTTGGCTGGTACTGTGCAAGCGTCGTTATTTAGACTTTGTGCGGTTTGAAAGCAAAATTAAAACTCATTTATTCAAACTAGGCTGATAATCAGCACTTTTCGAACGACAAAATTGACTTTACTTTACTTATTTACAAGAGACAGTCTCCCAAAACGCCCACCCTTCGACACTTCCTAGTTTTCTAGCTGGGAAGAAGTGGCGGAACAAGCTCCCCAGCAACACATCTGTCTGTTAGGTTGGTTAGAAGAACCAGACTCGATACAATAGTAAGGTGCAAGTTAATGACTACAGATACAAATCAATAATTAAAAAGTATAAAAAAAGACATAACTTATCATTGCAGTAAAGTAATAACAAACGTTGTCTTGTGTCCAACTCAGCGACCAACTATTCTTATCATTTAAGTAGTCGTTAATGAAATAGTTAAGTATGAGGATGAGTCATAGGAGGTAGGCTTCTTCCTCATAATATGGGAGTTGAAATCTGAGTGTACAGGTAAGATTATTTCGTTGTTTAATTGTCCACTTATTTTCCCTGATGCTTTTGCAGATGTTCTTCAAACAATTAATGACACTAATCGAATCCGAGACTAAAATGGAACACAGCCCTGACATTTTTTATTTTTTATTTATGTACACATAGTTAGCAATAAAGAATTTGAATTTGAATTTGAGTTTGACAGTTAGACGGGGGTCGCGGTAAACCGAAAAGAAGATGGCGGGATGTTTTGGATGGCTTCCTTGGCAATTGGCGAAAAGAACCATACCATCGTAAGAGTGGAAGGGGGCCCGCCTTTGCCCACGAGCGGGATGAAACGGAAACTAAAAATAAGAACGCCTCTTCAAATTAATTTAACAGGTCCTTGACACATTCCTACTTTTTTTATCAAACTTAACGAACCATATAGCGTAAACAGGAGTCTAAACATCCACAGCTACGGACCAACATTTTCTTCTTACAAAAGTCACGTGAAAACGATCCCATCGTACACAAAAAATCCAAGCTCAAACCAACGTAAATTCACTGACGGCCACCTAATTCCTGGAAGACGAATGACCAAACAGTCCGGACTGGACCAAGTCCACTAATAAGATTAGTGGCCCAAAAGTGATCCAGGCCTAAGCCGATTAAACGCGATATAGCTATGGCCTGCAACTATTGGCTGACGGTAA
The DNA here is from genome assembly GCA_932274075.1 of Diarsia rubi. NCBI lineage: Eukaryota > Metazoa > Arthropoda > Insecta > Lepidoptera > Noctuidae > Diarsia > Diarsia rubi. The sequence goes on from OW026417.1 coordinate 20,117,636, forward strand.
TTCGACAGACGATTCTGTTAGGTAAACATTTGCTTATGTCACGAAGTTGCTTGAGTGATTATGGTGATATTGTTTGGTGGAATAGGGCTTGATGCTATACAGGGTGTAAATTAACCCTTCACACATACGTCAACCAAGCATTCTGTACATCAAACTAAGTACCCTTTTTTTTTTTGGTGGGTGTAAAATCATCGAATAACCCCTCCCGCTCTTGGGCAGAGCGAAAGGGAGAATCAGACTTCTACTGACTAAAAACCACCCATGTTCCTTCTTCGCCCTCTATGTCGAGGCCGCGCCTCGACATAGAGGGCCAGGGAAATGACTTTTTATTTAGAGTAAAAAAAAAACATTTTACGGTAAAACTCAATGTAGCACTCTTAAAACATTGTGCTAGTGGATGCTTTGAATAGTAAACGGGAATTTAAGTAGATCATGAAGGTAATTTAAGTAGGGCCGCGGGTAGTCCACCGGTTATCGCGGCCTCGACATAGAGGGCGAAGAAGGAACATGGGTGGTTTTTAGTCAGTAGAAGTCTGACACTCCCTTTCGCTCTGCCCAAGAGCGGGAGGGGTTATTCGATGATTTTACACCCACCAAAAAAAAAAAAAAGGTAATTTAAGTAGAGTTATGACCTGAAAAATTAGTATTTACAAAAACAGTTTAAAATTTTGAACCTTGACCCCCAATATTTCCGTAACTTGGGGGTTCCCAGGTATGGCCTAGAACAAAAAATTTATCGCAGTGGTGGGGAGAATAAGTGCTCTTCGTTTGCATTAAGGGTAATATTACACCCTTTAGAATTGTGATTTGGAGAAGACTCAAGTAAATACATACAGGTCAAACACATAACCCTCTTTTTGGACTACGCCGCATTCGGGTAAATAGTCAAGTACCTTCTCTATTAGGTAATATCATTCTGATGATGATGATGATGTGCTGTGTGGTGTTATTAGGTTTTTCCATTAGGGATTTCTCAGTGGCAGTCACGGAGTCTAGATTTGTACCTGTTTGATGGCTTTAGGGCCACCCCTATTACATGGGACTAATACATAACTGGCGAAATGTGGCTGTACTAATAATAATAATGGGTACACCTTTGCCTAACCCCTAAAGGATTACAGGCGTTAACATCACGACTGTTTATATGATGTCAAATACATCACGCATTATATCATATTCGTTTAAACAGAGCCTAAATATAATCTTTCCACTTGTGTGTTATATTAATATGTTTTACTCTCGGTATTAACAATTAAACACGCTATAAGATATTTTCTTATTCAGTTTCAGTTTCACCGAAGTACATGATATATTATAGGTACTTAGCTAAGGTACAGCATTGCGAACGCTTTTCTGCGAAATATATGTATAATATCAAGTATCCAAGTCTACTTACGTCATTTAGCGAATCTTTGAAAGAAGCAAAGTAGCGTTTTCCAGGAAGCGAAATGGTTTCTTACCTGAAACAGAAATAAAACAAATTAGTAAAACGACTAAAGTAAATAAAGATCTTACAGTCACTGCAAAAGGCGCTAATTAGCTTAATTAAACAAACATGGCTTGCTTCTTAAAGGGAATTATTAAAAATCTACGAACATTTATCCGTCGTCAAGTACGAGGAGAACATAAAGCATCACAGTTTAATAATCGCAAATGAAGACAAACGACCAATAGACTTAACAGGGCTTCAAGTTTATTGCCATTGTTGATGATATTTGTCAAAAATAATTAATCACCGTAGAGGACAAAGGAGGCATTTGACAGATGATTAATTTTACCAAGTAAAACGGTACAGGTGCGCGAATCCTTTTGGGTACACAAACAGCGGGTGAAATATTTTAGAATTCAGGATTTAAAGGTATAAATAAATACTGGCGAATCAGTTGGCCGGGAAATTGGATAAGAGCACAATAGGAAATAAAAAAAGACAAAAGGAATAATGTCCAGACTAAATCGTCTTCCCATCCAGGTGAGATACTCGACTAATGCGATTATTTCAATATCAAAGAAAAACATAAATCAAACGGACCAGGGGGTCTAAAATGGCCGCTTTAGCAGATCATAATATGAATTGCGTTAAGAAGCGCTAAATAGACCCATCATAATAGTAATGCGTCTGTGAACATTTAGGAAAATAGATCATAGTAGGAAAATAATATCAATTGCGTTTTAATTCGTAAAATTTTCACAGACGCTTCTATGATAAAAAGTTCATTTTAAATTTTTAACGCTACGACCCCCTGAGAAAATCTCATTTAAACACAATCTTTTCATAAAAACAACAACAACACACACACACACACACAAAGTCAACGAAGAGTGTTATTTTGCCAGTGAACTACTCTTCTTACTCTCTCTTTTTTTCTTTTAGAATAGAATAATATTTATTTCAAAGAATTATGGTAGGTACAAAGATCTTCATATAAAACAGTATCACATACAGTACCGTTGCCGGTCTATTAAATTATTTTATAAAGTAGGCAAGTTCTAGACCACAACAATAGAATTATAAGAATGAATATAATTTAAAAATTTGCTTCATTTACTCTTCTTCAATCAATCAGCTCTCTTCAACGTCAGCAACAAATGAAAGTAATGTAATGGTCGGTGACAATTTTATTTTCAATAAAGTAGCACAGAAATGTGATTTCAGAATACCGTTCAGAGTTCCAAAAAGTCCAAAAGCTTACAAAACAAAGTTCACCAACAAGCTTGACAAGCCCTTTGTAATGCCTCAACTAAAGGAAGTGATTAGTCAAACGCAATGATTGGAAAATATCTGCTATATCTCGATTTGTCTCCTCAAGTGGATTGTTTGTCAAGCAATACGCTGTCGGCGGAAGTGTCCACCGTTTTATTGTGTCCAATACAGTCTACAGGATATTACACGATGTTTTGCTTTGCTTTGAGGCTGTGCTGAGATTAAGTTGAAAACGAAGAGGTTTTATTGGCGTTTGAGGGCAATACTAGGGTAGAACCAATACTCGTTTCGCCGATAAGTGGGCAAACATAACATAATCTGCCTTTAATTGTCCTACAGCTTGGACATTGTTATACATCCGTTGGAAGTGAGAGAGGGAGAGGAAGAAGGTCAAACAATGTAGACCAACACGCGGGTTCTGGAGGACACTTTTGTGAAACAGAAAAAAATATCACTCTTTTCTCATATTTTTAGTGACGAGTGGAAAACATCAACGAATAAAAAAAAATTGTATTCCAATTTCACTCATCGAGTTTATGCAGATTTTTTTTTAATGGACTTTTACAGAATTTCCAATAAAGCTGTTTTAGAATGAACCTTATCTAAATGAATAATAAAAATATTGAAATTCAATCATGAAACCTTTTAAAATAAATTAAAACAGAAGCATAAACTAATTAATTAATTGAATAATCGTGCACCGGCTCTTAACTACAAAATCGAATCTATTACCTCCGTCGTCGGTCGGCAGTAAACTCCTCATTTCTCAAAGATGCTCTGAGCTTGCATCACTCAACCAAATTAACAGAATGTATTACAAGTGTAAATACCTATTTAAATGTAGCATAAAGAGTTCAATTTGCTTTTCCACCCTTGATTAGGGTTGTCGGAGAAATGTGGTGTGTTTGAGTTACAAAATTAGTGTTATGATTTGTTGGATTTCACGTGTAATTAAAGACCACCCCTTACGTTCTCAAGAAAAAGTATTCTTTCTTTATACTCACATGACCAATAATCTCTCTCTCGACTCTTAAATAAGGAAACTTGTAATTGGCCTTCTTCTACTTGTTAATTCTACTACTCAAATGTTTTAGCTGTAAGTTTTCTTAAAATTAATAAAATAAAATAAATAAGTAAAATAACATTTGACGCAGTAATTCGGAAAATATGGCACAGCCACTACCACTGTGGTGGAACGATGGAAATTACATTAGTCGAATCGGACGTCGTTCAATATACACGAAACAGAGTTACAGTCATTACAGTTACAGTCAGTCGGCCATTTTGCACGGCACTACCCAGTTCTTTCTTTTTGTGTTGTCTTTCTTCATGTGGTTAGTGTTTGAACTAGTGTCAGACATGTTATGTTCCCGTCGGGGCCGCGGTTGTACACTAGTTATCGCGGCCTCGACATAGAGGGCAAAGAAGGAACATGGGTGGTTTTTAGTCAGTAGAAGTCTGACACTCATTTCCCTCTGCCCAAGAGCGGAAGGGGTTATTCGATGATTTTCCACCCACCAAAAAAAAAGACATGTTATGTTGCCCATGGTTGCCATCAACAAATAACTCACTAACATGAGACCTATGACTTGGCATTCATCCGGTCACACAAGGCTATACAGGGTGTTTGGAAGGGAGCTGTACATACGCCTAGGGTAGAAACTAGGGATAGTCTGCTACCTACCCCCGCCCATTATATTGACCTTGGCCTCAAGGTTTTTTTTTAATTTATTATTATTTTTTATTTGACTTTTTTATGATTTTTTGACTAAAACTACCTGTAGCTCAAAATCTATCCATGGGACCGGTCGGCTAATGGTCTTGTTTTAATCGTTAGAGTCTTAGGGTCCTGCAAAAAATTATTTTACACCAGAAAATTGTGGAGAAGAAAAGTTATGGGGCCTGAAGTACCGTAGTAAGGTAAAGAAATAATTTTAAGGGCAACTTTCTATGGGGTTTAAAAAAAAACTAACAGGGTTGGAGTTCTTCTGATTTTTTCAAAATATCCTCAGTCCATGCCCTTTCTAACGATATGCTAAAAGTGTAATTATCACTTTTAGTTTTAAAGTTATTAATTAATTTCCGCAACTAGGGCACTTCAAGCAAAAATTTCAACTAATGAAAATTAAATGTGTTCGATCGTAAAAGGATGGCAAATGAAACAAAAAATTTGGTAATGACTAATGTCATTAAATTACAAATTTTAATTAATTACAAATTTTAATTAATTACAAATTTTGTTCAAATTGATGACCATTGACCTGTAAACATGCTCGGCACCTCTTCCTCATCTCCACGGTCACCGTTCTAAGCAGCAGTTCCTCGCGCATTGTATCGAATGCGGCGTGGATCCTGTTAATTAGAACCTCCCTTGTTGGTACTTCTTCTGCGTACACCAACTCTTTCGCCCTTCCCCAGACGTAGAAGTCGAGTGGGGTAAGGTCAGGCGACCTTGGGGGCCAGGGAATTGGCCCACCCCGACCAATCCAAGAATTAGGAAAGCAGTTGTCCAGAAGCTCCCTCACTGCTAGGCTCTAATGAGCAGGACAGCCGTCGTGCTGGAAGACTATGGGCCAATTTTCGTCAAACACTTCTTCCGCTAAATCAGGCAAATCGTTTTCGAGGAAATCTAAGTAGTTTTGCCCGTTTAGGTTGTCTGGCAAAAAGTGCGGCCCTATCAACCGATTACCAATGACGCCTGCCCATACGTTCACGGAGAACCTTCGTTGAAAACCTCTGTGCCTCTTGACTCTCGGGTTTTGATCTCTGGGTGCCCAGTGATGGAGATTGTGGTAATTTACAATTCCTTCCTTGTCAAACTTGGACTCGTCAGTCCAGAGAATACTCCGTAAAAAATTAATATCTTCCACGTCCGTATGGAGCAAGTGGCGGCAAAACTCCACCCTTCTTGCATAGTCGTTATCCTCTAAGCCTAAAACAATAAAAATATCAACGTTAGCGGTTTCCTTATGAATTAGTAGCTATGTAACATTGATTGCTATCTCTGTCTTTCCATTTCTCTCTCTCTCACACACATGCTCATGTTAATTTAAAAATTGCCTATGAAATTCACATGCTAGTTCATTACATAAGAGCTAAAAACAAAAACTTTATGTAAAAAATTACCTTGAACAGGGGTGTAGTGGAAAGGATGACGTCCATTTTCGCGAAGAACCGACCAGACTTTCCACACGCTTAAACCAAGCGTCCGGGCTACGGTTCTTACGCTTCTGGTCGGATCTTCCTCAAATTCAGCCAATATGCGTTCTTCCGCAGCCAAATTTGGTTGAAATCTGTTCACGGCTGGTTCCCGGAAATTTAAATTTCCGGTTTCTCGCAGACGCCGATAAGTTGAGCCAAACGTTTGGTGGTTAGGCACTCGCCGGTTAGGATACCGTTCTTGATAAATCCTCCGTGCCTCGCGCCCATTGCAATCAGCCATTCCATACACCACCAGCATGTCGGTGTACTCTTCACTGGTAAATCCAGCCATTTTGCCAACAACAAGGTAACAAATAACAAAACTTAACAAAAACGAAGTAATAACAAACTCAACAAAATTAACGAAAACAGTGGAGCGTCGTAACGGCAAGTACGTAAGTTAGCTAAGATGGGTAAATCTCGACTGACTAACAAAGACCCCAACGAGTTACCTGCCCGGCCCCGTCGACCCAAGAGCGAAAGAGACATGACATGACATGTTTTGTCTCTTACATGTTGCTCTCGTGTAAGAGTGAGACAACAAATTTGCCAACTGTAGGCCAAACTGGTTTAAATTCTGGAAATTACATTTGTCTTACAAATGTCGACTCGTGGTGGTAAAAGTGCCCTAGTTGCGGAAATTAATTAATAACTTTAAAACTAAAAGTGATAAATACACTTTTAGCATATCGTTAGAAAGGGCATGGACTGAGGATGTTTTAAAAAAATCAGAAGAACTCCAACCCTGTTAGTTTTTTTTAAACCCCATAGAAAGTTGCCCTTAAAATTATTTCTTTACCTTACTATGGTACTTCAGGCCCCATAACTTTTCTTCTCCACAATTTTCTGGTGTAAAATAATTTTTTGCAGGACCCTAAGACTCTAACGATTAAAACAAGACCATTAGCCGACCGGTCCCATGGATAGATTTTGAGCTACAGGTAGTTTTAGTCAAAAAATCACAAAAAAGTCAAATAAAAAATAAAAATAAATTAAAAAAAAACCTTGAGGCCAAGGTCAATATAATGGGCGGGGGTAGGTAGCAGACTATCCCTAGTTTCTACCCTAGGCGTATGTACAGCTCCCTTCCAAACACCCTGTATATCACTGCTATAATGCCCAGTAATATTCCCCCTATAAAACCTGGCAACCCTACCCAGTATTAACCCCCCACTCCCCTAATAGCAAGGAAGAGTGATAAAACAGCGGTAAAACCAGAGCAATCGGAATTACTCGAATAGATTGTGGGGAGCAAACAGATATTATGGGGAAATCATTCCACTTCGCGATCTTTGTTTTGTAAGCTATGAGCACTTCAACTCAATAGTCTGTAGAAAGCTTTGGTTTGTTATTAGACTGCGTACTAACCAAAAAGATTGTCGCGCGAATACGTGAGCTTCATTTGTTTGGAAACCGGTTAAAAGGGTTTTTCAGCGGAGGGTTGATGATGAAGTAATGATCGCTTTGGTCGCACGTCCGTATGAACGTTAAGATTTTGTGCATTAACGCGAGCTATCGCCCTGGTTAGGACGCAGGATGAACGATATTATTACAATAATAATATCAGTCTTCAGTTAAACTTGATTTCTACATCACTGCACACTGTTTCTACGTTTTCATTTATTGAACTATAAAGATTTTTCCGGGAATAAACAATAAAACAGTTATTGAAATAAAACTGAACAAGAAAGAAATTCAATGAACGATTGAATAAGTTTGATCTTGGGTTTCAAGTTAAGATACCCGTTCTTTTATAAATAGACGCGCCTACAAACGTTTTAAAATGGAACATAGTAAACAGGCTATAAATAATTTAGAATTCTAATTGAGGTATTTAAATTGGAGACTGAACGAGGAAAGACAAATAATAGTACGTAATTTTCGTCTCAAATCGAAAGATTTCGTTTCAGAAACGATACAGGATTGAATACACTTTAAATGTGCAGTTTGATTATCAATCAGAACACAGTGTGTTTTTTTTTCTTTCCATAACCTACCTAGCGTTTTCCTAACTATCTCAAGGTCGGCTTGCAGTGTAACCGAATGCAGTTAAGCAATGGTATTTTGCACAAAGTGACTGCCTCTGACCTCCACAATTTAACTACCGGGCAACACGATACCCCCTTGGTAAGGCTGGTTGTTAGGCTTCAGAACATCAAATTATCCGTAACGACTTCCAAGATCTACATAAGACAGCCGTGATCAACCGCAACGGCTTTATGTGTATATAGTGAAACCAAATCATTTAAGAGTAACCATGGTTTCCTATGGAGAAGAACCGGCAAGAAAGTTCTTGCCGGTTCTTCTCCATAGGAAACCACAAATGCGAACCGTGTATCTTTTCTCGACATTTTATTAGCGTCCATGTAGGTATGTTGAAGATATTAAATAATACGGTTAATTTTTTTTTTTTTTGTTTTTCGTGCTATTTTGCTATTTACCATACCATAACTTCAAGCCACACTACCTTTTTTTTAAGAGGGTTGGAAGTCATCAAATGACTCCTCCAGCCCTGGGCAGAGCGGTGGCGAGTGTCAGACTTCTACTGACTAAAACCACCCATGTTCCTTCTTAGGCCTTTGTGTCGAGGCCGCGGTATTCTTTCGAACAACCCGCAGCCCCGATAGGGACTGCCATACTACCCTTCATCCACGAGGGGTTAGGCAGAGATGTACCCTACCCCATTTCACCAGGTTTGAGTCCCATGTTATAAGTAGTCTTCTTTCGACTCTCTCAAAAGGCCACTCACGCTCTCTTTTCACGCGGGACATGAATTATTCCTAACCAGTAAGTAAATAAAGCTTCCATTCAAATCCAGCATTAGGTAAACATAATGTTATTTCAATAGCTTCGTATATTAACGCTATTATTATATGGGTACCGGCTGAGTCGGTCTGAGTGCTGATACGTGACCGCGCATATTTCAAGCGTTCGCTGAAACACGTTTCAATTTTCACGAGATTTTCATGAAAATATACGCGTTTTCTTCATAATCATGGTGATTTGGTAGCGTTTTGATGAGTGGCGTACCTGGGCTCCAACCTCGGCGGTGTGTTATGATGAGGATTTGTTTTTTTTGTGAGCGAGACGGGTTATATTTGAAATCACGAGAGGTTATATTTCATGCCTGCTTGATTTGTATTATAGTCAGAGACGTGTACAGATTTTTTTTACTAATGGCGGCCCTTCTGAAAAATCTCACTAAGAAGGCCAGGGTATGTCTTTGTAGGGTGTTAGTCGTCTTTTACTCATTCTGTCCACATGACTAGACCATCTAAGCATAATCTTTTCAGTTTTTGTCACTACATCACACACAATTGTTTATGGTCTGCTATTTATGAACCGGAACCCTTAGTTGTATAACTCGTAATTGGTCCCCAAATAGGCACTTACCCACATAATAATATTTTGTAATCATAGAACACATTCACTCGCATTCTATTCGTCAAAACACCGTCCATTTTCTTAAGAGGAAACCCATGTTTTTACCAGAAAGTGTCACATAAAACGATACTAAATTACATTTGCGCAAGGGGCCGAGTATTATTTACTACTGTAATAGTTACACTTACGCGGCCGCCAAATAGACTGATTTTCGTGAAGAAAGACTTACTGGGAACAGCTGATTTGGAGCATTCCAAAGGAAACCTTAAGCTGTAACGACTTCAAAGAAAACTAACACTTTTGTGAATCAGACATCATACAAGTAGGACGTTTTGGCTAATCGAACGTTCTGCATCAAGACTCAAATTGACAGTAGGATAAGTTAAGCAAGTTGAATATGTTTGTGTACTCAAACGATGGGACTGAAGAGCCAGGCTTAAGGCATTAGTCAGTTTACAGTTAGGTAGTTTAGTTTGATAGATATTTCATCACTTTACACTTTGGGGCCACAAAAGGACAAAATAAAACTTGTAAATTTTTATTACAAAATGGGCTTGATCTTGACTCGATCACGCCTCATGAAAAGCGAAGCATGAAGTTTTTTTATTTTGATGATGTCTTCAATAATGAATCCTCCCACTCTGGGCAGACAGGTATAATAGGGAGTGTCAGACTCCACCCATATCACTTCTTAGCCTTTTGTGTCGAGGCCGCGGTATCTCTTTCGAACAACCTGGCCTGATCTTGACTCCATCACGCCTTATAGAAAGCGATGAGTGATGTCTCTGATGAAACGAGCGTGCCCAGAAGATACCGGTTCAGATCTTGCTTTGAAGGCAGATTATGATGAAACAGGAACTTTCTGCTCTTGCGTTCGTTATTATTCATCATCAACAGCCTATTAATGTTCCCACTGCCGGGACACATGCCTCCTCTCTCTTTGAGACGGAATGGGCTATAATCTACCACGCGGGTCCAGTGCGGATTGGTAGATGTCACATGTCTTTGAATGTTTGGTTCTAAGTCATGCCGGTTTCCTCACGATGTTTTCCTTCACCGTTTTGAGAGCAGCGGTGATGAAATAAATTACACAAAGTAATGTGCCTGCCTGGGTTCGAACCCACGACCTACTGTTCGTGAGTCGGGGCTGCCACCACTGGGCCACCGCTACTCTCGTTATTATTACATTTAAGTATACACTTTTAATAATAACTAATACTGGCCACAATATAGTAAAGCCAGAACATTGTTTACAACGCTAACCATTGTGTAACCGCCACTCAATCGTCGCTTACGTGAGTATTAGCTGGCTGGCGCTAATTTTATCGCGGTGCCCCTAATACTTTGTCCTAATTGGATTATGTGACAGCCTGTAATGCGAACTAGAATGTTCCGGGGCACCTTGACATCAGTTGCTTGTTTATTGCTTGACAGTTGCTTGTTTATTGCTTGACAGTTGCTTGTTTATTGCTTGACAGTTGCTTGTTTATTGCTTGTGACGTTTAACGTCACTGATCCGGTGACTAGTTTAATATTGAAGTCATTGGATGGCTAGTTTTGTTTTTCTGCAGTACTCTGTTACACTCATCATTAGGTATCATCAACGGCCTTTCAATGTTCCCACTGCTGGGACACAGGCCTCCACTCTTTGAGAGGGACTGGGCTATGACGCCCGTCGGGGCTGCGGGTTGTTGTAAGAGATACCGCGGCCTCGACAGAAAGGGCTAAGAAAGAACGTGGGTGGTTTTTAGTCAGTAGAAGTCTGACACTCCCTTTCGCTCTACCCAAGAGCGGGAGGGGTTATTCGATGATTTCCAACCGCCCCAAAAAAAAAAGGGGGCTATCGCAAGGTAATCAATTTCTGCGAAGAATTTCAACGGGATAAACATAAGCTTTTCGATCATTATCATCCACAGCCCACCGTCACCCACTGCTGGGAATAGCCCTGTCTTTGTTTTTGCCAAACTCTACGCGTTGTGCCAGTCTCATCTAGGTTATTTCTGCAATGGCAGCAATGTCATCGTCTCATCTTGCTGCCAGATGATCATCGATTTTACTTCCTTGGATGGCACTCACAGCTCAAAATTAAAGCCTTTATTTCAATTAAATCATTACAGGAACTTTTGAATGTCAGGAAAACAAATAAGACGAAGCTATTCAGTCAAAGTCAAGGGCATATATACTTGTAGGTATAACTACATTAAGTTGTTGTTCATTTCCTAGCGTAGATCTCTATGGAGAAGAACGGGCAAGAAGCTCAATGGACACTCTTTTAAATCAGCATCAATCCACCTCCATCACCGTGCCTAGCTGGTGTACCTATGTATAAATCTGCACCAATGCACGTTGCTCCACAAAATACTTTGGTACACTATTCAGATTCACGCCTAGTATGAATCAATTGAAATAGGTCTAGCTGTGCACAGAGCGTCGAAATCTAAACCTCGTGCTGTCATCATAGATTTCCGTCTCAATTTTCTCGTCTCATATTTCATGCACGGCAGTGTACAACGCTGCTCTAAAACGACTAAAATTTATTAAAGCTGTCACGAAAGCTCATCCTCTCCCACCACTAGATGATGGACTTTTGTACAGTCAAACAAGCAATTTAGTGCACATCCAAAACTAATTTTCTTTTTACAAAACTGCCAATGCACCAATATTTTCCATTTTATTGTGAGTGTACTTTTGAACCTTTATTAATCTAGGAGGTACGCAAGCGCAATTGCTAAGCTTCGCCTGCGTTCTATTCTCCGGTCAGGCAAAGTGCCTTCTGTTTTTCTATTAGTAATTGCATAATAGCAGCCGGATTTGTGCCCCGCTGAGGCTGCTTTTCCGCCAGAAATGTGCCATGCAGCTATGCTGCGAGGATGTAATAGCTAAGCTGTGAAACTATGTGACCGTTTCTACTGATACCTACTACTTAAGCTATGTAGCTACGCGAGTAAGATGCGCAGCGCGAGTTATGCGATGTATCGACAGTAGGGAAGTGGCGAGGGCGGGTCTACTCTAGGTACTCTGCTCTGCACATAGCTACACCACTCGCGACGACCTTAAGTAGGCATCTATAGCACGCATCCATAGCACACATTCATAGCACGCATCCTTCCATTTAAAAACATATCTTAGTTAAATCCGTTTGCACCAGTGCAAAACTATGTGCACCAATGAATATGATTGGTGGATCTCAAACGGGTCCTTTCAACGTAGCATAGCACATCTCTGGTGGAAAAGCTCTTTTTTATTACATGGGTCTTGAGTATAACTACAATTCTCCTCAACTCACCGAAGAATATAGATATGAAGCGATATACAGTACTTGCAAATTGCCTATACCAAGTAGCTTGTTCGAGTGTACACACGCTAGCGAACGGAACGTCATGTGCGCAAGATTAATGTTATTCCAAACACTAGAACAATCTCATTTGCATGCTGATCGGGAAGAGAAACAAACACTTACACACTCGCTCGGGATAGTAATGAACGAATGGAAGGAATTGGTTGGCAGCCAGCTTTGCTGTGAATACGGTTGTATTTAAGCAGAGTTTTGTAGTGGACTGACAGTTTGTTGGTTACGTTTAAGTGACATGTGTTTTAGGATAAAGGGAGCGCCAAAATTATCGAACCTAAGACCTCGCTCTAAGAAGCCGAAAGACGTCCACTGCTGGACATAAGCGTCTCGCAATGTGTCGCCACATTGGCCGGTCCCGTGCATCTCGCATCCAGCGAGACAACCTTCAAAAACATTCAATTGGCAATATAAACTGTAAAAGAAAAAGTCAATACCGAAAAGAGAAAATGGCGGCGATAAGATTGTGTAGTTTATCTAGATACCAGAGTGAAGTGACAGTTATTCTTTGTCCTGTGTCCACTCCAACTTTCAGGGCTCTTTATGAACTTATAGTTAGAAAAGTACTTTATGAAAAAACATGACATCACGCCTGTGCCCGAAGGGTTTAGTCAGAGCTCTACATATTTTTATAGTCCACCCACATTTGGCCAGTTTTTCATTCTTTGTAATAAACTTGCCAGTGTATTTTGCCATCAACTGGGCATAATTCTGGGCTACAAGTTACACGACAAATAAAAGTCTAGGCATAAAAATACAAACTTTGTCACACATGTGCATTATAAATAAACAACAACTACACCATGCAATTTTACTCAAGTGGAAATGATTTATTACGAAATGCATAGTAAAATGTAAAACATATTACCAACAAATGCGTAGTTGCTTATGAAAACTAAGAAATAAGTAAGATCATTTACACATCGAGTTCTCTCTAACATTGGTCTTAGATAAAATTCCTAAGAACAAACTACTGTGAATACGGTTTCAGTTCCATTTCACCCGATTGCGTCGAAGCCCAAAAGGAGGGTTATGGGTAAGTTGATTTGGCACCATCAGATTACACAAGTCAAACATTCAAGTAAGAAGCAATAATGTTAATTTAAATCCAAAGCATTTATTTTAATTAGACCATTACAGGCACTTATGGATGTCAGAAAACAAAAAAGTGAAGCATAATTACTTGTGGATATACATTAAGGTGGAAGCTCACATCTGGCCCGCGAAATTCTAATTTTCTTACGTTTTTGGCAATTTGCAGGCCAGTGCTTGGTTGTATGTTTATGAAAATTTGATTTGCGACTGTAAGACGTATGAAGTTACCGAATTATAACCATCAAAATTACTAACTACTAAAGAACGACGACTAAATTACTAAAGAATGACTTTTACATGCAAAAATCAATCTTGATATGAAAATGAACTTGGAGGGTTGTATTGATAATTTTGATGGTTATAATTCGGTAACTTCATAAGTCTTACAGTCGCAAATCAAATTTTCATAAACATACAACCAAGCACTGGCCTGCAAATTGCCAAAAACGTAAGAAAATTAGAATTTCGCGGGCCAGATGTGAGCTTCCACCTTAAGTTGTTGTTTATTCCAAAGCGTAGATCTCTATGGAAAAGAATGGTCAAGAAACTTCATGTACACACTTCTCAATCAAAATATTGCTACAAAATCTTGGTTACATCATAAAACTCCCATATTAAAAAATACTTTCTCTATAAAAAATCCATACATCTTCGATGTCATTGTTTACCTTTTCCACAAAACGATTTGGCGCCGACTACACCCGAACCCTTCCCACTTCAGAGAGTAGATTTTCATCCACAATAACCCTACTGGGTCCAAAACACGTCACGGTAAGATTAATGTTAACCCAAACACTAACAGGATATTAAGTTTCGTCCGTTCGTCCGTCCGTCGGTCCGTCCGTTGAGTCTCGGACACCGGGGTTTGAATTCTGATTGTACTTCGTACTTTAATAATGTAAGAGGGACTTTGATGGCGGGTTTCTATGTGAAACCGTTTCTGTTTATTGCTGTGCAAAGTGGAGATAATTCCTGTCGGGTCGCCGGAAAGATTTCATTTTCGGGAGTTGGTTTTTGTAAAGTGTGGGTCTCAGTTCGTGTTTTCACCAGATTGTTTCATGTCATTCACGTTTTACAAGTGGAAATTATGTTTTTCCTACTCCTACGCCATTATTTTCTGATTAATTTCGTTGTGGGATCCAAGATAATTGTTTCTCTGGGATTTTGTCGAGCTTCATTGTCTCGGCGCTTTTTTGTGGTCTCTGTTGATTCTGGCTTTCAGGAGTTACAGTGGTTTTGGGAATAGTTTAGATAGACTTGTCCCATAAAAAAACAAGTTTTACAATCCAAAAGTAACAATGAAAAAAATAACCCTCCTTTTGGGCTTCGCCGCAGTCAGGTAAAAACTCAACAGTTTCACAACGCAATGGATTGTAATGCGGTTTTGCCATCATTTAGCGAATTCATTATTTTTTATTTATGTACTTTATACTGTATTTATGTATTTTAATTATGTACTTTAATAATTCTAGGAATGACATTGAAATAATCTAAATATTTTTATTATTTAAAAAATAATTTATTCTCCACTATGACTTCAACTTATTATAATTGTATCGTGCTTATTTCGTTTAATTTTATTTCATTTCATTTTATTTATTCCAATGTCTAGCTTGATTAATTTAGGAATAACTATGACTGTATAAATTTTGCATGCCTTACGGTAGAATCACTTGAAACATGTAATTCTTATAACACCATTGTAACAGTGTATTCAGCAAAAAATAAATGATTTGATTTGATTGAAGAAGGTAACAAATAAAGAAATCTTAGTATTATATCAATTTGCAATACCCGAGACAAGACCAGCTCGCAATTTAAATAATAATACTTCAAACCGAGTCTTTATCAAGTCTAGTATTATTCAGAATTTACACAAAGTTACTGCGGACAAAGTTTCCAGTATCGTCGAACCTATGATAGGTTCAACGCAAAACTGAGAAACTAATGGACACCCTTTATCAACCGGGGTGGAACAAAATCAATAGGGCGCAAGAAGTGGGTGTACCAGCGTAAAGTAATGTTCTAAAATAATTAATGAAGGAGCTTTGTCAGGACAAGCTGGTATTATGACCTGTATTGTGTCACGTTGTACATTATTATAGAGACGTATTACGTCACTAGTGTGTTATACATCAGTAGGTGAAGCCGTGACTTCTAAAAACCAAAATCAAATCAGTAGTAGTAGAATGACTAACATGTCTAGTACAACGTGTTAGAATGAGAAGTCAAGTAATTGTTTAGCAAACCACTAATCAGAACTGTCTTTCCTTGAAATTTGTTGTTTTTTAATACAGCAATAAAAAAAAGTAGTTAAACTTAAAATACTAAAATACTAAAAAACCCGACTGAAAAGCTTTGAAAAGCTGCTTTTCAGTTTTTTCAGTCGCGTTTTTTACTTTTTTTACCACTTTTTTTATTTTCAACTTTTTAGTTATTTTGTGTTTGTTCTTTCGTTGGTCGCGTAAAATTCTTCGCAGATGATTTAACTTTTGTGTTTGTTTATAGGTTTTGTGACTTTGAATTTCATATAAGTGTCATATATTTTTGTAATCTCCTTTTAAAACCCTTCATTTTGATACCCTACTCGATGGTAATAGACTTTTTTTTTAATGACTTATGACTCCCAAATTCCGCAAATACCTTTGTTTTTTAATTTGAATGTAGCCAGTGACACTCGCGCCACCAGGACGAATCTAAAGACGTATATTTTATTCAAATCCCTTCATCCGTTTAGGAGTTATGAGGGAACAAAGTAAAGGACATCCATACATACACGCCAAACACATAACCCTCCTTTTGGGCTTCGCCGCAGTCGGGTAAAAAGACGTAGTACGACAATTTTGTCATAATATTATGGTTTTCCTCACTCATCCGTCAATTATGTAAACAAGTTTTCCTTCCAACGTGTTTCAATGATGATGCAGATAACTTGGACAATAATATTAACGAATTTCTATTAACTTTACTTGAGGAGCTTGTGGCTTTATAATAACATGCCATGTAGATTGGAAGCCGAACCCAACATAGTTTGGCAGTAGTCAGATGACTATCTTTTTTATGTTTGGCGGGTGGAAAATCATCAAATAACCCCTTCCGCTCTTGGGCAGAGCGAAAGGGAGTGTCAGACTTCTACTGACTAAAAATAACACATGTTTCTTCTTAGCCCTTTATGTCGAGGCCGCGGTATCTCTTACAACATTCCGCGGCCCTTACGGACCCCTCCCACGACTATCTTTAGTTTAAGTTCATGCTTCTCTTAACTTACTCGTGCGTTACAAAATTAAAGTATGTATCATCAATCAATTATCTACGTGTTCAAGTTTAGGTAATATGTGCGTAGAAAACTTGATTAATTAACTTAAATGCTTGTAAGATGTAAGGTAAATAGCTCCTTCATGAATGTGCCTGTCGAATAAAGAGCTCTCAATTACTCTCAAAGAGTGCCGCGGGTAATTAAAAGGTTACTGAGCGAGCATGTGAAGAGGAACGTCGAAGCATTCAGGCAATTATTTAATAAGACTTAATAATATGAACTTTTTCTAATAAGAATTTCATTAAAGAGGTTTCTCGGTTAATTCTTCTTGCTGATTACTTAAGACATCACTTAGTAAAGATTTGACATACATTTAAACAGACTTCCCAAAAAGGAGGAGGTTCTCAATTCGATTGGTATGTTTTTTTTTGTATGACAAAACTGTCAAAATCGTGACTTAGTGATGGCCTAAGTAATCATTAAAGCTCTCTGAGTACGGCATTATTATTAATTTATTATTAGACAAATAAGCTAGACAAGAAGAAAACTTTGTGAACCAAAAATATTACAAACGGATTGAATAAACTATAAAGGGAGACCGAAGAGAGATGGATGCATTATGTTAAGAATAATATGAAAGAAAAAGGATTAAATGAAGGCTTGACAGTTGCCAGAGGAGAACGCAAGAGAAAAAATGTTTGGCGCCGACTTCATGTAACATATTAAAATTATGGCATATGGGCAGGAGAGGTATTCCCATCTGAGCACCTACGATTTGGTAGCTGCTAGTGATGGGGCGTTTTATAAAAGTAGTCGATAATAATTTTAGTGAAGTTCCACAAACTACCAGGAGAACAGAAACGGTAGGAGGTATTGGAATCTCTTACAAGTTTCTTTTGTCTTTCTTTTTCAATCCTCATTAATAAAATACTCTTTCGTAATCTGAATCAAACTAAAAGAGCTTGAATCTTGCAACGAATAATACCTGCAGGGGTAATTTAAAATCGATTAAAATCAAAGACTAACACCTACGACGGCAGACCTATAACGCCATCTCCGGTCTCCGGTCCAGTGGCAACACCCATCCAATATGGCCGACGTTCGCGCCTTTTTTATATCCTACACAAGTTGTGTATTAGGGTTCTGTAATAAAAAAATAATTGTTTGCAAATTATAATAGTATTTTGTTGCAATTCAATATTATTTACATAAATTAAAGTTGCTTTGCAGTAAAACTTTGATTTGATTAAGATTAAACCAAGAAAGATAAAAATATTGTTATAGATAGAACCATGTTTTTTTGAAACAGCCACCTTTAATTGCAGCCAGTATCTATGGTAATAGAAATAAAGAGATACATTTGCAAATGCAAGGAATGTGAGAGGATAAATATACAAACGAGGTATTCCATTGCGTAGGTGTTGTGCTTGCGCATGCAAACTTATGTTTATTACTATACGCTGCCAATGCTCCACGTAATAAAGATATCGTTAAATCTGGTCCCTATGCTAAAGGACAAATAGTAAACATGCCTAGTAATGCAAGTTTGACCGAATTTAGATCGATAAAAAGTGAGACTGTTGCAGATTGGCAGACAAGTTTAAAAAATTAAAAAATATAGGGGAATGGACCGGTAAATTGTAATTATAGGCACCTTCAGAAAATCCTCACACCTTAGTCACACACCCACTTATCACACTGCTTACAATACCGAACAGGTCTTTTAATTAAAACTAAAAGTACGGAACCCACAGTAATGTGAAATGATGTCATCTTGCGGGTAAGAAATAAAACTAGAGGTGGCCGCAAAAGTCCCGGAGCACTGCGATGACACAAATGTACCAAATACTTAGCGCTGCCGCGCTGGCTGGAGTGAAAAATATTTTCAAATTTCATTCCACACGGACTCGGTTTATTTGATTTTTCTACGTCTGTGAGGTCATTCAGGTCACGGAGATGGGAGAGAATACTAACTAATGAAGAAATTCTATTCCGAAAGTGTTGAATTTTAGATACGAGTCTTTTAGGAATTATAGAAAGCAGACAGCGCGTTGACAATTTTTAAAGAGTGGCTTTCATGAATGGCCCATCATTTATTACAGTGGCCTAATAATTCGGAAAGTGTAATCTTCATCAGCTGAAAGTCTACACGGCCTATAAAACTAACACAAGGAAGTAGTAGGTAGGCTGAATAGGACTTAGGAGTTTACTGTGTATAAAACAGATTGCGCCACTGTTCCTTAAAAATCCACTAACCTTCCACACATGAGAGGGTTTAATCCCCCGTGACACATAACACGAAAATGCCGAAAGAGCGAAGCAAGCTAAAAAAAATCCAGATGGCGTTCGGTCGTTGAGACCGCAACAGCAACGTAACAGACACATTAACACGAGTACGGGCCACACTTAGCTGCGAGTTTTCACGGAAAACACTTGAATTTTCACACGACCCCCGTTACCTCTGTGACGTAATTGAAGCAGAGGTGGGAGTGTGTGGAGGCATGAGCGGTAGCGATTTACGGCGGTGTTTTTTTAAAAATACATCAATTAATCAGAATTTTAAGAAAAATAATTGTCTGATTAATGTAAAGAGACACAAATACACAGAGAAAAGATACATAAGTTTCTGGAAAACGATTCTTTGAAAATATAAATGTTCGTGATGCTTTAATTCAACATCCACAAGGCAAATAAAATGGGTTGCATAATTTGAATCGATGCTTCCCGGCGTCCACTACCGGCTTGTCTATCAGTGGTGGTCAGCGGGGATACAATCACTGTCCACCACGGTGGACAGCGAAACAATTCGTAAAAATAATTCACGGTGTCCCCTGTGGTGGACAATCATAAAATTAATTGTTTAGCTGTCCACCGCTGTTGGACACCAGAAAGTATCGATTTTAATCTATGCAGAATTGGAATAGTCATAGCATTTATCTAACAATCAGTTAAATACCCAACACACCAAACAAATCTTCGCTATCTCTCAAACAAAGACCACTAGCCAAGACTTGCATGCCTCGAACCGCACCGCCGCGTTACTTTCTAACAGTATTAGAAGAAAGGCTAACTTAATTGAAAAAGGCACAATCGTGTGTGCTTTCCACTTTACTGCTCCCAGGAACATGCCTTCGTGTGGCGGTTTTACTACAAATTACATAATAGTTTTTATTGACTTACGTGCTTGTTTTTCCTGAACACTCTTCAAGCTTTATGGGTATGTGAATTTAAATATGATGCTTACTTTACGTAAGTCGGGGCCGCCACCACTGGGCCACTTCTCTCCATTTAGTTTATTTACTAAATTAATTATTTAAATACAGCTCTGCACTAAATGAACGTAAAAATGTGTAGTAAATCAAACGATTTGAACAAATATTTGAGACTACAGTCGTACAAAGAATTCATTTCGTATAATTGCTGTTATGTAAGCATCCGAAGGCAAATACTTTATTTTAGCTTTTTCAATAAGTTTAAGCAAACGGATCGTTTTAAAACCAACTGAATTCATAGCAGCAGCTGTACTAGGTGAGATAATTTAGTATTTATGATACGATAATAATTTGATTTATAAGATTTAAGTCTTAGCAACTTTACGTTACCTGAAAATAATTAAGGCTTAAGACAGTTAGTAACACAATGAGCTAATTAAGTTTCGTGAATTACAAGTAAGTAATCTGATGCTGTTAATAATGAAGTAGAATACCGTACTTCGTACAAAGTTATTATAAATAGGTTGGTTTCTTAGAGATGTTAAATTCTTAATAGGGTGCAACAGGTTCAATAGGTTAACCTATTGGACCTCCAATAGGTTAATCTTAATCGGTCTATAACGTTCCCACAGCTGGGTCAGTTTTTTTGTATTAAATTGGAATAGTCTGCCCTCAATCGTGTCCTGAAGACAGACATAGGTCAACGATGGGACGAGCTAACCTAAAATATAATAAAACCTATTAAATCGCGACTTGCGATTGCGACTGGGGTCATATGAACTTGCTAACACTGACGCAGGCAGGGAATTCCAATCACTAGATACTCATTGAGCTCTACCACAAAACGTGATTTTTTACGCCTATTAAAAGTAATTACCCAGCAATAATAGGGAAGTTAACAAATCTAATAAGCCCGTCAGATAGATTTTCAAAAAAACAATGCACACGTTTTTTTTCTTTTTTCACGTAAACAAACAATGAAGACGATACAGTGCTTTGAAACTTTGTGTGACGACATTTTCTGAGACATTAGTATGACATTCTTTAGCGGTCAGTGACGTCGCAACCCCCACTCAAATCTTTGACGCGTTTTATCTTCGTCATTTTTTATTGGTTTGATAAAACAAAAAATGCGTATCCAATATTTTTCGAAAATCTAACAGACGGACTTATTAGAATCATATTTAAAACATCCCTATTGTTGTGTTGTAGTTTGATGTAGATAATGTTTGGTTGACGACTTCGTGAACGGTTCATTTGCACAATGTATGTATTCTTTTTTTCTTTTGATTAGTAGCTGATATTGCAATAGGGTAGTTAACAAAAAAATCGAATTAGTCCGTCAGATAGATTTCCTAAAATATTGGACACGTATTTTTTCTTTTGTCACGTAAGCATACAATGAAGACGATACAGTGCTTTGAATACTCGTGTGACGTCATTTTCTGAGACATTAGTATGACATTCTTTAGCGGATTATATATAATTATAGATATAGCGGATTTGTTATAACAAAAAATACTTATCCAATATTTTTCGATAATCTAAAAGACGGACTAATTAGAATCATATTTTTTAAGTCAGTAAACATCCCTATTAGCTATAATAAGTTGTATCTAACACATGGAAACGCAGCACGTGCCTGAGGAAAGATGAGAAAGAAGATATATCAAGAATGTGAAAGTGAATGTGAAGGGCCGCGGAAGATCAGAATCGCGATTAAATATAATGTGAACTTTCCGCGTTAGTGTAGTTACAGTATTATAACAATGTGTAAGCATATCAGTTGACTTTGTTCCCACAGCTTGGACGGCCGGCCTTGTCTCTGTGAAAGGGAGTGGGCTTTGGGTCACCTACAACTTTAGGCGGCGTCCTAATTAGCAATAGTCGTACGATCAAACGATGCGTTCCCGTCGTACGACGAGATTAAACACACTCGTTTCCTCAGTCGTGCGATCACAGTGAAATGCTTAAAACGATCGTACGATCGTGCAATCGTCCAATCAAAGCTACAAATCGCTTCTAATTGGTCCCGCGTCATCGTGCGAGTAGGACGCGGGGGGCGGGGGACGGCACAGGTTAGTCGAGATGAGAGAGTCATCGTTCGGTCGTACGATCGATCGTTGCCAGTTAGGGCACCACTTGGACCATCGTACGATCAATTGCACGACGGTGAACGCATCGTTTGATCATACGACCGTTGCCAATTAGGACGCCGCATTAGTCTTTGATTGGTGGATATCAAATGTCTTCGAAATTTTAGTTTGAATAATATGACAATTCTAGCATTCAAAAAGTTATAAGAGAAAAAATATAATTTATTATTATTTAGATGGATCTAAATAACGACCAAGTAACTAAACGACAAAATAATTGTTGGGCGTCATAAATTTTGTCCGCATCGCTGTCAACAGGAAAAGTGCCCAAAAGGCTGGCAACTTAAACGACTATGATCATGATTAATTTCTTTGTATTCGTTAATGTATTTGCCTTATCACCTGCTTTCGAATGTCTATTTCTAAAACATACCAACAATATGTAATAAACAAATTATGATGCAACAAGCTTACATTGTTAGGTATCTATCGTTCAAGATATCAAAAGAATTTCAGAACACCCAAAAGACCAAACGAAGATTTTCATAAATAATTAAAGGTCGAGTATCCGAGGACCGAGCTATCGGCTTGAGTAATGCGCCATTTTCCCGAACCCCCAAGGCAAATAACATAAAACGATTTAATTAAATAATATAACGCATATTTACTTTAATATCCCTCCTGTACTGTTAAATAAATATTTCAAAGGGCAAATTATTTTCCTTAGAGAAGAAGGGACGAGGTTGCCAAGGTAATTACGTAATTTGCCATTTAAGGTACAAATCGGGGTTGTATGCAGAAGAATGGTGGACTTTTTTACCTTTAAATTAATTATGAGGAAAATATCGTATATCCAACAACAAAAAAAAAACGTAAAATCTGGTAGCTTTGAGAAAAAAATAATGTTTACCCATTATTAACTGCCAAATGTCTTCAGTTTCGTTCCTTGCAAACATTTGCATCCTTTTGATAAGCCTCCTAAACTCCTAAATAATGAACAGACTACAAACAGTGACATTTGAGAACATTTGCATATGTCTGGAGCCGAGGACAGCAGACGGCGACGTTATATCTGAATGAATAGGCAAAGCTTTGGAAAAACAACCTGATATACCCAGCCATATTCATGTTTCTAAAGAGTCCTGATAGAAATTGATGGGCAGAAAGGAAAATACAAAACACGGTCTTTATTTTGCTATTTCAAAGCGTATTGGAGGTAGAAAAGAAATGTGTTTAGCTGTAGATACATACATTTTTATGTACGTGAGGATTCTATTGCTAATTACGAAGACCAAATAAGTAAAGTTTCTTTTATGTTATAAAAGAAAAAAAAAAGACGAACGTATACATAAACTTTTCCAGGTACAGTTTTCTCAAAATACAGTTTTTTTTTCATTGATTTTGTATTACCAAGGTTATTGTAGCGTATAAACAGTTGCTACTCGTAATAAATAAGTATAACAATACCACCCTATTATTAAAACACCCATGTCACGAAAAAATAAGAAGAAAACCTTACAAAAATACGTTTGTAAATCTACGTCTGTGTACAATGGACAGAATCGTACCCGACTCAACAAATACATTGAAATTGAGCCAAGACGCCGTTGTCACGAACAATGCCGAAAGACCTGCACACGATCCTATTTGAATGTTAGCCGAACATGCCACATACCCTGACAACTCCCAATAGGACCAGCTCAGAGGTATTGTGACGATATTACTTTATTGTACTGGTTTGAAAGTATTTTCCCCTGTCGAGGCTGTCATGGTATTGACATTATTTTTGGAGGTATTTTAAGACTAAGATTTTATTGACAAAGTATTCTGGTGACCATGGGGTAACTTACTTTACATGGAGGGTCCTCCGTGAAACCATCAGTGAAATCTGCTGTTATTGAAGAATTCTCACCTACACGCATAATAAGTGCCTTACAAAAGTGTGGTTACTTACGCTTATCAGACTCATAAATACTTCTAAAGTATTTATGGTAAATAAAGACTACGAAAGTCTTGAATTGTTTTATTAAGCTTGTACAAAATGAATTTTAAACTAATCGCTACTAAGAATACTTATGTGATAATATTCTTCCACTTCATGGGTTCGTAGATCATAAACTTTATCGGCTATGTTAAGATTACCAACAATGGTCAGAGTCAACTTATCATACAGCCGAAACCGATGGAAACAATATCCTCAATACCTAAATAATAATAAGTAAAAGGTCCTTATAATAGTTACGGAGCGATAATGGTTTATCCGGAAAAGATAAAAACTTTTCTTATAAACGGAGAAAAAATGGTCCTTCCTCAGACTTCCATCGATTGCTTTTATTGTTTTGTTTGCCCGGGTTCGGGTCACCGAAGCAATTGATACTGTAGATGTAGACCGATTGACCATACTTTGCGTTAATTTCTTTGACAAGGGCCTCACTTTGAAAGTCTTTATCTAGAGTACTATCATCATACTTAGTTCAGCACCATACATACTTAGTATAGCTTTGTTCCTGTTTGAAACTTTGAATTGAATATTATCATTTAAGCCAACCCCTCGGGTCGCCCGTTCTTTGTAGACCGTATTTAGTACACTATATTTTTCATTTTCATTGCTCTAACGTTTAAGAGGAGAGAACTCATTTGAAACGTGTTTAGATAAACCAGTGCTCTTTTCCTTCTCTCCTGGTGCATGAAGCGTGAAATTTTCAGTGACCTCTTTATCATTGTCCACATAGGAACTATTTCGTGACTACCCTCGTTATTCCCCCACTAATGTAGTACATTTGTCACTGTGTTGGTCAAACGTTCTAGTTTTCAGCTCGTTTCGGGAGAACGAGGTTTAATGTTCACACCTTTATTTTATGGGAGAGTAGTTTTCTGAGTTGTAGCAAAAGATTAGAGAGAGAGAATAAGATAGATTTTTGAGTTTTTTTGTGATTAGTTTTAAAACATTATTCTATCATTCAATCTCCAGAATTTTCAACAGACAGAAAATCAGAGCAACGAAACAAAACCCTAACATGTAGGCACACAAATCAATTCAAAAACTCCCTAAGAATATACCATCTAAGTTTTAAGCGTACAACTTTGGACCAAGTCGTATCAAATTTTGAAGTTTTATACAATTTTCAAACACTATGACGCTATAAATCTGGTTCGAACATAGTTTGTGAGGCAGAACATGTTGGAGTATGCTCTCGTACGCTCTTGTATGTTGAGAGTTTGCTCCTCCAACAATACACTAAGTTATCCGTGGAATTCGGTGTCAGATTTGTTTGTACATGTTTGTTAGAATAATATAAGTTCTGGCTTATGTTTTGATACTACTGAGATTCTCGAGCCTGGCTTACTTATATCCCTAGTTCATTGTCTTCGTATACTAAGTTCGTTTGTAGGTAAAACTGCTCAAATTACTTGGATCGTCGAAGTAATTTGAGCAGAGTTTTACTATGATTGAGTAGGAGTCTGATTTCTACGGGTTTAATGCATAGATCTAAGCCCCTTTGTTATCAAGAAAACAAAGGAGTTAAGATATAAGCAGTAACTGTATTTAGATGGTTGATATATCCCCATTATGTTTTCAACGAACGTATAAAGGGAGGAGTTTTCCTATGCACTACTTTGATATAGTCTCGCTTATATTATTCAAGGCACTATCGCAAGCTTATGTTGCCATATTGTAGACAACGAACTGCATTATCTAGCAGATAATAATAAGCAAATATCCCACATTAATACGGTCATCTCCATACAGCAATAGTATTTGAACTATTTTGAATTCATTTTCATTCATGGCAATGGTATTAAAATGAAGTGGCAATACCGATCCGCATAGGAGCATGCAGATTGGCTCGTAGACGATCACATTTTTCAATTTGTTCTTCAGTGTATGGCATTGTGAAGTAGAGCTTGAATCGCTACTGCGTTTTATAAATACGTTAGTGGGATTGTAGCTTTGGATTTTTTGTGATTGGAATTGATGGACTTATTCTTTTATCTGATTTTATACGATTCTATTTTACATAACATCAGGGTTGGATAGAGGTGTGTACCCATTAATTAGTACAGCCACATTTCACCAGTAATGTATAAGTCCCATGTAATAGGGCCGACATGTAGGAGGACCGACCTGATATCAAACCCAGCTCCTGATGCAAAGCAGTCACATTTGTGACCACAAGCCCAACGAGACTTTTAGTCAATAGCTTTCGATTGTTTCATCATCATTTCAGCCATAAGACGTCCACTGCTGGACATAGGTCTCTGCCAGGTGTCGCCACATTGACCGGTCCCGTGAGCATCCAGCGGGTCCTTTACCTTTACCAGGTCATCGGTCCAGCTAGTGGAAGCCTTCCAACGCAACGTCTTCCGGTTCGCGGTCCCCACTCCAGAACTTTTCGGCTCCATCGGCCATTCGTTTCCGATTGCTTACCACATTAACAAAACCCTAATGCATTAACATAATTAACAGTCAGTCAGTCCGCTCTACAAAATAATGGTATTCCCATTTCAATGACAGTGTTTACACGTTGCATATAAACTGCACACGTTTAGGCACCTGTGCCGGTTAATGTATTAACTACCACTTAAATAAGTGCGGTGGTCCAGTAACTTATGCTCTGCATGTGACACAGACCCGTTTACGTATGTAAATTACACAACACGGCAATATAATGCTAGGCTCCTTGGCAATTGCCCGCCTCTTATTTTGCCACAGAACCCAGTAGCTATTTGAGCTGGGAATTTGTTCTGGCACTTCTTCTTCCCAGCTAAAACGAAGGTCGAAGGTTGGGCGTTTTGGGGAACTGTCTCTTGTAAATAAATTTCGACGTTCGAAATGTGCTGATTATCAGCCTAATTTGAATAAATTTTAATGACTTTTGATTTTGTGCCTCTTTGGTCTTGTGGTGGCAAGAGCTGCAGCTGAATATGAGATTCTGAGTTCGATTCTCAGACTGGGAAAAGTCAAGCAAAGTAGGCTGGATTATTTCTTAGCGGATTGCAATCGGCTCCTACTTTATTTCGTGGGACTTATAAATATGGTATTATCGAAATCGAATCTTCATGATCTGCCTAGCTTTGCTTTGACGGCACGGTTGGCGCAGTTGGTCAGGCAATGGACTGCTGCGCTGCGTGTCGCGGGTTCGATTCGTGCACGGAACAAATACAGTGTGATTCTTAATAATGTGCACATATCGAAATGGGGGAATCTATGCTTAATTTTATCGACGGAAAAATTATTAAAAAAAATCTAAATATTTTTTAATATTTTATATGGAATTTTTAAAAATTTTGTCTGCTACTGTGACCCCAGTGTAAACAAAACGGTGTAACTTTTAAACTAAATTATCTATCGCGATGAAACAAACTCCATAATGATTGGAAGCAATTAGGCGTCCTCGTAAAATGAAAATTGTGGAAAAAGCTACCCTCAATTGAAAATAAACACGTTTTTTGATCAAAAAAACTTTTTTTTTCATAACTTTTTACATAAAATTGTTTCATCGCGATAGATAATTTAGTTTAAAAGTTACACCGTTTTATTTACATTGGGGTCACAACAGCGGACAACATTTTTGAAAATTCCATAAAAAATATTAAAAAATATTTAGATTTTTTTAAATATTTTTTCCATCGATAAAATTAAGCATAGATTCCCTCATTTCGATATGTGCACATTATAAAGAATCACACTGTATTTGTATGACCTACAGATAGTTGTTCCGGGTCTGGGTATTTGTGTATGTGAGTTTATATGTTTGTGAACGCACCCACGATACAGGAGAAATTCCCAGTGTGGGGCAACGTTTTTTTTTTTAAAAAAAAAAAGCCTTTTCCCAACTATGTTGGGGTTTGGCTTCCAGTCTTACCAGATGCAGCTGAATACGCGGCATTTTATATGGAGCGACTATCCGACCGTCATAACCCATACCCCTTGTTAAAACTGGTTGTCAGAATTTCGGGTCATTGACAACGTGTTTAAGATCTACAAAAGACAGCCAGGATCAACGGCTTCCTCGGTATGTAGTAGGGGCCACAAAAAAACCTAGGCAAGTGCGGTTTAGCCTAAAAATTGATCCGAGTGGATGTTTTTAATTAGCCGCGAGCTCTTCTATGTTCTAATCCTATTATGGATACCAATTTCGGTATGTAGGTAACCGAATATTTTTCCTATCCAGAATCCACTTTTGGTCGACCTAGATAGTCTTTACGTCTTGTTAACGATTCAAAGCCGGTCTTGTTACCGCTAGATCAATTTTGTATGAAGGCTGAGGTATAGAAATCTGAATATTATGCTGAAGATTTCTGAGGAGACTGTATTCAGAGATTTCAGATTATTTACATGAAAGCATTTTCAACTATCTTCATTATGTTAAGGGTCCGTTCACACAGACCGGCTCGAAGAGGAGAGCACATTTTTATCACAATTAAAACCCCGAGCCTGTGTGAACGGTCTCTAAGAGTAGTTAATTGGGTACCAACATCTTTTTAATTATAAACTAGCTATGGTAAGCAATTCACTCGTCAAACATAGTTATAAGTGCCTACATTCTGGACTGCTTCATTGTCTTCTCAGCCCTTTTCTGGTTGAGGGTTACTGTAGATCTCTGGCTTGCAGGACTTACCAAGACCTGGAGCACTTAGTGAGTCCTTCGGTAAAAAATATACAAGCTATAGTTTTACAATGACGTCAAATTCAAGGTCATTGTACTCGTCATTATAAACATATTTCACATGGACGGATCATAAATCACATGAAGAACAAACTGTTCCATACTTTTGCAAAGGTATGCGAATATAAGAATTGTAGGAACCATTTGTTTATTTTTTTCTAATTCGGGGTTGGTCCCGCATTAAAAGTACAATGGCCTCCTAGAATTTGACGCAATTGCAAAACGGCAGCTTGTATAATGCCTATAGTATGCTCGTTGTGGCACTTCAGTGTCGAAGACTATAAAATACAAACAGAAAATACAGCACCGCAATTCATAGACTAAATTGCAGGGAAGTCAAACCAAAATACAAGTTAACCCACAAACTGGTCTGCATTTAATTAATGAAGCAGTAGATAGACAAAGCCGATTAGAGACCACCAGCGTATCAATCAACGGACGCAGTGCATGATTGATTGATATTAATGAAATCTCTGACGTCAAATCAGATATCAGTTAATTGATGCAAAATAGACTTGGATATAGACCAGATTCATTATGGATATTAACCTAGCTTCTAAAATTAGGCCATTTGAAGAAACGAAAAGCAATAAGCTGAAAACCAAATGATATGACATCCAAAAAAATATCAGACTTGACCTCAAAGGAAAATCGATAGCATTTAAACGTAAAAAAGGTTAATGCTTTAGCAGAAACGACACTTGAAACGCCCAAAGAAAAAGAAGGCAAATAAAAAGGCTTCAAACTGACTTTAAACGACCAAGAAGTCCTTTAAACGACTGAAACGACCTTCAAACTCCCACCCTTACCCATAAACCTAATAAACCATGAAAGTCACACAGACACAAAGCGTTTATCAAACAGGCCATTAAAGATTCAAACAGTGATATTTAAAAAGAACATCGCAGATGACGTCATAATATTACACGGTACAATTGGTCCCGAGTTGGTCCCCTTTTATGGTACAGCGGCCGCCATGAATGTCGAAAAGGCGGGACATTTGACGGTATACGGAGAAATTGGTACTGCAGTTCGGTATAGATAAATAAAGTTGGAGTTTCGACGTGAAACAGGATTTCGTGAGGTTGGTAATTTGATCTTGGATGCTGGCTGGTGTGTTTTGTTGGAGGTTATAAAGTGTAGCCTGGTTGCCTGAAAGTTCGTTTTAGACAGCCAATCCTGACAGACAGTGAAACCAGTACATTTCATGCGTTGTTATGCCAAAGTTAAAGATTTTAATCACTATTTGGTCTTAAAATTTCAGAACTGCAATAAATGAACCATTCAATTGACAGTCATATTTAATAGTAGAGCTACTTCTGTCGACAATTTTGATGCCGTTCATCATTTTAATTTACCCGACATCAGTCTTCTTATCATTAATAGTAAGTGCATCAAGAAGAGTCCACTTCAGCAGCAAACGGTTCTGGCAGAAGACATTATTCATAGAAAAGAAAAATGTATGTTTTGAACAGCGATAATATCGCAACGCGGTCGTGTTGAGTAAGAAGGAAGCATTAATTAATGTCAGTTCCGAGTCAAACTCTTACTTTTATTGGCCTATTAACATCGCCTATTAATCAACGCTGAAGTATTACTGGCGTAATGATAAGTTAGCTTCTATTATTCCAGTTTTATTAAATAATTTGCTTTTCAGCAGTTTTCTACTGCCTTTAAAAGGTATTAAAATAAATTATTATCCGCTAGCTACTTCAGAGGTTCGGTAATACCGGGACGGACAAATTGCGATCACGGCTGAGGATTCCAGCAGATAATGTGAAACCAAAGAAAGGTGCAGTGTTTACCAAGCGAACCGGACTGTGGTCGCTGCAGACACCGGATTCGCCGGACATCGGACTTTAACAGGTATATCAGTAATTCAGTACATTATAAATGGAAAACTTATCTGCAAACCTAGGTGCTTACTCTCGAATATAATTCCGATAGATCGACATTGGGATTGTCAGTCAAACGGGGATTGGCTGGTCACACTGAGTCTAGCCAATCCCTGACGTTTAACTCAACCAACTGACGTTTTGTCCAATGTCGATCTATCGGAATTATATTCCAGAGTAAGCACCCTGAACGGTGTTTAATCTGCTCGGTTTCGCTGCACCTTAAAATGGATTATCACATGGTATTGTGTATCCGTGGAAAGTTGTAAATGTGCTAACAGCAACCTAAACAAAACAATCAAAAAGTCCCAGAAGCATACTAACAGAATTTTCACGCTACAAATCAGGACATCTCATCGTCCTGGGACGCTCTGGCACAGCATCCTCCGCTCCTTGATTCCATATTCAACGTACACGTCCAGTATTTGGGTCATATTTGAAATAGTCGCGAGTTGAATGGGCTTTGATGGCAGAATGGCTGAAAGGCCGATCTCATATTGCATCCGCGAATTCGCAGGTGAACGCGTGCTGAATGGAGATTCATGAAGCGGATTTGTTTTGAATATTCCTGTGAACGAAAATTAGAGAAAAAATATACTACACAGTTTGAATTAAACGTTTTATGGAAATAGAATATTGGAAAGTTTACAGCGGTTTTGAAAAGGTTGCGTCCATCGTGTTAAGTCGAGGACGCCACTTAAAAAAACACAAGTTGACTCTTGGGAGAGACCTAACACGTGTTTCTCAATTTTTGCTTGTCGTAAATATGTTCTTGGATTCACTATCAAAAGTTTAAACCATACCCATTATTATACGTTTTATCAAAACATGAGCAAGGGTAAATACAAATGTAGACACTGCTTATTGAATCATGATTTGATTTTCTCGGAAGATAAATGCTTGGAAATCATGTGAATTACGTGAGCTTCTGAAAATTTGTTCGAAGCAAAGAACAGTTTAGGAGAAGTGATGTCAAAGCCGTGAAAAACTAAATCAACCCGATAAAACAGCAGAGATTTTAAATCCAGATAGAATAGTAAACAAATTGGCGCGATTCGCACCAAAATAAATAAAAAGGCATCCCAAACGGTAACTAAGTGGACAAAAAACGATGAAACAGACGAATTTACTACATTGAGTGAATTATTGCTACGTATGTAGTAACGCTTGTGCAGGTTCCAACAAAAACGGTACACTTAATCGACACGACAGTTCATCTATTTTGAACTTTACTCCTTCGGTATAAGGGTCTGTAATCATGATAATGACATGATGTCAGCTTCACGGTTGCCACCGCCATTGTTATGCATATTACATGTCTATAGCATTCACTGGTGGACTAAACGTAGAGATAGAAAATAACGACCCTGACTGGAAGGCCTTTGAATTTCCTATTTTGATCCGTCTGTCAATGTCATAAGCATGATTCTGTGGTCAGGCAAAGTGATATTGGGTTTTTGTATCACGAATTTCTCAGTATCAGCCCGGGGAGTTTGGATTTTCGGCGGGTAGATGTCAAAAAATTTGTATATCATCAACATTATTTTTAAATTGCGAGTGTGCTATGGTAATATACGAGTACCTTTGTATACTCCTTTGAGGGTTGTAGACATTAAGTAAGTTATGTTTTCTCCCATTTGTCAATGAACTGAAAATGGAACAGAACAAAGATGCTACAAAGATTTAAGAATCAATTTGTTGGAAACGAGTTTCTATTGTGTTCGTAGTCGATTCTGCAGCAATCTAAAACTACTTACCTACATTCTACATCAATTCTTCAAACCGCCATGTAACTTGTGTTTGCGAGTTCAATTTACGAGAACCTTATGTAGAGATTCGAGCAAAAGAATGTACCCTGATTTATGTAATTTTCTTTCCTAAAGAATAAATAGGATATTAAGTTTATAAGAAGAATTTGTACGAATTCGAAAATTCTTCCTTGTATCTACAATATTTCAAGTTTTTCTTTAACTCACATGGAACCAATTAAATACTCAGTAGAAAAACTCGTCCAATAGATATAAATATTACCTAATTGATACAGTTGACTTTTCAAATTATTCCCCTTAAAGATATTTTTACACAGAAGCAGTTCCTTCCAATAAAAGCAGGTGTCGAAATCATATTTGTAATAATCGCGGATATTAAAGAAAGAAAACCAAACGACGTGAAGGAGAAAATCCCAGGATTAAGTTTCACGAGTTTCTCTTAAGAACTGATTAATTGAAAGATTGGAAACCAGCGGGGCCATAAAGAATTCAAGATTTATTGGAAAAGTAGTTATCAAAACGGTGCTCAAATTGAAAATGCGGATTTGCTGTTAACCGTGCAAAAAATTCAACAAGATATTTTAACATTGTTTCTACGAGTATTCTACTATAAAAGTCTATCTTGCTATTAATATTAAAGAAAGTCAATTTCCCTGATGATCTGAGAGAGAAAGAAGTGAAGGACAGTGTAGTGGCTGAAAGGGAAGAATTGACGACACGATGATGGGACAAGTGTAAGAAGGCGATGATGATTTCATTATTTTCACTGAAACCTAATGTTAATTAAAAAACAAGACAAAAAAAACCCCAAGCATTCCAAAGTAATTTACATTTGCTTTTCTAATTTGTGTCTCCCACCAAATACTGCAGGCACTAGAACAAATTTACAATTTTCATTGGCAAAGTTCTTTCTATTTTCTTGTTTCGAGTTTTTTTTTTGCATTTCATGCATACGTGTACACTATACAGGTTCCATTTGCCGGTTCCATTTAATGTACATTGGTGTCCACACAGTTTAAAAGGCACCGGTGCACGTTGAGTTTTAATGACACGGGCGTGCGCTGTCATTTTACAACATTTAATGGATGCGATCGATACACACGCCGCTAAAAAAGGCAGAAAAACTGCACTTGTTACTAAAAGCGATGCAAACTTTCATGTTTCATGCTTGCTCTTTTTTCAGTGGGAGTTTATTGAAATTCTATTGGACTATGTTGCCGAGAATTTGTGGAGTTATGCGGTTAATAGCATATCGGTCTATGAAAAGGCGTAGAATGGAGCATGTCTTGTGTTATAGCACAGGGATTACTTTTGAACCTTTTCCAGAGTTTTTTTGTTTATTAAATTACGTGCAGCGCTTTTACAGGATATTGTGAAAGCCAGCAATCTTCCCACTGAGTGGTCTGTCTTAGTCTGAAAGCAGATTTTTGCATTATCGCCGGGAGGAATTGCATAGATTAATTTTGATCTCAGGTTTTTAGCAAGAAACTTAAGGTAACTTAGATCCACAGAAAAGCTAATAAAGAAAAATACTCTTAGATTTAAAATAACACTATTTCCACCCTAACCCTAGAAGCCAATAAATAGTTAAAAGAAAATAAAAAGGAAATAAACGTTAACATGTAGGGAGAAAAAGAAAGTGCGATATAAACTGATGGGATCGTTTTGTATGCGACGCCGTGTGAATTTTTAAACAGAAAACCGCGTAGTTTTGATCTATTTCGTGGAAGCACGAAGCTTTTTGTACGAATGTTGTTTGCGCTGAGCTTGTGGAGTTGTGGTGAACTAAGTGATTGCTTCGCTATATGTTCCGAATTTTTGCCTGGATCCTTACCTGGAATACACCAAGCATCTGCGATACATTTTCCACGAAATACGTGCATATGATTTCGAAACCATGCTCTGTTAACTCTCGAAATAAAGTTGTTTGTGCTTCAAATAAAGTTGTAATTTCAGCAATGAAAAATGAAATAAAAATCACTCGTGAACATAAAATAAATTAACGAAATTCAGTTAGGTGCCAAAATGTTATAAAGCATCCGAATAATATCACCTATAAAAACAGACAGATAGCATGAAAGGTCGAGATAACACAAATGGACGTTTTGCCATAAAACGTCCATTTGTGTTATCTCGACCTTTCAAAAAAAAAAAAAAAAAAATTGCAAAATTTCGTTAATTTATTTTATGTTCACGAGTGATTTTTATTTCATTTTTCATTGCTGAAATTACAACTTTATTTGAAATAACTTTAGGGCTTAAATCTGTGGTCACCCGTTTGATCAGCATTGCGAAACTTTCAGGCATTTCACCGAAAACCGCAAGAACTCTGCTGGACATTTTATAAATTGACTGTCAAAGTAAAGAGCAGTTTATTTATCGAGCTATGGCGTTTTATATTGGAGTGGCGAAACTAATGGGTTCCGGACTATCGGCATTCCTTTGAAACAATTTGGGACCCTTCGCTCTGAAACTTGAGAAATGTAAGCACGAACTTCCTAACCATTGTTTGATAGTTGCACTGTTACTTTTTTGCCTTATTATAATGGAAGAGACTTTATTGTTGTTTTGATAGCCCTGTAACATTCAAACAAAAATATTTTTTTAAAGGTACCTATTACATACCGTTTGTTTGTAGTGGAATGAAAAAGGCTACGGTATTAATTAAACAGTTGCTACTACGGTTTTCGTCATTATCCTATTGCAATAAAACAACAGAAAAATGTATTTCTATTCTATTATTTTATTTTAATGCCCCAAAGAATTAAGTCCGCCTTTGTATAA
The DNA here is from genome assembly GCA_932274075.1 of Diarsia rubi. Taxonomy (NCBI): domain Eukaryota; kingdom Metazoa; phylum Arthropoda; class Insecta; order Lepidoptera; family Noctuidae; genus Diarsia; species Diarsia rubi. The sequence goes on from OW026417.1 coordinate 20,153,049, forward strand.
TTTTTACTTGTGCATAAAGTTCTAATAAATTAATGAAAAGGGACAAGATTTTGCGCTGAAGTTTGGGTCCATGTTCAACCAAGTAACTGTACCCTTCATTACAATATTTTATGATCACCAATTCGATTACGGAACCTACTTACACTGTCAATGGCCTGCACTGAACATTTATGGCCTACTATTATTATAATCACAACGGTCTGTTCTGAAAGTATCTTATGAAAAGGTAAACTAATGGATCAGAAAACGTAGCCAGTGCCCAGCATTATATGACCCCTCTTCTCACGCCACTTGCTCTTTTTTTTGTATGAGGGGTCAGGTAATGTAGGGCACTGACTGTACTTGTGTAGTGCCAGGTACGAATTGAGTGCTTTGATTTGATTTTATTCTATTTATTTTAATTATAATAAATCACTTCAAAGATGTTTTTTTTTTATTTTACAGTATTGACGATAATTTTATAAATTGCTACGGCGGCGTTTACTATAAAATATTAAAAATGTTATTCCATCAAAATTGTTGAATAAAGTCGTTTAATATAAAACAGCAACTTAGTTATTATCTTTCTCAAAAAAAAAAATCTCTTAAAATCGACGGGAATTTATTTTTATAGCAAAAAATATCTATAGATAAGTTCGGTTGGGTTCGGATCGGGACGAGGCCTGCAGGACAAGCGGGCCGGCCGGCACTAGACTAGTCTGGGGTAGCGGAAGTCATATTCTTTCCCGCCCCCTAGACGCAAGTGTGCGAGGGAACACCGGTGTATTTTAAGTCAGTACGAGTCTGACATACCCCTCGCTCACCCCAGGGCGGAGGACAACCATGAGGATTTCCACATCGAGAACAAAAAAAAAAGGCAGGTTAGGTTGCGACGAGGACGGGGTTGGGTTTAGAATAGGATACTAGTCCCAAATCTGTTGGACCTCAAAATGTTGCCATTGGAATTGTTAGGTTTGTATATTATGTATACTCAAGCATTCCAGGTAAACCCCACGTTTCTGAAAAAACTCGCCGTAATAAACGAATAACTTAATTACCAGGCGCATCGAATGGCACTGGTTTCAACTTTTATTTATTTTTATACGAATTTAGTAAATGAAGTCCTTCTTCACCCTTCTTATCTCGTCCGGGAATATGCACGATTACATCGCGTATTTATTTAGGTCGCTAGCATAAGCATTTTTTACCTTACTGTGAAGTGACTATCCAATTATAATTAAGTACACTTTCGTCAGTTTTATTGTAAACAGTTTTAGTTACAAATTATATAACACACCTACAGTTGGCCAGTTATGTTAAAGTCCCATGTAAAAGGGAGTAAGCCTATTCCCATCATTTGGGCACAAATCTAGACTCCGTAGCCACTACTGAAAAAATCCTTGAGGAAAAACCCAATAACACTATGCACAGACGCACATCATCATCATCATCAGCCATAAGACGTCCACTGCTGGACAAAGGCCTCGTGGTCGCCACTCGAGAGCCTTTCTTCCCCATCGGTCGTCGGTTCTTCGAGTGAAACACATTAGCACACACATTTATGAATAAATTATCAAGAAATCAGCAAGAATATTTTTCACCCATATAGCAAGCAAGAGCTCGTACACCTGGATGCGGATTTTTCGAAAGAGATACTGCGGGCCCGAACACAAAGGGCCAAGAAGGAACATGGGTGGTTTTAGTCAGTGGAAGTCATTTGTAGAATCCCGCTGTCCAAAAAAAAAAGAGCTCGTACTCTTACCATTTCAGTCACTTTATAAATACACCTCACAAACTGAAAACATTCTCGTGAAGAGACACACAGTGTTTTATCAAACTATGTAAAGCTTAACTTGAGATATTAATTACCACATCTACTAACATTTTGATTACCTTGCCGGTGAATTCAAGCGTAAATACTGGGGTTATTTCGAGAAAGCTACAAACATGCAGACTGCGGTTACAACTAACTGAAGGTGCTGCAAGGATTCACTTAAATATTTGATGTTGGTTTATTTATGAATTTCAAATGCATGTTGTTTACGATAATTGTTAAAGGATGTTTGGTACTGTGCTAGCAAGTTTGGAAGATATGACGATGCTGTCGGTGTAAATGTTTTAGCAGAACGAAATATGTTTTTTTTTTAATTTAGAGAGGTAGCGTTAAGAGAGAATTCTTTATGCTAAAAGCTAGGTATTCTAGCTTGGTCGTAGAATGTAGAAGTTCCTTTTACTTGAGCCAATCTAAGAATCATAAAAAACTTTTAAGTGAGCGAGAAGAACTTAGCTGATATAAAATGCACAAGTTTAGTATAAGCATAAATATCGCTCATTACCTTGCCCCACGTTGGGCGCCACAAAACACTTAATGGTATTGATAGAGTTGTAAAAAACTCCAAGAAAGAATTACTTGCGTTAACAGATAAGTATAACACCTTGTGCGTAGTCCACTACTTTAAGTTCGGTCAAAACCTTATGGAAAAATTGCGAACGCGGTTGCGGACCCGATAGACAATGTACTGTAAAGTATCTGTTAGTGTCTGGTGTCCGCAATATGTCCGCATCGATAAACCACGTCCAAAATAAACACCAGCAACTTTTAATAAACGAAGTGCAAGTATAACAGAATAAATGTCGCTCATTACGTTGTCCCACGTTGGGCGCCATAAAACCTCTCATCATATTGATGGAGTTTTTGATGACGCCACATAAACGTAACAGCCTAACTTTGTTTATTCCTTCCATGGTACACGGTAAAGCGTAATGAATCGCGAGAGGGATCCTTTATCAATACATATTAAGCTTTAAGCTTAATTACGTCTTGTTTTATGTTTACTGTAAATAGGTGCTTATGTAAAGTTTGTTGAGGCGATATTTAATGGTTATGGTTGGGGACTAAAATAGCCACTGTATTATAAAGCAAGTACTTTCCCTCCTACCTAAGACCTTCGGGACTTAGGTACCAGGTACCAAGCTCCTTTTACGACCGCGCATTAAACAAAATAAATCCCTTAGTACATGCCAACGCGATAGACTAAGACACTATGGGTCATATTAAAGAAATAAATAAGCATAGTAGATACTATCTCATATGTATTAGACAACTAAAACCCTTAAAACGAGAAAATATAAACCTAAGAAACTAGATAAAACAGTTAAGTTAATCTAAAGTTCATAATATAAGAGAAAGCTTTCTAAGAAGTTAATATAGATAAATAAAATAAAGCTGAAAACGTGTGGGTGTTCATAATCTTGTCTGCGAATGAAGAATATTACAAAATGATACCCAGCGCTGAGTTTAGATTGAAAATTAAACAATCCTTTAAAATTATATCTAATAAAATAACCCGTCGGAGTCTAGACGAATAAATAACAGAAAATGGTGTGTCTGTGTGTTAAAATAAATTTGAATAGCACTAACGAATACCTTCTAATTGTGCTCAAAACTAGTGTTTAACATTCAAGAGGTAAATCATAGTTATTATATTAATAAGATTCTTCAACAGTGTTATTCGCATATCAAGTTACAAAAACGATGACAGTCACAATGGCTCCTACGCAGAAAATGAACTAGTTCATGAAGGATAGATGAGTCAACTATTCGACAGTGAAAATCGCTCTCATAGATATACTAACTTCTGCAACTGTTTTCACAGGAGTTCTAAAATATCGGATAGAATTTCCCTTGAGGCCGACCCCAACATAATTGTGAAAATGGCCAGGCAGATGATGACGTCAATACTATACAATTTTACCTATTCCATCATCGATAATAGACTGTCGCTTTGTCTCAAACAACAATGAGGCTGTTATAGACGAAATCACAGTGCAGGTCCCTTATGAGGACTTCGGGAAGTTGCGGCTGCGGGATGTTGTAAGAGATACCGCGGCCTCGACATAAAGGGCTAACAAGGGTGGTTTTTAGTCAGTAGAAGTCTGACACTCCCTTTCGCTCTGCCCAAGAGCAGGAGGGGTTATTTGATGATTTCCCACACCCAAAAAAAAAATTGAAATGAAACACAAAAGCCCGACCAGAGGTAAAGGATGGTACAGAAACTGTGTGTAGCTGTGTAAACTCAGACATCGCAGTTCGCAGTCACCAGTATTTCATAAATCTAGTATTAGCAGAGAGTAAATAATGGCTGGAGACAAAGTCAATTACGCTGCAGTTATTCTAATTTCCCGCGGGAACAACGAGTTTACTTGAAATATTACCGACCACTCGACATTTTTATTAAGCTTGTTTTTTGAATATTTCTGTGCTGAGCGACTTCTTTGTGAATGAATGGTCGAGACGATAGAACTACTTAAGTGACAGTTATTGTTGGAAATGAAAAGGCAGATCTGGAGTGATCTTTGTTTCCATTCCAACCAAGTTTTACTTAAATATTATTGCACCTTCAATTTTCAACTCTCTGCGGTAAGCCGAGAGGTGTGTGCTAGCACTTTCTTTATCTATGAAAGCTTTTACTAAAACTATTAAACATAGGCACACTTACTTAATTTGTTTTTCAGTGGGTTCAAAGAGAGTGCTGGCTCTAACGATAATTTATTCCTGTATTCAGTGCCAGGAATAACAGCAGTTATTCATTTTCTTTTGCTTGTTTGTCTCAATAATTTTCTCTTTGCGCCGTTAAACTACGATGTATGTGCCAATTATTTTATGAAACAACAACGTTGCATTGTTTGAATTTGGGCTTGACCTACATTTACAGCACTTGAAGTATGATCGTTAATAGTAGATGAAAATCGCAGATTACCTAGGATACTAGCTAAAATTGTCAGGAAAGAAGAGGAATTTAAGACAGAGGGCAGTGTTATGGTTCTGTTTCATTTTGAAAACGAAAAGGAATAAAGATCCAGAAGAAGAAAGAAAGACAAAACAAACAAAGAAGAAGGAAGAGATAAAAGATTGAGAAACATGTGGATAATACCTTCCTCTAAATTTACATGTTGTATATCAGAAACCTCCAATTCGTTGACATAATTATAATCGTTAAAATCCCGAACACACTGCTTCCATATCCCATGACACAACAAAAGCACGGGTGTTTTCGTAATCATAATATATTTTCTTACCCAAAGTCAGCGATATGATAATATGGGGACAACTTAAGCGTTTTCCTCTTTACCTGAAACAAAGGGAACAATTTCATTATTATTAGTCTGTATAGGTAGAAAATGTAATAACGATATTGTCTTACGCTTTTACTTCTAAACATTTTCGTAATGCTCTATATTAAATCGCTTAAGATCTCCTTTTGTATAGAAAGGGAAGACAAAATGTAATTCATAATATCAATAAGATAAGAATAGATTATTTAATCTACTTAGTAATAGAAATGGATGGTTTGAATACACACGAACACTTGCAGCCAAAATACTAAGCGAATGTGTTATTGTTAGAGTGCCTAAAGTTTATTGCACCATTACCACATTGCGAGGGATAAACTATCATCTGTCATTAACACTGAAAACGGGATACTTGCCATGTTTACTACCAAAGTACTGAGCGTAAAAAACGAACAAGAAAGACGGTAAACCGTTTTGTCTGCTCATAAAGACCCGCAATAACATCAGTTTACCCGTGATCGTGATGCTTGCAACAGCACCGAAATATTGGGAACTCAAAACAAATAGTAAATAAGGTTTATATTATCCTGGTTTCAGTGGCAATGATAATTTTAGTGACCGTGTCAGTTTAAAAACTTATAACTGAACGCAGTGGAATACTAGTATGATAAACAGACCAACCCCGAACATCGACCGTGTGGAAGTTTTCAATTGGCCACGAGTGCCTCTCTAAAGAGACCGAAGGAAGCATACAGAGCGAAATGAGTCCTAATTCTGATGCAACAGAGCAAAATGTCGAAGGTGGGTATAACCATAGATATTACAGTTGTTTTACCATAGACCAGGTAATAAATCAGAACCAACATCAAACCGGGTACTGAACAAAGTTTATCCAATTTTTATACAAAGAAACTTAAATCAATCTTGCAGTGAGCGTGGACCGTGAGATTCAATGACTGCACCAATAAAAGCGAAATGAAATCCGGTTCAATGGGATTTTATAGAATTCGAAGATTGTAACTCTTGATAGAATTCTTCTTTATGGTCTGTATTTCACTGTTTGAGGAATTTCGGCCATGATTTACACGTGGATCTTGGGATTTTTTGTTTATTAATTTTGTTACTTTTTGAATAAAATATCTTTAGAAATTCAGTAAATGCACAATGTAACTTTTTCCCCCTGGAAAAAAAGTAAACTTAAAAGGTAACTTATTTTGGAACAAGGCTAAATGTCAAACGACTCGACTTGATTTGTTATAGCATGATATTTGCAATTTTGACCCCTCTGGCTGGGTGCTAAATAAACAAACAAACAATAAACTAAGAAACTATCATCCAAATCGTCATTAGGAAACTCAACAGTGTATCTTCTCATTCAAAATACCGTATTGTATACTTAAATATTTCTGCCATTAGGATCTTGTTCGTGGGCCATTGAATATACAGGCTCCTGTTGAGTGTTCGTCTATCACACCGCATTAAATTTAAACAAACTGGTCATTATTTATCTGGCCCAACATAATTTTTAACTAAAAACCCATGACCCTTACAACACGCAACTTGACACATAGTACAAAGCTACAAATGGTTGAAACCACCGTAAACAACACATAACCGACTAATGTAAACTGTGATTCCAAACGAAATGGACTGTAGTTAGTATGTCCCCGGAGACAGATCTATTACCGTTTGGCACAAGTTAAGAGCGATTGTTTCCTGCTCACTAACTTCATAGTTTGGGCCTGAATAGGAAGGTTCCGTCGGGTTTTAAGACATAAAATATGCCTTATTTTGTCTGTGTTTTGGTGTTCTGTATGATTCCCTCGTTGTTTAGGACTTCATTGTAGTCGATGTTGTTGGACCGTTCAAAATGGTTTAATTGTATGGAAGTCAATACTATTATTAAAAGAAGAAAAGTCTCGGTTCTGAGCTGCAGTGGTTTGGCCTTTGGTTATGATGATAGTGCTTATATTTCTTCTTCTTCTTCTTTATGTGTCGATGATCTCAAATCGCGCGTGTTAGACCAGTATGTAGCCACCTGCAAAGCTCTATCATTTGGTTGGAGTAAATCCTGGATTGAGCAAGTGGTTGTGCAGGATGGGTAGGAGTTGGCGCATATTGACGGCACGGTTGGCGCAGTGGCTGAGCGATTGGACTGCTGCGCTGCGTGCCGCGGGTTCGATCCCCGCACGGAACAAATATTTGTATGGCCTTCAGATAGTTGTTTCGGGTCTGGGTATTTGTGAATGTGAGTTTAAATGTTTGTGAACGCACCCACGATACAGGAGACATTCCTAGTGTGGGGCAACGTTTAAAAAAAAAATATCCTGCAGAGGATACTACACTGGCAATTTGTTTGGGATGGTTCGAGGATTGCCCATTTAACCAGATAATATCTACAGCGGCCAACATATTTTTTTTGTGGGGTTGAAAATTTTCAAATAAGCCCTCCCGCTCTTGGGCAAAGCGACAGGGAGTGTCAGACTTCTACTGACTAAAACCCATCCATGTTCCTTTTTAGCCCTTTATGTCAAGGCCGCGGTATCTCTTACAACATCCCGCAATCCACAGCGGCCGCCCTGGGCACCGAGTCTGCTATTCAATAGTGTCAGAATGATCTATTACTGATCTCATAATTGTTGATTTTGAGTAGTTTGGTGTTGTCAAAATCAACAATTATGAGATCAGTAATAGATCATTCTGACACTATTGAATAGCAGACTCGGTGCCCTGGGCTCACAATCAGTTAAGGGATATTCAGATTGGCCACTGCAGTTCGTTTCCAGGCGGCAGGTTGCCATAAGAACTTACTTACTGTACTTAGCAATACCCAGAAATCTAAACTAGGCTATATTTCTTTTTTCTTGCATTAGCATCCACAGTGCATAACGATAATAAACTAATTATTACTTCTTATCAACTATGCAAATATCTGCATATTTATATGCAACTGTCGTAGTTTTTGTTCTTGTTTGTACGTCAGTTCTTCTTTACTTTACACACGGATAAACTTTAATACGATGCAGTCCCGCTACTTCTGTTTTAATACAGATTTGCATTTTGATGTTGGCATAGTAAAGCGAAGAGGGAAACTTTTTAAAACAAAGAGTTAAATACTGAAGCAATTAAAGCGGGAGAAACTAACAATCCTTACATTGTTTCTTATTTCAAAATTCCCGCCAATAAAGACCACACGACTTGACCAAAATGGTCGCTAAAACGAGGTTGCAAGTGACCGCACGGGCACGCTAAATTAAACGTTTGCATTCTGTGGCCGACGTTCGTCGCGGACAGACGCGGAGACCGTTGACTTTTTAATTACATTTATAATTAAAATGCACGTCACGCCGTGTGAGCTCCGTTGTGCACCGGAAAATTGAATGTACAAATTAGAAAAGAAAAAAATTAAAAAGTCCACCCCTTGCTCTTTCGTGTTATTTTTTACGTGAATTGCGATTTCGGTTTCATTTTCTCGCGTAGCGGTTTCTCTGAGATTTGAGTTTTTGTCTGCGAAGCAAAATAGTATATTAAAATGGCAGCTGAAAGAGAATTCATTTACGAGGATTACACTGAATGAAACGTAATGATTGTGGCGCAAGAATTGCTTGATATAGTGGAAATTGTAAACGTACATTGTAAATAGGTACTAAGTATTATGAGTCTTATCTTAGTAATTACGTAACATTACAGATTATCTTGTTGAACACCTATTATTGAAATCAGCAAACACATTCATTTCTGAAGAATTGCCGCACGATGTACTTTTTATTGTTGCAACAACTACGAACTACATCGGGGCTTAATGAGAAACTGCACCAAATATGTTTTTTGTAACTGCATGACGACCACACAGCCACTTTATAACGACACCTGACGAAATATGACAATAATTCGCAACACATAAGTATCATAATCCCAAACGCATTAAGCGCCTGATCACAAAATTCAATTTCAGTAAAGACACCTCTATACCCTTTTCTTGCGCAAAGAATACCGAACAAAATAAAAGTAACAAAGGACACGATGATATTACTTAAGAAACGGAAAGTTTCACCTCGAATTGAATTTGAGAGTATACAGGCTAGACTAATAATGGGGGGAGGAGGGTAAACCGAATCCGTGGAACCCCTCGTGCTCGCATGTGGGATCAAAAGAACGGGTCGTATTATATTGAAAATCTTAAGAAAGCCGAGATTGAGTTTTAAAATTTTCATTAAGTTTCCCCAGACTGTTTTCTTCTACTATACAAAGCAGCTGGGTCTTTTAAATTTTGAATACTTCAGTGAGGTAAGTTTAACTTTAGTGTATGCAGTGCATCGTTAGCTTTAAGAGCACCTATAATTTAGAAGAATGGTTCTACTGGCTGCTCTGGTCGCATTTGGTGTAGAAATAAAGTTATACGAAGACGTAATATTACTAAATATTACTAGAAACAAATGAATGTTCTTTCTGTTCTTCTTCATTTGTTGAAACTTGATTAACTTTTTTGTGAGGTCTTTGACAAGCTCTAGAATCTGTTTAGTATGTTGCATAAGCCCGTTATGCTGCCAAATCTTTTCATATTTTCTCGGTCTTCACGGATCCAATCACTGACAAAGTTCGCCAAAAACACAATATGATTTTGTCGTTCATCTCGAAATGGAGTAGACACGAACCTTGCGAATATAATCACCGCTAAGGGTTGTACAAAGCCTAATATAAATCATATAGTTGCTACAATGTGTGGAAACTTTACCTCATAAATAATGGTTTGCTGTGGCCAGTTGCCGCTTTTAGATAAATTTCAGTACCTAAGTAGCAACATATTTTACGGCACATATATCATGGCTGAGATGTTTTTAGTTTGTATGGAGTGGGATTAAACTAGAGTTATATGTGTTGAGAGTTATTTAGTAGTTTTTGTTAGAGTAAAATGGGCATTATTTCGGTCTAAGGGATCGAGATAGGATGGGCTGCGGGTAGTCCTCTGGTTATCGCGGCCTCGACATAGAGGGCGAAGAAGGAACATGGGTGGTTTTTAGTCAGTAGAAGTCTGACACTCCCTTTCGCTCTGCCCAAGAGCGGGAGGGGTTATTCGATGATTTTACAACCACCAAAAAAAAAAAAAAAAAAAGCGATCGAGATAGGATAAAGTTTACTTGTTCGTGTTTAATCATAATAATAATACCTAATGTCTATTGAAATACATGATTCCCAACATTACTTCTATTAAAAGGAAAAAATATCATTAGCAAAAATTACGTTGATTTCGACATGGCTGAAATACTCATAAATAAAATCGTGTTTGGAAACTGCATCTTGAGCACACTATTGCTATTACACCTTTACAGGTTAGGTACAGAGATCTTTTTGAACTAACAAAACCACAGTTAATGTGCAGCATTGGCAGTAAGCTCACATAGAAATGTGCCAAGAACAGTAGCATTAAAAATAAACAACAAGGTCGGTGTCTCTCAAAGAACTTGAGTGAAGGATTTCTACATCGTTTAGCTTTTCCTTAAACAACTTAGAGCGCTTTTCGAGACTAATGATAACACAAACAAATTAGAGACATAAAACTTTACTTTCGACGTCTTTTTCTAGAGAAGAACAGAATGTAATCAGGGTAATGAAGCGACAGTTTCTTTTCCTAGAGAGGATTTGGACTTTTCTTCAACTGAGGAAGAAAAACTTCTAAGCCGGGTTTTCCTAGAATCAAAATTTCAATGAGGTTGCTCAAAAACCCACAACTTAAGCTGAATTAATACTGGGCTGTTCATGTCTGCCGTATGCCTGACGAACTGAGGCCCAAAATAATCACACACTAGAGCCCTCACACAGCCAGAAGGCGAAGCGGTAGATCTCGCAGGATATGGCGGGACGTGTGGTCTACTTTGACCCTGCATCGATAGGGGGAGGCCTTTGCTTAGCAGTAGAATGTCACAGACTAATAATAACAGTAATATGACATTCAGCCATCAGTATTAAGCGTGGTGGTTTATAGTGGTCAACTCGCTTTAACAGATAGGTAGTGGAAAAATAATATAAAGATTTTGGAACATTCTGTCAAGCTGACACATGGACGCATATTTGACAAAATTATTGTTGCAAAGTTATTATCCTACACGTCTAGACAGGCGGGATTACCAAGTCAATTGCTGCATTATAGTAAGTATCATGCGTTAAGAATGTCCATTATTAAATTGGTATGTAGAGGAGATGCGGCAAGATTGCTTAAATCTGATATTGAAATATTATGCAATTGTGCGGGACTTATTTTATTCACGTGGCAAATAAATATTTAAATGACTGATTAATTGAATTGTGCATTCTATTTACGATTTATTCTTTCTTTTGCATTATGTGTTTGGCGTGTATGTATGTAAGTATGTATGTATGTATGTTTGTATGTCCGTTTCTTTGTTCCCTCATAACTCCTAAACGGATGAAGGGATTTGAATGAAATATACGTCGTTAGATTCGTCTTGATGGCGCGAGTGTCACTGGCTACATTAAAAACAAAGATAATTGCTGGTTATGTGGGCCAAATCGTGGATTTGAAAAAATAAAAAAATATATTTGTATTTCAAAAGCTCTCATTACGAGTTACGTTCACTATGTACACACATCAAAAGTGTCTAGGGATCAACATATATTTTTGCAGTAACTTTTCTCCTGATTGATATTAATTAAAATTTTCTTTAAGGATTCATCAAATAAAGTGTTTTCGTTTGTCACAGTAACGATAATTTTCCATTTTCCTAATAAAGGGATTTTTGACATTTGAACCACTAACATTAAAGTTCGAAAAAAAGACTGAAATAACAGTTTTCTTTAAAATTTTATTGGGTAACTTAAACAATTAATAATCCGTGTTTCTACCGCGAACACTAACAACACAAGAACATCGGTTTGGCATACTCAAAATGAGTTCATCCAAATCACGCTGTGGAATGGCCGCCCATGTTCGTTGCAACAACAAAAAAAGGTCTTCTTGCGACTGGATACCCTCCATATTCGGCAGAGCTCTTCTGTGTAGCATATCCCATGCATGCTCAATCGGGTTCAAGTCTGGCGACTGAGCAGGCCAGGGCAGGACATTGATGTTAGCTGCGGCGAGAGTCTGTCTTACAACTCTTGCGGTGTGCGGTCGTGCATTATCATGCATTAACTGAAATAAGGGACCGATTTGCACTTGTAGAGGAACGATGACGTCTGATACAATCGTCTCAGCATAAATTTGAGCGTTGAGGTTGCCTCTGATCCAAATCAACTCAGTTCTTCCGCCGATCCAAATACCCGCCCATTCCATGATGGTTCCACCACTATAAGGATGGACTTCCTGGCAGGATTTTAATCGCTGTTGGCGTCCAGGGGTTCTCCAGTGTCGTATACGTCTTGTATCCGGTCTCATACCAAAACGAGACTCATAGAAAAGCACACGAAACGCCATTGTTCTTCTGCCCAATTTCTGTGTTCAAGAGCCCATTGATATCGAATCCTACGATTGTGCATTGCTATAGGTGGTACCCGTAGCGGTCTTCGGGAATGAAGGTTCACTTCATGCAAGCGGTTTCTGACTGTTTGGTCGCTAATTAAGTTCCCTGAAGAGTGATGAAGCCTCACGGCTAACATCATGGCGGTTATTGTTGGAGCTCTTCGAGTTAAGATTTGAATGTATCGGTCTTGTCTCCGTGTGGTGCAGCGATACCGTCCTCCATGGCGCTCAGCCACGGTACCAGTGCTTCGGTAACGTGTCCAAAGTCGACTGATAACACTCTGACTTGTATTCAGAGCTAAAGCCACCGTTGCCGGGAACCAGTTTCTATCATTCCCACGGCTCTGAGCATTTCTTCCCTGCTTAAATGACGTCGCCGCTCCATAATAACGTTGGTTTTAATCAGTAGTAGGGAAACAGTAGCACTAATAATGTCTTCAATGCGTTGTATGTTTTTATAGGGAAAATATTGACAGCTGATTTTCATCTTTTACTCGAATTTGATTCACAGTTCCTGATTCAAATTATGAAATGCACCAAAAAGGAGCCATATAAATTTATAAAATCATAAATTTATTACAAAGCCACATCTCAATCTCAAGAAATCCGCATAAAAATGCTTGATCCCTAGACACTTTTGATGTGTGTATTTTATTATTATATATCTTTTTTTTTTTTTTTTTTGGTGGGTGTAAAATCATCGAATAACCCCTCCCGCTCTTGGGCAGAGCGAAAGGGAGTGTCAGACTTCTACTGACTAAAAACCACCCATGTTCCTTCTTCGCCCTCTATGTCGAGGCCGCGATAACCGTTGGACTACCCGCGGCCCATTATTATATATCTTCAGTCATCATTTAAAGTTCTTCTGACTTCTGTGTACCTACACAAGTCATTTATTTGACGTCGTCGCGACATTGTATGGCCCTATACGGCCTTATTGTCGAAGTCCCGTTCGAACACGGAGTGTGCCAGTCCGACATTATAGTCAAACAAGCGACGATCGCTTATTATGCCCACCACGTGGTGTTTGTCGGACACCGGACCCCTCAAGTCGTGGCCCATTTCGCGCCACGATGGGAAACAGGAAACTACGTAATAAAAGCGTTTGTGGAACGTTTTTTTGCGGAAGTGACGCTTTGTATGTGAGTCTCGTTAATTGAGTTGGGTGTTTTCTTTGTTAATTAACTGTCGTTCTCTACTCTCAGTCTATACATGTGCGGATTAATGATTGTTTTTTTTAATACATACATAACATCACGCCTGTAATACCTGACGAGCTACGCAGAGGTGTATAGTACTACACCTAGATTTCACCCGTTATTTTGAAGTCTCATGTAATAAAGAGGCCGAGCCTATTGCCATCAACCGGCCACAAATCCATACTACGTGGCTGTTACTAAGGAAAACCCAATAACAATTTGCCCGACCTGGGAATCGATTTTAGGTCTAGGCTAGACTAGGTCATATAGGCAGTTTTTATTTTGGTTCCTAATTATTTTTAACCGACTGCGGCGAAGCCCAAAAGGAACCAGTTCTACAACCGAATTACTTACTTAAAAGGGATGTTTACTGACTTAAAAAAATATAATTCTAATTAGTCCGTCTGTTAGATTATCGAAAAATATTGGATACGTATTTTTTGTTTTATCAAATGAATAAAAATTGGCGAATATAAGACGCGTCAAAGATTTGAGTAGGGGGGGCTGACTGCTAAAAAATGTCATACTAATATCTTAGAGTATGACGTCACACAAGTTTTCAAAGCACTGTATCGTCTTCATTGTTTGTTTACGTGAAAAAAGAAAAAATACGTGTCCAATATTTTTTAATAATCTATAAGATAGACTTATTAGATTTTTTTTGTTATCTACCCTATTGTAGACTATGGATATCCTAAGACTAGACCGATTGTTAGCCTTTTGGCCTTCTTGTACCTACCTACTCTTTCCCACTCGAATATAGGTTTAACGATATTATTTTTATCCATATTACTTACTCCATGTTTATAATTTGACTCGTAAATGGAAGTAATAGAACTCTTCGCTATTTTCTTTGATGTGTAATTTTCCCCGGCTGCTTTTGACATAAGTATTTACACGAAGCCAATACTAGATAATTATGTGTGTTTGAAGAAAGAAGAAAAGAGTAGAAATCTGCTAACGAGGTGAAGCATTCGAAATCAATGTCTTCGTATGTTGCAGGAATTATTTTTACTAGTTTAGTTTTAGAACGAATAAAGAAGTAAATTTAAAGAAAATCAAAGATCCCAAATAGTCGACAAAGGAGTTGGCAATTATGAACAAAAAATCTCATGGCGACGTTATCGTAAATTATTTTTTTGTGCTTATGGTAAAGGAGACGGTTAATTTACTGTAGTACCTACTTAATTAATTTTATAATTATCACATTTTTGTCATTTGTCATACATGCCATGTTCAAATAACATTTGCTACGAATTTCATTGAATAAAGACTTATTATTGCAAAAGATGAAGGTTATCCCACGAAAAAAAAATAAGTTCAAAACTAAAACCCGACTACGAATAAAAAATGCAGTCTGATAAAACCGCGGTCTTAAAAGTATTAAACAAGAAAAATCGTCTAGTAAGTAGATAATTTGATAATTATTATAGAGGACAGCCGTAGTCGCATGCCACTGATACCTGATGCTTCTTCATGGCGTTAGCATTGACACAGAAGTCAGCTGCTGTTGCCGTTAGCAAGGTGGCATGCGACTACGACTGTCCTCTATAATTTATCAAATTATCTACTTACTAGACGATTTTTCTTGTTTAAAATACTTATACGACCGCGGTTTTATTAGACTGCGTTTTTATTCGTAGTCGGGTTTTAGTTATTGAACTATTTTTTTTATTGAATTTTATTTTTGTGTGTTATTTAATAAATACATAATAATATGTTACTTTCATGATGTAATATTCTACTTAATGTTGGTTTGTTATTTACATAATACGAGTAAATAACACAGACTAGACCGCGAGAACTGTTTGACCGCAATCTAAACGTATATGTTGACTTGAACTATAATATAATATACATATTTGAGATGTACTCGCCAAGACCTTTCATTTGATAACAAACATGTTATGAATATCTCAATTTAAGGGTTTTTTAAAGCCTAGAATTTGACATTTAAATTCCGTCATAAAAAGTTATTATTAAAATTTATTTATAGCCTATGTCACCCGGGCTATTCTTACGAATCTATTGACACCTCATTTATTAAAATACGTTCATTAGTCTAGGCGCTACGGTGGATCATAATATACATACATACATATATAGACTACCAAAATCATTACCCTTCCTTTTGGCTTCGCCGTAGTCGGGTAAAAATGCGAATTGGTACACTCTGCTTAACGAAGTCATTACTCGTTTATAAGCTAAATGAGTTGCTCATCAACCAAACTAAACGGTTTTCTGAAGGCGGAGAATTACATGAGTAGAAAATACTGCATAATATGGGACAATCTGTGGAATTGTGTTGTGATCATTTAATACTATGTAGGCGGAGTGGATAGGTTGCTGTGGATGCTGGCAATTTAGTAATAAGTTAATTTATTTCTCTCACAATGGTTATTAGCACTAAACAGTTTTGAACAATAGTATATTCACATTGTGAGAGCTGGTGCCTGAAGTAGGTTCCAAAAAAACCTGTATTACAGGTCACCAGGCCTCACTTAGTGGCATCCTTATTAGACAGGAAGGTAACATATTTCCTACCAAACAATTATAAATTAAAAAAAAAAACAATCAAAATAAAAAAATAAAAAACGGTGAAAATGATAACTTTTTTAAGTCTGTTAAATAATAATTTGCTGGCTACATGCATATGCTTCAGCATCACCTCATCATCATAATCTTATAATGTTCCCACTGCAGAGACTCAGGCCTGCTCTCAAGGAGAGGGATGGGCTAAAATCCACCACGCGGGCACAGTGCGGGTTGGTAGATGTCACAACATGTCTCTGATTTGTTTTGTACCTAAGAACATATACCTAGTGGCGATGTTTTCAACTTTTCACACTGCCCCTATAACTTCATGATGTTAGGGTTTCCGACCAGTCTGGTTTCCTAATGGGCCTAGCCGTATTGTTGGCCGCTAGACACATCACAGGTCATTTGCTGATGTGGTGAGTCATGGGGAAGGCTTAGGTTCGAACATCTTTTGGATGAAATAATGATTTTTAATGTATTACTGACTTAATATTAGTAGCCGATTTATCCCACTATCAGAGAACGTTGTTTCATGAATGGCAACCCATCATATTCTACATTATACAACCTCGTTAACCAAATACTATGTTAACTATGCCTTGTATTCTCTACCATATTAAACCCAAAATTACTCAGTAGCTAGCTCATTCATTTGTAAATCTTTACTAATTACTGTTTGGGTCCCAAATAAAATTAAATAGACGCAGGGCCGAATTAACTATTTGGTAGACACGTATACATGTATACAATTTATAAATCAAGTCTCTGATAATATTTATTGCAATTTTATTTTGTTATTTTTGGCATTAGGAGACTGATGTCAAACGCTGTATCGTTTGATATAAGTCTCTAAGTAGACACGTATACATGTACCTATACAATTTATAAATCAAGTCTCTGATAATATTTCTTGCAATTTTATTTTGTTTTTTTTTGTCATTAAGAGACTGATGTCAAACGCTGTATCGTTTGATATAAGTCTCTAAGTAGACACGTATACATGTATACAATTTATAAATCAAGTCTCTGATAATATTTATTGCAATTTTATTTTGTTTTTTTTGGCATTAAGAGACTGATGTCAAACGCTGTATCGTTTGATATAAGTCTCTAAGTAGACACGTATACATGTACCTATACAATTTATAAATCAAGTCTCTGATAATATTTCTTGCAATTTTATTTTGTTTTTTTTTGTCATTAAGAGACTGATGTCAAACGCTGTATCGTTTGATATAAGTCTCTAAGTAGACACGTATACATGTGTACAATTTATAAATCAAGTCTCTGATAATATTTATTGCAATTTTATTTGGTTTTTTTGGCATTAAGAGACTGATGTCAAACGCTGTATCGTTTGATATAAGTCTCTAAGTAGACACGTATACATGTATACAATTTATAAATCAAGTCTCTGATAATATTTATTGCAATTTATTTTGTTTTTTTTGGCATTAAGAGACTGATGTCAAACGCTGTATCGTTTGATATAAGTCTCTTAAGTTAGCTGGCTGTACACCAAATACCTTGATTGACTGTACAAAGGCTACAATTGAATCCTTCTCAAACTACATTGAATTAGAGATGCTGAGGAATTTCTGTGTGAATGTATACACTTTGCAAGTAAATTCTTATTTCACACGGAAAACTTGGCTCAGAAATATGACTTGTCAGTCTAGGAGCTTTGTGCCATGCAATTTGTATAACTCCTGATATATGAGATAATAGGGATCCTGTTAGTGCTAGCATCAGAACACACAGCCAACTACTCTACTTTGCTTGAACACGAAAGGATGTGAGTTGTTGCAATGCTATATTATCATGTTACCAATTTGCTTTGAATTGTTAAAACATGAGTAAACCTAGTGTTTCAACTTAAGTCAAATGGTAGATCAGTCAGAGCCACCCGTACAGCGCTACTATTGGCTTTGTTTAAACACCTCGGTGTACTGGTGGTTGTGCAGAATTTCCTGACCGAAAAGAGGTGGGGCATAATAACTCCATAAGCGCATTGTGTTTGGGCTGGTTCGAAGATGTCACATTTGGCCAGATTATTCCAACAGCGCTGGGTTATGTTACCGCAAAAACGGAATGTAAAACCCGTTTCGATATCTTCTTTATTAACTCATTATTTATTCCTAACTTAGCCCACATCACTGCCTAAAGGTTTCCTAAGGTCTCCCACGTGATCATAAAGGCTCGGGTCATCGAACTCTGTGATGTGGGCCCGAGAATGGCAATCGCTAAGCCACCTATAAGGCTAGTTTCCTGTACACAATGGAATAATTCGCGATGGCATGACCGTAATAGGAAGCTTCGTATATTTTTATATGAAATAGCGGTTTGGTGATTAGTATCTTTGTCATGGTCCTTGAAAACTCAGGTTTTTGTGTACTGTAGTTAAACGTATAGGTACATTACTATCGAAGATACCAATAATTTGACAGATCTGCGTGGCTGCCCAAAATAAGGCTAAAGAATGATGGCTATAATTACCAGCTTCTCTTGTGTGCAGAACCGTCATTCTATATTTGCCTAAATTGTTAAAAACCTTAAATCATTAATTATGCAGAGGAAAACAGTGATGCAAGTTCACTAGGATATTTTAGGGCTAACGTTTTTATTGTCTTCAATTAATTTCACTGAACCAATCAGTTTCTTTGGCGCAATCGTTAAGACTGGAAAGTTGGTAAAAGCAATTCTACCTTTTGGGTGGTCGACTTCCATGTTTGGTAGTTGTACGTTTAGCTGCAGTGATGTTTACGGCTTTGGCGGTAATTTTGAACACTAAAAGTAGACTCAGTTAAACGTCCTGTACTTAGTTTCTCTAGTACTTATTAACTTTATTGCTGTCTGGCAATAATACGACTTTTAACCTCCTTGTTCGCTGACTTGTTGTTGCTCGCTTTGGTCTTCAGAGTGCACGTTTGAGCACTTTGTTTAGGCATTTGTTTTGTGTTTAACGACAGGTTAATAACTGGGTGGACAGTATTACAATAGGTGTGAATTTTTCGAGCTCTAGTTTCGTGACAAAGAAGACTTCACCTCGGTTTATGGTGAGTAACTTAGGCTTTATCTAATGGTGCACTCTAGGGCAGGGCCATATTTGTTGTTACAGGATGGCACAAGGGTGGTTTGAAAACATCATTATTGATGCCCTTTTTCTTTCAGGATTTAGGCAATAAGGAAAACAAATTGATGGCACGTGCAGAAAATTTATTATTTAACAGCAAGATCCATTTTACGACAACAAAAATGATGTCAACGATGAGCACTCAGTTGTAACTGTAAAAAAGTTTATAATAGCCTGAAGCTCTAGAAACCCACTAAAACAAAAGCAAGAGTCCCTTCCAGCACAAATTTCAAGAGCCCCAGACACCCTATTAAATCTTGAACACAGACTCGGTGTAATCCGACGAAATTAGTTATTCAAAAGTAATTTACATGCAGTGTCCGTTGTCCCGTATTAATAGTAATGTTTGTTAGAGAACTGGTTTACTGTTAAATTGTAGGTCAGATTGTATTTTGAGGATTTATGCTATGTTATTATTCATGCCTCTTCGGGTTCGTCCTTTGAAGAATTAGGTGTAAGGGTTTTTGTTTTAAGTGGGATTATTTTGTTGGCTATTTTAGCTGCCTATAAGCAGCCTACTTACACGTATAAGCTTGTTACCTACGAGGATCTAATATGACTAATAAGTGGAACTTGAAACATTCACAAAAGGTACTTCTGCCAAAAGAGCCTGGTTAAGCAAAACCCGAGTCTAAGTCTATAAGGAAGCATTATTCAGGCAAGGTACTTAAAAACGAAAAGGTTAAAGACAACCAATCAGCAGCCGGTAAAACAAAGACACCTTCAATTCGCACCATTCAAGCAATCTAGTAAAATCGAGCTCAACAGAACCACGGCTAAGCGGAAGCAAGTACTGGCATTAAGCAAGTTAGATGGATCCGGTGCAAACGTCTACCAACACGGATGTGTCGAGATTGCTCCCCGTGCAGCGCATTGTTGACGCTCTATGGTAAGCGGAGAGTTTGCCAACTTTGTTCTGGAATAAACGGTTCACACGGGAAGTGTTGTGTGCTAGTGAACAACACCTACATACATATACTACGGCATCTCGGCTTGTAGTGTATGAAGACAGAGGTGTTGTTGTTTCACAATATGCTTCTGCTATCGTTTCGTCAGGAAGTTTTCTTTTCCGTGTATAGTATAATAATATATCCTGTGTTGCGACACAAGACAGAAGACACTGATCGTCGTGGGTGACTTTGAAAAGTACGGGAATTCAGCGATCGGTTAAACTGAGAGCCGAAACAACCAAGTTTCGAAAAAGTTAGCAAAGGGTAATGACAAAATGTTTACTCCTTGTTGTGTAATAAGGAAAGTGTGTTATAGGAAAGGATAATAAATAACATTAGCAAAAAAGTCCTGGACATTTTTGCAGCACCCACAACATTCACGAAGAAATCATGGATGGACTGTGTGAAGGATGATTTGGCTAGAAAATAAGTGTTTGCTGAGATGACGAGCAACAGAGAAGTATGAAAGAAGAAGACAATATGCCATGCTGCGACACTACATGCTACCAACCAAAAATACATTAGTTCACCATTACATAAACCCAATAAAACAATAAACAAAACTATCAGTAAGCTCCAAATCAACCACCAAATTCATTTAATACGAGAGCCGGTCCATTGGCTTAATAGCAGCACAATTAGCAGGGCCATCAACAAATCAAACAGATGATAATACGATCGCCACCATTACAGGCTGATTACTGCGATCAGGGTAATTGTGCAGTCGTAACGTCTGAACACGGCTTAATGTACGGACATTTGTTAGGCTGTTTGTCATAAGCTGCGGGTTTCAAATGGATTGGGTGACTGATTTTGGGTGTTGTTGTATTGACAGCTATTTGTCAATGTTTTTAGGCAGTAAACAAATCTGTGAAGGCTTAAAAAAGTGGCAATCTTTTTCGATGTGGTTCGTATTCCTACGAGGACTTTCAACATAATTGATATTTGGTAGCTTATGCCCGGAAGAAACTGGATTGACAAAACACATAGCTGCCATAAGTGGAGAGATTTAGAAGAGACCTACACTCAGCATTGCATGGTCAAAGGTTGAAGAAGAGAACTTACGCCCTATGCTTTGGTCCTGATTCTGATTCGCTTGGGTGCGTATATTCTGGATTGTGTCCTGTGTAAAATCCTGTACTTTTTATACTTTTGAATCATACATTTCACAACAACACTTTGCCTAAAAATCAGTGCAGAGAACTCCAAAATGGTGAACATTTTTGAATCAATTCATTCAAATAACTTACTTCTATGATATTCTTACTTACCCCTTGATACACTGATACATATTAGGGACAACTTTGAAGTGGCGCAAAATGGTTTTCAGAGACAAAACTTATCAACTTATAACACAGGTTGTAAATTAACCCTTCACACATACGTGAACCAAGCATCCTGTACATCAAACTAAGTACCCCTACGCAAAAAAAATTGCTGGGAAAATGTGATTTGTGTGTTTGTGTGTGTTTTGTGACATTTTACTGTACAACTCAATGTAGCACTCTTAAAACATTGTGCTAATGGATGCTTTGAATAGGAAACGGGTCATGGAGGTAATTTAAGTAAAGTGATAACCTGAAAAACAAGTATTTACAAAAACAGCTGTGCAAAATTTGGAACTTTGACCCCCAATATCTCCGTAACTAGGGGATTCCTAGGCATGGTATGCAACCAAAAAAATATCGCAGTCGTGGGGAGAACAAGTGTCCTTCGTTTGCTTTAAGGGTACTTTTACACCCTTTACGGCCAAAAATATGGTGACTGGCGCAACATTTAAACTTCCTCTGATTTACTCTCGTTCCTAACCTTATCCATATTTCACACAACACATCCACCTCAACATTCTTCTTCTTCGTCATCATGTGTTCAGTGATTTACATGCAATCAAGAAATATCTCTCACGCATGTAGGTTTCCCGTCGGGGCTGAGGGCTCGTTTACGGAGACGCGGGGCGAAGCGCGGCGCGTTGTACGTTTTCAATTCAAGCACATGGCGATGTATGTAAACATTAACGATTTTAAACGACGATTTTACGAGAAGCGATTTTTCTCTCGTTAGTTTATTTAAAATGCAGCGTTCGTTGCGGTGGACCCGCCTCTCAGTAAATGAGTAAAAAAGCACGCGACGAGCCTTCTGTACGCGCCGTCTCCGTAAACGAGCCCTGAGGTTTGTTCGAAAACATACCGCGACCTCGGCACAAGGGCTAAGAAGGAACATGGGTGGTTTTTAGTCAGTAGAAGTCGGACACTCCCTTCCGCTCTGTCAGAGCAGCCCGGCGAGCACGGCCTACAGTGACATGGCATGAGTCACACATTTTATCACAGTTTGGGCGATAAAACCGTTTTGTCTTAAATGCTAGCACGGCGGCGTAAGATAATTTCTTGATATGTGATATAACTTCTTGACGTTTAGTTGGGACTCCTATGTCTTATTTGCTAATATGGGCGCACCCAT
This sequence comes from Diarsia rubi, assembly GCA_932274075.1. Classification (NCBI taxonomy): domain Eukaryota; kingdom Metazoa; phylum Arthropoda; class Insecta; order Lepidoptera; family Noctuidae; genus Diarsia; species Diarsia rubi. Next base: position 20,175,855 of record OW026417.1, read on the forward strand.
TTTGTAACAAATGTCACATTTTGACAGATGAATATGCTCGTTTTTATCACGTTCGTTCGGAGGTGGTGATAAAAGTAAATTAAAAATATAAGTATATTTTTCTGCTTACTACTGCATCAAATGGCAGTAAATTATTATAATTATGTTCTTGCCCGAAGGCAAGAGGTCCAAAGTAGGAAAATATTCCGAAGAAACATTCGGGACTCCTCTAATCCGTTCGAGTTGCCAGACAGGGAGTTCCAACGGATTTTCCGCCTGACAAATATATTTCAAAACAAATCACATCAAACTTTTAAAAGAAAAACAGAACTTTTAGTTAGTAGCAAGTTATCAAATAATAAATAAAAAAAGAAAATGAAAGACGTGCCGCGTACGTGTTATGTCAAAAATGAATTAGTACCCAAGAAAATTAAAAAGTTGTTTAACTGTATGAACTGTGCTCTTTTATACGTATTATTTTATTTGGTCGCCTATTCAGATGGTCATAGACATTTTTATTTTTTTAATATACTAGGTCACACTATGAAGTCAGCAACAAGAAAGACAAGTCGCGTCTTAAATTATATCACATGTGGTACCCGTGCTAGCATTTAAGACAAATTCTAAGACATGACATAATTTATAACGTCTTGTCACCAACGTCTTGGGTACGCCCGTGCTCGCCCCGCAGGAGGGGTTATTTGATGATTTCACACCCCCCAAAAAAAAACAGGCACTTAGATTTCCTCTCGATATTGTTCTTCACCGAAGCAAATGATAATGATAAGTTTATTAAACAACACTCACATGAAACCGAAAAATCAGAGGTCTTAGGTTCGAACTTATTGAGGCGTATGACTTGGCATCCCACGACGGTCACTTCACTAGACTCACCTCAATATGGATTGTTGATTTGTCTACGGCTATTTAATTCCCGGCGTCGCCTAAACTCTCATTTAACACAACATGGACAAAACTTAATTACCCATTGAAAATTCATGGTGAATCGACACGAGTCATTACCATAATTACCATTACCATAATTACGATCGAGAATCGGTATCGGTATCGGCTGGAATCGATTAAATAATCGGATGGGGCGATGACCGTAACCCTAACGCGGTCATTCGACCTTACCATCGTATCTCATGGTGAATGATCTTAATGGGGTGTAAGTACAATAATTTATGGGCTCGCCATGGGTTTGGCTTCAATGACATTGGGATCGTAGTACTCGAAGTGTTCATTGATGAAAGGTGAACTGTTGATTAGAGGTAGGAGGCAGACTGAGTTTATGCCAAGCCTTTATGAAATAGGGGTCAATTTGAATTATAAAATCATAGTCTTCGTAAAATTTTGCCTTGATTCAGACAGTAGCTATTCCAACATTTTTTTGGGTGTTGGTATATCATCAAATAACCCCTCCCGCTCTTTGGCAAAGCGAAAGGGAGTGTCAGACTTCTACTGACTAAAAACCACCCATGTTTATTCTTAGCCCTTTATGTCGACGCCGCGGTATCTCTTGGGTACAACCCGCCAATTACATGAGGTTGAAACTTAAAAAATATGATTCTAATTAATCCGTCTTTTAGATTATCGAAAAATATTGGATAAGTATTTTTTGTTTTATCAAATCAATAAAAAATTGACGAAGATACACCCCGTCAAAGATTTGAGTTGGTGGTTGTGACGTCACTCACCGCTAAAGAATGTCATACTAATGTCTTGGAAAATGACGTCACACGAGTAGCACTGTATCGTCTTCAAAAAAGAAAAACTACGTGTAAAATATATTTGGGAATTTATCTGACGTACTAATTAGATTGTTTTTGTCAACTACCCTAATATAAGCGTGATGTTATTTTTATCTTAGATCATACTCTACGAAAGCTAACCTCTATCTTATTGCGAATACGCATAAAACCATACCATGATTTATAAAAATTAGGAACCTCAAACCTGAGGTTCATCATATTTAAAACCCTTATTAGATCATACTCTCCTGGTACCGTGGTAAGCGTGCCTATCATAATTTCATTACGCGCAGATGAGACATGATTCGGTTACATAACACACTTGTTGCATCTCTCCGTAGGTACTCCGGACGCAGGGTATGCACGGGACACCAGTTTGAAATCTAATCTACTCATTATTATGTAAGAAAATATTAAGGGTAGCAGGTCTCATTAGTCCGTCTGTTAGATTATGGAAAAATATTGGATAAGTACGTATTTTTTGTTTTATCAAATCAATAAAGAAGATAAAACGCGCCAAAGATTTGAGTGGGGTTTGTGACGTCACTTTATTCTAAGTTCTACACGTTATTCTAGGACATTAGTATGACTACTAATGACTTATATATAATATGACGTCACACGAGTTATCAAAGCAGTTTATCGTCTTCATTGTTTGTTTACGTGAAAAAAGAAAAAAAAACTTGTCTAATATTTTTTTGGAAATCTTTCTGACGGACCAATTAGATTTTCTTTGTGAACCTTTTGATCGCCACGGTCGGGTATAGCCGACCAATGAAAACGTGCCCAACACGCCACCGTCGGCTACAGCCGACAAAAAAACTATTTCTTTTGACTTTTTAACTGCTGTTTAATAGAAACTAGTGTCAAATAAAATAATTATTTTGTAGGTATTTATTTGTCCTTTGGCGTGGGAGGGTCTTCAATGCGTTTACGCTCTGGCGTTCAAAAGGTTAACTACCTTATTGTCGATGCTTCGTCGGTCTAGTGATCGCAAGCGCGCCTCCTGAGCAAGCTGTCTTGGGTACGAAACCAGGGTCGAAAAAAGTGTTATTGGGTTTTTCATCATGGATTTCTCGGTAACCATTGAGTCTAGCTTGTGCCCGGTTGGTGGCAGTAGACTCGCCCACTATTACATGAGACTTAAATATCATAAAACTTTCGAAATATGGGTGTATTAAGAGGTATATCTCTGCCTAACCGTTCGAGAATTACAGGCGGCGTACTTTAAATACAAAGTACACCAAGATTAATTCCATGCGTCCTAGGTCGGAAATAGTTACAAGAAAAGGTCCTCCCATTAAGGCCAGGTATTCCTGCAAAAGTAGGCATTTAGCGCTGTAAGCTACGCGCGAAATACTTCGCGTGGACACAGCGCGTCGGAGAACTCGCATGACCCCGCCCAGCGACACAGTATAGAAATATGCAGTAATATTACGTGACTTTTAAGAAATATTTTTTTTTATGATCAGAACTTGTTACTCGTAGTAGCTTCGTTAATAAATGAAATAATTGTCTATAAAATATTAAATAGTCATAATTGGGCAGTTGGATTAATTAATTGAAAATAAACAGCCAGCTCGCTTTAAGTAGGTTTGAGAACTGTAAAGATAAAATTTTTATTTGTTTATGTGTTTTTGTATAAATTGTAATAAATGTATTATTGTATACTTTTTTTTAAATAATTGTATTTGAGGAAAGTATTTCAGTTTAATAAGCTGCAAAGATAGATTGGCATAAAAAGAACCTAGGGGTCAAATAAAACAAAGTTTTATAAGAAATCTATATATATTTAAAAATGAATTGCTGTTCGTTAGTCTCGCTAAAACTCGAGAACGGCTGGACCGAATTGGATATTTTTTTATTGTGTTAGTTATTGTCAGGGAAAGGTTTGTATGAAAGAAAAAAAAAATAGAAGGTAGGCAGTAGGTAAGTAGTAGGGAGGTGGTAGGTAGGTAGGTAGGTAGGCAGTAGGTAGTAGGAAAAGGTGCAATGCAACGCATGCCGGGGCACAGCTAGTTTTAAATCTCATCTTAAAATTCTTCAAAATTTATTTCTCTTGAGCTGGTAGCCGGTTGCAATTCTGATAGTGGCTCAGAAGATGATAGAGCTATGGACTGTACAGAATTTCCCATTTGTTGCGCAGGTGATGGCATGGTAGGAGAGTCCACATAATTCAAATTTTCCTTGTCATCTTGTAAGGTTAACATCCTTATTGGCATTCCACGTGCGTGTCTACTGTCCACAATTTCTGGTATTAAACATTTCATGTAAAATTTGACCAGCTTCGACTCCATTTGCGTCTGCCAGAAATTATCGTCTCTTTTGATGCGTTCTGTAAGCAAGGGTTCATTTTCTCCAGCCCAGATGCCGAGCAGACAGAATCGTCTTTCAGTGACGTGAAGCTGCCCTTGTATTTGATAAAACCAGTTCGATTTTTTATTTATTGTGCTGGTGAAAGTATTTTTGTCGTATTTTAAAATTTGTATCTTGTTTTGCTGTATTGCATTTGTCAGACCGTTTTTTACTGCAGTTAAAGGGCACTTGATTTCTATTAGCATATCATCGCCTACTAATCCGTCAGGAGTGGCTCCAATAAATGGATAAGCCCTATCAATGAACAAACCGCAAGGCATAATATTTATATTTTCTTGCTTTTCAAGCTGTTGAAGTGCTTGCCTTTCGTGCTCTATCCCGTGTGCAACAGCAGTTACACATGTCAAATTTTTTTGGTATAATATGTTTTTCACCAAAGGAGCAGTATTTATACTAACTTTTCTTTTACAAATTTGCCCAAAATTTGATGCGGTGATTAGGTTTTTCCGTATTTCTAACCATTCACTGCTATCTCGTTGCAAAACTGTAGCTCTCTCGATAGCATGCCTATCAGAAGTAAGCATTTTTAAATTATTTAAGAACTCTTCTTCAGCTTTCTTTAATTCATGTGGAGACATATCTGGTGCTGTGCTTGCTGGACCATAGTCATGTTGCTTCTGATTGGCTTCTTTTAATTTTCGTACTTTTTTTACGGGATGCTCTAAGTTTAGCTTTCGTTTTTGTGCTCTCCTTCTTTCAATTATTTTAACCCTGCCTTTAGGACTTTTATTTAAAAAAGTCTTTTGGACGGCTGAAAGTCCAGATTGGCAGTTAAACGAAAGAACAGCTGCTGAGCACCTCCCTTGATAACCTCCTTTTAATGAAAAATTGATTCGTTTCCCACCAATGAATTTCGCGATGACACTATTAAAACACTCAACAGTATTCGTGTCAACGTCTTCAATTAAGCTGCGTGATTTTGCAGCAACGTTTGAAACAATCGCGTTTATTCGGAAAATGAATGTGGAATTCTGGATCTTTTTGAGCTCTTCGTTGTCATTTTTATCTTTAGTGCAATAATATTCATGGCACATTCTATGGTCGCCGAAAGCATGTGCTACACAATTAATAATATCTTTATGAAGATTTGATATTGCTACATTGCGAGGACTTTCAGAGGCTTTGTGATGTCTTATACATTGTACAATCGATTTCCGCATAGTCAAAATTTTGACATTAGTGAGCATTTTACGGTGCACTAGAATATATTTTGTGTCTGTAATCAGATTACGTAGTTTTTTACAAAAGTTTCTTAGTATGTGGTTCCGACATTCAATTTTTTCGACGGTCACATTTTCGGTCTCATATGGTCTGGCTTTGAGGACTGCAGCATAAGTAGAAGCATCTCCATCTCCTATCATTCGCTCATATATGATGCCGTACATTGTGATCGATGATTTGAAACCTTCTACAATTATTGCCGTCTCCATGGAGCTTGAAGAACCTTCATAATTTTTAAAACATTTGTGTTGCTTTGGTGACATATTTTTGTGCTCAGCTCGAGCACATACCAAGCAATATTTGTTTTTTATGCCAATATAAAGAACTTGTCCTGTTCTTCTGCCGATTATGGCTGCTGTGCCTGATGACGCTTTATAATTGGTGCCGTAAGATCTAGCACACCATGAGCCGTCAACGCAAACATCAACCACAGGGTAGCCGTTCTTAATTCGACCTTCTGCGATAGCGATCTCTTTCTCCATTTGAGCTGCAGCTTCCATGGTAGCACTTGCCGTCTTATTCCATTTTTCAAATACTTCGTCCTCTAATTTCGAATAGTATTTTGAACAGAATACTGGAATATTCATAGCTGAGCAAAGTTCCTCAAATTGGGAAAAACCGATACCGGAAGCCACAATTCCAGTAGTGGCGGCTATATTTATATTCACTTGTTCCTTGTCGTTTTGGTCTTCCGAGTTAATCAAGCAAACTTGTTTGCACATATTGCATTTAAAACGAAATATCGATAAAAGTCCTCGTCGTTTTTCACTAATTAGACGGAAGTTACCTAATGTGCAGTTAAATAAACCGTTATGACGAGCTTTTTCTTGTAACTCCTGTAAAACATAATTTATATCAATAATTCGCCGTCCCGAAATAGGTAGGAATTCATCTTCATTGAGTACTTTCTCTACGATGAGGGAGTCTTCTGTGTCTTCGGTATCTCTGAAAAAGAGAACACATATGGTAAGTCTTACAAGTTTGTCTTACACATCCGAGTAATAAAGCATTGTATGTAACATGCGGTAAAAACATAAAATGTGGTACTTACGTTACAGTTTGTTGTGTATCAACAGGATCCAATCTAATAAACGAGGTTTTGGACACGTCAGCCGTATTGCTACATGATGCATTATCCATGTGCCTGAAAACCAACCACATTATGTTAGTTAATGTACATTATAAGTATCTAGGACTTTAATGATACTAAATTAATATAGTGGCCCGGCGCATTTGAAATATTTCTTTTGGTGGGATTAGAAACACAATGAAAGGTTAATTAGCGTTTTACAAAAAACCGGACAAGACTCGCGTGAAGAGGGTTCCGGACATTTATAGATTTATTATAGGTTTTCCTGTTATCTATAGGCAAAGAACAATTTTTTGTATTTTTTTCAAAATTTTCGACCCTGTAGTTTCGGAGTTAAGGGGGGGGGGGTCAATTTTCGCCCATTTTCTTAAATAATTTCAAAACTATTTATCATAATATTATAAAAAAATATGTTACACAGTATAGTTAGCAAAACATTTTTCATTTTCTAATTTACCCCCCAATAGTGTCCGCCATGTTTAAAATTCATTAGTATACGTTGCACCGTCCGTCTTTGGGTCACCGATATATATATGTGTACCAAATTTCAACTCAATCGGTAGTTTCGGAGTAAATTGGCTGTGACAGACGGACAGACATACAGACAAACACGCGAGTCATCCTATAAGGGGTTCCTTTTTCCTTTTGAAGTACGGAACCCTAAAAAAAGCTAATTCTACAATCCATTTATGACTTACCAGTATGTCCTAAATAAAACTGTTTAAAAATCACTAAGTAAATACCTATCTTGATCTATGGTAATTACATACCTATTTTTGTATGAATGCTCAGATATCAGATTTGTTGCTGCGGCAGTGTCCATGTTAGTTTCTTGAGGCTGCCCCACCGACCTATAAGAAAAAGTAAATGGAGTACCTATTTCACAGATGAAATTGATAGGTAGATATAGTATTAGTATTTACTTTTCGTTTGCAAACGCCAGGCTCAGATATCGATATAGACAAAATATGATTTAATTTTATCAAAAATCTTAGAGTTCTCTAGTAGTACTGATATTTCTATACTGTGGCTTGCCAATCGCCAGGCAGAGGCATAGATACCGACCGAAAAGACAAAATATGAATTGTCAAAAATAATGGCGATCTTCGGTACTAATATTCTTATACTATGGTACGATGATCGTAAGTTTTAGACATTTACCAATCAAAGACTGAAGTAAAATAAATTATAATTTTGAGACCGAATTACAACACAAATAAAACATTTAGGTAGGTACTTACTTCTTCACATATCTTTGGAGTGCATTCTTTTTATTTGTGTCTTTTATTGCTTTACACGACTTTTTTCGCCTGCGTTGTTTATTGCCCATTATAACTAACAAACTCAAAAACAGATGGTATGGTGCGCAAAGTTGTCGCGGAAAAAACTGACACAGGTCCGTCGTCCGTAAGCGCCAGCGCGCGACTGAACGGGCCTGTCCGAGCCGCCGCGGGCGCTTTTTATTAATATTTAAACATAGTAATTAAGGAAATCATTTTATCAAGTCAAACTCTGCGAATTTGTCTATAACTAATTCGTTTCTTTAATTTAGTACAAAAATTAAATCTAAAAAATCATTAATGTAGTCATAATATTGAAAAAACATTCTAAAAAGGGGTAACTTTGCGATTTTTTTCTATCGAGTGAAGTTCATCAGGTCTTTCAACTGAATGCGATTTTGACTAGACAAGATTCTTAACTAATACATATATTTTTTTTAAATTTTAAAACACTGTATTCTTTGTCTCAGATTGATTTAAAAAACTTAAATGCGGGGCCACCTAGCCTTAAACCCTAAAATTGAGTGCGGAAGGAACAGCTGCCTATACAGGTGATAAAGGTTTCAGGACACGAAGGCCTTTTAAAAGGCTGTTTAGTTCGTCAATATTTAGTTGTGTTTTTGACGCTACTTGAGACTAGGTAAGTTCCGGAATCGCTTTAAGTAAACGCCAAAGCAAATAATTTTGTAAAGGTCTGTCGTGGGATTTGAAATTGTTTATTTTTCGGATGATACGACAAATTCATCATGAATTTTAAGAAAAGTCATTAATTCATTACCTGACTGCGGCGAAGCCCAAAAGGAGGGTTATATTCTTTTCATTTAATTGTCTTTTATATTCTTTTCATTTAATTGTCTTTTTATTGGTGTTTTTTTTTGACTAGTAATGGATAAGTATACACGGACATGAGATGCTGTACTGACCCCAAATAAATAAAAGGACAGTACCTACATCGGTGATTAACGTGAAGTAGTTTCCCGCTATTGTTTGGAATCAGTAAGAATTGCTTGCATTCATATCATTGGTTCATCAAACTTCAGACAGAAAATATTTTCGTATAAAATATCGATATTGTTCCGAGCATTGACCGCGTAACCCGATCGCGTTGATCAGCGGACCTTATCATCGATTCTCACGCTCTTCGCGTCTGGACTGACGCGCGGTGTGCTATTTATACAGAGCTACTGTTTATGTAGGGCGATCAAGGGTAGCATGACGTCATTTATAGATTTTAGCCCCGAAAACCAAAAAACAACAATCCCTTATACAACTTTCTAGAAGTTTTTGGAACGAAGTTCCTTATCGCGCGTTGTGAAAGGGGGCTAGACGGAAAAAATTCTTACGAAAAGTTGTCACGACACTTTTTGCTATAGTAAGCTATTGTAAGCTGTGTGGCGTCGCATGTTTCTCTGTCTGTCTCTCTCTCTCTTATAGAAAGCAAGCCAGATATTTTATATTTAAAATTTATATAAAAAATAATAATTAAAATAATATATATATATATTTTTTTTTTATTATTATTAATTCTTTTGGTCATTCTTGTGCTGTTTGCGATAGACTTTAACTTAGTTCCATCCGGGTGTCCCTTGACACCTCTCAAGTTTTTTTTTTCTTGTATTGGCATCTCGCAGTTCAGTCTAGGAGACTGGCATCTGCGTAACCGGGCAAAACCCGGTGGATGCCTTGAGGTTAAGGCCTCCAGCCAGTTCGTACCACATTTTATACGACGCTGTTCTATTTGAGCCAAAGGTTGACTAGTGAAGAATGCTTTGTGAGGCATTAAGTCCGCCTATATACCACTATTATGCATGAAGTTTAAATTAATAAATTAGATTAAAGAGGAAACATGTTAAAATATGTCAAATAGGTAATGACGGTAGTCTTTTCAATTTAACTTAGAATCTTTGAGTAGGTTTTTCTCCAAACAGTTGCAAAATTAAACAAGGGCGCAACCCCAATGGTATGCCTAAAGCAAAACACTTAAATAAAGAACGTAACAAAAATATTAAAAGAAAACTTTTTCTGGATCCGGATCCCGGATCCAATTAAACTCGCAAAAATGTTCAAAAGGAAGTAAATAAAAATCGTTTAGAGCACGCACGAATCCCTTTTTCGACAAATCCTACTAAATCCCTACTAACGTATAGGCGTCGCCTTAATATTTCATGAGTGTTTTTAATGTTCAAATCCTTTGGGGATTAAATGAGAATAAACAACATCCCCTTTGAAGCTTAACATCTTAAATTTGTTAAGGCGAGGCTCATAAATAAATATGGATACGGTGCACGGCGGCGAGCGAAAAGTAAAATGTAAGGAGTATGCAACTTTTCAGCCCAGAAGTAAAGGTACCAGTGGGGATAGTGAGTAAGTCAATATTGGTATTGTATTTGTCGTGGCTGGTCTACTGGTATATAGAGTAGCCAAAATTAGGTACAACGACCCTCAAACGATTAGGTACCATACACACAAAACATAGTCAAAATTTAGTTGCCAGTTCTTACAAAAAACCGTTTAGGTTTTTCACTTTTGTAGGACACTGCTGGTTATTTTCAATGACCGTCCAAAAAATTGGCTGGTTGGTCTAGATTCATGAGCTGAATTCATGGTGACCATTTGTCCGTTGATCCCTGTATAGTGATCATTGCAATTATAAACTGCTATTGTCACTCAGAACAACATTTCGTCATTAGGACATACTACTTAATAGAGGAAAAACAGCGAGAGGTATTCCTTGTCAACCACACGAATCACTCGCAAAGTTGCTTTATAAGCAAACTGTCGCAAAACAAACACATGTAAAGTTAAAAGGAAGCAAGGCTTGTTATGAAGCTTATTACCCAAGTTGACGTCACCTTGCAACTAATATGACGTCACGTCAACTTCTGTCTTTGTAAAGTTGTATTATATGTAGGAGGTGAAGTTATAAAATGGTGGAGTGGCGTTGTGGGAAGATGGTTTACTTTAGTGCCTGAAGTTAGTAATCATAAAACGCTAGGCGGGCCAAAGCTCGCTAAAAATTACAGCTAGATCATGACTAATTTTATATACTTCTAGCTAGTTGGTGTGTTTTCTCCCAAAAAGAAAGAAAGAAGACAAAGAAAGAAAGAAAAACGAAACTTGTATTTATTTGGCATTATTCACAAAAACACCTTAAATTTTAGACTTAACAGGATCTACCGGCTTGCTGTTCAGCCGGTAGATCCCGTGAAATTTTAAAAATGTGCTTCTTCCAAGGATGCCAATGTACCGTAACTGCGTAGGCTTAGTTCTTACGCACTAGTTTCCTGCAAAGGTTGAACAAAATATCGTCCCATAGGTCAGCAGTTATCTAGTGCTGACCCATAGGATGATATTCTTTATGGGACGGTATCGTGTCTAAAAACAAGGTTTTAAAAACAAGGAGAACCACACATGTGTGTGGTTAAACTACAGAAGCACATTCCCCTCTGCACTCCACGTAATCCTTTAATCCCTTACACCTTAGGGAGAACTGGGCCGATATTCCTAGCAAAAACAAACAACCCATTTGCACAACTGCATAATTGAACAGCTACTCCCAAAAACGTAATACCGTGATCACTACCAATGACAACACAAACGTAGCCAAAACTGGTACATTATTAATCACGTAAGTAGCCTAACTAACAGTTCCGTTCCGCAAACAATTAGGGACAAAAGGTTTACTGGGAACGAGCCGGAGTCTGAGGAGAGGAGACGTAATTGACCGCAGTGGATGCAATAAATATTTTTTTCTTTCTTTCTTTCAATGGTGCTTTCAAACTGGAACGGATTTCCCAGGTAGCACACATACAGTTATTTACATTACACCTTAGAACAATGCATACCCAAGTTATAATTTAAAGGTCTCAACAGAACCAAGAATAAGGCAGTTGCTGTTTTTTATTTTATTTTAATACATAAAGCCTGTCGCAAAAATATTGCAGGATAAAAATCCAAAACGAGAATATTTATAAGACCAGGGAGCAAAGGATGTAGTATTTTCTTATTTTTATGCATCGCCTATAAGAAGACATGCTGCGCCGGCACCAAATGGACTGGGATAAGGGTAAGAGAATGATGTTGGTGATGAATATGATGATGATGTTGATGATGATGATGATGATGATGATAATGATGTAGCATCACCTATTTAATAACAATTACAGTGGTGACAATTGACAACATTTCAAAACTGACACCACCTTAAAATAAAAATACCATTTCTTTATTTTCGTATCCTGAGTTCATACATGTATTTTATTTATTTTTTGATTCCTTTATTTCTAAGAAAAAAAAAGAAAACCAAAAAACATGTGATGACGTCATATATACGGCAGAATGATGTAGTTATCTTTGCCTAAGCATTCAATATTTTTTATGAAAACAATAATGTCAAACAAGACGTCAATTTGTCAATGTTGAATGTCACTGAAGTTTACATTTTTCATAAAATTGAACAATTTATTTTTCAAACTCGACGCTTTACGCTTACTGTTAGTATTATCAACTTTTGATTGATATTTCCCCAATAAAATGGATCCCAAAGAAACATATACGCCAATAAAGTAACCAAAATATTGTTTTGTACCAGCCTGCGCCAACGAGTATGACAAGCTGCCAAAGTGACAACGACAAGACAAGTGTGTCAATTTTCAATTTTTTTTGTCGTGTCACAGTAAAGCAAAGGTTATATCGCCATTCCACCGTAAGAATGACGTCATTTGGCGCTTACGTCTTTTTAGAACGCGCCGAATTTGAAACTTAAAATTATGAATGAAAAGTACATAATTTCGAAAAACAAAAAAATATGGGTGTCCTAGTTTTGGATTTGCTTTTATATTACTTAATAATACTCACAAGTTAAAAATATGAAATGTTGTCAATTGCGTCATAACGATGTGATGTGTTTGTTAGTGATCTTGTTTTATCTGCGAGTCTTTGTTACTTGAAAATATTTATATGGAAACAGCATACAATACGTGATTATAGAGCAGCGGTGGCCCAGTGGTGGCAGCGCGACTTACGAACAGTAGGTCGAATCCAGGCAGGCACATTACTTTGTGTAATTAATTTCATCACCGCTGCTCTCTGATGTCTTAGAACCAAAAAATCGAAGACGTGACCTCTACCAATCCGCACTGGGCCCGCGTGGTAGATTATAGCCCATTCCCTCTCAAAAAGAGGAGGCCTGTGTCCCAGCAGTGGGAACATTAATAGGCTGTGATGATGATATGGATTATTATTATAATAACATTCTCTCATCACATTTCAATCTTATCATATTCTCGTATACCTTCTGTTCATTCATCGATTGTTTGTGTAGTACTTATAGTAAGTACATCTACCGGTCTCCGAAACTTCGCTCCGAGCAATGTGTCTAACGTTAACAAAAGCTTAGCTTCATAGTTTGATGCTGTGTTCTTGAGTAAAGTTATAATGACTTGGGTATTACTACACACTTAATAGTCTGGTAATCCTTGGGAGAGAGAAGTACCAGATGGTTTGTTTAGTCACTCTTTGCCAGAAAGTGGAAGTTTGGATGGATTGGTTGTAAGACTTGTAAGCAAACCACATACGACTTGTTGGAGCGGACTAAAGGTGGAATCTGTATAGCAGAATAATAAAATTTTAATAAGAATAAATTGTTGTTTTTCCAGGAATCTTTTTTTAATAATTGTATTGAATAACATGCATGAAAATGTTTTGTGTATTTATAAATGATTTTATAAATACTCAAATATGTTGTAGGCAAAATTTTCTATATCATTCCCGACTAAAATTGCTGTTGCTGACATTTTTCCGCACAAAACCTGAGTATTATGAACGAAATAAAAATACAATGGTTAAAATTACAAATAATTTTGTAATGGATCGAATATTTCTAGCAGCGGCTTTTCGGAAAACCGAAATAAACCCGTATAAACCAAATAGAAATCATACCATATAAAAATCTATACACACATTTTATCAAAGGTCGAATATGTTCCTATAGGTACCTACTAGCCATCGGCCACAACTCTCATTAGACAAGTAATAGAAATAACATTTAACTATACACTATATAGCATAACAGACGGTCCACAGAGTAACTAATTTCCCAAGTTGGACATTGTTGCACAGGTCGATGCTGAAACTAAACGCGTTAATTAATATCATAGATGGGTTATGTCCTAGACGGCAAACTTGTTTTAGTGTATTATAGCTTTGGTGATATGTTTCGTAGTAGATAGGTAACTTGGACTGGCTGTATTTGCTGTGTAGTTAGTTTGGTTTATTCAATCTTAATTGTATGTCTAAATGTATTGGTGATATTGATTTAGCTTATATTCTGCTGCCAGGGTTGTGTTGTTTTGTTGTAATGGTTCGTCCTATTGTGTTAGTCTTTCAGAACAAACAGTGTTATATTATTTTGTAGGTGTTTTCTTCGTTGTTAGCAATGTTTACCTAATTAGATTATTTTACACAGTATTTGTAGACACAATACTAGGCCTGCACTGTTGTTCTATATTAACATCTATCTCTATAACTAAGAGAATTGTATCAATTAATGATATCAAAGGTAAGAGTGCTTTCTAAACTTCAGATTTGTGGTATCTACTGAAATGTTTAAGGAGGGTTGCAATTCACTCCTTCCCTTTGTCCTTTGTAGCTTGCACTATAAGATATTACTGGCGGGCCCGACCTGTCATGAATTATGAATTTTTCATGCTTGAATCGCTAGTCCAATTCTCCTGTCTAGCCAATGTACCTTCTTCTATCTTTTAGAAATGCTGAAATAATATGGATATTAGGTTACTATTATTTTACGTGATGATTCTACAAGGCAAATACAACAGTAAGAAAAACAAATACACCCAAACTTAATTATAATATCCCTACAACATCTACATAATCCCCCAAAAATCATTAAAGAAAACAAAACAAAAATATTCCCTTCATTTTCGTCGTCCCTTCACCTGTAACTGACAACAAAAGGGGAGAGGTCATCAAAGAAACAATAATAGACTTACCGATAAAGAACAGTCGAAACATACCCTTATTACCTTTCACGGGAAACGAAAACGTCCAAAGGATAGGGATGGCGAATGTTTCTATTCGTGACATCCTGGCGTTTGAGCTCCGGGAAATATGCGGCGAAATTATCCCGACATTTGATACGGATAATAGAAACCTGCATAGCAACGAGTTTACTGTGTTACAATAATATGTCCGTTTACATAAATGCTGATGTTGATTTTCAATCGGTTGCGGAATGAAATGCAATATTGTTGTTGTGAAATAAACGATGGTTTTTGTTTGCATTCAGCGCTCATTCCGTAATTGAGTGGAGAGCTTTTCATTTGCTTTGCTTTGCGGTTTACGGGCTGGCATAAATGGATGTGTTTAACTTTATCAATGTCATGGGTGGGTACTTTTAATTGTCTTGTTGCAAAGGATAGCGTTGTGAAGAAATCTCTGCTAGAATGGTCTGAAACTGTAATGGATGATGACAATCAATCGCGGTTTTTGTTCTAAATCCTAATCGTTACTCGTTGGTCTAGTAGTGGTTGTAAGCTGAGCATGAGCTCCTGGGTTCGAGTCCCGGGTCGGGCAAATAGTTATTGGGTTTATCCATCAGGAACAGTGGCAATAAGCTTGCACCCTATTACATGAGACTTAAACATAACTGGTGAAATATGGGTGTACTATGAGGTATACTTCTGCGTAACCTTTCGAGAATTGCATTTATGTTAAGTTATGTTTGATGATTTCAAAGCGAAGAATGTCTTGAGGAGGAATATTTCCGCAACCGAATCCCAAATTGTAACATCACTACTGATTACGACTATAATCCTTAGTTATTACCCAAAACGACGGAGGGAGGTGGGGCTTATCCAATGCGAGCTATGCATAGCCATGAAATACTTTGATGAATATTTGATCCGGGACCGAACGCGTTAATAATTGAACACGTTATTATAGAATTAGCACGTGATGATTAGAAATGGTACAAAGATGGCCGCGATAATTATGAAGGGAAAATCGTACCGAAAATCGTTTCTTGAAAGATGTTAATAAGCTTGCAAGGCTTTTGAATTACTCACTCTTAAAATATTAAACAGTAAATATTACTATAGAAATCGTGACTCCAGACTCGTTTTATTGCGGTAAAAATAACATAAAAATCTATTTATGGCAAACTATCGGTTGCCAGCGGCTTCGCCCGCTACAACTCGAAAATTATACAACGGGAAGATAACATCGGGATAAAAATCCCGCCCTATCCTATGTGTTAATCCAGGTTATAAGCTATCTGTGTTCCAAATTTTATCCAAATCCGTTCAGTAGTTTTTGCGTGAAAGAGTAACAAACATCCATCCATACATACATACTTACAAACTTTTGCGTTTATATATTAATATTAGTAAGATTTTGGTTCTTAGCACAAGAATCTCTTTGAAAAGTACCTATTTCTTCTTATCGTGTCTTCTTTATATACCTAGTGGTTAGTGCCTAACCTGGAGTTAGTTTTTATTCCCTATACATGATGTCAAGAAATTCTCAGGAATGCTGGTTTCTTCACGATGTGGAGTAAAGAAAAGCGAAAAACTATTTCTGCTTTTTATAAAATAAATATCAACAATATTCAACCTATCTTTAAATCTTAAAACGGGACAATTACCATGTCTAATATTAGTTTGAGTTCCCGACATTTAAGCGCTGTTGCAAGCATCTTTGATCACGGCTAAACTCCATAATATGCCGTTTTAGGTGTTAATGATAGTATCAGTGACCAAGTCATAATAAAAACTTTTTTCAGATACCCAAACTGAACCCCTGAAACAAAAGCAACACGTAACAATCTTCCTCTTATAAAAACAACTAGTTATTCATTCTTCGAACCCTCAGTAACCAGCTTACATTCCCATATCCCACCCGTTTTATTTCAAACAAGTTAAATATTACTAAAGTTAATTTAAGTTAACGTCGAGAGCATACTGCCAACATAATAACAGTGTAAGTTTATTTATTAAACTATTATAATATTGGTGTTTTACGCGTGCACCTTGCCGGGTCCAAAATTATGCCGTAAACAGGAAATTGCAAGCTAGACTCAATATTGTAGGGGAATATGAACAAGTTAATAATAATAATAATAATAATATTCCACAACTATCACACAACGCCATCTAGTCCCAAGCTAAGCAGAGCTTGTGTTATGGGTACTAGACAACTGATAAACATACTTATATATTTCTAAATACATACATATTATAGATAAATTACAGCCAGACACAGAACAAATGATCGTGCTCATCACACAAACATTTGTCCTGGGTGGGAATCGAACCCACGACCTCCGGCATAGCAGTTAGGGTCACTAACCACTAGACCAACAGGCCAGTCAATAATGGTAATGTTATGGAGAAACAGTTAATTGAGCTGATTATGTATTTAGTATAGATTAGTTTGAGTAGGACGCTATCTGGGTATACCTTGTTCATAAAGGTTACATTGTAGGGATACATAAAGCTACTGCAATCTATTTTTTTAATGTATCGTCAGCTTTATTTCTAAAGCTTTAGGTTCAAGGTTGATTGGAAAAATATGACAGTTTCGGTCGTACATGAGTGAACCAGTCCCGACATTGAAAATAAGCAAGTATTTGTACACTCTGCAGACGGTAGGACCAGATGTTTTGTTACAGGAGTTTCAATAGGGATGTTGACTGGTCAAAAAAATATAATTCTAATTATTCCGTCTGTTAGATTATCGAAAAATATGGAATACGTATTTTTTGTTTTATCAAATCAATAAAAATTGACGGAGATAAAACGCGTCAAATATTTGAGTGGGGGCTTGTGCCGTCACTGACCGCAAAAAAATCTCATACCTACTAATGTAATATGACGTGACACGAGTTCACTGAATCGTCTTCATTGTTTGTTTACGTAAAAAATGAAAAAAATATGTGGCTAATATTTTTAGGAATCTATCTGACGGACTAATTACATTTTTTTTTGTTAAATATCCTATTGTATGGCTAACTTATAGTATACAGGAAATGGAAAATATCGTGAGATGGATTCAAAAGCATGACCACTAGCAAACGCGGCACGGAGGTTTCATGATATGGGCACTAACAATATCATGAACAGAAAACGCGATATTTACAGGATGTTTTTCCGTGCTTGCAAATAGTGCCGAAATATTGGACACTCAAAACAAACAGTGAACATGGTAAATATCCCGTTTTCAGTGTTAATGAGGCATGTTACTTGCCTGTTAAATAAGTAAATGCTTCTTAATTCTTTGCCCTGCAGTTAACTAGTAGTAGTAATAATAAAGCCTGACATTAGCAAAGATTGGGGACTATTTCCCTCGTAAGGTGAAACTTTTGAGTAGCACTAGTTCCAGAGCCCAGTCTGTACTCAAAGTGAGGACTTCATCATCATTATTATCAGCCTATAATGTTCCTGCTCCAGGGACTCAGGCCTCCTCTCTAGGAGAGGGATGGGCTATAACCCACCACGCGTGCCCAGTGCGGGTTGGTAGATCCAGAAAGACCAGCATTATCATATTATTATCTTCATGTCAGTCCTGAATCACCCACTGCTGTGTATAGGCCTCTTTTATGCCACATTTCCCGGTTCTATGGCGAATAGGTGTTTCCCGCGACTTTGAAAATATCGTCGACCAAACGTGCTTTATTTGCATAACCTTAAAGTTTATTTTAAACTATCAAAATAAGTATAAATAACATATTCTTGTCAACAAATTAAACAGCATGATGTCCCACGTACAAAGTACCAAAATTACGTTCAGCGATAAACGGGAAATTCAGTAAAACAGAATATTGCAGGGTGCCCAATATTCTGCGGGATACTAAACTTATATTAAAGCTGTGTTTGCAAGGGGACACTCGTTAACCAGGTTATTAATGTGGGTTGTTGTGTGGTCGCGTATGCTCCATTTAAATTGTTTAGGTGTTAAAATATTATCATATTGTAGTTTGCTTTGGGAAAAGACTAGGCAGTTTGAGATGATGGTGGGATTGGTCGTCTAATAACATCACACCAGTAGACCTCGAAGGGGTAAGCAGTGGTGTACCTGTTCGTACAACTACATTTCGGCGGTTTAGGTCCCATGTATAATATAATAGGTAGCGGTGGCCCAATGGTGTCGGCCCCGACTTACGAACAGTAAGTCGTGTGTTCAAACCCAGGCAGGCGCATTACTTTGTGTAATTTATTTCATTACCGCTGCTCTCAAAACGGTAAAAGAAAACATCCTGAGGAAACCGGCATGTCTTAGAACCAATAATTCGGAGACATGTGACATCTACCAGCCCGCACTGGGCCCGCGTGATGTTGGATTATAGCCCATCCCTCTCATAGAGAGGAGGCCTGAGTCCCTGCAGTGGGAACAATATAGGCTGATGATGATGATGAATAGGTGGAGAACCTATTGCCAACAGCAACAACCGGTAACGAATTTAGACTACGTGGATGTAACTGAGAAATTGAGGGTGGAAAATCATCAAATGACTCCCCGCTCTGGGCAGAGCGATAAGGAGTGTCAGACTTGTACCGACTAAAAACCACCTATTTTCCTTCTTAGCCCTTTGTATCGAGGCCGCGGTATCTCTTTCGAACAACCAGCAGCCCCGACGGAAACGATGACTACTTTTCTGCTATTCTTTTCTGAGTAATTTCTTTGCGGGATCTAACTAAGACAGTTAAATTGTTTCTCAGAAACTTCGTCGACCTTCATTGTCTCAGCGCGCTATTCTGATGATCGCCAACGTTGATTCTGGCTTCACGAGCGGCCGCGGGTTGTACACTAGTTATCGCGGCCCCGACATAGAGGGCGAAGAAAGAACATGGGTGGTTTTTAGAAGTCTGACACTCCCTTTCGCTCTGCCCAAGAGCGGGAGGGGTTATTCGATGATTTTCAACCCTCCAAAAAAAAAAAAGGAGGTGCAGTGGTTTGGGAATATTGTGGTGAACTCCCAACAAGTAAAATACACTATGACTACGTGATTTGTGACCGTGGTCTGAGTAGCTATAATATAATACACAGAGCACGGTCTAGCTGTTTCAGGAATGTTATAACAATAGAAATAATTAACTTAAACACTCTGTCTTGTCGCCAAGACTCAAGCATTCCAACTCATCAAATATTTAGTTAAACCAAACAACAAAATATGAAGTTGGCTGCAAGGCGGGAAACTTCGTCACCTCGCTAACACCAGGGTCTCAACGCTAGTAAAACAAAGAGGAGCAAAACAAAAACTTTGCTAAACATTTGCCAAACAAAAACACCTGTAATTGTAAAGTGGTAGAGTTTGTTTCAGAACTCCGGGCTAACGTCCTGTTAGGCCAGTTGCACGATGCCTCTCAACAGGGATTTTGAAACTGAAGCTAGAATTTCTGATTTCTATAACATAGAAAACCATACACATAACAGCATCTTACAAACCTATGATCCACAACAAATTATTTGAATTTGAACATAATATTACTTTCTTTATTAATTTTCTAAGAAATGTATACAAGTAAGTGCCATATAGGCAAGAGGGAGGACAGCCCGTCACATTGGGAAAAATGCACACTCCGTGCATCTGTTGAGGAAGCCTGAAGAGCCTGAAGGAATTTCTTAACAACAGTTTTCCTCACCTGTGTATGGAATCCAGGACATGCCCACAGTCTCTGTGACCGAAGACAAACAAAAATTGAAACTAGAATTCAAAAATTCAAATACCTATTTTTTGTATTGTTTTTTGGATACAAATCACTGCTATCATTCGTTACGGATTCGCTAGCATTGATTTATCTATACCTGGCGGAAGTTTCCACGTGACCAGTCTCGTTCGTTCAGGAACTGCATGCCATAAACTTGCTGTATCTTCTTTTAGAGGTGTTTCTGGACGATTTCCAGTGTAAAATGCATTTATGGATCGTTGCAGGACACCTCACCGGTAACTCTTCAACAATTTTCTCCCATTAACCGTCATCAATACGTCCAGTTTATTTTGAACAAAATATAGTATATAATTTGCTGACACACAAAAGCAATGTTTGATATGCTAAAACGAGACAACGCTATGACAACACCTGAGTGCGAAAAAGAGACCAAACATCAAACCCCGTCATAAGTGTCACCTTTAAATAATCTACTCTGAAACACCTTTATAGGGTAAGACAATAAAATCACCCCTTTTTATCACCCGTCTGTAACCACCCGAAACACGGGGTTCCTAATGGTTGTTCGCTGTTTACTCCCGGACAAAAGCCGGAGCCACGCTAAATATTTTATAATATTTGCTTAATGTGCCCAGGAGCTATTTAAGGGAATCTCTACTTCATGTACCTCATTATAATATTAACTTTTGTTAAAACAAAGTTGCAGGCTCATACATAATTTTTGAATATACAAAAAATTTCGAAACAATATGAGGTAGTTACGTAAATTTAAATATCTGCTTTAGGAAAATGTATTTTTAGCCTATATCGGGACCAACAGAACTATCTTATAAAAGCTTAAGTTACAATACAAGTGTAAACCTTAAAAGCATGGAATTAAAGTTTCAAATCCCAAAGCAGCCTTAAACTTAACGTTTACTTGCATAAAGGGTCTAAGAAAATAAGGGGTTCTTAACAGGACTGTTAAGGAAGGTGCTCTTGTTGACGATATAGGGTTAAGGTAAGGTAATGCAAATTATGGCTTGTGTATTAATTAATTTTCATGACGATCCAAAATGGCGGTCTGGGAGCGTGCAGAAAATCACCATTGTACTAAGGTCAAATTATTTGATCTCACGTGTTAGAATTATATCATGTTTGCAGGTGAATCATATAAACTAGGAAGTAGTTTACAACTAAAAATAGATTCCATACACCAACCACCATTAAAAAATATATTTAAGTGGAGGAATAACCAAATATTCAAAGCCCACCGAAAAACCTAAATTTTGAACAGAACTTTAAATAAATAAAAACCTATCTCAATAGCAAGCCCTGAATCAGTATGTATACCATATTGATAGAACAAGAGTGAAATGAAGGTGTACAAGGTACACTTCTGCCTAATTCTACGGAAAAACCGGCGTGATATTCTTTCACTTATAGGTAACAGCACGATCGAATAGGGTAGTTAACAAAAAAAATAAAAACTAATTAGTCCGTCAGATAGATTCCCAAAAAATATTGGACACATATTTTTTTACGTAAACAAACAATGAAGACGATACAGTGGTTTGAAAACTCGTGTGACGTCTTTTTCCAAGACATTAGTATGACATTCTTTACCAGTGAGTGATGTCAAAATCTATGACGCTTTTTATCTTCGTCAATTTTTATTGATTTGATAAAACAAAAAATACGTATCCAATATTTTTCGATAAACTAAAAGACGGACTAAGTAGAATCATATTTTTTTTAGTTAGTAAGCATCCCTATTATCATGAAATTCTTACATCACCCCATTCTTTCATCATCAATCTCGAAGGGGTGCAAAAATTCCCTTAATATTTTTTTGTATGAAAACTGCTTCCTTTAATTATGTCCCTTAACTCCAAAGTTACCCGTTTACGTGAACTAATTAAAGGCAAAGTTTGTTTGTTTTATTAACAACAATTTTGATAATTACGGTAATTTGAAGGTACGTTAGTCATGTCCTGTTATTTTATCTGAAAAAGTTGTCCACCTCATTTTATTTGAAAAATTAAAGAGGTAATTACTAATTTTACCAGTCTTACCAAGGTGGTATCGTATTACCAATTAGGTAATACTAACTGGGTTGTGGAGATCAGGTAGGCTGCCGCTTCATGTAAAATACTGGTATGCCGTTCCATCCAGTTACACTGGAAGCCGACCATAAAGTAGCTGCGAAGGACTAGGCAGTTGATGGTAGTTTTCTAACAGCTGATTGTTGAAACAACTTTTAAATCCTTTTTTTTTGCGGGTGGAAAATCATCTAATAATCCCACCCGCTCTTGGGCAGAGCGAAAGGGAGTGCTGACTTCTACTGACTAAAAACCACCCATGTTCCTTCTTAGCCCTATATGTCAAGGCCGCGGTATCTCTTACAACATCCTGCAGCCCGACGGGCGTCGGCCATCCATGTTGCTGACATATCATTGAGGCGCGCGTGGAACACAAACGCGCCGTCGACACGGCCAGTCGTCGTCATAAGACGGACGGACGGCGAGCTAGCCCATCACTCACCGTCCACAGGCCCGCGTCTAAGGTGGCCAGAAGCCGTCACGTGGCCCCCGACGCCCGGAGCGCCTCCCGCGGCGGCTGTGACGTGAGGTTATCTCCCTCTCACGTTCCGCCACAATTATGCCATAGGCTTCATTTCTTAGATCAAGCAAAGTACTCTCGCAGTGAAGTTCATAAGTACTTTTGTATTACATGAAGATAAAATAAAAATACAAGTATCGGCTACCTAAATTATATTTTTTTTCGGTTGGCAATACAAATCTTCCAAGAAGAACAAGATAAACTAAACAAATGAACATTTTCATATCAAAGTACACTAGACTAGCTCTACAAATATTTCTTTAGGTTCAACATTGAAATTACGAGTATTACAAACCCCCATAATTTCAGCCACAAAACTCATTAGCCACCCTCGTGTTTTATTAAGAATCCGAAATCGCTCGTAAAATTAGTTTTAATGTTCGTATGGCCGTAAAATGGCCAAAGTAATTTATGGTGGATGACGTAGCTGGGACGGTAAGGTCTGTGGATTTACTCAATCATAACACGGAGGGTGCTATATGATTCATCGATGGTTTTCTACAAAACTGCTGTATCAGTTTTCGTGCAATTAGTGGCGAACTATTTTTCTTGTATCATACGCGCTCGGGGAAAGCAAAATACGAACGATGAGGGTTCAATATTGGGGGCTTAGCGTAGGACGGATAAACGGAGATGAAATCGTTTCGAATTTTCGGAAAGTTTGTGACTCAAATATCGAAAATTATATCTTTTTCACCTGCAGTCTGAAATTGGGCCTGGTCGATGGCAAGAGACTATAACCGGCAAAGTGTAACTTATCGTAACCACACTTCTGGGAATTACAAGCCCAATATTTTTACTTATTGAAAATTGATTTTCACCACATTTTAACAAACAGCACGTACAAAACAAGAAATGGAAATAAGTAAAAACGTTAACAGTCACAGTTCGATTGAACACGAAAGGACATGTTTATTATCGGAACGCATCGAATCAATTGCCGTTCAGCGTCGCGGGAAAGATAATGTTGGGGCTATGAAAGCAGTGATGGTTTCGACGAACATTGTTCTGAAAGATCGAAACACTGTTGGAAATATAAATTTGTACCGAGGTTGTGCCCACGGCATTTATATATAAACAACCCGATGCTTGAACGGCAGTGCAGGATGGGTCAGATCAAATTGGTATCGTCAAACAAGGAAGCTTTGATGCTGCACCCCGAGGGCCCAGACAAAAAAACATCCAATCAGCGATAATAATGATGGAAAGTCTAAGCAAGCGATTAATACTTTCTATTGAATCTGGGCTTAAAAGCCTTAGCTGAAAGAGCTAATCCAGATTAGGCTTTATGTATTTCTATAACGAGTTCTATTTTAAATCCCTTCAAATAACATAACAAGATTTAAAAAAAAAACTCGAGTTAGTAGAAAGCTAGAAAATTTCTAACTCGCAGGGGACGTGATCACGTGACCAGAATTTTGAATAAAAACTTATATGTAGAACATTATTTCACATGTAGTTTTTGTTAAATGTCCCAATTAGAAAAGATGTAAGTTCATGTATGTTTATGTAGCCTTCAATGCACTATAGAGGCTCACTACCACACGGTTTTAGTCAGTGCCTCTTGTTTCGTGGCCCCATCTTGTTGTCAACACCACACCCTTCTGTCATCTTTCAATCGTGTCTATTCACGTTTGTACATTAAATAGATGTTCCAATAAGATTATATTATTTACAGAAGTAAACAGTGAGTTTGTAGAGTTGACCAACATCAAGTTAGGTGGATGAAAGCTAGAAATTCTTCTAAAATCTATTGTTACTACTAATTTAAAAAGTGAGTCCTCAAATATATTTCATTTTTTTAACGTTATAGTAATGCTACTCCTTTTTTTGTTTGGGGGGGGGGTGGGGTGGGAAATCATCAAATAACCCTCCCGCTCTTGGGCCGAGGGAGTGTCAGATTTCTACTGACTAAAAACCACCCATATTCCTTCTTAGCCCTTTATGCCGCGATATCTCTTACAACAACCCGCAGTTCCGACATGAGTAATGCTACTTTCAAATTTAAAAAAAAGAGTGATAAAGAATGAAGACTAAATACAGCAAAAGTTAGTTTAGTGAATATTTTGAGTTATTCGAAAGGCCCAAGTTGCCCAACAGTTGTGTAATGAAAAATTGAACCTCCTTGTAACCAAAGCCTCCGCACAAACAAATCGTGTGGGACCCAGCAGCTGATTCAACACTGTTTTTCTCCCCACATGAAAAGAAAAACATGATAACCGAATCACGGCCCTTTACCATTAAAAATAGCAATGCGAAACACCGTGCGTTTCCAGTAGAGCGGGCACAAGGGTGGGTAGACATTGGCTTTGTTAGGTAAACGCACATATTGTGAGGAAAATCACGTTCCCTATACTGAATATCTGATTTGGGTTCCCTCGACGTTTTTTTGCGTTTTCGAAACCAGTTGCTAGCGCCAATTTTTTTGAGGAGTGGCCTTGCGATTTTTTTTCGTATTCCGTTAGAATTCCATCGTAAACGTGTATTTTGTGAAAGTGAATGTGTTAAAATAAGTCGTTTAAATTGATGTTTTGTTTATTATTGTCTTTTTACTCTGGATGCTCTTAACTAGCACGTCTTTCTATATCGATTTCACTTATAATAAAATGATACATCTCAACACGATGAGGTTACCAAGAGTTTGGTAGCAATATTTTGATTTTGATTTAAAAGAGTGTACATGGAGTTTCTTGTCCGTTCTTCTCTACTGAGATCTTCGGTTTGTACTACTCTACTTTCACAAGTTATTAGGCCTTTTTTTTTTTTGGTGGGTGTAAAATCATCGAATAACCCCTTCCGCTCTTGGGCAGAGCGAAAGGGAGAGTCAGACTTCTACTGACTAAAAACCACCCATGTTCCTTCTGCGCCCTGTATGTCGAGGCCGCGATAACCTGTGGACAACCCGCGGCCCCGACGGGCGTCGGCCCTTTCGGGCCCCTCCCATGTTGCTGACATCTCTTTGAGGCGCGCGTGGAACACGAACGCGCCGTCGACACGGCCTGTTTTCGTCTTAAGACGGACGGACGGCGAGTTAGCCCATCACTCACCGTCCACAGGCCCGCGTCTACGGTGGCCGGAGGTCATCGCGGGACCCCCGACGCCCGGAGCGCCTCCCGCGGCGGCTGGGACGAGAGGTTCTCTCCCTCTCGCGTTCCGCTACCTCCTTTGCTAGCATCACTGCTTCGCAGAAGGAGGCGACGGCGTCCCATTCCTCCTCGCCCCGGACCATGGCTTGCACCAGGGCCGGGCGCGAGAGGTTGGCCGCCGCCGATCGCCGCTACGAGAACACGGCGGGGCTCCGCCCAAGCGGGGCACACCTCCACTGTGTGCTCCACCGTGTCCTCCGGCCGATCCTCGCAATGGTGGCATCCGGGCGTTTCCTCCCGCCTGATTCGGTGCAGGTACCTCCCGAAACAACCGTGTCCGGTGAGGACCTGCGTCAGACGGAAGGTGAGGGCGCCGTGGCGCCTCTCTAGCCACTCCTCAAAGAGGGGACTTACCGCCACTATCGTGGCGTGCCCTGCATGGGGTTGCGACAGTCGCTGTCTCCATGTCGCCATGAGATCGCACCGGAGGTCTGTCCGCCGCGCAGCAATTTGCCGCGGCAGCGGAGTGACCCCCCAGCGCAGCGCCTCCGCGCGCCATTGATGCAGGCGCGCGAGGACTATCGCCTCAAGATCCCACGGCGGCAATCCGGCAAGGAGGTTCGCCGCTTCGCGGGAGATCGTGCGGTACCCCCGTACCATCCTTACGGCCATGACCTTTTGGGGCACGTTCAGGTAGTGGGCGGCCCGCTCCTCAAAGCAGGCGCCCACACCGGGGCCCCGTAAAGGGCCATGGACCGCACGATCCCCGCATAGAGCCTCCGGCAGGAGGCGTTTGGCCCCCCCAGATTGGGCAAGAGCCACCTAAAGGCAGCCCCGGCCCGCTCCAGTCTGGGAGCCAAACGTCGGAAATGCTCCACGAAGTTCCACCGACTGTCGAGGACGAGTCCTAGGTATTTCAAAGTACACTCGACGCCGATGGGAACCCCTCCCACCATTAACTGGGATCCCGACAGCAGCGCATTCCCACGTCCATGGAAGCCCATGGCCTCCGACTTGTGAAGCGCCACCTCGAGACCCAGCTGCCGGATTCTCTCTACGACTATCGCAACCCCGCGTGTCAAATTGTCGGCCGCCGCCTCGTAGGACCCACCCTGAGCTAGCACCAGCGTATCATCCGCGTAGCAGACTACGCTGACGCCGCTAGGGAGGTCGGGGCGCAGCACCCAGTCGTAACCGATGTTCCACAAGGGCGGCCCCAGAACCGATCCCTGTGGAACAGCGCACGACATCTCTCGCCGGTTCCACTGTCCGTCTTGACCAGGGTAGATGACAGCCCTGTCTGTCAAATAGTCCCCGACCACACGACGAAGGTAGGTCGGCACCCGGTGATACCGGAGTGCCTCCCTAATGCAGCTCCAGGGCATAGTGTTGAAGGCGTTGGCGATGTCAAGAGACACCGCCAAGACCACACCGCCCCGAGAGACCGCAGCCCCCGTCGTGAGGGCTCTCACAAGTTATTAGGCCTTGTGACTGAATGTTCCTTCGCTGTAAATGCTTCCAGTTTAAAGATTTGTTCGTTTATGGCCCCATCAGTCACGACGAAATATTTGTAATGTGGCAAAGGTCTTAAAGGCATAAACCTTCTCCTAATTAATAAAAAAAACCAGCAAAAATAATAACGTCGAAATTAATCATAAAGTTCATAAACCCAAAGCAGACCTTAAAACTTCCAGTGCGATAGAGGGTCCAAAAAAACTCTAAAGCTTAAAAAACTTAAATCATTAGCGTGGCTACAACGCGAACGGCCAGACAGCAGGTTCTGTTAGCTTTCAAAACAATTTACATTGAGTTTCAGTTTCAAGTGGCCGGCGGAATATTTCGATGAGAAAAATTAACTGTTGCATAGTTTATGGGAAATATTTACTGGACATTTTTTTCGTTTTGTTGAGGAAATGCGGAGCTCGACTGTGTTAGTGTCAAATTAATGATATTGATACTTATTATTATATCTACTGGTAGAATAGTGTATGTACTAGGCAGTGGCGTGCAGTGGTTCTTTGCGATATGTAGGCTACGAATAATTGACAGGAAAAAAAAAGTCACATTTACCTGTACTTAATATTTAAAAATAAGCCTGTAAAAACAAAAGTTATACGTACCTACAATTCAAAAGAAGCACACTTAAAACATTGTGCTAGTTGATGCTTTGAATAGTAAAAGGGGCATGGAGGTAATTTAAGTAAAGTTAAAACCTGAAAAACTAGTATTTACAAAAACAGCTGTGCAAAATTTGGAACTTTGACCCCCAATATCTCTGTAACTAGAGGGTTCCCAGGTATGACCTAGAACAAAAAAAAGATCGCAATGGTGGGGAGAACAAGTGCCCTTCGTTTGCGTTAAGGGTCATTTTACACCCTCTATGTTTTTCTGATAGGTCATGCTTTTTGGCCGAGGAATGAAAATGATGTATTAAACAAAATGCACGGAAAACAAAATAATTTATTTGTGTGTATGCAGCCACACAGCCAGGTAAATGTTGTATAATTATGAGGATTGAAATGACGAGTACGCGATGAATTACCATATTTTTGGATTAATTCTCGTAATTCGGGTACACATCTATCTTTAGATACTACTTGAAACTTACGCTACTTGAGAAAACTTATAACCTTTAATATCCAACAACCCACATTATCAGCACAAACTTCACAAGTAAATACCATTGTTATTTGTTAGGTTACACACCAAAACACACACAACAAAAAAAGGTTATACACGACAAAATTTATATTTACACTACTGTTAATGATGTTAACTGTACGTTTTCGGTTTCAAAACAAAATCGCGCTATATATTGCTTGTCATAACAATGAAACAGTAATGGCTTCCTCTTACGTAAAAAATAATTTCTAGGTTATTATTGTCGATAGAAAAATACTAGCAAATAAAATTGCATAATTTTCATATAGAGTTTGTTCACAACAGCAGTCAACTTTTTTTGCAGGATTATACGACGAAATTCATCAATGGTGACAAGTTGACAACATTACGAACATCAAACTAAACAGGTGCTGCGCTCTATGCACGGAAGCCCGAAGTTCGTGAAGCGCGAAATTAAAATTTCCATACGTTTTTGCAATTTGCAGGCCAGTGCTAGGTTGTATGTTCATTAAAATATGATTCCCGGTTTTAAGACGTATGTAGTCATATTTTATTCAACATACAACCTAGCACTGGCCTACAAATTGCAAAAAAATGCAAGTTTTGAACTTGCATTTTACTACAGTCTTAGCTACAGTCGTAGGGTCGTAGGAGCTGCTGCGTTAAAATTGCGAAAATCTATGTATGTGTGCGGTTCATAGACACGGCCATACGCACCGATGTGACGCTGTGTGCATACAATTATGAATGGGTTTTAGACAAGTCGAGTGTTTGCCTATAAGATTCGTACTAATCGTAGTCCTTGTCAATGAGTTTTAGTGGGACGCGAAAAATTGCTATAAGTATTTTAACAGGAGTTTGAACTTTTTTATGATTAATTTGTACATAGTGTTATTTTATTCCATCGTTAATTACTTATAAGAAATGCTCAGTTGGTAAGGTAGGCTAAGCCTAAGAGCCTATATAGGGCGCAAGCCCCTGGTACTAGGTAGAATACAGAACAGTGTAATTGGCCCCCAACATTATATTATGACAGTTGTTTGAATTTTTGGTTGTTGCTGGGTAGTTTTTTCCACCACATCTTCTTTCCAGTTTTAATACTAGGGAAGTCGAACAGTAGGCATTTTGGGCGATTGTCTCTGGACGTTTAAAAAGATCTGCGTATTTTGAATAATTGTTTTTTTGTTACGATTTGTTTCTATGATCCATAAATTAAGTAATAGTAAATTAAAATACCAAGAATAGGGGATCGGGCTGGGTCAAAAAATATGATTCTAATTAGTCCGTCAGTTAAATTATCGCAAAATATTGGAAACGTGTCTTTTGTTGAATCAAATTAATAAAAAATGACGGAGATAAAACGCCTCAAAGATCATGAGTGTTGTGATGTCATTTGTAGGTAAAAAATGTACTTACTGACATGTGACATTTTCGAGGAGTTCTAGAGTTTTTGAAGCACTGTATCGTCTTCATTTTTTGTTCAAGAAAAAGTATGTGTTCAATATTGTTTGGAAATCTATCTGACGGACTAATTAGTTTTTTTTTTGTCCGATCCCCTATTATAAAAGGTATTCATACTGCCTGTGCTAGAAAGAGATCGATGATGTTAATGGATCTCATTCACACGCCAACCCTTCCACATTATAGAAACACCCCGCACTTCTAAATCCGGAAACACGGTAATTCTATAACGGAATATTAAAAAAGGGACTTATATCCTGCGATATGAGAGGCACAGGATACAGCCAGTTTTCAGCTGAAAAACATTTTTCATAATCTGAAAACGGCGGTAAGTACGAGCATTTCAGCACCGCATTACGAGAAGATATGAAAGGCGTGTTATTTTTAATCCCGCCATTCAGTGGCCGATTCAGCTCAAAATATTTTTTAATGAAAGTTATTTTTGCAGTCTGTTATTTTAGAATAGAATTTTTTGCAAGTTTTTGTTTGATGGACTACTGGGGTTTTCACAACGTTCGTTACGAACTAGCCAGAAAGTATCGGCAATCGTGTCGTGTGCTCGTCAGAGATGTCGAGATGAATTTTGGTATCTTTCGATGTGCAGACTTTTATATTTCGTTTCGTGCTTTATCGGTCGGTGGGTACTTTATACCATCGTAGTATCTTTAATTTCCTCTCTGTTGATATTTTGGTGGTCTTTACAGTAAAAGCTTCATGGGTATAGTGGTCGATTGCTGAGAATGAGGTCCTGGCAGTCCTCTTGGGCAGAGCGAAAGGGAGTGTCAGACTTCTACTGACTAATAACCACACATGTTCTTTCTTAGCCCTATATGTCAAAACCGCGGTATCTCTCACAACATCCCGCAGCCCACAACATCCCGCAGCCCACAACATCTCGCACCCCACAACATCCCGCAGCCCACAACATCCTGCAGCCCACAAAATCCCGCAGGCCAACAAGGCCTCAGATTTCTTTTTCCTTTATCGAGTTCCAGTGCGCACAATGCAATACAAAACAATAAATTAGTAGCACAATTAACAGGGGAGGTAACAAGAGCAGTAATCAACCGGCCGAAGGGAACCGCTATGAATGTTAAAACGCTTCGTTTGCAATAATTCTTCGTAGTTTTAAAATTGGTGCTATTTGTCAACGTTTTTTTGTGTTTAAAACGGCCATTTTGATTCGTATTGTCATTAGTGCGCCATTTTGTTGCGTTACTTGGAATAGGCGTTACAAACCAACCAACTGTCTTAGAAAACCATTTTTCAAACTCGAAAGATTGGAAATAGAATTGTGGATATTGAAGCTACTAATAGGTTAGTTAGCAAAAAAATACAAATTTTTCCGTCAGATAGATTACCAAAAAATATTCGACACGTATTTTTTCTTCTTTCACGTAAGCAAACAATGAAGACTATACAGTGCTTTGAAAACTCGTGTGACGTCGTATTCTAAGACATTAGTATGTCAAAACAAAAGTTACCTGTTGGTCTAGTGGACACAGGACAAATGTTTGTGTGATGAGCACGATCATTTGTTCTGTGTCTGGGTGTAATTTATCTATAATAATGTATGTATTTAGAAATATATAAGTATGTTTATCAGTTGTCTAGTACCCATAACACAAGCTCTGCTTAGCTTGGGACTAGATGGCGTTGTGTGATAGTTGTGGAATATTATTATTATTATTAATTAGAATCATATTTTTTTAGTCAGTAAACATCTCTATTTAGCAGAAGGCTGCAATAAACTGACTCGATTTATTTCATTGATAAAGTCTTTAAGCGGATAAATAAGCCAAATTGCTAACGTATTCAGCTACACAACAAACAAAGCTCAGTAATGTGGTTTACATTTTCTTTGTACTCCTTATCGAATATCATCCTATCTAATATTAAATCCCTTATCGTTTTATTCCATAAAGCTTAAAAAAAATTCCTTACAAAATATTATTACCAGTTTATCAACATCGTACAAGAGGAGTCAACATCTGAATATTGAATTACGAAGCTTTTCCGACAAAACATCCTGCCGATGCAGCTGGGATAGACCTCAAAAGAGTATGAAAGGAAAATTCAGATTTTGCGGAACACATATTGACATTAAAACGCTTTGAACATAAGAATAATGCAAAACACGCGCGCTTAAAAGAACGTGGCAAAAGTGTATGAGTAATAGATGCAATGAATAGCTGTAGAAAATTTTTGTTCAGATTGTAATGTTGAGAATTTTTCGGATAATTCCATGTAACAATTTCTGCTGAGAGGCTTTTTAAATGAAAAGGTGGAGAATGTTGAAATAGAAATAGCTAGCGAAGTACACACTTATTTAGGAGAATGTTTTAATATGTTGCCGCATATTTTCTGGAATATAAATGTAAGGTGCTTAGGTTACATGGCGTTTTATTTTGACATCACAACATGCTTAAAATACTGCTCTAAAGAACAGGTATTTGTCATTAAGTATTGAGATACACACGTAGTATGATGTAGAAGCATCGTATGTCATCAAATACTGTCACTTGTCACCTACTAGCAACAAAGTTGCGCACAAATAAAATGCAAAACTACACACGTTTTCTTTTGTCTAGGAGTTAAATAAGTTAGAGTACAGAAAGGTCAATAGACATTTTGCGGCAGCTGTAAACAAAGATTTTATTATCGTAACGTCTTCCTTTCCTAATAAAGACAAGTGATAGCGGTCTTTGCATATAAATAAGTCCTTACACACGATCTCATGAAAAATCGATAGTGGGTTTAAGCCAGTAGCTAATAAAGACGCGAATTCAAGATAGCAACAGTTTGGCAACACACCATACATAAGTAAGCAACTTTTTACCGTGTTTCTAGAAGGCAACATCTCAAGGACTGAGAGGCCATATCTCCAACAAAATGACCTTCCTTTATAAAATATTCAAAGGCAAAAGGACGGAATTCTTAGAAATAATAATTATTACACAGTAAAAGCAAGATCGTAGGAAAACAGTACCGGGGGTAGTGCCGAAATTTTTATTTCAATAAAATTTGTCATTGCCCCAGATCAAACAAAAAGAGAAAAAGCGTTGCTCCTTGAATTTGATAAGGAAAACCGTTTCAAAGGACTTTGGTTATTCATGAACCTTCGGAGGTTAACATAAATAATAACTTTCTGTACACTAATGTAGGAGAATGAAAGAAATCATTTCCCTTCTAAGACTTCATAAGACTGTCGCTTTGGAATTTGGAGTAAATAACATGATTATAATTGCTTAGCATTGTTATTTTGTAAAACAAACAAAATAAGCCTTTGTAAATCGTTCATAACATTGATTTGATTTTGATACGTTTCCAAAGTTACCAAAAACCATGAAATTTTATAACCAACAAGTCTGAGTACATCATTGAATTCAACCATGCAAATAACGTAACCGTTTTAACCCTTTACAAAATATTGATATTGAGGGACTTTGTTAAATGTAAAATGGGCCTTTTGCTGTGCAATTTTGAATTTTAAACTCTGAACTGTAATGTTTACTTTCAACTGTCAACAGCCCCGTCGATCGCGAAACTTGTTTAATTTAGGCCTGACGCACCTTTGTGTGATGATAAAATAAAAAAAGTTTTTCCCTACATTTGCCCAATACCCGGCGCGATCAGCGCGTCAAAGAGAATTTTTGATGGTGAATTTGATTAAAATGTGTACGGGAGAAAAATAAAGAGTTTTTCGCAGAAAAAGGGCAATATTTATTATTGATTGAGTCTTGGTTATTGGTGTGCCTGGCACCGGGCTTACGGAAGATTTAATTATTTTGACACTTTGCTTTAAATTCTGAATATTCCAAGCATCTATCAGGTGCTCGTTCAGAAACTTTAATGCACAACTTCACAGACACAGGCCTCAGTCAGAACTGATGTTTGCGCATCGAAATTCAAACCTATAACATAATTAATCCTGAATATCGAATCAAATAGCATTGAAAATGGCTTTCGAAAGCCCGTCTCCTCTTGAGCCACTTACCAATGCTAATGCCGGCTTTTAGTTCCATTTGCAAATGTAAATTAGTTGACAGGGGCTCAATCTATGATAGTTTCGTTGACTGTCTCGACCGACCGCATCAATCTACCTTTATGCGATAATGCTTGGTGTCCCTCAAGGGTCTATAATTGGTACAGATTTATTTGTAATGCATATTAATTTGGTTTGATGTTTATGTATAAGGTCCAAATGTGATCGTGAGATTTGTTCATGTTACGTATTTTTTTCGTTAATGAGCCCCGCATAGTTCAGTAACCTAACCTAAAATGATCTTAAAAATAGTCAAGCATAGTTTTTCAGTTACCTACCTAATGATTCGTTATTTCTAGACATACGCTTTGTAGTTTTCCATTGCAGTCTCTAAGCTTTTAAGCACTAGTGAAGTATGCACTATGCAGCATCATTTATAAAACACAGGAACTAACTAAGAACAAAACTAAACAGTGATAAATCTTCGTTTTGCACACAATTATTCTCGTCTGCTACACGACTTATGTTTCAATGTCTGCCTTCAGCTGGAGCTCGCACTTCATTTGTTCCTGTCGAAAACCCCTTGCTAGCTAAAGTGTTTGTTTTTAAAACGATCTGCAAGAGGGCTATTATTGTTCCTATACTTCCTATTTTATCTCTGGAAGATGGAGCTTCGTTTCGTGTAGAACTGTCTGGGTGTAAAAGGAGCTTTATTAATTGAACGCGAGAGTTTCAATGTATCGGTTATGGTCTTTGACAGTTAGTTTAGTTGTAGTATTGGAGCTTGGAAAGATCATTATGATTGCGAATATGATCCTGGTTTCTTAGAGATAAGTTACGTAGATCCTTGAATGTTTGTTATTAAACAACGTCAAATACGTGCTCTAAATGTTCATTTGGAGCAAATAACTAACCTTACCTATGTCACAAAATTCAACTACTCAACCAGATTAATACAACACATGTTGTTTTGGTATTCAGTGGAATTTAAATTACCAAAATTGTTTGCTCACAAAACAGAAATGCGATACAACAGCCGAATCCCAATCATTAGCTTCTAAATCGAGGAAGTACGTTCACAGACAAAGCGTTACCCGTTTGATGGTAGACCACAATTTCACTCACGGACAAATTGTAGGTAAGGCTGAAGGCACATTGTGGGGTTGTCGTATTACGAAGGACCTCTTACTACCCCTCTTAGCGGTAATTAGTTAGCGACCTTCCTGATTCAAAGGGATGAATGCAATGTTTTACATCAATAGTTTCTAGATTAAATTAAGTTTGGGAGTAATTGAAAACATGAAATAAATCAAGTAGCGTATAAGTCGTATTTGGTTAAAAAGGAAACTTCGTGAAAGTTTTGAGTGTGGCGAAGTTTCTTTCGTAAATGGTTTTACCATCAGTTATTATTCAGTTGGTTGTTCATAATCGTCGCATTATTTATTGTTATGTTGATTTCATTATTTCGTGAATACTCCAACATTACCTGAAAAAAGAGAAAATGGTTTTAGTACGTGTTGAATTAGTTTGATGAATTAAGAATTATGGAAACAACTTTTTAAAAAGAAAACTAGTTATAAACTCTCATTTTGTTTGCCAATGAAAGGATTATGAATATAATAAGTTAACTATGTGGAAGTAAGTATTAAGTTGTGGAAGTAACGTTTTGAGTATGAATGTTGACTTATAGCGGAGGGAGACCTAAGAAACAATGGATGGACTGTGTGAAGGATGATATAGCTAGAAAAGAGATATCCGACGAGATGACAATTAATAGAGAAATATGGAAGAAGAAAAATTGCTGCTTGAAACCCTAATAAATTGGGATAAGGGCAAGAAAATAGAAGAATTCAAATATTCAAAATATTTTTTGGCTATTCCAGGAAACAACATACAGCACGATATAAATATGATGACACCAAAATCATACCCATAAACCCAAAAACCACACCACCTTTATAAAAATATACTGGTGTGTTATACCACAGTATCTATTACAGTAATGGAAACCCATATTGCTTCAGCACGCCAATAAACCGTCTCGTGACACTAAACCTTATGAGCCGGGTCCCTGAATTATCTACGACAGCCGTAAACTTTGTTTCGTCATGCGCTGGGTATTGTCCTTTATTTTCTACTTTTCGTGGCTAGATAGTTTTATTGAATTAAGTACAAGCACGCTGGGATAAAGGCTCATTTTCAAGATTGGAGGATTCAGGATAGTGCTTCAAACCTATGTTGAGGCTAGAATTTTATTCGATTTTGAGTTTAAATTATTCTTGGTCTGTCTAGCGTCTTTGAAATGAATTCTTTATAACTTTACTAAAATAAAAAGATATGACGGTACTCTCGTATTATATTTCTTTTCTATTTCTGAGAAGACAGAGGTCAGTTTTACTAAAGTTTTGTGATATTTATTTGAGTGGACATGTTCTTGAGTGCAGACCGCGCATTGGCAAGCGAAAGGTGGGACGCCCTCAGGCTCGGTGGAGCGATGATCTTCGCAGAGTGGCTGGTAACAACTGGATGAGAGTTGCCGAAAATCGAGTTGAGTGGCGCAAGATTAAAGGGGCCTATATCCAGCAGTGGATTGCAATAGGCTGATGATGATGATGGGGTAGTTATTTACCATATTTGCAAACTACATTTTACTGAACTAAAATTCAGGATGTGCTGGTTGGAATTGAAAAATTATTTTTGTGTTGTATAGTCCATTCATCGAGGAAGGCTTTAGGCTATGTAACATGGACGTGGGAATGCGCTGCCGTCGGGATCCCAGTTAATGGTGGGAGGGGTTCCCATCGGCGTCGAGTGTACTTTGAAGTACCTAGGACTCGTCCTCGACAGCCGGTGGAACTTCGTGGAGCATTTCCGACGTTTGGCTCCCAGACTGGAGCTGGCCGGGGCTGCCTTTAGGTGGCTCTTGCCTAATATGGGGGGGGCCAAACGCCTCCTGCCGGAGGCTCTACGCGGGGATCGTGCGGTCCATGGCCCTTTACGGGGCCCCGGTGTGGGCGCCTGCTTTGAGGAAGCGGGCCGCCCACTACCTGAACGTGCCCCAAAAGGTCATGGCCGTAAGGATGGTACGGGGGTACCGCACGATCTCCCGCGAAGCGGCGAACCTCCTTGCCGGATTGCCGCCGTGGGATTTGGAGGCGATAGTCCTCGCGCGCCTGCATCAATGGCGCGCGGAGGCGCTGCGCCGGGGGGTCACTCCGCTGCCGCGGCAAATTGCTGCACGGCGGACAGACCTCCGGTGCGATCTCATGGCGACATGGAGACAGTGACTGTCGCAACCCCGTGCAGGGCACGCCACGATAGTGGCGGTAAGTCCCCTCTTTGAGGAGTGGCTAGAGAGGCGCCACGGCGCCCTCACCTTCCGACTGACGCAGGTCTTCACCGGACACGGTTGTTTCGGGAGGTACCTGCACCGAATCAGGTGGGAGGAAACGCCCGGATGCCACCATTGTGAGGATCGGCCGGAGGACACGGTGGAATACACAGTGGAGGTGTGCCCCGCTTGGGCGGTGCCCCGCCGTGTTCTCGTAGCGACGATCGGCGGCGGCGACCTCTCGCGCCCGGCCCTGGTGCAAGCCATGGTCCGGGGCAAGGAGGAATGGGACGCCGTCGCCTCCTTCTGCGAAGCAGTGATGCTAGCGAAGGAGGTGGCGGAACGCGAGAGGGAGAGAACCTCTCGTCCCAGCCGCCGCGGGAGGCGCTCCGGGCGTCGGGGGTCCCGCGAAGACCTCCGGCCACCGTAGACGCGGGCCTGTGGACGGTGAGTGATGGGCTAACTCGCCGTCCGTCCGTCTCACGACGAAAACAGGCCGTGTCGACGGCGCGTTCGTGTTCCACGCGCGCCTCAAAGAGATGTCAGCAACATGGGAGGGGCCTGAAAGGGCCGACGCCTGTCGGGGCTGCGGGTAGTCCTCTGGTTATCGCGGCCTCGATATAGAGGGCGAAGAAGGAACATGGGTGGTTTTTAGTCAGTAGAAGTCTGACACTCCCTTTCGCTCTGCCCAAGAGCGGGAGGGGTTATTCGATGATTTTTAACATCAACATAACGTAACATCACGGTACGACCAATGAGAGTGGAGCATAAATGAAAAATGAAACGATATTCCTTATTGAGAGCTTCCGTTGCGTGCGCTGCGAAAATGGTTTAAGTTATGCAAATATCATGTGTGAAAGAAATGTTCCTCTTTAAAGGTTCTACAAAGAAGTCCGAAGATTGACTCACTGTAACCATTTTTTACTATTGAAATGTTAGGTTAAATAGAACTATTTTTGAGAATTTATTATCTATTTAACCCATTTGGTATTAATCTATATCTGAATAAATGTGTTTCTTAGAACGGAAATTTAATATGGAATATTTGCTCCTTTTACTCTATATAGTTTCAACAAATATTTGAAAAGATATCGCAATGTTAAAATGTCCGCGCGACAAAATAATTACGCGGTCCGGCCTTCGCGTCCCGATTTAGATACGTAGAGATTATGGCCTCCAGGAAATTCTAATTCTAATTCTTTATATTTTTTCCATAATTTTTACAAGGTGTTATTGAATATTGTTTGTGATTATTGGTGGCCCAGTTGTGGCCGGCCCCGACTTACGAACAGTTGGTCGTGGGTTCGAACCCAAGCAGGCGCATTACTTTGTGTAATTTATTTCATCGCCACTGCTCTCAAAACGCGCCAAAAATGCCTAAAAGGCTGGCAGCATTCCCACGTTGGATGGCAATACTTTTTTTTGCCGCATGGCAGTTTCCTGAAATATGAAGTAGGCACTCGGACCTCATGGTCCCAGTGTTTCAACCCCAAACGGCTCAAACACATAATTACCAATAAAGTTACTGTATTCGCGCCGTTTAATGTTTTCAGGACTTGGTTTTATTTATTTAATCTGTATAAGGCTTGACATTTACGTTCCCAGAAAAACCAGGCTTTTAGTATGAGCTATTTCTACTTCAATACATTTCTGCGCAAACCAGTAATATCTGGTCGAATCCGCCGCAAATTGGATTGGACCGCAGTGCCGTACCGCGACTTTTGCATCGTAACGTCTATTTTATTTATTTTCTACTGTAAAAGTACCATGATTTTTACATGCCGTCAGAATGTTGTAGAATATTCAACGTGTCTCCGAATTTGTGTAGTTTAATATAAAACCTTGTGAGGAACTTTAGATTTAGTTTTGGACTGGGTTTAGGAAACTACCTTACAAATGTTGTATTTCTGCAAAAATACAATCAAATTGATAATTACTTAGTTTCCAAAAAATATATATGCTTTCAACAAAATCAATGCCCGAAGTGCCATGAAACTGTCATGGATGAGTCTATTGCTCATAAAACCGTGATAGACGCTACACATAAAACAAAGTGAAGCCATAGATCCCTTCGGCCGACGCTGGCAGTTAGAGATACATACATAAATCCTTGAGACGGTTACTGATGCATCTCAGAGTACATCTAATTACCTCGGTATGCACTAATCTATCATGCTCCGAACTACGATTTAGAAATGGCATGAGTTTAGACATCTCATGTAAGATATTGATATCACTAAAGAGCTCCGAACGTAAGAGCTTCTGATTCTCTATTAAAATACACAAAATTGTGAAAATAATATTTTTTTACCGGGTTGTCACGTAGCACAATTCTAAACACGTTTCTAAACAGTTTACTCTTATGTATGTTTTGCATACGCTGATAAGCTTCGAAACAACAATTTTGAGAATTTCGCTTGCACAGAAATCCTCATTTTATTCACAAAAATGAAAAAGCACGAAAAACTATAAGGACAGAAAACTCGTGGCTGAGTAAAATTTGTAGTCGCGGTTTCCTCTTTAACATCGCATCGTTTCCATTTTGTATCATTTTAAGATATTTTATTACCTCTCCCGTCTGTGTCAGTTCCACGTCACGTTACCCGTAAAATTTAATTTGTCACAAATATGCGGTAACTTTATATGCTGACAAAGAAATATGAAAGTTCCCGGTTAAAATTCAGGACCCCTTTTTTGCTGTCGTCGGGGCAAAGTGATCGGCCGTTTTTATTTTTGTTTGCAAGAATGGTAATATGTTTCCAGCCGTAATCAAATCTACAACGAAACGGTTTTAAAATTAATTTGCAATGCTGTCGTTTCATGAAATATTTCGTTACGGTTCGTTTATTTTGGTTTTTTTTTGTGTTCTGTTGCTTCAACATATACGACAAATTATTGAGACATCTAGGCAAAAAAACGACAACAGCGTTGTATTGTACAGCATTATAACCAAAAAAATAATTTTCGCGAAAAAAAAAGCCTCAAACATTCCCAAGTACGAAAACTAAGTTGACCGCTTTCTGTACCACTAACAAAACAAGAAGTTATTTCAAATAATTTGCTGACAAAAACAGGACAATAGCATCAGATGAACTGCTAAGACTGTCCAGAATATGTCAGCGTATTGTTCCCTTGCCCTTTGATAGGATTATTGTCAAACGCTTTTGTCTACGGTACCTTTGTGAAGTTTACGCCGTGAATGCCGCCATTGTTAATTAAGGTACGAAAGGTACCAATTTAGGCAGTTTTGATGGCAGAAGAGCCGAAACTGATGTCGGAAGACCTTTTTAAAACGTGTTTTAAGCAGCAAACTCAAGTCAATACTGATGACCCGGAAGCGTTGATGTTTCAAAGGTAGTCCTTTGATGTTGTTTTGTTACAGAATTTCCGATGGATTTAGAAAATAAATTAAACAATACAAGTTCTGAAATTGCTTTAAGACACCCCTGACGTCCGTCACTCAACTTTCGCTGAAAGATAAAATTCGTGCAGAAAATGAGTGTGTATAATAAAATTACACGTACTGTATTCAGTGTCAGGTTATTACACTAACTTGTGCCAGCGGCTTAGCCCGCTACAACTCGAAAATTATCACACGGGAAGATACAATCGGGATAAAAACTATCCTGTGTTAATCCAGGTTTTAAACTATCTGTGTACCAAATTTTATCCAAATCCGTTCAGTAGTTTTTGCGTAAAAGAGTAACAAACATCCATCCATACATACAGGGTGTAAATTAACCCTTCACACATACGTCAACCAAGCATTCTACACATCAAACTAAGATACGCAAAAATTTTTACTGGGAAACGACTTTTTTTTTGGGGGTCAAAAATCTCATTTTACGGATGCTTTGAATAGTAAACGGGTCATGGAGGTAATTTAAGTAAAGTTATAACCTGAAAAACTAGTATTTACAAAAACAGCTGTGCAAAATTTGGAACTTTGACCCCCAATATCTCCGTAACTAGGGGGTTTCCAGGTATGGTCTAGAAGAAAAAAATCATCGCAGTAGTGGGGAGATCAAGTGCCTTTCGTTTGCGTCAAGGGTACTTTTACACCCTTTATACATACCTACTATAGGTACATAGGTACTTACAAACTTTCGCGTTTATAATACCTACATATTAGAAGGAAATATTAGAAGAGATTATTAAACACTGACTTTCATCGAGACTGACAAATAATTCTATACATTTTTTGTCTTTTTAACCGACTTCTAAAAAAAGATGGAGGTTCTCAATTCGGTTTTTTTATGTTTGTTCGGGCATAACTCCGTCGCTTGCAAACCGATTTGAAAAAATCCTTTTTTGTTGGAGAGGGTTGTTCTCCCAAATTGTCTCATATTTTTTTATGGAAATCTGACAAGCCTTTTTGAAAAATCAACAAAACTAAATAAAAAAACTACATTGTCTACATTAACAATCTTTTCGTCTCTGTCGTTTACAAACCGATTTGGAAAATTCTTTTTTTATTCGAAAGCCTATAATATATTGCTTTCCTATCAGTCTCCTAGTAGAGCATGCACCCGGTTCTACCCGGTTCTGAAAGAACCGGGTATACCCGGTTCTTTCAATGTATGTACAGAACCGGATCCGGAAAGAGCAAACCCGGTTCTTTAAAAAAAATTGTTCGCATTATTTCTTCCATTCAAAATACGCGTTAGTAATTCACGTTTTTACAAGCTGGCAACGTCGCATAATGCGACGAGCGAGACAAGTGTAAGCGACTCGCATACACGTGTCTCGCTCGTCGCTAGCCGGCCGTCCGTCTCTCGCCCGCCCCGCACACCCCACGCGCACGACACGTCACTCGTCAGTCGTCACACGAACCTCCTGGACCGTGCACGCATTTGTACATTCCAGTGACGATTTAATTGTGCTATGCAGACGAAAATGACGACGATGATGATGGTGTTCAGTTTGTGGAAGAAACACAAAGAGAGCTGTCTAATTTCAAATATTTTGATTTATTAGCAAAAGTCCGAAAGGTAGCGAAGAAATTTAAAAAATCCCCGACCAAAAACGACGATGTGAACAGTTAAAATTGAAATGACTCTTTTTGAAAATGGTGGTAGTCGAGGCACAAATCTTTCGACTGCATATAAATACTTAAAAGCTATACCGCCGACAAGCGTAGAACCTGAGCGAATTTTCTCCTCGGCAGGTTATATTTGCAATCGCCTGCGCAGCTCACTGAGCGACCGGAGTTTGGACGTTATTAGCTATTTAAGATCCTAATATCAGGACAAAAGATTTTAAAAGACAACTGTTGCTGTGCTGTGGCTGTCGTGGGACTGTTATCTTTAATAACCTTCTTTTTTATAGTAACTGAATATATAATACCTAATGAACATTTTCGATAAACGACTTTCTTTCGTTTATTTAACTTGCGTGTATTATGTTGGATATGTTTGATTTTTTAGATTTTATTAATGTTTTTGAAGTGTTAAATAAAAATATTTGATTTTACTAATATAAGATAATTATAAAGAAAAGTACTACTCGTAGTATTGTAACTGAGACTGATTTGTTACAAAACTGTAAGACTGATTTGTAACAAAACTTGCAAATATATATTGATTAGACAAATGTAAACTATTTGATTTCATATTCCTAGTGGTAATTGCTTACCCTGACAAATTCTCTACAAATTTATTCAAATCCAAAAAAACTTAAAAATTTATTTGCCGGAACCGGGGGAACCGGTTCCCCCGGTTCTAACTGCCTACCAGACCCGGTTCTCAAAAACCTGGAACCGAATCCGGTTTTGCATGCCCTATCTCCTAGTCACCAGGTCGGGATCAGATGATGGAATCTTGGCGAAATCGGGAGAACTCAGAAAAATGTACAGTGATTTTGGTATTTTCTCTCTAACAAGCTGATCTGGTGGTAGAATAGTTCTTATGTAACCGACATCAATACGACCTCGCAAACTTCGGGGATTACAGGCGTGATGTTTTGTTATTCTACTAATAAATACAAAACTTTGCGAGGTCGTATTGATGTCTAAATGATAGCAAATGGATTGGGATTGTTGATATCCCATGTCTGTCTATTGTTTAAACCAGTTCATAACATAACATCACGCCGGTACGTTGTGAAGGGGTAAGCACATGTGAATCACTAAAAAGTGAAAAATAAAAACTTTTTAACAAAAAATAAAGCAATTTGTTTTAGTGCATTCGGAGAGCATTTAGGCGGTAGCAAAAAAATAAATAAAACAAAAAAAAGTCACCGACTTCAGAAACGAATTTTTCTTCTAAAGTTTATTTTTCACTTTTTTGTGTTTTATTTTTTGTCGAAGTCGGTTTTATTTTTTGTTATAAAGTTTTTATCTATCATCCTTACCGCAGATCGAATATCAATACGTATAAAAATGCTCTCCGAATGCACTAAAACAAATTGCTGTATGCTCTCCGAATGCACTAAAACAAATTGCTGTAACGAAAACTAGTTTCCATGCAATTAAACTCCCTCCAGATTGTCAGGGAAAAGCAGTTTGGGTGAGGTCATACAATTCAATGATATATTTCGGGCTATCGGGAATTGTATCAAATTCCGATGCTGATTACATTTCATATGTATGCGGCCAGCGTACATTGATCCGTGTTGGCAGTAGCGTTCAAAGCCAACCATATTAACATGTCGTGGAATGTGCTATTGTAATCATTTGGATTGTAATTAGCTTTGTTGTGGGTTTGCGAATATGTTTAGCGTGAACGAGGAGAAGTGCTGATGTTTATTTTGAAACAATATGTTAATTGTTGTTAATACGACAATTTATAACATCATGACCAAGTATTATCGAGGCTTTTCCATTAGGGATTTCTATGTAGCAGCCCGGAGTTTGGAAGCTGGCGGTGTGATAGGGGACGCACGCAGTACTGTTATGTATTCTGTGACAGAGGGAAGCAGGTAAAGCCATTGGAACTGCGTCTGATCTGATCTCCGGTGGTGTCAGATTGCCGTTCCACTAGAATTGACATGCATGATCGAACATGGTCTAGTTTAGACTAGAGGACTATAATTCAACTTCA
This sequence comes from Diarsia rubi, assembly GCA_932274075.1. Lineage (NCBI taxonomy): Eukaryota > Metazoa > Arthropoda > Insecta > Lepidoptera > Noctuidae > Diarsia > Diarsia rubi. The sequence continues at coordinate 20,220,367 of OW026417.1, forward strand.
TTTGTTAATTGATTTGGTCAGCCCCAGACTCGGTAGCCATGTTCCTATTGATTGATACATTGACTTCCGCATAAGCTATTCTGTTAAATTTGGTTACCATAATTGAAAGGGAATCAGTTATAATGCAAATGTCATAGAAGATGATGATACAACCGTGTAACGATAATGCCAATGGATTGACGTTCAATACGTTCATAAGCCTTAGATACATGTCCAGGCTTAGTTATTGTTAGAAAACGGTTACTGCAACCAGGACTTAGACTTCTATGGTCATTTTTATTAAGTTTAGGCAATCTTTTCCAGTCTTGAGCAAAAGCCTCTCCCCATTCCTTCCACTTTCCTCGTTGTTGCGCCTCTTCCCGCCAGTAAACGAGAAAGCCATTCAAGGCGTCACGCCAGCACGCCACGGCGTTATGTCCCCTCTTTGAGGAGTGGCTAGAGAGGCACCACGGCACCCTCACCTTCCGTTTGACGCAGGTCCTCACCGGATACGGTTGTTTCGGGAGGTACCTGCACCGAATCAGGCGGAAGGAAACGCCCGGACGTCACCATTGTGAGGATCGGCCGAAGGACACGGTAGAGCACACCGTGGAGGCCTGCCCCGCTTGGGCGGAGCCTCGCCGTGTCCTCGTAGCGGCTATCGGCGGCGGCGACCTCTCGCGTCCGGTCCTGGTGCAAGCCATGGTCTAAGGCGTCGGGGCCACGTAACGCGGGCCTGTGGTCGGTGAGTGATGGGCTAGCTCGCCATCCGTCCGTCTTATGACGATGACAGGCCGTGTCGAACGGCGCATTCGTGTTCCGCGCCTCAAAGAGGGCCGACGCCCGTCGGGGCTGCGGGATGTTGTAAGAAATACCGCGGCATCGACATAAAGGGCTTAGAAGGAACATGGGTAGTTTTTAGTCTTTGGCTTTGCCCAAGAGCGCGGGGGGGGGGGTTAATGATTCCCCCCCCCCCATCCCAAAAAAAAGGCGTCCCACCATCTCCTCCTTTCGGTCCGTAGCGACGCCGTCTAACTGTCTCAGGGCTCCAGTTTTAAGATATGTTGACCCACAGCTTGACCATCCAGCAGCTTTATGAGCTACGTCTGAAATTTGAGTCCTTTAGCTTGCGTTTCGAAGGGTTGGGTAGGTCGCCTTTAAATAGCTTTTTCATTGACCAATAGCTCCTCCAGGGGTTTTTCGTGCGTCTAGCAAAGTCTTTGTCTTGTCTCGCCTGGAATGAGAGTATTTGGCCAAGGTATATGTATTCTTGGACTTAGTGAATTTTCTCTCCGTCTATGTGCACGTTGATCGGTGAGCTGTTGGTCATGAGCTTAGTCTTCGAGATGTTCATCCTTTGTCGAACCTCAAGGCTTGCGTTGCTTAGCTCTTGTAGCATCTCTTCCAGTTCCGCAGCTGATGAGGAGAAGAGGACAATGTCATCAGCGAACCGCAAATTTGATAACTTGGCCTCGCTGAGACAAATACCGTTCTCTTCCCATGTGGTCGACAACTTTCTAAACACTTCTTCCAGATAGTTCCAGATAAACCCCAAACGAAATAAACTTCGTGCTAAAACGAGTTACGATATTAAATTGCAAACAATCAACATTAATCACGATTACATCAGAGATAAGTTAAACACACAGATACGACAAGCAACACTAAACAGTTAATTTAACGGAACCATATTTAACCTATCCTCATAATTAAGGTTTACTGGATTACGTGTTTCATTATGGTAATTATCAACTAACCGCGGGACAGGTTCCATGTAAACCATTATTTATTAACCTTCAGGTTTAAGCTATAAAATTATTTTAACGTTAGCTGTTCAAATTATATGAGTGCTAGTTTCAGTCTATAATTTGTATGGTTAATTTAATTATTTTTACGCGTTTTTTTTTGTGGACTTATAATTAGCTGATGTAACACTATAAAAATTATAAGAGCGCCGCGTCTTATAATATACTATTATTACACTCTGAGGTGAATATTGCTAAGAGATAATTAGTAAGTAAGTAGGTAATTGTCTGAATACTAAGAACCGCTAATTAAATATTCACCTTTTAATTTAACGACCTTGACGACGGCTTTCAATATGCTTTAACAAAAATATAGCACAAAAGAAAAATACACCGACATATTTTACCTACGTCAACAACTTATACGTTTTTGACCGTTTTTTAAAAAATGGCCGGTTCCCTCACTTTTTAAAAGCTACCATAAATAATTTCAAATACGCCACCACTCACTTTATTGTTAGAATATTAGCCATTAACATGTATGCAAAATTGTTGCCGCCGCGTTAGCGTTAAAAGAAAAAAAAAGTTCATCTGTCAACGGTAAATTAAAAAGTTCACACTTTGCCGTTTCATTTGCGATATCCGTATTCTGTTTACGTAGGTATGTGAAGGAAAGTTGCAGGACATAATAAATTATTTTCGAATTTTGAGAATGCTGCAAAAGGGAGACAAATAGTAAACTGTATTGCTATGTAACTGCGTATTTTCTTATTGAATATAAGAACAATGAAGCAACCGAATTGGACTGTGAACACACACTATAAGTATCACTTTATATAACTCACTAGCTGATGCCCGCGGCTTCGTCCGCGTGGAGGCCGGTCAAATTATATACTAATGTACTTTACTCGAGAACCAGCCTATCCATTGGCGAAAACAGCATGAAAATCGGGTCCGTCTTTTTTGAGTTTATCGTGACCAGACAGACACAGCGGGCTTTGTTTTATAATTATGTCACTCATATACCCAATCTCTGGAAAGTTGGGCAGCAAGTTGGGTGCAAATAGTAGGTACACCGCTACAACTACGATGTATTGGGCTGTTTACTAATTCATTAATTTTCATAGAAGTTTAAACATTGAAGTTTGAATTGATTGAATAGACCACATATTTGCTTTGAATGATATAAAATAACTAACTTTTTGATCGAATAACTCCAGTATGCATTTCACAAATACACACATAGTTAACAAATTATTAACCGCAATGTGTATTTCATAATCAAACATACACTATTCAGGTAATAGGCATGACGAAAGATTTTGAAATCCCCTTCCGTAATATGGGTACATCTTTTTTATTTACGAAAAAACCTTTATTTCAGTAATAAAGTAAAGTTTAACGAAGATATAAGCCATTTTTGAAAAAAAAATTAAATAGAGCGCGAAAACAGCTCGCAGTGTCATGGCGTCGGGTCTGACGTCACGCTTATGTAAACATGGAAATGTCAAAGCGCAGCTAGAGGAAACTAAAACAAACATTACCATAATTCGTGTTAAAAATGAATAACAAAGTTTATAAGTGGTGTTACAGAAATTTACTCCTTTTGTTGGTTATTAACTCAGTAGCAAACTTTTATTACAAGTTGCGAAGGAGCTAACCTCAAAAATAAACTGACAAGTTTATTGTAAAAATAACATATGAAAGTGAAAATAAACTAAACTCCTACAAGCTCAAAACGAGTTTGTTGTATTTTTATAGTGTTAGATGCTTACAAAATTTACTTACAGGGAGGTTTTCACATTTCGGAACTCGGACGAGCAAAATTCTTTATTTGACCCAAGGAAATCGCCCAACATCAGTAAATCTATCCTGGGCAAATTTGAACTGTTTGCTTTTACAAAGCCTGATTCCATTGCTAAAGATGTTCACAAAGTATTGTAGTAACAAAAAAAATATCCAAATGCGTAATCGGCAACAAAACACTGAGCTAGTGACAGCTAGTGATGTTTACATTGGCGTGACGTAGTGCGCTATGATTGGTGTTTCAATCAAAATGGCCGATATCAGTATTTTAATCTTTTATTTTATTAAAAATCTTACTAATCTTAATTTTTTAAATAAAACTAAATCAGTGTTTTAAATCCTTCTCGTATGTAATTTTCCCTAATATCATTAAATCATTGATTCTTTGACTATGTCGTCACGCCTATTAAATAAATATTTTGTTAGACCAGCATTTACTCAACTACGAGTATTTAATCAAGATAATGGGTGATATTGTGTTATTGATTTCAGCAAAATGGCCTCATGTCAATAGATATATGTGTAATAGAAAAAGATTTAGCTACATTGTTGTACAATCCTGATTTAGCTAGGAACCAACATCATTTATTACATTTATATACATTTTTTTTTAGACGACACGGTTGGCGCAGTGGTTGAGCGATTGACTGCTGCGCAGCATGTCGCGGGTTCGATTCCCGCACGGAACAAATATTTGTACGACCTACAAGTATTTGTTCCGAGTCTGGGTGTTTTTCTATCTATAATATGTATGTATTTACAAAAAAAAATGTATATAAGTAGTTTATCAGCCATCTCGTTACCATAACACAAGCATTAGGTTGCTTAGCTTGGGACTAGATGGCGTTGTGTGAAAAGTCCAAGGATATAAAAAAAAAAAAAAAAAAAAAAATCCTGGCATTGTCCCAATGTAATTAGGGTTGGCACATGACGTTTGTTCTAGGACATGCCCAGTTTCCTCACGATGTTTTCCTTCACTGTTTCTGAGAGCAGTGATGATGAAAAAAAATTACACTAAGTAATGCGCCTGCCTGGGTTCGACCCCACGAATTTCTGTTCGTAAGTCGGGGGCCGCCACCACTGGGCCACCGCTGCTCTCCATCCATCAAAATTCATATTCATTACTCTTTTAGTCACATACGATTCGTCTCTTTTCATAACATGTCTATACCAAGGCAGTCGATTCCTTTTCTATATAGGAAACCATTCAAAAATAAAGAAAAATCCAAGATCTTTATCAAAAAAAGTCCTATAATCGTAACTCCAATCTTAATGATCCCTGTCCCTTAATAAAACTTAAATCCAATACCATTTCATCAAGTGCCAAGCTCAATAAAACAGTCTCTTAGCACTCAAAAGCACTTGAAACATAAACAAAACATTCGTACCATCACGCACCAGTCCATAAATTAAAAGCTCTTTATTCGCTCCCAATCGTATCTGATCCGACGTTCATATATTTTATCCGGATGCCGAGTGAATACTAAGCGACTTCGGAACTTGTCGGAGCTGATCGGAAGGCGCAAAAAGTGTTCAATAGTTTGGCAATGACGAAGTTCTTTTTAGTTTTGTTCCTTCTATTTATTTCGACAAATCATATATCTATTACATTTATAAATAACAATAACGTAAAGTAACGAAATTAACAAACAAATAAACAATTGCGTCAAAAACTGCCTCAAAGCTGTCCCCAAGAGACTCCCTAGCTATTTTTTCACGGGAAGTATCGTGAAAGCCTGTGAGCACTCGGACTATTTACTTCATGGTTACCAAAACTTAGTTCGGTATACAGTCGGACCTAGGGTTTATAGACTCTATCGTCTAAGACAGTACGCTAAAGTAAAATGTTACGAATCAAATCACAAATGAGTAGACACGATGTCGTAGCACCAGTGTATCGATGGCATCGCGGTCCGTACACGACCTTACTTACAAACGCGTTATTAACAAGCCCTGCCAATACTTCACCATCAGCCTACAGCAATCACCGCTGGGTAGGCCTTTATAATCGCACGCCACACAGTTTGGATCTCGGCAACTCTCATCCAGTTGCTAACAGCCACCCTGCGGAGCTCCACCAAGGCTGAGGGTGTTCCATCTTACGGTTGCCGATTCGCTGTCTCCACTCAAAAACACGTCTACCTCAAAGGTAATTATTCGGTTACGGCCAATACTTGTTACTGCGGATTGGTTAGAGTAGATAAACACTTTTGGTTCATTAGTAAGATTGAATTGTGAAATAGAACATAAGGGAACACTAAATTACATAAGGTCTTTATGTCTTACAGTGATACAATGTAAGACAGAAAGACCTTAAGTAATTTATAAACCGGAAAGAAACGTTAAAAGACGCCCTCGAAGTGGGCAATCATTTTTTTTACTCCATTCTTCGGCCAGAATATTGTCAAAGTTATGTCATATTTTTACATTTTATTTTTATGAGTTCGTCATAAAAATAAGCTTGTTTACCTGCGCGATGCCAAAACACTTCCACATTATGACGGCCGCTAAATTAGATAATGTGGACAAGATTTACTGAAAATTATTAGTGTCTTAAGAAGACTTGCAATGTGTGCCAAAAATTTGTAGATACCTTGAAAACTAATTAAGAAACTATCAGACGAAAAATAGTCATATTATGAGCATTTGTAAGCAATTTGCAAACTTAGTTTCACCTACCACAGCTGTTTTAGCAATTAAAGCTCTTTTTATTTTTATTTAGCGATATGATTGCTCCGTTGACTGACCTCATGACTGTACTCTATTGTTGGGTCAATTTGGTTTTGATTGATTTTCAAGGCAGTTTTGGGAAACTGCCAAATTTACCTTTATTACCTAGCAGGTGCATAACTCTGGCCATACTTTAAATGCTAATGTGTGACATTGAGGTGGGTCGTGATGGCATTCGCACCTCATTTTATAGCTTATATTAAAAGATTTTTATCGTTTATTGAACCCCGTCATTCAAGGCATAATATCTTAACACCAGATCGCTTTTAGAGTGCAAATTAAGATTAGCAGGTATGATCTCTCTGCTTTAACATGTCAATTTTCTCCAATTTGAAATTGATCATTCTTTTTTTTTATTATATTTGGATTAGCTGACATTTTTCCGTTGCAAAAAATGTGGATCTCGGTACCAGTTATTCGAGAATAGGTTATACCTAATATGGACAACAAACATCTCACTTTTTTACCGGACTGCGGCGAAGCCCAAAAGGAGGGTTATGTGTTTGGCGTGTATGTATGTATGTAAGTATGTGTGTATGTATGTATGTATGTCCGTTTTTTTGTTCCCTCATAACTCCTAGACGGATGAAGGGATTTGAATGAAATATACGTCGTAGATTCGTCTTGATGGCGCGAGTGTCACTGGCTACATTAAAATTTAAAAAACAAAGATGATTGCTGGTTTTGGTGGCCAAATCGTGGATATAAAAAATAAAAATAAACCATTACCATCGAGTAGGGTATCAAAATTAAGGGTTTTAAAAGGAGATTACAAAAATATATGACACCTAGTTTAAAACAAATTCAAAGTCACAAATTCTATAAACAAACACAAAAGTTAAATCATCTGCGAAGTATTTTACGCGACCAACGAAAGAACAAACACTAAAGATCTAAAAAGTTGGAAATAAAAAAAGTAGTTAAAAAACTAAAAAACCCGACTGAAAAGACTGAAAAGCAAAAAACAAGCACATTTTAAATAAAACAAAACTTGGAAGCAGGCGGGGATCATTTGAATATTAAATTATGAAATGAAAATAGAATGGAGGGGTCCATTCTCATTTTTCATCATTTTTTCTTTTCAGTCTTTTCATTCGGGTTTTTTAGTTTTTTAACTACTTTTTTTTTTAAGACGTGGTTGTGATTTATTAAATAACATAAAGTAACCAGTGAAATACATACAACTCGAAAGTCGTGGTCGTTACTACTTTGTTTTCGGGTGACTCCATCAAAAGGCACACTTATTTGGTACACTAAGGTCACAATCAGCACGGTGTCTTCTTAAAATATCCGTCAGAAGCCTCCTCTGTGCGAACCCCGATTCAGGGAAGTGCCTCTAGATACTCTTCCCAGGCACATCCCTGGGAAGACTATCTAGACGCCTCTTCTGATACTCGCTGTGCATGTATCAGAAGGTATCTTTTTTTAAATGGGACAAGCCCGCCACACTATTTCTAAACCACTGTAACTCCTGTAAGCCAGAATCAACAGTGGCGACCACAAGAAAAGCGCCGAGACAATGAAGCTCGACGAAGTCCCAGAGAAACGATTTAACAGTCTTGGATCCCGCAACGAAATTAATCAGAAAAGAAAAGCGGAAGAGTAGGAAAATCATAATTTCCACTTGTCTCGGGGAGCATAGTGCGCCGTGATCGTAAAGTGAGAGCACTTATGCTGACACCCACAAGTTAATACACGGTATCTATAGAAAAATATTTATTGAAAATGAAAAAATCCGTCTCCGTAACCTAACCACTTCCCAAGGTAAAAGCTCTTTTATTGTGCTTAACCCCACAATGGATAATTGTATCACTATAATGACTAAAGCTTTTCAAATAATTTCTAAAACAAACTGATACAATCTGTAGCGGTACACGCACTCATTGTGTGATGCCTGATGACGTCACGTGCGCACGCGCGGCTTTCCCGGACGCAATTTGCGTGTGAAGCTTCCCCTATCTCACGCTCGAGCAAGTACACACGTGCCATCAGTTGCACAATATCCAGCGCTGGACTGGTTTTTTTTGTGGCGATGCAGCGGCTTTATTGTATGTGTCAGTCATAGTCATCATTGTAAGGTTTTGTGGTAATTTATGCGTGGATGTTGCTTTAAATCTACGCGCTGTTCAGGCTTCCCTTTTTTGTAAAAATGGTAAAGTTCCAGTACTTAAGTACTTAAGTTTAGATGTAGATTTTGTCTTGTGAAACTGCTTATTGAATGAATACAACCTATCTTCCACTATCTATCACTGTTATCTATAAGCTAAGTATAACAACTAAAAAACTGAATCCATAAATCACCGAACTCATGCACAACAATTAAGAGTTTCTTGAACGGCCATAAAAGCAAAATGATTTATGAACAGAACACATTTTTATGAACATCCATCTAAGCCACTCACGTACAAAATCCTTGTATTAAGAACTGAACAAAACATCCATATTTTATTATTTAACGGATCTCTGTAAAACTCCGTTAAAGACTTTGCAAAAGTTTCTAAAGTCATCGATCAATTTTGGCCATTTCTCCCAAAACAAACATTTTAGAGGATCGATCTAGTAAACATTGAGCTGGGAAGTTTGTTGGTGTACTTGTCAATCGTGATTGATGTCAATATTTAGTGGGATTAGATTTTACACTGTTTTCCAAGTTATTTATAACATTAATTACTGTTCAAATTCTAAGATCATCATCTGCCTTTTTTCCTGTTGGGTTCGGCTTCCTTTCTAACCAGATCAGCTAAATACCAGTATTTGACATGGTGCACAACCCGGTTAGTACTGGGTAATACGATACCCTTTGGCAACCAACCTGTAGCGACTCTTAAAGATGAGGAGTTCAAGTTTTAATATAAAGGGTGTAAAAGTACCCTTAACGCAAACGAAAGGCACTTGTTCCCTCCACCACTGCGATCATTTTTTTGTTCTAGACCATACCTGGAAACCCCTAGTTACGGAGATAATGGGGGTCAAAGTTCCAAATTTTGCACAGCTGTTCCAAAATTTGTAAATACTAGTTTTTTAGGTCAAAACTTTACTTAAATTACCTCCATGACCCGTTTACTATTCCAAGCCCCCACTAGCACAATGTTTGAAGAGTGCCACATTGAGTTTTACCGTAAAATGTGATTTTTGACCCAAAAAAAAAAGTCGTTTCCCAGCAAAAATTTTTGCGTAGGGGTACTTAGTTTGATGTACAGAATGCTTGGTTGACGTATGTGTGAAGGCTTACTTTACACCCTGTATATATACGTTTCATAAATTGGAACCATTCATGCGAATCAGCTTCGTTTAATTCGGTAACTTCCTACTTGCAAAAACGTGCAACCTTTAAAAATCACTACATTCTCATTACTTCATGTTTGAAACGCGGTATCACTAGTAAGGCCATCACAAACTTCTTAGAAACGAAAATGCATTCTGAAAATTTGCCAATAAACCAAGAAAAACCGCAGCTCCTAATACAAAATTTTATAACGCTCCAAAAATTCTAATCAAAATAAAACGGGCTGTTAAACTTTGCGATGAATAACTCTAATTCTTAAACATTTTAACGACAAACGTTTTACGATGGCCAAAACGTTCGAAATCGGATTTATACAGTTTTACCCCTTCCAGAAAGTTCCTCGAACGATTTACAGCATTTTCAATCGTCATTATTTGTCGTTTATTGGGACATTCACTCGTAAAACTCATTTAGTGTTTATTACTGTCCCATAACATCAAAGCTGATGGGTTTCTATGGAAAATCGTCAGCTGTTTGCATCGGGGGATAGTTATTTGGGTGAAATTATTGGGTGAGAAATTGATAGGGTACGCTAACTAGGGTGGCTAATCGATCACCTAGTTGTTGAAGTTTTCATTATTTTTTTCCAACCTGTTTTAATTTCTCCATGTTTATTTCTAAACAAGTGACCAAAGGCCAAAAACGGCTAGGTGTCTTTCTGTAATTGCTTTTATTACTTACACTTGTCTCAATTAAAAGTAGGAACTACTCCAATATATTACTACGTGATGTCGCTACAAACACGTTCGTATGGCTGAACGAAAACAGACGGTCAACGGGCGCAAGTATGGTTTAATCCGAGCAAACTTGAACAAGATGATTGTGATATCGGATTTTGGACCTAAACTAACACTGCAGAATGATGCCATAAGCGGGACTTATTCGATTATGTCAGTGTTAGCATATTTGACTGAGCAATTTCTAAATTGATTGACTAGACAGAAGAATGATTCATACTTCAATCAGCCAAAGTTACGGAACGAATAAAATTTGCTAACGCGTTTCGATGAAAACGTGAGGATCAGGGTGGAAAGGATCCTTCAACGGGAAAGAGAGGACCAGACGAATGATATGTGTCTGGTGGGCTGTAACCTAACGGTTGATATCGAGTATCCGAACATTCCTATTTTAATCGCGCGATGCAGGATCACCGGAACAGGATAAGGTTACGTGACGTCAGGTCAAAATTAGTTGGGCGGCGGTATAGATGGATGGAGAGGGAGAGAAAGACCAAAGAAAAGATGGATGGCTTGTGTGAGGATTGATATGAAAGAAAAAGCAGTAAATTATGCCGTGACGTCTAACAGGGAAGAGTGGAAGAAGAAAACGTGCTGCGCCAACCCCAAATAGAATGGGATAAAGGCAGGATGATGAGAATGGTAATGTGGCGTTGTAGATACCATCACACTATCACATCACACTTCACACTAATTTATTATAAAGCCAAAAGTTTGTGAGTGTGTATGTTTGTAACTTCTTCACGCAGAAACTACCTAACGGATTTCGAGATTCACAGATAGTTTATAATCTAGAATAACCATATGCTAGTTTTTATCCCGATTTTATCTTCTCGTGGGATAACTTTCGAGTTGTAGCGAGTGAAGCCGCTGGCAACTGCTAGTAGTATAAAAAACTTACTGACTTACAAAAGACACGGCTACATGGTTCATTTATAATTGTATTTCTCAACCTTCAAGTCCTAACATTCACTTAAAGGTGAACAGAACTAAAACACCTCAACAATTAAATGCGATGCGAACTAGCCAGAATCGGGTTAATAGGCATGAAAGGTGAGCGGCTGACATTTTAGTACAACGTTTGTTCGTGAAGACCCTCTACCATTTCGACGGCATGGAGAATCGAAGTTTATATCAAAAACCTTCAGACTCTCTTGGTTTTAGGTTTAATTGTTTTACGTATTCAGTTTTCTATGTTTGATCATACCTACTGGCATTTGATAGTAGGCGAAGACTGGCTCCAAATGAAAGTTAAAAGTATGGAAATTATCGATTCATTTACCTTCCAGTTCAGTTCAACAGTTTGAATGGAACGATCTACAGAAGGCTTATAGCACTTCCCTTGAAAAACAGCAAAAAAACAACATTATTTAGGCTGTGAAATGTCCTTTAGAGATCCATCTTGTGCATAGGTAATGGCAAGCACAAATTATAGTGTAAGACCAGTAGACTCCTAGTACTTCCTACCCACACAATAGTAATTTTCTCCGCGCATGCCTTGACCTACTTGAGGTGAATGAAGTCCCGTGGGAGGCCACTACTTTGGAGGATAGCGTGAAGACATAGGAGCCATCTATCTTACTATCCTTAATATATTCTAAAGACTGTTTACAAAGTAACCGCCATTTTCTTTATCAAGCATTATTATTTAGAGGTGAGGGTGGTCCAATGAGGTGGTCCGTATGTACATACTAGGTATATCAAACGAGGTGGGTATTACCATACTCCGTAATATGAACGTACCAAGCTTCAAATTACTGTCTACATGTTGCAATGATTTAGGTCCATAGGCTATGTCAATGAATAGGACCTAGACAAGCTAGTATAATCAGTTAGAAGATGTCGTATTCCTCAGAGCAGCAACAGCAGCAGTGGTGGCCCCGTGGTGGCGGCCCCGACTTACGAACAGTAAGCCGTGGGTTCGAGCCCAAGCAGGCGCATTACTTTGTGTAATTTATTACATCACCGTGAGGAAACCGGCGTTTCATAGAACCAAAAAATTCAAAGACATATGACATCTACCAACCCACACTGGGCCCCGTGTGGTGGATTATAGTCCCTGTAGTGGGAACATAATAGGCTGATTCAATGATGATGCTGATGTATTCCTACCATAACTTTCAACAAGTTGATTCGATGCATTTCAGATTTTTTCGATATCTATATCGATGATGGAATGTCATTTTGTCTCTGTCTCTGGACACTAAGATCTGTTAACAGCTTTATCCATACTGATATTATATACGAAATCACTTACATAAAAATCTGTACAGTGAACGAACGAAATAGTTTAATAATATCATCGATCACAGAAAATATTTACACGACAGGCAATTGCTATTGCAATTGGTGTCTCACTTAATGTGCTGTGCAGTATTTAGTACTTAAATGTCATCATTAGGGCCAGTGTGTTACTGTTGGTACTCGGCTTTAATCGACGTCCACAGACCGTTCCTCGTACTAATATCACTTAGGGATCCGTTTACTGTTATGTATGCCATGAAACCCAACGCTTTCGAAAATTATGTTTATACTCGTAAAACCAGATCAGAGTCTTTTTCGTTTACAATACCAGAAGTTACACGTATTTATTGTATTTTACAGTATTATTTTTTCGTACATGACGGTCAAGTTATCTGCTTGGTAGAATTTCATAAATATTTTCAAAAACCATACATTCACATTCGTTTCATAACTGTGAGTGTTGCATACAACAGGTTGACGATTGATAAAATGGCTGGCGCCAACAATTTCATAGACGACTTATTTTCAGAAAGATACAACATTTATGCAAATTCTGAAGACATTTCCAATAACTAATATTATTAATCATCCAACTTTGGAAGGCCTAAAATTCTGTGGAGGAGAAGAGAGCATAAAGCTTTAGGCTCTGCCCAAATAATTTCCTTTACCAATCAAGGCAATTAAAACTATCACTTAATACGGATGTACGTCAGTCTAGTTCCCACCACACAGGAAGACCCAAACAAACATTAACAAATGAACACGATGTTATTGAACTTCGCACTAAAAATAATAACTCCACTCGTCAGAATTGGCGCTAAGAGTCCATTGGAACCGTGCCAATGCCACCTTCAAGCATTACAGCGCTTCGCACATTTCACGCGATAAATCGAGTGTGAAACGATAGGAAGCTTTAAGCGGCTGGATTGTGTTTTTATTTGCAAACTTCTGTCACACGTTCAAGTGTTACCCGTGACTTGGTTTTTTGGTCTTTGATAAGATGTTGTAGTAGTTGAGGGTTGTAGTTCAGAAATTTTAGGATTTAGAACTGGCATCATAAGCGAGGGATGACCTGAATATATTTCTCGAAGATCTGCAGATGACGATAGTAGTTGTGGACAATGAAGAAAGCAATGGTGTAGAAAGCCATGCTAACAGCGTAAGAAACAACCTTTACGAAACAGTCGACATAATTCAGTTGGTTCATAATCTTGTTGAAGGACCAATTTTTTCGACTTCCTTATTGCGATATAAAACGTGCAGTAACATAACGAATCAAATTTTATTACAGTAATAAGATCCACAAATAGTCATACTTTCATCACAGTAGTAAGTTTTCGACGTCTTATTGAAGCCATACTCCAGCGAGTTTATGTTACTGGGAACATCGCAAGTTATTTTTGATCGCGAACGGAAAGATGAACTATCTGTTTATTTCCTTGGGATCTGGAATGAATTATTACTTCCTTGGATAAGGTCTCGGAGGAAGATAAAATTATAGGAAACCTACAATTCATACAAATGACAATTCTGTTATTGATGTTTTTCTCAAATAATTTTACTGTAGCAAAATAGTACATTGTCACTAGAATTTGTGCTAAACCATACTACTATTTGTACTTTATTTGTAATTATTTTCTTTATTATTTCATAAATTTATTCACAATCTTAATATACTTTTGATTCAGTAATTATTAATATATTGTTATTTTTAGTTTCTGACATTTCAGCAATCTAATATTATTGACATTTTTAAAATATAATTCATAGGACTTGTTTAAATATGCATTTAGAATTGTACTCATTTTCTTTATTATTTGATAACTCAGAATATTATTGATAGCTTGATGAGAAGCGACTTTTTTTTTGGCGTTAAAAATCTCTATTTACGGTAAAACTAAATGTAGCACTCTTAAAACATTGTGCTAGTGGATGCTTTGAATAATAAAAGGGTTATAGAGGTAATTTAATTAAAGTTATAACCTAAAAAACTAGTATTTACATAAACAGCTGTGCAAAATTTGGAACTTTGACCCCCAATATCTCAGTAACTAGGGGGTTCCTAGGTATGGTCTAGAACAAAAATGATCGCAGTGGTGAGGAGAACAAGTGCCTTTCGATTACGTTAAGGGTACTTTTACACCCTTTATTTTTATAACGACATTATTGTATTCTACCTACATTCTATGCAAATAAATGGTTTGATTTGATTTATTAAAATTATCCTGTTGTTAACGTTATGATGCCTTGACAGCTGAACAGATCTTGATGGCACATGTAGATCATGACCAGGTTTAGAACACTCGATACATTTTACCAAGGCCATTTTTTTCCCGTGGCGTAATGTCCGACCTCAATGCGAGTGAAATAAAAACTAGTTAATTCTTAAGCAAAATTGTTTCCAAGTTCCGGTTTAGGTCAAAACTCAGAAACATTAATCTTTTAAAACAGTGCAAAGACTTTGCAAACCGTAATTACCATGCAAAGTGGTTTATCCGTTTCTGAGAAAAGATCTAAAAAAGGCGTGATCGCACTTTGTAGTAGTTAATGATACGATCGTAGATCTTGTCGTGATGACGGTACTGTTTAGAATTCAACTCATACAAAGCATTTGCACGTAACACTATGTAAGTCTTTTTTACGCTTCTTGTTTATTCTTGTTTTTTGAGGAGCTTGTGGCTTAATAATAACTGCCACTCGGTTCAATCTTTAGGTTGCCTAGGTTGGCCTGTGGATGGGTGACCGCCCATTACATACCGAGTTTCCTCCGTGCTTCGGAAAGCACGTTAAGCTGATCCCGGCTGCCACATACAGATCTTTGGCAGTCGCTACAGGTAGTCAGTGACCTGAAAGTCTGACAACCAGTCTTACCAAAGGGTATCGTATTACCCAGTATTAACTGGGTTGTGGAGGTCAAATAGGCAGTCGCTCCGTGTAAAATACTGGTATTCAGCTGCATCCGGTTAGACTGGAAGCCGACCCCAACATAGTTGGGAAAAGGCTAGGCAGATGATGTTTATTCTTCTTGTTTGGCTTTGATTTGAGGAGCTGGTCGTGTGACTTTAATTTACAGACATAACAAGCCTGCAATCCTCGAATGGTTAGGCAGATGTACTTACATAATAGTGCACATTCGCCAGTTATGTTCAGTTGTATGAGCCTATTACCATCAATCGGGCACAAATCCAAACTCCGTGGTTGCTACTGAGAAATGTGTTATAGAAAAACTCAATCACACTTCAATTTACAAGTAGATATTGTAGATTTCTTTCAGTAGTGGCACGGTGTCTGGATCTGTGCCCGGTTTATGGCAACGGGTTCGCCCCAATTACATGAAAATTAATAATAACTGTCAAAATGTGGGTGTAGAACTGTAGCTACTCTCAACTTCTTTAATACTTCGTTCCTGTCAGATCAAAGATCTTTCTAATAACCACAACGAGAAATGTTAAGTGGTTCGGAGTATTGAACCCCAAAACGATCATTACAAGAAATTGCTGCCATAAGATAACGCCGCCATTGGCCGACGGATTGGCAATGCCTATAAATATTGGCTGGCAAGAGTTTTCTACTACTCAGTTGCTCACCCTTCTTCTGTAATCTTTGAGTTACTTTCATGACTTTTTTAGAAAAAGAATCAGTCTCACTTTCAGTCTTACTTAGTGTCTTTTTGTCTTTTTCTTGATTCGTATGTATTAATAATGGGTAGCTGATGCCCGCGGTTTCACCCGCGTGGATTATATACCTAATACGTACAAAACCCCTTCTCGAGAACCACTCTATCCATTGTATATCCAAAACAACATGAAAATCGGTGCAGTGGTTTTTAAGTTTATCGGGAACAGACAGACAGACAGACAGACAGACGCGACAGAGGACTTTATTTTATAATATGTATGTAGTGATGTGTGTCTTAATTTTTTTTTTTTTAGTCTTTTGACTCAACCGAATTTGACTAAGAGAGAAATTAGAAGACAAATCTCTTGCTATGATGCTGGTCATCCCAGATTCTGATCTGATTTCAGCATTTAATTAGCATCTTCTTGCATCATCTACTACAGAGTTTCGATGTTATTATTAGCCTAACAAAACATGGCACAGTGCCACAATAGATTAACTAGTCTTTCGCTAATTAGATTGTCACCACGGTCCTACCCTTTAGCCTCACGTTGGGGTCAGCTTAAGTCCAGAGGCTGAATATTTTCCAGCAGGCAAGCAAGTTAACAAGCTTAAACTACTTAAATAAAAAAAGGGAAAAAGTAGTTGTTTATTAGTTGTTTAAAACTAGAGTGTAAACATTCACAGCTAGTCAAGATTATATTTTTTAGCTCGTTAAGTTGAGTGCTCAAGGCGTGAATTAATTTACTCGAAGTCGTAACTATTTTAAAACTTGAAATCTTTTAATTAGTCGAAGAACGGAACCCTCTTAGTGCAAGAAAGTTGTTAAACTGATCCATTTCCGTATTGCAGTGGGTTATTTTAGATCTGTAAGTGGAAAAGAGAACCTTTTTTTGTTGGTTATGATAGTTTTACCCTTAAAGCCTTAAGTTAAATACGTCGACGGAGGGACCCCCGACGTTGACTGCTTTTCTTGTCTTCAATCTTTGTGGCAATATTTTTTTTTTTTTACTTCATCTTAAAATGATCATAAAATTGGCGAAATATGAATATACTATAAGGTACACCACCACCACCACCGCCACCGTAGACGCGGGCCTGTGGACGGTGAGTGATGGGCTAACTCGCTGTCCGTCCGTCTTACGATGAAAACAGACCGTGTCGACGGCGCGTTCGTGTTCCACGCGCGCCTCAAAGAGATGTCAGCAACATGGGAGGGGCCCGAAAGGGCCGACGCCCGTCGGGGCCGCTGGTTGTACACTAGTTATCGCGGCCTCAACATAGAGGGCGAAGAAGGAACATGGGTGATTTTTAGTCAGTAGAAGTCTGACACTCCCTTTCGCTCTGCCCAAGAGCGGAAGGGGTTATTCGATGATTTTACACCCGCCAAAAAAAAAGGTACACCTCTGATTAACCTTCGGGAATTACAGGCGTGATGTTATGCTATCTCTGATTAGTTATTTGGATCATATTCCATTGTTTTCATTCCAATTTCCAACGAAAAAACTTTTTTCATTGCCATTCGGACGAACAGTATTATTACCTTGACACTTTACACAAAGTTGGCAATTTTTGGGAGCCAGCTTACACCCCAATGAAAAAGCGTGAAGTTACGAGCCAACTTAGGCTATAAACACAGTCTCAATTGCAACAGTTTGGCAACACTTGATAAAATCGAGTGTTCTTTCGCCAAGTTTCCGGGTTAGTTTCTAAGACAAATATTAGTTTAGCGATTTCAGAAAGTAGTGTGAAGTGGAGTTACTTCTTTGTCTGAGTTTAAACTGGCATTGTAAAAATCTTGAGTTTAAAGTTAACTTCTTTATTAAGTGTCTCTTAATGTCTAGTAGGAGTCTTGGGTCCGATTTCCAAGTCATGCAAAGTGTAGTTGGATTTGCGGCTCTTTGGTAAATTGATTCCACTCAGGTGGGACCCGCGGGATGAATGCCACCAATTTCTTTTCTTTTCATTAGCAGCCTGGTCCAAGGCAGGTTAATGGCGATAAACTGGTCCCAAATACCTGCGAAGAACTTTACATACGAACTGGGTAATCAGGGTAATCCTCTGCGAAAACCATAGAAGATTACAAAATTTACAAACGTGATGTTATGTTGTTACATTTTTAAATAAAACCTTTCTGTTTGGAAAACGTAGAGGTCGACAAGTTGGTAGAAAATAAAGCTAACTGGGCTTCAAAACTACTTCAACATAACATCAACTTCAATTCCATTAATTAACCAACTCGCCCATCACATGACTAACTCATCCATAGATAATACATGAAAGTTTAGACCACAGCTTCAGCAGCAACTATTGTAAAATTCCAGAGCCTAATACATAGATTGTTGGACAGTTGAGGGTTGTTGTGGTACAGAATATTAATAAATATCAGCTAACATGTCTACGGGCATTCGTAACGTATGACAACTTCTCGACACAACGGTATTTTAGTTTTGACGAAGGTTTCATTTCTGCCATATTTCAATTCCTAACAGTTTCTAGTTTTGGACCACCAACACGTTTGTTTGGGCAAAAGTTTGCGTGCATAAGCCGGGCACACAGTTGTACTTTCCAGCCAATTTTATTTGTGAGTTATGTTTTAAACCGACTGACATTTTTCTACGTTTATGTCCACTTTATATTACGCTGAAGCTCTCCTTACGACACCCAGGGGAAGAGAGAGGATGACCTACTTTGAGCTAAGTGCTACACAGCGACTGAAACTTATGCATCAGAAAATTTCCTATTCCCACCATGAAGATTTTACATGCATTTGATATCGTAATCATCTGCCATAGCTCTGTTCGCTTCATTTAAAAGCGAAATGATACGCTTTGAAACCGACTCAACTTGCACAGAGGTATTTAATTAAGCTTCCTCTAAATTTGGGGAAGCATTAACATGGCGCTCCCAGGCATGGGATCTATCTTTTGTAGTCTTGTTAGCTTAGGTGAAGCAAATGTGTATTTTGGCCTTACAACTGAAAATTGTGCAGGTAGGTTGAGCTTAGAATTTGGTGTGATAACTCTTTTCAAAGGGAATTTAAGTTGTAGAATTTAGTATTTTAGAGGGAATATTCATTATCCATGTTGTTCGAAGGCGGAATATTTTGATGATTATTATTTATTATTTATTTATTATTTTATCAGCAAAACCGGTTCACGATAAAATATTTTGCGTTAAGCTTTTTAATCAGGAATTTTACTTTGAAAATAAGTAATTGATTGAAAAACTTACAAAAAGCTTCTATCTCGTGGTAGTTTTGAATAAGTAGAATGACAAACATCAAAACAAAATATCTGTTTTATGCCAAGCCCGAAAGAGAAATTAGATCCCAAAGTAATTTTAAAACTTGTCGAATATTTCTGTAATATTTCAAAATTCCAACTCAGAAAATATGATTACGCGAACAAGGATTTTGACAGCATACTGTTCCTATATTTAAGCCAAGAAAGCTCTTCATAATATTTTCTTGAATTCAGAGAATCCTCGTCAGTCATACCTATTCATCGTTTTATTTTCGTCTTCACCTAGGAATGAAAGGAATAGACTTTTTTAGAAATATCGGTTTGAGCTCCAGCAGGTAAAAATTATGTAAGGCCATCAAACGCTTCTTTTTCATTGTGCCTCTGAATTATGTTCAAAGAAAAAGTTTCCATTTCGAAAATAAATATGAACTTATGGTTAAGCTTTTAGAGGAAAACCAAGTTGCCTTTGTCAGTGTCTAAAAATAACATTTAATAATTGAGGAATTCTGTTAGCACATTCTTTCTGCATTTTATTATTTTCGTCTTGACATTACTACGTCAACGTTTTTTGAATTAAACCCACTTCAATGGCTTCTGAAGTAGTTACACAAGGACAAATCTTGAGATATCACATGTGTGTAAATCTGAAGACTTCGGTACGCGACCTATTTTTCTAAAACTGAGTCAACGTCTAAGAATTCCGTTTCTTGTTCATATGTGACTGTTTATCCTCTAATTGAAGTCCAGCCAATTTAGGGTTAAACGGGCAAATAGTGATGTCACCAGCGAAGTTACATGTAGTGCGTCTATTTTTAGGGCCACTTCTCTATTAAGGAATAGTTTTGCTACTGGTCCTGTTCTTGATGTACCTAAATGAATGTGGACTATTCATTCTCGTTGGAATGAGCTGATTGAATTTCCCCAATTTAGATTCATTTCGCCTTTATGAAATAAAAGTATAAACGTGGTTAGTAGTTTGTGGGTAATTTTAGTAATTTGTTCCGCCACGTCTTCCTAACTACGCTAGAAAGTGGCGAGCGAGGGTTGGGTCTTTCGGTGCTTCCAAAATTTTGATGTTGGTGTGTTTATAACAGCTGATTTTCAGATATCAAAAAACGGTGTGCTGACAAGGCATTCTAAATTAAACTGAAATTCATGGAATAGAACCGTTTTCCCACCAAACTTCTCCGAAATTAACTAAAACAGTCTAGCGGATATAAATTTTAGGAAATGCCTAATCTGTGACACTTTTTGTTTCATAATAATTTTAATTCATACTCCTCCGGGGGTATCTAACGGGTGAGTCAAAAAGATAAGCCTTTTGAAATATGCAGTCAGAGATAAAGAGTTGAGTATTTTTCGCAATTTGTTTAACATTTTTATCTTTTTCGCTATCAATCTTTTGAGCTAAGCTTTTGAATGCTAATTAGAGAATCATTTAAGGTTTCTGTTCTTCTTTAACTTTGCGATGCTCCAGTTTGCAGCTCATTGCATGAATTATGAGAGCAACTACGAGTTTTGGAATAATCCATCTCTTGCAGGCTTTTACAAGTTTCCGAGCTTCTTAGGAAGTCTTGTTGGAGGTAGTTAGTTAATTATTTACAGTATGAAGATAGCTTTATTTATGGCAGTTTACTGGCTTAGCGGAATATTCTGGCTTTATCAATGAATCTTATCTTTTAGTTCCTTAAGTTCTTCAAAAAAGGCTTATCAGATAGATTTAGTAAGTATTTTATGACCGGTTCCTTGGTCTGCATGGTCTAAAACCATTTTTTTTTGTTTCCATATTCCTTTGCCCGACCTACCAGCAAGTAACATTATTATTACTACATTAACATTCTAAAGTCGAGTATTTTATCGATCTACCCACATGAGGTCAATGGCCGCAGATAAGTCTGAACGAGTTAATCTGTGCTCGTAAATCACCTCTATTAGGTAAACACGAGATAAGAAAAGCTAAACAAACACAATAAGCTCGTGAAATAGATATTATGTGGTTTTACTCTTTGGTTCAGTTTTCATGTTCTCGTCATCACAAGAGAGACTGTCCTACTATCTTAAAAGGCAAGATGACAAGCACTACCTTTCAAAAGGATTTCTACTTCAAATTCAACCGGATTTAAATTCAATTATTTTTATTTGTAGTACATAGGTTAACAAAAAGTAAAGATGTCATATTAATAAAAATGATCGCTGTCTTGCTATATAATAATTACTTAACTGTCTAATAATTGGTAAAAAATTGTAAAAAAACATTCAAAATAATACAAAATATTCAAAATTAGTAAAAAACTCAATTCAATGACAATTAAAACTCGGAATCTCACTAAAACTTGTAAGAATTGACTGGAGCTTTTCGGTAACTTTCATCAGTCAACACTTTCCTTTCAACTGTTTTGGTACTTGTCAGCATATAGATTTGATTTTAAGATTCCAATTTCCAATACCGTTTCTGTTCTCCTGGTAGTTTATGGAACTATACTAAAATTAATATCGATTACTTTTATTATACGCGCCATCACTAGCAGCTACCAAATCGTAGGTGCTCAGTGAATAGCTTTGGTGCTCTAAGCGTAGGTGCTCTAAAAATCGGTGCTCAGATGGGAATACCTCCTCTGGATTGGTTCCCTAAGAAAAAACAACTGTTAAGGAGTCGATTTCTCAGTAGCATTTCGGAGGCAAGATGTGAACAAGTTTGTGGAAATATGCTCTCTTCCAGACGGCTTTTGAACAAATCGTAGCTGACGAAAATGAAGGCGTATTAAACAGTTATATCTAACCCTCCAGGGAATACAGGCTTGATGTTGTGAGTAGTGGGTTAGTTTGTAAGCTTACTTGAGTCTACGTTATTACTAGACCACACAGAAGCTTGGCCTGAGGTACAGGGTTAGTAGCCACTGAGAAATTATACTTAGTTAGTTAAATTTAGTTACAAGCGTTGTGGTGTTAATTAATATCTTAGCTAGATCAAGTTCCAAGGTTTTTAGTGTGTGCTTTTGTGTTGAAACTGGCATGTTGTAAAACAAGAAGATGTGTGGTGATGTGACATTGATTTATAGAAGGATGATATGAAGGAGGTGGTGCTCGATTACTCGTCATCTCTGGGAAGACGTGTCATCGAGAAGTATGAAAGAAAATGACATGCGGTGCTTACCGCAGCTAAGTAAAAAGGCAGGAGAATGATGGTGATGATGATGTGAAATCTATTCACCAAACGATCTGGGATTGCGTTGTCATACATCCTACTAATATTATAAACGCGAAAGTTTGTGAGTATGCATGTATGAATGGATGGATGTTTGTTACTCTTTCACGCAAAAACTACTGAACGGATTAGGATAAAATTTGGTACACATATAGTTTATTAACACATAGGATAGTTTTTATCCCGATTTTTACTTCCCGTGGAATAATTTTCGAGTTGTAGCGGGCGAAGCCGCTGGCAACACCTAGCGATTTTTGTTATTCCCCGAGGACAGTATTCATTCTCTAATCTTCATATTCTTAATGACTTTTAAATAGCTTCCACCATTCAGTGTCAACCCAAATACTTGGTCTACATTATAAATTGTGAACGCCATTAATAACACAAGTTGTCCGTTATAAATATCAACAAAATTTCGCTATCAAAATGTCACATTAACTAAAGATAATTATGTTTTTTTCTTTGCTATATTGTAGAATAGCGTGTCTTTAACGTATTGCCGACCTTTTGCTTGGAGATTTTAATTTATTATACTTTTGCAGCCTTCCCCAATTTGAAGTCAGTGTTTAGTATAAATAGACAGAATAAATTGGCTTATTATCAGACTTTAACAATCCAATTCCCAAAGAACAATATTCCATGATTGGAGTAGTTTTCGAGAATTTCCTATATGCCGATGAGTATTGAAAGGCTTCCAATCCACTGACTGATTACTGCAAGTGTAGTTTTTACGTATGAGCAGTAAATTTGTGAGGATGATAGAAATACGATAGAAATAGCTCAAATAAAATCATAGTATGAGTACCTCATTATCCCTAGAACTCAGTGATAGCGAATGATATTAGTCTGCTCTAAATAAGTACAACCAGCGATAACATTTTAATCAAAATTAAGGGAAATGAAATTGCAATATTTACTCTAAAACGGAGGCAGCATCCCGACTCTAGAGAATAACTCTCAGCAAAAGTACCAAAGCGCAAAGACCACTGCGCCAATTCACACTGTAAAGGTAGCTAGGGGTTGTGCTAAGGGTAGTTTAGTAAGCACTTAGCACTTCGAATTTACTTACTGTTGCTAACTACCTTGATTTTACTCTTGCTTCTATAAACATTGTGTTAAGCGAGTGCTGGCAGATAGAATAAACAGGTGCTAATAGGAGTCCTGTCGTCTGTTCTATCCTGTGAGAGAATAGGTATGTATTTGATTATCAACATCATCTAGGTACCTTAACTTTTAAGAACTAGGGCCAGAACAGAATTGTTGCTTTCTAGGACCAGAACCGAAGGCTTTCAATGGTCCCAACCGGAGGCAACTGAATACAAGTATTTTGTAGAACTGATTACTCACATTCACAAACTTAACTGGGACTAAATAAGACAGACGCGGTGGAGGACTTTGTTTATAATATGTATTGATAAGATAAGGGCAACACTCATAATGATTTCCTGGTTCTGATCACTTTGTTTGCTTTATGTTATGAGCTTACTGTATTTTTGGCCAATAGACGCGCCACAGGTATTCCCCTACACGTAGTCATCTCAGATATAATCTGCTAACACGCTCAACTTCTTTTTACCATGACGCACGCAACATGAACTTGTTAATGTCGCGACAGAACAAGAAAAGACGGCATAAATATAAAATATAACTTGTCTTTATTAAACTTTTGCCCATCTTTTGAATTACAGGGCTATGTAGCACAGATGTGCAGTAAGCCCAACAACTCCCATCAAAGCAGAGCAATCTGCGCACATTAGGAAGCGGAAATACAGTAAATTATAAAATCGCTGCTTTGGCATCTGAAGCCGATGGAGTTTTCACTTTGGTACAAAGAGTTCTTTTGGCTGAACCCATTTCAAATCTCTTTATTGCATGTGACAGTCGAAATAAAAGAGAAAAGTGAAATGATAATAACCTTGATTTTAATAACGCCAAAATGCTTTCATAAACCAAAAACACATAATTCAGAGATAACTTCTGTATTCAGACGGCCCATATCACTAAAAACAATACTCCGCCAACAATGAGAACAAAAGTAACAATAAATATGATTTGTTCACATTCAAATGGAGTCACGGACAGAAATTAGTTATAAAAAAGTAAACACCAACAAACACGAGTTCAGTATTCCACATTTTATTGTTCCAAAGAGAAGCATTAGAACAATGAAATCTGTAAAGAAATTTCACACAATAACAAAAACGTTTTAATTGTTCGTAATATTGCTCTTAACATTAAGAATAATAACAATAGGAAATGCGGTCAGTATTGAAAGCGACAGTACAAGAAGACGTGAAAATGAGAGTCCTGTGAAAAAACACACAATATACACTTATTTAGTGAAAGTGGTTAATAATTAGCGAGTAGGTGAAGATTTTGCGGTCAAACATTGTTCACACAGGGCTTTATCTCGACGATCTGCGAGTGAAAAAGCACCAGAGCCATAGTGTTAGAAGTACACTGCATTATTCCGCGATTTTAGATAGTAGGTACTGTGTGACAGTTTTAGTGGAGTCGCGATTTACTACAGTACGTTTATAGAAAGCTGCGTGCAAACGCGTTTTATGCGAGTACGGTATAAATACCTACGCTGCACTTGCGTCTATTGTTCATTTTGTCAATGAAATACCTTTACGTTACGGTTTATGGACTGGCGAAGGATAAAGCGCACATAGTTATCAATGAATCCACTCATTCACCTGTGCTGCTCTAGATAGTCTGCTAGTATATGCATGCGTGCTCTTGCTTGCTTTACGAGATTTTCGGTTATCTAGCAAGAGCAGAAAAAATCTCAAACTACATTTTCTGAGAATCTACCTCCCTCGTAACACAGAGAACGCTAGTGGTAAAGTTGGTAGTAAAACTTTTAAACTGATTAAAACATGAAGCCGTAGTAGCAATCTGTGTTCCTAAAACAATTAAGTTACCTTAACTGATTACTTTAGCTAAATTAGTATTTAACCAACGCATAGCAAGAAACAGATTATTATACAACAGTACAGTTCCTCTTATTCCAATGGTATATCCGGACTAAATAGTACAAGCAGAACGAAAGTTAATTTTATCAAAGACAAAGAATTTTCGTTTATTCTGTCATTTTAAGACGTAAATGTACTTAAGGAGATTCTGATCCACATTTAAAAGATTTGTTCATACAAAGAGATTTCTTGATAATTCGAAGGGCCATTTTCTCTTTGTTGTCAAAGGATAGGAATTCAGAATCAGCAAAGCCAGAGTATACTTTGCTTACACGTTAAATTTCACGGATGTCTTAGTCCAGATTCTTTGTTTTCGGTAATTTAGTCATCCAAATAATTATAGTATTTTTATGTTGTGGAATTTCGACGCAATCATCTAAAGACCAGATTAGATTCATCGTGTAATTAAATTTTTTGGGTAAAAAGTAACATCAAAATCTAAGGAGCAGTAACTACAATTTGATTCGTTTTCTATGATTTCTGGAAAACTGTCATATTATTGAGTATTTAATAAGTTAAGATCTACAAAAAAATAACACGTAAGCCATTCAAATTCATCGAAGGCTGTTACCTAACACCATTGTCCAAAATGCCTCCACAATTTTACACTTTACCACCATCAAATGTTTGAACAGAACCGTTTTCCACCAGCTGGCACCGTGTCATAAATCCCTAAACACAATTCATCAAATGCAACACACACAAAACACGGTGCTTTACCATCTGTTATGATCTTACCTCAGTGGTCTGCCAAGTGTGAAATGGCGGTGTACCGTTGCGGCAGCAGATGTAACGGTGATAAACGATTAAATAAAAGAAGTCTAAATAACACTATCGCACATCGGTATTACGGTATCGCGAATTTATAAATCTGCTCGCGGATAGACTGAGGGCACACTGAGGGCAGGTGGATTTGGTGAGACAGCATTGCGTTCTTACGATTCTAGGAGAATTCGGAGTCATTTGATTATAAGAGATGTAGATGATATAGTTGAAGCTAATAAACACGTTTCCATGCCAAACAATAGGATTTTTTGGCCACACGCTTCTCTTACTTGAAATTGTTGATTATCATCAGTGCTATAAACGGTTTCTTTTAACTTATTCTATTTACGGTCACGCTATTCCAACAGCCACTAGGAGAGAAGACATGAAACTCCGATGCAAAATAAACATCCCATCTTGTATCATAGAATTCACGAACTTACAACACATACTTCACAGTACTACAATGAGACTTAAAAACAACAAAATCCTCTCCAGACTTAGCATAAGAGTTTACAAAACCCCATTGTTTAATATCATCGTAAAATTCAACGACATTTCGGAAACATTTTCCGTATCGCAAGTAATACTGGCATGAAATACGCCGATAAAGTTGAAAACTAGATGCAACATATTGGGTGTTGCAAAGGTAATGGTGCAAAAGTAAAGCGTACCGCTTGGAAACCAGCTCGTTCCGTTACTGCAGATACTTTTAACTAAGTCTGCTGTACTGTCGTTACGGATTTTTGTTGACTAGCAGAATCATACTTCGCGAGATACTTTGTTTAACTGTTACACGATTTTAAGGACTTTGTCATATAGTGTACTGAAACAAAGGCCTGCGGAACCCCTGGCGGGGCTGCGGGTTGTTCGGAAGAGATACCGCCACCCCAGACATAGGGCTAAGAAGGAACATGGGTGGTTTTTAGTCAATAGAAGTCTTTTCCGCTTCGCCCAGAGATAGGTCCAACAAAAAACGTCCAAAAAAAAAGCTGCGGAACCGGGCTTCGAAGTGACAGTAAAACCAGGCTTGCGCGTGCTATAACTGAAATGTCTGATAAAGTCATCTGCAGCTAAAACTCTGTCAGGTTCGCTTGGTTTAACCGCACCTTAAGAAGTAGGTCTATTTAATAATTTGGCGGTTAAAAACAAGTTCTCTTTATCTGTCATTTCTATGGTTTTAGGCAGGCAATTAAAAAATCTTTTGATAGTCTAACAAAAGCAGTATGACGTCTTTGTACAGTGATTATGACGTAAAGTGAAATTACGGGCGGCTGTAATTTCCAAACCATATAATTTTAGCCTTGCTGTTATTACTGAACAATATTTTCTTGTAGAGTACGTAATACTAATAAGTACCTAAGCGTTATGGAGACTTAAAATAAATTGCTGTATTATTATGAGCATCAGCT
Organism: Diarsia rubi; assembly: GCA_932274075.1. Taxonomy (NCBI): domain Eukaryota; kingdom Metazoa; phylum Arthropoda; class Insecta; order Lepidoptera; family Noctuidae; genus Diarsia; species Diarsia rubi. Next base: position 20,248,117 of record OW026417.1, read on the forward strand.
AAGTTTACATATTTTGACTTCAATAACATTTAATTTTACGTTTTGTCTCTTTTGTAATCGAGATTCTGTGTACGCTCAAAATCTGTTATACTTCTTGTTTTATAAGAGGTCTCCGTGTCTTTGACATGTCACTTTTATTGTTTTGTTTCAAAATAATATCAAAATTCATCACTCTTCTCTCCTAAATCTAAATTTAATTTGAGTTGGTGCACTTTGTTTTCTTCTTTACTTTTAACTCTACAAGGTAAAAAAAGGGTGAAAACAAGGTAAAAAACATAATCTTAATAGTAGCTTACGAATTCCTTTAGTATGTTTATTTTTTCGTAAATAAATCATTCATGTCATGAAGGCCGCCTGATCTGCCCACACTAGTTACAAAAGTCAACTAAGATGGGTCAACGAGGCCACCGTGGATGGAAAGGAAATTATAAACGCGTGCGCAGTGTTGAGGTTTAAAGATTCACTCATTAATGGTTATACTAGTCAAGGTCATGGACACCAACTGCTTTATATGGGCGTAACCCATAAACAGTTTGTGTTACCGCCATAAACAGTTTGTGGAAGCGCTAATTATAATGATGAGGTTACGATTTCGAATTGGTTTAAACTTGAGCCTTGAATATTTTGATGACGACAAGATCTGCGATATTAACCCACTAGCAATTAGAACAAACATTTTTTTAATTGGAGATACTGATACTTAAATTAGAAACAGATCATATAATTATTTAAAGACACAAATGAAATACCAACAATATTTGCACGACTTTGAAATTATATTTTTTTATTGCAGAATTTTACCAATCCGTACTGGAGCCGCGTGGTATATTATTCCTGTTCCCTCATAGAGGAGGCTTATGTCTCAGCAGTGGGAAATTTAAAGCTTAAGCAAAATTCATTCGAATAGTTCATGAAGAGGAACGAGCTGTCTTTCTAATTAGTCTTTAAACGTAAAACAAAAAGAATAATTTCTCAAGATTACAGACCAGAACACAGTTTGCAATTTTGTGCTAAAAAAGGCCCAAAAGAACAAACTATATTTGGACTTGTGTGGTCGACCGTACCACAAAAAGTGAAAACACGTGGGATGGACCGGAATTATGTCCTTTAATTCCAGCGTAATACAGTGTTGAGTCTGGGTTTTTGCCAAGCATCAATGAGCCTTGGTCCACACATGAATAAGGCTTAAGGTGTTTTGCAACTTAGCAGTGTTTATTAATAGTAGGATATGTTTTCTGGAATTATGGATGAGTACAAGAGCACGCCTAAGTAGCAAAGTCTTGTGAAAAGCAAACAATAAAATATTTGTTTACCCTGACGAGGTTTTTATTCGGTCGATTTATTGCGAACAGTTCAGTTAGCTAACGTGATTTAAAAACAGTACCTATTACACTACTACAATACTTTGTGTATTATGAGGATTCCGTCGGGGCTGCGGTTTGTTCGCAAGAGATACCGCGGCCTCGACATAAAGGCTAAGGTGGACCATCGGTGGTTTTTAGTCAGTAGAAATCTGACATTCCCTTTCGCTCTGCCCAAGAGCGAGAGGGGTTATTTGATGATTTCCAAAACCCAAAAAAAAAGGTATTATAAGGATTACCTCGTAGGTCTAGCCGTCGCAAGCGCGATTGCTGGGTCCTGGATTCGAATCCTGGGTCGGGCAAACCTTTATTGGGTTTTCTATAAGAAGTTCCTCAAAAGCAGGCACGGTGTCTGGATTTGTGCCCGGTTGACGGCAAATAGGCTCGACCCCTATTACATGATACTTAAATATAACTGGCGAAACGTGGGTGTACTTATTAGCTATACCTCTACCTAACCTTTGTTTTTTTATAATCCACACATATACTTTTTTTTTTTTGGTGGTTGTAAAATCATCGAATAACCCCTCCCGCTCTTGGGCAGAGCGAAAGGGAGTGTCAGACTTCTACTGACTAAAAACCCCCCATGTTCCTTCTTCGCCCTCTATGTCGAGGCCGCGATAACCGGTGGACTACCCGCGGCGGACAGGCGTCGGCCCTTTCGGGCCCCTCCCATGTTGCTGACATCTCTTTGAGGCGCGCGTGGAACACGAACGCGCCGTCGACACGGCCTGTTTTCGTCGTGAGACGGACGGACGGCGAGTTAGTAGTATATACTAAGTTAAAGGTTGAACATAAAAGTTACACAGACAAAATAATTAGAAATATTAAAAAAATAATAACAAAACAAGAACAATATTACAATAAAAATTAACATAACATTTAAGTGAAAAAAAAATGAAATCATAAAAATTTAAGAAAAACTCGTTTTACTTTGTGGTTACAAGGAGTGATGTAATGTTTATGTGTATTATAAGGAAAATATAAATATAATTTTTACTCAAGGAAATAATGGTACTATAAATGCATGGTTCTTAGAAATAGAATGGACAGGTAAAATGTCTAAATAATTGGACACAATACGTTTACAGATTTACTAACATAAACGGGCTTGCAGTTTCAATTCCAATGTTACCCCACCGTGTATAATTTCAAACAAACAAAAACTTTACCTCTACTAAACTTACGGTAACACAAACCAGCTGTTTACTGGTAAACCGTATTCCGCAAACCAAGTTTACTTAAGTACATAAAACAATTTGTTAATCATCATCTGCCTAGCAGTACACGACTGGAAAAAATTAAGGGAAAAAAAAAAACAATTTTTTGAGTATTTTTCAACAGGTCGCAACTTCGAGAGAAATGGTCGTAAAAAAATCAAAAAAATGCAAATCGTAGCTCCAAGTGTATCGTTTTTGGATTCAAACTTCATAATTTTGTAGCGTCAGTGGTTTTTCGGTAATCTTAAAAAACAAAAATAAAAGTTTTTTTTGGTCTACTGGCGTGGAAAAAATTGTTTTTGTTTAACCACTATAAGGATCGGATACTTTGTTCATTTAGCTACAATTTAATTTTTTATAGCCCTAGATACGTCCACTTCTCGCCGAGATATCGGTCTTCAATTGGAAAAGGATCCTTTTGTCTTTGATATCTATATCTCAGCCATTTCAAAAACATCCAAAATCCAAAATTTGAAAAAAATGTGCATGGAGTTATCATGGTTAGTAATAAAACACGTGTTTCTATTGTACATACTTAGATAGTCAACAAAAACTCCAAACATCTGTCCGTAGAAACGATAATAATTGGCGTCGCAAACATGTTTGGAAAACTAGTGTGAAGAACAGACATGTGCAAGAAATTGCGATTTTTATGGGAGTCACGAAATTGGTCATTGGAACTGGTTTTTGTTTTTGTTTTGGTGCAGTTATTGACTTGGAACTTGGTTGATTTTCTTTGTGGATGACTTTGGTGTATTGCATAATTTTATAAATTTAAAAGAAAATCTTTGTAGTGCAAGCGCAACTGCTGATCATGATTTCCTGGGTTCGATTCCCGGGCCTGGCAAAGTGTTATTGGGTTTTTCCATCAGGTTTATTTATGCCCGGTTGATAGCAATAGGCTCGCTCCCTATAACATGGCACTTAAACATAACTGCTTAAATCTTCGGGGCTTACAGGCGTGATGTTACGTAATGTAAGTATTTTTCTTCTACTAATTTAGGTCAAAACATTTAACTATTACCTTTTTCCGTAATTAGTACTTACGATATTTCTAATAAAAGATTTTCCAACTCGGTAACAATCCATTTCTGATTTTAATTGCCTTTCCGATACAACATCGGATTCCTCTTAACATCTTGAAGCAAGTGCCAGTAATAGCCGTCTCTTAAATTCTTAGCTAATAGTCACTTGCTTGAAAACGATTCCAGATCTGTTCTTATCAGTTTTTGATGTGTAATTTACAATTTTCTATAGACACGTTGGCACAGCTTGAATGTTTTTATTAAGAGGAACTGTGATGATGTAATCTAGACTTAATTTACTAGGTGGATCGCACAGTGTGCTCGATTGGTGGAACTCGATTGGTGGAATAACAAGATTATTTTTCACTGTCAAAGGCAGCAGGTGTTGACGCCTACTCAGCCTACACCCTCGTGCCAAATATGTATGATTATATGTCATAGCTTCGGCCGAGACTCTAGCTAAATATTCCTAGTTAGAAATACTCTGAACAATGTAAATGTTTACAAAGATACCAATGCAAAATGCAAACAAAATCCAAAAACCAGTCACGTCTGTGAACAGTACCTACATCAATCCAGTGTTAATACGCTAAATCGGTAGTTAAGAGCCATCAAAACATAATTTCATCAACTGTTTCCCACGACTAAAATGGTTGTGTTGACAGACAGCAAGCAACGACTTCGTCCAATGAGGGGTTACCGTATCAAGTAATCCAAACCAATACCACAAGAAAATGACAGTAAATTCCTTGGACAGCGAGTCTTAATCCAGTTTAGTCATACAACCGATGAAAAAACGTAAGTTTTCTAAACATCTCATCATAATTAACACGTTTCATGATGCGTGAACGTGTAAACTGTAATTTAGTTCATCTCGTTCCAGTAAAAAACAGAACGTGTGTACTGTGTATATAACAGTCAATCAGTGGAAGCAAAAAGTACAAATTGGTTAATAATTCATCGCGAAGAGTTCGTTACACCGAATGGTGGAGGCTCCAGCTTCACTGCAAACGTAATGGTGTGAGGCTTGAAGGATTCCGCGTTATATTGGATTTTATTATTTAACGCCAATCGCAATTCAACATTTTTAGAGCTTTTTAAATATTTATTGCAGTTTTACAGTTGGTTACTAAACGCGCTATTGAGTTTGAATGTGGAAGAGTAGAGGAAGACCAAAGAAACGATGGATGGACTGGTGACTGAAGAGATGACGAGGAATAGAGAAGTATGGTTGAGGAAGACTTAAGTACGGCGCCGACCCCTTGCTTCTTCTACTACAACAGTGACGATTGAAATTGTATGCGTTAACGACCCCGAATTTTGGTGCCACGGGTCGCTTGTAGAGATGACGATCTAGATCAGGACGTAACCCACCGGATCAACTCAAGATGGATGAAATGGCGACCAATCCTAGAACAACTTGCGACACACGGATGCCCCTCAAGTTAAAGGGATATACAAGTCCGTGATTGGGTCTGTCGTTCTGTATGGATCGGAATATTGGCCTGTGAAGAAGATGGATGAAAATAGATTGCACGTAGCGAAGATGAGAATGTTTAGGTTGGTTGTGTGGTGTGACCAGAATGGATAAAGTTAGGAATGAGTATATTAGAGGAAGTTTAAAAGTTGCGCCAATTACAGAAAAGTTAAAAGGGAATCGACTTTCATGGTTTGGGCATGTGATGAATCGCATGTGACTAAAAAAGCGATTAATATAAATGTGGGTGGATGGAGAAAAGAGAAAAGACCAAAGAAAAGATGGACGGAGTGTGTGAGGTGTCATATGAAGGTTAAAGGAATAAAATGATAACGTGACGAACGGAAGAGTGTTGCGCCGACCCCAAGTGACATGGGATTAGAGCAGGAAGATGATGAACGCAGAAGAGAAACCAAAATAAAAACCAAAGCAAAAAAGAAAACGATTGTTAATATTGAAAATTGGTTCGGAAAAACCAATCGATGCCATTTCCATAACTTTAAATACGGATAAGAAAGAATGGCATAATATTGAAATTGCAATGCAAATAGTAAACAAGACTGCAGCGATCGCTAATAGGTTTATGTAAATACTGTTTAAAATAAAAGCACCCAAAGCTCACGTTAAGTTGGAGATTATTGTGGAAGATAGAACAGATACCAGTAAGTTTGACCTACATATTAGTGTTACAATAGCCTATATATTCTAATTAGCTGTTACAAAGTAACAACTTAATCGTTTCTTACTAAATGCAAACAATGCAGCATTCATTATACAATGCAGTATGATTGCAAAGCTAATAGTTCTCATTGCTTTGATGAAAAGAAAAGGCGGTTTTACAAATCGAGTAGTAGCTGGACGATTATTTAACAACTTGCTAATATTGATAGAATCATGACTGTTTCCTTTTTATCTTGACTGTCAACCACCTTGTGAAACACCAATCCAAACGTATTATAAATCTTGAAATTGGTGTTTAGATAATTTTTAATGACACTCATGCACTACGATGCTGGCATGAATCAGACCACACAAATAAGCCCTGAAAGGCAAGCCCAATGCATTATCTATTTGTAAACGAAACTCAGTTCGATGTTTGTATTACAGTATGCCATTATTCTAGTAGGTCCCATGTGATAGGGGAGAATGTATCGTCATTTATCGGACACGGTTCCAATCACGAGCGTCAGGTATCTTTATTTTGTATCGATTTATTACATTTGGGGTGAAATTTGTTTCGGCAGAGGACGTTTTGTGTGTGTCTACTTGTTTATACTATTACCTACTGCCATTACTTTATTATTACTTTATTGATGAAACAGATATTATAATAACTGCTAATTGAAAATAAACGTTGAAGAGAGCGTTAACGATGCAGCTCCACGAAAAAAATATGGATCCACTGCAAAATAAACTAAAACAAACATTTCAACACCCAATTTCACGGAAACCTTCATCTACTAAAAGGTGTTGCTATTTTTATTATGTTCCATACCGACACTCGTATCGAACACGACTATGCAAACATATTGTGCATTATTGATTCGTTGATATCAGCCGTTGAAACGGGGACTTTTTAATCAGTCACACAATCTAAAAATCCCTCTGCAATAAAATTTAATGCTTTTATCTACATTGGATGTCTACTCTCGGTTTTTTATATTTTGCTCCGTGTTTGTTCAATAGAGGTAAAAAAATGTTTGCGATGCTCTGTGAGCGTTATTAACTTGCCTTTATTGTTGTTTCAAATAAAAGCAAAACAAACTCACACGTAGACGTGGGTAGAGAGGATTTTTGCTTGTAGTCTTGGATGCAAATTTATTATGATTATGTTAATATATTTTCAATGAAAATGTTAGTAAACCTCTTGTTTGAACGAGGTGGCGTTGGCGCCTGCTCAATAACCATTGTTCAGGCTACAAGCTTTTATTAAAATACCTAGTTAGCCTGTAGTTAAATGTTTGACAATGTACGTACGTGCTCCTTTGTAAGTCAGTGCGGCGAGATCAACAAAAAGTTTTACTACATCTTTTCATTCTTCGGTCGATCACGATGATGCTAATTTTTTGTTCCTAACCAAATAAAAACTAATACCTTCGAGAGTATCGTTTTGATTTAGCTCCACGTTTTTAATATTATATTTAGGAAAAAATATAGTCTAAGAAAAACCTACATTCAATTCCATTTCAGGTCTGATTCTAACATTTCTATAGAAATCAAAGTCCAACATTAAAGTTACATTTAGCTTGAGTACAATGACAGCAACGTTGAGTAATGTTTGCCGTGACGCGGCCTTGAAATTGGTCTGTCCATGTGCTTAACATTGTATTACAAACCGGTTTGCGTCGCCGGTGTTATAGTAACCAGTAGGTATGTGTTTTAATTAATATGTAATTATATGTGTATGTGCTCTGATCTAATTAATGTATGACAGGTTGATTATAATATTGATGAGGAAAACATAAGCATAATCGGCCTTAAAACATTCCGCATGTTGGCAAAGCCGTCATCGCTGCTACAGGTTTGGGCGTAATCCACCATGCGGTGATGTAGGTAGGTACCTAATTGGAAAATGCTTCTCCAGTGTTTAGGGGCTCATAATTGTGGTTTTGGTGAGAATAGCGTGGTTCAAGCAAATAACTGAACAAGGGTAATATGCTGTACAGTAAGTAGGTATAATTCTGAGTTTAAAATCTGAAAAGGTACTACCTCATGAACTGTATTTTAATTTAATTATCGTGAAAGTACAGTACTTCGTACTATTCCCAGTCGACACTTAATATACTTTACAGTTCTGCGATCCATAATTGGTCCCCGGATTTATGCACGTGAGCGAAATATTACACATTACAGTCACATTGGAATGTCTTTGAATGTTATAGCTCTCTCAGCTCAAAGACTTGGATTATGAGAATGTGCACAAAGGTACCAATATTCACATATGTACGCCGATACATTCAATTCAACATTCATGCATCGATACTTGGTGCAATATTTGGAACTTGCTATACGACTGTCATACGTTGTACTCGTGGTTTGTCTATGTATAGTTAGGCAGGATTTTATTATCTTTCAATACATGACTAGTTTAGGACCTCTTATTTTATTACGAAGCGCATAGTAATACAGTCATCATCATCTGCCTAACCTTTCACCAACTATTTTGGGGTCTGCTTCCAGTCTTCCTTAACTAGCTGCATCTAGCAGCATAATACCAGTATTTTACATAGAGCGACTGCCTAACTGACCTCCATAACCCAGTTAGTAAGACCTCTTGGTAAGACTACAATACTCATACAGTAGGTATCTACCTAAAATCACACATCCTGTCACAGTTTGTAGTTTTCTTTCATCTGGTGTGTTCTAAGCCGAGAAAGTAGGAATTCGTTCTAAATCATTTCCTTTAGTTAAATTAAGCATTTGACTAAAGTTATTAGCGCCTTTAAAGATACGCTAGAGCAACCGTTTCTTAGAGTTTAGTAATTAAATCCCAGATAATCACTGGATCCGTCGGAAAATTATTTTGTATTGAAAGTTAAATTTGACGAGTAAACAACGCATTTAAAACTTGAATGAAAGAACTTTAACTGACGTGCAAACGTCAAACAAGAATCTAAATAGCTTCAAAGGTACCTTGAAGGGAGTTTACTGAAATGTTTGGGAATTAATTTCGTTTTAGATTCATTCTTGTCTAATTTAGTCGAATTTTACCATTGAGGCAGCTGAGACAGGTTCAGATCTTTAATACTAACTGTCAATAGGTTAGCCCTGTCTAGACGTTTTGTCATGTCTAAATTCCGTGTAACCTCTTGTGAATAGAATAAAATAATATGTCAATCATCACCATCATCATCCTTTGCGCAAACACCCTCAAGATGCTGGCCCGGACCCTGCGGACCAGGGACGGCACCGCTTTCGCAATGTCGTCTAAAAACACTGTACATCATGCGACTCCATCCATCTTTAGATGCTACATCTCTGCCCAACGTTTCGGACATTATAGGCGTCTTGTTATGTTCAACACCAACTATACTGCAGACATGAAACCAGAAGCTCCTAACAACAAACTAGCTTTTGTTTTTTCTTTAACCATGGTCAATGTGACTTTGTCTATTCTTCCTTCTATAGACAAAGTGCCATATGCAATTCGAGAGTTGCAAATAAGGCAAACGTTATATTAGGTTTACCGTACGAATCAACATTCTGCGGTTTCGCATTTTCTTACTCGCCTCTTCAACCATCAAAGAGCTTTTCTTTATTCGACGACATACATCATTCAAAAACAAAGCCTTGTATTTAATTAAAATTAATTGCTACAGCCAAAACATAATTAGATTCCAACTTTATTGTTAGCTGTGACATTTGACATTAATTAGTTATTTGCACGTCAGCCACTGGGGAGGGTAGAATCGTATTCACCTTCGCTCAGGAGATTAATGATGCAGTGGAATGTTCAATATTAAATCAAAATTCAATAGGGAGAATTTGGCTGGTTCTGGCTCTTATAATAACTGAGAGAAATTTGGAAGCTACTGAAATACCAAGGTACGTTGGTCGTTTGTTTAGGACAGAGATCTTGTTTGTAAAGTTAAAGCTAGTTTTTTTGGGAAACCATACTTCCTCAAACTCGTAAAAGTTAGTCAACGGATCTATAAAAATCAAAACATGACGAAACAGGAATCATCATTGAATCGAATCATAATATTATGTTTAGCTCTAAGGATTAAAGTCTCGTGATGTCTCCATGGTGATTACTTCCTCTTCACTTATTTAGACCTCCTTCCTTATTTATATTTAATTTTCCTCTTTACTCCTGCTGACGGGAAGAAGAAAGAAAACAGAGCACACAAAATAACTCAAATCTTATCAGAAATAAATAAATATTGGAATAAATGCTATTCTATTATTTTCTGTAAAATTTAAACTAGGCTCAAGTTTCCGTTTCAAAGCACTATTTCATTCCGCACTCCAAGGTTCCCAATAATATTTCCAAACTATAGCCAAAAGACACAACTCCTATTGGAAAAATGGTATCTGGTTAAAATTTTAAAACGGGTCTCGTGCAAAAATTACCTTACTTACATGACCTACTTTTGTATCCAAGTTTTCGAAGTGAATTCCCTGCTGGCTCTCGGCCAAGCGTTTATTTAATTAAAAAATCTGTTTCGTATGGAAGTGTTGGTGTAAAACTGTAAAGTAGCCATCTAACGGCAAACCGTGAGGTACTTTCGACATGCGTTGGATTTTAGAGAAAAACTTTAATATAATGTTAAGTAACTAAATAATAAACCGAATAGAAACTGAAGTTTAATCCTACATAAATAAAAAATCTAAAAGTTAGCGGGGATGAATGGATATTATTTTGTTACTCTTTCACGCAAAACTTATACTAATTTCGCAGACAGATAGTTCATAACTAACACAGGATACTTTTTATCCCGGTAGTACGATCCCGTGGCACAATTACCGAGATCCACACGGGCGAAGCCGCGGGCATAAGCTAGTCTTTAGCATCTAAAAAATTGGTTTATGAAAAGAATCAAATTGGCCTTATTACGAGTATCACGGAGAAATCGGTTTACATATTTAAAACTACCTCCAGTTCCAGTTTGAAAGTCGGTAAGAATTGCAAAAAAAAAAAACACTCCTATTCCCGAATTCTGTCTATGAAATCTCTTGAAGTATATCGGACTGCGACTTCCAAATCCAGTGCGGGTATGTCCGGATTCAACAAATCGAGAAGTGTTGAAGTGTTCGACGAAAAATGCGAGGCATTTACTGGCAGTCGCATATCTTCAGGCTTGTGTGGAGAGAAAATATTTTCCGGATTCGAATGCTTTAGTGAATGTGCTTTCATTTTATTCACTGACTTATATGTATTTGATAATATTACATACTTACCTACATGAAAATCTTGAATAGCCACGTACTTACATACCAACATCACGCCTGTAATCCCCGAAGGGAAAGGCAGAGGTACAGTGTAACGAATAGTACCCACATTTTACCAGTTAGGTATGGTTAAGTCCCATGTAATGTGGGGCGAGCCTATTGCCATCAACCCGGCACAGATCCAGACTACGACTGCTACTGAGAAATTAAAAAAAACTCAAAAACATTTTGTCCGACCAACATTTAGGCATTAAAATCAGCGATCGGCGGCGGCGACCTCTCGCGCCCGGCCCTGGTGCAAGCCATGGTCCGGGGTGTTAAGGAATGGGACGCCGTCGCCTGCTTCTGCGAAGCAGTGATGCTAGCAAAGGAGGTGGCGGAACGAGAGAGGGAGGGAACCTCACGTCTCAGCCGCCGCGGGAGACGCTCCGGGCGTGGGGGCCACGTGAAGGCTTCCGGCCGGAGATACCGCGGCCTTGACGTAAAGGGCTAAGAAGGAACATGGGTGGTTTTTAGTCAGTAGAAGTGACACTCCGTGTCGCTCTGCCCAAGAGCTGGAGGGGTTATTTGATGATTTCCCACCCCCCAAAATAAAAAAAAGGCATTAAAATCAATTCCATTTGCTGATTTTCCTGTATCACGTTCACAGAATCAAATACTGTCACAAACAGACTTGTACTAGTTAGAGATACAATGTAATAGGTTTCATCTAACCGGGCCTTTTGATCTCGTCTCAGTCGATTGCCTGCCTGGCAACATCAATGCACTCAGATACTCGTCGAGATCAACTCGACGTCAGCTTATTGACTCCAAAGGCCACTTGTTGAAAACTTCCCGATTACGTCGAACAATCGAGATATTTTCGAACTGGAGTACTCAATTAATTGTTTCAGTGAAAGTATTCATTTTAAGAGGATTAGTAATTAATTATTAAAATTAAACAGGTCTGATTTTATATTATAAGTTATCGTCTTTACATTGAGGATTATTTATTTCCTGTTGTTTATTTATTTAGTTAGTTTATTTATAAATCAGTCCCCTATAACGGTTTTTGTATAAAATTTAGTTTTTATTATGTTAAAAGGTTGCTATATTTAATTAAATTAAGAATTATCCTTATCATTTATGACTATTCATGAGTTAATAAATTAAACAAATGACAGTCCCATGCAAAAGGATATTAATAACAAACCGTTAAAAACAAGGACAGTTTTGCAAATTAAAATAATGCTTTTAAAAACTCCTTATTTTCTGCTGTTTTGCGATTTACTCCAAAGCTACTTGTAACAAGCTAGACATTTTAATCAAAAGAGAAGTGTTCTACCTTGTTATAACAATGATACGGTAAGTACTTTTGTTCTTGGCCAGTCTATTTGTGAGTGCTCCCGCATCCATGCATGCACTCTAGCGCTAAATGTCAAGATCGTGGTAAGTAAAATATTGTGGGACATTACCTACTTATCGCTGTTTCTATTTTATATTGTTTGGAAAGGTTAGAAAGTGCATAGTGGATATTATGAAGTATTAGTAAACACTACTGTCGATTATTTTTGTTGATACGAAGAGTATTATAGTCTATGATTAGAGGGCTACATTGGGCATGCTACCAATCCACCACCTTTTTTGCCACCTTTGCGGACCAGAAGACTGACTAAAACCCATCCGTGTGCCCTCTAATGCCCTTTGCGTTCCAGAGCCGGTAACCCTTTCTAGTGGGCCCTGTCTACTATGCTGACAACTCTTTGAGGCATAAGTGGAAGTGGAACACAAGGCGCAGTCGACCCGGGCCTGGTTCTGATCGGACAACTTACTTATAGTAATTTTACACGAGAACTTTTTATGCCGCATAAAAAAGTTACCGCGCACATAATAAGGTTGTACCGACATACAGAACAGACAAGCATGAAGTAGAATTTGGCAACCCTATATCCAGTGCAAGAATTAAGATGAAAGATTGAATCAAAATTAATTGTAGTCATTGATTTGACTTTTACCTTTTTAACAATGAAAGAGCTATCGTAAAGGACTGACTCGTTTCCCTTTGAATCATAATACTGAGAGGAAATGGCCGGATAAGCGTGCCGATGATAAGCGAATTTATTTTAATAATTTAATTGAAATAACTCACAAAGATACTGATATTTGTACATATTTGTTTATTGTTAGCATTGAATGTTTGAATGAGGAAATACTTCATCCGATTATATGCGATTATTTCTACGAAGCAATTATTTATTTGCTAGAATAAATATAACATTGATTCCATCCAATCAAAGAAAATCTAAGTTCTCGCGTAATTGCCTGCTCTAGAAAATAGGTTACTGCACTAATTACGTTCACGATAGAACAGACCTAATTGAAGGAGTTCTGCTTAGTATCAATCAATCAGTCAATTACTCGACGTCCTAGAAAGAACCTTTATTCCGAATCATTGTTACACAAAAGCTTTTGGCACTGGACGGGACTAACTAATTAGTAAGGGCAAAAATAAACTAAAAACTACTTTTAACAAAAGCAAAGAATCAGGGTAGCATAAGCCACTAAGCATAATTGGCCCATCGTCAACGTCGAGTGCATTATTCAGATTTTTCAAGGGTGCGCTGGCACGCTGCCGACAAGCCGACACTTATCGGACGATACCTACTTACTAGTACTACCGACTCCCGTCTCCTGAAGTCCCGACATAACACCGCCGCAACGAAACGCACTTGCCAAGCCAAATGTCAAGATCGTGATAGCCAGAATTTTTCGAGGCCAAGCTGTCTGTGTCTAGAGTTAAATTGTAAATGTTACGCTTATTGTTACGTGGATTCGTTTCCGTACATATTTGCTAATCGTTTTAGAAAACAGTGATGGAGACTTCTGATTGTCTATTCCAACAATTCCTCATTAGTTTTAGAGGGCTTATAGAAGCCCCGGTATACCATCAAATGAATAGGGGATTTAATCTGCGGACTAGGAAACAAGGGCTTAAAACGCAAGGGAATCGCATACGTCGGGTTATAACTCCACATATTGGTATTATCTCTGAAGATTATCTCTGGAATTGAAAATGTTCGAGCGCTTTTTCACCTGAAACAAATTTACATGCAGTTTCTACTGCAGTAGCTGTAAATATCCACTTTCAACGTTAGTTCGGGCTTCTACATAATTTACAAAATAATAAGACTTCGTATCTAAGAGTGCTGCAGTGACCCATTTCGCAAGTTGCCCCTCAGTTATAACAGTGCAGAAATAAGCAACTGATTCATTTCAGATTTTTCCCAGTCCCAGGTGAGCAAATAGCTTCATCTATTTTATATTGTTGAGCACTGATTGCATTTTTTGCCCTAGATTTCGCTGGTTGCAGTGCTTGAGGCGTTCAATTGTAGCACTTGATGAAGGAAATGGATAAGGACCGAATATACACCAGGGAAGAAAATTTTCAAGGAAAGCTTTTTGTGCAGTCTCGGTTGAGAATTTTCTAGCGCAGATATTGAGGTGGAAATTGCCAGAGTTTATACTAGTAGTCGAGGATTTCAAAGGCGTAATGAGATGCTGTAGTTTCCGTTATTCAAAATGAAGGCACTGAATCAGAAATAAATCGGGCTTCATTAGGGAATCTTGTCCGCGTAGTAACATCTGCTAGTGCTAACAAAAGACTTGAAGTTGCTCAATAGCCAGACGAGTTCATTCCAGAAGTAGTCGTTAGAATAATTCTAATTACTTTGGAGTTTGTACAACGTACAATAATACTTTTACATCAACTGTTCTAACTTGACAACTTGATAGCTGTTTTACTTTCATTTCAGAATTAACATAGAATATTCTAAAGGCCTTTAATAAAACGTAAATATATTTTAATTAGTTTCTTGTCTCAAGTAATCCCGGACAAGCGCCCGTCGCATTCCAAGAGCATTATTTAGATCATATTTGTAATAGTTGGCATAACTCCATGTTATGCGAGATATTAAACTATGCTGTATAATAACAGAATTCCTTTGATTACCAGTGCGCTGTTTTGACCTTAATTTGCTTTAGAATATCTTGTAAATGTTATGCATTTTGTGAATGTAGAACAGCAAAGTTAACGTGGGGATGCGCAAGTTAGGATTAAGTGGGAAGACTTAGGAGGAAAACGGACCCTGGCAGAGGGCCAGGAAAGCGTTAGGAAGATGAGGTTTAAGTGGAGCAAAAGTGATGGACAGCGGTCTGACGATGATAAATACTTAGACGGACTTAAGAGAATTAATTTCGATGTTAAGGCGAAAAATTCGTGGTCAGCATACGGAAGGATTGATTTAGATTAGGTTTAGCTAAGTCCGCTATCATATGCCGCTATCAACATATCGGATAACAACTATTTTATTAGATCGTTATGGAATGCCGTCACAAATAGGGCAAAGTTTGACTGAATTTCTGCCAATGACGAAATCTGACATCTGTGGCATATTACTTTGTCACGTTACCTGCATACCGAAAATGAGAATTTTCAGGTTCATAAACCAAAACTGTATTAAGCTAGACAGAGAAGAGAGTTTCTACATTCCTGTCATTCAATTCAGATTTCTGCTCCACGATTGCAAAATACTCGGTTTATTAAATACTTTATTACCTCAACAATCATCTTATTTACTCGCCACATCTCACACTACCACATAAAGCTCAACACCAATAAGGGAATAAATCACGTAAACATCTCTCTAATTGCCACTTTATTGATTTCAAATCAGCGTTTCTAAAAATAACCGGTCGTTACTGACAGGTCGGTTTGCTCTGCTCGTAAATCGTTAACCTAGAAATAAACAGTCTAGCTCGATAGCCAGGTCTCTCGGTCACCTATACGGTTAACTGTTGGTTGTTAATGATATTTAATGGCATCTATCAGTCTTCGCATTAGTTATTAACATTTTAGTTTAAAGATATTTCTCTTGTTGATTAAATGAATTTCTTGTTCAGCACTTAGTTGGTTGTTTGTTTGCGTACAGTTGGCCTTTTTTGGCAAATGGTAGGTTCATAGTTTATTTCTTGTCAAGAGAGACAAGACTAGTATTGCAGATTTGTGGGGAAATCTGCTTCTGCTTCATTTGTGTTTCGCTAATTCCTTTACTGCTTCCTTTATGCTCTTTTTATCTCGACTTGCTTTTTCTAATCAATGTCTCTAGGGTTAACCCCTGAATGAAGATTGAGTCGAAGTGTTAAGAATGATTTTGTATCAATGTTTCATTCATAATCGATGCGAGAAAGGATACAAATTAGTACTTGCAAAGTCGTATTATTAAGTAGCCTGTAGCACAATCTAAAGTTGAACTTGAACCTACCGGTTTCCACTACCTGCTTGTTTAAGGCTGGTCTAAAGGGTCTTTCCTAATATCACCACGCTCCGTAGTGTTGATCCTAGTAGACATGAGGACGCCATTGTCTTTCATTTAGACACCCTTGTCTAATTTTAATAGCTACCTACAAGTGGAGAGTAGGAGTGGGCATTTTTTTTCTGGGAAACCCCAACAGTGAAACAACGCGTTCGGTAATAAAGTGATGTATTTAATAAACTAGATATAGCCAGCGGCTTTGCCCGCTACAACTCGAAAATTATCCCACGAGAAGATAAAATCGGGATAAAAATTATCCTATGTGTTAATCCAGATTATAAACTATCTGTGTACGATTTTTTTTTTATTTTTGTGTGAAAAGTAACAAACATCCATACATCCATACATACTTACAAACTTTCGTGTTTATAATATTAGTAGTGTAGCATCCACTTGTAACTGACTTATTAAGTTGATAACACAATCAACTAACTACCTATATCACAGGCTAACACCAGACCACCAAGCCTCAGTCCAGGATCACTTCACTTCCAACTTCCCGCCATCATGTAACTGACAGATGTCATTAGTGACAGCTCTCCTGACTCCTTGTGGTTGTGAGACAGTATTTACATAATCTATTAAATAGAAATACACTACAAGTAGGATAATGCAATACCTCTAGCATACACATACTTCAGATCATAGAAAGACAACTCTACAGACTTTTATTATTATGAACTCTCAATAGATACAGGTTTACACTAAGTAGGTACAATAACTAGTAAAGAAGTTCACCTAAAAACCTTGACATTGACACGAAGTCGCCAAGTTTCTCAGCGAATTAACACGAGGAAATCCGCTTTATAAAAACTGGATACTAACAACTAAGAACCGACCGGGTTCGCGTCGATGTCGTAAAAACCGGAGAAAGTAAAGCATTCTTACAGTAACATATACACACTTACCTACATAGTGGTATCTTTCAATACTTATTGGAGGTTGGATTGTTATCAAATTGTGTTCCTTTCACAGTCATTTTGATTTGTGAGTTGTTATTCATTGCGACGTGCAATGTTGCCGGTACTTACTAGTTTAACGGGATTCCCAGTCTTCAAGGCCTGTCAGTAAATACAGGTAGGAATATTAGGCAGGTAAACGGGTATTGAGACAAAGTGATTCTGTAATGTGGTGGTCAATGGTAGTTTTAGGTTGTCATTTGTTTTGGCGTCACGCAAACAACCGGCTAGCGGTATTCCTAATATTCCAAATTCAAATTATAAGTACATTGTGATTCAACGTATTGAATAATTACTGAGGAACACAGATTGTGTGTTTATTGTGCTTCACTCGTGCTAGTCGTAAATACAAGCTGCGCATTATTAGGTTATCCAATGTGATTTATCTAAGTATAAACAACTCAGTCGCCCGTAGAAACCGCACGCTAACATGTAAACATTCAACCAGTACTAACCTTCTATGGCCACGACGTGGTCCCTTATCTGCTGGGCCAGCAATGGATCAGGTACCAACTCCACTAGGTCGTAAAGAGCATAGATAGAAGGATGCACGCTTTCAAATCTCTGTATCTCCTGTCGTATGGACAGGGAAGTGTTGAGACACGCCTGGGTATGCTGCCGGGTACACATCGTGCCTCTGTAGCCCAACATTGGGACGGTAAACTTCGACTTCGACACAACACTACACTGGACGATGCATTCTACCAACGCTTGCAGAGCGATCCGGCGCTCATCGCTTTCAAAACTTTATCAAAAATCACTTTTACGCATTCATACGTGCATTCAACAAGCGTAGTACACAATAAACACTTTTCACTGTGATTGTATTGGTTATGATTGTGTTGTAAATAAAGTAAACAACCAATCAACGCATGTCGTTATGACAGCGGCACGAGTCAACCACCCCGGTGGCGGCCATTACCGAACTGTAGTAGCGTTCCGCGTGTGGCCGAGGGGAGAATTGTCAAAATATACGCTACTTTTGTACAGCGCCATCTGTTGACCAACACCCACAACCGTCTCACAGGAGTGAAGGGGCAGTAGTATACTGCGTTTATGATAGATGGCGCTTTTCTATACATTATTATTTATTCGCGGTTTCTGTTTACATTGTTTCTGCTATAAACATAAATAACAATAATCATCAAAATATGTGATGACGTGATTCACTTGAGTGTTCACTGGCAGCAATGTGATGCAGTCAAAAACCGTTTATCAAATAACGTGATGGCTATTAGGTAGGTTTATTGTTTGACTAAATATTGCAGCGGTCAATGGGTCATTTAGAGGCATAGTAGTATCATGTATTTTTTACAATAATATTCGGAAGTCGAGTATTAGTGGGTCGACAGTCTGACAACCAGTCTTACCGAGGGCTATTATAATTTACCCGAGCTCGGGTTGTGCATGAAGTCGGATAGGCAGTCACCCGGTTAAAATGGAAGCTGAGTCCTCACACAAACTGGTGATTTTATAAAACACAATTTCCCTAGCCATATTTAAAATTTTGATTATTTAAAAGCAATGAGATCATAAAATAAGAGAAAACCATTTATTCATATAGGTAAGTACCTACACATTTATTTTATTATTAAATGTTTAGCGCTATTCAATTTAGTAGTTCATTAGATTATCTTAATTAAAGGTAGCATAGCTATAACTAAAGGAGTGTACTCACCACACCGTACTTTACCATAATTTTAAGTTATACCACCAATTAAACATGACACCGACTATTTGTGCCTACACTGCCCACAACGGCTTTAGAACGGTCATCATCCGTCATTCAGTCACCGACCAAACAACACTTCACACATACGTCAACCAAGCATTCTGTACATCAAACTAAGTACCCCTACGCAAAAAAAAATGCTGGGAAACGATTTTTTTTTTGGGGTCAAAAATTACATTTTATGGTAAAACTCAATGTAGCGCTCTTAAAACATTGTGCTAGTGGATGCTTTGATATAGTAAAAGGGTCATGGAGGTTATTAAACTAAAGTTACAACCAGAAAAACTAGTATTTACTAAAACAGCTGTGCAAAATTTGGAACTTTGACCCCTAATATCTCCGTAACTAGAGGGTACCCAGGTATGGTCTAGAACAAAAAAAATATCGCAGTGGTGGGGAGAACAAGTGCCCTTTTTTTTTTTTTTTG
Source organism: Diarsia rubi (assembly GCA_932274075.1). Classification (NCBI taxonomy): domain Eukaryota; kingdom Metazoa; phylum Arthropoda; class Insecta; order Lepidoptera; family Noctuidae; genus Diarsia; species Diarsia rubi. The sequence continues at coordinate 20,267,561 of OW026417.1, forward strand.
GTGGGGGTAAAATCATCGAATAACCCCTCCCGCTCTTGGGCAGAGCGAAAGGGAGTGTCAGACTTCTACTGACTAAAAACCAACCATGTTCCTTCTTCGCCCTCTATGTCGAGGCCGCGATAACCAGAGGACTACCCGCAGCCCCGACAGGCGTCGGCCCTTTCGGGCCCCTCCCATGTTGCTGACATCTCTTTAAGGCGCGCGTGGAACACGAACGCGCCGTTGACACGGCCTGTTTTCGTCGTGAGACGGACGGACGGCGAGTTAGCCCATCACTCACCGTCCACAGGCCCGCGTCTACGGTGGCCGGAGGTCATCGCGGGACCCCCGACGCCCGGAGCGCCTCCCGCGGCGGCTGGGACGAGAGGTTCTCTCCCTCTCGCGTTCCGCCACCTCCTTCGCTAGCATCACTGCTTCGCAGAAGGAGGCGACGGCGTCCCATTCCTCCTCGCCCCGGACCATGGCTTGCACCAGGGCCGGGCGCGAGAGGTCGCCGCCGCCGATCGCCGCTACGAGAACACGGCGGGGCTCCGCCCAAGCGGGGCACACCTCCACTGTGTGCTCCACCGTGTCCTCCGGCCGATCCTCACAATGGTGGCATCCGGGCGTTTCCTCCCGCCTGATTCGGTGCAGGACCTCCCGAAACAACCGTGTCCGGTGAGGACCTGCGTCAGACGGAAGGTGAGGGCGCCGTGGCGCCTCTCTAGCCATTCCTCAAAGAGAGAACTTACCGCCACCATCGTGGCGTGCCCTAGAACAAGTGCCCTTCGTTTGCGTTAAGGGTACTTTTACACCCTTTATAATTTTCAAAGAATTTTCTTCTTTGTTCATAGCACCGTCAAGGTAGGGAATACTGCAGTGAGTAGACTCCTTTTAGTCATGACTAGCGGATGTCACGCGGTTTTACCCGTGTAGTTCCCGTTCCCGTGGGAATACAGGGATAAAAAGTAGCCCATGTCACCCGGGGATTGTGTAACTTCGCAACGGTGAAAGAATTTTTTGTTTGATTTAATTTTTTGCCACCGACTTTCTGATTTTTCTTGTGAGGTTTATTTTTAACTTTTTGTAATTTTTTTTTTCCACTTTTTGTGTTTTTGAAGTCGGTTTTTATTGCAAAAAAGTTTTTTATTTTTCCATTTTTAGTTGTAACAAGTGTTTGTTACAACTAAAAATGGAAAAATAAAAAACTTTTTTTACACACACAAATACAACAAAAACAAACAAAAACAACATCACAAATACAACATCATCACAAATATGGGTGTCCAAGAACCTGGCGTCCAACTGGATTCCCACGATGCCCCAAGTTCTAACAGTACTCAGAAAAATATTTTAAAAAATCCACCCCATGTACTTACAGAATTATACTGATTTCAAAAAAAAAGGGGAAATGAGCACCCTGTGACATACTTTTGAATGCTGTGACTGCTAATGCTGATAATTTCGATATTTCTTGGAGGTTTTGTAATCTAGGGTATTGCTGTGTCTAAATAGAATGTAAAAATAAAGTACTTATTGTACCATTTTAAAATAAAATATTATTTTAACTAAAGGTGATATGGAAAACTATTGAATTTCGCAACTTTGACCGACTGTAGTGTAAAAAAAATGTACCAAAATAGTATGGCAAGTGACGTCAAATTTTGACGCGTTTATTCCTCTTTTTAAAAAGGTATAATACTTACACATTAATTTGAAAAAAAAAATTTTTGATAATATTTTTACTCAACAACCCAATTTTTACGAAGTGCCTACCTACTAACGGTAACTGTCGGACCCTTTCTTATCTTAGAAACTGTTATGTTACTACTATTATTTACTTCGGTTCCAAGAGTGAGCAAGAAGGAAATACACACAGGTAGATGGGTTCCCAGTAGAATAAAAGCAAAGAATGTTAGTTTAAAGATATTTTATTACAATAAATGTTCAAAATGTTGACCACCCGCGGCAATACAAGCTCTCACTCTCCTTAAAAAGGACCGCTTTATGTTTCGCGAGTAACTTTTTTGACGTATCACCTGCACTGCTTGTGTTATCTTCTCACGAAGGTCAGCGATGTCATTAATGGGCTTCGCATAAACGAGCTCCTTCATAGTTCCCCAGAAAAAAAAATCCAGCGGATTTAAGTCAGGTGAGCGGGCTGGCCACGGGATTGTTCCTGATCGCCCAATCCACCTGTTCGGGTATTGCTCGTCCAAAAACTCTCTAACGGATACGCGAAAATGTGCTGGACAGCCGTCGTGTTGGAACCACATATCTGGTGGGGTCTCTTCTAGTAAGTTTGGCAAATCATTTTGAAGAAAATTTAAATATGATTCGCCAGTCAAATTCTCGGGCATCTCAAATGGACCAATAATATTCCCACAGAGAATACCGGTCCACATGTTCACTTTGAACCGGTACTGGGATCTATCTTCTCGCATCAAGTGCGGATTTTCCACATGCCACTCGTGCAAGTTGTGTAGGTTCATGTAGCCATCCTTCTTAAATGTTGATTCATCTGACCACAAAATTTTGTCGATAAAGTTTTCGTCTTCTCGATGTTTTTGCAGGATTGTTTCACAAAACGCGACTCGGCTCGGATAGTCTCGAGGTAAAAGACTTTGCACTCGCTGTACGTGGTACGGATGATATTCTTCTTTTTGGAGAATACTGTGTGCTGTGCTCTTCGGTATCCCCGTATCAGCTTCTATTCCTCGCACAGAGATGCTTGGATTTGCCGACACCGCCTCTAAAATTTCATCGCGTATGAAGTCATTTACGGGTCGTCCTTCACCAGCTACTTGATTGGGGAACCGCCCGTCACATAGTGATCTGTGCACATTAATGAAAACTCGATGGTCGGGATATCGCGTAGCCCTCGGATACCTTTCTCTGTAAAGTCTCGCTGCAGCTCGTCCATTACCTCTACATTCTCCATAAATGTAGTGCATATTTGCGTATTCTTGCGGAGTGTAGGTCGCCATGGTAGCACACACAAAACACAAACTGTCCAAACACAGGCAAAGGTCGTCGTAAAGAGTTCGTTTCAAAGTCCAGAGCACAAAGAGTAATCGAGTCCAATAAACAAAGCTTTAAATCGTAGTACGTGATCAATGGTAACAATAAGAGAGAGGTGCGTAGTAACGGCAGGAGGCAGTGACGCGTACTGACCGTACTGTTATCCTAAATAGCACGATCCCAGATAGCGTCACTATCTATCTCACTCGCACCTCTAACCTTTTTCTCCCTCACTCTTACCTGAATAATGGGGTACCATAAAGAAGAACCAGCAAATCGCAAAGATAGTTTCTGTCTTGCTCCCTCCTGTTGTAATAACGAATCACTATGGTGAGATGCATGCACATACCGTCCCTTACGGTCTAACCTGTTTTTTGAGAGGCCTGTTGTTATTTTTATGAGCATACAATAGTAATTCTTTAGAGGTTAGATTCAATTCGTCGTAAATTTTTCTTTCTAAGAATTCTGTAAGACATCGTAAAAATTGGGTTGTTGAGTAAAAATATTATCAAAATTTTTTTTTTTCAAATTAATGTGTAAGTATTATACCTTTTTAAAAAGAGGAATAAACGCGTCAAAATTTGACGTCACTTGCCATACTATTTTGGTACATTTTTTTTACACTACAGTCGGTCAAAGTTGCGAAATTCAATAGTTTTCCATATCACCTTTAGTTAAAATAATATTTTATTTTAAAATGGTACAATAAGTACATTATTTTTACATTCTATTTAGACACAGCAATACCCTAGATTACAAAACCTCCAAGAAATATCGAAATTATCAGCATTAGCAGTCACAGCATTCAAAAGTATGTCACAGGGTGCTCATTTCCCCTTTTTTTTTGAAATCAGTATAATTCTGTAAGTACATGGGGTGGATTTTTTAAAATATTTTTCTGAGTACTGTTAGAACTTGGGGCATCGTGGGAATCCAGTTGGACGCCAGGTTCTTGGACACCCTGTATATTTACTATGCATATATCTATCAATCAAAAAACCCATCCCTTACCATTCATGATTGAGTAGTTTGCTTTAAGGGTACTTTTGCACCCTTTAGATGCGTATGTATTTAATTTTGGAACTTCTTCTGTCTTTCTACATACCATGTAGTTTTATAACCATCACACACACGGAAGCTGCTTGCTGCTGTTGACCAAATGTGTACCGTTTCTAGTTTGACTGCATACAGGTAATAAAATATCAGGTAGCACTGCTTAAGAGGGAAAACGTGTAATACTAAGGGAAATTGCAAAACAAGGAAGAAAACTTGAATTTCTAGTTTATTATGACTCAGGTCTGCTCCAAAAAACCGGTTAGCAAGTGGCAGTAACTCAATACCTGCAACATAATACACGAATAAGCCAGGTATGCTGGTGCCCTAAAAACATCCATTTGTTTCATTTATCAAGAATGTCACTGCATCCTCATTTGCAGAATATTTTGTTCAAATTATAACACCCACACAATGATGGCAGAGGTCAAACCGATTAGCGAATGTATTCAATTAAAGACCACATAAATGATCTTGAAGACGATGGTCTTCCTTCTCTGATAAAAGATCCACCGATTAGGCAGCACACTCAACCGTTATTCATATTTGTTGTTTATTGTTTATTTTGACTGGCCTGTTGGTCTAGTGGTTAGTGACCCTAACTGCTATGCCGGAGGTCGTGGGTTCGATTCCCACCCAGGACAAATGTTTGTGTGATGAGCATGATCATTTGTTCTGTGTCTGGGTGTAATTTATCTATAATATGTATGTATTTAGAAATATATAAGTATGTTTATCAGTTGTCTAGTACCCATAACACAAGCTCTGCTTAGCTTGGGACTAGATGGCGTTGTGTGATAGTTGTGGAATATTATTATTATATTTCATATGTTCCCACAGCTGGACTGGAACCCATGACTTCGCTTTCACTTTATCGTAATCCACCACGGGCTCTAGAGGTTTGGTAAAGTAGATGTCTAATTTCTTTAAAGACACTTCGATTTTTTTATTCCAGAACATGCCAGTTTCCCCACGATTCCTCCACTGTTTCGAGAACCACTTCCGGAACATTCCATTGATTATATTAATCGAGGGAAGGGAAAGCACTTAATCGATTGTAACCCAAGCAGACACTGCAAACACAATTTAGTTATGAGAGATAATCGATCATTCCCACACCCACTTTTAAGTGCGGTGTTCATAATCAGACCATGACCCACTTGAAAGGGTATCCCCAAGTTTAATGTAATGACCACTTGGAATTTGTACAGATGCCAGCACATTAAGTTACTACAATATTATATCTAACTAGCGGACGTCACGCGGTTTCACCCGCGTAGTTCCCGTTCCCGTTGGAATACAGGGATAACAAGTAGCCTATGTCACCCGGGGATAGTGTAGCTTCCCAACGGTGAAAGAATTTTTTAAATCGGTCACGTAGTTTCGGAGCCTATTCGTTACAAACAAACAAACAAATCTTTCCTCTTTACAATATTAGTCTAGATTAATAAATTTTCAAGTTTATCGCTAATGCTATTAGGTTCAAGGTTGGTTGGGAAAATGTTGATAGTTTCGGTTAGCTTGATGTGCTGATGTCTGTACTACTTGTGCTATCGAATAGTTTTTGTGTGCGTTTCGACCGCGCGGCCACGACGTTTTTTTTTAAAAAAAACTGTACCAAGTTTATGTAAAAGTTTGTAAAAGTTGATTCCCAAAACCATAAATTTGTCAAAGTTATGGTTACAAAGTTATAAGGGTTTGAACGTGGCCGCGCCATCGAAACGCGGAGAACCGCGTGGCCACGGAGATCTTTTAAACTAAGCGTTGCAGAGACCTGCAATTTAGGTAAATAACAGATTCCAGATGTAAAAAATTTGTAAAAATATAGAAAAAAACCCTAGGTTTATATTTTAGGAGCTGTAACACTAAAACCCCATGGCCGCGCCATTGAAACGGTGAAAACCACGCTATCGCCGATATCTCGCTGAAAAAGCATCGTAGTGGTCTGGAGTTTCTTGTGATTCATAGATTTGAATTTGTCAAATCATGTAAAAATACAAAAAAAAACCCTAGGTTTATATTTTAGGTGCTATAAGACTAAAACGCCATGGCCGCGCCATTGAAACGGTGAAAAATACGTTATCGCCGATATCTCGCTGAAAAAGCGTCGTAGAGGTCTGAATTTTCTTGTAAAACATAGATTTGAATTTGTCAAATCATGTAAAAATACAAAAAAAAACCATAGGTTAATATTTTAGGTGCTATAAGACTAAAACGCCATGGCCGCGCCATTGAAACGGTGAAAAATACGTTATCGCCGATATCTCGCTGAAAAAGCATCGTAGAGGTCTGAAGTTTCTTGTAAAACCTAGATTTAAATATGTCAAAACTTTTGGAAATACCCAAAAAGGACCTAGGTTTGTATTTTAGGAGCTGTAAGACTAAAACCCCATGGCCGCGCCATTGAAACGGTAAAAAACCACGTTATCGCCGATATCTCGCTGAAATAGCATCGCAGAGGGCTGAAGTTGTTTGTAAAACAATGATTAGAATTTGTCAAAAATTGGAAAAATACACAATAAATTTCTAGGTTTATATTTTAGGAGCAGTAAGGCTAAAACCCCATGGCCGAAACGGTGAAAATCACGTTATCGCCGATATCTCGCTGAAAAAGCATCGTCAAAGCAATTTTTTTAAAAATACACAAAATAATCCTAGCTTTGTATATCAGGAGCTGTAGTACGATATCGTTTAGAACCTTTGTTGTTTCGATAGGGTGACCATGACTTTGTGTTTACAGAAAACTTTCCACCTATTGCAATTCCCTAGAAATTCCAAAACTAGGTTTACTAAAAAATGAAAAAGTATTACGACAGTAACTAGTATGTATTACTTACCTTGGTTATGTAGCATTAATTTGAAATCCAATCGTAAGGCGTAACAAAGTCCAAATTGTAAGAGCAGAACTTAGTTTTCCAAAGATAAAAAAAAATGTCCGAAACAGTGCTCAAATCAAAGTCCGTAGGAATGCCAAAATATAAAAACACCAAACAAACACCAAAATTAACTGAAAGTAAAACGACGACTGCAACAAAAGGCTTTTGGCGGAGACTGCGCGACTACAGGATATCTTTTTTAGAGTGCACTTTGTTACGCCTTACGATTGGATTTCAAATTAATGCTACATAACCAAGGTATGTAATACATACTAGTTACTGTCGTAATACTTTTTCATTTTTTAGTAAACCTAGTTTTGGAATTTCTAGGGAATTGCAATAGGTGGAAAGTTTTCTGTAAACACAAAGTCATGGTCACCCTATCGAAACAACAAAGGTTCTAAACGATATCGTACTACAGCTCCTGATATACAAAGCTAGGATTATTTTGTGTATTTTTAAAAAAATTGCTTTGACGATGCTTTTTCAGCGAGATATCGGCGATAACGTGATTTTCACCGTTTCGGCCATGGGGTTTTAGCCTTACTGCTACTAAAATATAAACCTAGAAATTTACTGTGTATTTTTCCAATTTTTGACAAATTCTAATCATTGTTTTACAAACAACTTCAGCCCTCTGCGATGCTTTTTCAGCGAGATATCGGCGATAACGTGGTTTTTTACCGTTTCAATGGCGCGGCCATGGGGTTTTAGTCTTACAGCTCCTAAAATATAAACCTAGGTCTTTTTTAGGTATTTCCAAAAGTTTTGACATATTTAAATCTAGGTTTTACAAGAAACTTCAGACCTCTACGATGCTTTTTCAGCGAGATATCGGCGATAACGTATTTTTCACCGTTTCAATGGCGCGGCCATGGCGTTTTAGTCTTATAGCACCTAAAATATTAACCTATGGTTTTTTTTTGTATTTTTACATGATTTGACAAATTCAAATCTATGTTTTACAAGAAAATTCAGACCTCTACGACGCTTTTTCAGCGAGATATCGGCGATAACGTATTTTTCACCGTTTCAATGGCGCGGCCATGGCGTTTTAGTCTTATAGCACCTAAAATATAAACCTAGGGGTTTTTTTTGTATTTTTACATGATTTGACAAATTCAAATCTATGAATCACAAGAAACTCCAGACCACTACGATGCTTTTTCAGCGAGATATCGGCGATAACGTGGTTTTCACCGTTTCAATGGCGCGGCCATGGGGTTTTAGTGTTACAGCTCCTAAAATATAAACCTAGGGTTTTTTTCTATATTTTTACAAATTTTTTACATCTGGAATCTGTTATTTACCTAAATTGCAGGTCTCTGCAACGCTTAGTTTAAAAGATCTCCGTGGCCGCGCGGTTCTCCGCGTTTCGATGGCGCGGCCACGTTCAAACCCTTATAACTTTGTAACCATAACTTTGACAAATTTATGGTTTTGGGAATCAACTTTTACAAACTTTTACATAAACTTGGTACAGTTTTTTTTTAAAAAAAAACGTCGTGGCCGCGCGGTCGAAACGCACACTAGTTTTTTTACTAACAAGGAAAGGGTAATGTTTTTGTAGTGTCCCGTTTGTCTTGCTGCCATGCACAGGAACTGATGGCTTGGTACTGAAAGCCCCAAACTCGCTAAGAAGATTATTAAGAAGTACTTCACGGATACAAGCGATCCCTTCCACAATTTAGTTTTAACTACACATAACTACATTTAATTAAGATACAGTACGTCTGTTTAAGTAGCGCCTTCCTCTTGTTTGTGAACTGATTGTAGTCGCCCGTCTCAAGGTTTAACTGCATAAAGTTACCGCACAGTTATCTCAGTTAATTGACTTAAATAATAAAAATACTGGTACAATCTACATGCTTTATTTCCGGTGTTTAGGATGACACCTGAGATTTATTATTTGTTTCCGTACCTACAAGTGTGTGTTCCATCTGCGTCATCTTTTCCCGACTGTGTTGGGGCTTCCAGTCTTATCGGGTGCAGCTGAATACCAGTATTTTTAATAGAGTGACTGCCTATTTGGTCTCCAGAACCCAGTTAGTTCTGGGTAAAACGGTACCCTTTGGTAAGACTGGTTGTCAGACTTTCGGTACCCTTTGGTAAGACTGGTTGTCAGACTTTCGGTACCCTTTGGTAAGACTGGTTGTCAGACTTTCAAGCCAATGACTACCTGTTACGACTGTCATAAATCCACAAATGAAAGCCAGGTTCAACGGCTTGCGTGCTTTCCGAGACACGGGGGATACTCGGTATGTAATGAGCGGTCACCATTCCACGGACCAACCTAGGAAAGCGAGGTTTAACCTGCTATTCATAAATAACTACAAGGTCCTCTACAAGTGCTTGTTATCACAAAATATTAGGGGTCAAGAGTAACAACAACTAACTCAACCAAGTCAATAGGGATGTTTACTCACTTTAAAATATATGATTCTAATTAGTCCGTCTTTTAGATTATCGAAAAATATTGGATACGTATTTTTTGTTTTAACAAATCAATAAAAATTGACGAAGATACAACGCGTCAAAGATTTGAGTTGGGGGTTGTGACATCACTCACCGGTAAAGAATGTCATACTAATGTCTTGGAAAATGACGTCACACGAGTTTTCAAAGCACTGTATCGTCTTCATTGTTTGTTTACGAGAAAAAAGATAAATACGTGTTCAATATTTTTTGGTAATCTATCTGACGGACTAATTCGTTTTTTAATTACCCTATTACAGTCGAGTCATAGTGTAGAAACTGCGCATCTGCAAGCATAGTGTGGGTCGTGAACACAACCGTTTAAAACGATGGCTGGGTCAGATACTCTTTTCAGTACGGCCTGCCTGGTTCTCCGCCTTTCTTATTTAGTCTTTCCTAACTTCGTTATAAGTCACGGAAGCATCTAGATAACTCTTCCAGAAACATTGGACGCAGTAACTCCATAAAGAAAATAAGTACCTACTTCATTTTTGCAAGAACTGTGTCAATCAATCATCATCATTCCGTGGAGCGAACCCCTGAAACCTTTATTGGTGGTTACGAGTTACGACCGTTTATTGTTGGCCACTTACTCTTAGCTCCACGTGAGTTTTATCAGTTATAGCTTTTGACTGCGCCTTCGTCTGTGACGAGGTCGTAAATTATCCTACGGGACTGGTTCATAAGTATTTATCTTCTATTTAATGGGTGAAGATATAGTCACTCAGTGGGTGCCTGAAGACGGCCGTCGTAACCGAGGCTGGCCCAAGAAACGCTGGCGTGACGATCTGGACTCATTGTTTACCGACTGGACGGAGAAGGCAATTTGCAAACAAAACTTGGAAAGCCATGGGGGAGGCTTTTGCCCAGCAATGGGACAGCGTGGGCTGATTAAAAAAGTTGCATCCACCTTGCTAATGGCAACTAGCAGCTGATTTCTGTATCAATGAGAACGCCATAAAGGCTCATCAGGTATCAGTGGTATGCGACTACGGCTGTCCTCTATAATAATTATCAAATTATCTATTTACTAGACGATTTTTCTGTTTAATACTTTTAAGACCGCGGTTTTATTAGTCTGCGTTTTTATTCGTAGTCGGGTTTTAGTTTTTAAAATATTTTTTATTAGTGTAAGACTTACCCCGTGCGGGGCTGTGGGTTGTTCGAAAGAGGTACCGCGACCTCGACACATATCATATTCCGGCCTGTAACCAGTTATTGAGTGTCGAGCTCCAGTTGTGAGGGTGGTGCTCTAGTCTAAATAAAACTGTTGTTTTTGATATGAATACCGTATTGTTAATTGGGTGGTTAGAAAATGTTAATAAGTAAGTAAATGGCTGAATGTGCACGATAGACGTGACTGCGAGCGAGTTTGTTATGTGTAATTTATTTACTATAAGATAAACATAATCTGAGTAAGTTGCTACATTTAATATTGTATGGAATGAAAACCACACTCGACGTTGATATAAAAACGACACGGCTAGAAAAAATACGACGTTTCCTAGTCAATGCTTTTTCAATTTGATTTGTTTATTCACATTCAACCTACGGAACCTTGTGCTCCAACCTAAACACACTTCAGCCATGTCTTGATTATGAAAACAGCTCATGCTTGTAAGAAATAAAAACATAAACATTGTAAGTCCTAGCATTTCCAGCCTTGACCGAGTTGGTAAGGGGTGTTACTCCTCATATGATTTAACCAATGTTGGGACTTTTAAAGCGACAAACTCAGAGATGATGCAATATTTTGTGCTTATGAGAGTTGATCCGAGTCCATCAAATAATTAGTGTATCATGAGGCGCAATTTGTTTACTAATAGCCAAATTTGTGTGAATAGTAGTTTTAAAGTTACTTGAGAAAAACACATTTTTCTGGGGTAATGTTTAAACATTACCTCAGTAAAATCGTTTTTCAAAAATCGTTTCAGCCCGGAACGAAATACATGAATAGATAGCTACGCAACAAGCGTTGTAAATGTGTGTAAATAGCAAAATATGTTTGTGCTACGGTTTTGGGGTGATACAAGATTTTGCTGTGGTAACGCTTCGGAATATCCCAGATCTCAGAAATGGCTCAACGCAGAAGTATGAAAAAATACCAGTAAGAGACCTGAATTTCTTAAAATTTACACCTCAAAAGGTAAAAAAAGTAATCCTTATAAGATCACTCTTGTCCGTCTGTCAGTCTGTCTGTCCGTGTGTCACCACCGATTTTTTTATATTTAACTAGCTTTTGCCCACTTTAGCATTTTTAATTTATGTTATTTTCTTGAAAAAATTACTCCCTAAAATTGTTTTCAATTCTAACCAGTAGTTCCAAAGATTAGCGCGTTCAACCAAACAAACACATGAACAAACTCTTCAGCTCTAAAATATTAAGTATATATTTAACCATGCCGAATCATACAGCTGACAAACATGTGAGAGGTACCCCTAATGTACTAGTCTAGGTCCTCCCGCTTACGTCTCAGGGTTTAGTCCTAGATCGCTGAAGCCTTGGAAGGATCAACTTTTACCGATATATTTATAGGCGTAGTTTCGTACACATAGACATGTTTTGACGAGGAATTGTTGGTCCTGTTACTGCCTCGACTTCGTTTTCTGAATTTATGGAAAAATCTTTTCTTAATACTGCAGTTTTACGTCCTGTAGGTAATAAACGTAACGTTTATTTGTTTACTTTTAGTTTTATAAAAAAATATACCTTCAATGGTTTAGAATTCTTGAACAGACTTATTTAATATTTTCGAGTTGTTTCCGGAAGAAGAATTCAAATTGTTTTTAAAGAACTCAAGAATCAAGCTTAATCTTTTCTGGTAGTCAATGGTGGAACTGCCTTAAAATAAATTCCACGTAAATCTCTCAATAATAGATGCATGCGATATGCTAACAACAACTTTAATATCGTCATCATCTCGTTATCATCCCGCGCTTATAAAATTCAATGGAGGGAAATAGGTTGTAATATACTGCTAGTGGGCGATGAACTACTATGCTACCATTATGTAATCTAGAAACACGTTTCTTTATTGTATGGCTCAGAAATGGAAATGTGCGGAGGGAAAACCTGATTATGAAAGTTTTTAGTGTTTTTCTATGGATCTTACTGGCCGAAAACGAAAAAAAGTAACGTCGGTTCTTATTTCAAAATTCGGCCAGTATCAATTTAAATCTATCAACACCGGCCAGCATCAATTCGACTGTCTCTCAACTCCCGAATTCGTTCATTCGTTCTATAATCAAATACCTATTACAGCGACTATTGAATGTAACGCCGACACGTTTATTTTCTTAATAGCAAAACTTCATGTCTTTTTCCCAACGTTACACTAACATTGTGTATTTTTTTAATCGCATGTCACTTATTGGAACTTTCGTTCTCGATCAGACAACAGTGACAATCCGACTGTCGCGTCGAGCGGTCGCTCCGCCCGCGAATCAAGTGCTGTGATATACATGTAATTGGTTACAACTAACAAGTCGTCATGTCAAAACTCAAGGTAATATTGATAGTAAGCGTGCGAAACTCGCAAAAAAACTTAATGATAACAACCTTGGAATTTCATCTCGGGTAGATGCATTTTTAATCGTAGTATTAAAGTTACTCAAAATGCTACAGCTGTTCTGATTATGTTTGAATGTGGTTTTATTTCACGACCATGATTTTTTGCTTTTGTTATCGTCTGTTTACGGTGTGTTGACAACATGTAAATAAATATGTGTTTTTGAAATGTTTGAAAGACCATTACAGTTTTTCTCGTTAAAGTTTTCATTGCGCTGTGTATGATTAAAAATGTTTGGTGCTGGCAGGTAAAGTGGGTCGAGTATTTTTTTTTTATTTGGCTCGCATGTGATTATGGTAGTAAAATGTGTTAAAAAAGTACTTTGATCAAATTACGATGAAAATTTGCATAGCTATATAAATGTATATGCAAAACAACAGATAATTACTTCTTATCAACATATAAATAGATTTTTGTTTCTGTCTGTTTTCTACTCTATCTTTAATTATTACCTTTTAGATGGATGTTTTATCTAATACAAGACAGGGTTTTAAATGCACCGAGGATATTTAACGCGATGCTGCAAAAAAACTAAAACGAAACGATATTTTATATGCCAAACAAAAACATAAACTATGTTAAATAACATAAACAAGAATTCTATATTATTTTGACAAATAAAAATATAAGCTTAAAAACTAAAACCCGACTACAAACCGCGGTCTTAAAAGTATAAAACAAGAAAATAATAAATTCTTATCTGATATTCATAATTATTTTGAATTTGTTTATTTCTATTTAAATATAAGTGAAATTATTATAGAGGTCAGTCGTAGTCGCATGCCACCTTGCTAACGACAACAGCAGCTGACTTCTTTAATCAATGAAAACGCCATGAAGGAGCATCAGGTATCAGTGGCATGCGACTACGGCGGTCCTCTATAATAATTTTATTTATAGTTAAATAGAAATATACAAATTCGTTATATGACTATCGGACAAGAATAATTTTCTTGTTTTGTACTTTTAAGACTGCGGTTTGTAGTCGGGTTTTAGTTCTTATATTTTTATCTAATAAAAGTTAGTAATTATTGAAGACAAAGGAGTAATCTATATATTGTGTTAAATAATGGTTTCATTTGGCCGCATAATGTACCGAGAAACTGATTATTTTCATAAGCAAGTACGTAAATCAAAACAGTTTAAACCTCAAGGATTTGCACTAAATTAAGTCATTTTAATTGTAAGTCAAAAGTTTTCATATTTTTCTATGTACCCAACATAGAAAAAACCCTACTTAATAGTGATTGGGGCCGTGATCTATGGAATAGCTATTTTGCTAATCTGTCGAAGAGACAATGCCCTAATTACGTTTGTGTCTTTCTTCTACTCTACAATTTTGTGTCTCCTGAAAAAGAAAGGAGCTGTTTTGCAGTTACGCCCTTATACGTAGGATAAGACTACTTGTGATCCGTTGTGAACGCGACTGTGCATATATTTTGTGATTGGGAAAATATTTTGCTTGAAACAACGACCTGGCTTCGAATCTGGACTATCGATCTAAACAACGACCTGGCTTCGAATCTGGACTATCGATCTAAACAACGACCTTCGAATCTGGACTATCGATCTAAACAACGACCTGGCTTCGAATCTGGACTATCGATCTAAACAACGACCTGGCTTCGAATCTGGACTATCCACGTAGTGTAGTTACAATAACATGACGCCGTAACGTATCACGTCGAATGGAGACAAAAAACTGTTTTTTTTGTATTATCTGTCCCTTAACTGGGCTTGCGGCGAAAAGCGTTCTTTTGCTACCTGACTACAATTTGCTCAGTCTCACGTCACTGTGATCCGTTGTGAACGCGACAGTGCATTTATGGTATTGTGATCGGACCAGTATCAGTAGTTCCTGAGATTAGCTCGTTCAAGCAAAGGATCTCTTCAGCTTTATAATATTAGTGTAGATGATGCAATGCCAATAACTAAAATACGACTAATTAGTCAGTCTAGACTAATACCTACAATAATATTGAATTTATTTATTAATCGTCTTAATCGGTATCGATGAACTGATTGATACCTAATAATTTATAATTATTTGTACTGCAATATTTTTGTCTGTGTAATACTTGATTTTGTACACTTGTTGCTATTAAATTATTTCTTTCCAAAAAAACTATTCAAAACAAAAGACTGTTTTTCTTTGGACGCCTGGGATAGATTTTAAGGCGCTTTGAAATACAAATTAGATGTGGGTATTCTAGACAGCACTTGGTCCAACTTCCATGCAAAATTAGGCAATGGCCTATAAATATGAAATACACATTTTAAATTCAACGTTTAAGCGGTTGACGTACAGTACAATTAATTGGAAGACTGAACGTTTACGTGCCAGGTGAATGAAACAAAATGATGACGTCCATATAACAGACTTCATCACGTAAGATGCTGTCAAACCAAGCGCAACGGACAGCGGACTTGCAAATGATTTTAGAATCGAAAACACGACTTATTGGTTCAACACTTGCGACGGCAGACTTAGTAAGTACTTGATAGATAAAAACAAAATCTTAAAAGCTAGAAACTGTTATGTCAATCGAGAAATATCTAAGAAATTATTGGTCCGTGTGTTTAGCTTACTCCACGCGTTCACACAAGGCCCAAAGAACTGAAGAGACTCGTTAAGGAGTTAGAATGTTCAAAATGTTTTTGATTGGACGTGCCAGTTACCATAAAACATAGTGAAACTGTGACAAATTAATTTCTTAATTCTTCCTTATTATGCATTTATGCATGACCTATTCCAAGTTTATTTTTGGAGTCGGCTTGATAATAAAATTGGTAGGTATTAGTATTAGAAGACTTGTGTTTTCCATTTTGCATCATAAAATGAACACATTCATAACCTGACTTTATTTGGTCATTTCTGTTTATATTATGAGGAATGTTCTTTATAATAACGTTGTACCTAATGATCACCACTTTTTGACTTACTGCGGTACTCAGAGAGATTTAATGATTACTTAAGCCGCCCCTAAGTAGAGATTTGACATACTTTTGTATGAGAAAACTGTCAAAACCTTTACTTAGTGTTGGCCTAAGTAATCATTAAAGCTCTCTGAGTGCGGCAGTTAAAGATTGAAGTATAAATTAAATTAAATACGTTTACGAACAGGCTGTTACATTACATACCTTATTGTTACACCCCCTTTTTTATTTTTAGGGTGGGAAATCATTAAATGATTCACTCTGGGCAAACCCACAGGAGAAATGTTCCTTCTTAGCCCTGTGTGTAGAGACCGCGGTATCTCTTTCGAACAACCCACAGCCTCGACGGGACCCGTAGCCCCCTAACGTAACCTAATATGTATTTATTTACTAGCTGTTGCCAGCGGCTTCACCCGCTACAACCCACGGGAATATAAAATCGGGATAAAAACTATCCTATTTGTTATTCTAAGTTATAAACTATTTGTGTACCAAATTTCATCCAAATCCGTGCAGTCGTTTTTGCGTTAAGAAGTAACAAACATACACACTCACAAACTTTCGCCCTTTTTATTATTAGTGTGATTTATTTTCAACTTACAACTAACATTTTAACCTAATTCGTTAGTATGGTTGTGAATGAATATCAATATGCTTTGACTTCACAAACAAACCGTTATCTAGCTTATTGTTTTCCTCCTAATTTTACCTATTCTCTGACACAAAAAATAATTTAGTAAATAGTGGGAATGCTGCCAGCCTTCTGGGCACTTTTCCTGTTGATGTTCTGTAATTCTTACTTTTATATATATTTTTAGTTCTGTAAATTGTAAGTTGTAAATATTGAAAATAAAAATATATTAAGTAGTGTAGGTTTTCATTTAATAAAAAAATAAGTTTAAAAACTAAAACCCGACCACGAATAAAAACGCAGACTAATTAAACCGCGGTCTTAAAAGTACTAAACAAGAAAAAATCGTCTAGTAAGTAGATAATTGATAAGTTATAGAAGACAGACGTAGTCGCATGCCACTGATACCTGATGCTTCTTCATGGCGTTCTCATTGGCACAGAAGTCAGCTGCTAGTTGCCATTAGCAAGGTGGCATGCGACTAAGAATGTCTGATATGAAAAACGCAGTCTAATTAAACCGCGGTCTTAAAAGTATTAAAGACCGCGGTTTAATTAGACTGCGTTTTTATTCGTGGTCGGGTTTTAGTTTTTAAACTTATTTATTTATATGTATTTTAATTTTGTGTGTTATTCAATAAATACATAATAATATGTTACTTTCATAATGTAATATTCTACTTAATTTTGGTTTGTTATTTACATAATACGAGTAAATAACACAGACTAGACCGCGAGAACTGTTTGACCGCAATCTAAACGTATATGTTGAATTGAACTAAAATATAATATACATATTTGTGATTTACTCGCCAAAAACTTTCATTTGATGCCAAAC
Source organism: Diarsia rubi (assembly GCA_932274075.1). Classification (NCBI taxonomy): domain Eukaryota; kingdom Metazoa; phylum Arthropoda; class Insecta; order Lepidoptera; family Noctuidae; genus Diarsia; species Diarsia rubi. The sequence continues at coordinate 20,284,939 of OW026417.1, forward strand.
ATGTTATAATTATCTCAATTTAATTTTTTTCAAGCTTAGAATTTGACATTTAAATTCCGTCATGAAAAGAATTGTTAAAATTTATATAGCCTTTGTCACCTACTTACAAATCAATTGACACGTCATTTATTAAAATACGTTCAGTGGTCTAGGCGCTACGGTGGAACATACAAACATACATACATAGACCTTCCTTTTGGCTTCGCCGTAGTCGCGTAAAAATTATTTTGTTTGCTTACTCTACATTTGCTTCAGTTAGAAGGATAAGTGATTTCCGCCTTCTGTGATCATCATTAGAATCTCAGTTGAGCAGTGTAGGATTTTCCAAAGAATCTTCTGGTCTCCGATAGTATCCAACAGTATCCCACGATTTACACTATCCACCCTCTTAAAGACATCTGCAGATACTTAGGGTTGAAATTATCAAAAAAAGTGTCAAGTGCCTGACCAGCAGGGCTATTGCGTATATTTTTAATTGTCAGTGGCTAACATAGTGTCCATCAATTAACTGACAATTTCCATTTTGTACTAAACCATAACCAATTTGACAGTTAATCGATGGACACTATGATAGCCACTGACATTTAAAAAGATACGCAATAGCCCTGCTGAGGGCAAAGAAGATGGCAGAATTCGTCGACATGTGACTTGATCAAGATTACTGAATTTAAAAGAGACAAATTAGTTATTTTTCTTCACAGAGTAGTTCAGCAGGATACACCAGCAGCTTCAACCAGGTTTAAAAAAACAAGTGCTCATGTAGGATTATGTGGAACAAAGTCATTTCCTCCCCTCTCGACTTGGTTTCGGTAGAGTCTGGCACTGATTCCTTCTTTCCCATCGTCAACACTAACAAAATGTCACTGTGTTTAGGCTCACAATTCAATTTTTTTTGGACTGTCAAAATATAATCACATAACATCTGGGAATAGCTCTATTTCCTGATAGCTTAAGAAAATGTCTACCAATGTTAGACACTGATTATGTTGTGATGCGACAGACCACAGTTTTGCGTCGTTTAGTGAGCTAACCGGTTTGCATATATTATTTTATTAGATTAAATTATAATGATTACATAATATAATTAAAGCAAAGATACTGATTGTTTCGAGTATTCGCTCGTGACACACAATGTCTTTAGTTGGAGGATGGAAAATTGTCTTATTGGTAGTTTTGTTCTATTAATGTTATTTTATTTATTTATAAATAGAAGAACCAACGGCAATATAACAGATGGATAACAATTGTAAAAACGGAAAAAGTTGTAGAAATCTTAGGTTTACAAAAAAATTAAAGAAATTCAAATAAGATACAATAGGCTCTATATACAATGACTAGAGAAGTATGGAAGAAGGTGACATGCTGCGCCGACCCCAAATGAATTGAGGGGCAAGAGAATGATGATGTTGAAGTTCTATAATTATACACCTACCTACACTCTAACGGTTTTCGTAACTCATACTCTAAAAGTAGGCCATAACATGCCTGCGGAGCGGGTGGGAAGTACTACTTTTCAGCCCTAGGGAGAATCGCTTTCAACTGACAGCTGTCAAATTATTAAAAAAAACTTGGTCTATTTTCACATTTTTATTGAACCATGTTCCAACTTTTTATACAGCCGCTCAATTACAGCGCGATTTAAAATTAAAATAAAATAAAGTTGACATAATTAAATTATCTTATGACTTTAATATAATTGTTTTAAATTTTTTAAAAAACAAAAAACAAACAACATCAACATTTCTAAAATAACATAGATTTCGACAAAATCTTTGCCATTTTTTTAATGATGAACATAAAAAATATTGGCTTTATAGCTGGACGACCAGAGGACAAAAAAAAGTCAAAATAAGCGGGAAAGCGACAACATCTGATCAACACTATTTTTTTCTTTAGTTAATAATTTATGTTCTTATTTTCCTCGTATTCGTAATGAAAAGAACAGTGTTTACCTCGGGTTTTATTACTTATTTAGTCCCTCGAACTATTTGCGCCCTCACTATATTACCTACGGGTGTAAACCCCGTCTCGGGACTAAATAAGTAATTTTCGCCCCTTGGATAACAATGTACTATTTAATGCACTACGCGCTTTAAAAAAAAATATCATTTAGCATTTGTTTTGGTGGTAAATTGGTCAAATGAAAACTCTTTACAAAAAATTTAAAAGTCCTTTACTCGCTCGTACTACTTATATGATTTTGGCCATATATGAGGAAAAAGGATTTCGCCCTTTCAGTTTTGGAAGTAGGTAGATATGGAGGTGTTAAATACGTAATAATCTATGGAAGAGCAAATGTATAGATCATTTTCCTAGTCCAATTACTGAATATCAGTGGTCATACCTATTTAAGGAACTCGTGAGGGTCAGTTATATTCAGTTACAATTTTTAATTACGCTGCTACCGATTTCTCTTTACCCAACTCTGATATCAATTCCAAGACCACACGTTCCGTAACCACAATAAGCATAAACTTTCAATCTTTGCAATTCCAAACAGATACGTGCCCAAAACGAAACATAATTATTATCTTTCCATTGTTGAGATCGGATCCACGTGTAACCTACTTTTATTTAAATCAAAATTGGTAGAGAGGGGACCCTTCCTCCTTATCGCTTTAACAAAGGCCAATAGGTACTTTACAGCCCGGAAAATTGCCGAACTTTATCTATATGCGGGCGATCCTGCGGGCAAAACTGCGGGCAATCCTGTGGGCAAAGCTAGTCAACTAATAGTTACGCAGTAATTGAGTCTATTCAGTATGCAGAGGTTCGCAAAATCACTCTAGTTCCCTTTAAAGTTTGAGCTGAAAGTTTGTATTGAAAATGGGGAACGTTCACGGAACCAGTATTGGCTTTCAGGCTGTTATAACTTTTGGAAGGCAGGGTTGAAATATATTTTTATGTCCGTTGTTACGATGATTTTGAGAGTCTTCTTCACAATGGACTGGATTGAATTTTGAAGTGCTGAAGTTTTTGAAAAAAGTGTGACTTATGTATTTCATTGCTTATAAAAGTTGGCTAGTACCTGTATTGATAATACATAACATCACGCATGCAATTGCCGAAGGATACCCCTGTACACTCTATACAGGGTGTAAAGTAACCCTTCACACATATGTCAACCAAGCATTCTGTAGGTACATCAAATTAAATACCCCTACGCAATTTTTTTTTCTGGGAAACAACTTTTTTTTTGGGGTCAAAAATCACATTTTACGGTAAAACTCAATGTAGCACTCTTAAAACATTGTGTTAGTGGATGCTTTGAATAGGAAACGGACCATGGAGGTAATTTAAGTAAAGTAATAACCTAAAAAACTAGTATTTACAAAAATAGCTGTGCAAAATTTGGAACTTTGACCCCCAACACGTAACGTTGTAACTAGGGGGTTCTCAGGTATGGTCTAGAATCAAAAAATGATCGCAGTGGTGGGGAGAACAAATGCCTTTCGTTTGAGTTAAGGGTACTTTTACACCCTTTATTTCGGCGGTCATGTTAAAGGGGCCGAACCTATTGCCAACCACGAATCCAGACTCCATGGCTGGTACTGAGAAATTCTTCTTTGCCCAACCTGGGAGTCGAAACCAAGACCTTTTGCACAACAGTCGCGCTTGCAACCACTAGACCACTGAGATATGTTGATTTGTGTGCTTAAGGTCATCTAGCTATTTTTTTTACTAAAGATTTCTACTTTGTATCTGACCTTGCTTACCTTAGGAACCTATAATAAAAACTATTATATTCAGCTCAGTACTTGACATGCTATTTCACAATCAAATCTCTGGATTCCGATTCTCTCCTTCTACTCCACTTGCCAAAAGTTTAGATTTTACAGGAAACATCTATTTGTAACATCAGCAGGGCTATTGCGTATCTTTTAAATCACAGTGGCTATCATATTGTCTATGGATTAACTGTCAAATTGGTTATGGTTTAGTACAAAATGAAACCATTTGACAGTAATTGAAAGGCACTATAGGTTAGCCACTGTCATTTAAAAGATACGCAATAGCCCTGCAGTTCCCAGAAACTGTCTATGATTTAATAGAGAACCAAATTCATTTACTGCTGAAAACTTTATTCATTTCTGCAAAGATAGTTCTCTCGAAGTAGGTAGGTAGGTAGGTAGGTACTCTCTAACTAAGGCATCGCACGTGTCTCCTTGAAAAATACTTAGGTAATAAACTAAAACTTTCTAGGAAAAGTGATTCCACTGGGATTTGAAGAAGCTTTATTTCAATTTCTATAAAACCTTTTTAGAGGAAAAATAAATTGAGATACTTACTTATAATGTTGATGACTTTTTAGGGTGCCGTAGCCGAATGGCGAAAAACGGAACCCTAGATTCGTCATGTCTGTCTGTCCGTCTGTCTGTCCGTCCGTATGTCACAGCCATATTGCACTTGCACAGCAGTGTGCACTTGTGGCATTGTGCTAAATAAACATGTTTTCTTTCTTTCTATTTTTATACAAAAATAAATATAATGAACATACTTGGAACTGAAACTAAAAATAACTTTTTTCATGAAACCTGTACGAGTGGGGTGTCTATAAAAAAAAAACTACTGGGGTGTCTACTTTTTTTGGGGTTTCTATAGATAGGGCTTTGGAAATGACGTTGATGAGGTTCCTAAAACCATTTTTTCCTCAAACCCAATCATTTGAAAGATATAGGTACACTTCCCAAGTTCCTTTTAACTTTTAAACTATGAGAGTGAAAAATCTAAAAAAAAAACGTAGGTACTGTAGATCGTAATAAAAACTTTCAATCGAAATTGGTTTGAACGATATTTATTAAAAAGATTTTGAAATAAATCACATTTAAAAAACCGCAAATAATGACTTTGTCATTCATACAAACACTTTGAAATACAAACTTATCACAGAACATGTTTTTCTGTTGTCGTTTTATCAAGATATAATACAAATTAAAGGGGCCTTCCCCACTACGATGGTACGGAACCCTTCATGTGCAAGTTGCACTTGCACTTGGCCAGTTTTGTACTGCTTGGGTACGTCCGCAGACCGCTTTATAAACTAAGGGTCTGTTTTACCATTTGCGATTTTGCGATTATGGAATACTTTTTATCCTTGAAGTACAATTACTTCCGGCAGGGATAATTTCCGCCCTCTGCGCGGGCGAAACTGCGTCTAATATCTTGTATTGTCGTTGTTGCAGGTGGGTTACAAATTACGGTGGCATCGTTTTTTAAAAACTTCTCTCTTATTACGATTAAGATTTATTACCAACTAGCTTTTATCCGCGGCTTTGCTTATATGTAAATTGTTACAACAGCCCACCCACAGCGCACCACACTAGCTAGTCAATCATAGCCAAGCCACTCTAGCGAACCATAGCCAAGTCACTCTAGCGAACCATAGCCAAGCCACTCTAGCCAACTATAGCAAAGCCACTCCAGCCAGCCAATGACAGGCAACCATAGCCAAACCACTCTAGCAACTACTAGCAAGCCAATCACAGTCAAGCCACGCCACCGCCATAATTGCCGGACACCTTCGGTGGTGAAAAGGCTATATATTGCCCTGCAAGCTCAGTTTCGCGGTCTTGTCGCACTCGATTGTAAAATTTGGAAGGGGAAACTTTGCCCGAATAAAGTTAAAAATCAGTTCCTGTGTACCTACCTGGACAATAAAAGTATCCAAATGTAGTCGGGTCATGCTCTATTAAGTAGTTTATTTTTATTTTTTTTATTTGGCTCATCAACAATTGAATACACTGCACAAGGAAAAGAATACATACATAAGAGTCAAAGACAAGTGTATCAACCTCTTACAGGTAAGCACATCATGCACAACTTATTTGTCGTTGAGTGCCTACTTAAAGTGGTAATCGGCTAAGCCTGTAGGACAGTTACATTCGCATTTATAGAAAAAAAATCTCTGACTCTTTGCAAATTGGTGATCTCATCAATTTGTTCAATTTCTCGCGAAATTAAAACTAGCCGGAAATCCCCGAACTGAATTAAACAGCAAACCGTTAAACGAATAGGGAATTATTACGTTCGTCAATTACAATTAAACTAGATTGAAGTGTGCTAGTGACAGCTGTCAACTTTATGACAGGTGTCATTTGCACGCTTCATGTGGTTTTTATGAAGCGTGCATTTCATTCATTATTAAGGTTCTCCCATTTGTAAGTAATGTGTCTCGTAATCCGTTGTCGAATCTCATGTCAACTTATATGTATGAATGCTTTTGTTATTAATTTCGTCAACCATGTGCTTTGTCAATGATTTTATGAATCAATGAATGGCGTGGAATTGTGAAGCTTGCCACCACCTCTGTCATGACGACTACGACCACTCTGCCAAGAGTGTGACGACAGAGAAGAGAGTAGCGGCTGCCTGTCGTCACTAACAAAATTAACATTTTCCATAGATCCATTAGGCCATCAGTGTTGACTACTTCTTCCTACCTAGCGTGTCAATGGCAATCTTAATCGAGTCGAAATGTAATCAGTATCAGTTCTGGCTACTTTTAAATCTCCTTTTCACAAGTTCATTGGCCTTTGTGCTACTAGTGAAGAATTTTAATTCAAAATCTTACACGCAATTCATGGGTTCAATTTGTAAAAAAACTAAATCAATGAAATACCACGAATAACTAGGCATTTGGCATGTTAGTGTAGAATGCTGTAACCTCAATTGTAATTCACTAACATTCGGAACTGCGGAACCGTAATCAAGTACTGTTTATATGTATGGAGTTAGTCCAACAAACTTATCTTTACATACCATGGCGGCGCTGTTTGTTTGAGAAAATCTCAAAACCTGTCAAATCCAGTACATTCCAGTTTAGTTCTCTTTTTCGCCACACGCACGTATGTCGATTGTATAATAGTATGTATAGTTCGAATCTGCATGTAAATACATGTGTGACTATTTGATGTCTCTATTCAAGTCTGTGTACAATGCAGATTCACAATGTAATGAGATGGGAAGGTACCTTAATGTTCAACTGTTGTAGGTAACAGCCATAGACAACTGTCATCTGAAGGTTAGGAGGCCAATAGACATATTTTTTGTTGAACAATGGAATGAAAACAAAAGAATCAACATTGTGTGAAAACGCACATAGGAAAGTTTTTGATGGATGAATAGGAATAAAAAAAATGAGATTTTTTTTGTAAAGGTTTCGATTAAAAGACAGTTAAAGAATTAGTCTTTAACTTTCTTGATCTCATAGATTTGGCTATACCCTTAGTCTAGTCTGCGTCGGGGCTGCGGGTTGTTTGAAAGAGATACCGCGGCCCCGGACACAAATGTCTAAGAAGGAAAATGGGTGGTTTTTAGTCAGAAGAAGTCTGACACTCACTTCTGCTCCGCCCAAAGCGAGAGAAGTCATTTGATTATTTCTAACCCTCCAAAAATAGATTAGGCACACATGCATGATTAAAAAAAGAAGTGTCCAAATCACGGGAGTTACAAAACGAAATACCTATATTACAACTTAGTCATTTGCAGGATGAGAAATATTGGAGGAAATGACGGCCGCAGAAAATTTGACGCTACTATTGATAATCTCATGGATGTCATTCATTACGGTTTGACATAAATTACGACAATTAATTGGCCACCCCACCAATCAGCTGTGAACTTGGGATGTCCACAAATGTGCCAAGAATCTCATTGTTCACAAATGAGATTCTAATCAGCCACTTGTCATTCTTCACCTGTTTAGATGATTTCGAGGAAAATCGTTTGTCGTTGTCCTTTAATGCTGGGCTATCGACCTACTTGTACGACATAGTCGCTTACAAAGGCCATACGACAAAGTACGGGCCGTTCGTCCGTAGGTAATCAGTAGCTATTGGTTTATGAAAATTGCTTTTATCGGTACAAAATTAACATAACATCATAGATTGTGGTATTCGGAAGACGTAACCTCACCGAATTCTTACTTTGTACCTCTATATAGAATTTATGCACCTGATTTGCAGTGTTTTAGCATTTTATTGTTCTGAGACTAACTATGCAATTGGTAGATTCATCCCGCGGATCCCATCTGAGTGGGATCAATTTACCAAAGAGCCTAACTAACTAAAACTGTTGAACTAAATTCACTCGCTACGGAGGACGATAAAATATAATAATTATAATATTTTTCTTTATTTGGGACAACATAGGAACCATTTTTGTTAGTAAACAACTTACACACTAGGGTTAATACCTTTGTGGATTTGCGTACTCGTACAAGTACGCAAACCCACAAAGGTATTATGTTTTTTTTTCAACGCACTTGCTCAAAAAATGGCTCTAATTTCACTGCAATTAGGCACATAATGACACCTGTAATTAAACTGTGACTTTTTCATTTATTATTCACAAGTGAGTCTTAGGTTTTTTTTTATTGGTTGAGTTGCTTTGTTCTTAAAAAAGTTTCGAAACAAAAAAGATCGTGTTCAATAGTCTAAATAAATTATTAATGTACCTTTTTCTTGCTCATTTCATGCAACTTCGAATTTAAATACTTAGATAATTTTAATAAATAAAACTTACATTCAAATATAACTTTTATTTCTCTCTCTTAAAACCGCCTCAGCGGTAATCACCAACACTACACACTTGTACCATAATGTACCTAATTTTTTTTTACTTTTGCTTGTTTTTGACAGACCAGTTACAGAGAAAATATACAAGAAGGAATAATAAAAAAAGGAATTAAAAATATGCTACCCATAATTATAAAGGTAGAGCGAGCGGCATATTAACAACACAACCAGTAAAAATCGTTTATCTCAAAAATCGAGAGGAAATAATCTTAGCCAGTATAAAAATAACACAAATATACACAATTTACAACAAAAAGGGAGCAAAATACGAAAGTTTTCCAAGTAACAATGTTTAAAGCCTTTTACACCGTTCTTGGGCACGACCGAACGCGACCACGAACCCTGAAAGGCGATTAGGCGCCGCTTAATGTAAGAAATACACAATTAAAGTCTATAACTTAGACTAGTTTATTATTGTTGTGAGCTGCCTTCGTTTCTTTGTTGATTTTGTCATGAAAATGGTATGAAGTTATATTTATTTATTTGCGATAAGACTGCTAAATGACGAGTTCTAAAATAAACAAACCGGTATTTTCTACTTAATTGTAAGTCGTCACGAAAAATAAATTATGTCGTGACGTCTGACAGGGGAGAACTGGTGAAGAAGACGTGTTGCGCTGATCCATCATCATTATCATCATATTAGCTCGTAATCACCCTCTGCTGGGTGTAGGCCTCCTCTTTCTAAAGCTACATGTCCCGATCCTGTGCGTGTTGGAGGAATATATAAAGGTATAATAACTTTGAAACGGGACTTGCAACTGAATTCTCAAATTGTTAGTTGCTTCTAACAATTTTTCTCATTGTTTCAATAAAGAAATAAAAACTTCAAAGGCTAAATATTCTGAGAATTACGTTATGACGTTTTCTTAAAGCATGCGGTGTGAGTGATCCTAATTAATGGTAATAACTTAGAAACGGGACTTGCAACTGAATTCCCAAATTGTTAGTAGCTTCTAACAATTATTTACAAATTTTCTATATCGAAATAAGAATTGGAAAGGCAATATACATTCTGAGATACACATTATGACGTTTTCTTAAAGCATGCGGTGTGAGTGATCCACTTTATTACCATATCATTTTTATCTCTGGTTTAACAAATTTTTTAACCTGGTTATAAAGTTGCTACAATTTTTAACTAAATCCACATCGATTTTCGTTAAGATTGAAGAGAGGATCCCTCAATCCACATGCACATGTCTCTTATCCAGGTAGAATGTGACAAGGGCAAAAAGACGGTGATGGTTTTAGTCGGCATGGAAACTGTCAGCGTAAGAAATCAAACCTCTTCCTTCTCTGACAATGATAATACATATATTATCCTGAAACATATTACTACATAGTATAAAACAAAGTCGCTTTCTCTGTCCCTATATCCCTATGTATGCTTAAATCTTTAAAACTACGTATCGGATTTTGAAGCGGTCTTTTTTAATAGACAGAGATTCTATTCAATTCAATTCATTTATTCACTAACAATTTACATTGTGTCTGAATTTCTATAACTAAATTTACACTAAAATCATACATGCAATCCATATTTAAATCATCACAATAAACCATTATACTACAGACTTCCAACAGTTCCAACAACGTTCATCATTATTTGCCTAGCCTTTTCCGAAATATGTTGGGTCGTGGGGCTTTCGGGACCAGGACCGCGGTCCAGGAATCCCCCTATAATAATAATAATTATCTTTCAGTAGTATTTCGGGACCACAATTAAAATTAAACAAACTTATGCCTTTTGAAAGTACGGTCAACCAAAAAAATTAGAAGTTATACAAATAAAACTATTTTTATAAGTCTACTAGCGGATGTCACGTGGTTTCACCCGCGTATTTCCCGTTCCCGTGGGAATACAGGGAGAAAAAAGCTTTTTAATGGTGAAATAATTTTTGAAATCGGCGAAGTAGTTTTTGAGTTTATTCATTACAAACATACACACACAAAAATACAAATCTTTCCTCGTTATAATATTAGTAAAGATAATATATTTCTTTCATTTCTAAAATAGCTCGGTCGACTTCTATTCTTATCTAACCGGATGCAACACCAGCATATAACAGAACGACTGCCTACATAACCTCCACAACCTATTAGTACAGGGTACCTAATACAATAGGGAATCGGACTAAGTAAAAAAAATATGATTCTAATTAGTCCGTTAGTTAGATTATCGAAAAATACAGGGTGTAAAGTAACCCTTCACACATACGTCAACCAAGCATTCTGTACACTGTGACTTTTTTTTTGGGGTTAAAAATCACATTTTACGGTAAAACTCAATGTAGCACTCTTAAAACATTGTGCTAGTGGATGCTTTGAATAGTAAACGGGTCATAGAGGTAATTTAAGTAAAGTCATAACCTGAAAACCAACAAGTGGTGGGGAGAACAAGTGCCCTTCGTTTGCGTTAAAGATTCTTTTGCACCCTTTATTGTATACGTGTTTTTTCTTTTATCAAATTAATAAAAGTTGACGAAGATAAAACGCGACAAAGATCATGAGTGGGTGGTTGTGACGTTGTAGGTAAAAATTGTACTGACATTAGACGCTTTCGAGGAGTTCACGAGTTTTCGAAGCATTGTATCGCCTTCATTTTTTGTTTATATGAAAAAACAAAAAATACAGGGTAAATTTTTTTTGGAAATCTATCTGACGGACTAATTAGTTTTTTTTGTCCGATCCCCTATACGCCTTCAAAAGACTGGTTGTCTGACTTTCAGGCCACTGTTAGACGGGACCAACAGCTTAGCGTAGTCTCCGAGGTACGAGTCCAATAGCGTACATCGCCGTTCTACATTCTTAAAGACAGATGAGATAGTTTCCACTTAGGCGGAAGTTTAATTTGGAGAGGAAAAGGTAAACAATGGAAGTGATATTAATTAATAAGAGTACTTATTTAGTAATATTTTTGGCTTAGAATTAGATACAAACACAAAACTTCTTTAAGTGATAATAACGATTGTTTCAGACGTTTAGAAGTTTTCGTGGAACACACGCTCACAAACATACACAAAGAACCCAAAAACAACCTTAAAACATTAACAATCATTTTGTGAGCAGTCGTGTAACAATTAATTATAACAAAAGATTGTTATTCAACGCCATAACAGCAAAATTCCTCACAATAAAACGGTGGGCCTGTTCGCTGTTCGCTATCCGCAAAAACTAATACATGGCCGTAACAAAAAAACACTGCGTCGAGATCAACTGTATTAATTGTCACAATCAACGGACGACGCACAATTTTTGAATCGCTCCTACATCTGCAAACTCACACTTTGATGGGAGGTTATGTACGACTAGGAAACCATAAGGGGTGTAAAACTACCCTTAACGCAAACGAAAGGCACTTGTTCTCCCCACCACTGCGAATTTTTTTTTGGTTTAGACCATACCTGGGTACCCCCTAGTTACGGAGATATTGGGGGTCAATGTTCCAAATTATTCACAGCTGATTTTGTAAATACTAGTTTTTTCAGGTTATAATTTTACTTAAATTACCTCCATGACCCGTTTACTATTCAAAGCATCCACTAGCACAATGTTTTAAGAATGTTACATTGAGTTTTAGCGTAAAATGTGATTTTTAACCCCAAAAAAAAAGGCAATTCCCAGCAAAAATTCTTGTATAGGGGTACTTAGTTTGATGTACAGAATGCTTGGTTTATGGTTGTGTGAAGGGTTAGTTTACACCCTGTATTGACTGACACGTTGGTCTAGTGATCGTATGCACGGCTGCTGTGTCTGACATCTTATGTTTGATTCCTGCGTCGGGCAAAGTATTGCTGGGTTTTCTATTTTGAATTTGTCAGTAGCAGTCTCGGAGTTTGGATTTGCGCCATGTCATGTGTGTACATGGGACTTACACATCATTGGCGAAATTTGGGTGTCTTATAAGGTACATACATCTCTACCCAAGCCTTTGGGGATTACAGGCGTGAGGTTATGTTAACAAAACCCTTTTTCGGGAATGATCAAATGTCTCCTCACGCTCTGGGCGGAGCGGTAGGGGGCAGGAACACCTCCCATGTTCCTTCTTAGTCCCTTGTGTTTGAGGCCGCGGTATCTCTTTCGAACAACCTCGTAGCCTACGTTAATAAGACTTCAAACGTAAAAACATCAACAAAACGCATGTAATTCACTACATATATATCACCTTCTACCGCATTTTTTAGTCCGAGTTCAATTCAATCAGTCGCGAATAAGACGTTTGCGATTGATGACTCGTTACGACTTTACGACCGATTCAGCAATTGAACTCCACATTTATATAATTTGGACTGTTAAAGAATTGCTGGCGAACAATTTGGTGTGAAACGTTTTAGAAGTATAGACGCAAACTCAGTTTTACTTGACAAAGCTAAAAATAAAGGTTATTGTGTCATGTTGTGGGAACTTTAGTTTCGTTTGTTTTGTAAAATTATGATTTCATGAAGTGTTAATAGGAGTGTGAGAATAATTTTTACTTAATTTAATTGCTGATTTAGATTTGTTGAAAGCATTATTAAGACCCGCTTGAACCACAAGTCATTAAATGCGTTATTGCTAACTAAACCATCCTAAATAATTAAAAAGATAGTCCTCAAAGGCTAGGCAACATCATCATCATCATCAACAGCCTATTAATGATCCCACTGCAGGGACTCAGGCCTCCTCTTTAGGAGAGGGATGGGCTATAATCCACCACGCGGGCCCAGTGCGGATTGGTAGATGTTACATATTTTCGAATTTTTGGTTCTTAGGTATGCCGGTTTCCTCACAATGTTTTCCTTCACCGTTTTGAGAGCAGTGCTGATGAATTAAATTACACAAAGTAATGCGTCTGCCTGGGATCGACCAACTGTTTGTTAGTCGGGGCCGCAACTACTGGGCCATTACTGCACTCAATTTAATGGCTGCTTTTAAGAAATTCCCAATAATCACTATACCCAACCTGAGAATCGATTAATCGAACTCAAGATCTCATGTTCAGTAGTCAAACTTACGGCGCTAGTCATTCTTTGAGTTGTGCTGCAAACAGGAGATGATTAGTAAATATCACCAGTTCACGCCACTTATGTTCCATTTAATCATAACAAATGACATTGTTACTTTGAATAATGATCTCAAGATTGCAATAGAAAACCGTAGCTGCAAATTAATTAAACTAAAGGAAATTGATCCAACCAATCCAATCCCTAATGGTACCTTGTGAAAAACTAAGGCCACTTCGATAACAGTGCCTTCTGAAAGACCTAATAGCGATGAAATGTTTAGCTAGTGGATTGGTAGATGTCACATCTCTTCGAATTATTCGACGGACTTCTACGAAACAGAATTTCATTTGCTGGATGCAAATGAAATTCTGTTTCGTTAGTTATGAGATCATCAGTCATAATATCAGTATATATATATATATATATTATCAGTGCAAATCCTGGGACCCAAACTGTCGTCATAACTAACGAGAAAATATGCCAACAACGAAGAATGATAAGTTCGAACTCGAAGGACTGAGACAATCGCCAATCGCTCGAGCATCTGCCAAATTGCCATAAAAATAATACATAACTAGGAATACAAATGTACCACATGATAAGTACTAACGTCTTCTTCACTGTCTAACAACAGAAAACTAACAACATGTCGTAGCATGTCGTCCTAATGCCCAACAGCCTGCCACGAGCCATTAGTAGTACAATTATGACCGCCGAGGATAAGACAAACAAATCGTTTATGAGCAGCATTAATCTTTACGCTTCAATGAAAGATATCATCGTAATCACTTGCTTAATGGGCTGTAAAGAGAGGAGGTTTATTAGCGTGGGTGACGAAGACGGATCGAGTGAAGTTTGTAACTTCTTGATTCAAACAGTAGAGGTGTTAATGGTGCTAAGATTTTATTAATTGCAGATCTTTGCACTTTTGTTAAGGGCTGTGGCCAGACTGAGTGAGGAAGACAGGCTGTATCCGTTTAGTGGTAGACTGAGCTAGTTAAATTGAGAACTGTTACTCTGAAAGCATGCAATAGTGTGATGATTTTTAAAACAATCAAAAACTCTGACCCTATTAAGAAACTCTTGAAAGTGTTTACCCTGGGACTATTTATAATCGTTCTTGCAAGCGAGTGGGAGTCATCTAAAAAGCAGTGTTGTTTCCTGCATATTTAACTTATTCTTTCGTTCCAATGTCTTCGAATTATTATAACTGTTGGTGTTCAAAAAGTTCTAAAAAAAAAAAACTAAGAAAAGAAAGAAGAAGGAAAATAAGAAATAAGAAGAAAGAATAGAAGAGAGAGGGAGGGGGGGAGGGGAATAAGAATAATTATAACCATAATTATTCATTATAAAGAACTTTTGTTCTAAGCTCATTATTTGATATGTTTAAATTAAAAGATCTATGAATTTTTCATCTGTGTTCATAGTTGCTATCACACGTCCTTGATCATCGCCATCCAAAGCCCGACTTCACACAGTGCTGATTATAGGCCTCTCTTGTGCTAGCTCCCAGCTCTTGTGCCTGGCTCATCCAGGCCATTCTCACAAGGGCAGCAATGTCATCTGCCCATCTTGATGGACGTTCACTCGTTAGTTCTATTCAATTTTGATTTCAATCTTCAACCAATTTCTTTCGGTCCGGACTTTTAACAATTCATTATCTGGTCCAATCGGTATTATAATACAAAACAGAATACAGGGACAGAGGATATAGATGATCGCGCGTGTCGCAAGTGCACTTTGTTACTCCGTAGGGCCGGGTGACGGGTGCTGTATCGAATTAGGCTCAATTAGGCTAGCACGCGAGCTCTCGGTAATCTGTATGCGGTGCCCTAAAATGACGCTTTGGGAGTTTCCGTAACGTAGACCTAAAAATCGTTGACAACTTTTTAAACCGCGTTTAACTAACGTGTAACTATAAAAACTAAAAAACCCGACTGAAAAGACTGAAAAGGAAAAAACAAGCACATTTTAAATTAAACAAAACTTGTAAGTAGGCGGGGTTCATTTGAATATTAAATTATGAAATGAAAATAGAATGGGTCGCCTGCTTCCAAGTTTTGTTTAATTTAAAATGTGCTTGTTTTTTGCTTTTCAGTCTTTTTAGTCGGGTTTTTTAGTTTTTTAACTACTTTTTTTATTTCTAACTTTTTAGTTCTTAATGTTTGTTCTTTCGGTGGTGGTCACGTAAAATACTTCGCAGAAGATTTAACTTTTGTGTTTGTTTATAGAATTTGTGACTTTGAATTTATTTCAAACATATAGGTGTCATATATTTTTGTAATCTCCTTTTAAAACCCTTCATTTTGATACCCTACTCGATGGTAATGGTTTTTTTTGTTTTTTCAAATCCACGATTGGGCCCCCAAAACCAGCAATTTTCTTTGTTTTTTTTTTAAAATTTTAATGTAGCCAGTGACACTCGCGCCATCAAGACGAATCTAACGACGTATATTTCATTCAAATCCCTTCATCCGTTTAGGAGTTATGAGGGAACAAAGAAACGGACATACATACATACATACATAGGTACTTACATACATACATACACGCCAAACACATAACCCTCCTTTTGGGCTTCGCCGCAGTCGGGTAATTAGGATGTCATGTAGGTATTTATAAAGAAAATAATATTACAGTGCATAGTACTCGCAACTGGCGTGTGTGTATGACCAGATATACGAATGTCGACGAAGCAAAAGGAGTATGTATGTTTTACTTCTGACAAAGAATAATCTAAAAGGCATCGCATTATGTGTCAGCGACTCAGCAAGTCTGACTTCAGTCTGTCGCTAGTTTTTATCGTTTGTCGCAACTTAGACGTGCTAAAAATTTAACAACTGGTTTTAGCAATCTTGGAATATACAGTGTGATTCTTTATAATGTGCACATATCGAAATGAGGGAATCTATGCTTAATTTTATCGATGGAAAAAATATTTAAAAAAATCTAAATATTTTTTAATATTTTTTATGGAATTTTCAAAAATGTTGTCCGCTGTTGTGACCCCAATGTAAACAAAACGGTGTAACTTTTAAACTAAATTATCTATCGCGATGAAACAATTTTATGTACAAAGTTATGAAAAAAAAAAAGGTGTTTTTGGTCAAAAAACGTGTTTATTTTCAATTGAGGGTAGTTTTTTTCCACAATTTTCATTTTACGAGGACGCCTAATTGCTTCCAATCATTATGGAGTTTGTTTGATCGCGATAGATAATTTAGTTTAAAAGTTACACCGTTTTGTTTACACTGGGGTCACAGTAGCAGACAAATTTTTTAAAAATTCCATATAAAATATTAAAAAATATTTAGATTTTTTTTAATAATTTTTCCGTCGATAAAATTAAGCATAGATTCCCCCATTTCGATATGTGCACATTATAAAGAATCACACTGTATAAATAAGAAATTACAACACACGTTGCAATGGGGTGACATTTAAAGCTGATTTCGCAATATAGGCAATTTTCTTTTCTTTACTTTTGATGACATTCTATACTCATAAAGCTATTCGCTTCGTAAGTCTGAGCTGCCTGAGTCATTGTGTATTTAATTAGATAAGTAACAAAACTGTCGCTATGTATTAACTCGTGCCAATAAAGTACACAAGCAAATGGCATGCAATCTAGGGATCGCAGCGAAAGACGTTTTATAATATTCTTTAAAATATAGATCTCTGTCAAGTTAAGAAGAAATACAGGGTGTAAATTAAGCCTTCACACATACGTCAACCAAGCATTCTGTACATCAAACTAAGTACCGCTACGCAAAAATTTTTGCAGGGAAACTACTTTTTTTTGGGGTCAAAAATCTCATTTTACGGTAAAACTCAATGTAATAAAACTTAAAACATTGTGCTAGTGGATGCTTTGAATAGTAAAAGGGTCATGGAGGTAATTTACATAAAGTTATAACCTGAAAAACTATTATTTACTAAAACAGCTGTGCAAAATTTGGAACTTTGATCCCCAATATCTACGCAGAACAAAAAAATGATCGCAGTGGTAGGGAGAACAAGTGCGCTTCGTTTACGTTAGGGGTACTTTTACACCCTTTATAGCTTAAAGTCGAAACGAAGAAGAATCGATTACGGCTCGTAAACATCAATAGCTCTTATTGAGTAGGTATACCCTCAGATCATCTCGACAGTACATCACCATATTATACTTAGACTGGGAAGAGAAATCATTAAAATGACCTAATATAGAAACTAACCGGGAGGATGGGTTTCAACTTTAACAGATTTAACTGTGTAAAAACAGGCAAATTACGGAAAAAATATCGCGAGCGGACCAATGACGTATTTTAAATAAACACGTCATGAACTAACATGGCGGCGCTTCAAAACGGCGAAAATATTATATAACTACTTTTACGCGTAAAGAAAGTTAAAGAAAATATGACACCGTACAGCGGGATGCCTGTTGATGCCTGTTGTCTTTAAGTTTCGCGCAGGTTTAGACACACGATTTGAATTAAGAACAAATGTAGCATCGCGCGAGAGGTTGGTGCGTAACTAAGCGCGATGTGGCCAATTGGCTTAATTTCATGTTGTCATTTTTGAGGGCGGACAACGTATCTATGGTTTTAATATATCATTGGAGCGGACATAGTGAGTTTCGTGTGTCGTTGATCAAGTTGTGAGTGACAGTGGTAGTGGCACCAAGCGCAAAAAACGAACAAGAAAGGGGGTAGACCGATTTATCTGCTCATTTACATCGACTCGCAATAACTTCAGTTTATCCGTGACCATGGTGCTTGCAATAGCGCCTGATATCGGTAACTCAAAACAATTAGTAAACATTGTAAATACCTAACATGTAAATGATTATTTTTTCAGTCGTGGAGCCTACAATTAGATTATAATGTGGTTTAAATTTGGTTATCGAATTATTAATTTACATAAATTTAGATCAATGACGTTAATAGAAGCCAGCTTGTAAACGTTGAAAGGCTTAATTTATATTGAAAGGATTCAGTGTAGTCGTTGATGTAAGTTACCTCACACAAAACACACAAGCATACACACACACACACAAGTCTCATAGTCTGTCGCATTTCTCTGATAGATTTTTAACTTTATCGCCAGAGTCTTAGGTTCAAGGTTGAATGGGATTTTTTTAATAAATTCGTTTTTTTTCTAGGGCTTTCAGCATTTCCCTTTAGCACATTCGTGCTGCGACTTTTACTGGTTTATCTAGAGCCATACATGTGCGATGTAATCTACCTTTCCCATTCTTCTTTTTACCATAAATTGGTGTACCCATCCTTGGTAAACATTGCAGCATTTTAGCACTTTCTTGTACGTCACTCCGTGGGAAGAAACCCGCTGTTTAAACAAATGTAATGGGTCGCGTAAACGGCTCAATCCACCCGCTTTATTGTGTAATGGACGTTCTAAATGTGTTTGCCTAATTGGTTAAAGGTTAGCTAAAAATAAATAGTATTGTAAAAGTGTTAATGGGTTTTCCGTCAGGAATTTCTCAGTATTAGCCACGGAGTCTGTATTTGTGCCCGGTTGATGGCATTAGGCTCGTCCCCTATTACATATGACTTCATCATCATCATCATCAGCCTTATATTGTTCCCACTGCAGGGAATCAGACCTCCTCTCTAGGAGAGGGATGGGCTATAATCATGCTATAATCCACCACGCGGGCCCAGTGGGGATTGGTAGTGGTGTCACATATCTTTGAATTTTTGGTTCTAAGGTATGCCGGTTTCCTCACGATGTTTTCCTTCACCGTTTTGAAAGCAGTGGTGATGAAACAAATTACACAAAGTAATGCGCCTGCCTGGGTTCGAACCCATAACATATGACTTAAATATAACTAAACCTCTGCCTAACCCTTAAGGGTTTTCAGGCGTGATGTTATGTTATAACCTAAGTACTCTATATATTTACAAACTATCTTTAAACGTCTTGAAATCTTCTTTTTGACACATCAAAGTTCGGTAAAGGACGAGGGCAGGCGCATATTGGGTCGACTTGTCATCGGGGATAAATCTACTGTTTGTACCTCAACACTCAACAACCACTACCATCGCTCACGCATCATCCACTAGCTGGAGTTTCCTAAACATCACACACACATACATGCACGTTTTTTATCCTACTCATCCGCTATTCTTTTCTGAATAATTTCTATGCGGGATCCAAGACAGTTAAATTGTTCCTCTGGGATTTCGTCGAGCTTCATTGTCTCGGCGATTTTCTGGTGTTCGCCACTTTTGATTCTGGCTTTCAGGAATTACAGTAGTTTGGGAATAGTGTGGAGGGATTGTCCAATAAAAAAACATGCACTTTATAATATTTAGTCATGGTACTAGGCATCTGGGGCTATTGGCCTTGTTTTGTCTGTCTCCTGCTATAAATTAGAGAAAAGTGAAAGTTATATTTTTCTTACGAGTGTAGGGGATTTTTGTCTCGGTGCTTTTCTGGTTGTGGCCACTGTTCATTTTAGCTTTCAAGATTGCAGTGGTTTGAGAATTGTGTGGGTTTGTCTCATTAAAAAGTACCTTTTAAAGACTATGCTTCCTATTACAAGACGTGTTCCATCTGTCGCTAAGTAGTAAGACATTAAAAATAATAACGGCAAAAAGTGTCTATTCTTATAATAATGTTGCGTGTATAGGCAATTAATAGCACACCAACACTAACGTCACTTTTCTGATACATTGTATCGATACAAAAGATGGAGGCTATCTTCCCGGAAATGTCGTTTAAGAGGCAATTATAGGGCAGTGTATCAAGCGACGCTCGTAAACACTGACCGGATTTTATGTGTTCAGTAATAGAGAACTAGCTATGTACTATGTACAACAGATACAAATACAGGATGTAAAGTAACCCTTCACACATACGTCAACCAAGCATTCTGTACATCAAATTAGGTACTTACCCCTACGCAAAAAATTTTGTTGGAAAACGAACTTTTTTTTTGGGGTCAAAAATCACATTTTACGGTAAAACTCAATGTAGCATTCTTAAAACATTGTGCTAGTGGATGCTTTGAATAGTAAACGGGTCATGGAGGTAATTTAAGTAAAGTTATAACCTGAAAAACTAGTATTTACAAAAACAGCTGTGCAAAATTTGGAACTTAGGCCCCCAATATCTCCGTAACTAGGGGGTTCCCAGGTATGGGATATAAAATTGCTCTTTATCTGTATAAAGGTAGGTACTACCATTCCATTCGATGTGCAATATTTATCGCCGGGTACTGTACATAGATACAACCCTAGTTATTTTCTGACCTTGGAGAACTCAATCTAAAGTAAAAGAAATCAATACAAATAAACATTCTAAATGATCCCACGTAGATGTTATGTCGCAAAACGGACAAAGAACATGTCTTGGTATCTGTCGACATAATAATAAACGATTTTCACTTCCATTTTGTTTTTTATTTGTCGTCAAATTGTAGGACAGGCACGTTCTGAGCATAAGTAAATATTAGTTTCTAGTTTAGTAAATTATTGGTTTAGATAACAAGTACCTATATATATGGTATAATAATTAGCTGTTGGATAAGCAAACTATGATAAATAATGGATAAAAAAATGTTTGCATTTATTTAGACTGTTGAGCTGAATGTGTGGAGAGACTAATGGATAAAGTAAGAAATAAGCATCGAGGAGGTAGTTTAAAACTGGGATCTGACACATATACGTCTATCACACTTCACACTAATATTATAAAGGCGAAAGTTTGTGAGTGTGTGAGTGTGTATGTTTGTTACTTCTTCACGCAAAAACTACTGCACGGATTTGGATGAAATTTGGTACACAGATAGTTTATAACCTGGATTAACAAATAGGATAGTTTTTATCTCGATTTTATATTCCCGTGGTTTGTAGCCTGTGAAGCCGCTGGCAGCAGCTAGTCATTCATAATTATTATCTGTCATGCATTTATGTGATAGAATGATAGAAAAAAGGTGATAGATAAGGAGGAATGAAACGCATTTGTTTGAAAGAGCAATAATAATAATCATTTTATTTCATGCAACTAGGCCCCATAGGTAAAACACACAATAATAACAAACTAATATAGTACACCATTAAATACAACAACTAAACACGTAACGTCGGCGTCGTGTTTCGCTGCGAGGTGTCGCGTAACTGTCCTCGGTAACTACGGAAAACGTTACGACATCTTTTGACCAAAAGTCTTCCTGTAAACAGGTCTAGGGAGGAAAGAAACACGTAGAGGGTTGGAACATGCACCATAAATGACTTTAAGTTGATGTTGTGGCGCGATTACAACCTTTCGACCCTCAGAGTCCAGTTGGATTTCACTTTCAGGTACTACACTACTTTCTCAATTTTCTTAATATGTGTATCTTTGTGGATGGAGAGGGAGAGGTTGACCAAAAAAATATGAATGTATTGTGTAAGGAATGATGTCAAAGAAAAGGAGTAAATGATAATGTGACGATTGACAGGAGAGAAGCAAAGAAAAAAACGTGTTCCGCCGACCCCAAGTAACATATGACAAGGTCAGGTAGATGACAATGAGAGTTTATGACGAAACTCCTGGTAAAGAAAGAATTTTTTTATTCTTTGAGAAAGTTAAACGTCATTCTAAATACAGAGTGTAAATTATCCCTTCACACATACGTCAACCAAGCATTCTGTATATCAAACTAAGTACCCCTACGCAAAAATTTTTTTTTTTGGGGTCAAAACCTCATTTTACGGTAAAACTCAATGTAGCACTCTTAAAACATAGAGCTAGTGGATGCTTCGAATAGTAAACGGGTCATGGAGGTAATTTAAATAAAGCTATAACCTAAAGAACTAGTATTTACAAAAACACCTGTGAAAAATTTGGAACTTTGAACCCCAATATCTCCGTAACTAGGGGTTACCCAGGTATGGTTTAGAACAAAAAAATGATCGCTGTAGTGGGGAGATCAAGTGCCCTTCGTTTGCGTTAAGGGTACTTTTACACCCTTTATAGAGGCAACTGTAGCGTCTCGACAGACTAGATCGGCGCACGTGATACAACACCCTTTGTGTGCTAAACCTTTTTTTTTTTTTGCGTGGTGGGAAATCATCAAATGACCCCTCCCGCCGATATAAAGGACTAAGAAAGAACATGAGTGGTTTTAATCAGTAGAAGTCTGACACTCCCTTTCGCTCTGCCCAAGAGCCCCTTATTTGATGATTTTCCACCCGCCAAAAAAAATATAGTGATGCGATGGACATTAATAAACAGTTTTGGACTTAAGCATAATAAGCCTAAAACCATCCCATTGGTGGAACACATGCCAGGCCCAGAACGAGGGTAGATAGATGTCAAATGAATTTTGAAATTTTCTAAGACATGCTTATTTTCTCGCGGTGTTATTGCCTTCACCGTTTTGAGAGCAGAGTGGTGATGAATTAAATAGGTCACAGTAAAGCACCTGGCTGCGCTCGACCCTTGAGTCGGGTCCGATCCCACTGGGTGACTTGGCCAGACAATCCATACATTTGATTAATTGCTTGTAAGGATCCCACTTTTTAAAGAAATCGTCAGGCGGATTCATCATCAGCCTATTAATGTTCCACTGCTGGGACACGGGCCTACTCTCTTTGAGAGGGAATGGGCTATAAGCTACCTCATGGGCCCAGTGCAGATTGGCTGATGTCACATGTCTTCGAATGTTTGATTCTAGGACATCCTTACGATGTTTTCCAGGCGGATTGTTTTCTGCCAAATACTCCTACTAAATAAGTGAAATTAAAAAGTGTTGTGACCTAGCATAAAAAGGATTTCTATTTATTATATTTGAAACTAACAAATGGCCTAGCTGGTGCAGTTCGCCGCTAAGTGAATTTGCTTGTACCCGTCCGAAATGGGCACAGATGGCGCTTAGCATAAGCCGAATTTAAAACTAGGGTATTAAGCTAAAGCTGTGTCCTGTTCCCGGCAGAGAATGTACTTACCTTAGTCCGTCCAGGGCTGTGTGTTGTTGATGGTATGCAAAAATATAATGACCACTATTCATTAATGAGGGCATCAACATCAACTTAGCTTGATTACTATTTAAGATAGTGGAAGTTTAAGAGGAGAGATATTTGACTAACAAAATGGCATAAATAAGTTTATGAAAAAAGAAATTGATTTCATATTTAGGGTACGGCAGAGGTATAATATACCCATAAGTACACCCAACCGAGCACAAAACCAGACTCCGTGGCCGCTACTGACAAAGTTCTGATAGTAAAACCCTATAACACTGTCCGAACTGAAAATCGAACCGAGGATGTTATGCTCAATTGCTCAGCAATTTCGTTTGCGACCACTACACCAACGACGAAGATTCAGTTTGGAGCCAGATAATATTCTGACGGTATTTGGAAAATTATGCAAAAAGAACAGGACCGTTAAGGGCTTGAGATTATCGATAGATAGTGAAGAGGCTTGTTCTCTTGTATACTCAATCGAACCAGCCAGAAAGGTCGAAACTTGGGTACGCCGGCCAAACGGAAGTGTCGTCGATTTGTCACTCGATAGACACTCATAATGGATCTCATGAATTACAATAGCGAAGCTTTTTTCAGTGAATATAGAACTTAGGGCGTTGCTTTGTATAGGTAGATTATAATATACTTCTGAAACTAAAATTATTTAGCAAGTCGTGTTTTTGGAAGTCTGATGTTTATTTTTGTTAAATATTCTTTACTTGATTCCGTGGGAACACTTTCGAGTTTGAATATGGATGGGTGTGAGCGCAGAACAGAACTGTTCTTTCTGTTCTGTGGGTGTAAGAGTAGACACTATAGAAACGATGGATGGGCTGTTTGAAGGATGAAATGGCAAGGAGGAGGCCTGATGATATGACGAGTTATAGACAAGTATTTCAAAATAATATACTGCACCGACCCCAATAAACTGGGATTAAAGCAAAAGGATGATACATACATACATAAACACACGCCCTTTTCCCATAGGGGTAGGTAGAAACCACAGAACGCCACCTGCTACGATCCTTACCTCGTCCTCCTTTTGTCTCGTCAACATTCATACATCTGGTCATACACGCACTCCGGTTGCGAGTACCACGCAACTGTCCTTTCTGAAGAACGGACCTTTTTCTTGATCATAAAATATACACAACTGTTGACTTGACTGGCCTGTTGGTCTAGTGGTTAGTGACCCTAACTGCTAGGCCGGAGGTCGTGGGTTCGATTCCCACCCAGGACAAATGTTTGTGTGATGAGCACGATCATTAGTTCTGTGTCTGGGTGTAATTTATCTATAATATGTATGTATTTAGAAATATATAAGTATGTTTATCAGTTGTCTAGTACCCATAACACAAGCTCTGCTTAGCTTGGGACTAGATGGCGTTGTGTGATAGTTGTGGAATATTATTTATTTATTTATTTAAATAGTTTTGTTTTCGTGAAAGTGAGGAAAATAGTGGGTTTCATGTACAATCGGCAGCATCAATACTACACACAGCCTTATAATGCCAATACCCAAACTTATAATGCCAATACACTTAGCCAACTTTAGAATCAATTTTCGCCTACTGTAATGATTTCATTTTCATGGTACGTAACGAAACTAATATTTTGGAACCATAACATCATAAAGTAGGTCATATTGCAAAGATGCAATCGTTATTTCACCAGAACCGTTTGAATTTGGACAAGTGTATAGGTACTTATTATTGCTCGTGAATTTCTACTTGAGGAACCACAGAAGTTATTCAACAAGATTTAGGTATATTCGCACATCCGCCTCTGTAATCAACTAGTTAATGATTTCACCTGTTCATAATAAATTAAAAGATTCTTTCATGAAGTACTTGCTATGAAGAAAATCGATTAAAATCTTTGTCTTTGCGTGCATCCGTGTCGACTTCAAATTATTAAGTTATTTCTGCTCCAGGTTTAACAATAGAGCTGTTACTTTAACCTGAATAGAAAATACCTAGTTTTTCTTATCTATTCATTACATTTTTGTACTTAATTATGACTTTCATTTATCTATATGTAAACGTGTCACTTTATTAACAAGGTTGCGGTTGCCACTTTGTAAAAATACTACGGCGATACATTAAGCTACACATCTCCAGTATAATAATATGGCCTCGCTTTCTTTAGATTTCCCGTACAATGTCAAATCGGCATACCTACTCTGGTACTGTGAAGGTTCATTCGTCGTGTGTATCTGCTACTTACCGTTGTGTTACTGGCATTTTGCTGAATAATTATTGTCTAATTTGCGCAGCCGTGAGGCACACCGTGTTTGCTACACCATAATTTGTTAAGATTTTAGTTTTTTATTATTTTCTATTAAGTAAGTTTAATAATTATGCTCTTCCGGCTGCAATATATCGAACTTTGGCAGTCGTTGTAGGTGGTCTGCGGCCTGAGAGTCTGACAACCAGTCTTACCAAAGGGTATCCGTATTACCCAGAGAGATCAGATACGCAGCCGCTCCATGTAAAATACTGCTACTCAGCTGCATCAGATTAGACTGTAAGCCAAAGAAAAGGCTGGACAGTTGATGATTGTATGCTCTTGTGGCATGTGCTAAATGTACATAGGTATTTACTTTCTTTACTTATTTAGTAGGAGTCGGTAGCATCTATAGGAAAATCTGAAACAACAATGGATATAGTATAAGAAAACACAAAATAGAGAAGGGTCTTACCACCTCGCCGCGCGCCGCAGGTGGGTGGAGTCATGACTATTCCCATTGGGGTAGGCTGAAACTACAAATCTCCACCTGCTACCTGCTACGCTCTTTACACATTCCTTTTGCTTTTAGGGATTATCATAAACGGATTAGTTTGAGGAACCCACTATTACAAGTGTACAGTGCTTACCTACGGGTACAGTACTTACCTACGGGTCTACTTCGTTTCCCTTGTATTTTTGTAATATTAAATCAGAGTCGAAATCGCAAGACGAACTGAAAATGCCTGGAAGAGTGACAGGTCCATGAAATTGTATTTTAAGAGCAAACTGCCCATGTCTTTAAAGCTAAATCTAATGGACATGTGTGTATTCTCCCCATCTTGACCTACGGTGCACAAACTTGGTCTTTGACTAACATCCAAAAGTCCAGACACAAGGTTTGCCAACATGCTATGGAAAGCAGTATCTTAGGTGTAAAATTAACAGATCGGGTTCGAAACACTACACTGCACTCCAAAACGCAAATTGTTGACGTGGCTCAAACTGATGCCTCGACTGGGCATAAACATATATCTGTCGCATGCCGAACGAGCAGTAGGTCCCTAAAGCTCAAGATTAGTCAGGATTGGTGCTATACGAATTTCCCAATATTTTTCCTATGTACCTACTCAAATTTTACAAAATAAATGACTCAATTTATTAAACCAAAATTAGTAAAAAATGACACATAAACGTCCCACTTAACTATTGCTAACGTACTAAACAGTGAAAACAGCTCGGTCTATTGTTATTGGCACGTGTTGAGCACGTAGGTAGCCGTTTACCGGCCGGTTGCCATTTTCGCTGGCACTAGCCATTGTGAGCGTGCCAGTGTCACCCACAATGGTGCGCCGGCGCTATTATTGCACAACAACGAGAATTATAATGGTTAGTCCATTAATGGACGCGGGTTGGCCTAGTGATTGTAATTTTAACGCTCCGTAGGTTTTTTTTTATTCTTGTCTCTAGATTATTTTTAATTTGTAAAAGAAACTGAAAAAAAAGCTGAAATCTTTCCATCTCTATTAACTTTTTTTTAATTAGGTACCTACTTTCAAAGTTTTAGTAAGAATTTGCTTTGTTTATTATGTTGTTAATTTAATTAAGCGCCATCTATGCTAAGTTTACAACATTTAAAACTTAGTGTAGCTACTCGACACTAGATAGCGCAGCAGGAAGGTGTAGTTCCAAATTTAGTTTACTGTATTTGAATTACTTCCAACGAAAAATAATAAAAATTAAATGAAATCCGTATAAAATAATCACTGTATTCCCATTTTATAACTATCCATTCTTCAAATTATAGTTCTATGAACTTTACATTTCTAGTACAAGCTGTTAATAATAGATGGCGCTGAACTCAGAAAACAGTATAACTGTTACTATATAATTATTATACTACAGTAAACTTTTGTTAGTTAATTTTGTAGGTATTTAAGAAGATAAAAAAAATCCTACGATTTGAGAACCTCCCTCTTTTGGAAGTCTGTTAAAATATAATGAAATTATCGCCTATTGAAAAAACAAACATCGTTTCGTCACTTTGTTTCCCGCTATGATAGCTTCAGCGAAACCGAAATTCCATCCATTAATGTCCCATTTTAACCAATTAGCAGGTCGCACGCCCACCAATTAATGAAACGGTACAATTAATTTATTTACGTTATTATTGAAAGGTGCGACACAATCTGGCGAGTCGATGAACTTTTGCGAGTCAATGACCTTTGCAACTGGGGTCCGAACTGTCGAAATACAGGGCTGGGAGAAAATAAATGTTAAAATTTATTCTTTTTGATTTTAATAGATAATTGTACATTTCAAAATACATCCTAAAATATGCAATAGTTGCAGTATTTTATGATTAATCATAAAATGCCCAATGCAAAAAAAAAAACAAAAAAATGCTCAATAGTTATTATTAGGTAGTAAATACTTTTAATTATAAATTTTATCGTTTTAAAGCTTGTTCGCTATTTTTCACTAACACTAAGTGACACCTAAATGATACATGATGCAGATGAAATCTGAGTATTGTTTTAAGGACGGAACCTTCAAAACGATACTCAGATTTCAGCTGAAGGATAACCAACGGGCCCAAAATAACTAAGCCTCTGTTGTCTGTCAGCTGGCTGTATTCAAAATCCGTAATAGGTAGACAGTTGACATTTTTACCTAATGTGTATTTCTGTCGCCGCTTTAACAACAAATAGGTACTATAAATATAGTAAGGTAATTATGATAAGTATAACTGTAGGATCATGTTGGATCAATAAATAAAGAAGCGTGACAATATTAACATAAACATCTTCTTTTAATTGCAGTCAGTTGGGTCAGCATCGTTAAAGGTATTAATTTATTAAACGCTGTGAAGTGTTTCATTAATCTAGACTAATTAAAATAATAATGTATAGACAGCAGCACAACAAGCCAAAATAAATTGTATTTTTTTTTCAATCAACCTTCAACCTCAACCTAATACTTTATCGATAAAGTTAAAAAGTAGTTAAAAAACTAAAAAACCCGACTGAATAAACTGAAAAGCAAAAAACAAGCACATTTCAAATTAAACAAAACTTGGAAGCTTCATTTCATAATTTAATATTCAAATGAACCCTGCCTGCTTTCAAGTTTTTTAACAATTTTTTTTTATTTTAACTTTTTAGTTCATTTGTGTTTGTTCTTTCGTTGGTCACGTAAAATTTAACGCAGATGATTTAACTTTTTTTTTGTTTGTTTATAGGATTTGTGACTTTGAATTTCTTTTAAACATATAAGTGTCATATATTTTTGTAAGCTCCTTTTAAAAACCTTCAGTTTGATACCCTATTACTCATCGAGTAGGGTATCAAACGGATGAAGGGATTTGAATACGTACGTCGTCGTAAAAATGAAAAAACAAAGAAATTTGCGGATTTTGGGGGCAAATTAAAAAAAAAAACCATTACCGAGTAATGGTTTTTTTCTTTGTTTTTTAATTTTAATGTAGCCAGTGACACTCGCGCTATCAAGACGAATCTAACGACGTATTCAAATCCCTTCATCCGTTTAGGAGTTATGAGGGAACAAAGAAACGGACATACACGCCAAACACATAACCCTCCTTTTGGGCTTCGCCGCAGTCGGGTAAAAATATATTAAACAAATTGGACAGAATGCAGTAGCTTGATGGCTGTCTGTATTATAGGCTAAGAATACCCATTCCCTTCTAAGGAAGGTTGAAAACCCTTGTAAGCATGTCTACGACGACATTGCATCGCTGCATCGGCATTAACTTAACATTCAATATCACGATTCTTCGTGACAACAAACAGGTTTGAGGAATAGAAAAACAAAAGACTTGATAGCTTTTGTTGACATTGCTGATCGAAAACTACGAGTACCTATATAGGTACTTGTCAGGGACTGTTGCAAAGTCAGGAGATTTGGTTGAAGTACTGATGTTTTAAAGCTTCTGCTCCTGCCAATAGGCATACTTAAAACTCAAAATTTTCCAGTTTCGTAGCTAATGTTCGTAATATTATGTCTCTATAAATGAGCTTTTTGAAAATAGTGGCTACTTCCACACCAGCTGACGGTGTTTTGAAAGACCACAATTTTAAAATAATAATGATCATTTTTCGTGGTTACAAAAGCATTTTTGTTAGGAGGGCAGTAAATTACATAATAGTTGCATCTGAAAAAGATTTTTTTCACACAATCTTAAACGAACACGTTTTGTTTTAAAGCAATTAGGAAACCAAACATAAAATGCGGAAAAGCAATAACTTTGTACACAATAAGCACCTATGGTATATGTGAGTACCATGGTACCTAATACATTACAACTTTACGAGTTATAAAAAGTATCTATATACTAGGGAAGTACCTTCATTGTTGCTTTGATACAATTTGTACTTAATTAGGCAGCATCTACACTTGTCGTAATCCTCAGAGTTTCTCTTCCACATTAATTATGCGCACAGCCAAAGTGTGGAGCTCTCTCTCATCTGCGTTTCCTATCAAATTTAAACCGTCTGCTTTCAAGGTATTTTCTCATTATATCATAGAACTTATCCATCGCTTTCCAATAAGAGTGATCGAGGTCAAGGCCAGGTTCATTTTGTAAGAAAATAAAGTAGGTACTTACTATCAGTGTTCCGCATAACCTAACCTCTCTTCTCCTTTGCAAGGGTCTGGCAATGCAGTACACTTACTTACTACTCTCAGTTGAAGATGTCTATTTGTTGCCAGAAAAGTAGACTTTTTCTGAAGCAGTTTCAATAAACATGGGATATATTTCTCAAAGGTACAGGAACAAGTTCCTACTGAATACGATTGAAACCGGAGGCATACTACAAGTTATGTAAGTTTTCTTGTAACCCAGTGGTGGCGGCTCCAATTTAAATCCGAATAGTAAGCCAAAGTCGTGGGCTTAAAACCCAGGCAGACACATCACTTTACGTAGTTTATTTCATCACCACAGCTCTCAAAACGGCGAAGGGAAATATCTCTTGAGGAAGCTGGCTTGCCTAGAACCAAAAATTGAAAGACATGTGACATTTACCAACTGGCACTGGACCCGCGTGGTGGATTACAGGGCTATAATCCACCACGCGGGCACAGTGCCAGTGCCTCAAGTGCCTTACAATTTTACCTCCAGTGCTTCAGTGCAGTGTTATTTACTGTTTTGTGCGTTTATGGAATTTTGTTTTTTTATGAACTAAGTATTTTTTTCTGACTATTCCGGTTCATATAGGTTAGTTTTACATTTTAATCAAACTCTGTTAGAATTTACGCAACTTTAACTTCGCGCTAGGGCCTCTGAAGTTGAATGGGTGAGAACGGCCCGTACCTACAGATTATGGATTATTTATGTATCTCCATAATCTGTAGGTACGGGCCTACAGATTATGGAGATACATAAATAAATAAAACGTTCACACACTTATCAACCGACATACAATTATGGACCATACCTTATTTATCTTAACGGTTAAATAACGTGAATATATAATATTCTCACACATAATGTAAGTATTTATAGTAGGTAAGAATTTGTATTTAATTCATAACGTTTTATGTAAATTCATAGTTTTTTTTTAACGGCAAAACCAAACGATGTTATATATTTTTTCTATGAGTTTGAGTGAGATTCAATATTGGAGAAAAAATATATTTTACTACATACGAGCATAGGTAAACTTCTCTATTTGATATCCAGGTTGGGAAATTCTTAAATTTATTCGTCTTATACGAGACTACCACATTGACATTTGCAGGGTATTTATAGTACCTAGACCATGAGAGCTCTAGAATAAAACAATAGAAAAAAGTTTCATGAATTATTACAACAAAAAACCTAGTTTATCCACAGCAGCATAACGAAAGTAGTGTTGCTTGGTTCAATTCTAGACAATCAAGTTCTACTAGTAAAAAATCCTTCGAGACATTAATGCTCACTCACAGACTCTCGTGGATGCAAATATTGGATACATGCTTTTTGTTTTTATCAAATAATTGAAAATTGACGAAAATAAAACGGGTCAAAGATCATGAGTTTTTGACGTCACTTTGTGGGTAAAAAATATACTAACCTTGTGACGTCATACCGATTTTTCGAAGCACTGTATTGTCTTCACATTTTGTTTACGTGAAAAAATAAAATATATGTGTCCATTATTTTTTGGAAATCTATCTGACAGGCTAATTAGATTTTTTTGGTGAAATACCCATTAGGGTAGGGTAGGGTTGGGGTATTATGTTTCTAGCATTAGCTAGAAACATGGTAACTGCTGTGATGACTATTAAGGTTGCTGCAATATGCGACCTCATTTAAGTTTAGAGAAATAAGAAGTGTCACTTGTGAAAAATGTGTCATGATATAATATTGTTCTGTTAAATTGAATTTTAAAGAAATTAAATAGTGCACCCTCTAAAGACCTGTATTTATTAGTTTTTATCAATGACGAGGTATAGAGCTGTATGGTCGAAAAATATACCGTAAATGAATTGGGGTAGGGGCAATAACGATGATGACTTACAGACGTTCATCAGATTTATATATCGATGATACGTGAACGGGCGCTGTCAGTAGAGACTGGTCAGCTCTTAGTTGCCATGGTATATTTTTCTTTTTGATTTGTTTATTATATCGTTTACTCTGAGTGCCCTTAACTTGCACGTATTTTTGCATCGGCATCCTTCTCACATAAACATATATGTAAGATCTCAGCATTCGGGCTAGCTAAAGTAGACTCATCTCTCGTGCATTCGTTGTTGCGGTGTGCGTCGCTATGTGCTTTCGTGCTTGCAGTGTTCGTTGTTGCGGGCCCATTCGGCGTATGGTTCGGCGTGGTGGCTTTTGGAATGACGTGTTGCACTCGTAGTTTTATTTTTTTGAATGGGCATTGTTCATATTTTTTTTAATGTTGTAATTAAAAAACCATTTCGAGGAATAGCGTTGCTGATCATTACGGACTAATTAATCATGAAATATATTCATATTTTACTGATATTTTTAATAAAATACGATTGACCTTGTTTGCCCTTCAAATTACGTCAGATTTGGCAGTACAGTTTTGTATCATTGCCTCGGAAAATAAAAAGTAAGTGGCAAGTATTGTCTACCATCTGTCAAGTGTCAAATATATAAAGTAAACATAGAAAAAAAAGCGCGGGAAAGTCAAGGAAAGTAGGCGCGATTTTTGTAAATTTTTCAAATTTATTTTATTTTTAACATTTCTTTTACACAACTACATAATTGTAGTTTGTTGTGATGGGGAGGGTTAAGAAGAGGAAGAAAAGTGGAACGGATCCCCCTGGGGATCCCCTCGAAGATGATGCTGACACTGGGTCGTTGCGCTCCATGCAGTCGGCCACATCAGATGCTGAAAAGGAAAAGGATACGGATAAGTACCTTGATTATAGAGTATCTGATTACACCCGGTCCTATCCAGAGTCTGGTGGAAATTATGAGTATATTGTTTTCATCGAAAGTCAGAACCAAGTCCCGATCGGTGACCGCGATATGATGTCGTTAGCCACTAACTTTAAGAGGTATAATAAAGGGGTTAAACAATTAATTCGAATGAATCGGCACAAAGTTGGCGTTATTTTCGAGCGTCCGACATTTGCCAATGCTGCGCTCGTAAACAAAAAGTTTTTGGACAATTTTAAACTCAAAGCCAGCATTCCAGCCTCAGCTACAGAAATTACTGGAATCATACAACATGTCCCGATTGATCTGTCGAATGAGCAAATTTATTCAGCTATATCCAGCTCCAAAAATATAATCTCAGTCAAACGATTTATGCGTCGAATTATTACAGAAAATAAAGTCACTTTTGAACCAATGAAGACAGTGAGCATCACCTTTTCGTGCGCTTCCTTGCCTGACAGCGTGGACTTGAACAGCTGGCGGTTTGAGGTACGGCCGTATATCCCGCCGGTAAAGCAGTGTCTGCAGTGTCTGAGGTATGGACATATTGCAAAATTTTGCAAAAACAGCATCAGGTGTTCCATATGCGGAAAAGATCACAGCTATAAAGAATGTACGATTGCCCCAACAGAAGCTACATGCTGCCAATGTAAAGGAAACCATATTGCTATTTCTGCAGAATGTCCTGTCAAAAAAGCTAAGATAGAAGAAAATAAAAACAAAATTCAGAAAAGATCATATGCTGATGTATTTAATGATAAGTCATTCCCTCCTTTAACTAAAACTAAAAACCCTGCTGAACAACTTAAATTTCTAATACAAACAGATCAAATACAAAACATTTTAATTCAGACCCTTCTTACTTTAATTTCACAAAATAGGAACAAAGAAAGTTCCATTACAAATGAAAACATTAAAAAAGTTCTCTTAGCAACAATACAGAGTGATAATAACATTAAGCAATCTTAATTATGGATCGGTTAAATATTGCACAGTGGAATGCTCAGAGTATTCGTAGTAATCAACATATTTTTTCTCATTTTTTAATTGAGAACAATATTCATGTAGCTTTACTTTGTGAAACTTGGCTTAAGCCTGAGATGCGTTTTAATATAAAAGATTATAGATGATAGATTAGATTAGATTAGATTCTGGTAATAGTCATAATGGTGTAGCTATATTAGTACATAATTCATTACAGTTCAAAAAAATTGATACTTCATATGATGACTCTATACAAAATATTGCAATACGTTTAAAATATGGTGCTAAGGAGCTTTCTTTGGTGTCATTTTATAGTCCTGGTAATTGTAATCCATTCTTTTCTAAATCAAAGCTGGATAATTTAATCAAAAGTATTCCTGGTCCAGTTTTGATTGGTGGGGATTTCAATGCCCATCATTCGGCCTGGGGCTGTAGTGCACAGTGCAGTCGAGGTGTTGACGTTCTTGAAAGCATCAATGATAACAATCTTGTGTTGCTGAATAACGGAGATATGACTACAGTAGGCTCAGATAGGTGGCAGAGAAATGCCCTTGATTTAACCTTAGTGTCACCATCATTAGCTTTGTCTTGTGGCTGGTCAGTGCATGATGTTCCTTTAGGTGGATATCATTTGCCTGTAATTACAAAAATAGTATTTAATAATTTTATTTCTTCATCTAATGATCTTTCAAATCTGCCTGTTCACGTAAATTTTAAACTAGTTAATTGGGAACTTTACACAGCTCAAGTAGAAAATCTATTACAAAATTTTGTGGTTAATCATCAAAACCCGTTACAAACTTATAATGAACTTATTCTTATCTTAAATAAAGCTATACAGAATTCTCTTCCATGCTCTAGTATTTCTCAGCAAATTACTTCTAGTGCCTCACTCAATACATCTAGAACTTCTAAAAAGAAAAAACGCAGTCCACTTCCATGGTGGAATAACAACTGTACTAGGGCTGTAGAAGATGCTAAGAATGCCTATATACAGTTTAAACAAGACCCCTCACAAGAAAACTATATTGAATTTAAAAGGCGACAAGCTGTTAAAAAATTGACTTTAAAAAGAGAGAGGTATTTGAGTTGGGTAGCTTTGTGTGAGTCTTTTAGCAGAACAACTCCTTTAAGTAAAATTTGGGGTATTTCTAGAAAGTTTAATAGAACATATGTACCATCTTGCAATAATGTATATCCATGGATATTTGATTTTCTCAAGAAATTCACACCTGATACTGTAGAGGCCCCCTTTCGTTCACATGATCATTTACCAACAGCAGCATGCTCAAATTATTTAACAGATCCATTTACTATGCAAGAATTGAAAGCTGCAATTTTCTCCAGGCGTGATACAGCTTTTGGCCTCGATTGTATGCCATATAAAATGCTTAAGAATGTTTCATTGCAAGCCTTATTTTTGGTTTTAAAAGTTTTTAACTTACTTTGGCTTAATGATATCATACCTTTAGACTGGAAAATGGACTGTCTTATTCCAATTTTAAAACCTAATAAAGATAAAAACAAACCTGATTCTTATAGACCTATAGCTTTGACCTCTTGTATAGGAAAGATTTTTGAGCAATTGTTGAAGCAAAGAATAGAGTTTTACATAGAAAGTAATAATTTATTACCTTCTAATCAGCTTGGATTTCGTAGAGGAAGGTCAACACATGAAAGTATTTCTCATTTGTATCTTGATATTTTTAATGCTCGAAAAATGGATCATGAATGTGTTGCTGTCTTTGTCGACATAGTTGGTGCTTTCAATAACGTCAATCATCATATTTTGTCACTTGAACTCCGTTCACTTGGAATACCTGAAAAAATAGTTTCATGGGTTTTTAATTTTTTGCATGGTAGAGAAGTTTATGTCAAAGTAGATAAGCAATTAATTGGACCTCGTTTTTCATATAAAGGGGTGTGTCAAGGTGGTATTATGAGTCCATTGATTTATGTGCTTTATATTCATAAGCTTAATATGGTTTTGGGTAGCAAAGTACTAAATTTACAATTTGCTGATGATTTGGTTATTTATACATCTGGTCCGGATATGGATGAGATTAAGAGTAATATTAATGGGGCTTTGAAAAATATGAGTAAATATTTTCATTATTTAAACTTAGAAATTAGTCCAGATAAATCAAAAGTTGTTGTTTTTGGTGAAAATGATTTTGATTTAGAAATGTTTTATGATAATTTTGAACTTCCCATTGTTAATGAATTTAAGTACTTAGGAGTAATTTTTTCTGCCAATCTTACATGGAATAAATATGTTGATTACATACTTGGTAAAGCAAATAAAGCATATAATTTTATAAAATCTGTGTCAGTACACGCCGATCCTAAAATTTTGTTAATGTTATACAAATCTTTAGTTCGTAGTCATTTTGAATACGGCTTTTTGTGTTTTGGGTCTGATCAGAGACTTATCCGTAAACTTGATGTCTTACAGAATCATAACTTGCGTTGCATTACAGGTGCCATGAAAACAACACCTATCAACTCCTTACAAGTAGAGTGTAATATTCCTCCACTGAAAATTAGATTTCAGGACTTAAAATCTAAATTCCTCTTAAGGCTTTTGTCTTATAATAGACACCCTCTTTATAGAAAACTTTCATTTTATTATACAGTTTATAACCCTTCAAATAATGTTAACATTCCCTATTTACTTCATGACTTTTCTACTACAATTACACTTAATCAGCAACATGAACTTTACAAATGTAATGACACTTGGACATGTTATTCTGGCAAGTACAATAGTAAATTTATAGACATGAATATTGTTATAAAGCATGATTTGAAAACCAAGGAAGAGGTGTACCAGTTATTGCATGAACATTCTGGCTATCGATGTATATTCACTGATGCTTCTAAGAGCAGTACAAATGTTGCAATGGCTATTTACATACCTTTTAATAAGACTGGTCATGGTGTAAGGTTGCCTGATGTTTTAACTATATTTTCTGCTGAAGCGATGGCTATTTCAGCTGCTTTGGATTTCATAAGTGAAGAGAACTCTGGCATCATTTCTTGGCTTATTGTAACGGACAGCATGAGTGTTCTTAAGGCATTAGATAACAACAAACTGGATGCTTCTACAAACTACATCATATATCGCATCAAAGAAAAGTATTTCACACTTCAATCAAGAGGCTTTGACATCAAATTTTTGTGGACCCCTTCGCACATAGGAGTCAGTGGCAATGAAAACGCAGACACTATAGCGAGAGCCATTGTTGACCTAGGAAATACAGAAATTCAAAGTGTTGCCATACCTTGTTCAGACTTATTACATAAGATCAAGGAAGATAATATTCGATGTTGGCTTGAAGATTGGCAGGAGACTCTGCAAATAAAAGGCACTTGGTATGCAAAAATCAATACAGCTATTGGCTTAGCTCCTTGGTTTACGAAGGCACAATCTCACAGAAGCAAATTGTTTTATTCTTTACTATGTCGGCTAAGATTTGGACATGGACGTTTTAATGCTCATCTGGCCAGAATGAAGATAATAGCTTCCCCTAAATGCACTGATTGCAACCTCGATAAAGATCAGACCCTTGATCACATTATTTTTAAATGCCCAGCGCACAATGTGAATCGTATAATATTGATTGACAAATTGCTTGAGATTTACAAAACACCGGCAAACCTCCCGCGCGACATTCAAGGATTGCTGGAGAATTTTTCTTCCTATATTCCCTTATTTAATTTTATTACATCTAGTGGGTGTAAAATTTGATCGGGACTTATAAACATGGATAGGACATTTGACCTAACTCTTGGAAATGGAAATGACCACACGGAAATGACGATGAAACTGGATTTGACAAAAAAGAAAATTGGATTGACGAAACATTTAATTATGAAAAAAAAAAAGAAGACATGGCATATGCCTTGATTAAAGGATACGAGGATAAGAATTTACTGATGACTTGGCTTTGGCCTTACTTTAATTTTATAGAAGAATATGAAAATATGACGAGGCTGAATGGTCTATAGATCGATGCCTGCCTTTTAAATAGGCGAACGAAAAAAAAAAAAAAAAAAATAAAGTAAACATATTTACATAAATACGAAGTTTTACAATTATTATTATTATTTTATGTTGTATTATGCATTACTCACATTAGAATTTTTGCTCCCCTTATTTCAGCTGCTATTAGAAATTTACTCCAATATCATAACGGTCTCAACTTAAGGCAGGTTTCGCGAGTCAGCTTTAACAAAACTATCGCTCATTGTGGTGCAGGAAAACGAACAAAATGTCACCGCGTCGATTGTTAACGTATTCTAACACCTTCAAAAACCACTTTCCGTTTACTGTTTCGGTCGAAATTTCTTGTATTTGTAAATAAGACATAGGATAGTATTCGATTATGTATGACGTCTATTGACACTTTGATTGATTGACAGATGTGAGATGGATGACGTCGTGTTGACAGATATAAATTTTTAATTATGTATTAATGAGCCAACGGCACAATCTTTTGAAATCACTGACGACGTCACCTACCTTAAAAATTTAAAATATTTGTTTTTTTTTTTTAAATAACTATTGAGCCAATCATCAAAATATTCAAATTAGTTTCTCAAAATGGTCTAAATTTTCAAAAAATAAAATAAAATCTAAAGGTTAAGAATTTTAGACAATCCCCATTGTTCATCTGACATTCAAAAGTGCCTGTATTGGCCTAATGCAAATAAATGCTTTGAGTTTGAGTTTGATGTGTACGGCAGTCAGAAAGCTAGAATTCCTGATTTATTTACGGCGATAAATTATGACAAGTCAAGTATCTGTTTTTTTAGCGTTCCGTATCTAAAAGAAAAAAATAACGGAACCCTTATAGGATCACTCGTGTGTCTGTCTGTCCGATCATTACCCTTATGCCCCGAACAACAGAGCCTTAAATAAAAAAAATACAGGAATTAGTTCAAAATTATACATATATTACAGGAAAAACCTATAAGAAGTTTAGGGTGCTAAAATACTTTTTAACAAAAAATTAAAACCGACTTCGACTTTTGTTTGTTTGATTTATTTTATTGCCACCGCCTTCAGAAACAAATTTTTGTTTTAAAGTTTATTTTTCACTTTTTTGTGTTTTATTTTTTGTCGAAGTCAGGTTTTATTTTTCACTTTTTAGTGATTCACATGTGCTTGCCCCTTTACAACGTACCGGCGTGATGTTATGTTATGAACTGGTGTAAACAATAGACAGACATGGGATTTCAGCAATCCCAATCCATTTGCCATCATTTGGACATCAATACGACCTCGCAAAGTTTTGTATTTATTAGTAGAATAACAAAACATCACGCCTGTAATCCCCGAAGTTTGTGAGGTCGTATTGATGTCGGTTACATAAGAACCATTCTACCACCAGATCAGCTTGTTAGAGAGAAAATACCAAAATCGCTGTAATTTTTTTTTGAGTTCTCCTGATTTTGCCAAGATTCCATCATCTGATCCCGACCTGGTGACTATGAGACCAATAGGAAAGCATAAGCTTTCGAATAAAAAAAGAATTTTCCAAATCGACGACGGAGACGAAAAGATCGTTAATGTAGACAATGTAGTTTTTTTTTAGTTTTGTTGATTTTTCAAAAACCGCTTGTCCGGTTTCCAAAAAAAAAAATATGGGACCTATTGGGACAACAACCCTTTCCAACAAAAAAAGATTTTTTTCAAATCGTTTAGCAAGCGACGGAGTTATGCCCGAACAAACATAAAAAAATATATATTTAAACATCCGAATTGAGAACCTCCTTCTTTTTTTAGAAGTCGGTTAAAAATAACATGGAAAATCTCGCAATATCTATTACAATGGTACGGAAACCGTTTGGTTTTTCTTGGGATTCCGAACAGGGTCATGGTAAGAAGAGTCGAGAGTGCATAGTCTTGAAGAAGCAAACATTAGAGAAGATTTGAAGGAACAGGAGAATCAGCAAAACTACTAAAGTAATGTTAAAGCTTATGACACCTCTATTTGGAGGTTGCGAAATCATCAAATAACCCCTCCCGCTCTTGGGCAGAGCAAAAGGGAGTGCCAGACTTCTAATGACTAAAAACCACCCATGTTCCTTCTTAGCCCTATATGTCGAGGCCGCGGTATCTCTTAAAATAACCCGCAGCCCCGACGGGATGGTATGGAACCTTTCATGTGCAAATCCGACTCGCACTTGGCCAGTTTTAGCATTATTATCATCAAGTTACAGCAGTCCACTGCTATATCCATTTTTCAACAGCGGCTGGCCAGGGCATGGCTGGAGGTGGATCACTGTGTTGCCCAATTTCTCACAGGTCATGGTAACTTTAAGAATAAATTATTTTCCTTCCAGCTTGTTGCCTCGCCTTTTTGTCAGTGTTCTACATCTGACTGCGAATTTCAACAATTGCACATCACATTTTATGGGAGTGTAGTCTTTGGCAGAATGAACGTAATATTATGTTAAATAGTGTACAGGTCACATCCGGATCTATTTACTATACGGCCCTTGTAGAAACTAGAACAAATTTCCGTGCGTTCAAGCATTTTTGTCATACCTATTTTTGGAATGAAATGTAACAGCTCACAACTTAGGACCTAGTAATATTAATGACAATAAAATCCGTGGTGCTAGGCAACTGGGCTTAACCCAGTTGCATACGTCCCTGTGTGCCTATTGGCCTTGCTCTGTTATGTCTTCTGCTGATATGGAGGGAAGTGGAAATTATGTTTTTCCTACTCCTCCGCTATTATTTTCTGATTAATTTCGATGCGGGATCCAAGACAGTTAAAACGTTTCTCTGGGACATCGTCGAGCTTCATTGTCTCGGCGCTTTTCTAGTGGTCGCCACTGTTGATTCTGGCTTTCAGGAGTTACAGTGGTTTGGGAATAGTGTAGCGGGCTTGTCCCATTATATCAAAGTCTCACCTCGCCATCGATCACTATCGCACGTCATTCAACTCGATGGTTGATTTTTAGTAATCATGGCGTTTTTCACCGGTTCTTCTCCATTGGAAACGACCAACCCAAACCCGTTTTATAAGAGCCCATGTGAAATAAAGTATTCACACCCGTTAATGAGCATTTGTTAGTGAGGATGTTAAAGGTACCAACATTCAAGAGCCTCCAGTTCATAAACTCCTCACACAAAAACTGACCGTTGCATTAATCAGCGAACAAAACCTGTTCAACGCTTTGAATGGTCGCCTATTTTAATTTAATCTTGTATAGCGGGTAATGCGGCAGGTAGACATTTGCAAATTATAATGACGCGCGATGCGTGGGAATCATACGCTTCCAGTGTAGCACGTACGATTTGGACAGGTGCGAGTTTACATCTATAGTCAAAAATATCCTGAAATACTTAAGCCTTATTTACAGATCTATAATTTAACCATATTATCGAAGCATCAAAAGGAGGTAAAAAATTACATTAAACATTTCGTCCACATCGCTGTCAATAGGAAAAGTGCCCATTAGACTGGTAGATTTGGCACATTGTATAGAAAATTTTAACTGTTCGTCAAAATGCATCTGTACTTTAAAATGTGTGCAGTGTACAGGTACACGATGAGGAGCAATATCGATCTATCTTCCGTCCAAACGTCGGTAAAATTCACCATACACTGGCCCTTTTCTCTATTCAATTGGGTTAGGTCAGCATTCATTTTTATCGCCAGTATGTATTCTTTTTCTACTAAGAACTTCTTTTCATACATTTTGTTGTGTCTTATACACATCCAAATTCATACTCAACATATTCATCATTACACTCACTGCTTCACAGAATCTAAATGATTCTACTACTTTTATGATGGTTTTAATCATAATACTATTGTATATACAGTGGGCTGTTGCTGTTTTAACTACTAACATTTTGTACCTACTTCATATTTGGTCTAATCATCTGTCACAATATTCCTCGACCTTTAGGTGTTCATCTATCTTCCATAATATTTCCCTCCTCACCTGCTTCTAGATTAACATGTATATTTACAAGAACTGTCACAACATTCCCACACTCACAAGCCACCAGTGTGTCACCAGTGGATTGTATAACATCCCCCACTTGCACGCTGACGGAGCGCACCGACTATCGCTTCCTCAAGCTAGTGCCGTGCGTTTTGTGCACAAAACTGGACGTGTATGATCAACATGTGTGTACTGTGATAGTGTTCTGTTATGAAGTTGTTCGTGGAATAGCACAGTAAGTTTCGTGTCCTTTGTTTTGTCTCTTTCAGGGAGATAACTTCTCCAAAATGTCTCTGTTTATGAATATATTTTGTGTCGGTTCGGCTGTCATGATCTCGATTCCTCAGTGTTTTGTGTTGTTACTGAGTGTTGTCGAAACGCTAAAATTAATGGCCAGTTAAACCGTTAACCGACCTCATGAGATCCGATTAACAGTTCTTTCTTGATTTCACCTGTACCATAGTAGGTATCTGGTTCTGAGAATTCGCAGTTAATGCCCTATTGCATTGAAGGATAATAAGTGCAGTTTTTGTTTATGCACTTCGTATAAGAACTGGAACATTTAATGCATTGACTTGAAGAGAATTTCGTGGTACAGTATTTGATGTCATAACTCTTAATGTGTGTCAGGTCACGTACGGCATTGGTAATTAGCATAGGTCTGTTCTTTACCAAGGATACCCTCAATTTTTTGTTTGCTAAACATTCACACACACATACACATTCCCTTGAGGTAGAACCTTCAAAACCTCTTCTATGCTCCTTACACACTCCTTTGACTCGTTCACGTTCATCATAACATCATCAATAATAAGGTACACTGATTAGAGATCCCTGACAACAATACAAAATGTTGTTTACTTTACCAAAAAACACTAGTATTGTCATGTTTATTTAAAACGTTGGGCGTGCCGGTACCACCGGTACTGACGAGTACGCTAATAAAAAACAACAACAACAGTAAAGTACAGTCATCGTTAATCAGATTTCGGCCGTGAATGTCCTTCTGTTTAGCTGGTCAGTGTGTACTGATGCGTTCAAAACGGTTTTGTGATGCAACTGAAGATGGCCAATTGACCGCGGCGTTTATAAAGCAAACCCTGACACTGATTTCTTACGAAGCTTTTTGAATAATAATAAGTAAAATCGAGAACATCGTGTATCTATCTGGCTTCTACTATTTTAACTGTTCAAAATTTTATGACATAAGTCTGGGTTTTTGCTTTTCTCGACTCAAGCATAAAGCTGACATAGTTGCTATCTCGGAAAACCCTAGACGAGGGTGGCATAGGAATAAAACACTAGAAAAAGGAAACCTATTCAGGCTGTGGATATGATGATGGCAGCAGCCAACTGAAATGATTTATTTGATCAATAGAGGATTGCGAGAAAGTAGGTTATTTCTCCGTTGTCTGCAAATATGTCAAATTGTTTTGACTAACAAATCAGCGTCGCCGTCATAGGCTAGCTTCCGCTTTGCACAATGAAGGTCGGATTCCTGCATTGGTTTACATTATTTACTTTGTTAAGATATGATTGACATGCATAAAAGAAATATGTGTCTACTAAGCCATTTGGCCTGTTGAAAAATAGGTACTTATGGTAGTGCCTTTTCAGGAAACTAGTTTTCGATTGTGGATTTCCAAAAATTATAAGCCCACATGTTACACCTATTTATAATGTTATGGGATAGGACTTCTGTATAATTTAATAGAAAATAATAGAAGAAGATAATGCGTTGCCGCGACCACAAACAACGAGGAGGGCAGGGAAATACAATAACTTAATTTCGAAGTTATGTGTTTTGCGACCTTGGAGGTTCTTTTATAATGTTCGTAGATAGTTTCGAACAAGGTCATAGTTCCTTAAAGAAACGTTAAAAATATGTAAGAGCTGCCCTTTTTGAGTTTGGGAAATCCCAAGCACAGGTAGTATGAGTCACTATGCAAAGTTAACATTATCATAATGAACATAAAACAAGCAGGTTTAGCAACTTTGATACGCGAATATTTTTTGTCGTTGTGTAGACTTCAAGAGAATGTCGTTTCTGCACTATTATTTTCTAGGTTGTAACGTAGACAGATTTTGTTTAATTAAATGTTATTACAATGGGTAAGGTTCCGCGATATGGCAATTAAACAATGATGATGATGATTGATGCAATTAGGTTTGTGACTGTAGGTATATGAGTTTAGTTTAAATGCAGTAGTAGATTTTCAACCGACTTCAAAAAAGGGAATTCAGGGGAGGGTATTATTGGTGTTTTTAAAAATGATTTTATCTAATAATAATGTCAATGTCAATGACATTATTGACATTACTGAGATAATAATGATGTATATGAATTATATTTGGTAACGGGGGTTGAGGGAATCGATGTATGATTCATGTGCATTTGATGATTGGTAGATCATTTAGAGCTTAACTAGGAAATGTTTTTATAACTTAAATATAATTTGAGGTTCTGAATAGCCGTCCTATTTTTTTTGGAAGGTGGTAAATCATCAAATGACTATTCCCGCTTTGGGTAGAGCGGTAGGGAGTGTCAGACTTCTACTGACTAAAAACCACCCATGTTTCTTCTTAGCCCTTTGAGCCGAGGCCTGCTATCTGCATCCCTTCCATTGTTTCCTTCAGCGGTTTAACTCACTTAAAACTTGGAAAGTAAAATATTAAAAATAAATTTCAAGTAATAATTCAAATAAAGCAATAAACTTTTGCAATTTTGACATTTTTATTTAATGATTTATGTTGTAATACTCTAGAAAATTTAAAATAGTGCGGTTACAACCTATCTTCCAAATTTTGTGTCTAGAATTTTAATTAGACTTCTAAACTTCGTTCCTGTCGTCCCTTCTTCGTTCATATGTTTGGTA
This sequence comes from Diarsia rubi, assembly GCA_932274075.1. Taxonomy (NCBI): domain Eukaryota; kingdom Metazoa; phylum Arthropoda; class Insecta; order Lepidoptera; family Noctuidae; genus Diarsia; species Diarsia rubi. The sequence continues at coordinate 20,329,936 of OW026417.1, forward strand.
TATATAATATATTTAAATTTTGCAGCTCAAGTTGACTCGAACGTACTCGCATGTACCGTTGGCTAGCTTTGTGTATGTAAACTGTGATGAGTCAACGGTAAACCGCGCGAACGTGCTTAGTGGGGATACAGACACGATGAAAAGTCTTTTTTTTTTTTAAAAAAAAACGTTGCCCCACACTAGGAATTTCTCCTGTATCAAAATATACCAGAATTTATTATTGCTACTTTTTTGCGTTATTATCGTGTTTAGTGGACGTACTGTAGACAAGCAAACTTAGAATTATGTATTTAAAAAAAATATAATATAGGTATTTTTAATTGATTTCGTTTGCATTATAACATGTTACATTTACAGTTTAATTAAAGGTAGCTAGTGGCTTAATACCTTTATTTAATTAACGTGTTATGAATTACGTATACACATAAATAAATACTAATGACATTTATAATATGTTCACACATTACTTTAAAATGGACGGAATGTTCTTTGACACATTTTATTATAAAAAAAAAAAAAAAACATATTAAAAATGCCATATTATGGTAAGCCAACAAAGCATTGTGTAAAACGTGTAAAACTAGCTGATATTCTCATCATTCGGTAATTCATTCAACCAAAGAGGTGTTTACCTATGTTATTGTGTTTGCTTAGGAGTAAACAAACCCACGCACTTTTGTATGAATCACAGTAGACAATACAACACGTGTTGATCTCTTAACTGCCTAGCAATGTAAACCTATAATTATTAATAGGAAGTGCTTATGTAATACACGGGTTGGAAAATTCAAGTTTATCCTGGGGAATACCGCCTGATTGTCCCTACTAGTCTAGCAAAAAAATATTCTACAATCAATTTATAAGCAGCTTTTTACTTTTTACTTTGCTTTGCCATACTTATGTTTTTGGGTGACTAGACAAACAAACGCATTATGCTCATTTGTATGGTAACATTTATTACTGTCTTACTTGAAACTAGCTTAATAAAAACTCCAGTTTCAAAACTTAGGTTCAAATAAAATTCAGTAAAGACATCGGTTGCTAAATTAAATGACGGAATTCCGAAGTTGCCTTTTATTATTTAGGTTTTCTTAGCAGAATTTCTAGAATAGTAAAATTCTAGTTTATTTATTCGTTATTATATTAGTTATTTTTTTAGTCAAGAAGAATCTTCCACGTAAACCATATTAATTCAAACTGGTTTAAACTTAAAACACTACCTGTCCTTGACGGTACAGTCGATACCGTCAATGACAGTCAAGCTTATCTAAATAATACGTAGTCAAAGACTATTAGAGCGTAGATTTTTAAATTCTGCAAAAAGCTATTAATATTGATTTTGCCAAAACTTAATATTCGCACTTGTGCTGGGGATTGTACCCACGCTGACAGTCAAGCTTGCAAGCTGTCTTGTCGCGGCACACAAGTAAATATAAGGCAAAGATTATTATGTAGATGTGAAAATTATATTAAGAATTTGGATTATTTTTTGGATATTGTAGATACAAATTTATTGGTTACTGATATGATACCTAGAAAATTTTAGATAATGAGCAAAGTAGCCGAGTAACTACTTATTCACTTTATTACCTTTATTAATGATTTTTGTCAATTGGTTAAAAGGGAATTTCGGAATGAAAAAGGAAGGGAAGGAAATTAAATTAACGGGAATTATTTTTTCGAAAGTCGCTCCATGTAAAATACTGGTATGCAGCTGCATTCGGTAAGAGTAAAAGCTAAACCCAACATAGGTGGAAATAGGCTAGGCAGGTCAAACGGGAATTGAACTGACTGAAACTTGAATTTATAGTTTCAGTCACCCAAACTTATTAAATAACTTTCAATAGGCTTATTAACGAATTCTGTTTCGTAATTAAACAAGGTAACTGTGGGTCTAAAATTGCCACTTTAGCAGATCATAACATGAATTGGGTTAAAAATCGTGAAATGAACTGCGTCTCTGACCATTTAACGGATTTTAACGCAATTCATATTATTTTCTTATGATACGTTAACGTGTTTTACAAAAAAAAAAGCTAAACATACACTTGAAGCTAGTTCTTCCTTTGTAACCATTCTGTAACTAATTCACCTGTCGCTCGGTAAAGAAAACAACACATGTCACCTAATCAAACCACCAGCATGCGTATTTACGTAACAGTAAGTAAAATCACATCTACAATCAATGACACTCAATAAAATCTATGGCCGAATCCGATATACCCAGATATACCCTTTATCGTGTTGCGTATGCGCGTGTGTGGGTGGATACCGAGGCTGCGCGCGCAGAGCTCAGTCATCGGCCGGTCGGACGCGGCGAATGGCCGTTCTTCTTTCAAATTCGCCAACCGGTAACTCGCACGTTTCGTATTAAAATCCCGAAATTATTATAGATAGGGATTTTAGACTGAAAACATAAATAAAAAGAGGTATGTTTTTTGTTATTTTTCTATAAAATTGTAGTTTGTATTCATGCTTTTATGAATATCATATTTTTTATATTATTAAATTCGTTTATTGTTTTGCGATTTTGTAATTCCGAAGAAATTGTTTATTTCTTGTTTTTGGATGTTTGAACATGATTGGTTGCGGAATGATTTAAATTAAACAGTCGGCAATTGATAAGGGGGTTACTGCTTCTACCCCATTCATTTAAGCAATGGAATTATATTGGTGATTTCGAAATCTGTAGTACTTTAACCTGTTAGTACCATAACTTAATAATCTCCACAGTTATGCATATCATTATAGGAGAGTAGTGAATAGTATAGAATAGTGCAAAATGTAAATTTTGAAATAGTTTTCCTCAAAATATTAGTTTTTATATAATCAAGAAAATATTTTAGTTTTTGCAAATGAACTTTCAATTATGTAAATATCCTATGTCACGTTTTATGGATAGTGCGGTGATACATTTTTAATGTATTCATACCGTATTTTTGACATTCTTTTATCGATAAAGTTATTTTGCATAGTTACAATTCATTAAAATATGTTATGTGAAATTAAATATGAACAGTTTTATAATTACTGCAATTTTATTTTTTGTTATGGAATGAAACATAATGACAGGTTTATATTATGATTCTATTCTTTTTTTATGTTAAAAATATATGTATGTAGGTACATAGTTACACATTATTACTTAGCTAATTTAATAACTGCAAATTCAAATTATAATATTTTTATATCAAAATTAACAATCAATAACTTTTCTTCATGACTGTACGTCCTCGAATATTCACAAGTTATTGTATGATCATTTATCATAAATACCTTAAAAATAACGCAGTCCATATCTGTAATATTTTCATAATTATTATCCCAATATTATTGCCCTTATCCCAATTTTTTAAGGGGTTGGCGCATTTCGTTCTTTTATTCCACGAGTAATATTTAGTTATAGAAGTACTAAATATTACTCGTCATTTCAGCAGTCACTTTCAGTCTAGCTATATCATCCTTCAAACAGTTCATCCGTCATTGACAACCGATTACCACCCGACTTTTTTTTTTTATTTTAGACTTTTCGTATATGTACATGTCGGATCTTTGATGAACATGCACTTAAAATTAAACACAAGCGCCTTTGCTTGGCGTTGTGTGGACTAGGTAGGTGTCGGATAGTACGGTCCTAGTCCCATAGATCGCCAGCCACATATAAAAGTACTCTGTGATCGCCAGTAATCGTTCGGGCATGGTTGCGACACTTACTATCTAGGAACTGCTCTCAGTTAGTACATTAGTGTTAGTAATTGAATGTACAATTAGCTGTGTAAAAGAAGGAGCTATTACTCTCATTTACCCGTTTACTGTGCCTACAACTGTTTGACCACTAATAATTTATGTCATTTAGTACTACCAGACTAGCGTCCTTTGTACCTGGATGCGACATACTAATTTCATCCATTTGGCTTACACCACACTTCCCTCTTAGCGTTCTCATCCCAACCACATGCAAATGCCTTTCATTCAATTATTATTTTGTGGCCCAACATTCTGATCCATATAAGACAGCAGAAATAAGTAATTTATATTTTTAACCACCGATTCTCGCCTAATTCACTCGTAATTTACGATTTGATGAAATATTGAAAATATTATATGCGTATACATTTTTCAGAGCAAGTTATTTAATTAAAGTGAAAATTGCATGATACTCGTAAAAGGTTGCGTTAGTATAGAAAAAAAAAGACGCAAAACGCGGCATTGATTTAAATCACGGGTTTGTACTGAAATAATACTGTAATGAATGACAATAGTAGACTTGTTGGTTTAGTGGTTGCCAAAGCGACTGCTGAGCATGATTTCGCAGGTTCAATTTTCTGGTTAGGCAGTACGATTGGCTGAAGAATTTGCTAAAGGTGTAAGGTAAAGCCGACCTTATCCTTTTTTGTAGCCTGGGAAATCATCAAACGACTCCTTCCGCTTTGAGCAGAGCGGTATAGTGTCAGACTTCTACTGACTAAAAACCACCCATGTTCCTTCTTAGCCCTTTGTGTCGAGGCCGCGGTATCTCTTACGAACAACCCGCAGCCCCGACGGGGCTGACCTTACCCTTTAGGAAATTACAAGCGTGATGCTGTTTTGATGTTTATACAGTATTTAATTTAGGCCTGTGGGATAAGAAAATCAAAGAAATTCCAAATGTGGCAAAGTTTTGTAAATCCACTTAAGAGCCCCGGCCAATCTGTCTTCGATTTGATGACGTGTTCTCGATGTGTCGCTTATTGAACCACATAAAATTCACAATAGCAAGTGGTGCATTATTTAGGGGTATTCATACCTTCACACATGTGCTGGTAAGGGCTGGGTTTGCTACCGCAAGTAATTATACAGAATTCTTGAGCGCTAGTCGTTCAAAATCGATGTTCAACACTATACACAACAAACAAAATTGAACATCGGATACTGTAAAACTGTACCTTATTAATAATATACTCTATCTCGCTCAACTGTTAATTAATTTGACGAAAATCTGTATATGATATATCAACCAGAGTTAAATGCTATTTTTGAATCAAATATTACATAGCAAAGTAATAAATTTATTTACAGTTATCTGACATAACTGCCAGATGTCGACACATATATGGCATATTAAAGATAATCATTAACAGGCATATGGCCACTCTCTATTTTACATGAATTATACCTGCTGACAGATCTCAACATACTCCAATACTACGTGACATATACTTTATACGTGTCTCGTAGTATTAGAGTATGTTGAGATCAGAGAAATAAGATAGATCCTGTCTGTCTAAAGCAACATTCCAAATCATTAATTTGGATTAAAGCTTCGTTAAGCAATTACGATTTCTTCAGAAGACAGTGCGCGAGTTGAAAGAAGTGAATTCTGGAGGAACAGACACTTCATCAATCCAGCAGATTATCTTCCTCCTGGGCAGGAACTACTTTGGTTTATTTGGAAATTGAACGCTGTAGATATAATCTGGCCAAATGGGGTATCATCTACCCGTCCTAAATACAATAACAGTGCAAGAGCCTCTTTGCAGGATATGACACAGCTCCTTTCTTGCCCATCCTGCACAGCGACCTGCACCTTCAAGGACTTAAACGAAGCCAACGAACCTACACAATAGTTGTGCAGGTGGCTATAATACTGGTCAGGTAATATTTGCGTTCGTCGACAAGCGAAGAAGAAGAAACATTTAGGATCTCGTCAAAATTTGGAAAGCTTAGATGTAAAATAAAATTTGGAAAGCTTAGATGTAAAATAAAATTTGAAAAGCTTAGATGTAAAATAAAATTTGGAAAGCTTAGATGTAAAATAAAATTTGGAAAGCTTAGATGTAAAATAAAATTTGGAAAGCTTAGATGTAAAATAAAATTTGGAAAGCTTAGATGTAAAATAAAATTTGAAAAGCTTAGATGTAAAATAAAATTTGGAAAGCTTAGATGTAAAATAAAATTTGGAAAGCTTAGATGTAAAATAAAATTTGAAAACCTTAGATGTAAAATAAAATTTGGAAAGCTTAGATGTAAAATAAAATTAATGAAAACAACTCATCACCTGCTTAGGATTTTCCCGACAATGTTGGGGTCGGATCCAAACTAAACTGCATGCCGCAAGTAACAGCCGAGAGCAAAAAAATTAAAGATTGAATTCGAATTAAATTCCGAATTGCATACAAAATAGCTAAATATGTCAAAGGTTAAAACCAATTAATATTGATTGTTTCGACAACTGTTATACCTAAGCATATAAGTGTCTAGATTGAAATGCCAAGTGATTAAATCTCGAATGATTAAAGATGACACAACTACTAAGTAACAATACTAACTAATAGTAAGTAACAATACTTAACTAATGTTTTACCAAAACTTCGTTGACATTTTTTTTAGTTTACAACCAACGTTTCATAAGTATAGCAATTTATTTCACAGACAACTTACTCCGCAACTGTTTTATTTTACAAACCCTTTACAAACATTAATTTGGCAAATGCTTCTCTTTACAAATATTCTCATGATATTTAGTAATTAACATTAATAGATTTTCCCTTAATTATTATCCCTAAAGGTCTCGGGCTCGCTTCGCTTACTCTAAATTCCTAAGATTTTAACTGACTTCAGAAAAGAAACAGGTTCTCAATTCGAACAAAAAGTGAACGAAACATAAAAAGTTATCAACTTTCAAAAGAACAGTTATTTTAGACTTTGTCATTGTACGTACTTCAACCTCAGACCAAATAAAAAGTAAAGACGGAACTCTGCGAACAGCAAAGTGAGGCCGGTCAAACTACGCCTCGCATACACGCACACACGTCTCAGACCAAATAAAAAGTTGCAGAACAAGGCGTAGTTTATGTTGTACGTGTGTGCGTGTATCGTGTATGTACACGGCGAGGCGTGGTTTGACCGGCCTCACTTTGCTGTTCGCAGAGTTCCGTCTTTACTTTTTATTTGGTCTGAGACTTCAACATATTATTATAGGACATGCGATTCTCAGTCCTTCAATATCACTTTTATAGATGACTAGCGACATGGCCTTGCTTTGAAAGGGTGCAATGTACTAAATATAAACCTTTCTCATGAACCACTCTATTTATTGCTAAAAACTGCAATAAAATCCGTTGCGTAGTTTAAAAGATTTAAGCGTTCAAACAACGGGAGCGACTTTGTTTCATACTGTGCAAAATATAAACTGTCGTTATTTTAATCGATCGGTATTTAAGTTATCGATCTTTTTAAAATTGTCATTTTACCCGTAGGTATTTTAATTATCGACATTCGAATATGAACCCGTTACCCAGGCACGGAGGACACTGCTAAATTCTTATATAGTTTTCCTTTAAAACTGTTCTAGTGCATCAGCTATGTAAAAATTATGTACCTATCAGTAGAAATGCAATACGTTCAACTTTAATGTTTTGGAGAGGAGGGATTTCACTTCAATGCAGCCTTGCTTTGAAACGTTCACAATCCAATACCAACTTATATTTTTGCCCATTTTTGAACTGTTAGTTTCTAAGCAGTCGTAGTTTATTCATCACGTCATACAAAAATGCATACTACTACGTACAGGTAGGTATGTCTTAGGTAATCGAATTACAGATTCAAAAAAATCAACCTAACGGTCAACCAATTTTAATTTCACAGCAACATCGATTTTTAATTCGTATAGTGTTCTTTCGATAATTTCAAGTCGTCGAAGCGATCAAGCGTATAATGAATGCAAAAAGTTGCAGTCCGATCCAGTCTAAGGACATTGCCTTCATGGCTTCATCTGATCACATTCCTTTTTTTTTTATTTAGAAATTATGCAAGATATGGCGTGTCAGCGACCCTGGTCGTTGGCTCGGTGGTACCAGTTTTGAAGTCCCGGAGCGAAGGGTCTAATGTATTCAGAAGCTTGCAGATGATTCGGTGTCTTGTTTTTGAAACGGGACGGGTTCTTTTCGTTTGGGTTTCTTTACCCTTTAGATGGGTACTCATAAGAGTTGGAATAAATATAATAAACTTGTTCCGATATCAAGTTGTGCTTTCTGAATGCAACTTGTTCAAAATTTACCCTCGATCATGGTTTTAATGCACCAGCCAGCAAAAACATTACTATAACACATTCCGCTGCGAAGATCTGATGCTACAGTGAAAATGAAAGAAAACGTTCAAGTACAACATTAGAACATTTCCAAAGAATATTAAACAAAGCAGTGTTCGTGCTCACGTCAACCTAATCAACATATCCATAATCCTATTCTCACAAACCGAGTTATCCACGGTTAGTTCAGAAGACAATGCTGGTTGTCAAGATGGTTGACGGAGAAGTCAAGGACGGTTGCGGTCCGACGCACACCGCTGCCTCTGTATGGTGGAAAGGCGGATTGTATGAACACGAACCGACGTCGTTATGCATGGGAATTACCTGCAGTTTTTGTGGTCAAAGATGTCTGTCTCTGTTGTTTAGTGGATCATATAATAATATAATAAATCCTTTTATTTCAGAAACAATGTCCCTGCATACATGCGAAATCAAAATAAGAATTAAACACATTATAATCTACAATTTTACATTATTAAAGTCGTAAACATTCACAAAAAGATTTAAATTCACAAAGAGATGTGTGTGTGTGTTAACACACGCAAAGAACAACATACACACAAAAATAAAAAAAATAAAAAAAATAAAATTAAAATGTCATCTTAGTCTAAATTTTGGATTCGATCCGGAATGCTCAACATGCAGCCTGGTCCAGTACCGCATTATTGGGCAGCCCAGATTCAAATCCATCCTCCAGTTAGCTGTTGAAGCTGCCTCGTATGCGACGCATCAGGGACTTTTTTTTTTTTTAGACATGAGCAAAGCCTTTGACTTCGTCGATCATAAGCTATTACTAAACAAATTAGATAAATATGGCATAAGGGGCCCAGCAAATGACTGGTTTAAATCGTACCTAAATGATAGGCGTCAATGTGTCCAAATATCAAAAGTCGTGGATGGAAATAAAGTAGAATATGAATCTAATTTTAAAACCAATGCAGTAGGAGTACCACAAGGCAGCGTAGTGGCATCGCCTTTATTTCTGCTATATATAAATGACCTTCCCAATGCAACACGACATGAAACAATCTTATTTGCTGACGATACGACACTAATAATAAAATGTAAGGACAAAAATAAAATGGAACTGGAAATTAATGAAGCAATCAAAGACATAATAACTTGGCTTGACAACAACAATCTAAAAATCAATTTGAATAAAACAAAGATAATACAATTTCAAACATATCAATCGAACTTACAGAGTCTTAGCATAAAATATGAAGATATTATTATAGAACAAGTAGTGAACACGAAATTTTTAGGCATAATAGTGGATCAGAACTGTAACTGGAAATCACACATAAATTACGTATGTGATAAGCTAGACAAATTCGTATACGCAATAAAACGTCTACGATCAACAGTATCCGTGGACGCAGCTGTCACTGCATATCACGGGTACGTATCGTCTGTGCTGTCATATGGTCTGATACTATGGGGCAATTCGGTTGATGTGTTAATGGCATTTCGGGTGCAAAAAAAGTGCATTAGGGCAATATCTGGCGTCTGGTTTTTGGACAGCTGTAAACCCTTATTCAAAAAGTTAAAAATTTTACCTCTACCTTGCATCTACATCAAGGAACTATGCTTGCTAGTCAAACAATATCCGCACTATTTTCGTATGCAAGCAGAAGTGCGCAACAAAAAGGCTTCTGCTAGGACTAGGTATAAATACGAGCTAAATGTACCTCAATGTAGGCTGCAAATATTTAGGAGGAATGTATATGTCAATGCCATTAAGGTATACAATAAATTGCCAAATGCATTTAAGGAACTTCCTATCCCCATGTTTAAGAAGAAGCTGACAAGGTGGCTATTGGATAATTGTTTTTATGACGTTCGTGAATACATGGAATATTGTGAAAATCCAAGAATTACCTAACTTACTTGCTCAATTTTGACATTGGTTATGAAGTATTGGACATATTTAATTTAATTGTATAAATAATTTTATTGTAAGAGTAATTGTATTGTTGTTGTGACATTTGAATATTTGTACACCATAAGTTGTGGTAGAATGTTTAGGACCTAACGAAAGATTAACACCATACCATGTAAAACTACATTCTCACAAATAAATATTTCTGATTTCTGATTTCTGATTTCTGACACAACGCTCTTGCGAATAATCGCCGCAAAACCATCTATATTTCCATCCGCACACATACCTGACGCGCTACAGTAGCGAGGCAGCTTCATCAGCATCCTGAAGGCATTATTATAGAGAACACGCAGGGTGTCGTACGATTTTTTCTTGCTTGACCCATAGTACTATATACCGATGCATATTTTTGTTTGTCATCAGGTGTTTTTGTAATCAGCAGCGCTATTGCGTATCTTTTAAATGACAGTGGCTAACCTATAGTGCCTATCAATTACTGTCAAATGGTTCCATTTTGTAAACCATAACCAATTTGACAGTTAATCCATAGACAATATGATAGCCACTGTCATTTAAAAGATACGCAATAGCCCTGCTGCAGGGTTTTGTACAAAAGCAATTGTTGAGTTCAGAAAGAAGAGTTGCGATGCGACGTCTGGGAGCAATAGCTCAATTTACCATGTTAGAGCATTGCTATTGGAGCTCTGTTACCTGACTCCGATTGCTGCTTCCTAAATGTATATACGTGGGTTAAGTGTGTAGTATTATTTTTGTCACTGTCTATTAGCGTTTGTAGTAAGTCCTTCAGAATTACAACAATAAGGTTTGATAACTTATGTACAATCTCAGTCACATTATTCTAGGCTCTATTAAAAATAAATCAGTCGCGCACAAATCAGAGGATTTGACACTGACAGTTGTATATCTGTAGGTATTCCACTCTTTGGTATAATTATCTATCTACTTCAAAGATTTTTGCGATAGTTTTGTTTGTAATTATTTTAATGGTAATTTATTTAAGGAGTTCTTCATTTTATTTTATTTACCTAGTTTACCGGGGCAATTATAGGTATTTTCTGATTAGTTACCTTTGTGGAGGCACATCGCACTTTAACTCTGCAAGGTAAATATTATTTTACAGTTTCCATCTGAGTTTTATACTGTACTATCCGTTAGGTTAAACACTTATTTAGGTACCAAGAGACATTTTTCATTCGATCATACAAAACAAAGATTATTAGGCATGAAAATGAAACACGACATGGTTCCATTATAGATTCAATTTATTATTATTCGATTATCGACGATTACATCTCAAGATCCGAGAAAGTAGCACTATAATAATAAACTTCCAAAAAAATCACGCTTGAATCTGCTTGTTTCGTAACGTTGTCTTAATTCTGAATACATGCAACCTGCTAGTAACGATAAGGTATCGTGTATTAATATGTACGATGCAGTGACATTGACTTTGATATAAACACTGTAAAAGTAATTAAATAACTAGCTTTTGCCCGCGGCTTCCCTCTCTAAAATGACGATTTTCCATACAAACTTTACTAACCATACCCCCTTGAGGGTTAAATTTTGAAAAATCCGTCCTTCGTGGATGCCTACGTCATAAGAGGAATATTTGTGCGAATTTATAAGTTTGTAGACCTAAGGGTTTGTCCTGTGCGTTGATCCTCAGTTTTTATATAATAATATATTATACACAAGATTAGGACAGTGTTCTGAGACTTCAATTTTGGAGATACATTATTAGGAGCCTGATGTGTACCACTGCAGAGCAAAGGCTTCCCTTCCCTCTTTCTCTTTAATTTTGTCCCTGTCTTTGTCTGTATGAGTCCAATCGTTTTAATGAGAGTTAAACTCGTCACGCCATCTCCTGGGCCTACCGCGTCACTTGGTTTTGTTGTTCAATCCATGGTCAATTTGGCCTAATGTTGTTAACATTTTTGGAGACACATGTTTTTTATTGCCACCGACCAATAGCAGTTTGCCCAAACTGGAATATTCGACCTTCGTGCTCAGCAGCAACGATTGTGACTACTAGTGGTTACAAGACTAATGAGGTGTATCGAAATTTTGATATGCTTTACTAGGTATCCTATTCTGCATTCGAGATTTTGTTTTGCTTTTCAGCCAACTAATTAAATTCTTTGTACACGTGCGTTGTAAGAAAAGTTTCTTGCCACACACGTGTCTCTGTATCGAGAATAAATAAATCGTATTCTATTCATCCACATATTTATGCATTTTGTGGTTAAATACCGCATAGTTTGTTGAGCACATTTACGTCACATAATGCGGCGATTTACAACCGTTGCGTATTACAAGACGCAATCAAATGTGCCATTTTTTTTAACACTATTCACGTGGTGGTGGCTTTTCTTCACCTGGTTCACCAATACAGCCTTTGTAAACATCCGATTAAGCCTGTCACCCCCAAAGAGATAGACGGAGGTGTACCTCATATTACCTTAGAGAAGTATCCATTAAATTTTCCTTTTACTTCCAGACGATGTTAAAAATCGGGGGAGGAGCCTTGCTGATCGCGGCCATTGTGGCGGTCTTCGTGGTCGCCACCCAGGGCCGGGATCCTGACCTGGAAGCACTGGAGCATGAGGGTCGGGAGTACATCTTCCAACTAGACAAGGCCATGGGCAAGAGGAAGAACAGGGCCAGTCTCTCCGAGTGGGATTATACGTCTAATATCACTAAAGAGAACGAGGAGAAATGGGTAAGTTCATGCATTGTATTGTTCTTAAGTGAGTTTTGGATACTTTGATTTACGGTTCTTGTCAAATTGACTCCTAACATATAAAATATGGGGTAAAGCTGTGACAGAGTGGCGGCCAAAGACAGGAAAGAGAATAGTTGGCCATCCGGCGGCGACATGGGCAGACGATATTGTTGCCATCACGGGAATATCCTGGATGAAGCTGGCACAAGACCGTGGAGCTCGGCACAATCAAAGAGAGGCATATTATTATGCCCATCATTGGGCGAAGTCGGGCTGTGGATGATTATGATAGAAAAAATGTGCAGACACCAAAGCAACACAAATTAAATATTCCTACTGCAAAGGCTTTTTCTGGTTCTAACAAATACTAGCATTTTCGAACAAAGGTTTAGACCCTTAGAAAACCCCTCTTACCTTGGAGATTTAATTGTAGTGCAAGTCAAAGAAAATATGAAAAATGATGACGGTGAAAATGTGAGTAAGACATCAAACAATTCAGTCAGACCGTGCCTAAAATCCACGTGATTGGAGTACATACAGTAAATAAATCAAGAATCAAAGCCATAACTGTACTCGTAAATGCTGTAATTGCCATTTTAAATTTACCGCTATTATACTGAAATTGAATTAAAGTCGTAATGTTTCATAATTTCATTACACACTCCGTCACTCATACAGTTATTAAAGCAAAATAACTTATAGATTAGAATCAATAAGTAATTTTTGCTCATTAACAAAACAACAAGATTATCGCGAATGATTTATTTCCAATCTTACCGACTTAGTTTCGCTCAAACAAACACAGTCTTTCGTGGATTTTTTAATGCAGATTCCAGTCATGAGGGTGCTTATTAGAAAACCTTAAAATTCCGTTTGGAAGATCCTAGAGAATGCTTCCAATCATTGTATTTTATGTACCTAAATCTAAGGGCCATATTTTTTTTTTAAATCAGCCCGTTCTAGAAAATTAAACGTGTTCTCAAAGTTCAAGCCACAGGCACAGGGCCGGGTGATGTGCCGTTGCTGGACACACGCTAATGTCTAGCAGTGGACGTATTTTGACGTCTTTGAAATGAATGATGACATAGAAATATAACAAAAATAGCGAGATTAAGACACCTTTGTTTTCTACCTTAAACGTCAAAACCACTAGTTCTCTAAACAGTCTCTTAAAAACTTTCCACATCATTCCAGATCCAAATTCGCCTGGAGCTGTCCCAACAAGAGAAGCGAGCTTGGGAAGAGACAAAAATGTACAGATGGCAGGACTTCCAAGACTTCACTCTTCGGAGGATGTTCAAGAAATACAGCCAGCTGGGCGTCTCCGCATTACCTGATGACAAGTACAAACTGCTAATGAGGTCGGTGTCCGGAATGGAGTCCAACTACGCAACAGCCAAGATTTGTGACTTCAAAGATCCTGCCAAGTGTAATTTGGCTTTGGAACCTGGTAAGACTCGACTTCAATCAAATGTTATTTGTTGTGTTAAAGGTTAAGGTGTAAACAAGCTAGGATATAAATATTCGCTAGGATAATAAAACACAATATAAAAATGTTTTTAATAAACCACGAAAGACGTTTTTAATCGTCCAGTTGAAGTTTCCATAAATTCGAAAAATATTTTGAAGTCTTACCAAAGGGATGGATCTGTTTTATTAACTGGGTTATAAATGTCAGATAGGCAATCCATTTATTAGAAATGACTCCTGCAAAACTATTTTTTGTACAATTTCACTAAGTTTTTTGAGAAAATAAATTTTTTGAGAAAATAAAAATCCGTCCTTGTAAGACACCTGCATTCAGCTGCACCTGGTTAGACTGGAAACCTACCCTAACATGTTTGGGGAAAGGTTGATGAAAATGATGATTTATAAAATATTTCAAAACATAAAAATAAACTATTTTGTAACGTTTTCTATGATTTTTAATATGTCTATTTCAGATATCACGGAGCTGTTCGCAAAAAGTCAAGACCCCGACGAACTGAGGCACCTCTGGGTCGAGTGGCACAAGGAAGCTGGTGCGAAGGCGAGGCATAACTTCACCGAGTACGTCACTTTGTACAACGAGGCTGCAAAACTTAATGGTAAAGTCTTTACTATTATGGAGATCTGAATGGTGGCGTTCTTGCACCTTGGATTTGAGTTTCTTTCTATGGACACCGCGAAATTAGAATTCTTAGCCAAAAATCGTAGTAAATCTATAAAGAGGACAAATTTGTAGGTAGGGATTAATCTTCTAACTATTAATCTGATATCATAATCTTTCACTAATAAGATGTAACATCCCGAGTGTTATATTTAAAACGTACCCGTAGGATGATTTCTGATCATAATGAAAACGAAGAAGCGGGAAAAAGCTAGTTATAGTTTGGCTTCAAATTTTAAACTATTTTTCAGAAATGGTGCACATAAGGAGAAACGTTTTAGTTTTAAGAGCTATTGCCAGATAAGTTTTAAGATTATATATAGCTATGCAATAATAATGTTATAAAAAACATGACTGCCGATGACGCCACAAGCCATTTGATAATTTCGTAGAATTTTGTCTTTAGAATCTATTTGCTTTTCACTATTTCTTCGTTTTCAACCGCGAACTGTAGGCCTACCATCAACTTTTAGTAAGCCATTCAATTCCGATGCAATCCAATTTAGGAACCTAAACTGAATCGCTAAGATTCGTACCATGAAGTGCCATAATCTAACTGGCGTTTGAATCGCTAATGGAGGAATGAACGAACGAAATTTATCTGTGGTCCGCGGTGTGAGAAAGAGATGACGCTTTACAGTCGTTGCATAAGTCTGTCTCTTTTACTCGAACCATATGCGTTGCGTTTCGAAACCTAGTTAATATAATTTTAGCGGTTTTTTTGTGTAAAAATTATAACAAATACATTTCGAAATTGCGCTTTTTAGCGTTAAATTATATACCATTAAGCCCTTTTTAGTACTCATTAAATAATAGTAATTTATATATATGAAAAGTTTGCTTAGTGTTGTCGTAAAAATAAATTGATTAAGACGAGTTTAGAACGCACCTTCACTCAGTTTGATTTGACAGGAGGCGTTTGTTGTTGTTGCGATTTGTTTTGAAAGTTTAAATATCTCGAACTTTTTTGAAAGAACATTGGGTGTTATTATTAGTATTTAAAAGTGTTTTTAACGTTTTACTTTGGTAAAGGGTTGGCTTTAGAGACGTGCTGCCCGCGGAGGGAGGAAAAAGTGGTTAAAGCCGGTAGGGAATGGGTCCCCGGTTATTACTAGACCACTCTTCATACAAGGTAATGCATATTTTTCGAGAAATTAATGAAAACTGTTTCTAACCTCAAATCAGTTTTTTAAGGAAAACGGAACGTTAAAATGGACGATTGACAACCAAATCTGTTCCACGAATTGTCTATGGTGCAAAATTACGTGAAAAATGTGCAAAACGGAACGTAAAAAAAAAAAAATTGTTTGTTAAGTGACACTGTCAATACTGTCATTCGTGTGTTCATTCCGTTTCTCCTCGAGTTGCGTGAATGTGTTCCCTGTTTCGTTGTGTTTTTCTTGTGGCTATATTCGACGACTTTGGCTTTCCCTCTGGACTCGAATTGTTTGCCCTCACGAATAACCTACGCTTTTGTACACCGGATACAGATTTCACGGTGAGTGGTATAGAATACAAGAGCGAGCGAAGCGAGCTCGGGACTTGGGGCACCCCGACACGGATAAGTTAGGTTAGAAGGGTATGGCGGGGTCAAATGAGCGAGCGAAGCGAGCGAATAGACCCCGCCATACCCTTCGTGGTTATTTTTTTTTAAACCATTCAGAAGTAGGAGCCCCGCGAAGCGGGGCTCCGTCGACCGTCCCACCCTCAACCGCGCCTCGGTGAGTGGTATACCATATATTTTATCCCTACTACGCCTTTTAAGCGACTATTAGGTGTTTTGAGGTTAGGTTACATTAATCGGTTTTTCTCAGGAATGGTGCATTACCTTGTAATGGGAGTGGTACCAGGGGGAAGGGGGGACCCCCCTCCCCCTCCCCCCTCCCCCCCAACCCCCTCCGCGTGCAGCACTTCACTAAATTTTAACCAAATAATTTGTAATACGAATAATGTCCGATTGTTCCCGTGTTATACGTCTTTTTTGTCGCCTTGTTGTGTTTATTTCATTATCATTTTCCATGAATTCAAAAACGACTAATTCGTCAGACATCTACAATAAAAATAGCTCTAGAAATCATTTTTTTACATTGACACTTATGGAACACTAAATATTCAACTGAAATACCTTGAATTAAGTACGTATATTTTCACTATTTTTTAAAAGTTATTAACAAAACGATTCACTTTACGCCAAGCAAGTAGCAACTTTTTTTGGATCGCTTACTTTGACAGATAAGCTATCCAATTTAGGTTGAAATGTCACCTCATGGTACGAAAAATGAACGAACAAAAACAGTTTGCGATTCAATTGCCGACTTGATTTGGCGTCAACCTAAACTGGATAGCTATAATGACGTCGTGGTATGAAATAGCAAAGCAGTTTATTTTAGGTCGTCAATTGAATCGCAATAATAGTTCATAGTAGGCCTCCTGGTATTGTAGTAGTTTTGAGCATAATTATATTTAATACGGCTATAAAATTTTGTACGAAAGTTAAGTAAATTTTCCTCGATTCGACCATTTCTTTAACTTTATGCATGTTTATCTTACCATCTTGTGATCTATGAACAATTAACATTCTTCAAAGATCCACTAATCAATCCGCCGATCATTCTCAAATCATTTTGTCCATTTCCAGATTTCAAAGACGTAGCAGATTGGTGGCAGTCAGAATATGAAGTTGATGACTTCGAGCAGCAACTAGCCAAGCTCTGGGAAGACGTGAAGCCGCTGTACCAGCAGCTGCACGCGTATGTGAGGAAGAGGCTCAGAGACAAGTATGGAGACCACGTCGTGTCGGCCAAGGGACCTATCCCTGCACATTTGTTGGGTTAGTAGTTTTGCATTACTTAGATGTTGTAAGAGATAATTGCTAAACAAGAACTTCGGGCAAATATCACCAATGAAATTCGTCCTTAGCCCTATTTTCAGCTTCGGGTTTTTCGAAAGAGATACCGCCAGACACAAAGGGCTAAGAAGGAACATGGGTGGTTTAAGTCAGTAGAAGTTTGATACTCCCTTCCACTCCACCCCGAGCAGCAGGCCCAAAAAAAAGCGAAAAGTTGTTAGTGTGGAAGTATCAAAATAGACATAAGCCTATTTTGATACTTCCACACTAGAAACAACAAAAAAAAAACGAAAGATAACTTTAGCTTAAAATTTCAGGTAACATGTGGGCACAAACCTGGAGTAACATCGAATCCTTCACCCGCCCATACCCCGACAAGAAAGAAATCGATATCACTCAAACAATGAAAGAACAAAACTTTACCGCAATCAAGATGTTCCAGATGTCTGATGAGTTCTTCAGGTCATTGAACCTGACAGCGATGCCGGAGAAGTTCTGGAAGAACTCCATCATTGAGAAGCCTAATGATAGGGAAATTGTTTGCCATGCATCCGCTTGGGACTTTTATGATGGAGAAGACTTTAGGTAAAAACGAATATTGACTAATTGGTTCGAGGAAGCAGTCTTAAAATAAAGCTAGATAGAGTTTACAGTACCTACAGAAATGAACAAGAGTCGGAAACTAAAATAATGCCATCCATCAAGATGATGACATGGCTGAATCTATAGTCACTTCATCATGCAACAAAATTTTTAATATTACAATTTTCGTGGGAAACATTTTTTGTTCCTTCTGAAATAATCTTTTTGAATTATTATTATTGTATTAGTAATCGCACTGTGGTCACTTTCGGAGTACTGCATAGTAGTATCTATCGCTATCCAAAAATTTTTTTAATCAATCCTTTTCTTTACCTATATCGCATTTACAAAATGTTTCTAAATTGACTAAAATTTTAAATTTCAATTAACATTCTTGTTTGACTTAATTTTAAAGGATCAAACAGTGCACATCAGTTGATAGAGAATACTTTGAAACCACACATCATGAAATGGGACATATTCAATACTTTCTACAGTATAGACATCAACCATTCGTTTTCCGGGACGGAGCTAACCCAGGTAATTAATGTTTAGTTTGTTATACCAGAATCAAAATATGTACATCGATCAACAAAGAACATTTTAGAACGGTGCATCACGAAATGGGTCATGTCCAATATTACTTGCAGTATAAACATCAACCGTTCCAGTTTCGAGAGGGTGCCAATCCAGGTATTTAGAATTTGGGACAGAATTAACTTCATCGTTTTTTGAGTCTGTATCTTCTTGAACTTCTTCATTAATTCGTTGTACTGTTTTCGATGCCTTATTGCATAGTTATCTACATAATCATCCTGTCTTTATTGTAGTCTTCAATGGATACTGTTGATTTAAAATATGGTTTCTTCTGTTGTATCCGTTTAGTTCCCTGCATCGTCTTCATCATTAATATTGATTACCTGGGTCATTGTGATAAATCTTCGATATTTCCCTCATTATTTCTATATCTATATTATTTATCGTCTCTCCATAAACGGTATATTATAAATACAGTTTTGAGTGGCAAAAACCAACTCTATCGCAAATCCTTCTGCAGCATTGGCATTCAACATTTCCACATTATTATCTAACCCTTCTGGCATGTATTTTAGGATTCCATGAGGCTGTAGGAGATACGATTGCGTTATCGGTGTCCTCTCCTAAACATCTACGGCGCGTTGGTCTGAGTACTGGTGACGCTGAAGATGAACAGACTGAAATCAATCAACTTTATAAAATGGTGAGCTTGTATTTTGATTTCACCTTGGTATATTCTGAAGATACTAAAAACGTTAACGAATTTTTTATTTTAATTTTCAAAAATACTTTTTTAGTGGCTTATTATGGTTATTGTGATTTTTTTAAAATTCCCTCTTCACAAATTTTCCAGGGTATAGACAAGATAGTATTCCTGCCATTTGCCTACACCCTGGACATGTTCCGCTACGGTGTGTTCCGTGGGTCTACTCCCCCCGAGGACTACAATTGCCACTACTGGAGGCTCAGGGAAATGCTGCAAGGTGTGGAGCCACCGGTCAATAGGACTGAGGAGGACTTTGATGCCGCTGCCAAGTACCACGTGTCAGCTAATGTGGAGTATGCGAGGTGAGGATGATAAGCCATTTATGATTGAAAGCAAACAAAGAAAGCCAGCAGCTTCTAAGCGTTTTGAGAGTTAGAACGGTTTTCATTAATCAAATACCGCGATCAGCACATCTAGAGCTATTCAATAACCCACCGCAATAATAACACTATAGCTTTTAAACGCAGCTTAGGTGAGTTGATCGCGTTCAATTTTGTACAGAAACTAACCACGAACGTTCCGCAGTGGACTGCTATAGATACTTAATCTTCGATAGTATTAATAAGGTCTACGACGATAAAATATTTGAAGGGAGCAAAGTACAAACAAAATTAAATATTGCACCCACGCTTTGACCAAGTTTTTGCTTAAGGGCACGTTTTACTAAAATTCAATCTTTCTCTCTTTGTCATTTCAGATACTACGTCTCGTTCATAGTGCAGTTCCAGTTCCACCGGGCGCTCTGCCAGCTGGCTGGCGAGTACGTGCCCGAGGACCTCAACAAGAAGCTCGTGGACTGTGACATCTACCAAAGCGTTGCTGCTGGAAACGCATTGGCGTAAGTTATTGACATTTTAAAATTGTGATAGATGTTATAGAGAATGGTCGCGCAATAAATAGATCCATGTCAGATTTGTCTTTGCCTAATCGATCTTTTAACTAGCTAATGTATTGTGAGTTTATTTTTGAGAGGACTATTTAGCATCGGTCTCGTCCACATTTAGCACCGACGTGAACATTTGACTTAGAGGTTGAATTCATAATAGTGACTGTTGAGATTATGAGTCATAGAGAAGTATGGAAGACATAGATATGCTGCGTCGACCCCAAATAGTACATTAGGTAGAATAGGGTAGTTAACAAAAAAAAAACTAATTAGTCCGTCAGATACATATCCAAAAAAAAATTGGACACGTATTTTTTCTTTTTTCACGTAAACAAACAATGAAGACGATACAGTGCTTCGAAAACTCGTGTGACGTCGTATTGTTTTTTTTTTTGATTTGATAAATAAAAAAAATACGTATCCAATATTTTTCGATAATCTAACAGACGGACTAATTAGAATCACATTTTGTTTAGTCAGTAAACATTCCTATTCAGATAATGGCAGGAGAATGATGATCAGAAGGATTTATGAAAAAAATATCTCTCGTAAACATAATTTATCAACATTCATCCCGATTTATTTCGAGTTGGAACAGCATGTCTTGTTCTCCTATACTTCTACCTATATCAAATAAATAAATGTTTACATTGTCATCTTTTCTTTTTTTTTCTTTTTTTTTAAAACGTTGCCCCACACTAGGTATTTCTCCTGTATCGTGGGTGCGTTCACAAACATTTAATCTCACATACACAAATACCCAGACCCGAAGCAACTATCTGTAGGTCATACAGATATTTGTTCCGTGCGGGAATCGAACCCGCGACACGCAGCGCAGCAATCCATTGCTGGACCAACTGCGCCAACCGTGCCGTCAAATCTAATTGTGCCTTACCCCAATTGTTACTCCAGTTGCAACTAAAACTAAGCTATCTCAATGGATTTGTCTATGTGGCTTCGTTTAGGTGTAAAGGTAAGAATAATCAGTCTTCGATCAGAATAATAATAATAATAATAAAATACCCTTTTCCCTCAGAAATATGCTCAAGATGGGTTCAGCGAAGCCATGGCCCGATGCGATGGAGGCCCTCACTGGGCAGCGACAAATGAAAGCTGACGGACTCTTGGAGTACTTCAGGCCTCTCCAAGAGTGGTTGACGGCAGAGAACCAACGCACTGGAGAACATATCGGATGGGAACCTAGCAGAACACGTAAGTATTTAATTGGTTTTTTAAGTAAAGTTGGTAATAAACTTAATTTGGCTAAATATGAACAGCTATCAAACTGAACTTCGGCTGTGTCGTGGGTTGGATTCCAGCACACAACAAATCCTAGTGGTTTTAGGTTTGCAAATCACTTAAAGTTAATAACAAAAAGAAAAAAAAACTACTATAAAAGTTCAGCTCGTTGCTGCTGCCCAGCAATGGGACAGTACTATTCTTTATTGAAAATAGCGGTGGCCCAGTGTTGGCGGCCCTGACTTACGAACAGTAAGTCGTGGGCTCGAACCCAAGCAGGTGCATTACTTTGTGTAATTTATTTCATCACCACTACTCTCAAAACGGTGAAGGAAAACATCGTGTATATACCGGTATGTCTTAGAACCAAAAAAATCGAAGAAATGTGACATCTACCAACCCGTACTGGGCCCGCGAGTATAGCCCATCCCTCTCCTAGAGTGGAAGCCTGAGTCCCTGCAGTGGGAACATTTTAAGCTGCTGATGATGATGTGTTTGTATCAATTGAATTTTCAAAGCCCAGCGTAGAGAAATTAGGTGGAAATGGAACAGTCCGTTTGTAGTAAGGGTCATGCTCACTAAGGTATTACGTACCTAGTGCGCACGTAGTGGACATAGGCAGGAGGGACCTACTTATCGGTCCAGTTACAGGCTGGATTGAGAGTGGGAGACGTTTTCAATTCTCTATTTCCCTTCCAGATTACTGCACAGCGGAACAGCGAGCGGCCTTAAGCGCGAAGGAGGTGACAAAACCAGAGACACAAGAACCGGTGGCGGAGTCGTGACGCGTTGAGTACTTACTACACTTAGTCTAATTTAGAGCAGACAAGCAACACAGTATTCATAATAAATGTTTTTTTTTATAAGGAAGTTTTGAGATTTTATTTAAGACAGTTTCTTTGTGTGGTGGAATCAGAAATAATCATAATTATTCGTAGGACAGTGGTGGTCGAGAGCAGTGGTGGCCCAGTGGTAGCGGCACCGACTTACGAGCAGTGACTATTGGTTTCGAACCCCGTCAGGCGCTTTACTTTGTGTAATTTATTTCATCACTACTGCTCTCAAAACGGTGAAGGAAAACATCGTGAGGAAACAGGCATGTCTTAGAACCGAAAAATTCGAAGACATGTGACATCTACCAATCCATATCGGGGCCCGCGTGGTAGATTATAGCCCATCCCTCTCCTAGAGAGGAGGGGGTTGCGGGATGTTGTAAGAGATACCGCGGCCTCGGCATAAAGGGCTACGAAGGAACATGGGTGGTTCTTAGTCAGAAGAAGTCTGACACTCCCTTTCGTTCTGCCCAAGAGCGGGAGGGGTTAGCCCCTGCAGTGGGAACATTATACGCTGATGATGATTCGTAGGACAACCTTTTTTTAAGGATGAGAAATCATCGAATGGCTAGCAAAAGGAAGTGTCAGACTCTTACTGACTAAAACCCATTCGTGTGCTCCCTAATACCCGTTGCATTACAGGGCCGTGGTGACTCTTTCGAACAAATACCGTTTCCCTGTCGGATTTGTAGGACAACATAAATACCCTAATTATGTCAAAGTCTTGCTAAAAAAGTAGCAGGGTTCTTTGACGTTTGACAAGTTGAGCGCCTGCGCTTGGTAAACATTTGTGAAAATTGTATTACGAAAAGAATTTGGCGGAGTTTGTTTCGACTATTTGAATTATGCAGAACTGTGGGCCTAGTGGCAGTGACATTCAATTCAGACAGTCAGGAGAAAATCTTCGCACAATGTAGTATCTGCATAGAAAATAGGACCGTAACACAATTATTTAAAGTAGAAAATTGTAAATGGACGTCAACCACTGCCTTGCACATGTTCGTTACTCGATTTCCAACATTTTCGAGAACGGTTCGGTCCTATTTTCAATGCGGTTAGTCAAACAATCAAATTGCTGATGCATTTTTCGTGCTGTCTGAAGTGTCTGTAAGTTTGACCGTTACAGGCACTTTTGAGTATCAGACAATCAAAGAAAACGAAGCTACAGTCACAAGGCATAATCACTTGTGAAATTAGTGTAGTCGCCCATTACGAAGCGTAGATCTCTATGAAGAAGAATGGGCAAGAAACTCTATGCACACTTTTAAATCAAAATTTAGTCATCGAATGGTGACAATGTTATGTTTGGTTATTATTAAAAGGTTTCTCGTATTTGTATGTATTAAAATATCTATTAGTTTATTTAATTCTATTTGTATATATTAATATGCACCAATTTATGTATAATATGTTTACAAAATGGTATTACCATTATTTTTATTTATTTTGGACTCTACCACAGCGCTGTCCTATTTGACCCAAAGGTTGACTGGTAGGGAATGCCTTGTGGCATTAAGTCCGCCTATATACCACTCTTGTACATGAAGTTTTAATCACTACATAGTATAAACAAAGTCGCTTTCTCTGTCCTGTCTTAAATCTTTAAAACTACGCAACGGATTTTGACGGGTTTTTTTTAATAGATAGTGTGATTCAAGAGGAAGGTTTTAGTACATTTTTTGCACCCGTGCAAAGCTGAAGCGGGTCACTAGTAAATATTAAATAAGTAACGTTCCTAACGGCGGCGTAGCAAGAGAAGGCACATAGGCGTTCCACAAGGTAAGTCGCAGAATCATAGAAATTCCGGAACTAAAGAACTAGGAAGGACTTATTGGGGCAATCCTCAGAAGACACACGAAGTCTAGGTTTGGTTTTTTTTTCCAGTCGAAATAACAATAATGACGTTACCTTCTAGCCTGCAGATTACTGTGATCTTCAGAAAGTATTTTATCGATTGTATCTTTGTCTCCTAGATTAAATACCCGTCTCTTACGTAATTTAACGATTTTCAAAACCGCTGGATCATTCCGGTGATAGTAGAATAAGATGAAGATAAAGTGGTGTTAAGTGGGTGCAAAGCCCAGCTATATGATAACAAAGATAACAAGAGATTCAATTATTTTTGAGAATTTTGTAAACGGTAATGGTGTGAAGTAAGAAAACTCGATATCAGTGGTGTCTGAACTGTAGCCCCGGTGTTAGTCAACACCGAGTAAAGTTCCAGAAAATCCCTTGTATTAACCATACATGCATGATTATTTGGTCCTGGGTCCGATTCCCAGAACGGGCAAAGTGATGGTGGGTTTTTAGTAGCAGTTCAGTACTCGGAGAAACAAAGAGGGTAATGTCATCGGCAAATTGATGGTTTCCTCGGTCTCTTACTGCCGATTTCAATGACTTTGGATATTCATTGGTCTGCCAGTATCTGAATTACTTACTTCGTCAAGTGTGCTAGTAAACCATTTGGGAAAGAGCAGGTGGCTCTCACGAACCAGGAAGGTTTTGAAAATGAAGTTAAGCAAAACTTTACGTCTGAACTGGGGCTGGTTGGAACTAAACCAATGTTAAACTGAAACAGATTTCGACAAACAATTCAGTAATCACTATGGGGGCCTCGAAGTCTGTGATGAGATACTGACATTAAACCACCTTGACAATGCCTTGTTCAAGGACGCTATTGCAAATAAAGTAAACAAACTTAAATAATCAACATTTAGATTCCCCGCACGTTAAGTTTTAAGGAAAATCCGAGAGAATGTATTTATGCAGCGCAAACACGTTTTGAACTGAGCCAATGACAAGTGCACGGGAATCTAGTTGGACATCTAACTTGTTTGATTCTTCTGTGTTGTTTATATTTAAAAGTTAATTATGCTTGGTAGCTTGTATGATAAAAAAATGTTTTAAAACGAGTTTTGTAGAGGATACCAACATCTGGTTAGCAACATCCCTAGTCTTAGTATTCAATATGAGATAAGGAAAATGCGTTCGTTTAAAACGATTTAGTTTTTTTTTTGGGGCCGCAACAAACCAGCACAAGAATATTATCCCGATTTTGATTTGAAAACGTTTTTTTGGAATTTCGAATCGAAAGTTGGAACTCGTTTCACAGGACCAGTGAAAAGACTAACTACAGGTTTTGATAAACAAACAAGACTGGCTAAATCTTTTACCAGTGGACTAGAATTGGGTTATTATTTGCAATAAGATTGATACTTTCAGAGATTACCACATTTAGACAAACATACAAACTTCATTGTATAAGTTTAGATCAATAATTCAACTGAGACAGATTATATTATCATTCATGGAGTGCCTAAGATAAATACGTATCGCATTCTGTTGCAAGCAGTAGTGTGGATTTGATAGCAGGAGGAAACAGGCGGTGAGTCTTAGTCTTGTTATTTTTTTTAAACTCAGGAAGTCTTTAAACATATAGACAAGCATTACTTTTATTCGTTTGTTCTCTATGTAAATGGTGAACCGACGACCTTGTGAAGGTGGCTGTAACATACTGGATTCGGAAGACAGGAGACATGGTGTTGTGTGCGTGCAGAAAGGCCCATACCCAGTGATGATCCTTGATAGAATGGGCTGAGTATGCAGAAGAACAAAGTCGATTATTTTTTTCTTAAAAAAAATCTTCAAAACCTACACCATCCTTTAATTTCACAAAATATTGTATCGATTAGACACATGAGCTGAACAAGGAAAATTTTCTTGATTTAAGATACCTACTCTATTTAAATGTCATCTGCTGGTATGGTTATGTTATCTGCTGGTGTGGTGGACATAGTCACATGTGCAAGTACAATGGGTCAAACCTACTAGGTGCCAAAATTGATTGAAGGAAGAGGTCAGTCACAACAGGGACTTCCGATGTTTTGTTAAAGGTCCATGAGTAACTATGTTTGATTCTGATCACTACATACCTATTGTGGTAGGTAATTTTGTATAGCTTTTTATAATTTTCTTTTAAAATTGTCGCTTTTTCTTTCTTTATCGTATGGTTAGTGCCAAACCTGGTGTCAGCTTGACTTGCCTGAAAATGAATGCTAGTTTCCTCACGATGTATGTTATGTACAACATAACGTATACCAACAACATTCTCACTTACTACAAAGGCAGAAGTCATATGATTCCTAGACCCGTCGCATTATTTAGCCTTAAATCTTCCCACTGATGACACAAAGGCTTCCTCACTGTGGGTCGTTCCCCCAGGTGGCCATGTGCTGGTTGAATCAAACCTGTTTGGCTAAGTATTTTGTTGAATTTGTTATACCATCTCGGAATTTATATTTATTTATTATTTATTCAATTATCTGTTGGTATATTGCCAACATTTACGATGGTATCCTAAACGAGGTAAAAGCAAGACCTTGGTTTAGGTGTTGCAATTCTGGTGTTATTTTCTCAAAAACTCTGACATAGCCATACCTACTGGCATCGTTTTAAAAGTTGAATTGAGCGTAATTTTGCTGAAAAGTACCACACCACATCAAAAATAAAATGAATTTTTCCAAACTTGTGCTGCGGCTAATTTAACTGAAGAATACCACATTGGATCAGTTTCTGATATAATCTGAATTATGGTAGAAATTAGTCCAAGTGACAAACTGCCGTACTCAGGTATATTTAATGATTACTTAAGCCGTCACTTAGTAAAGGTTTGACATATTTTTGTATGAGAAAACTGTCAAAACCATTACTAAGTGATGGCCTAAGTAATCATTAAAGCTCTCTGAGTGCGGCAGAAAGTCTGTCTGTTTGTCACCTTATTATGCCTGCGAAGGCAAGGCAAGGAGGCAAGGAGTCCGTTAGACTGAATGACGACAGAGCTACCTGTAGGGCGACGGACCTAGGTTAACACATAGAATTTTTTATTCCGCTATTAATAACTCGTGGGACAATTTCCAACCTCCAGGCGAACAAAGCCATAGCCATAAAGCTATTAAAAGATATGTTTAGGTAAAATCACTATCGTGTCGGGTAAAAATAAACCGAGTGGAAACAAAGAAAAAACACATTTTCCTCATAATACTCAGCAATCAGTTGAAATTAAAAAGATTGCTGCTAACATCCTTATTATTGTACCAAGTGTCATCAAAGTTGATCGTGGTTCAACATCCAGTTTAGAAAATGAATTTATTTAACAAATTCGTGTTTTCGTGATAAAGGATAAATTGCTTTATGTTTTGTGTTGTAAGACACAGTTCTGACTATATGTGTTGAAGAGCTTAAAGTTTTTTGGATATCTTGGTGTCGTGGCATGATATTATCGAAAGACCAAAAGCGTTGCCTTGTAAGTATGGTATACTTTATTTTCGCGACTTCGGAGAATTTGTTTACTATATTGACCAATTTGTCAATGCCAATGCCTCGTTTGGAGAGGAAAATGAAAGAAAAGATGATGGATAGATGATGGATGGATGGATGGAAAAGATGATGGATAGATGATGGATGGATGGATGGAAAAGATGATGGATGTATTGTGTGAGAAAGAGAAAGAAAAACCAGTAAATTGTAAAGTTATAACTAGGAATGGAAGATAAAGAGTGTTGTGTGCCGAACTTAAAGTAACGTGGGACAAGAGCCAGAAGATGATTATATTGACGCCTTACACACCTTGAGCAAATACAGATCTTATATTTTGAATTTAACTTGAACTTTCATTTGGAACTTTGAAAGCGCAGACAAATTTTTTTGATAAAGCGTATTTCTAGAATTCTAATTTTACTGTAGCTTTATACAAAATTCTAAACAAATTAGGAAAATTACGTAACACGATTGTCAGGCCTATTCCGTTATTTCTAACGTATCCTTCGTGAGTTCACGTACTCTTTAAGAGAAGACTACAAAAATACAGAAATTGTATGAAATAGTCACAAATATTTGACTAACAATGTTTTGTATAACGCTTATGAATAGTGAACGAGAATTTTGCGAGACTAATTATGACCACTTTATGTGATAATGCACAAGTTATATATATATTTGAGGAAGATATTACCAAATTTAAAAAGAAAAGCCTTTTTAACCGACTTCAAAAAGAAGGAGGTTCTCAATTCATAGGATCTGTTTTTTTTTGTATGTTCCCCGATTACTCGAAGATGGCTAGACCGATTTGGTTTTTTTTTGTAAAGTTTATACTTTCCAGGTGGTCCCTCAGGATCCGATGATGGGATCCTGGAGAAATAAAGAGAACTCTTAAAATTTTATAGGCTCACTTGAAGCGATTTGGATAGTTTTTAGAAGAGTACTTGCTCGGAGTGGTCCCATTTCAATTTGGTGAAGATCTGATGAAGAGCTTTGGAGGTAGGCAACGGAATCTTCAATGAATGATAGCAAATGGACTGGGATTGCTGAAATCTCATTTATGTATATTGTTTACACCGGTTCTTAACTTAACATTATGCCAGTACGCTAGAAATGTGAACCACAAAAAAGTGAAAAGAAACACTTTTTAACAAAAAATAAAACTCAAAAACGTGAAAAATAAACTTTAGAAGAAAAATCAGCTTCTGAAGTCGGTGACATAAAAACGAAATCAAACAAATAAAAAAAAAACCCCTGACAAAAATCACCGACTTCAGAAGCTGATTTTTATTCCAAAGTTTATTTTTCACTTTTTTGTGTTTTATTTTTTGTTGAAGTCAGTTTTATATTTTGTTAAGAAGTTTTATTATTTCTAGCGTGTTAACAAAAATCCAAATTCAGGCCAGAAGCTGAAGAAAGAACAGACGCTATTAAAGCATCAAACTCGAGGTGAAAAATGACGTTTTACGATTAAACTCAAAGAAGCACACTAAAAACGAACCTGTGGACTTAGAACTTTAACCTCCAATATCTTCGTAACTATAAGGCTAGTCTTTCCAAGGTATAGTCCAGAAAAAAAAGTTTATATGAAATGGGCCTACTCTTGACCTCAATCTTGCCAATGAGGTCGACGACGGATCAAGCTAACCCAGACGAAGCCTATTCACTCGTGACTTGAATAGATTGTAGTGTATTTTTACACCCTTTATAAAAGAAGTCATGCCTCTTAAGAAGAAAGACGGAAAGCGGGTACCGATACTAAATAGTTGCCAAGAAACCTGGAATGGAATGGAAAGATTGTTCAAGCAAAATTCTGTAGATCTATTTAATAAGCTGACCTCAAGCTAATTACTACTTCAACCTGATTATCTGTGTGAAATCGAGGAAAGAATGTCGATTTACTTAGTTTATGTTTTTGCAGTGGCTTTTAATAGGGCTGTTTTATATTAAGTACCTAGACACTTCATTAACCAGGTAATAGGCGTCTATAATAATGTCAGGTAATCTAGCGGTCTACCTGTCTAGTCATCTATTTTTCTAAATCGGAACTAATGCGGCCATCTCGTTTCTTTTTACAAAATTATGTTCGGGAATTAGAATATGCGATTTACAAAAAAACTATTGGACAAAAAAAAACACTATGACCTTAGTATGTTGCTTTTAGAAGTATTTTCGCGATTTTTTTCTTTTCAGCAAAAGTAGTTAAGAATAAGAATAATTTATTGTTCCAAAAATTAAATTCGTTACATTGATTCCTGAAACTCACACTAGGAGTCCCTGTGTCGTGAGTTACTCCCTTCGTTCCGTTTATATATTTGTGACACAAATTATATTATTTACAATAATTTTCAAAATCTAACAGTAATCTACTAACTAACTGCCGCACTCAGAGAGCTTTAATGTTTACTTAGGCCATCACTTAGTTATGGTTTTGACAGTTTTCTCATACAAAAATATGTCAAACCTTACCTTAGTGGCTTAGGTAATTAATAATTATTATATATACTAGTAATCTAAAAAAGGAATACACAAAAAAATCGAGTGTGCTGTGTGCCTGTGTGTATAATATTTGTGTGAGTGTTAAGTGGGCGTGTGTGTGATGGGTGGTGAATAAATACAGTCGTGTTGGTGTTGTGAGGATCAAAATGTTTGTATGAAAATACACACATCAAAAGTGTCTAGGGATCAAGCATTTTTATGCGGATTTCTTGAGATTGAGATGTGGCTTTGTAATAAATTTATGATTTTATAAATTTATATGGATCCTTTTTGGTGCATTTCATAATTTGAATCAGGAACTGTGAATCAAATTCGAGTAAAAGATGAAAATCAGCTGTCAATATTTTCTCTATAAAAACATACAACGCATTGAAGACATTATTAGTGCTACTGTTTCCCTACTACTGATTAAAAACCAACGTTATTATGGAGCGGCGACGTCATTTAAGCAGGGAAGAAATGCTCAGAGCCGTGGGAATGATAGAAGCTGGTTCCCGGCAACGTACTGTGGCTTTAGCTCTGAATACAAGTCAGAGTGTTATCAGTCGACTTTGGACACGTTACCGAAGCACTGCACTTGCCTAAAATTAATATCCCAGTGGGGCGCTCGTAACCGTTTGACCTTTGCACCACACAAAACGTTTCAACTTCTTTTAAAAGGTAATCTTAAATCATGTCCTAGTATTAAATTTAATAACGTTCCCGTGAAAAGGAAGCAGTCCGTGTGTTACCTTGGGTTTGTCTTAGAGAGGAATTTTTCATTCATTGAACACATAAAAACCGTCGGTGAAAAAGCTAAAAAGAACTTTTATGCCTTAACGAGAATATCTAAATCTACGTGGGGTTTATCATTTTTAACTCTAAAGACGATCTATGGGGCTACTTACTTGGGGTGTATGTGCTATGGGGCACCAGTTTGGGCCGATAGGGCCACCATAGGAGCGGCACGACGTAAATTACTTCAAAGCCAGCGGTTGGCTTTGATTTTCTTGTGTAAAGCGTATAGGACGGTTAGTACTGAAGCCTTACCGGTACTGGCAGGGGTACTTCCAGTCGATCTTGAAGTGCAGCGCCGTGCTTCAATGTACTACTGCGCACGAGAGACCGCGGACGCAGACTTTTTATTGCATCGTGACCGTGCTAAAGTAGCTAGATTACTTAAACCACAGACTGACGTCTGGGAGGAACTTTTGTCTGAATGGCAATGTAGGTGGGATAATTCCATCAAAGGCCGACACCTCCACCAGTTCTTCCCATCCGTTCGTGAGCGGCTGGCCAGGACATGGCTGGAGGTGGATCACTGTGTTGCCCAATTTCTCACAGGTCATGGTAACTTTAAGAGTAAATTATTTTCCTTCAAGCTTGTTGCCTCGCCTTTCTGTCAATGTTCTACATCTGACTGCGAATATGAACAATCTGCACATCACATCTTATGGGAGTGTAGTCTTTGGGAGAATGAACGTAATATTATGTTAAATAGTGTACAGGTTACTTCCGGAGTTATTTATTACACGGACCTTGTAGAAACTAGAACAAATTTCCGTGCGTTCAAGCATTTTTGTCATACCTATTATTGGAATCAAATATAACAGCTCACAACTTAGGACCCAGTAATATTAATGACAATAATATCCGTGGTGGTAGGCAACTGGGCTTATCCCAGTTGTATACGTCCCTGTGTGCCTATTGGCCTTGTTCAGTTCTGTCTCCTGCTGATATGGAGGGAAGTGAAAATTATGTTTTTCCTACTCCTCCGCTATTCTTTTCTGATTAATTTCGTTGCGGGATCCAAGACAGTTAAATCATTTCTCTGGGACTTCGTCGGGCTTCATTGTCTCGGCGCTTTTCTTGTGGTCGCCACTGTTGATTCTGGCTTACAGGAGTTACAGTGGTTTGGGAATAGTGCGGCGGGCTACCGAAGCACTGGTACCGTGGCTGAGCGCCATGGAGGACGGTATCGCTGCACCACACGGAGACAAGACCGATACATTCAAATCTTAACTCGAAGAGCTCCAACAATAACCGCCATGATGTTAGCCGTGAGGCTTCATCACTCTTCAGGGAACTTAATTAGCGACCAAACAGTCAGAAACCGCTTGCATGAAGTGAACCTTCATTCCCGAAGACCGCTACGGGTACCACCTATAGCAATGCACAATCGTAGGATTCGATATCAATGGGCTCTTGAACACAGAAATTGGGCAGAAGAACAATGGCGTTTCGTGTGCTTTTCTGATGAGTCTCGTTTTGGTATGAGACCGGATACAAGACGTATACGACACTGGAGAACCCCTGGACGCCAACAGCGATTAAAATCCTGCCAGGAAGTCCATCCTTATAGTGGTGGAACCATCATGGTATGGGCGGGTATTTGGATCGGCGGAAGAACTGAGTTGATTTGGATCAGAGGCAACCTCAACGCTCAAATTTATGCTGAGACGATTGTATCAGACGTCATCGTTCCTCTACAAGTGCAAATCGGTCCCTTATTTCAGTTAATGCATGATAATGCACGACCGCACACCGCAAGAGTTGTAAGACAGACTCTCGCCGCAGCTAACATCAATGTCCTGCCCTGGCCTGCTCAGTCGCCAGACTTGAACCCGATTGAGCATGCATGGGATATGCTACAGAGAAGAGCTCTGCCGAATATGGAGGGTATCCAGTCGCAAGAAGACCTTTTTTTGTTGTTGCAACGAACATGGGCGGCCATTCCACAGCGTGATTTGGATGAACTCATTTTGAGTATGCCAAACCGATGTTCTTGTGTTGTTAGTGTTCGCGGTAGAAACACGGATTATTAATTGTTTAAGTTACCCAATAAAATTTTAAAGAAAACTGTTATTTCAGTCTTTTTTTCGAACTTTAATGTTAGTGGTTCAAATGTCAAAAATCCCTTTATTAGGAAAATGGCAAATTTCTTTATTAATGCAAAGGTGACTTGGTTTATCGTTACTGTGACAAACGAAAACACTTTATTTGATGAATCCTTAAAGAAAATTTTAATTAATATCAATCAGGAGAAAAGTTATTGCAAAAATATATGTTGATCCCTAGACACTTTTGATGTGTGTATTTACAATGTCCATTCAATTAATCTCTTTGGACTACCGCAATATGGGTGTTAAAATAATGCGACAAGGAGTCGCATTATTTTAACATTTTAGAGACAGCGTGACGTGCGGCGACCTCTCGCGCCCGGCCCTGGTGCAAGCCATGGTCCGGGGCGAGGAGGAATGGGACGCCGTCGCCTCCTTCTGCGAAGCAGTGATGCTGGCGAAGGAGGTGGCGGAACGCGAGAGGGAGAGAACCTCTCGTCCCAGCCGCCGCGGGAGGCGCTCCGGGCGTCGGGGGTCCCACGATGACCTCCGGCCACCGTAGACGCGGGCCTGTGGACGGTGAGTGATGGGCTAACTCGCCGTCCGTCCGTCTCACGACGAAAACAGGCCGTGTCGACGGCGCGTTCGTGTTCCACGCGCGCCTCAAAGAGATGTCAGCAACATGGGAGGGGCCCGAAAGGGCCGACGCCTGTCGGGGCCGCGGGTAGTCCTCTGGTTATCGCGGCCTCGACATAGAGGGCGAAGAAGGAACATGGGTGGTTTTTAGTCAGTAGAAGTCTGACACTCCCTTTCGCTCTGCCCAAGAGCGGGAGGGGTTATTCGATGATTTTACACCCACCAAAAAAAAAAAAAAAAAAAAAAAAAAAAAAAAAAAAAAAAAAAAAAGACAGCGTGACGTTTTTATAGCGTTAGTATGTTGATTCTCATTTGATTATCATAAATGTTAGTTGTGGTACCAGAACCAGTTTGCATACTAAATGCTAAACAAGTTTTTGTTCATATTTATGATTTTCGCTTTGGTTTGTGTTGCTCATCCTTTACTCACCCGCCTTGAGGACAACTATTTTATTCGTAGTTTTATCGTGTGTAGTACTGGCCTTACATAACACGTTGTATCATGACGCCCGTGTTTCCCAAAAGAGTAAACAGCGGAGTAAAATATGCCATTAATTCATTACTAATATTTAAACTATCTTTGTAAGGCAATAGTAATCGAAGGCCCCAGTAATACTGCTCAAGTTCTTTAGCAGGTGTTATATCGGCTACTACATCAGCGAGACAGTCGAAAGGCGACACTATCGGCTAAGGCTCTCTAGCCAACTTTTACCACTAAGGCGGGATCCACAATTCCACTTGACCTTATTTGTTTTGTATTTGTCCACTGGACCCGTTCACAAATATTCTGATTTATATAGTAAAGTATTTTTTTTTGATAATATTTTAATAACGACCTCGTTCCAAGTGATCGATTCTCAAACTACAAGGAGGCCAGAATGATGAAGAAGTACCTATTAATTTATTATCCTGTTCTTCAATGTATGCTGCCTGATGACAAAATTACTTGAAAATTGTACACTGTACCATTTGTCTTTATGTTACATTCGGACTGAACCATCCATCCATCTCATTTGTTTCAACGAACAATCTTCTCGTCACACAAAACACTTGATGTCCTAAAAGCATAGCACGGTAGTAATTAATTTACATAATAATTAATATTTTTGAACCACTCGCTTTAGTACACTGACAGTTTTTGGTGATTCTGTGTGTTTTTTGAAAAAATCTTGGAAGTAATAATAGATTCTGATGCCGAAAATAAATAGAACCAAACAAGATAACAAAATGCCTTGTGGATATTGCAGTCATTCTGCTAAAAAGATTTTGTTTGTAAGTATGAACAATTCACGAAATTATATTTTTTATATAAATTACTGAATTGCATGTTTTAGATCCAAAAAAAACCCGGATAAGTGCGAGTCGGATTTGCGTACAAAAGGTTCCGTAGCACCAAAGAATAGTGACAATAATTTTAATATTCATTCTAATGTGAATTAGAATATAAACAAGTGAAACATTATTTGTTTTTCAGTAAATGTCAAAGCATCCACTAGCACAATGTTTTAAGAGTGCTACATTGATTTTTACCGTAAAATGCTTTGAATTGATGCTTTGAATAGTAAACGGGTCATGGAGGTAATTTAAGTAAAGTTATAACCTGAAAAACTAGATTTTACAAAAAACAGCTGTGTTAAATTCTGAACTTTGACCCCCAATATCTCCGTAACTAGGTGGTCCTAGCTACGGTCTAGGACCAAAAAATGATCGCAGTGGTGGGGAGAACAAATGCCCTTCGTTTGCGTTAAGGGTCTTTTACACACTATAGAGATACAAGAACAAGTTCTTCTGCTTCTTTCAGGTCAATAAATGTTTTTGCCCTGGCTTATTTAATTCTTGTTTTGTATCTAATGTTTTGCAATACTTACGTGACAGATAACTCTTAATAGATTATAGATTATATCAGATAAGAGAGATTAAGATGAAGCTGATCCACTTAAACTACAAAAACCAAGTTGTGTATTGCAAACTATAAACGTTTAAGTTTTTCGAAATTTAGTTATGTTTTAGTTATTGCATTCATTTTTATTAGAAATCGGTTTCAACGACGAGGACGCCTAATGTTATTTACATAGTTTATTTGTTTTCAGACAAATATTGTATATTATTATGTTGTCAGTATTCAGTGAGTGAAGAAAATAGGCATCATATTAATTAACACCAACGTTTTGTCAGTGTTTAAAATTGGACAAATGCTTAATTTGTTTTTACATTAATTACATGACTATTTTTGGCTAAGATTCGGATAGGCTTCATTAAAATAAATGAAAATACAAGATGCAATAATTAGAATCTCATTGTAATGGATTCATCTTAGATTAGAGGATTTTATGCATGAGTGCAATTCGAATGTCCTAAGATGACCATTTGACGATAATTTACATAAAACCTCAATTCAATGTGGTAATCAAATCGTTTCTAATTTAAGATGCATGATCATAGTCAAACTTTTAGTCGAAGAGGTTGACATCGACCTGTTTATTGTTATAAATTTACAATCCCACAAGAGCATTCTTTACGGTGAAGGGTATCCAAAACCCCTAAAGTCGGACCTGACATAACAAGGCGTTAAAGGGTATAACAGGAGCTAAACGCGAGTTTTATAATGCGTTAGAGTAAGTATATGATTCACTGAAACTCTCAAAATCAGAAAACATATGATATTCATAGCGTATATCCTACGCTAGTGACATAGTGTGTTGAAAACATAATACAACAAATTTTACTCGATTGAAAAAAATCGCGACAATACCCCTTAAAATTCTTTTAACGACTAATAACCATACTAAAATACATGTTATAGATCTGGTTTTTTGGCAAATTCTGCTACAAGCAACATACTAAGGTCATAGTTTTTTATTTTTTTAGTACAATCAATAGTTTTTTTGTATATCACATATTCTTATTTCCGACCCTAATTTTGTATGGTAATCAAAAGTCGCACTGGACAGTCCTTACTATTTCAAAACGTATAGTTACCCTACGAATTTACGTGCATGCATTGTGGGGATGCATTTCGCGGTCGCGGGTTGTGACTCAAGCTCGATCCACTCCTTCAAGTCGCAAGTATTGTCGCCCTAATGCTATCAAGTAACTCCTTGAAGGTCAAATAGGCAGCCGCTCCATTTAAAATTTCAATTATAAATATTAAAATGGAAGCAGACCCCAACATACTTGAAGCTAGGTTATACAATAAATAACAAGACGTGCGGCTTAACCGAGGTTACCTACATCTTAATATTTTTTCCCATTTGTTCAGCTCAATTTGCCGCTAACAATATTGCTTGGATCATTCACCTCACTATCCTCCTTGACACGTTGGTTGTTTTGTATAAGTTTTTATACGGAGGCATCAGTATTTATTCATTGATATGAGTTTTATTTCGTCATTGCCATTTGTGAAACCGTGTGATCTCGTGGGTTGGTCCGATTTGTTTTTTCGTTTTTTTTCCTCGTTTTGTGTTAGCTATTTGGTAGGTGTGTAGTTTTGAATTGAATGGAGCTGTACGATTCGGCTTATCTTCTTCTTTTTGTTATTTATTAGATGTTTTAGTGTTTTCTGTTTTTAATTATTACATAGTTAGCAATCTAAATTGCTGACATCTACAACGGTTAGTCGATATTGTCACTGACCCCGCAAACTTTGAGCGGTTAACCTTTATTTCGTTGTAAATCAATTAATGTTTGATGAAGTACCCACACCTGTGTGATATTGTGCTTTTTGTATTTTTAAATTAAATTCTACCCGTCCTTTGCTATTTATGTAGTAAACGCGAGTGGTAACCGTCAATCTGTATTACTTAGTTCAATAAATTGTATTCTGAACATATATAAAAGTCCTGATGTTGTTTGACTGAACCATTAACGACCTTATTCCAGTTAGTAATGAAGATCATCGGTGAGTTAGCCTTGGTGGGCGCCATCGCCTCCGTCTTCATCGTGGCTGCCCGCGGGCGGGCGGTGGAAAGGGCTTCCGAAGAAGCAGCTGGCAGGGATTATATGAGGAACTTGGATGAGATCATGTCCAAGGCTAGGAATAAGAAGACAATCGCGGCGTGGGACTATGAGAGCAATATCACGAAACATAATGAGGACCGAATGGTAAGTAAAGTGAACTTGATTCGTCAGCGTTGTCTTTCGGACTTTAGACGCTGCGGTGATTGTTGTATTTACCGAACAAGACAATATATTGAAAGTACATATTCTACTTTCAATGATTTCACCAGTTCTACTCGAATGAGTCTTTATGTTAAAAAAATGTTAATAACATTTTTTTGTCTGTTTTTAGCCTCCAAATATTACCGTATATCATCAAAAACCAGTTTTCTTAAAGAAATTAAGCTACTTATTATCTTTTAGCCTGCCGATATGATATTATTAAATAAAAAAATTAAAAAAAAAATTAGAGTATCTAATCCAAAACACTTTCCATTCCAGCTAGCAGTTTCCTTAGAGCTAGCAGAAGAAGAGAAAGAATATTGGAAAGATACGATGAGCTACCTCTGGCATGAGTATGAGGACCAAGACCTCAAGAGAATGTTCCAGAAGTACACCAAGCTTGGTACCTCAGCTCTCCCAGAGGATCTGAACGAGAGACTGATTAATGCTGTCAGTAATATGCAGTCGACTTACGCTAAGGCAACTATTTGTGACTTTAAGGATAGGACCAAGTGTGACCTGCATGTAGAACCAGGTTAGTCATCACGATACCACTTTATTTGGTTAAACGTCACGTCGGTGGTCAGGTTTTGAAAAGGAAGTAACCACATTTCAAAATTTCCTGATCAATGAATCCATCAATGTCTACTGTCACTACTATGTATGTCTACTGTCTATGTTAAAGGCTTGAAAATACCGGATTCCTTCATTAAAATAGATAGACCATTTTTAACACAGCGTTCAATAGGTACATCTTACCAAAAATATCCAAGCAAAAAAAAAACACTTACTAAGTGATTTTATTTTGACCTTAAATGTTGGATAACTAAAATTTTTAGCGTTTTCTGTAAGCTGATATTTCCCTTGTAAGTGTCTGTGTTTTTCTTTTAAAAATCTAATGTGTTTCACTTGTATGTATCTGATGTGTTTTTCCTGATTATTTTATTTACCATTGTCCTTATTACCCGACTGCGGCGTAGCCCAAAAGGAGGGTTATGTATAAACTTTACAGTTTTTTATCGTTAATACACAATCAAATCTTCTCATTCCAGAGGTGACAGATATCTTCGCAAACAGCAACGACCCTGAGGAGTTGAAGTACACGTGGCTGGAGTGGCACAGGGTCGCCGGCGCTGCCTCCAAGGGTAACTTCACGGAATATGTTACTATGAACAACGAGGCAGCTAAATTGAACGGTAAGTTTTTGTGAAGTTCGTCTATTCTTTATGTTCCTTTAAAAGGAGGCAGTATTTTATCTATGAATGTTTTGCTTTTGTCATTATTTACACATCGGAGTAAATGTCTAAACGGTTTCGCAGAGATGTATCTAATCATATTTCCACATTTCATCAATTATGTTATAGAAGGCGAGTCATTTGCCATCAACCGGGTACAAATCCAGACTCCCAATGACACTTTTCCTAACCCGGGAGTCGAACCCAAGACATGATCAGTAGCCGCGCTTGTGACCTCAACTCGACCAATGAACCAGTCTCACACATACACAGCATATTTTTTTCTTTGGGGATTGTGAAATCATTAAATGACTGAGCAGAGCGGAAAAGCCACCCATGTTCCTTCTTAGCCCTTTGTGTCGAGGCCGCGGTATCTCTTTTGAACAACCAGCAGCCCCGACGGGACAGCATACTTTCCACTATAGTTAGTTATAAATTAATTAATTAAATCGCGTTTATCTGGGACAGTAAAGATGTAACGTGGTTTGAGAAATCTAGTTTTGTTGATCGAAATCACAATAACTTTGGACTACAAAACTACATTTTATAAATTAAAACTTTATCTGACTTTCAGAAAAATATGATTCTATTCTCAACCAGGATCACATGATTGATCTCAATAAATCTTTTCTAGGTTACGACAGCGTAGCCGAGTGGTGGTTGAGCGAGTACGAGTCAGATGACAGTGAAGACCAGTTCGCATCCCTCTGGGCACAGATCAAGCCTCTTTACCAACAGATCCACGCCTACGTGAGGAGGCATCTCAGACTGAAGTACGGAGAGCACGTGGTGTCGGCTAAAGGACCTATTCCTGCGCATTTGTTGGGTAAGTTAAAATTATACGTTTTTAGGTATCACCAAAACTATCATAGCTAATTGAGGTAACATGTTTTGGTACCATATTTAATAATATTCCACAATAATATTCCACAACTATCACACAACGCCATCTAGTCCCAAGCTAAGCAGAGCTTGTGTTATGAGTACTAGACAACTGATAAACATACTTATATATTTCTAAATACATACATATTATAGATAAATTACACCCAGACACAGAACAAATGATCGTGCTCATCACACAAACATTTGTCCTGGGTGGGAATCGAACCCACGACCTCCGGCATAGCAGTTAGGGTCACTAACCACTAGACCAACAGGTCAGTCAAATATATTTAAACACAACTACAACCAGTATTAGAGATTTTTTACTCTAAAACCTCCTCGATTCCATCACCTCATTTTTTTAAGGTGAACATTGCGGTTTACATTCAAACGTTCGAAACGATTTAAGTAAATTCACCCCAAAAATCAAAGTCATTTCCTAGCAATATTTTTTGTAGAGTGGAATCACTTAGTTGGACATACATAATACATGGTTGACGGCTTTGTAAAGGGCCTGTTTACACCATGTAAGTATATCTTCAAAATTTTTTTTAGGTAACATTTGGGCTCAAAGTTGGAACAACGTGGAGAAATTCACCAGACCGTACCCCGATAAGCCTGAAATCGATGTCACTGCCGCTCTTCAAGCCCAGGTATCTAATCAGTCTTTCCAATATTCATAATTATATGCACTGTTGGTGTAAATAATGCATACTTTTTTGTCGAGTAATGTATTTCACCATCCTGAAACGTAACATTCTTTTAAACGGTGAAAATGATGGCCTTAGCAAAGAACTGTATACATTTTATCGAAAAATTTTCATTTTCCAGAACTACACAGCACTGAAGTTCTTCACGACTGCCGAAGAGTTCTTCACATCTCTGAACTTGAGTCCCATGCCAGAACTGTTCTGGGAGAAGTCCATCATCGAGAAACCTAATGATGGCCGCGATATGATCTGCCATGCCTCGGCTTGGGACTTCTTTGATGCCGAAGATTTTAGGTAAGATATTTAAAAATTAAGTGAAAATGGAAAAAAGGAGGTGTCTCATGAGATGACGAGAAACAGAGAAGTTTGGAAGAAAAAGACTTGGTGCGTCGACCACAAATTAATGAATTGGGGTAAGGTTAAGAGATTGATGATGGTGCTTAGAAATCACGCAAATATGTAAAGGTGTAATTAGTTCGTCAGGTAGAATTCCAAACAAAAAACATGAAGAAATATTTGTATGACCTACAGAAAGTTGTTCCGGCTCTGGGTTTTTTTTGTATGTGAGTTTAAATTTGTGAACGCACCCACGATACAGGAGAAATTCCTAGTGTGGGGCAACGTTTTTTAAAAAGAAGGAGAGAGTTTAAAAATCTAAAACCCGACTACGAATAAAATCGCAGACTAATAAAACCGCGGTTTTAAAAGTAGAAAATAGTTCTAATTAATTTGAGTAAATAACTTAAAATAAGGAAAAATATTATGGAGGAGTGACTGATACCTGATGCTCCTTCATGGCGTTCTCATTGATACAGAAGTCAGCTGCTAGTTGCCATCAGCAAAGTGGCATGCGACTACGACTGTCCTCTATAATCATTTTCCTTATTATTAAGTTTATTTACTCAAATTAATTAGAATTATTTTCTACTTTTAAGGCCGCGGTTTTTTAGTCTGCGATTTTATTCGTAGTCAGGTTTTAGATTTTTAAACAATTTTTTTAATTTTTTTTTGTGCTTAAAATAAAACATCATTCTAAGTATCAGCTTTCTCTACCAAACACTGTACTATTTTACCAATTTCTTCACCAGGATCAAGCAGTGCACCACAATCACGGATGCCTTCTTCAAGACCACTCATCACGAGATGGGTCATATCCAGTACTACCTGCAATACAAAGACCAGCCCGTCGTTTATAGGGCCGGTGCTAATCCCGGTATGTTGATTTTTTTGTTGTTATACCTAAGTGCTGTTCCACTGCATAAAGGGGAAAATGAACAAGTCCGTGACTAGGTCTGTCGTACTGTATGGATCGGAATGTTGGGCTGTGAAGAAGATGGATGAAAATAGATTGCACGTAGCGGAGATAACCCTAAACTGTGTGATAGAACGAATGAGAAACTTGAGTCACGCTGGTTTTACGACTAACACCCTTATATCATAGAACTAGTGGGAATGAAAATTCCCATTAGTTCTACTATAAATTGTTTAATAGGACCAGTAGAAGTACTGGGACTATTCGTTCTCACTAGTTCTACGATTTCGTATAACCTTGAATTGTAGAATTATTTCTACGACAGAACTAGTGGGAATGATCCAAAATTTTGAGGTGGATGTGTGGTGTGAGAAGAATGGATAAATTAAGGAACGAGAATATTAGAGAACGCTTAAAAGTTGTGCCAGTTACAGAAAAGTTAAAAAGAGAATCGACTGTCGAGGTACGCGCATGTGACATCACATGCCCATAACTCTTTTACAGAAAGACTAAAGATGAATAAAGGAGTGTATGAAGAATGATATGAAGGAAAAAATAACAAATTACAACGTGACGGCGCAACAAGATGCGCACTTCACAGTACTTGTTAAATAACATAGGATAAAGGCAGGCAGAAGAAGTACTGTTCCACTGATAGGCAAAGATCTTCCTAAGCCCTTTACAGACTTCTACTGACTAAAAACCACCCATGTTCCTTCTTAGCCCTATATGTCGAGGCCGCGGTAACTTGTGAACAACCCGCAGCCCACCTTCTTCCTAAGTCTTGACAGGAGTTTTCTATACGTACAAAGACAGACATGAGTGATCAATGGCTTACCTGTAGTCAAAGAAACAAAGTCAAAACTTATCTTTACTACGTTGAAAATATTTTCAACGAATAAATGTCAATGTCGTGCGGCTTCGCCCGCTACAACTCGAAACTTATTCCACAGGAAGATAAAAACTATCCTATGCGTTAATCCAGGTTATAAACTATCTGTGTACCAAATTTAAAAATTTCCCCAAATCCGTTCAGTAGTTTTTGCGTGAAATAGTAACAAACATACACACTCACAAACTTTCGCCTTTATAATATTAACTGTGATCAATATTTCTGTTTTTTTTTTCTTTACAGGTTTCCATGAGGCTGTTGGTGACGTCATTGCTCTGTCGGTAGCCACACCAAAGCACTTGAGAGTTATGGGTCTACTAGAAGAAGGGCCTAATGACATCGAGTCTAACATCAATCAACTTTATAAAATGGTAGGTCCTCTTTCTAAAAATGTTTTAAAATCATCGGTGATAATTATTATACAACTAGGTGTTGCCAGTGGCTTCGCCCGCTACAACTCGAAAATTATCCCACAGAGAGATAAAATCTGGATAAAAACTATCCTATGTGTTAACCAAGTTATAAACTATCTGTGTGCTAAATTTAATCCAAATCCGATCAGTAGTTTTTGCGTGAAAGAGTAACAAACATACACACTGACACACTCACAAATTTTCGCCTTTATAATATTAGTGTGATATATTATAATGTATATTAGTGTGATACGCACATGAATCCGAAAAATCATGCGTGTCTCAGGACCCTTGACTTGGCAGTCCAACGGTCACACCACTAGGATATCATTGCTAGCATAAGTTTATTCACCTTTCATAATTTAATAATATTGTTTTATTTTCATTCCAGGGTTTGGAAAAGATAGTCTTCCTGCCTTTCGCCTACCTCCTGGATCTGTTCAGGTACGGCGTCTTCCGCGGCACCACCACAACTGAGGACTACAACTGTCACTACTGGCAACTGAGGGAAGCTCTCCAGGGTGTAGAACCACCAGCGCCCAGGACTGAAGATGACTTCGATCCCACTGCGAAGTACCATATCTCTGCTGATGTGGAATATATGAGGTGAGTAAGATTTACTATCGAAAGGTTTACGAAGTAAACTTATACAGTATGAAAACTTTTAATAGGGACATCTAATGACACAATGAGGACACGTAATGGAACTCCAAAAAGCAGATTTCACAAGGAAACTGGAGCCGAATACATCTAAGCAGCGCTCCATTGCTGTCATTGTCAATATTGCATAGTAGTTATGACGCTGATAGCTCTTGAACGTGGTTTGATATGCTGATCCTGTTCTGGTATATTGGTGCAAGTTACTCTACAATTCCAACTGCAACCTCCTGTTCCTTTTGTCTCCTGTTCTTTACCTAACAAGGTTATATGTGTACTGCTGGTGAAAATTATAGTTTTTAATTTTACATTCCAGGTACTACATCTCATTCATCATTCAGTTCCAATTCCACCGCTCCCTGTGCCAGATAGCTGGCGAATATGACTCCGGAGACCAGACCATGTTACTCTCC
Organism: Diarsia rubi; assembly: GCA_932274075.1. Lineage (NCBI taxonomy): Eukaryota > Metazoa > Arthropoda > Insecta > Lepidoptera > Noctuidae > Diarsia > Diarsia rubi. The sequence goes on from OW026417.1 coordinate 20,374,360, forward strand.
AACTGTGACATCTATAAGAGCACTGAGGCTGGGGACGCTTTGGGGTAAGTAGATAAAGCTAGGGTTTTTTTTCTTTTAATTGGATGAAAACTTGAGTAAGCAAAATAAATTACAAGAACGACGAAGGATCATTCACGAATACGTGATGCTATTAAAACTACAAATCATTAGGTTTAAATAATAGACGAGGATAACATTAACAAGATAAATGATGGTTGCATGCAGGGTTACACTCGACCAGATGTGAAAAAGTAATTATGGCACAAAAAATACCAGAAGACCTTTTTTCAGAATTGGGGCCCAAGGCTGTCAATGATGAATTTTGTTAAGTCCATCTTCTAGATATGAATTTAAGTGTCCTATTAATGGCAAAAAAGAGTAATTCTAGAACCATTACTTTTATTTGGTCTTAGCGAGCTTTTTCCCTCGTTTTTTGTAATTTCTTAAATCACATATTTGCTTTTCTTACAGCAAAATGCTTCAGCTTGGATCCTCCAGACCCTGGCCTGATGCGATGGAAGTGCTGACCGGTCAGCGCAACATGGACGCCAGTGGAGTCCTGGAGTACTTCGCACCGTTGCACGACTGGCTGAAGGCAGAAAATGAGAGGACTGGCGAGTTTGTAGGCTGGGAACCTAGTGCTGTCCGTAAGTTCTCGTCACGATTAAAGTTTTCTTTTCATGAACCTATCGCCACAATGATTTGTTTGATTAAGAGCTAAGTGCAGCATTAATGGTAATCTGTCTAGCGTTTTTCCCAACTATGTTGGGGTCGGCTTTCAGTCTAACCGCATGTAGCTGAATAACAGAAGTAAATGACGCGGTGATAGGACAGAATACCAGAAGTAAATGATGCGGTGATAGGACAGAATACCAAAAGTAAATGATGCGGTGATAGGACAGAATACCAGAAGTAAATGATGCGGTGATAGGACAGAATACCAGAAGTAAATGATGCGGTGATAGGACAGAATACCAGAAGTAAATGATGCGGTGATAGGACAGAATACCAGAAGTAAATGATGCGGTGATAGGACAGAATACCAGAAGTAAATGATGCGGTGATAGGACAGAATACCACAAGTAAATGATGCGGTGATAGGACAGAATACCACAAGTAAATGATGCGGTGATAGGACAGAATGGCAGAAGTAAACGTGTTGCACAGACCACGGATAGAATGAGACGAAGGCAGGAAGAAGAAGAATCTTATTTGCACTGTAAAAACTACATTTGTCTGTATTTTTGATGATTTTCCAAACCTGTTTGTAGCTAAAATTATATTCAACTAACTGTTGCCAGCGGCTTCGCCCGCTACAGCTCAAAAATTAAACCCTAGGGAAGATAAAATCGGGATAAAAACTATCCTCTGTGTTAATCCAGGTTACAAACTACCTGTGCACCAAATTTTATCCAAAGCCGTTCAGTAGTTTTTGCGTGAAAGAGTAACAAACATCCATCAATACATGCATACATACTTACAAACTTTTATAATATTAGTAGGATTGATCATTTATCTAAGTTTATTTGTGCCGTGGATTAGTATTCATGAGTATTTTTTGGTTTTCCAGCATACTGTACAGGTGAACAGCGATCAGCGATGGAGTCAACTGGCTTCGACATTAGACTGAAGAAATACGCTTCAATGTAAATATTGAATGTATCGATTCGACGTAATACTATTTATAGCATAATAATACTTATAAATAATGGCTAAGAGTACTTTTTTGTTTTATTTGGACGACTAAGCTAAGATTTTTTTTTTCAAAAATCTTCGTGATATTACTTACTTGAGCCTTATAAACAATCATGATTTAGTTCTCTATAAGTTGTTGTGTTGTTCTCTTGACTTGTTGCAAGTGAGCTGATATCGTGAACATAGGTACATCATGCGTTATGCATGTAATATCTCAAGGAGTATTGAAACGAATCAATACAATATTTGGACACATGTGGCTACATTAAATTAAAAAAAAACAAATAAATTTGCTGTTTTGGGGGGCCATAACGCGGATTTCAAAAACATTATTTTTCCATTACCATCGAGTAAGGAGATTACAAAAATATAAAACACTTATATATTTAAAATAAATGCAAAGCCACAAATCCTATAAACAAAAACAAAAGTTAAATCATCTGCGAAATAATTTACGCGACCAACGAAAGAAACTAAAAATATGTAAATAAAAAAAACTAAAAAACCCGACTGAAAAAACTGAAAAGCAAAAAACAAGCACATTTTAAATTAAACAAAACTTGGAAGCGGGTGGGGCTCATTTGAATATTAAATTATGAAATGAAAATAGAATCGACCCCGCCTGCCGCCCCTTCTAGGAATATCTCGTGTACTGTGAGTTCGTTTTCAAACGTTTAGACTCACGTACACAAACACGCAGAGGAACAAATTTCTGTAGGTTTCAAATAATCGTTCCGTGCGGGGATCAAACCCGCAACACGCAGCGCAGCAGTCAATTAAAAAACCTCTTTCAATGAACATTGAATTGTTTCGAAATATTCTCGTCTGTGACAGTATTGGCAATATTTCAGGTCTATTCAATAAATAAAAGTCATGGTTCTAGACGAACTAAATGTGCTCAATGGCAGGATGTCATACAATACTCAATAGTGATGTAACGATACAGCCCTGACCTCGCGCTGACAAATTTCGCGCTACTTTAAAAGGTTTGTGACATTACTCCGTCCCTTTTGGGGGGAGTGTAGTTGTAATTATCAGTTAGGTACTTCGTTGACCTTCGATCTTAATGGTCTACTATATACGCGTATCCGTACATGTCTTTAAGAAAAAAATATGCAACTAACATATAATTTGCAAAAGGTATCAAGCTAGTTTGAGTGACAATGCGTCGTTGATCTCCGGCATCTAAAAACCAGAGCAATCTAATTTAGATTTGTGAAGAGTTTATGGTACAAGAGTGAGCTTTTGAAGGGGGATCGAGTTTTTGGGGATCCACTGGATGCGAGAGGCACGGGACCAGTCAATGTTACTTAGGGGAGGCCTATGTCCAACAGTGGACGCCTTTCGGCTGAAATGATGATGATGATGAACTTTTTTTTATTGCCTCGTTGGTCTTGTGCTGAGCATGAGGTGCGGTTTGATTCCCAGGTCGGTCAGTGGGGAAAACTTTATTGGGTTTCCGTCAGGAATTTCTCCGTTAACATCCACGATGTCTGGATTTGTGAGCGGTTTATAGCAATAGTTTTGCAAAGGTTCACCTCTGCTTCACCCTTCAGGCCACTGGTACTGGGAGCTTCTGGGTCGCCACTGTAGATTCTGGCTTACAAGCGTTACAGTGGTTTGGGAATAGTGTGGCGGGCAGTCCCATGACCCTTCGGGCATTACAGGTGTGGTGTTATGCTATGTTTCATTTTAGTCCATCTGAACTAGTATATTCAATAAACCATGTTCTACCTACATTGTTCAATCACACACTGAAGCGGAGATACTTACGAACTTCTATTTCATCACATCATGCAAAAGTTACACACTTAAACTAAATCTTAACTTCAAACACTGTTACAGAGATATCAATGTCACATGTATAATTTATTAAAATTAATAATGATGCTGAGTAATGATTAATGAGACACCATCTGTTAGGTAGTATTTTGTCATTATTTAACGCTTTCTGCTTATGTACTGCATAAATAGATACTTAATTTTATGTGAGATTAACTTCTGTACATTGTCTAAAGAGCAGTTATTTAATGCTTAGACTGGAAGCCGTCCCCAACGTAATTGGGAATGGCATTAGCTTATTGGAAGGAACCGGTACCTAAAACTGACTTTGTTTTTGGTGGGTGGGTAATCATCAAATAACCCCTCCCGCTCTTGGGCAGAGCGAAAGGGAGTGTCAGACTTCTACTGACTAAAAACCACCCATGTTCCTTCTTAGCCCTATATGTCAAGGCCGCGGTATCGCTATCTCTTACAACATCCCGCATCCCCGACGGGCGTCAGCCCTTGCGGGCCCTTTCCATGTTTCTGACATCTCTTTGAGGCGCGTGTGGAACATGAACGCGCCGTTGATACGGCACCTAAAACTGCCTACAATGACCTAAAACGACGATAAACAAATTTATGACACAGTGACTTCGTGGTGACAAAAATAACTTAGTATGAACAGAACTATACCTACTTCATATGTAAGATTAATTTATGATTCTTAGAACTAATGTTTTACTCTTTAACTCGTTTGGTTAAAACTCATTTATCCATAAACAGATAAAAAACATATCAATACACTTAACATTGACCGAAAAATTGATTGAATCTTTAATCAGGAAGACAACAATAGATTTCAATTAAGTAGACTGACTACAAAAAAATGTTGACATCGTTATAAGAATAGACTTAATATTAATACTAAAAAACTATTAGATGTATTTGTAACAATAAGAAGCGTTGGTATTATTAGCGATATAAAAGACAATATAGACCATGATAAGGCTTTAAAAATAGATCACACATCTCCTAGTCAATTTTGTACAAGTTGTGACGAGGATCGGATAAACTAAGTAGTTTAATAGCTTCTGTATAATTTAAGAAAGTAATTAAGGAATAGAATAGAAACCAAAGGTTATAAATCATTACTAATATTGTTGATTAAGCCCTGGGTGTCTAAAATGGCCGCTTTAGCAGAATCGTAATATTAATCATGTTAAAAATTTAAAATTCTTAAAATGGACTTATAATCATAGACATACAGTCTATTTTAAGAATTTGAATTTTTTAACGTGATTCATACTAAGATTCTGCGTGGATTCTGATAAAGCGGCCATTTTAGACCCGCAGAAACAAAAACCAACTCTAAATGGAGACGAAGGAATTTAAGTACTACAATCTGTCAAAATAAGAACACAGTATTTTCTGTCAGAATCTTGGAGATTTAGAAATTAAGGTCGTAAAGAGAAGAAAAAAGATTGGGCTGCTGGTTGTTTGCAAGAGATACCGCGGCCTCGACATAAAGGGTAGGAGTCTAATACTCACTTTCGGGAAGAAGTCTGACACTCACTTTCGCTCTGCCCAAGAGCGGGAGTGGTTATTTTATGACTTTACACCCCCCAAAAAAAATGTGTAATGGTTTTACAGCTAAGAACAATCGAACAAGCTAATAAGTATAATTCCTTCATCTTTATAACTGTAGTACACTGAAAATATTGATTGCATTTTTGTTTTATAAAGCGTTTTGCATTAAGCGACTGATGTCAAACGCTGTATCTTTTCACTTTAGTTTCTAAATGTGTCTGTATAATCTTAATAGTAAATGCAAGTTCGTTGGCTGTATACTTACTTATTGGCATGTTCGACAGTACATCCAGAATGTAAACGATATATTTGACTGTAAGTGAGACCGTGACAGTTTTACAACTGTCACGGTCTGAGACGGAGAGACTGAAAGACCAAAATGTGAACAACCCTAAATACAGTGTGATTCTTTATAATGTGCACATATCGAAATGAGGGAATCTATGCTTAATTTTATCGATGGAAAAAATATTTAAAAAAATCTAAATATTTTTTAATATTTTTTATGGAATTTTCAAAAATGTTGTCCGCTGTTGTGACCCCAATGTAAACAAAACGGTGTAACGTTTAAACTAAATTATCTATCGCGATGAAACAATTTTATGTAAAAAGTTATAAAAAAAAAAGTTTTTTTGATCAAAAAACGTGTTTATTTTCAATTGAGGGTAGTTTTTTTCCACAATTTTCATTTAACGAGGACGCCTAATTGCTTCCAATCATTATGGAGTTTGTTTCATCGCGATAGATAATTTAGTTTAAAAGTTACACCGTTTTGTTTACACTGGGGTCACAGTAGCAGACAAAATTTTAAAAAATTCCATATAAAATATTAAAAAATATTTAGATTTTTTTTAATAATTTTTCCGCCGATAAAATTAAGCATAGATTCCCCCATTTCGATATGTGCACATTATAAAGAATCACACTGTATAATCGACAAGGGACAAGTGGTGGGAAAATCCATAGATAAAATGTACAGATTTAAAAATGATATAATCTTTTAAAGAAAAACAGATTGAAGTAACCTGATGTCCCGTCGGGGCTGCGGGTTGTTCGCAAGAGATATCGCGACCTCGACATAAAGGGCCAAGAAGAAACATGGGTTGTTTAGTCAGTAGGAGTCTGACACTCCCTTTCGCTCTGCGGGAGCGGGAGAGGTTATAAGATGATATCCCAACCCCAGCCTGCAGGCTGGCGTCTCTTGGGACGCCGTCGCCTCCTTCTGCGAAGCAGTGATGCTGGCGAAGGAGGTGGCGGAACGCGGGAGGGAGAGAACCTCTCGTCCCAGCCGCCGCGGGAGGCGCTCCGGGCGTCGGGGGTCCCGCGATGACCTCCGGCCACCGTAGACGCGGGCCTGTGGACGGTGAGTGATGGGCTAACTCGCCGTCCGTCCGTCTCACGACGAAAACAGGCCGTGTCGACGGCGCGTTCGTGTTCCACGCGCGCCTCAAAGAGATGTCAGCAACATGGGAGGGGCCCGAAAGGGCCGACGCCTGTCGGGGCCGCGGGTAGTCCAACGGTTATCGCGGCCTCGACATAGAGGGCGAAGAAGGAACATGGGTGGTTTTTAGTCAGTAGAAGTCTGACACTCCCTTTCGCTCTGCCCAAGAGCGGGAGGGGTTATTCGATGATTTTACACCCACCAAAAAAATACTTCGTTAATCTTCAGAATTATGTTTTCCTCCATCCTTTTATGACCCTTCGCATTTAACATATTTTCTGGGTTTTCATTAATTGATGGTTCCCACAATATATCAAATTTTTTGTCAAACTATTTTTTTTTTGCTTCATATTTTTCCGGTTCACTTGTCATTTTGTGACAAGGACTTGTATGTAATGTTATTTATTATGTAAATACCTTTTGTTATTGGACTATTGTGACTGATATTATTATTCTGGGGCGTCACCATCAGTCATTAGTTAAGGTATATTATACATGGAAAATGATTCATGGAATCTTAGCTGTTCTAGATGATTTTATAAAGTGGTTTACTCGTGTTCTCGCAAAGCGACTAAGACAACTATCAGATCATCATCTGAGTTTATCTTTTTCCAACTGTGTTGGGGTCACCTTCTAGTCTAACCTTATGCAGTTCAATACCAGTTTTTTACATGGAGCGACTATCTATCTGACCCCCACAACCCAGTACTGGCTAATATCCCCATTGGTAAGACTGGTTCTCAAACTTTCGGGCAACAGACTATGACGTGATACGAATGTCAAAGATAGGATAAGATGTAAATTGTGGTCACCCATTCAAAGACAATCAGCAGCAGGGCTATTGCGTTTCTTTTAAATGTCAGTGGCTATCATAGTGTCCATCGATTAACTGTCAAATTGGTTATGGTTTAGTACAAAATGGAACCATTTGACAGTTAATTGATTAGTTAAAAGATATGTAATAGCCCTGCAGGTTCTCCGTTTTTTTTATTCATCTCTGGCCGATAGTATACTCGTACTTCAAATTATGCTGGCACAAAACTTTTCTTCACGGCATTTTTTTTTTTAACTTTGTCCCACACTAGGAATTTCTCCTGTATCGTGGGTGCGTTTACAAACATTTAAACTCAAATACACAAATAGCCAGACCCGAAACAACTATTTGTAGGCCATGCAAATATTTGTTCCGTGCGGGGATCGAACCCGCGTCACGTAGCGCAGCAGTCAACTGCTTGAGCTACTGCGCCAACCGTCCCGTTAATCAGTGATAACGTTGAAGTTACTTTGATCACCAAAGTGTGTTTTTAAGTTCTATTATTGAATATAGGTATGAAAGTGGAGGCCTCTCTCTTAATTTATCATCATCATCATCATCATTTCAGCCCAAAGACGTCCACTGCTGGGCATAGGCCTCCCCTAAGTGTCGCCACATTGACCGGTCCCGTGCGTCTCGCATCCAACGGATCCCCGCAACCTTCACCAGGTCATCGGTCCACCTAGTGGGAAGCCTTCCAACGCAACGTCTTCCAGTTCGCGGTCGCCACTCCAGAACTTTTCGACCCCATCGGCCATCCGTTCTGCGAGCAATGTGCCCTGCCCACTGCCACTTAAGTTTGGCAATTCTTCGGGCTATGTCGGTAACCTTGGTTCTCATGCGGATGTCCTCATTTTTGATTCGATCACGCAAAGTAACTCCGAGCATAGAAAGCTCTCTTAATTACTGCAGGAAATTTTGTAACTTTAAATCGTCATCCTGTAACTCCTGCTCCAGATAATCTTTTTGTCTAGACTTTGTTGTGCTACAGTATTTCGAGGAACCTTTGTATCCTCGAAATACTGTAGCACAACAAAGTCTAGACAAAAAGATTATCTGACACCAGGCACCAAAGATAATTTTGACGTGGTAGACCACAGTTGTAATTTCAGTGGCAAAAACTATCATAATCATGACAAATGTGAATTTCCCAAAAAAATTCAAAATATAGGTTGCACTACTAACTTATATAAAAAACAGTCCACAGCATTTTGTACCCAACCTTGTTCCACTCCGCATAGTCTTTGTTCCTATGGCCATAAAGCTCATAATAACATGACTTATCTTAAGATTATCATTTCTGACCTTGCAAGCTGTCCGCGGTCAACGCAGGCCCAGTCGTGCGCGTAATGAATACAAAACAATTTTACTATTATAAATAAATGTTTGTTTGAGTAATTTTACGCCAATTTATGTTCAGACTAGTGTAAAAAGGTTTAAGTTAGACTAAGTGTTTGGCGTAATACAGACACTACCTCAACATTGCACATTCACCAGAGACCACCAAATACCACCAATAGGGTATTCCACCAAAAAAATCTAATTGGTCCGTTAGATAGATTTTCAAAAAATAATAGACACGTATTTTTTCTTTTTTCACTTAAACAAAAGATGAAGACGATACAGTGCTCCGAAAAGTCGCGTCAAGTCGACTGACGTCACAAGGTTAGTACTTTTTTACCCACAAAGAGATGTCAAAAGCCCCCACTCATGACCTTTGACACGTTTTATTTTCGTAATTATTTATTAATTTGATAAAACAAATAGTATCCAATATTTTTCGATAATCCAAAAAGACGGACTAATTAGTTTTTTTTGGTGAAATACCCCATTGTCAACCTGGATGACGAAGAAGAGGAACACCAAATAAATATTGGATTCGAGCATGGTGTGATGGACAAAAGGTGCTCATGGCCTAATGTTATTAGGGAACCTTGGGTCGATCTTTAGGATAAGCCGCGTATGCCTAGGTTTGTCTGTGGTGAAAATATAGCAGCCGCTCGGGTCAATCTTCAGTTCGAGCCGTGCTAACCTGGTCAGCGGGTCTAAAATGGCCGCTTTATCAGAATCCTCGCAGAATCTTAGTATGAATCACTTTAAAAATTTCAAATTCTTAAAATGGACTTTATGTCTATTTCTATAAAGTCCATTTTAAGAATTTAAGATGAATATTACGATTCTGCTAAAGCGGCCATTTTAGACACCCTGGTCTGTGACTAACCGTTACATACTAAGTTTCCTCCGTGTCCTGGAAAGCACGTTAATCAGTTGGTCCCAGCTGTCATTTGAATATCTTTCATAGTCGTTACATGTAGTCAGTGGCTCTAAAGTCTGACAACCAGTCTTACCTAGGGCTATCGTATGACCCAGGAGGTCATATACAATAATAGTATTCAGCTGCAAACGTAAGACTGCTGCCGCTGCTTCTGTTAGACTGAAGGCTATGCAGATGATAGAATACATGCATCATAAATTATTGTTTTACGCAGATTCCTAGCACGCAAGAACTGTTTCACGCCATCGTGCAGTTGTGTCCTAACTCAAGGGCACCAATTTTATGTTAAAAATTGTCCTTGCTTTACCATATTAGCACTTGCAGTAATGTGTCACTTAGTATGTGTCTATGGGCGTACATACAGAGTAGGTATATGTCTAATGTACATACGCAGGTACAGAATAATTCCCACGGTAAAACTGGCACAATAGGAAAATTGCGTCGTCCATGCTGTATGTTACTAGAGATGTTAATACCAAGCAGTTACTGCAAAATTTTGTTTAAATGGTTGATGATAATAGGATATGCGAAATTTAGATTAAAGTTCCTGCTAAAACATTTTTATATTATTTTCCGATGCCTGTAGATTTGACAGTGGCCCTCACTGTCAAACCTTCTGACACTTTGACTAACAATAATCCGATAGTTACTGAACTAAGTGCTCTTTAGTTGATTTACATTCATTTCTTTCTGTTTTGATATGCCTCTACCAACCGTTTTCTGTCTACTTTCTTGATGCTTTTTGTTACTTGCCGTTGTTTAAGAACTTCGATTTTTTGTAGTGTATATTGCAGATAATTGAATGAGCATTCTAGTCATACTTACACTCCCCACACGTAACTAAATTAGACATTAATTAACCTCTCTTTGTAGTTCTTCATAATTTTCTTCCACACACGCTTAGAATTCCCCTTTGATTTGTGTAGAAAACGATGGCATCTTGTTGAAGATATTACGCATGTGCGTGCAATGTCTTATTATTGTGTAATCTGAAACTAACCAACCGAGATCTAAGTATATTCTTGGAACGATGAGTGGGCGAAAATTAAACAAACGTTTCAGTCGCTTTGGCTTCGATGTTTCATGAAAAACGACGTGTTTTCCGAATTTTAAGTTACTCACGGTCATGGCTTTAAAGTCTTGTTGTATTTTTGTTTAACATACTGCAATTTTTTTGTGCTTGAAGCTGAAAAGAAAAAGTAAAATGCATTTTCTATAACTCCTGGCCCCTGCAACACAGGTGTATTACCTAGCACAGGAGTCAGGGACTCGTAACCGTTTTTGTATGTAATAAAGATGATTGATCGATTTTTAATAACATGCGCAGACGAATCTATTTCAAATAATTATGTACTAGAATTGGTAATCTTGGTGTTGCTAGTATTGGAGTCCTTAGTTGTTTTCAATCAAGTGGGATTTCTATAGGAACAGTTTACTGAAAAAAATAGACAACAATAGCCATAGCTACCTATGACAAGTCCTAATTAAGTATCACCAGGTTCCATTTCCAGGTCGGACAAAGTGTTATTGGGTTTTTCCATTAGAATTTTCTCGGTTGAAGACAATAGGGGATCGGTCATAAAAACTCTAATCCATCAGATAGATTTCCATAAAATATTGAACACATATTTTTTTCTATTTTCACATAAACAAAAAATTAAGACGGTAAGGTGCTTTGAAAACTCGTGTTCTCCTCGAAAGCGTCATATGTTAGTACATTTTTTACCTACAAATGACGTCACAACCCTACAACAAGCACTCATGATCTTTGAAGCGTTTTATCTCCGTCAGTTTTTACTTATTTGTTAAAACAAAAAACATGTATTCAATATTTTTCGAGAATCTAACTGACGGACTTATTAGAATCATATTTTTTTGACCCAGTCCGATCCCCTGTTGACTCGCCCCCTATAACATAGGACTTAAAACAAAACTGGAGGAATTTGAATATACTTTTAGGTACACCTCTGTGTAACCCTTCGGTGATAACAGGCGTAACGTTATGTTATGTGTTCCACCAGGTACCAGGAGATAATAACTACTCATTAGGTCACAACTTCCTCCATTGCCTTATCTATTACTTTTGCTGTCACCGCTTTCTTTGTCACACTCCACACCTAGGTTATGACGCTGTTGTATGAATGTTAAGTGCTTACTATGATCTAATTGTGTAGGGACCTACTGGTGTTAGGAAATGTAATAAGGGAAGTATATCTCGACGGCACGGTTGGCGCAGTGGCTCAAGCAATGGACTGCTGCGCTGCGTGTTCGATTCCCGTACGGAACAACGTGACTTACAGATAGTTGTTCCGGGTCTGGGTATTTGTGTATGTGAGTTTAAATGTTTGTGAACGCACCCACGATACAGGAGAAATTCCTAGTGTGGGGCAACGTTATAAAAAAAAAAAACTTATTAAAGGAACTCACACACGAACTAACTGGCAAACACATGCGAACTAATTGGCAAATCCTACATCGCGCTATCAAAGTTATAGTTAAAGAACAATTGAGGAAACTCTTATTGGTGGAACCATTGAGTGCCTGTTCTTCTCCATAGGAAGCAACCTACCTGATTCGAGCACCTTTACTTGACGTTTTATAGTGAAATAACATAATTTGACGGCACGGTTGGCGCAGTTGCTCAAGCAATGGACTGCTGCGATGCGTGTCGCGGGTTCGATTCCCGCACGGAACAAATATTTGTATGACCTACAGATAATTGTTTCGGGTCTGGGTATTTGTGTATGTGAATTTAAATGTTTGTGAACGCACCCACGATACAGGAGAAATTCCTAGTGTGGGGCAACGTAAAAAAAAAAGAAAAAAAAAAAAAAAAAAGAAAAGAAGAAGAAAGAAGAGAATTATTTTGATTGATTGACACTTTCTTCAGAAATAGTATATTTGCCAAAGATAAGTATCGCCATACTGAAAGTAGCCCTACCGCAGATCCATTAGCTGCCTACAAAGTATGAGAAACAAAAGTTTTTTGGTAGGAACTTACCAAAGGATAATTATTTTGGTTGCAGTAGACTTGCATGGAGCAGTGGTGGCCCAATGGTTGCGACCACGACTAACGAACAGAAAGTCGTGGGTTCGAGCCCAGGTTGACACATTACTTCGTGTAATTTATATCATCACCATTGCTCTCAAACGGTAAAGGAAGTCATCGTGAGGAAACCGTCATATCTTAGAACCAAAAATTTTTCGTAGACTTGACTGTGACATCTACCAACTGGGCCCTTTCCTAGAGAGAAGGCCTGAGTACCTGCAGTGGGAACATTATAGGCTGATGATGATGATGAGACTTGCAGAGACTGCCTCGTTGGTCGAGTGGTCGTAAGTGCAATTGTTGAGCAAGCTGTCCTGGTTTTGGTCTGTTCGGGAAAAGTGTTATTGGGTTTATTTCATCAAGAATATCTCAGTTTCGGAGTCTGTATTCGTGCCCGGTTAATGACAATAGGCTCGACCCCTATTACATGGGACTTAAACATAACTGGTGAAATGTGGGTGTACTATTAGGGACACCTCTGTCTAACCCTACTGGGATTATAGGCGTGATGTTATGATATTCTCTTTCCATGTTTTTAAAGACAGGCCTTTCGTTTGGCAATAGCAGTGCTTATAAATAAAAGGCTTTCTGAAGTCCATATGTCAAATTGCTTTAAAAGCAAATCTATCAACTGTTATGTTTTTATCATGGTTTTCTCCATAAACGATGTAGGTCACCCAAATTCCAAGAACGTAAAAATATTCAGATTTCAAAGTTTCTTCGTAAACCTTAATTGTAAAACGATGTAAGGTGCGTTACACTAAGTTACACTGCTGACAATTTACGCAACAAATAAGTGTAGCACCATGTTATATAAACATAGAATTCATTACAACTGGGATTTTACGTTCTTTGGGTAATTTGTGGACGCACCTCAATGGTTCGAAGATAATGACGAAATAGGAGTGCTGCATAGACGTTTTGGGTGTTGTGTAAACTGGCCTAGTAAATAAGTGAATCTTTAGAAAACTTAGTTTACAGAGGGGATCAGAGATAAAAAAACTAATTAGTCTGTCAGATAGATTTCCAAAAAAAATTGAACACATAATGTTTTCTTTTTTCATATAAACAAAAATGAAGATGATACAGTGCCTTTCGTAAACTCCTCGAAAACGTCACATGTCAGTACACTTTTTACCTACAAATGACGGGGGGGTTGTGACGTCATTTGTAGGTAAAACACTCATGATCTTAGACGCCTTTTAACTTCGTAAATTTTTATTGATTTGATAAAACACACGTATCCAATATTTTTTGATAATCTAACTGACGGACTAATTAAAATCATGTTTTTTGAACTCAGTTCGATCCCTATTCCCTAAAACCTGAGAGGAATGTGATTATTCAGGGGTCAAATTAAAAATCTAATATTCTACAATAACTAAATCATTGTTTCAGTAGGTATTATTCTTTTTTTTATGGTCATCTTTCTGTCTTTGTATGATGCGTGCCGTGGCGGCGGGTGCGCGGGGCTTTGGGTCGCGGGGCGGCGGTTGCGCGTTGCGGCGTGCATTCGTTGTTCCGTGATTCGAGGTCACGTGCATTCGTTGTTGCGGTGTGCGTCGCTGCGTGCTTTCGTGCCCACATTGTTCACGCAGGCGTGTAGTTCGGCGTAGTGGCTTTTGGAATGATGTATTGCACTCGTAGTTTTACGTAGTTTTGTTTTATGAATTGTTTTTATGACATTCAAAAGTGCCAGTAATGGTTTAATTGAAATAAATGCTTTGAGTTTGAGTTACTTGGTGTTGAAATCATCGTCATTTTTGATAGATTGATGAGGTGTCGGTACTGTCAAAACATCAGACATAGCAACGAAAAAAAAGTACTGAAACAATGATTTAGTTACTGGTAACTTGTAGGTATTTAAAAACTATGATATTTTTTAAGTCATTTTTACAAGCTTTTAGTTACATTCACCTGAAAAGTTATTGGTTGAATCGTTCTGTCGGTTAAGCTGACGTATAGTTCTGTGGGTGAATCGTTTGCGGGTCAATCGTTATATGGATGAAAAGTTAGGGGGTCAAAAATACTTTGGTTCATAGGACAGTCGACTGTGGACGAATCGTTTCAGTTTCACTACGAAATATAATCAGAATTGAGTAGTTGACAAAAATCTAATTAGTATATCAGATAGATTTCCTAAGAACACACACACGACAAGTAGGTACACGTAGACACGTATTTTTTCTTTTTGCACGGAAACAAACTCAAACTCAAACTCAAAGCATTTATTTCAATTAAACCTTTATAGGCACTTTTGAATGTCAGAAGAACAATTCATAAAAACAAAACTACGAGTGCAATACGTCATTCCGAAAGCCACCACGCCGAATCACACGCCGCCGAATGCCAGCAACAACGAGCACCGCGAGCACGAAAGCACGCAGCAACGCACACCGCTACAACGAATGCACGAGACATTAAATGAACAATAAATGAAGACGATACAGTGCTTCGACGTCACAGTTTTTTACATTTTTTATGATATCTCAGTAGCAGTCCTGGACTCTGGATCTGTGCCCGCCTGTAACAATAGGCTCACACCCTATTACAACAAACCTGGCAATACGTGGTTGTACTATAAGGTAGGGTCACCTGTGACTAACCCATCTTCTTCTTCTTCATATCGTGTGGGCAGTAAGGTCTGACGAACCCACACACCCTAGTGTCAGATTTTCTAAAGGGCCTCTGACATGGTTTGACGATCGCCATTTGGCAGCCGGGACCATCGGCTTAACGTGCCTTCCGAAGCATGGAATCAAAGAACCATTAAACCATCGAGAATTACAGGCGTGATATTAGGTTATATAGTAAATAAATTCGCTGACCACAAATAAATTTGGATGTGGGTAGTAGCGTTACGATTAATTTATTTCATGCTAAATGATATCATTTTCATTTAATTAACTAAGTCCACCATCATAATTATTCACGGATTAAATTGTTGCATTACAAGTAAATTTTTTTTCACACTAAATTAAATGATGATTTTTAAAGTTATAATAACCATGTCATCGTCACGCCATGTAGTCTACATCTATCACTAATTAATTTTACAGCATTGAAATTATTTATGAATGCTTTTCAGTCACTCTTTATGAGCTTAATTATTTTTAAATAACGTTAAGGTTGTCAGTTAAAAAAAATATCGATCGAATTGAGAACCTCCTCCTTTTGGGAAGTCGGCTAAAAATAGGCCAGCTTGTCATATTTTTGATTCTAGAATGCCAAATTTGTTGCGGCAGACCTCGCAGGAGATGGCCGAGCTGAAAAGAAACAAACGATCAGTGGTCCACATTGGTGGCTCGAAAGACGTGGAGGTCATGAGAGGCCTTTGTCCAGCAGTGGGATAACGCAGGCCTACAGTAACATTATCCCGATTGAAGGATCAAATTATGCGTATGAATTACAAATTGATCACTTTTGCAATAGTTAAATATTCGATCAGAAGTATGAACGTGGTCGAAACAACAAGAGCGCACGTAAGAATGTTTCTGTCAACTCTCATTTGGAAAAGGCGTATGTTTATATGAACTTAAAAACTTTCTTTTCTGAAGTAATGTAGGTACTTTACAACTTCACTAGTATTTACATCAGACATAACGTTTTTGCAGACTGCAGACACCTTATTTTAATTTTCTACGTAAAATAATAATAGAGACATAATTTAAGATGAAAATTTAAAAAAAATATATTAAACAAAATGCTAAAGATAATTAGACTTGGCACCAGTCTTGTTAAATTCAATCAATTTGATATAAGTAAAACGTACGTATAGTTTCCGTGGGATAATTGTAAAACTGAGTAATCCACGGACAGCAAAGAAAACCGCAGTCTAACCAGCATTTAATATAATTAGCATGTGATTTTTTAAGATGAACGTAGTCTTTATAAACCCCGCTTTTATCATTTTTATCAATGACATTAAATAAATAGATTTTATCCTAATTAGATCACCAACCATCATAGCACACTATTAATTTCCACACACAACACTGATTGAAACCGTAAAATATCTTTCTTGGAGCAAAATATGAGATCCAACTACATCGATCATCCCCCAAGCCTTACACCATCCCATGTAACCCCGCACATCGACAATAAAGCGTAAGATGTGACGCATTATGACCTCAAGTCTATTAGGTACGCAGAAGTACAGCCAGACAAAGCCGATTCACACGACCCGAGTACAGAAGCCACCGCACCAACGGACAGTCGTAAACGCGATACCAAACAAGCACCACGCACCATTGGCTGCTAAGAACCTCGCGCAACTAGGTCAAACAGACCAACCTACCATGGACTACCTTCCAAACAAAAACCCCATTATGTGGTTCCAAGTTATTCTGGTGCTTCTATCGTACTCTTCCGCCGAACCACAGTTGGATTTGCCGCCAATTTCAAGCACGCAGCGAAATTATGCCGGATATGGCTTCTCTAGCACACAGGGTTCTATAAATTCTCCTGGAAACCAGTACGACGTGAACAGGAATTTTCAGTATAGTTCTGCAAGACCTGTATCGTCCAGCCAATCTCCTGGAATATACCCTGTGTCTTCCACCCCCTACAGTATAAACCCCGATATAAGTAACAATGGTTACCCCAATAATTTTGGAAATAGTCGGAATCCAAGTTCTACGTCGAGGCCTTACGATGAAAGGAATCGAGATGACTCGATAGACATAAATAATGATCCAAATTTCAGAAGGAATGATCCGAATTTCGTTCGCAATGATCCTAATTATGTTGGAGCAAATCCTTACGATTTCAACAGGGGTGTTGATGGGAACGGTATTGATGATAGACTGCAGCACGTGAATCTGCAACAGATTCGGGACTTCTTGGCTCAGGCAGAAGATCAGGCGTCGAAGGAGTGCACAAACAATGTCGCAGCTCAGTGGAACTTTGAGACTGATGTCAACGATGGTACTCAGCATGCAGCGGTAAGTGTTTTATTTTCTATCTAATTTTGATCTTTTTTAAATAAGTCTTTTTCTGTCAGTTAACACTAAGCAGCAAGCTACTTTTGTATTTATGTCTAGCATGTAATATGTCTAACTGTTAGTCTGAACCTGTCGTAAAATGTTTTACGACAGTTCAGTATTGTTTTATATTTCTTATTCGACATGCGGTTTTTCTTTATTTTCTGTTTCTAGTTCATGTAACTATAAGATAAGCACAAACGCTTTGGTTAAGATACTGTTTGTACACGCTTGTGGCATACTTTTTTAACCGGCTTCAAAAAGGAGGAGGTTATCAATTCATCGGCGATTTTTTTTTAATTCAGAACAAGCGCTTTAATTCATTCCGCCAAAGACAGTTTGAATACTGTGTTTTAATAGCAGCTGATATGATGATTTTTTCGAATGAACAAGAGTAAGATTGTTGTGTAAGTTTTCTTCGTCCTTTAATTTCCTTTTCTTTTTATTTTATGATGTTTCCTTAGACATATTACAAATGCAATTTAATTCTGTACATTCATCCGGTCTGAGTGCATAAAACATGGAAACAAGTACATAATATTTAAATGGTCGGCCGACAACACTGATTACCGGCAAATGACTCTACTATCTGAGATTGTTATCAAATAAACAATGTGGTACCTACCGCTGTATTAAAATGACATGCAGCATTTTATAATACCTTGGGAACATGTTGTTTTGTTCATAATTATCGTGTTTAGGACTTACCTATACTAAATAATTCTCGGCGTTATTCAAAGTGTCAAAAATTGTTTCTATGGCAGTCTTCTTTCTCCCGATTAGAATCCTGTTGTGGGTTGTCCCTTTCGTTGTGACGATTATTTTTTTTTGTTTTTTGGAGGGTGTGTAATCATCAAATGACTCCTCCCGCTCTGGGCAGAGCGGCACGGAGTGTCAGACTCCTACTGACTAAAAACCATCCATGTTCCTTTTAAGCCCTTTGTGTCGAGGCCGCAGTACGGTGGATATCACGTTTATCAAAGGGCTAATAATGCTAATAAAATTGTGATTGTGTAAGCTACAACTTATAATCCAGATATTGAAAAGTCAGCAATGGGATGGTTTGGCCTGGAATGACACCACAAATACCATAGGTAAACCTAAATTAACTAATTATTTTTATTTGTCTCTCAAGACAAAGGCAAAATTAACTGTTCATTTTCGTGCCCTCGTGACCTCGACAGAAATAAATCAAATTTTCAAAAAATCCCAATTAAAGTCGTAGAATTTCTTATTTCACACATTCCCATAGGCGTTTATCTAGTGGAAAGTTTCCGGGTAGCGGTTCCCATAGTTCAACAATGTATGTGAGATCTACAGCCACGTTTCTATGGTGTGTCTTCACGGGTTTTTGTATTAGAGAGTGCTGTATTGTCTCTGTTGGATGTTATTACGTGGTAGCTGTTTTGCTCCATGTTATGGCCAGGTTTCTAGATGTCATGATTGATTATGATATTGTGTGTATTCATCAATTGTGCGAGAAGGAAATTGTATGAGGCTTTGAAATCATAGCACATTATGAGAATGTACGAGTAGGAACTGATGGACGCCATTGAAGGTAAAAGGAAGGATCAAAATTCTCAGTTCTGGTCCGGAATTAATGAAGAAATGAATATAAAGATAATTTGTATAGTCTAATCTAGTCTAAGTTTGTCATCTTTAATACTGGTACATCTTCAACGTTGGTTGCAGAATATAATTTACGCCGTTTATACCGTCTCTATCTTACGAGATTCCAGATCAACTGCAGACTACCTCATCAACATAGTCCCACGATGACGTTGTAAGATAGGAATCGTAGATGACATTTTAATTTTGCATCTTCTACTAAACACCTCTTTTCAGTTGGTCATCTTGGAATTGTTACTGTAGGTGCCTTTCTAGAGTATAACATGGCCGAGATATTTGTTTTTGACAAGTCGTTAATTTGCCACTCTATCCGTCACCACTTGTCTAGGTGCTATTATCAATAATTGTTTATATATATCGTCTGCGCCTTGCTGTAGTTTGTCTACAGCCCTACGAGCCGATTCATTATTGCTATCTATTGTAGCATTATTGTCCGGAATGAAACTTCCAATACCTTTACACATATCCAGCTAGCAAGCTACTTCCACAACAATGTCTTATGATCAAGATCTAATTATTATAGTATTTCTTATGGCACCTGTTCGTGGGAACTTTAAGCTATACATGTGGGTCGTGACTAGTTTCGATATGTACTTTTGTTTTGATGTTTTTTTGCATAAGTGACCTTATTACCGACGACACAAGGATAATAGGGTGATGACTAATTGTTTGTGGCTTGACCAGCATTTTTATTGTCTTTTGTTTTTCAATGGCCTTGATAGTGCTTGATTGATTGGTCCTGATTCCTGATAGCTTGGTAAGAATGTGTTTTGATGTAATCTCAGTAGATACCTTTAATTTTTGATAATTAGTACTATAACATACATACTGTAACATATAGTGTTCTCATCATCAAATTATAAAGTTTTATTAGATAGTGTTATTGCTCCCTTTAAAAGACAACTTTCTTTCTGTGTTCATAGTCTCAAAAGAATTGCCACCCTATTGGACTTTGCTACAATCGGAGAAACATAAGTTTTCATAGCTGGCCAGCAATTACAAACCGGACAAAAGTTACAAATAACATCAAAATCAACAATCTGTCACGTTCGACACCCATTGATTTTGGGCCACTAATATCCGCTCAACCCGCTTTATTGTATCAGAACAATGAAGCTATGGTGTCACCGTGATATCACCGATCATGGCCGCGTTTATTTGTTCTGTAATCTATTGAAATTTTATCCAAATTGTGGAAATGCACCGGAGATCCGCTGGCTTTAGAAATACCTAGCTGAAATTATTTCACTGTGTTTATAACAATGTAGTAATTGAACACAAAGAACAACACAAGAAGTAGACACAAAAAAAAGGTTGTTTTAATATTTTTTTTATGAGCCAGATGTTTCCCACTCCAGGGTAAAGGCCTCCCTTCCCTGTCTTTGGCTGTTTGCGCCCAATTCTTTTGATGAGAGCTGAAGCTCGTCACGCTATCTCCTTTTGGGCCTAGCGCGTTGCCATAACCTTTACCTTTTTATTGACAACATCCTATTAGAAAATAGCTGCCAAACGTGTGTAAAGTCCTTACATAATTATTGTACCGTATATCTATCTCCGGACCGTATTTCTTTCCCTTACTGTGTTAGGTTCAGTTTTTAGTCTAACCGGATTAATCTAGATGGTTACTGTGTGTGGTACCATACTATGTATCACTTGATCAACACGTGCCAACAATAATAATAACAACTGGCACAGGCAACATTAATTATCTGACCTTGTGAGGATAATTGATATTTACCAATTATCTGTTCCCATTAAAAACTGCGGATGCCATGATGAGTGTGAAAATTGTGGAGTTTTCTATGAAAGCTGAGGTGATGTTTAAATTCATCAGGATTTATTTATAAACACACATACATATAAACTCTTGAAATTTCGCCTTATAGGACTTGGTGGGGCAAGGCAAAATCCACTTGAAAATCAACCTGCAGTTTAAGATTTTTTTCCCAGAAACAACTATTTGTAGGCCATACAAATATTTGTTCCGAGCGGGGATCGATCCCGCGACACGCAGCGCAGCAGTCCATTGCTTGAGCCATTGCGCCAACCGTGCAGTCATTAAATTTAAAGCCATGCTCACTTTTCAGAGTTCCAAAATTTTCCATCTTTTATTAGACACAACGAAAAATCTTGTCTGTTCCATAGCCTATAAAAGTCTCTTGACCTAAAAGGCTCGTGATATCAGAACAATGAGATAATTCATTACTTCAAGGCTTCGTATTGTGTTTCAGCCATTAGAATGATTAAATATAGCTGGAGGAAAAGCTTATGGCCGTGTGTAATGGGTTTGTGACCATAATAATTACATTTGATGGCACTTGTGAGGTGGTTGCGAATGGGTTAAAAGTATGTGTGTGACTTTGTGCTTCCTGTAGGTTACTTTTGTTTTTTTTTGTATTTTATTTTTAGACTGCTGTCTATTATTGAGTGTATTAACTGGGTTGTGGAGGTCAACCGGTTGGATTGGAAGCCTACCCCAACATAGTTTGGAAAAGGCTACGCAGATTATGATTTTTAGACTACTGTGGCGGTCCCCAGAATAGGGTAGTTGACGTAAAAAATCTAATTAGTCCGTCAGATAGATTTTCAAAAAATATTGGTCACGTATTTTTTCTTTTTCACGTAAACAATAAATAAATGACGTCAGGCTTTTATTGGTATATGGATATTATTATAGGTTGGGTCAAAAAAATATCTTTTTCGCACGCAACAGGATGATAGAGATTTAGTATTGACCAAACTTGGACATTAACACAAATTAATGTTGTTTCATAGCCTAGAGCTCATTAAAAAGAGATTAAAATTTTAGTTCAGTTTTTTCATAATCTAACCCGATTCAGCCAGTCAATGACCAGCCTCTGAAATACCAACAAAAAGTATAACAATAGCTTCACTTTATTTTTTTGACAATTCAATAAATTCTCGAATTATAGTAATAAGGTTATCGATAAGAATTTCAGTGGAGCCTTGAAAGTTTTTCGTGTAAAAAAAACTAATTTTATTCACAATAGAAAATTTATAGGAAAAAGAATATTTATTGGATTTTGTAACTCATGATGTGAAGCACGTATAAATCGACGGAAAGGTTTATCAATGCCATGACGAAAAAAACGGGACATGGACGAATGCATTTGTTACTTTTAACCACCTTATGGTAAGAGAATTCTGAAATAAGTGCACACAGGGCCCGCATTCGGGGAACCGTTTATAATTATGTATGATATTAACTCCCCGTATGCTCTATACCGAACGAGTTAACGACCAATGAAATTGCGCCCTTATAAAGGTTATTCCCGGAAAAGCTAAGGACAGACCATTCTCTATCATCAAAAAAATTATGCTCAACAGCGTTTGAGTTATCATGCAACCAAAAATAGCAATTGGTCCATGTGGCCTATCTATTCTCATAGAAAGAAGCCTCTGTCTCGCTAGCTGGAACACCCGCCTATGCGTAATATCCACATGTTATGCATGGGTTTTGTAAAAGGCAACTAAAAGCTGAACCAAGACAAGAGCTTATCTACTTGTCGACTATGTTTTATAGGGAAGAGAGTAATAGAATAATGCCTTAAACGGACGGTTTTAAGGCAAAAAGTACAAAGAATTTAGCCTACCTTGCAAGTGGTGAAAACTATGCCACTGCTGATTTAAGGTCTGATTCATTTAGCATAGTGTGAATTGTAGTGACACATCCATTTTACAATACTATGTTAAATGTTCTAGTCTGTTAGCACTGGTATTGCAAAATTTTCATTCATACAGATTTTATCATAGATAAATCAAAGATAGTTTGGAGAAGATTTTCCGCAGGAAGCGTGAAGAAGTATTGTAGCAGCCTATAAAGAGTAAGATTGCACGGACCGGCCTTACTCAAGACGGACCTTTATAGAGTTATTTTTCAAAACGTAACTTCACCAGCTTTGTATTTCAACAAATATTAAAGAATTATCAAAAGAAAATGCTGAAACTTTACCAATATCAGTCTAACTCAAAATATGGAAGATCCATCTTTTTTAATAGCACTGCGATAGTGTCCATCTTTGTCAGCACTTTTCTCTAACTTCTATCAAGTCTAACCTATAACGTCCCTACAGCTAGCAACCAGGCCTCATTTCTGTGACAAGTAATTCAAGGCATAATTCCCTACACAGGGATTATTGCCCTTGAGACCCAGTACTTTAAAGCCTGTTAGCATGAACAAATTAAACATGTTCCAGTCTGGTGCCTATAACTACCAAGTTCCTCCGTGATGATTAGTATATGGAACTCTTAAAAATCACTTAGAGAAACAAGGACAAAAAGACAATATATTTCATGAACAATATGTAGTAGTATGTTATTATCTTCTATTTATCAATTGTTCTTCCGTATCTCCGCTGTGCTTAAATGTAAGGTAAAAATAATGTCAAATTAAATATTTCTGAAAGAATTTGATATCTATCTACCTTCACCTTGACTTGGAATCAGCAGTGTTCAGGGTCGAGAAGCTGTGACGTCACAATGCTCGGTTTTTTTTAACAATAATCAGAATTTTATGTGACCACGACTGCGGTGTTATGCTCCATTGAACTAGGTACAGATGAAACCAGAATTGTTACTGAGTTTGGTATTTTATCACCCATATTTTGTAGGCAGGTAAACTGAAAATGAGTTGTAATTTCATCTTTGAGGACTGTCTATTGTGATTCGAAGGGTAAATTTTCAGACCATTACGAATATAAGTTAAATATTTATATTGTGAACTAAATTGCAAACAATCAAAAGTGCCTTACTCTATCCAAACTATCCTGATTCATTAATAGTTTCCCTATAATCACAATATCTTTATAACATCTCTAACAAGACAATGTGCAGATCTGCTCGCATACCAATGACTTTTCTACTTCCAAGTACAACCATTTCTCACAACCCACACACGTAGTTCGCTAATTGATGACAAAAGACGATCCTGACCTTAC
Source organism: Diarsia rubi (assembly GCA_932274075.1). Classification (NCBI taxonomy): domain Eukaryota; kingdom Metazoa; phylum Arthropoda; class Insecta; order Lepidoptera; family Noctuidae; genus Diarsia; species Diarsia rubi. Next base: position 20,398,554 of record OW026417.1, read on the forward strand.
AATCCTCAAAACCACTTTACTAAATCACCACCAACACCAAACAGTCTCATCTAAACCTTATTGGAACAGGTTTAGGTCTACATTTCAGTCGAACGAGTGTAAATCTAAGGTGGTGTTAAAGTGCAAATGGATTGCATAGTGTTGTGCCAAATATTGAAGCAGCTTTGTGCGAGATAGTACATCTGTTTGTAAACTTGAACTAGTTTGGATATGAATGAGTTTTTTGTTGATTCGGTCTCTTAGCTTTTGTTAACTTCTATAGCGGTTGCATTGATTATGATGGATGTCCACTTCTTTAGATAACTTGTTTTGCGTCCTTTGTCGTCTGACTTTTAAGAAAATAATGAGTATTTTGTGTAGTTTGAAATACATCGAAACCGAAGAGTGATTCTTGAACTGTCCCCTCCCTGTCTGAATCCACTCTAACAAAAAACTAAATTAACTGAACCAAGTTATTATACCTACTGACAGTTTTACCCTGGCTATCCGAATAAAAACTTACATGGTTGTTTTGGAGAGACTACAGTATTCTTTTATTATCAAATATAATTTCCGTCCATTTTTGCTCCTAGTAAAAAAACAAATTGGTATATGTACAGTTAGAATATTGTGATACTGTTCACTAGATGGACAAATGGATCATCATCCATTCTTTTAATCGGTCACGATACAGGGAACTCCCAAAGAGGTCTCTCCAAGTCCTTCGTGGACCATGAAGGGGATAAATTTGTCACTTTTGCAAGTTCCTAAATAAATCCAAACAGAACCAAACGTCCGCAAATAATTAATTAACCCCATTATATAACACAAAATAAAACAAAGAAGCGATGAAGCTGAACTGCCGAAGATAAAGCTAAGACCTTACGGTAGCCACTTCAATGCCGTCACTATAATGAGACGTCTATTAATTCTCACACAAGTTAACGTGTGTCCATTGTCAATGATAGAGGACATTCCCATACCGCGGCGTTTCGCAACCAAAACGTGACGATGACTTCTGGTGGTTTTCGTTGAGGAAAAGGGTTGACGGAAATGCTTTTAATGTTTGTTCAGTTTAGGTATAGATGCAGTTAAATCATCACCTTATTGAGAGAGTTCTCAGTTTTACCTAGGTAAACTTTCTTTTTTTTTTTTTTTGGCGTGTGGAAAATCATCGAATAACCCCTCCCGCTCTTGGGCAGAGTGAAAGGGAGTGTCAGACTTCTACTGACTAAAAACCTCCCATATTCCTTCTTAGCCCTTTATGTCGACGCCGCGATAACTAGTGTACAACCCGCGGCCCCGACGGGTGTTGGCCCTTTCGGGCCCCTTCCATGAACTTCCCTTGAGTGGCATAAAAAGTCTGACACCAGGGTACGCAATAAGAATAAAGACGATTACCATATTGTCATCTATCACAGTTTGTCTCTGCATCATCCAAAGGTTCATCGCCACTGTCAAAAAAAAAATAACAAAACTAATTTATTCAAACTAGGCTGATATTCAGCACTTTTTGAACGTCAAAATTTACTTTACTTTACTTTACTTATTTACAAGAGACAGTACCCCAAAACGACCAACCTTTGACACTTCCTAGTGTTTTAGCTGGAAAGAAGAAGTGGCGGAACAAACTCCCCAGCAACACATCTGTCTGTTGTGTTGGTTAGAAGAACCAGACTCGATACTATACTAAGGTGCAAGTTAATGACTACAGACACAAATTTTAACCAATAATTAAAAAGTATAAAATAAAATATTAAAAAAGACATAACATGTACAGTGGTAGTTGTATTTAGGTACAGTTTGTATGTTTAAAGCATTTAATAAATAAAATGATGTTATAGTATTTTTTTTGTATGGATTGAATGTGTATCAGAACTCCACAACCCACTTACCAGGTAATACAACATCTGAAAACCAAGTTAAATATATTAGTCTAAATTATAGTAGAGGTTCTTCTAGGGCCTAGAGAAGTGGCAATCGCTTTCAAACCCATTTGTTGGTCTACAAAGAAAAATAATTGAAACATGTTATGCTATGACATAAGCTGTTTGATAGGGGCGGCCTTATTACCTTCAACCACACATGTGACACAAAATTAGACTCCGGACTGCGATTGAGAATATCCTGATTTTAAAAACTTAATAGGTTGAGTAAATCAGAGTAGAGTAGCCCTCATAAAATCTAATGTTGAAAGGGCCAGTGTTGAAATCTAAAAACAGAAACGTTACTGTGTGCTCTTGTTGAGGTACTACCTGTAGTACAGACTTATGTATAGTACCTACAAGTACTTTAATACGATTAAGTTAAGATCGTGACAAGGCAAAATGTGCGATAATAGGAATGAATAATTAACACATAAACATAGTCTCAAGTTCAAAACCAGTTTTATACCGTGGGAAACTGAATTTTGTTATTACTGGAGGTAAAGGTAATAAGTAGTTATTTGTTTGACTTGGCGAGTTTTCTCGTGGACTGATTGGAGTCAAGCTGTCAAGTTCGACCTTTTTAATTGCAGTAGGTTTCAATCTAGGTAGTCTTATCATAACGGTATTGGAGACTCTTGATTATTCCTTTCTTTAAAAATGGCTTGTGGCAGTATTCACCGTTTCATGATTGGTTAAGGTGTGTACTAACGTTGAATGTAACACTTTAAGGTAGTTATCAAAGAACACCATTACTGTCGTTTTTCCGGGACCTAGAGATCTGTCCCGTAGATTTATTAAATGTTAAATAAAACATATTTTACCCTGAACAAGCAAACATTTTCATGAAAATTATTTTCTTTGATATTTGGGAAAGGACAATAGCCTGCCTTACATGTGTAATTAAACTTACTCAGCGCCGTGGGAACTACCAACGCTAATATTACATTAAGATTAGCAATTAACATGAATCGAAGTAAAACCAAGCTTCTCTTCAAGTTTTATCTTTCATCAAAAACCTCAAGACGATCATTTTGGAATTCGCAAAAAAGTCTACTACTTAAGTTTGTCATTCTTTAAATCTTAGATTCATCATGATCAGCCTATATGTACCCACTACTTGGATACAGGCCACCTCCCTGAGAGAGAGATTGGGCTATAATAATGCACCACATAAGCCAGTGCGCGTTGCTAGATGTCACATGTCTTCCAATAAGGTATTTCACTACCTACAAAAATCGAATTAGTCCGTCTTATAGATTACCGAAAAATATTGGATACGTGTTTTTTGTTTTATCTTAAACATTGAAGAAAATAAAACGTGTCAAAGATCATGAGTGGGGGGCTTTTGGCGTCACTTTGTGGGTAAAAATGTACTAACCTTGTGACGTCACAAGACTTGACGCGACTTTTCGGAGCACTGTATCGTCTTCATCTTTTGTTTAAGTGAAGAAAGAAAAAATACGTGTCCATTAGTTTTTGAAAATCTATCTGACGGACTCATTAGATTTTTTTGGTGAACACCCTTCTTGGTTGTAAGACATTCCTCACGATGTTTTTTTTTCGTGTTATGAGAAATAAATTACTCTAAGTAATACGCCTGTTTAGTTACGAACACGCGACTTACTGTTCGTAAGTCGAGACCGCCACCACTAGGCCACCGCTACTCTCGCATCTTAAGACTAGTTTTACTCACAAATTACGGCTTCCGTAATGACTAGTCTCGCGAACCAAAAGTAAACAATTACATTTAAACAATTAATAATAAAAATCACCGAATAATTACAAACGATTACAAGCAGAACAAAACTTGAACTTGAGTCTATAATGCAGATAAGATCTCTAAAGTAAATCAAGGTTATCTAATGAATCGCTTTGTTAAGGGACTTATGACACTTGTTCGTTGTACAGTGGTACCTTGCATTACCTGACCCCACCACTTACACTTTTTTTTATAAACTAGGGGTCAGGTAATGCTGGACACTCAATTTTCTATGCTGTGGGCAAGGCCGCGTTATGAAACAGAGTTATTAGCAAGCAAATTTGCGAAATTTGAACTAAGGTCTTTAACTTGAGGGTCGACTGACTTATCTTTGCCCTGATTCTTCTAATAGGTTAATTTGGGTCGTGACTTGTATGTAAATATAGTCATTAACATACATTCTTAAAAATATATTTATGCATTTCCTATTGACAATTATGCAGAAATCAATACACCCTATCTATGGATGTTTCTCTAACACATCGCACAATCCTACAAGATTTTCTAACTGCCGCACTCAGAGAGCTTCAATGATTAAGTACTTAGGCCATCACTTAGTAAAGGTTTTGACAGTTTTGTCATACAAAAATGTGCCAAACCTAACGGATTAAGTAATCATTAAATATCTCTGACTACGGCAGTTAGACTGTCATTTTAAATTGTTAATTTTATTGTCATTTTTATAGAAAAGTCTTCTTACTTTCGGAAGTCGGTAACAAAAGAAGAAAATAAAACAAACAAGGTAGGTACCGGCTTCCAAAAGTAATTATTCACTTTTTAGTGTTGTTTTAAAAGATAGTTGTTTTTTTTTAATTACATGTGGTCTGGGTCGGAACTTATGCATTATTACTCTATCTTATTCGTACCCAATTTTGCGTTAATTTTGCACTTTTCTGGATTATTGCATTAAAGGTTTATCTGATGATTTAGTTTATTTATAAAATGTTATAAACTCACAGTCTGTTTTTACTGTCGGTACAAACAAAAAAAAGTGTGAACAAAACTTAACCCACGGTTTTAATTACACGATTATTTCTTAAAATTATTGTTAAATTGCTGTTCATCCGGCTTTTAAGTTATAATTATGATTCTTCTAACGAGTTATGTTGACCTGAGATCATATTTTTGACCCGTGACGAGTTTTGTGAGGCTCGTAGATACCCGTAACGTTGAGAAACCTCTTTGTGCAAATTCAATTTCTCACGTAATGGAGTTGAATAAAACAAAAAAAGGATTTGATGAAAAGGTCTTCGACCGTATCTTCATACAAACGATCGACACTAGTCGTCAAAATCATTTGAAAGTTATTTTTTTTTAAATCTGTAACAAGGTGACTGACTTAGGGGTCTTTTGGTCCCGTCGGGTCTGCGGGTTGTACACCAGTTACCGCGGCCTCGACATATAGGGCTAAGAAGGAAAATGGGTGGTTTTTAGTCAGTAGAAGTCTGACACTCTCTTTCGCTCTGCTCAAGAGCGGGAGGGGTTATTTGATGATTTTCTACCCGCCAAAAAAAGGGTCTTTTTGTGCGACGTACAAATTTAACTTCGATCACTTATTAGGACAAGACCTTCTGAGCTAATAGACATTTTGATTAGTCAATAGTTTGACGCGACGCGATAGTATAGGTAATTTAACAGACAGCCCAATCTTTAGGTTAAGCCGTGCTTGTCTAGGTTGGTCTGTGGATCCCTCTCTAGATCGACTCGGTGTGTAATTAATTACATACTTACCGAGTTTCTTTCGTCGACCACGGCTGTCATTTGCAGACCTTCGACAGCCGTAACAAGTAGCAGTAAGTAGCCTGAATGACTGACAACTAGCCTTACCAACCCCTTGTATAAAGGGTGTAAAAGTATCCTTAATGCAAACGTAGGGCACTTGTTCTCTCCACCACTGCGGTATTTTTTTTGTTCTAGACTATACCTAGGAACCCCCCCTAGTTACGGAGATATTGGGGGTCGATGTTCCAAATTTTGCACAGCTGTTTTTGTGAATACTAGTTTTTCAGGTTTTAACTTTACTTAAATTACCTCCGTGACCCGTTTACTATTCAAAGCATCCACTAGCACAATGTTTTAAGAGTGCTACATTGAGTTTCGCCGTAAATTGTGATTTTTGACCCAAATTTTTTTGCGGAGGGGTACTTAGTTTGGTGTACAGAATACTTGGTTGACGTTTGCGTGAAGGGTTCATTTACACCCTGTCTAAATCTAGTGTGTACTGGGTTTGAGAGGTCAGATAGGCTGTCGCTCCATGTAAAATACTGTATCCAGTTAGACTAGAAGCCCAACCAACATTGTTGGGAACAGGCTAAGCAGATGATGTTTACACTGACATAGTCAGGATAAAGACTCCATCATACACCATGATCGTCACGCCAATCATCTGAGAATCAAACTAGTCACCAGATCATTATATCACCTTATAACTATAACCAGCAACCAGCAACATATAGAGAGCAGCGGTGGCCCAGTGGTGTCGGCCCCGACTTACGAACAGTAGGTCGTGGGTCCGAATCCAGGCAGGCGCATTACTTTGTGTAATTTATTTCATTACCGCTGCTCTCAAAACGGTGAAGGAAAACATCGTGAGGAAACCGGCATGTCTTAGAATAAAAAAATCGAAGACATGTGACATCTACCAACCCGCACTGGGCACGCGTGGTGGATTATAGCCCATCCCTCTCCTAGAGAGGAGGCCTGAGTCCCTGCAGTGGGAACATTATAGGCTGATGATGATGATGATGATAACTATAACCATCAATTATTATGATAGCGACATTACTATGAATCATAACCACATAACACAGTACCATCACGCTAAGTCCACTGAGTCACCTGCAAAGTAATTGCTATAAAAAATAGGCTACACTTTATCATTGTTTTCTTGTTATCCGTCATTGTGGAATGACGTCAACTTTAATTGGAATTTTATAATTAACGTAGGTAATAAGAAGGTTGTCGGTTTTAGACAAACAAAAATGAAGTGTGTAATTATCTTCTACAATGATTTTTATTTGGGAAAATCATCTATTTGCAGACGCCATCACATCATATCCTGCTCTGTTGAACAAAATGTTTCAGTTATAAAGTTGAAAATTGATTGAAGAAAGCTTTTGTTTATGCAATAATGCCTCCCCCCTCCCAAAATAGCTACAATGTACATGCAGCATTCTGAGTAGCGCATAACAATATAAGCTGAAGGGCTTATTAATTTTTGCAGGGAAAAGGTCAGAAAAAAAAATTAAACTTTGATAACTCCGTTCATGAATAAGTAATGGAATTCAATATTCGCTGACAAGAATCACATCATCTAGGCCGGAATTTGGGATGTTCTATGATCTTAATGGAATTAGCGAAAAACTTTTTTCCAGAACCTTAAACAGACCTTAAACACCTTTTTTTTTTGGCGGGTGGAAAATCATCAAATAACCCCCTCGAGTGTCAGACTTCTACTGACTAAAAACCACCCATGTTCCTTCTTAGCCCTATATGTCGAGGCCGCGGTAACTGGTGTACAACCCGCAGCCCCGACGGGACCTTAAACACCTTGACATACCGTAAAAGGATGTCAGTAGTTCACACCGCTGCTTAGAATTCCACCATCACTCTTTCATGACAATAAAATTTTAACAAATACACCCATATGTATTTGTTTAAAATTAAAAAATGAATGGTGTTACAATATTTTGACAGGTTGCTAGAATGGAATACAAATCCATAAATTATGCAGATTTTCTCAAATAGTGTCTCCAAGTAGATAAATATAACACAAGGACTGCAAATAATATAACAACTGGGCAAATATGAGTGCTAGCGAAATTTCATGCGTAATGTAATATGTATGACTGCATAGAATTCCATAGCAGCGTAGCTTCTAAATGATCCGAAAGAAGTTTTCAAGTTGGCAGCTTTTGTATGGCTCGGCAGCTGGCTGGCTCGTTTTCATTTTGACAGCTATGTATTAGAAAGTTTGTAGTAGGTTGATGATTCTAGAAGATCTTGGTACTCTAACGGAATTAAATAAAAATTGAATTCAACTTGACATGACCCTTGTAACCCGTGAAGGCTATCATCATCATCATCATTTCAGCCAAAAGACGTCCACTGCTAATCACACATGCATATGCATGCACATGCATATGCATGTGTGATTAGCAGTGTACATGCATATGCATGCACATGCATGTGTGATTAGCACATGCTATCAACAGAGCACAAATCCAGATTCCGTGTTTGCTACCTAGTGGAAAAACACAATAACACAACCCAACTTGGGCATCAACCTAATGCTCAGCAGTAGACTTGTGACCACTACACCAATGGGGCAGTCATGTGACTCCAACTTTCTGGTTCAAAACTGCATTTTACCTCAAACCAGTTTTTCGACACCTTTCCGCATTTCTTCCGAAATACTTTTGAACATTAGTAGAGAGGTACGGAGCACTGTCACCATCCGCTTGGTGCAGTTCAACCGTGATTCAAGCTTTGCCGGGAGACTTATAAATCTGTTTTTATAACGCCGGATAACGCTTTTATGTCCTCATATGATGAAATAGGTGGCAAAATTTCTTAATTTGGATGTTCAATACTTTTGTATCGTCATCTTGTAGTGCTCTTGTATCGTCATCAGGGTATGTTTCTGCAGAGTTTGTTGCATAAAGATTTTGGTAGAAAGTCTCAACAATAAATTTAGTCTGACTTCGTTCTCATTATAATATTGCACTTGACATTATTCTGCCATTTTTCTTACAGTTGGATGCTCAGCAACGGTACACTCTGTTCCAACGTGGTCTGTGGGAGGCCGCTCAGCAGATACCACGCGGTGGTCTCCGGGACTTCGCCACGTTCAGGCAGTTGAGGCTGCTGTCTATCATTGGGCCGGCTGCGTTGCCTCCTGATCAGCTTGACAGAGTTAGTATCAAAACTAACAACATATTAAGCGTTGCGATGTAAATAAAAGAGAATCGTGCATAGATAATAAGAATGGTTTTCGACTTTTACCTGCATAACCCATTATTATTTTAAATTGCGTTTTGGTGAAGGAAAACATCATGAGAAAACCAGCACGTTTATTTTTTTCAGAGGCTGGGAATTTATGAAATGACTCCTTCCGCTCTGAGCGGAGTGGAGGGCAGTGTCAGACTTCTACTGACTAAAAACCACCCATGTTCCTTCTTAGCCCTTTGTGCCCAGAGACCCGGTATCTCTAACCAGTACGCTTGGAAGATATTTCTTGACGGCATGTAAAGTCCGAGGCCCAGATATAAAGTCCGAGTGAGATAAAAACTCTGACAACAGATTAGGCGCTAACCGATAAAGAACTGATTAATTGGAACTTTAACGCTCATGACAAAATATTAGTACAAGAAAAACTTCAGCTTATCCCTTTACCAGAAAAAGATGGATAGAATATAAAACATTTTTGTATTTCCAGTACAACCGCATCATCAACGACATGCTAGCGGTTTACAACACGGCCGAAATCTGCGCGTACAACGAGCCTTTCAAATGCGGTCTGCACCTGCAGCCCGAGCTCCAGTTCATCATGTCTCACTCCCGGGACTGGGACGAGCTGCAGCACATCTGGACCGAGTGGAGGAGGAATACCGGCAGGAGGATCCGGGACCTGTATGAGCAGCTTGTGGATTTGACCAATCAGGCGGCGAGGTTGAATAGTAAGTGGGATTGATTTAGTTTTTAGTCGGCGTCGGCACTAAAATAGACTTTAGTGTTATTGTTAAATTATCATTAATACTGTTAACGAGATAAGCATTAACCATGTTTACTATTGATCATGGAGCTTGCCGAAATATCGGTAATACAAAATAAATAGTAAATATGATAAATGTCCCGGTTTCAGTGTTAATGCTAATTTCAGTTACCTTAGTGTTAAATTAATTACTAGCTTATGTGTCTAATTGTGCATGTATGAAAAATATTTGTTGGTAGCTGCTGTTGTAATAGTTAATTTGTAACTATGATTATAGCTAGATGACCTGTAGAGAACCTGATCGCCTGTTATTTTCTAAAGAGACCAAGCAATAACCTGCTTACATGCAGTAGTGCGCTGTGCTCTTAGAAAACTAAAAGGCGTTAAACTCGTCCAAGTGTTGTGCGTGTTTAAACGATATTATAAATGTTTTGTCAGCAGTTTTTATATTTCGTGATAGGAAATAGGAAGTATTTGAAACATTCAATTTTATCGTCATCAAGATGCCGTTTTGTAAATCCAGATCACTACAATCGGATTTGTCTTTATTCAGTCACCATTCTTTACGGTTATTTGTGTTTTTCAGATTTCACAGACGCCTCAGCTTACTGGATGTTCCCTTACGAGACGAATAACATGAGGCAAGAGGTTGATGAAGTTTGGGAACAGGTAACAGAGCTTAATCTTACTTATTGATTTTCTATTCGTTAAAAAACTTAAGTAGGTACCTACCTACTAAGTAACTAATCCAGATTTAAGACTAAAATAGAAATAGACGCTTTTAGAATATAGACGCGGTTTCGGTATTGGTGTGAAAATACCGAATACTATTTCTTACTCATAGAAAACTATGCTGATCACCTACCTAAACCAACTATCTGCTACGACAAAGTCAAAAGCGCCGCTGTTGATTGCCAGCATTAACTGTTATTGCATTTTCAAAGGATTTCCCGGCAGAAGCCTGGACTGCTACTTTGAAATTCCTCGTAAATCTGTAGTCTATATTGGTGGTTATAAGTTTTAATAAAAATACAGGAATATCATTTGATATTGTTTGGAATTTTTGTCAGGTTAAGTGTCAATTCCAAAACAATACAAAGAGGTAAAGGGATTACAAGGGATAGGTTTTGAAAGAAATTAAAATTGTGTTTATTATTTTCTTTTGTATACTTACATCCGTCCTTAAATCTCCAGATCAAACCCCTCTACGAGCTGCTGCACGCGTACGTTCGCCGTCGTCTCCGCGAAGCCCATGGTCCCGAGCGCATCTCCCGTTCAGCCCCACTCCCTGCTCATATCCTCGGCGACATGTGGGGACAGAGCTGGTCGGGCATCGTGCCCGTCACCCTGCCTTATCCGGGCAAGACCCTGGTGGATGTTACGCCGGAGATGGTGCAGCAGGTAAAATGATAATATCTTGGAAACTAGGAAACTGTATTATGAGCTACATAACTATAGGTATTAAATTGTACACAATACTATAGGTAATTTAATTAACAATAACCTGAGTGCTAAGACCAATGTTTTACGATGATGCTAAGACCAAGGTTCTATAATGATTGTCGAGTAAAATGACAAAAGTTTAGCGGTAGTTTTATAGCTTTGCAAAAAAATTGTTGTCCGTCATAGTAACCGCTAATGGAACGTCACATTTTGTAGACTCTGAGGTGTTCAGGTGAAATAACACGTATTTTTCTGTATTTGCTATTGTTAAAACAACAACTACTCCAGCAAGCGTTGTGTTTGTGTATGACGCGTTGATAACGAGAGTTTTTTTCGATCCAACAAATCAACGTATTTATACAATTTTAAAATACCTCATACACAAGAGACTGTTAAGGCACCTGTATTAGTTTTCTTTAACATAACTTTAAATCAAGCTTTTCTCATTCCAGGGCTACAGTCCTCTAACAATCTTCCAACTGGCCGAAGAGTTCTTCGTGTCAATGAACATGTCAGCAATGCCGCAAGACTTCTGGGCTCTGAGCGCGCTGCAGCAGCCCACGGACAGACACATACACTGCCAGCCCTCGGCTTGGGACTTTTGCAACAGACATGACTACAGGTGAGATAGCACATTGCTTTTTGTAAAAATTTAAGAGCGCTTTTTTTTAGAAGGAACACGGTTGGTTTTTAGTCAGTAGAAGTCTGACACTCTCTACTGCTTTGCCCAGAGCGGGAGAAGTCATTTGATGATTTCTCACCCTTAAAAAAAGACTTTGTAACTGAATCGATCAGTAATATATATTTTTAACCTATCCACTGTTTTTTTTGGATTCTTGTGCAGATTGTATAATTTTCACTTGCAACAGAAAGACATCGGAAGAAACCAGCAAATAATATATTTATCAGTCAGAGACCCATCATGGGCGCAATAAAAACTCTGACACCAAGTTTGGCCTGGAACATGGGAACATTAGTCAGAAGTCTGACACTCCCTTCCGATCCACTCAGAGCAGTCATTTGATGAATTATCACAAAAAAAAATCCAGTTCCAGTCCAGGTCTCAATGTCCGGTTCTCTCCAACCAATCTACCAGAAACGATTCTAAGCGTTTCCAGCGCCAACATGCCCGACGAAATTGGATCAAGCACCTCATACCCAGCAGCCAGCAGTCAGCTAAAGAACTCCTTTCTCAATATTTCAGGATCAAAATGTGCACTCACGTTGACATGAAGGACCTTGTAACGGCTCACCACGAGATGGCGCACATCGAGTACTTCTTAGCATACAAGAATCTGCCCAAGGTGTTCCGTGATGGTGCCAACCCAGGTTAGTGTACAATAATTGAACTATTAACTGCTTCTACACAAGCAAACTTAAATTATGCTTGAGGTTGTGATGGAGTCATTCTTCTGAAAACATTGTTAAAAGACAAATAATTTACTAAACAAGGTCGACAATTAAAACTTTGGCAGTTTTGGGAATCGAAGCGTAGAATTGCGAATAAAGGAAATAAAATATCATTATTTTAAAATAGTTGGGTGAAATTAGGAAGGCGACGATCGACATTTTATATTGTATAGGATCCATATTGTTCAGCGAGTTAGTAATATTCATGTCACAGTAGGAATTATAATGAGTTGCTCATAATTTTTAAGGTTGTTGGAAGATTGAGCTAATTTATTGATCTGATACATTTTAAAGCGCGCTCGCTATTTTGAAAATTATAAATAGCAGAAGTTAGGCAAGCCAGAAAATCAAACCTGTATGGCGGGATAGTTTACTTAGAATTGATCAAATCACGAATACAATTATCTACAAGAAACTGTCTAAGTATGTCCATATTCTTCAGCACCGAAGCTTTTAGTTTACAGCACACGCCAATCAATATGTACACTTGCAATAATGTTAGGTATAGGGAAAACCAATGTCTTGTACACAGTGGCTTGTGCCTGCTTTCTCTTGCTAATCTGGCAACATTTTCATAAAACATTAAGATTGCAACATGTGAAAACAGTTAATTGAACTTTACTTGCACTTTTGTAGTAAGTATTTAATCTAAATATTAACCTACCTAATGTCTATTTACTGTCTGCCGGTGCGTCGGGATGTTCGAAAGAGATACCACGACCTCGGACATAAAGGGCTAAGAAGGAACATGGGTGATTTTTAGCCAGTACAAGTCTGAACCTCCCTTCCGCTCCGCCCAGAGCACCTTAGGAGGGTGACCAACCAAAAAAAAGGTCTATTGTGGTTACTTTTTAATATCATAACCATGCTTTTGAAAAATTTGAACATCAGCCCGGAGTTAGTTTAAGTTTAACGGGGCTTTTATCCGCACTTCACTTCTTCGTGCACTCTTGATTGGACAGCCCGGAGGATCAGTCCGGAGTTAGCGGATATAGTATCTTTGCATAGTGTGCTCACCATTGTATCAGACACGTCCAGGCCTTGATAATATCTTCTATGTTAAACAGCTATAAAACGTCATCATCTCAAATTAGATAAGTGCGTATTTATGCAGGATAGTATTACATATGTTGGTTTTGATATTGATAACGCCTCCCAAAGTGGTGGGCTACTGGCTGCTAGGATGTTCCGGAATGGTGTTCACCGTGGTCCTAGGTATTTTAGCGGGTTATCTTGTACTACTGTATAGTATTTACTATCTTATTAATGTGGGCTATCTACCTAGCGTTTACTCAACAATGTAAGGATCAGCCTCCAGTCTAAATTAATGTAGTTGAATACCAGTACGGTAGACTTATTTTATACGTAACATAACGCCAGTAATCTCAAAAGTGCTTGGCAGACGTGCACCTAATATTACAACGGCATTTCACCAGTTAGGCCATCAACCGGGCACATATCCATAGACACCGTGAGTGCTACTAAGAAACTCCTAATGAAAAACTCAATAACACTTTGCCTGATCTGGGTAACGGGCCCAGGATCCAGGATCAGCAGTCTGCTTTCAACCACTAGACCAACAAACAGCTATTTAGTTTTTTCATCAAATAAAAACAAAAACAAATTAAAACAACAACAATCTACCATCATTTAATTCTCTATAACAACACACTAACACCATATCACTAGAATCAAGAAAACACTCAACAACGCCATCTGTGGGTAGATCTGCTCAACTCCGGAGTTGCAGAGGTCTGTGTTGCAAGTGCAATAGGTTACGAACACATCACCGTTGCCGGAGACACGTCGGCAGTGCGGCATACTCACACCGTCTTCAGCTAGGTAGCCGCATTGACGTACCACTCGGACTTTGCCGTAGACTGTGAAGAAAAATCTTATTTGTATTACGACGTCCTTGAAGCTAACCGAATAGTGGCTTGGGTTAGGCTAAGGGCCGTCAAAGCGACCTGAGTACGGGAGATACGGTACCTAGAAATATGATGGAACAAGAGAGAGGCCTTTATCCAGCAATGGATGAATCTGAGCAGAATTTGATGATGATGTAGTGATATTATTCCTTTTTTTGTGTCGATGAAGACATGACATTTATATCAGCTGGGCCTTGATTAGCATCAGATTCGTTCAAAAGTGCACACAACACACACAACAAAATTATTTCCTACTGCTCCGCTATTCTTTTCTGATTAATTTCGTTGCGGGATTCAAGACAGTCAAATCGTTTCTCTGGGTCTTCGTAGAGCTTTATTGTCGCGGTGATGTTCTGGTAGTCGCCACTGTTGATTCTAGCTTTCTGGATTTACATTGGGTTGGGAATAGTGTGGCGGGCTAATCCCAAAAACAATACTCACAAAACAGAGACTCTTACAAGAGCTTCTGCAATCCTAAGGATGAAATGTGGTCTTCTAATAGTAAGTACTGAAATCCTTAATGTCAACCTTAGCTAGATCTCTGCCATAGCTGATCGACGCAGTATTGTTGTCGACGAACATTGACCGCAATACTGCAGGATAGCATCAAATGTTGATAATCTATACACTCTAATTTATTGACATAAGTGATCTCCTTACGCGTAGCAACTAACTGCCATTTTTTAATTGTTAATGCCGTCTCTCCTCACTGAACGGATGCACCAAAAAAATGTTAAAGTACTTATATAAGTGGAAACTCACTCTCCATTTTGATAGATCGACAGTAAGAAGGCTCGATAGGCTCCAAATGCTCTGGAGGGTCCCTCAAGGAGCAGTTGACGATGCCCAAACTAAAAGAGTCGAACTCCACTCCACAGCGAGGGTCAAACGCGCTGTTGCAGTCATAGCATAGGATTGAAGAGGCTGGAATCAAAGAAGTGATTTATAGAACTCAAGTGATGCCGATTTAGGCTTCCTAGAACCCAAAATGGCAACACGGGCACATAAACCCAAAGACAGATGATGATTATGATTGTCATCATAGGTCAACACGTAAAGAGTATTTCTGCAAGCAAGCCACATGTTTTATGCATAGATGTCGATAAAATTATGTCAGGTTTGAAACCTATGACTTTGTATTCAAGAATCCCGCTGACTACCTAAATATTTCATAGAGAACAAACATAAAAGGCTTCAACTGGTATTTGATATAAAAATTACTTTCTACTTTCAGTATAATTTGAGTCAAGTTCAACCATTTGCGGTCAGTAATCCAATATCGACGTACATTGTACGGTTTCACATGTCGGGTGACCGTTGCGACCTACATAGCAATCAATGGATTTGGGACAACCCCATGCGAGGATAAAACTGCAATATGAATGTCTCCTAAATGTATTTTAACAGAGTTCTTAAGAGTCTGATCCAAAGGAATTGTCTTTATTCCTCTATAATAATATACTTCTATCTCGTGTGGTTTACCTAACCTAGTGTTTTTTTTGTCACTCATGGACCTCTGACTCTGGCTTTCCTCTACTAGACTAGATGGACTACCAAATTAACAAGAAATAATGTTTAGATATGGTACAAGATATTTTCATTCAGAAAGGTCAATCAAAGTTTGCCCTGGAGAGGACATCTGAAAACTAATGAGATCTAAAGATTCATCTTGTCTATTAAAGAAAATGTATCAGGATGACGTTGATGTGACCTCATTATTGTGTTAAAAGATCAACATATTCTTTTACATTATACTTTACTACTTTATACCGTAACAACAAAAGCAAAAGTAACAACAAAAGCAAAAAACTGTAAAAATAAAAAGTATCACATCCTACTGTGGCAACAGTATAAGACGTGTATGTCACCAAACTTTAAACCTTCCATTAAAACCCGGGAGACATCAGTATGATCTAATTACAAAAAAGGATAATAGTGACTCACCATATTGAAAACAATACGACAAACAGACTAATAAAGACACAACAGATTTAGACAAAGACTTCATCACTGAACCCTGTGAAAACCGAGCACTTGTAATGGCGGAAGGGAACTGAATTACATTTCTATGACGCCACATAATTAGATTAGTGTTAGCTGGACGACAGTATTTTATTCGACCAAATAACAACATACAGTTCATATAAATCTATAGGTAGATCTTCATAATTATAATGCCTTTATTTCTGGAAGATTATAGGCATGACATTATAATATGCTGGGGGTTAGTTATGGGTGTAAGTTCTTTACAGGCAGAAACTGTAACATTTGCTAACCACACAATTGGGTTCCATGCGTAGTTGTAATATTAGTAAATTAGTTTAAGGACCGAGTTGTAGACGATTTGCTCGTTATCTACGGAAATACTGTGTTTCCCATGAGCCAATAGAGGTTGCAGAACATAGGGTTTATTTCCTTCCTTTTTTGTTAAATGCCCTTCATGTTACCTATGCGCCTTCATGTTAGGCGCTTATCTAAATAGAAGCAATATTAACTTAACTATACATTACAATACAATGCTTTTTATTATCGTTTCTTACATCGCCTCCAAAGATGTTACATCCTATTATTTAATCCTAACGTTTATCCAACACAAAATCGTTACAATAGTTAAATAACAAACGCGACTGCGTTACATATTACATAATAATTAAATCTAAACTGTAGTTACGACGACGCCAAATGTGGCACACAGCGTGTTGGGAAATTGTATGAATAGACGCAAAATTGTAACACGTACGCCCGGTTAGGATGGATCTCGAGAAACTTACGACGTATGTACGAGGCAAGAATACACTTATTTTCTAAAGCACGTAATGAGGGCTGGCTCGTGGCAATAAAATGATAACAGCCGCACGAGGCCGACTTTTAGTTTAAGCTGTGCTTGCTGAGGTTACGCTGTTGTCGGGTCACCATACATACCGAGTTTTCGTAGTGCCTTGGAAAACTCGTTGGCCATTGGTCCAGGCTGTCAATAGGAGAGCTTTTTTTGTTACGAGTAGTAAGAAGCCAAAAGTCTGACATCCAGTCATACCAAGGGGTATCATATTACCCAGTTTCTGGGTTGTGGAAGTCAGATAGGCTATCAATTCATGTAAATTACGGGTAGCTTAGCTTTATTCAGTTACTCTGGAAGCCGATTCCAACATGGTTCGGGAAAAGGGTAGGCCGATGATATTTTTCTTTTATAAAAAACGTTGCCCCACACTAGGATTTCTCTTGACTCGTGGGTGCGTTTACAAACATTTAAACTCACATACACAAATACCCATACCCGGACAACTATCTGTAGGTCATACAAATATTTGTTCTGTGCGGGGATCGAACCCGCGACACGCAGCGCAGCAGTCCATTGCTTGAGCCACTGCGCCAACCGTGTCGTCGTGTTAATTATAATAAGGTTAAATATCTTCATTTGTTGGTTTGATGTTTCTGCAATATTTCATCGCCATTGTCATAAATAAGCATTCACTTATTAAAATGTACATTTTAGGAAGGACGAACTAGAGAAGAATATGATTAACAAATGTTTGAGATGTAGTGAATGTGAGACTGGTGGATTCTTCTCTTGACTTGCCTTAAAATAATGATGGACTAATCTATTCTCGGCCCAGTAACCTAACCTAACAACAAACAACGACAGTGAGCTTTATCTTGATTTTTTGAATGTTGCCTTGCATATTTATAGTTTCATTTCAATATTCGGAATGTTTCCAAGTTTAGTGTGATTTCACCTACGATTTAAATTATGACAATCGCATTAGATTTCTGTGATATAATTCTCCCCGAAGCATTTAAATGTGTTGTAAAGATATACAATTAATTCTACGTGAACATAATCCAAAACAGAAATAAAATAATTGAAAGCAATGTTAAACATAACATAAAACTGCACATTAAACAGTCGCGCGCGCCGTAGGAAATTCACGGAAATTAATACTAACGATTACGGAGCTCCGTTACGCAACTCACGCGCATCTCAGCGCGTGCGGCCACTACAACAGAAGCTTAGAGAATGGAAGAGGCAAGAACGTACAACAAAATAATTGTAATTTTTTTTTGTAATATATATTTGGCCTTGACAGAAGTGTGGTCAACGATGGAACGAAAGGCTGAAACTCGCGACTAAATTGATTGGGGTCGTCGTATGAACTTGAAATGACCTAATAGGGTATTTCACAAAAAAAAAACTAATAAGTCCGTCTGTTTGATTATCAAAAAATATTGGATACGTGTTTTTTATTTTATCAAATTAACAAAAAATTACGAAAATAAAGCAGGTTGTGTTTGGGCGTGTGAAAAATTAATGGTAGTAGCATAGATATAAACGATAATAAAAGGAAAACTTAATAGTTTTGCAGCCGTTGGCCGGTTTTTTACTTTATTTGTGTAATATAAACTTTATTTCTTCTTCTTGCAAAAATATTTACACCTGCGTTTAGGGCATAGCAGACAAACAAACTGACTTGCACATTTTACAAGTATCAGTTAGAATTTTAAATTAATATTCTGCCACTTCTAGCTTCATAGGTGTCCATGTATCTTCAAATACTTGTATTTTTTTCTTACATCTAACTGCGCGAGCGCTCATCGAGTTCAAGTTCGAGCTGCGCCAGATTCGTTTGTATGAAATATGAAATGTCACGGTTCCGTATTTATTATGACTACAGTTTTCCATAGAAAAACACTGATTTATATTCAAATAAAGGTGATTCGTCACCTTTGGGTCTTTTGAATTGGTAGTATAGATAATAGAATTTTATTTATTTATTATTGGGATGTCAAATATATTTATCGTAAATAACGTATAGGTGTCAATACAAGTTCCTTTTATTACAAGATACATTTGTGTTGCTTCTATTATTGTAAAAGGCTCAAGCCTTTGCCTGCTTTAGCCTGCATCATGAAAATTCATAATCTTTCTGCGAATATTCATATCTATGGAATATTCCCGAAAAATCATTTTTTTAATTATTCAAAGTTTACGCACTTTGAATAATTTAAAAAATGATTTTAGAACTAAACAGTAGTTAAAAAACTAAAAAATCTGACTGAAAAAACTGTAAAGCAAAAACAAACAAGCAAGCACATTTTAAAATAAACAAAACTAGGAAGCAGGCGGGGTCCATTCTATTTTCATTTCACATTTAAATGAACCCCGTCTGCTTCCAAGTTTTGTTTAATTTAAAATGTGTTTGTTATTTGCTTTACAGTTTTTTCAGTGGGGTTTTTTAGTTTTTCAACCATTTTTTTTTTATTTCCAACTTTTTAGTTCGTTCTTTCGTTGGTCGCGTAAAATTCTTCGCAGATGATTTAACTTTTGTCTTTGTTTATAGGATTTGTGACTTTGAATTCATTTTAAACATATAAGTGTCATTATATTTTTGTAACTCGTTTAAAAACCCATCATTTTGATACCCTACTCGATGTCAATGAAATCCGCGATATGATCCTCAAAATCCGCAATTTTTCTTTGTTTTTTAATTTTAATGTAGCCAGTGACACTCGCGCCATGAAGACGAATCTAACAACGTATATTTTATTTTATCCCTTCATCCGTTTAGGAGTTATGAGGGAACAAAGAAACAGACATACATACATACATACACGCTAAACACATAACCCTAATTTTGGGCTTCGCCGCAGTCGGGTAAAAAAACAACATTCAATGACTTTTAAGGAAACAACTAGAAAGTAGAAAGTGTGATACGAATACATTTTTTTTCGTAGTTAACATAAAAATTACATAAGGCTTTAACAATTTTGTAAGCTCGAGACTAGAGACTAAGTAACTGTATTTTTATCAAAACTTTGTTTAACGCCTATCGATTAATATTACCTAAGATGGCTCGTATATAGAAACCGGTGAATTATGCTTTAATTACGGTCATCAGTTTCAAATTATGTAAATTAAAAAAACATATACATAAATAAACTTTAAACGAACCGGAACGTACATATTTTTAAAACAAAAAAGTTTGTTTGTAGATCTGTCCATGTTTATTATTTTTTGTGTTGCACTAATAAGTTTAATTATTTTGTTCGAAGACGTACGAACGACGAACGACGAACGAAGAACGACGTACGTTCGAAGTACGTTTCAAAAAAATGTACGCTCGCAATCTTGATACACATCTCGATTTTTTTTATGATAAATTAATTGATTTATCACATGGAATACAAAACACTGAAAACTGGATATATTTACATTTTTTACATAATAACACTTTGATTTAATAACCACTTACTTTTGTGATCTTCGATTAATTTTAAGATTATTTTGTACTTACTATAAAGTCTATAAAAACAGACAGTTTAAATAAAGAAAGCAGAGTCGTTAGTTAAACCTAGTCACCGATACAACCAATACTGGATTTTATTTCCGCCATTTTGTTGCGCTCGAGTTTATCAATCGGGAGCAGGTTAACATCCGCGTGCGCAGCTTTCACCCAAGCCTGCGCCTGCGCCTGTGTGCTTGCATCTCTTTGTTATTCAAGACGTTATTGATTAGTTTACGTTTTTGATTATTGGGGATAAATTGTTGCATAAATTAAGATAAAAAAAAAATATAAATGATGTTTATTTTGCAAATCAGTTTTACAAACACTTATACAAGTCACTTTTTTTTAAACAAGATGGGGCCGGTTTTTCGTACCTGTCTACTCTAAAAAGAAACATTCGAAATTAACTCAGAAGTAGTCTCTTTTTAGGTCCAGACCTAAGCTTGGTATACGCACATGAGCACTATGCAGATTAGTGTCTGAGATGTATTACATTAGACTAAATTGACCAGTAGGCGTCTCTTCCGATCTCGTAAACCAGAGGTACGTAGCGGGAGGAACTGGGCAAAATCAGCAATCAGCTGTCTCCATTAGCCCTGGATCAATGAAAGGGTAATTTCTATTAGCTTTTGCTCAGTAGTATAATGGAGGAGATCAATAGCTAAGATCTAAGTTATTTGGCTAAATATGAAATTAAAAAATAAAAGAAGTAAAGTTTTAGAGATATAGACGTATCTTAATGTATGGCTTTCTGTTGGTCTATTTTTACTATCCAGATTAATTTTCCAAAAAAAAATAACCAGATAAAACCAGAAAACCAGACACAGAAAAAAAACACAAAAAACAATCAAAAAAACCAAGCAATCAAAAAAACAAACAATCACCAACAAAAAACAATCACAGACACCATCACAAACATCACTATCAATCACACACACCACATCACACCCACAGACAGACACACACACACACACACACACACACACACACACACAACACACACATCACACACAACACACACACACACACACCACCACATCATCATCAATCTTAAAAATAACCAGATACTCAGTTAGACACAATACACACACAAAAACATTACATCCATTCAGGTTTTTTTAGGATGAGATATGGAAAAATTAATCCAAATCTTACAAAAACAGCAAAAGACTAACAAGGACATCTTCTATCCGTAACCAGATAAGTTACAAAACAGTACCCGTATTACACAACCTCTCTTCATTACTCAGTCGGAAGTCACCCATATTGGGACGCAGGCGCACCTCGCATGCTGATCGCACAGATACTAGAGCACATTGTTTGTGCGCATGCGTGAGATTTTTAGCTGTTTTGTATCGCTTTGATGCTTTGGATTAAGTAAGTGGCGTCAGTCGGTTGTTTTTTTTTTGTAGTACCTACATGTATTACTGATTACTGGTAACTGGGTTGTGGAGATCAGATAGGCAGTCGTTCCATGTAAATAATGGTATTCAAGTGTATCTTTTTTTTTTGGCGGGTGGAAAATCATCAAATAACCCCTCCCGCTCTTGGGCAGACTGAAAGGGAGTGTTAGACTTCTGCTGACTAAAAACCACCCATATTCCTTCTTAGCCCTATATGTCGAGGGCGCGGTAACTTATGAACAATCCGTAGTACCGACGGGCGTCGGCCCTTGCGGGCCCCGCCCATGTTGCTGACATCTCTTTGAGGCGCGTGTGGAACACGAACGTGCCGTCGACACGGCCTGTCGTCGTCCTAATATGCACGGACGGCGAGCTAGCCCATTACTAACCGTCTACGGTGGCTAGAAGCCATATTTAGCTGTATCTGCTGTTAGATTGGAAGCCGAATCCAACATAGTTGGGATAAGGCTAGGCAGATGATGATGATGACTCGTACTATAACGTAATTTGATCACCTTCCAGAGTGTGTGAGCATTGTTTTTGGCTTCAATAAAATAATAACTGTTTGAGTAAATAATTTTATAAATCAAACTAAAAAGTAACAATTTTCATGATTTTTCACTGCAACTTTTTTTGTTACTCAAACTCACTATTTGTGAGCCCAACAGGGTCGCCCCGAAAGGCTACGACTTGCACAATTGGGATGTTTACTGACTTAAAAAAAAATGATTTTAGTTAGTCCGTCTGTTAGATTATCGAAAAATATTGGATACGTATTTTTTGTTTTATCAAATCAATAAAAAATAAAAAGATAAAACGCGTCAAAGATTTCAGAGGGGGGTTGTGACGTTCTTCAAAAAAAGAATGTCATACTAATGTTTTAGAAAATGACGTCACACGAGTTTTCAAAGCACAGTATCGTCTTCATCGTTTGTTTACGTAAAAAAAGAAAAAATACGTGTCCAATATTTTTTGGAAATCTGTCTGAAGGACTAATAAGATTTTTTTTGCTAACTGCCCTATTAGACTAACCTAATAAATAAGTACGCTTCTGTTTTAGCCCTTGAAGATTAAGTCTAATTCGAATATGTCCATACCTTGTCATAGAAAAGGCGACCGATTGCCATATAAAAGACTTAAACTTTCCAAAAAACTTTAAAAGCTACTCGGAAACACATGTTTTTGAAATTCTCGATCTTTCTAAATCATGAGAGAACACACCTATTTGTAACAAGGGCCAGTTCCAGAACAGCATTCCGTTCTAAGTACACAGTTATATAACATTATTGACACATTAATCAAGCCGTATAAGGTAGCAGGAATCTATGATATTTTGTAGGAACTATTCCGGTCTACTCGTGTAACAGTATCACTTTCCCTTCGAGGTTCTATTTCCTGTTTATATTCTGATATGTAGGTATATTGAATATCTGGCGTAGTTTATTTTGTATGTAAATTACTAGTAAATTGATTACAGATTGTTGTGTGTTTTAGAAAAAGGCCGACACTGATTTGGCGTAGAATTATAAATCTGTCTAGGTCTGTGCATTAAAAAATTAAATAACATCATCACTACAATCTCAGACCAAACAAAAAGAAATATTATAATATCGAAAAATATTGGATACATATTTTTTGTTTAATCAAATCAATAAAAATTGACGAAGATAAAACGTGTTAAAGATTTGAGTGGGGGGTTGTGACGTCACTGACCGCTAAAGAATGTCATTCTAATGTCTCAGAAAATAACTTCACACGAGTTTTCAAAGCACTGTATCGTCTTCATTGTTTGTATACGTGAAAAAAAAAAAATGTGTGCAATATTTTTTGGAAATCTATCTGACGGACTAATTAGATTTTTTTTGTTAACTACCCAATTGCACAGCAGTTGTGCTTGCAAACACTAGACCAACGACGGCACTCTAGTACAGTTCATTGTCGACTGAATAAAATCTGCCAAATTACCCATTACAAGCTGTCCAAAAATAAACTCTGGCCACACTGAGAATATACGAGAGATTAGACGATTGTTTGTTTTATCATTCTCGCCAGTTTAAACACCTCCGTACACATTCGTATCCGGCATGGATATGCTTCAGTTTCGATAAAGCTTTAATTATGTCCACTATGACTGAAGCAGCAAATCAATCAATGCCCATTCTATTCCCAAGGCCTTCTTTGACCATATTGGAACAAAATAGAATCCAAATATTCCTTTCCCAAAAAATAGCCCGTAACTTTAATTACTTGTCCATACATTTTCAAGTTACGAGCTTCCATACATACATTGTTTCGCCACAAACGTATTGTTGAATCGGCCAAATTGCAGAAACGGCGAGATACCATTGTTTCATCACAGATCTTTGTTGCTCAAATTATCGGAAACGTCTGCAACGATCAGATAATTGTGAAAATCGTATCTTCACGGTGTTGGGCCGAGGAAAGTAACGCACTAGTTAGAGAAGTAATTGGGAATTTCTATTTTTGAGGAAAAAGGGTTCTGACTTCAGAAATGACAAACATAATATAATAATCATAATGTCATGTAATTGATAATAATCACACTTTCGTCTTCATGGCCCAGTCAACTTTCGGTACGGTAATGGTTGACAAATTTCAAAGACAGTCGAGTACGCACAGATGGCATTACGAAAGTTTATTATTTCTTACCTCTCGCCTAATCTCAAGTGACATATTGTGTCTTATGTCAGCGACTATGGAACAATTAATAATGATATAAATTATTTAGAGCGTGCTACAAGTTACCGTGGCGCGAATGAAACCAGTGACTATGATGACAATATACTAACATTCATCTGTCACGCCTTATGCTGTTTAACTCACGTTAAAACGTTCTGGCCAGCTCGTCTTTGTTCGTGAATTAAGTAACATTGCTATATCTCTCGCAATATGAACGAGTAGAACTGATATTAGTCTCCTAAGATTTGAAAATCATTTATACCCTTAGCATTAACAATAACTGTATTGTCTTGCTCCTTCATATCCTTCCGATGTCTCTCTTACTGCCGCACTCAGAGTGCTTTAATGATTACTTAGGCCATCAGTAAGTAAAGGTTTTGACAGTTTTGTCATACAAAAGTATGTCAAATCTTTACTAAGTGAAGGCTTAAGTAATTATTAAATATCTCTGAGTACCGCAGTTATTACTTAAGGTTGGTTCTTAGCGAGGTGGAACATCAGCAGCATTCGTGAAACATGTCCATTCAATATTGTTTATACACCAGATTTTTTCTGCTGTTAATAAATCAAAATCTTATTTATTCTCCAACAGGTTTCCACGAAGCCATCGGGGAGACGATTGCCCTATCCGTATCCTCGCCTCGCCACCTTCAAACCCTGGGCCTAGTCCAGAGGTCTGTGGACGACACAGCCCACGACATCAACTACCTCTTCACCCAGGCCATGGACAAACTGGCCTTCCTACCGTTCGCTCTGGTGATGGACAAGTGGCGGTGGGATGTGTTCACTGGAGACGTCAGGAAAGAACAGTATAATTGTCATTGGTGGAGACTCAGGTTGGTAACTTTGAGAGTTTTAAGAACTTATTATTCAAATACAAATGTTTAAGGAGGAACAGTAGGTAACCCAATGAAAAACCGTGAATTTTACTTTGTGTACAATAGATACTTGTGATATTTTTCAAACAGCATTAGACGCACGTGGTGGAGTTTGGCATCAGTAAGGGCATTAGTAAGGGGGGCAAAAATATAGTAATTTTGGAGCCAAGAAAATGGCTGATGTGTTCGATGATGTCTTCGAGGATGTCCTTTGGCAGATTTAATTTTGACATTACTTAGCAGTAAACCTTAAAACCATGTAAGAATGATAACCACAAATTATTCAGGGATTAAAACTATTACAAATACCTGAAAAAAAAACGGTTCCTGCAAAATTAATCGATATTATTTCACAATGCAATCAGATCTGCACATTCCATAACATATAATGAGCAGTAAGATCGTACGCAAGTAACCGCTGCTCATCGGCTGCAGTTGAGTAACGGTCACCCTCAGCTGGTTGTTGCAACACCAGTGGTTATCTTGACTATCTTCATAGAATATTATGTAGTAGCTAGTGTAGGTACTGAGGCATTCCGAAACTAGTGATCTAGATTTTGTTGCAGTGGGAAAAACGAATTCAGACTGTAGCCAAGCGAATCTATGTCCCGTCGGGGCTGCAGGATGTTGTAAGAGATACCGCGGCCTCGACATAAAGGGCTGAGAAGGAACATGAGTGGTTTTATTCAGTAGAAGTCTGACACTCCCTTTCGCTCTGCCCAAGAGCGGGAGGGGTTATTTGATGAATTACCACCAGCCAAAAAAAAAGCCGAATATATGTGGTTCTGTCTTCATGACCATCTTAGACACTAACCTGCATGGTCCTAGACCATGGACCAATGTCTAGTGTTTGAAATAGTTAGGGAGTTTGTTTCTTCTCAGGGTAGTCAGGTATGAAACCATGACCCCGTCTAGTTTTAAAACAACATGATGTCACGTATAAAAGTGTAATATGTTTTTTTTTATGAATAGGTGGAATAATAATTTATTGGAGAGTTAAAAACAGTAATTTTCTTAAAATATATTTAATTAAAACCAACCCCTTTTGATAAATCAGTGAGTTTTATGACACCCCAAAATGGGTAGACGACTTCTTAAAGATTTAACCTTAAAGGTACTTACTATCAGTATTCTATATTAGCCAAACACTCACCCCTTCCTCTTTCCTGCACACTACTTCATTGTCTAAAACAAGACAAAAAAATCGGTCCAGCCATCTTCCAGTAATCGGGGAACATAAATAAAAAAAAAACTTCCGACGAATTGAGAATCTCCTCCTTTTGGAAATCGGTTAAAAATAAACATCACATGAGGGTTTATGATGATAATTGACCTGTAAGTTATGTATACTTCGTGTAATTAATTTCATCACCACTGCTGCGAAAGAATACATCGTAAGAAAACCGGTGTGATAGTTAAATAGAAATCATGTGACTTCTACCAACCCACACTAGCCCTACGTAATGGATGAATACCTAGTTTACAAACGGAGACCTGTGTCCAAGCACTGGAGTGAACATCATAAGGGCTATGGTTGCTAATATAGATGCAACTTTTATGTACACTATTATTATAAAGAGGGAAGATTTGTTTGTTTGTTTGTTTGTAACGAATAGGCTCCGAAACTACTGGACCGATTTGAAAAATTCTTTCGCCGTTGGGTAACTACACTATCTTCGAGTGACATAGGCTACTTTTTATTCCTGTATTCCCACGGGAACGGGAAGTACGCGGGTAAAACCGCGTGACGTTCGCTAGTTATAAAGTGCTAATGATCACTCTCTTGCTTTCTTTTTCCATACTTCTCTATTTCTTTTTTTTGTCATACCATCCTTTACACAGTCTATCCACTGTTTCTTTGGTCTTCCTCTACTCTTATACCCATACATATTAGTTACGACATTTTTCTCCGGATCACTTGCTCATTTTCTTCTTCATATAATTTAATAATATATACAGGGTGTCCAAGAACCTGGCGTCCAACTGGATTCCCACGATGCCCCAAGTTCTAACAGTACTCAGAAAAATATTTTAAAAAATCCACCCCATGTACTTACAGAATTATACTGATTTCAAAAAAAAAGGGGAAATGAGCACCCTGTGACATACTTTTGAATGCTGTGACTGCTAATGCTGATAATTTCGATATTTCTTGGAGGTTTTGTAATCTAGGGTATTGCTGTGTCTAAATAGAATGTAAAAATAAAGTACTTATTGTACCATTTTAAAATAAAATATTATTTTAACTAAAGGTGATATGGAAAACTATTGAATTTCGCAACTTTGACCGACTGTAGTGTAAAAAAATGTACCAAAATAGTATGGCAAGTGACGTCAAATTTTGACGCGTTTATTCCTCTTTTTAAAAAGGTATAATACTTACACATTAATTTGAAAAAAAAAAATTTGATAATATTTTTACTCAACAACCCAATTTTTACGAAGTGCCTACCTACTAACGGTAACTGTCGGACCCTTTCTTATCTTAGAAACTGTTATGTTACTACTATTATTTACTTCGGTTCCAAGAGTGAGCAAGAAGGAAATACACACAGGTAGATGGGTTCCCAGTAGAATAAAAGCAAAGAATGTTAGTTTAAAGATATTTTATTACAATAAATGTTCAAAATGTTGACCACCCGCGGCAATACAAGCTCTCACTCTCCTTAAAAAGGACCGCTTTATGTTTCGCGAGTAACTTTTTTGACGTATCACCTGCACTGCTTGTGTTATCTTCTCACGAAGGTCAGCGATGTCATTAATGGGCTTCGCATAAACGAGCTCCTTCATAGTTCCCCAGAAAAAAAAATCCAGCGGATTTAAGTCAGGTGAGCGGGCTGGCCACGGGATTGTTCCTGATCGCCCAATCCACCTGTTCGGGTATTGCTCGTCCAAAAACTCTCTAACGGATACGCGAAAATGTGCTGGACAGCCGTCGTGTTGGAACCACATATCTGGTGGGGTCTCTTCTAGTAAGTTTGGCAAATCATTTTGAAGAAAATTTAAATATGATTCGCCAGTCAAATTCTCGGGCATCTCAAATGGACCAATAATATTCCCACAGAGAATACCGGTCCACATGTTCACTTTGAACCGGTACTGGGATCTATCTTCTCGCATCAAGTGCGGATTTTCCACATGCCACTCGTGCAAGTTGTGTAGGTTCATGTAGCCATCCTTCTTAAATGTTGATTCATCTGACCACAAAATTTTGTCGATAAAGTTTTCGTCTTCTCGATGTTTTTGCAGGATTGTTTCACAAAACGCGACTCGGCTCGGATAGTCTCGAGGTAAAAGACTTTGCACTCGCTGTACGTGGTACGGATGATATTCTTCTTTTTGGAGAATACTGTGTGCTGTGCTCTTCGGTATCCCCGTATCAGCTTCTATTCCTCGCACAGAGATGCTTGGATTTGCCGACACCGCCTCTAAAACTTCATCGCGTATGAAGTCATTTACGGGTCGTCCTTCACCAGCTACTTGATTGGGGAACCGCCCGTCACATAGTGATCTGTGCACATTAATGAAAACTCGATGGTCGGGATATCGCGTAGCCCTCGGATACCTTTCTCTGTAAAGTCTCGCTGCAGCTCGTCCATTACCTCTACATTCTCCATAAATGTAGTGCATATTTGCGTATTCTTGCGGAGTGTAGGTCGCCATGGTAGCACACACAAAACACAAACTGTCCAAACACAGGCAAAGGTCGTCGTAAAGAGTTCGTTTCAAAGTCCAGAGCACAAAGAGTAATCGAGTCCAATAAACAAAGCTTTAAATCGTAGTACGTGATCAATGGTAACAATAAGAGAGAGGTGCGTAGTAACGGCAGGAGGCAGTGACGCGTACTGACCGTACTGTTATCCTAAATCGCACGATCCCAGATAGCGTCACTATCTATCTCACTCGCACCTCTAACCTTTTTCTCCCTCACTCTTACCTGAATAATGGGGTACCATAAAGAAGAACCAGCAAATCGCAAAGATAGTTTCTGTCTTGCTCCCTCCTGTTGTAATAACGAATCACTATGGTGAGATGCATGCACATACCGTCCCTTACGGTCTAACCTGTTTTTTGAGAGGCCTGTTGTTATTTTTATGAGCATACAATAGTAATTCTTTAGAGGTTAGATTCAATTCGTCGTAAATTTTTCTTTCTAAGAATTCTGTAAGACATCGTAAAAATTGGGTTGTTGAGTAAAAATATTATCAAAAATTTTTTTTTTCAAATTAATGTGTAAGTATTATACCTTTTTAAAAAGAGGAATAAACGCGTCAAAATTTGACGTCACTTGCCATACTATTTTGGTACATTTTTTTTACACTACAGTCGGTCAAAGTTGCGAAATTCAATAGTTTTCCATATCACCTTTAGTTAAAATAATATTTTATTTTAAAATGGTACAATAAGTACTTTATTTTTACATTCTATTTAGACACAGCAATACCCTAGATTACAAAACCTCCAAGAAATATCGAAATTATCAGCATTAGCAGTCACAGCATTCAAAAGTATGTCACAGGGTGCTCATTTCCCCTTTTTTTTTGAAATCAGTATAATTCTGTAAGTACATGGGGTGGATTTTTTAAAATATTTTTCTGAGTACTGTTAGAACTTGGGGCATCGTGGGAATCCAGTTGGACGCCAGGTTCTTGGACACCCTGTATATAATATTTTACTGTACGTGTGTATGTCACTGAACTCCTCCTAATCGGCTCGACCGATTTGGACGAAACTTTCTGGGGACATTTCAATGGGTTCTTGGATGGTTTGAAAACACAATTGGCCCCGGGCAGGATGACGTCTGCCAGGCCCGCTAGTATTTTGTACAAATTACAATCATCAGACATGAAGCTGTACTAATTAACCACTCACGAACAATAACATAATTAAATCACTTCACACATCCACGATTATGCATTACACTTTTTTACTCACTTAACTAAGTAACTTACTCATTGTTACCAGTTCAGTTAAGTTAACGCACGCAACTACATGACATAATGTTAACGGTCCGACGATCAGTTAAAATATGTGAATACGAGTATATTCTAGGTCAAAATAGTAAATTAGCCAGTCGTAGAGTTACTTCATACAAATCAATCAACGACTTTTGACATTGTGGCATATATTTATGCTAGTTTCTTGCATGGTATGGTATTACAAGTTTCGGCAATAGTTTTTGATACGTCCTATCTTGACTAGGTACTAAATGAAACAATTATTGATCATGTTGTGAAAAAAACAGTATTTTGGGTATTACCTATGCATGGGTTGATTTTTCAAATATGTACAATAATTTGACTTTTTTTTTTAATGCAATAAGAAGTTATGGCAAGTTAGAGGTCACTCAAGATCATCAGTACTAATAGCTATGTTAGAAAAGTTAAACGAGACATAAAAAACGGCTAACTCACCTTCACTAAAAGACAAAACTTTTCTCTAAGCATTTTAAAACAAATCAAAAGTAATCGCAACTTTAAAAGCTTTATAAAACAATTTTATTTCGTAAAGCACAACCAAAAACAAAAAAACAACACCGTAACTTGCGATTGCTACCGGTTGCAAGAACGCAAATGTAGTGGGTCCAGCACCACGTTGCGATGGGATTGCGGTCGTCTGTCGGCCTTGACTCGGTAACGGGTTCATATCTCCGATGAAAGCAAGAGTAGTCAGTGTGCAGTGTATAAGCGGTAGCGGGATAAAATTATTACGCCCGTCAGGGTCCATGTGAGCTACATTATTTATTTTTCTGTTAAAACAAATGTACACACATCAAAAGTGTCTAGGGATCAAGCATTTTTATGCGGATTTCTTGAGATTGAGATGTGGCTTTGTAATAAATTTATGATTTTATAAATTTATATGGATCCTTTTTGGTGCATTTCATAATTTGAATCAGGAACTGTGAATCAAATTCGAGTAAAAGATGAAAATCAGCTGTCAATATTTTCCCTATAAAAACATACAACGCATTGAAGACATTATTAGTGCTACTGTTTCCCTACTACTGATTAAAACCAACGTTATTATGGAGCGGCGACGTCATTTAAGCAGGGAAGAAATGCTCAGAGCCGTGGGAATGATAGAAGCTGGTTCCCAGCAACGGTGGCTTTAGCTCTGAATACAAGTCAGAGTGTTATCAGTCGACTTTGGACACGTTACCGAAGCACTGGTACCGTGGCTGAGCGCCATGGAGGACGGTATCGCTGCACCACACGGAGACAAGACCGATACATTCAAATCTTAACTCGAAGAGCTCCAACAATAACCGCCATGATGTTAGCCGTGAGGCTTCATCACTCTTCAGGGAACTTAATTAGCGACCAAACAGTCAGAAACCGCTTGCATGAAGTGAACCTTCATTCCCGAAGACCGCTACGGGTACCACCTATAGCAATGCACAATCGTAGGATTCGATATCAATGGGCTCTTGAACACAGAAATTGGGCAGAAGAACAATGGCGTTTCGTGTGCTTTTCTATGAGTCTCGTTTTGGTATGAGACCGGATACAAGACGTATACGACACTGGAGAACCCCCTAAAATCCTGCCAGGAAGTCCATCCTTATAGTGGTGGAACCATCATGGAATGGGCGGGTATTTGGATCGGCGGAAGAACTGAGTTGATTTGGATCAGAGGCAACCTCAACGCTCAAATTTATGCTGAGACGATTGTATCAGACGTCATCGTTCCTCTACAAGTGCAAATCGGTCCCTTATTTCAGTTAATGCATGATAATGCACGACCGCACACCGCAAGAGTTGTAAGACAGACTCTCGCCGCAGCTAACATCAATGTCCTGCCCTGGCCTGCTCAGTCGCCAGACTTGAACCCGATTGAGCATGCATGGGATATGCTACACAGAAGAGCTCTGCCGAATATGGAGGGTATCCAGTCGCAAGAAGACCTTTTTTTGTTGTTGCAACGAACATGGGCGGCCATTCCACAGCGTGATTTGGATGAACTCATTTTGAGTATGCCAAACCGATGTTCTTGTGTTGTTAGTGTTCGCGGTAGAAACACGGATTATTAATTGTTTAAGTTACCCAATAAAATTTTAAAGAAAACTGTTATTTCAGTCTTTTTTTCGAACTTTAATGTTAGTGGTTCAAATGTCAAAAATCCCTTTATTAGGAAAATGGCAAATTTCTTTATTAATGCAAAGGTGACTTGGTTTATCGTTACTGTGACAAACGAAAACACTTTATTTGATGAATCCTTAAAGAAAATTTTAATTAATATCAATCAGGAGAAAAGTTATTGCAAAAATATATGTTGATCCCTAGACACTTTTGATGTGTGTATGTGTTAATGAATAAATAAATAAAAAACTAAATAAATAAATAACTACATTTATAAATAAATAAACAAATAATACATTTATAAATAAATAAATAAATTAATTAATAAAAAAAAAAAAAAAAACGAAAAAAAAAAAAATTATTACTTTAAGATCTTGGAAAAACATGTGATATACAATAATGATTGAATTGAATTGGAATTTAATAGTCTTTACTTGGATACAAGAATGGTACAGTCAGTGCGCCACATTATCTGACCCCTGTTACAAAAAAGCTTTCCTGTTTTTTTTGGAAGCTGGTTCAGATATTCTAGGGCACTGACTGTGCATGTGGTGAATGAGTATTGACGCTTATGGACAGTCAAGTAAAATAGAAATAAATAAAATATCAACAGTGAAATTGAAACTGACAAGGTATAAGAGAGACAGGAGACGGCCTAAGGCATCGTTTACGGAGAAGCGGGGCGTCGCGCCTAGTTTTGAATTCAAGCACATGGCGATTGAACTGCGGGTTGTTCACAAAGATACCGCTGCCTCGATATACAGGGCTAAGAAGGAACATGGGTTGTTTTTAGTCAGTAGAAGTCTGACACTTTCGCTGTGCCCAAGAGCGGGAGGGGGTTATTTGATGATTTCCTATTTCGTGATGCTAATGAAGATTGACTAGAATTGGGATGACGTAGGCTAACAGTAACATTAAGTACACATTTATTCTAGAAAAGAAAACGTAAACATTATTTCTTAAAAGCGAGAAATAAATCTGCCAACTGGCTTCTATGAGAGTTTGAGCTATGTCCAGAACTGACCAACCCGCTATCGCTTATAGCTAATACCTCATAAACGTACTGTGTTACAGAATGCATTTCTGACATTATGTAAGTTCAAAATCTTGTGTGTTACCAATTGACCTAATTTGTTTTAATAACACACGTGTGTCGATATTACTCGGTCTTAATGTGCCCATGTTACAAATAAGTAGCTTTGGCAATGTCAGGCCTAAGCAAATGATTGGATTACATGGGCTTTGAAAAACTGCATTAATATAGGCTGCACTAAAATTATGACACCAATAAATTAAAACACCACAAATCGTAAACTTACTTTGTCTTGTGTTTAGAGACTTTTTTTTTTGGTGTGGAGGAAATTATCATATGAAAGGGACTGTCAGACTTCTGCTGACTAAAAACAACCCATGTTCCTTCTTAGCCCTTTATGTCGAAGCCGCGGATCTCTTACAATATACTTTAAACCGACGGGCATCAGCCCTTGCGGGATGCTGACATCTCTTTGAGGCGCGCGTGGAACACGAACGCGCCGTCCAAGTTTTAGTTCCAAGTTTTATAAGACGGACGGACGGCGAGCTAGCCCATCACTCACCGTCCACAGGCCCGCTGTGTTTAGAGCCTAACCTGGTGTCAGTGCTTTATCCACGTGGCTTTAGATGCCGCCGAGAAATATCTTTAAAGGAATGCTGGTTTCCTCACGATGTTTCCTTCACCGAAGTGATAATTATGACTACATCTTCAAGGACCCACCAAGCAGACCCACCGGTGGGTCTCCGAATACTAATGTGTCTTCCAAGACCTACTGACTGGTAGGACCTATGTGGTTATTTAGTTTTATATCCCCTGAGACCCACCAGGAACTTATATACGAAAGGAAACAATAACAAATTAGCATAAATCTACTCTTTTAATTAGAGTAGAACGTTTTATTTTTTGAACATAACAAATTTACATGTGCAATAAACTTGACTGCTTATAAAATTAACTTCAAAAATATTTTTCTAATATATTAAAAAAAAACAAACATGTCTTAGTTGATTTAAATAAGTAAGACTATACTAAATATATAAACTAAACTAACCTAAAAACAAACTAACTAAAAAAGGGCATCGAAAAACTCCTCCTCAACGCTGTCAGCAGGTAAAGTGCCCAAGAGACTGGCAGCGTTGCCGCGTTGTATGGCAACACTTAGCCTCTGGCCAAAGAAAAAGCCAGCCCTTGGGTCAGAGGAAGCGTCAACAAGGCGTTTGGAAATATCCTTAAAAAGACTGTGGGCACTAGGACCCCACGGCCCTAGAGTTTCAACCCCAAACGGCTCGAAAATATAGTTTCCACAAAGGTTACTATATTTACGCCGCTTGAGGTTCTCCGCAGCCGCAGCGGCAGCACCAGCACAACACGAAGAGCTTGGAAGATGCGATGGCGCAAGAGTATCGACGCAAGTTGCGTCCCACACTAAAGGCCTACCCATCTTCCAAGGAAACAAGGACATGCCGTCCGGTCTTTTGCCATCGTCGCGTGCCAAGCCATTTGGCTCTAAAACAGCTGGGACGCCGACGGTAACAAGAGCACGTCGGATGATATCGTTTATGTTCGCATGTCGCGCAAAACGGCCCGCACTTCGGCTGCAGGACAGGCCATGGTGTCCGAGGTTGTTGACAGCTTCACCACATTGACAGCGATGAGGAGAGCAGCAAACGGCACCAAGACGTAATGCAGCAGCGAGGCGAAAGGTTGTGTCGTCAAATAAATTGCCAATGCTTGACGATGGCAGTGCGTGAAGCCAAAGACCCGACTCCCACTCACCCACAGCCAGCAGGCGCGCACGCTCAGCAGTAGTAGCAGACGTGTTCAGAAGATTATTCTGAACTACTCTGCAGAGCGGCTCGTCCCACCGTCTCTGGGAAAATGGATGGTCGGGTTCTTCTGTATTCGGGCAAGCGACTTTGCAAGCAACTATAGCCTCGGAGAAACACGGCACATCAAAACCAACCAGTGTGGAAGCCAGGATATTCCTGATTAATTTCTCCGTGCCGTGAACCGAGGATATAAATGCCGGTAAACTGATACTAGAAATTTTGCGGACGCCGCCGAGTCCTCCCATACGAATGGGAAGAGTTGCTTGTTCCCAAGCTCGGTCGTCCAAAGCCATATTTAAAATGGATGACAAAGTGTGTCTGATGATTTGGTCCATTTTGTCCAAAAGATGTGTGTGCTTCCATAGAGGGGAAGCACGAAGGAAATAAGTTAATTTAGGGCCGAAACAGCAGTATCGAACAATGGTGATGGCCGAATGCATGTTAATTTGAAGCAATCTTTCCGAAATATCGTTAAAATTTTGAATTTTCTCCTCGATAAAATCAGGAAAAGAATTTTCATGGACAGGAGACCCAAGGAGACGAAGAGAGTTTTTTTCAATAATTTTGATGTCTGGAGCTATTGTGTTAAATTTTGAAAGAGTCAGTCGTCTGTTGGTATCGTCAGCTACATATAGTTCACATTTCGAAAGATTTAAGTCTAGGCCAATGGAATGAAGTTCGTTTTTTAAGAAATTTAGATCATCTAAAACAGTGTCTACGTCGCCTCCCAAAGTTCCATCGTCAAGGTACCAAACGTAAAATTAAAATTCCAAATTCTCTTTTTTAAAAAAACAAGAAGTTTCTTCAGATGGCAAAATCAAAATCAAAAAGCATTTATTTAGGAGAATAGAAGTAAGCAGGACGTATTGAAAACTGGAAAGAATTTTATTTTTGGAAAAAGGATAGGACTACTATCCCACCAACTACCAGGAGAACAGAACACGGAGGAGGTATCTTTAAATCAAATCTTTATGCCTTACCAGGCAGTTTTTTTTGTTGAAAATGAAAAACAAGGCTAGTAAAACACGCAACACCTCACAAACTACCAGGAGAACAAAATTAGGAAGGAGGTATTGGCACCTTTAAATTAAATCTATATTATACCTTTCCTTTTTGGCTTAATACAGATTTAATTTAAAGATTCCAATACCTCCTTCCTACTTGGGGACTTAACTACCTATACTTTTTTTTTAATATTCATTCCAGCTTTCAAAACATCGTTCCTACTTCTATTCTCCTGGTAGTTTGTGGGACTTTACTACCCTTTTTTAACATCTCCTACTGTCCTTGCCTATTTAAAACAATACAAAATAATACACGTAGCAGTTGCTTATATCAACAGGCTATAACAATCAACAACAAAAAAATACTGGGTCATTTAACCCAGGTGAACACAGGACACTAAATGTTTTAAAATTGATTTAGTATCCTCAATTCACCTGGGTGAAACTAATATCTCCCACGAGAATTGAGGACACTACTTTAGTATCTAATGTTCACCTAGGTGTTTCACCCAGGTGAACATTAGACACTAAACCAACCGGCCAGTAATAAAAGCGAATTTAAGTGACGATATTGTTATTAGTGGGTCTTCGAAGACAATAAAATCTCAGAGGACCCACTAGTAGGTCTTGGGAGACACATCAGTATTCGGAGACCCACCGGTGGGTCTGCTTGGTGGGTCCTTGAAGACGAAGTGTTTGTTTATCTTGAAATACGCACATGAATTATTCGACACATCAGTTCGAACTCGAGACCAATGTCTCGGTGGTCACACCATTAGGATATCACTCCCACAAGTATTCCTTAACTCATAAACTACATTCACTATAGATGATGAATGATCTTGAGATCACATCTTTTGAATAAAAAGTACGGAATTAACAAGGAGCACATCAAAGCTTTAGAATATAACTGGTTTTGTTTAGAGTAAAATGCGGATGAATGAACCAGAAAACTAGTCGAAGACACTGTGAATTGGAAGTGTGTCACGACTGATCGTCGTGATGATGAAAGCTTTGTAGTCTTCTATTCGGGTTTTTTCCAATCATTTGTTTTGTTCTCAGGGAGCAGTACCAAGGTATCAAGCCTCCAGTGCTTCGTTCAGAGCTGGACTTCGATCCTGGCTCCAAGTACCACATTCCTGCCAACATCCCGTATATAAGGTAAGTCAGAGATTTTTAAGACAATGATAGTTATAAAACGTACCCTTAACATTTCGTCTAACCTGTTCTTTTTTGAAGTTGGTTAAAAAATGTACATGTGATGATCGTGTTATAGTAAACTGTAGTACGGACTTGGCAGTGCTCCTCAATTTTACTACGAATTTGTAAAAAATTGTAATGCTGCAGTGCTCTATGACACACAGGTATATACTACGACATTTTTGACATGTTGGACAGCAGAGTCCTAACTGAATGGTTGCCCATGAACGATAGAAGAAAATGTTAACAGACCAATATTTAGATGATCGCGGGTAAGGCCCGGTTGAGAGTTGCGCAGACCAGGTAAGAAGAGCAGGATCGAGGTCTATTATAGAAAGCAGTGGGTAGAACAAGGCTCCCGATGGTGATGATGAAATAGTTTAATGCTTCAATCTATAGGTACGAAAAAAAAATTTACCATTTAATACTTCAAACTCTTTGTTAAAAATAATCTGGCAATAATTCTACTTGGTATAAACATTATTTATGTCTTTAAATCGCCAATCAGTTGTGAAAATCGCCGCATATAAAGTAATAATGTAATAAATAAGATCAGTATTTCTTGCTTCACCAGTAATATAGAGTTTATGTTAAGAAATGAATCGGATTATTGCTTATTTTATTGTATTCCGGTTGTATAAGACTTCAGTAATAATATTATCTTGATGGCATTTAGTTGCAGAGTAGGTAACCTATCCGTCATGATCGCTTTCATTTGTTTTAAATGGCATTACTTTTTTAATGTACCTAGGTTTCAAATTGTTTGGCAATAAGTACTTGAAGGTACATTATTGTTAGTATATTAAATTACAACTGCAGTTAAACTGCCCAATTTGATTATTAATTTCATGACTTTCAGCAAAAGGTTACTATGCCACTTTTTAGAAGATAAAAAGTCGGTTGTTAGTGACTACAATTATTAAAAGAGGACCATCTCGATCTTTTGGAGCTAATTTTGATGTTGTAAAAGTAAAAGATTTGAGAAAATAGTCATTTTTCATGATGTCACAAGCTTTATCTAGAATTTTAGAACATTTTTGAAAGTCAAACAATCCTATTTAAAAAAAAAAAGTTACGAAATCCTTCTCGCAAAATCTCCATCTTTGTCACAAACTGATTTCAAGCCATTTATTTCTCAAAACACAAATACGTTCGATTGCACAATCTATCACACCATTCCTTATAGGGATAAATGGACAGTCGAGGTCCATTGTGGTGAATGTACCACAGAATCGTGTCAGGCTGCCAGTAATTCATGTCCGATACAGATACATACAACTACCGGCGTTCACACGGTGTTGCGTGTTCTTACAATTTCATTTTGATATGCGTAGAGGAATTTGAGACAGGCTTATGAATATGTAGCAAGTTTGTGTTTATGTCGTGGAGGTAATAAGTATGTTATCTGGTGGGAATAAGGTTTCAAATAAATGTCCAGTGTACATTCTATTGTCTTTTTAATACTCTTTGATTTATGTGTGGATCAGTGTGATTGCTGCTTATGAATATTCTTTATTTTTGAGAGACAACGGAGTTGGCTCAGATCTACATAATTGTTCTTAAAACTATTTTAATCATAATCATAAATGTCCAGTATACATTTTGTTGTCTTGTTTGTGCTCTTTGATTTATTTGTGGATCCATGCGATTGCTTCGATAAGACGGAAGCATTTAAGTTAGACGTGCTTAATGACTGGTCTTCTACCCCTATATCTGCCTGTAAATATTCTTTATTTTTTGAGCGATAGCGGAGTTGGCTCAAATCTACATAATTGTTTTTAAAACATTATTAATCATTCACACGAGCTAAATGTGGGAGGGATCCCACATTTAACTCGTGTGCTAGGCAAGACAGGCATGTTCTGAATCCATCATCCACCATCATCTTCATCGCTTTACATCAGACATGTTCAAGGGCAAGTCAATGCATTAAGAAAATAAGAAAAATAGGTATTAAATTTCATCCACTTACGTTTCTATACAAAACCTACTACTACTAAATGCAAGGAAATTTCGTCACACAAAATATTTCGATAAGTATTTCTTGTATGATAATATTAGTGAAACTAATAGAAAGCTCTAGAACGAAATAGATTTTCTTCAAGCCATCATTAGTTACCCGGGGATGAATAAAGCTCGTACTAACGTGTTGCCTGATGAAATTAGTTATGTAATCTGCGCTTGCGCAAGTCACGCGGTTTCTTTAATGACGACGCAGTGTGTGCAGGAAGTTGACGGTTTATTGGTTGAAGATGGTATTTTTAGTAGCCATGTTTTTGGTTGTACGCTCATAGACAAGTTAGGAATTTTGCTAAGACAGTTTGGTAGATAGAGCTTAAAGCTTGGAGACAGTTGTAACATAATGCTGGTTATCTCCAAAGGTTTCGGCAGAAGTATAATCTATTATAGCCTTACTCTGTGTTGCTTCCATATTTCGCCAGTTTTGTGTAATATGATTGTTTATGTTATACCGTAATCTCACCTAGAAATATCATCCTAGAAATTGTTGAGCTTTTACTTAATTTTCATAATACATTGGAAAATTTAACTAAATTCGTATATTTTGTAACAGTTAACTCTACATGTCAAGGTTTAAATTACAAAACATACATCGGCGTTTAACCAATAAACTATGAACCTTGTTTGCCTAAGACTTTTAATTATAATAATTTATTAGACAATATAATAAACTTTGATGAAACAGTCGTAAAAATATGGTGCCCTTCGAGAGATGTACCTATCAATATTACGGTTTCGACATTGTTGTTTTTTACGCCTAGTTGATGGTTATAGGCTTGTCTATTTTTAAATGGAGGTAAAACATAACTAGCACAATATAACTACTGCTAAGTATACCTTTTCTTTTGGAGGGGGAGGGGAGCGAAAGCGAGTGTCAGACTTCTACTGACTAAAAACCACCCATGTTCCTTCTTAGCGCTATATGTCAATGCCGCGGTATCTCTTACAACATCCTGCAGCCCTGACGGGTATTCTTACGGGAATAACAGACTAGATGCTATGTTATACATATAGCCGCAGTTCATAAAGTAGAAAAAAAGGAAAAGTAATGTCTAGTGAAGTTTCCGATATTCATGATTATAGGTGTGCAATCACGTACCGTGATGAGCAATTTTCTTCCATTTATATGATTTTTCCGGTCCATGCGTTCTTTTATTGGAATTAAGAGGCATTTTTTTCTGCATTCATCTCTCTGGTCTACAAACCCGGTTTACTACTTAACCGGAAAATCTAGTGGTTGTCTTGAGTGTAAAACCTCCAGCCAGGGCGTAAAAAATATATAGACTAAGGCTGCTTTCACATTAGGACGTTATCAGCGCGACAGTCGCACGACTATAAACAAATACTTATGGGTTGTTACGGTTGTTCTTATAAAATGTGAAGGAATGTGTTTCTGCCGCGCGACTGTCGCGCTGCTAACGCCCTAATGTGAAAGCGGCCTAAGTGACAGAGCACTAAAGGCATTTCTGTAGGGTAAGGACTTCGACTTAGGGCATTGCTGGGAAGGGCATCAAAGGGACAGGCTGGATTGGAGTGAGATTATTTAGGGAAGTTGAAGAACCTGCAATGTTGATAAGATTTCCAGCATTATCAACTTAGATTTAACAAAAAGTGGCGGAAATTTTACAACAGTTTATATTTTGTGTAGATTTGGAACCTTCCTATTAAAGTAGCTAGCAAGACTACACTGCTTGATAACATATTTAAATGTCGGTAGTCATCACGTCTGCCGAGGCTTGATATTTTCCATAATTTAAGTAATTGGTTTACATTGTAGTTAATTACTGATTTTGGTCGACGTAATACTGTTTAAACTTATGTTTAAAACGACTTGCTAAACCTAACACTATGGATGACTGTCGATGGGGCAAACCGTTTGACTTTCTGTTGCGAAGCTCAAACTAAATTATGATGCTAGCATGACTACAGAATCATGAGGTCATTTTGGGGTCTTGCAAAATGCTGACCCCACAATGTTACTTGTATTACGATGAAATGTCAGTTACAGATTTTACTTACATAATAAAATTAATCAGTCGAATTGATTGAAAGTTCAAAGTGATTTGATTACTTTGATAATATTTTCATAACTTATTACGCTTTTTCATAGTTGGGAATTTTGTTAGCCCGCAACTTAAAATTATGCTTGATTGATGACTATACAATCGCCCCATAATACTTAGATATAACTGGGGCTATAAGATATGTAAATATACCATGGTACACCTGCCTAACTGGTTGGATAACTAAAGGCGTGATGTTGTGAGTAATTAAATCAGCATACGAATTCTTACAAAATGTTGCAATTGTTAATGTATCTTAACTTCTCAAGGTGTATTGTCATTTATCACGATATGGACAACCGTTGAGACAAACTAGGTTGGGTAGTGAAAGTGTCTGCTAAAAACTTGATATGAATAATTTAGGATAATTTTGCTTATGTATCGGATTTCTTTCGGCAGTGTGACGTCACTGGCAGTAGGGAGAAATGCTTGATTGCGATGTTTTTGAATTGATCGTATTTTCGAAAATGGAAAAAAAATATGCGTCAATTGTTTTTTTTTTTTGTTTTTTAGACAGCGTTATGAGCTTTATGTGAATTTCATAATTAATTGGTATATTTGTTCTGGAATAACATAATTATCTAACTATGATATGCCGTTGAAATCTTACTGTTCTGTCGTGCCGTCATCAGAAAATGTACGATTAAAACAAAGTAAACAAAGTAAATGGGTTATAAGTTTATGAGTAATCTCAGCTGTAAATGATGGTACCACTTAAGCATCTGACTAATACTGAATCGACTTAAAATAGATGGACTGTTCCATTACAATCTAATGTTATTCAGAAACTTCATTAAAACTATTATGTAGGTAACATACAGGAAAATAATCGTGTGTTCTAATGTAATAATATTAAAACAAGCTACACCTAACAGTTTTCCTGGTTGCAAGTCACGGTTTTATAGATGCTTTCCTCTCATCTCAAGATAATTCTTAAAAGTTTATCATAATAACTTCTGTTTTACGGTTTTGTTCTCTTTAACTGACAATAAAACAAAGACATAGTATTATTTATATCACTTTTTAATACTTTCGTTTACTATTTACATCGTCACAGGTACATAGCAGTCACAAAATATTATTTAAAAAAAAACAATTACTAAACAAGATAACACCTTAAAGCTAAAGAAAAAATAAAGAGATCAGTTCTTTTTAATGGTGGTAGCTATGTTCCTCTTGACCTCCCTCGTAACCCCCCTCGTGACCCCCTTCGTAACCTCCCTCTTGACCTCCTTCATAACCCCCCTCTTGGCCTCCTTCATAACCACCCTGTTGGCCTCCTTCATGCCCCCCCTCGAAGCCTTGGCTCTCACCACCATGGACTTCTTGTTGTTGCTCCTCATGGTGCTCGTGGTGCACAATAGGTACGTGCACCTTCACGGAGTAAGGCACGTGCTTCTCAACATGGTATGGCACATGCTTCTCAATATGCACGGGGTATGGCCTGTCGACTGGGATCTTCACTGGGTAAGGCACGTTCTTCTCTACTGGGTAGGGGACGACTTTCTCAACTGGGTAGGGAACTGGGTAGGGTACCTTAACAGGGTAAGGCACAGGTTTGTCGACGTGCACTGGCACTGGGTTGTCGACATGAACCTCGACTGGGTACGGCACTTTCTTCTCGACTGGGTAAGGCACTTTCTTCTCAACATGGTAAGGCACTGGCTTCTCTACGTGGACGGGCACGGGGTTGTCTACATGCACTGGAACTGGGTAGTGGATGATTTTCTCGACGGGGTATGGTACGTGCACCTTGACTGGTACTTTCACGGGGAACGGCACTTTCTTCTCGACAGGGTAAGGATGCGGCACGTGTACTTTGACGGGGTATGGTACGTGTTTCTCGACTGGGTAAGGGACGTGTTCGTACACATTCACTGGGACGGGGTTGTCGACGTGAACTTTCACGGGAACTGGCACGTGTTTCGTCACGGGGTACGGCTTAGGGATGTATTCGGGTACTTTGATGTATTCCTTGACTGGGAAGTGGACGGTCTTGACGACGGGGTATGGCGCTGGTACGTGCACTTTGACGGGGTAGGGCACTTTCTTCTCCACTGGATAGGGGATCTCTTTCTCGACGGGGTAAGGCACAGGAACTTTCTTGATTACGGTGATGG
This sequence comes from Diarsia rubi, assembly GCA_932274075.1. Taxonomy (NCBI): domain Eukaryota; kingdom Metazoa; phylum Arthropoda; class Insecta; order Lepidoptera; family Noctuidae; genus Diarsia; species Diarsia rubi. The sequence goes on from OW026417.1 coordinate 20,442,326, forward strand.
TTTTGTGTGAATGTGTATGTTGATCGTGGCCGCTGATGTGTCCACCATCACCACCACCTCCACCGTGTCCTCCGTAGGAACCTCCGAAGTCACCACCACCGAAGTCGCCACCACCGAAGTCGCCACCACCAAAGTTTCCTCCATGGTCACCGTAGTACTCTGATAGTCCTCTTTTGTCTTGTCTCTTTGTTTCCTCTGCGGCTTTTGGTTCAGCCTTGCTGTCCTTCTCTGCCTTCTCCTCTGCCGTGGCCAGGCTTATCGCCACGGCCAGGATTAAGGAAGACCTCTGGAACAAACAAAAATACGCTGAATTATATGTATGCTAAAGTTTAATTTAAATTCGTGGATGAGCAGCATCTGCGTATCGAATCGGATTACTATAAAGATTTTACCATAACAAATCTAAAGCGACTGAGATCAGAAACGGAATTACATAGGAAGCGTTAAATGAAAAGGGAAATTAACTTATACCAGTGATATTAAACTGGAAGTGAACACAAGAACTTTCCGATCATTGTGGGACAACTCATAACAACTAGTCATGCGAATAAGGAAATATCTTTACGTAATATTGATCTAGTAACGCGTCATTCACTTAGATAATGTGATTGATAGCTTTACGATATTTGACACGTCCGTAAAGCAATAGGGATCGATGACATTTGAATTTAGAATAGATTCTTCTTTTTTTCTGATCTGAATTCCGTTGCCACATTTAAAAAATAAGCACAATGACACTTGACATTTGATTGCACACACATACAACACTGTCACTTTATTTTTTTTTTTAATTTCTTACTAACCAGTAGCTTCATTTTCGCTTCGCTTGTTGTTCAGCGAATGTTACGCCGTGAGTGTACTCCTATCACGCCAGTTACCACGTTTTATACCTCATGCAAGTAGTTTCGTATGTACGAGTGTTGCAAACACTTTCGATAGTGTGAGTGTTGGTTCAACGTGTGGGTGTTGATTTTTTAAGAAGATGGGACGTTGCACTGGTTAGCGTATAAAATGAATAAAGTAGATCAATTATTTTGTGACGAAAAAGTATTAAAAAAAAATTTTTTTGCTGCTATGTGATCGCAAACGTCTGATCAGTTTAGTAAAAAAATATGCTTTGAGGCAGATGAGCGGGCTGTTGGTAAAAGTAAGTTTTCTAAAATCTACCTGTGATTATATAAATTATTTTAAGAGTATCATATTCTAAATATTCATTGATTTTTAATTAAACTTCCTACTACATAGTTTTCACTTTTTTAAACCCAATTCTAATGGTAATAAAAATCAATGAAATGCTTAAACACGAAAATATCACAACTTCATGAAATTACAAATAAATATTTAAACAAACAACAGATCGATCTAGGATTAACATGAGTCATGGCAGATTTAACTTAACATAACGTATGTTATCCCCAAAGGGTATGTGGTCCTAATAGTGCATCATCATCATCAGCCTATGTTCCACTGCACGGACCCAGGCCTCCTCTAGGAGAGGCATGGGCTATTCACCACTCGGGGTTGGTAGATGTTTTTGGTTCTAAGACATCGGTTTACTCACGATGTTGTCCTTCACCGTTTTAAGAGCAGTGGTGATGAAATAATTTACTGTTCGTAAGCTTTTCGGGGCGTAATAATACATACCTCTACTCAAATTTCGGCAGTTTAGTCAGAGCCCGTGTAGTTTTAAAAAATCTTAATATCATGGAAAACTCAATAATAATTTGCCCAATCTGAGAATCGAACCAAGTCGGGCCGCGGGTTGTACACAAGTTACCGGGGCCTCGACATATAGGGCTAAGAAGGGGGTGGTTTTGTCAGTAGAAGTCTGACACTCCCTTTCGCTCTGCCCAAGAGCGGGAGGGGTTATTTGATGATTTTCCACCCGCCAAAAAAAAAAAAGGACCTCGTGCTCAGATTATAGAGGCATAAATAACCTTTATCTAGAAGAATCGCTTTACGCATAAATCTGGTATTCAGCTGCATTGATTATGCTGGAAGCTGACCCTAATATAGTTAGGATAAGGCAACAGCGGCTCTGACTTACGAACAATAAGTAGTGGGTTCGAACCCAACCAGGTGCATTACTTTATATAATTTATTCCATCACCACTGCTCTTAAAACGCTGAAGGATAACAGTGGATTCAAAATCTTAGAACCAAAAAATTCGAAAACATGTGACATCTACCAACCCGCACTGGGCCCGCGTGGTGGATTATAGCACATCCCTCTCCTAGAGAGGAGGCCTGAGTCCCTGCAGTTGGAACATTATAGGGTAGGCAGATGTTGGTCAAGGAATCTTTATAAAGGGGGCTGAGATTCTAGACGCATCTGCAATGTTCTTAAAGCTGGAATAATTTATATAGAAACAACTATCCGTTAAGTTTTCATACTCTTGCTAAACAAATAAAAATTGTGTTGTATTTATTATTGTCTGGCAGCATTCTTTCGCTTCAGAAATAATCAGAGCAGTGCCTGCTATTAACTCTGGCAGGCTATCAAGGTTTCAATCACTTCACGCCTCATATCATTGGGGCAACTGGCAACTTTTTTAGACAATAAATTCATGTATCGATCGAAGTTTGATTGTCTTTTACGCGAAAATAGCGGATTTAGCCTTCAGAATGTACCGACCCAAAAATATTGTAAATTTTATAAATTACATATTATAACATTACGCCGGTAATTTCCGAAGGGTCAGGCAGAGGTGTGCCTAATCGTACAGCCACATTTTACCAGTTATTTCAAAGTCACATGTAACAGAGGGTGATCCTATTACCATTAATCGGTAACATAACTCCATTGCTGCTACTGAGAAATTATTGATGGATAAAGGCAATAACACTTGCCACACAAACTCAAACCCAGGACCTCATGCTTAAAAACCTCGCGCTTTGCAAACACCAACCCAACCAAAGAGGCAGTCTCAAACTAGACTTCAGAAATACTAAATCCCACCAAAAACAAAACTTGTAAAAAAGCCAAGCCGAGCAACTCACTTTTTTTTTTACCAAGTCAGTTAATATATTTAATCCCTACTTAAAAACCTTTGATGTTTTAAATAAAAGATTGACTTGGCCACTGCATCACATTGGCCAATGCGATGGCGATTAGCTATTACAATGGCCTGTTTAACATTGGCGAATGCGATGCGATGGCCAAGTCATTATTTTCTTTTCAAATTCAGGCTTCTAGTTTTATCCACAACGAAGTTATAGGAGGTCGAAAATGGCCTGAACTGGTTCGAGAAAAGGATAGTACGGCCGTGCCGCTTTATTGCTCGACTTGGCGGGGGCACGGCAGATAGCAGATCGAATTGATTTGAGCCATAGTTTGTTTACGAGATTACAGTTACTTGAGATCTTAGATAGCTTTCAACAGTGAAAACTGATGAGATAGGTAAGAAAGATACAAACAGTAATAATAATAGTAATGAGTGTAACTAAAAAGTATGAATCTAGCTAACTAAAAACCTTACTAAAAGTATGTAATAACGTTTGGCTAGGACATTGCAGACTTGAATCACCTGATTGTCTGATAAAAAGATGATTCCGTGCTTTGGAAGGCACGTATAAGCCGGTGCAAAAAAAAAATCGTTTTCCAGCAAAAAGTTTTGCGTAGTGGTACTTTTGATGTACAGAATGCTTGGTTGACGTATGTGTGAAGGGTTAATTTACACCCTGTATAGGTTATCGATTATTTCTGTGGCCGTCATTCACAGCTACTCAAAACACTACTCATTCCTCTACATCAGATGCCCTTATTATGACAACTGATTAACACATACAATTAACAAGGACCAAGATTCAGATAAAGTTGTTAATATAAATAATAATATAAAATATTAAGTCCGTCAGATAGATTTTCAAAAAATAATGGACACATATTTTTTCTTTTTTCACTTAAACAAAAGATGAAGACGATACAGTGCTTCGAAAAGTCGCGTCATGCCGTGTGACGTCACAAGGTTAGTACTTTTTTACCCACAAAGTGACGTCAAACGTCCTCACTCATAATCTTTGACACGTTTTATTTTCGTCAATTTTTATTAATTTGATAAAACAAAAAACTCGTGTCCAATAATTTTCGATAATCTAACAGGCGAACTAATTCGATTTTTTTGGTGAATTACCCTATTTTATCGAACAAAGTTGTACTCTTAGTAAGACTCACGGAAATGAAAACAACGTCGATGTAACAGAATTTTACGATAAAGATCTAAAACAGGAAGAATAGTAAAATGTATGACAGTAAAGCCAATTCAGTATTACTGTTAATCTTACAAGAGAAACATTAACATTTTCATCGCGTCCTTTAAGTTGACCGGTACGTGTAAAACATCTAAACGTTCTGCCAATCATGAGAAGGAAGTAAAGAAGAATTGGTTACGAGAAAGAACTTCCTAAGTTCAAATTCCTTATTTAAATAGGGTAGAGTTAACAAAAAAAATCTAATTAGTCCAGATAGATTTCCAAAAAATATTGGACATATATTTTTTTCTTTTTTACGTGAACCAACAATGAAAACGATGTTATAGTACTTTGAAAATTCGTGTGACGTCATATTCTAAGACATAAGTATAGCATTTTTTACCGGTCAATGATATCACAAACCCCCACTCAAATCTTTGACGCTTTTTATCTTCGTTAATTTTTATTAATTTGTTTGTTGTTATGAAACATTCAAAATAGGAATTTGAATATTCTCCGGCCCTTATTCTAATATATGGTTAATGTACCATGGCTTTGTCTTCCCATCTTCTACTTCCCCGTTACTTGTCATCTCATCAGACAACTCATTCACATTAAAACTCAAAACTTTCCTCTCGGCATTTTCCACTCCTCCGCATCAAATGCGTCACCAACATCACCAAGTCAAACGATTACCACACATTTTTTTTCAGTCTTCTAACTGATCGATAGATACATTATTCGTGGGTGCTACAGGCTATATTTTTTTTTATTTTTAAACTTCCCAAAAAGGATGTTCTCAATTCGATTTGTATGTTTTTTTTTGTATGTACAACGATTACGCCGAGATTTATGATCCGATTTACGTAATTCTTTTTTGCATGCATATTAACCGAACTACTACATGCTTTTCGGACAAAGTCGCTGGCACAGTGCTAATAACTATATCTTAATACAACAAACTAGCTGGCTAGCTTAGATTTAAATTTTATTGTGCATGCTGTAAGTGTAGGAGTACACTTACGTGATGTCGTTTTGTCTTCCACTATAAATATATTTCGCATGAATGTGTATACTCTTTGTTGAAGATCCAAAATAAATAAGCACGAAAAAGTAACAAAGAAAAAAAAAGCGTGTAACACAAAAACAAATCCGAATCACAAATCAGCTTTTCGTTATGATTGTGACAAATCACTATTGATCAACCACCGTACGATTAATGAGTATGTCAAAATTACGCATAATTATTAATTTACATAATTTTGGAAAATTACCCTTGACTTAGTTCGTAGATATACGAACAACGCATCATTTTCAAAATATGCGAAAATATGCATTAGCATTAACCACCAGTTAGCCCACATTAACACTTACGATTTTGTAACGGTTTGGATTTCTAGAACTCGGATTAAGCCTTATTATGAATCTCTTCTTTATTATGGAAATCACGTGTTCCTTCGAAGTCACCCGATCGTTTTAATTTAATCTTTTATATGACTTGGAAGATTGCTTTAGACTCGACAGGTTCAGGGTGCGAAGCAAAAATGGGTCGCTAGTATGCTATAAAAATTTGCGGATTTTCAGATCTACTGAAAGCGTGGAGTTTTGGTTCGTGCTAAAACACACATGTTATAGTTTTTACACAATCTATATTTTTTTTGCCGGCCTCCTTTATTGCCATCCCTTTTTATTACATTTATTTATTAAATAACGCTCATGGATGGAACTTTGAGAGGCTTGTCCCAGCAGTGGGACAGTACAGACTAGTAAAAATCTCTCCATAATTTTACTAAATATTTTTCAAATGTCAAAAGGTATAAAATAAGTTATTCAAGGTTCTTTCTTAGCTTTCGTTATAAGTAGTTTGCCTTGATATGACCTTATAAGGCTCGGAACCCTTGACGTTTCACGCTTCGCGCTGTAAAGGTCATCGCGGTCAACAACCTGACTTTGTGATAGAATATTATTGTTTGTTTTGATTATTTTTATTTGTTTTTACGTAAACATTAAGCGTGAGGAAACCGGCTGTCTTAGAACCAAAAAATTCGAAGACATGTGATGTGACATCTACCAATCCGCACTGGGATCGCGCGGTAAATTATAGTCCATTCCCTCTCAAAGAAAGGAGGCCTGTGTCCCAGCAGTGGGAACATTAATAGGCTGGTGATGATGAAACATTTAAAGGAGATAAGTAAATATAGCGTGACGGTTGACAGAAGAAAATGTAAGAAAAATAATCGTGTTTTGCCGACACCAAGTAACATGGGGCATGTTAGATGATGATTCGATTTTACATAATATGACACCGTTACAATCACGAAAGGGTTAGGCAGGTGTTTACTCAAACAAGCAAAATTTTAAGTCTTCCAAAAATGCAACCGAAAGTTAACCAAAATGGGCAAACCCAGTACAATAAAAACAGTTTTCAATCAAATACGTTAATAGCTTTGGCTTCACCCAATCAGACAACGATTATTATAATTATTGTGCGGAACAATTTTTTGTTAACTTATTTGTAACAGAGAGTAAGGTCGACCCTACTATGTAGGTGTGTGTATGTTTGTCGCGTCAGCTACATCGTCTCCTAGTGGGCAACCCTGCCATAATTTTCACACAAAGCGAAGCTAAGAAAACGTACGAATCTTACTGTGGAGCGTTTCCTTAACAATAGCACTCCAAAAATAATTATACAACGAAAATTCGCGACGTAGATAGATAGACATTAATCTCCACAACAAATCAATGAGTGATCAAATTAGTAACGCGAATTGGAATAAAAACCGTGTCAAGCACACAGACGGGAAACGTTCGAAAGTGTTCCAAATATGTATTGTCTTAAATAATAAAACGCTGACCTTGACTGAACTGCACGCTGTTGCCCAATGTAATAGTTCATTCATAGAAACTATTAATCCAAACTAATATTATAAAATTAACTCCGTTTTTCTGTTAGTCTGTGTGCCTGCTCTGTTACTTCAACGTCTGACCGGATTTTAATGTTTGCACACGTCAACCGTAATCAAAAAACATCTAGCCATTTCTCAAAAACCTATAAACTTAAAGAAAAAAAACAGAAAGAAAAAAAAACTTATTTGTCGCAGAAACATGACGAGCTTACAATAAGACATAAAAAAAAAGCAATACACATACAACACATTACAAATATTAAACAAAGAAAAAAAAATACAACAAGCAGGGAAAAAAAGTTGCACGTCGTGATTGCAACAAGCAGGTAACTCAGCATAGTACTGTGCTATGGGGACCTACAGCACAGCGCTGGTTTTCAGTGGTCACCCGTGAAAAAACTGAAAAACGAAAAAAAAAAGTACAAGGTGGCCACCCATACATGGAGCATCCTCATCTACGGTGGTCAGTGTTTAGGTGCATTTGAAACACCCATTACCACGACACCTAGGCAAGCTCGGTTTGATCTCAAGATCGACCCGAGTGGCTGATTTTATCAAACCTCGAGTTTTTCAGGTGGGCCATGATCAATTTATCTACACAGGCGAATCCGAAAGCAAAATCTAGTTAGGTCATAACAGTGGTTTTGTTGTAAAAAGGAAGGATATCGCTCACTGTGAGCGAATTGAGTCGGTCAGGGTCGTAGATAGTTCGCGAACATACTCGTTATATAATCTCAGTTGAAATAAGAGCATGTGTGTGTGTGAGCCGTCCTACAGCGTAAAGCGCTGTAGGACGGCAATAGAAATGAATAAAATTTGTCATTCAAAGTTGACCATAGACTGCAAACTTTAGCGGTGAACCTCAATCACTATGAAAGATATGATAGGAAAACCTTTACATAGACAGGGACATTGCAGCAGTTTGCGTTTTCATAAGCTAATATGGAAATCAGCAGTGTCACTGCGGTATGTCTTTATTGCTATGATTTTTAGTAATTCGTTGTCTCAGCTGTTGTGTCCTAGGTTGGTCTGTGGGTGGGTGACCACCCATTATAGACCGAGTTTCCAATGTCTCAGTTTGCAGTGTCGTGATTAATGCCCAAATCATAAAAATAGAGCTATTAGTTGTTTTCGTAACTATTTTTTCCATTCCGACAAAATCGTAATTTTCCAAGAATGAAGGTGTCTGCCAATGGTAGACACCATTGGCAGACACCTTTTCTTTTGAAGACTTTAAACTAGATACGATTGTTATTTTACTATCGCAGAATATTAATACTTATAACATGTTTTTTTTAATTGTGTTCGTCTTCATCAACCACAGCTGCAATAGGAAACCATCGCGATAGTAATCAGGGGCGATGAGCTTGCAACCCGTCATTATATTTACACTAAGTATTGCGTTATATTGCAATGTATATCCATGTCGATCTAGAAATGGAAAAATGTTTCGTTATAGATTGTATCATTTGGGTAAACACCGATTATGTGTTGTATAAGAGATGCATTTATTGCTTGGTACGGCAACAATTTTGTTTTTAATGGCATCTCGCATTTCAGTCTAGGAGGTTGTCGTCTGCTTAACCAGATAATCTTGTGGGTCCCTTGAGTGTTAGCCTTCCTTCCAGCCAGAGCATCTGTGCCTGTTCTGTCTCCACAGTATTAAATCCTATAGGATCAAAAGCTACTTGAATCTACTGGATGCCGACACTGCTGAGTTGGTGATGGCTGAGAGGGTCCTACAATGGTTTTATGCTCACTTGAAGGCATGGAAAAATAATGATTTAATTTTAATTCAGGCCTCTCTGATTATAATATCTTTGAGAATACTTTACAGCTTTTCTGCTGAAACTATATAAAAACTTGGTATTGCCAGCGGCTTCACCCCCTACAACTCTAAAATTATCCCGCAGGAAGATAAAGTCGGGATAAGAACTATCCTATGTGTTAATCCCGGTTATATGTGTACCAAATTTTATCCATATTCGTTTAGATTTTTTTGCGTGAAAGAGTAACATCCCCACAAACTTTCGCATTTATAATATTAGTCGGAAGTAGGATGAGTATATCTGAGTCTAAAACTGGGAAAGCTCACTTCGTTTTTACTGTCAAGTTTTTATCCCCGTCTTTAACCGGCTGATATTAAATCAATCGATAACGTTTAACCATAATCTCAATTAACACTAGTTGCATACAAACCTCGCAATATAATCCAACATTTCTCAATAAGTACCCACCAGGTTACTTTCATGCTTGCTTCATTAAATTTGCATTGAATAATCTTCAACCGTGTTACAGTTATAAAAAACAACAATTACAATCTTATTAATAAGTTCTCATTAGCATACACTGGTGGCCACGAAAACCAGTCATTATAAATTATAATGCATAATGCACGTCAGTCAGTTGCAGGCCGTGATGAGGACGTAATAGTCGCGAGTGTAAAGTGATGCGTACGCAATGATGTACACTTAGTGGAAGATTTACTGACTCATCACTGATGGTTTTTTTTGTTTATTGGCCCTCGTTTTGTTGTGTGGGTAATGTTTTTGTCTTGTTTGTGTTTAGTTTGTCTTGTTTGTGTTGTGTTGTAAATATATTATTAGATAAGATAATAAGGAACGTTACATTATTATTACATTTAATTGATTGATTTACTGTAACGGTTTATTACTATACTGTTACTTAAGAACAATCGATACACAAAAACAACACCCACAGAACTAAACGAGTAACCAAAAATAAATAATTAGGTTTGTACAAAATTACAGATGCATTTTTGTGTGTAATTCAGTTTTAAAATCCAAAAAGTTATTTTTAAACAGAATATTTTTGAAATAAAACCATTTTATAACTACAGTTAGTAACACTTACAACAATTGCAGGTTACGAGTAAATTACCATAATAATTAACTGGTTGCAGACAATCCGCTATGACAGACGGATTGAGTAACGTAAGCGAAAAGTAGATTTTCAGCTCTGATGTAAAATGTATTAACCGTTACTGAATTTAAATCTAGTTAATTGCTTATTCTAACAAGCCTACAAATATGAATAATTAAGTAAATAAAATAATACTGTTTTTCTATTTTTTGTATTTTATTATTACGTATGTTAAGCCATTTACGTTTTTAATATTCCATTCATTTCAGTCAAGGACAATTTATTTATAACTTTGCATATGAAATATAGGAGTCGTTGTAACTTTTACTACGCTATTTTATAATGTTATTTTTTACGGTTACCTACTGAACCGTAATAAATAACATTGTAAATAAAATATCAATGACTCGTAACCATGCTCGCCATTGCATTTGCTATTAAGGCCATACTTTTGTCGGGTACAATTAAGTTCCTTTTATTTTTTCCACACGTTTGCAAACACCACAACAAGAATTAAAAATATTGCGCCGGTTGATTTCCTTAGTTATTTTTAAAGAAATTTGTAATCGACTTTTTAATGTGCGTGGGAAAATAATTTTGATTTGAAGTGTAATCAGAGTTCTGAAATAATGTTAAATTAAGTTGATGTTTGACGAGATTTTAATGTTTTTTGATTATTTGATTGAAGTAAATGTCGAAGTTAACTGTGCCAACGACAACAAAAACCTGAAGACCATACTAAGCGAAAATAGAGTCACGCTTTATTATGAACAGTCTACAAATATGATAATAATAGTTGGAGTAACCATGAAGTTTCTTGCCAGTTCTTCTTCATAGGAAACAACCAATACGAACAGTGCACCTTTTCTCAGCGTTTTACAAGTGTTTTGTGAAATAAAATATTTGTTTATTTTTATGTTGAGGCCAACAAACTGTTTTACATAGAAAAAGCTAAGTATTGATTAAATCAAGCTTTCTGATTCGTCTTTGTATTATAATTATTATTTCTATGATGATTATAATAAAGATAGTCGTAGGATGGAGAAATAAATAAATAAATGAATGTGTAAATAAATAAATATATAGATAAATTCATTTTTCTCCTTCATTTAAATTTTTTTTTTTTTTTTTTTTAAATTTTAAACTTTTTATTTCAAAAACATTTAATTAATTTTGGTTAAACACACATCGCTTAATCTTAAATTTGAAAGATTATGTGCGAGTGAGGCGTCTCGCTTGTTTACATTATAAAATTCAAGATACATTATTTATTTGTTTGTGAAAGATCTGGAGAAACTTCGAGATTTCTGAAACAGGTTGATCGCTATAAATGAATAAAACACCGTTTGTGGGGGTTACAGGGTCTCATTTTTACCCGACTGCGGCGAAGCCCAAAAGGGCATATATGCTCTATTGCGGCTTGTCAGGGCCCCAGACAAATATGATGGCTTAATAATTTATAGCCTAAAAGCAGCCTCCTTAAGAATTTCACATGAGTTATAAAATAATGTAGGTCACAATGATGGTTCTAGTTAACGAAATAGCAGTTTGTTTTACCTTGTGCAATTATGATCTCTATTAATAGCCACACATAACAACCAAATAATTGGTTGCCACAAGTTGCTCGGAGCAAGATTGGTAAATAATTTGTCTTTCTTAGTTAAGACAGCCACAGAAATCGCCACAATCATTGATCAAAAATGCAGATTGTATTCGTTTTTTTTAAAGTGCCTTTTTCGACATGGTATGTGAAGATTTGCCAAGCCGTGAGTTATTAATGACGGCCTTTGCATATGTATTAGAACTTCAACATAACACACTTTTAAACGAGAAGAAGAATATCGTGAATTGCGGTCTATGACATAAGTGCAATCGTTTTACTGCAACGGTTCACTATGGAATAGTTTCCACTGACAGTAGAGCAACAACAACAACTACAGCAACAGCACTACAACAGCAACAGTACTATTGCGGTTTGGTCTAATGGGTAGGGGTCAGTGGCGTGCCCAAGGGCCGACAATACGGCAAGCTCACAAAGGCAAGCAGGCGGTTCAGAACCCTTTCGGAAAGGGCAATCCAAGTTTTGAGGCTTGATGACCACTCGGGGGCCGCGTGACGGCTTCCGGCCACCGTAGACGCGGGCCTGTGAACTGTGCGTAATGGGCTAGCTCGCCGTCCGTCCGTCTTATGACGTCGACAGGCCGTGTCGACGGCGCGTTCGTGTTCGCGCTTCAAAGAGATGTCAGTAACATGGAAGGGGCTCGCAAGGGACGACAGCCGACAGGGCTGCGGGATGTTGTAAGAGATACCGCGGCCTTGACACAAAGGGCCAAGAAGGAACTTGCGTGGGTTTTAGTCAGTAGAAGTCTGACACTCCCTTTCGCTCTGTCCAAGAGCGGGAGGCATTATTTGATGATTTCCTACCCCCCCCCCCCCCCCCAAAAGGCTTGATGACCACTAGCAGAGGCGATTGGTTTATCGAGCTGATGGAAATCTCCAACTTTTAATGAACACCTATGATTACGTCTCTGTGTTTGTTTGCGTTACAAAATTCAAGTTTTTTTATCAGACAGCAAAACGAAATTGTGTAACTCGAATTGAACTTGAACTGACCTGAATTGACTTGTCTCGAACTTATGGTTGAGTGGTCGCAAGCTCGACTGTTAAGTTCGAGGTTCTCGGTTTGATCGGGAATTACATTCATAATATCGTCAGTATGGATAAATTAATAAATCATAATTCTATTTATTTTTTTTGAAAAACGTTGCCCCACACTAGGAATTAGTGGAGCGAAGAACATTTTTTTTGCACACTGTTTTATGATTAATTTATTCCCAAAATTGGCAATTAATTATCATGTTTAACTTCCTGATTTGAAACGATTATGGTATTTGATTATGACAGTTTCGAATAGACTCAATATACGTGATTAATGTTTTTAAAGTGCAGTTAAACCACACAAAGTGACGTCAAAAGCCTCCACTCAAGATCTTTGTCAGGTTTTATTTTCGTCAATTTTGATTAATTTGAAAAAACAAATACGTATCTAATATTTTTTATAATCTAACAGACGGACGAATTAGATTACATTCCTCCAAAAAAAAGTGGGAAAACCCAGGTGGATTTGGTAATTGTAGAGTGGCCCCAAAGCATCACCAACCAAAATCAATATACAACCTCACCTAATCTGACCTGGTTGACGTCATCGCAGATCAATCAGTCAGACAAAACGCTCACGATCTATTTACTCCGTGATCAGACTGGGGATAGGCGCGTGTTTGTTCGTAACCATCTAGAATGTTCTCTCGAATGCGGAATAGCGTTGTGCAAGCTCACTTACTTTATTATAGTGGGGTGTGGTGGTAGTGGCGACGAGAATACGATGGGATAAAAACTTACCTGTTTTAGGTACTTCGTAAATAAGCTTGCTTTCTCCGAAGATTCATCATCATCATCAGCCTATAATGTTTCCAATGCAGGGACTCAGGCCTCCTCTGTAGGTGAGGGATGGGCTATAATCCACCACGCAAGCCCAGTGCGCATTGGTACATGCCGGTTTCCTCACGATGTTTTCCTTCACCGTTTTGAGAGCAGCGATGATGAAATAAATTACACAAAGTAATGTGCCTGTCTGGGTTCGACCCACGACCTACTTTTTGTAAGTCGGAGCCGCCACCACTGGGCCACAGCTGCTCCGAAGATTGCGGATTTTTAAATGAAAGTGACTTGAAAGTTTGCTGAAAGGAGTGAAACTTTTTTTTGGGTTGGGCAATCATTAAATAACCCCTCCGTGAGTGTGTCAGACTTCTACTGACTAAAAACCACCCATATTTCTTCTTAGCCCTATATTTCGAGGCCGCGGTAAGTTCTGAACAACCCGCGATATCTCAGTCAAGAGTACACTCATGTAAAGGAAAAAAAAATGGTGAACAGATAAAGATTCTGAGTTCTTGGCTTGAGTCTTTCAATCATCATCTAGATAATCTTTTATCCGAACACAAAACATCAATAAAGTATTACTTATCGTATATCCGAAACTGTCATAATCAAACATCATAATCGTTTCGAATCAGCAAATTAAACATGATAATTGCCGATTTTGTGAATAAATTAGTCATAAAGCAATTTACACACATACTATCTTCACTCCATGAAATATGATTTATTTATTCTTTTTTTTAAATATGAATGAAAAAAGTAACTCTGTCTGTTAGTCTGTCTATTTATCTGTTCGCATAATTTTCACGTTTTACTTTTACGGACTGAATTAGGAGATGGAGAAAGAGGAGACCTTTGCTCAGCAGTGGGAAACAATGTAGGCTGGTAACATAACCCTACTTTTGGGCGTTGCCAAAGTCGGGTAAAAAAAAAGAACAGAATGGATTTCGATGTGCAGCACTTAGGTAGGTAGGCTATGGGCAAACGTTCTATCCCGGTAGAGGTTTCCAGTTAGATAATTTAGGATCACCACTTAGGGTAGAGAATGCCTTGTGCACCTGTACGTTTGTGCATGAAGTTTAAATAAATAATAATCAAAATGAAAGTCAAAACTCATTTATTCAAACTAGGCTGATAATCAGCACTTTTCGAACGTCAAAATTTACTTTACTTAATTTTTACTTTACTTAATTTACTTATTTACAAGAGACAGTCCCCCAAAACGCCCACCTTTCGATACTTCCTAGTGTTTTAGCTACAAAGAAGAAGTGGCGGAACAAACTCCCCAGCAACACATCTGTCTGTTAGGTTGGTTAGAAGAACCAGACTCGATACAATAGTAAGGTGCAAGTTAATGACTACAGACACAAATTTATAAAAACAACACATCAGTCAACTAATCTTGGAGAAAGAACATAAATAATAAACAACTAATTAACAGACATTGTCTGTAATAAAACCCCCCCCTACGGATTCTGCATTCGTACCCGCATTTATTAAGTTCCTTGAAATAGAAGGGGTCTATTACCCCCCTCTATTTCAAGGAACTTAATAAATAACTGGCGAAATATGGGCGTATACCTCTGCTTAACCCATCGAGGATTACAGGCGTGATGTTATGTTGAATAAATGAGCTAATTAATTAATTAATAACACAATATTTTATAACGAAAAGTTCTTGCAATATATTAGTTGCGTTACCATACTTGGTGACCGAAAAACATCGAAATTGAAAAAATAATAAATAATTATGTAAAAGCGCATTTGGAAAACGTGGGTGATGCAAAATGTGACATTATTTTCTTGCAACCGTGATTTGTAGCAGTGACGTCAATGTGGATTGTGTTATTTGCTGCATGTTCTAGAATCATGAAATCGAAGAAGTGTGACATCTATTAACTAGCACTGGCCTACTTAATGCATTATAGCCTCATTTCACGAAGAAGATGAAGAGGGTCCTTGTACTAGGAATATTTTAGGCTAATTATATAATATGTTATTATTCAAGGTTACCTTTAAACTTGAGTGATTGAAGATGCTTAATTCTAGAATAATCTTAGCAGTTTTGATATTACCATCTCATTGTCATTCTTAGTGTTAGGAAGATACACAAAACTAATGAAAAAATTAAAAAAAATGTAAACATGATGATTTTTTTTTTATTTTTCACCTTTTTATCGACGTTTTATAAGTTCCCATGTAGGCCTATGTGAAATAAAATATGTTGATTTGATTTAATAAACACTTTTTTTTTTCTCGAAGAAATTATCCGCTCTCCGCGAAACGTTAAAACTTTGTGATGTGATATCTCAAAATGTTTGTATTGAGTGATACTAAAGAAAAAACACATAATTATTCAATGATTTTCGCCAAAGACTTTGTTACAATAATACTGCTTTTCAAAGAAATAGGAATATGAATGTAGAAAGAAGGAAAAATAAATTCGTTTTCGATTCGTTGATCTAATGGTCGCAAGCGCGCGACTGCTGAGCATGAGGTCCTGCCTTCGGTTCCCGGGTCGGGAAAAGTATTATTTGATTTACAAACGTCATTTACTAACCACGGAGTCTGGATTTGTGCCCGGTTGATTGCAATAGGCTTGCCCCTGTCACATGTCATTAGACTTAAGCATCTCTCGTTAAATGCGGGTGTACTGTTGAGGAGGGGCCCCTCCCATATTGCTGACATCTGTTTGACGCGCGCTCGACATATAGGGCTAAGAAGGAACATGGGTGGATTTTAGCCAGTAGAAGTCTGACACTCCCTTTCGCTCTGCCCAAGAGCGGGAGGGGTTATTTGATGATTTTCCAAACGCCAAAAAAAAACGGTTGTACCCCTGCCAAACCCTTCGGAGATTACATGTGTGATAAACAAAGAAAGATAAACGGGTCGTACCCAAAATTGTTTTCTGACAGCAAACCTCATTGCTATAATATACTCGCTACCACTGCATCCATACCCAGCCCTAAGGCTACACAAGCCGCGAAGGCAAATCGTTAATGCGCTATTAACATTAAAATTTATGAAATCGTTCCACCATCAGCGTTTACTTTACGATACTGCTTCCGAAGGATTGTGAACACGTTTCTACGAAGCACAAAGCTTATTCAGCAGTATTGATTACGATCTATGTTCGGGAGACTAGCTACCGCTGTTTCTTTATGTAGTTTGAATGGATGCTTTTACAATAGATTTTTTTCATCATCATCATCATCATCAGCCTATAATGTTTCCACTGCAGGGACTCAGGCCTACTCTCTAGGAGAGGGATGGGCTATGATCTACCACGCGGGCCCAGTGCAGATTGGTAGATGTCATAATTATGTTTTCGAATTTTTGGTTCTATTAAGGCATGCCGGTTTCCTCACGATGTTTTCCTTCAC
This sequence comes from Diarsia rubi, assembly GCA_932274075.1. Taxonomy (NCBI): domain Eukaryota; kingdom Metazoa; phylum Arthropoda; class Insecta; order Lepidoptera; family Noctuidae; genus Diarsia; species Diarsia rubi. Next base: position 20,459,127 of record OW026417.1, read on the forward strand.
CGTTTTGAGAGCAGTGGTGATGAAATAATTACACAAAGTAATGTGCTTGACTGGGTTCGAACCCACCACTCACTGTTCGTAAGTCGGGGCCACTACCACTGAGCCACCACTGCTCGATAGATTTTTTACACAAAAATAAACACAAGTAAATAAAAGAAAATAATGCAAAACCTGCTAATAGCATGGGGGCTGCAAAATCATCCACTAACCCCCTCCCACTCTAGGGCAAAGCGAAAGCGAGTGTCAGACATCTACTGACTAAAAACCACCCATGTTCCTACTAAGCCCTTGTGCCGAGACCGCGGTATCTCTTGCGAACAACTCGCAGACCCGACGGGATCCTTCTCTTCCTTGCGTCGGTTTTCCTCAATGCTGATGGGTCGTGGCCTCTTTGAATCAATTTCTCCCGGACTGTCTTGCGCCAGCTCACTCTGTTTTCGGCAGCGAGTAAGGCATCGCAGACAGTGGTGTTTAGGGCAGAGCGGAACTGGTCTGACCAGCGCATTGGACTTCCACCTCTGAGACTTCCCCCGCTCATCTTACAATATGGTTGCTTAAATCTTTGCATGTATCAACGTACCCATGCGTCATCTTTTTTTCTTCCGGGTTCGAAAATCCTCAAGAACATTCTCCACCTTGGGGCGACCGGAGTCTTCTGTCAGACTCTAATTGACAAAAAACCACCCCGCTTTTCCCTTAACCTACATGCTCCAGGGATCATGAGAACTAGTGCGCCTACGACGATCCTCGGTTGTATCATCGTCATCAGCCAAGTCATTTACCAACAGTGTTGGAGATGACCCCAGGTGAGTCTCAACATGCAACGGGTTGTTCGAAATAGATACCGCGACCTCGACACAAAGGGCGAGGAAGGAGCTTGGGTGGCTTTTAGTTAGTAGAAGTCTTACATTCCCTACCGCTTTGCCCAGAGCGGGAGGGGACGAATCCCCACACTCCTAAAAACAAGGTGAGTCTCAAGTATCCCAACATATGTAGTTGGTTGGAGGTTGCATCGATTGGACAAAAAGCTGAAATATTTTTTTTTTCTTTCATAATTCCCTCTCTTTAAAAACCTCAATATTTTGGACATAGACTGCACATCTGGTCTCCAGTTGTGAAGTAACTAGGTAAGTTGCTCCACAAATCCTCGGCTAGACCGTGTGTGTAACAGAATTACAGGATGCAAGATTAAGTGAGGTTTATCTATCTAATTATTGATTTCCGTCCTGCATTATGACAGCAGAGTCTTAATAGTGTTGCTCCAGACTCTATAAAAATATTTTTCTCAATTAGGAAGGTACGATCGATCAAGCTAATAAGTATACAGCCAGCTTACTTGCATTTACTTTTTAGATTATACAGTTATAAAGGGTGTAAAAGTAGCAAACGAAGGGCACTTGTTCTCCCCACCACTGCGATAATTTTTTGTTGTAGACCATACTTGGGAACCCCCTAGTTACGGAGATCTTGGGGGTCAAAGTTCCTAATTTTGCACAGCTGTTTTTGAAAATACTAGTTTTTCAGGGTTTAACTTTACTTAAATTACCTCCATGACCCCTTTACTATTCAAAGCATCCACTAGCACAATGTTTTAAGATTGCTACATTGAGTTTTACCGTAAAATGAGATTTTTTATCCCAAAAAAGAAGTAGTTTCCCAGCAAAAATTGTTGCGTACTTAGTTTGATGTACAGAATGCTTGGTTGACGTTTGCGTGAAGGGTTAATTTACACCCTGTAAATATAATACTTAGAGACTGATGCCAAACGATACAGCGTTAAACATCAGTCGCATAATGCTAAACGCTTTATAAATCAAAATTGTAATCAACATTTTTTGTATACTAGAATTTTAAAGATTACTGCCTATATACTTAGAACCTTACTTAACTTAATTAGAACGAAAAGTTATGTAAAGGTCCTTATAAAGTAGGTGCACATTCTACATGATTTACTTCAGTATCAACTAGCCAACAGGTGACCGAGAGAAACTCGTGGCCAAGTAACAATAACCGCTCGATTATCAGGTTAAGCCGCGCTTGGCTAGGTTGCTCCGTGGATTGGTGGCCACCCATTACAAACCGAGTTTCTTCCGTGCATCGGAAATCATGTTAAATCATGTTGGTTCCGGTTGTCATGGCAACAGGTAGTGATCCGAAAACCTGACAACCAGTCTTATCAAGTGGTATCGTGTATTACCCAGTACTGATGATGATGATGCCATCTAGCCGATTTCGGCTACAGCGACTCCATTCGCTGACATTCTACATTATATCAAGAGCTTTGTTGTGCTGCTCTCTTGTGTGCTCTTAACTGGCTAGCATATCCAACTTCAGCCGAAAAAGTACGAGCACAAAGTGGACATGTCAGAACACCATTGATGACATATATAGCTGTAGGTGGTCTAGCTTTAAGGTGAACGCGCTTTTGCCTGGGTTGTAGAGGTCAGATAGACAGTTGCTCAATGTTAAATACTTGTATTGAGCTGCATTTGGGTACACTGGAAGGGTCGACTTAACATAGTGTGGAAAAGGTTAGCTAGGTGACGAAATTTAATGAAATACTTAAAAAGACTGTACCCCTTACTTGTACTTTTTTACCCCCGTCTCTGAGCGGAGACTTGATATTCCGCGAAACATCAACATCAACATCATCAGCCTATATTGCTCCCACTCAGGCCTCCTCTCTAGGAGAAGGATGGGCTATAATCCATCACGCGGGCCCTGTGAAAATAAAAAACGAAAGATATGTGACATCTACCAACCCGGGTAGATGTCACATATCTTTGAATATTTGATTCTAAGAAATGCCGGTTTCCTCACAATGTTTTCCTTCACCGTTATGAGAGCAGTGGTGATGAAATAAATTACACAAAGTAATGCGCCTGCCTGGGTTCGAACCCACAAACAACTGTTCGTAAGTCGGGGCTGTAACCACTGGGCCACCACTGCTCCGCTAAAGAGCAATTATATTTAGGTAATAATTTAGTTATTAAAACAGGCTTTAAAACATTTACACAATCAAAGAGGATTAACAAGAGTTAGTTCATCGAGGGTATTACATCAGTCTAAGTAACAATCGTAAAGTCACAGAAATGGGTTAACGAACCAATAAATCTATTAGATTATTACTTATTACTGCACTACCTGCTTTGAATATAATGTTACGTTTTAATTTCTGTTTATATGAAGAAATACACAACTAGTTGATCATCTGTTTAGTCTTACACAACTAGTTATAGACGCCGATAAACAGTTGGGTTCACTTGTAAAATATAGAAAAATATGTGTCTTCGTAGGACGACTATGATCGCTATCTAACTTTATATTAGACATGTTGTTTTTTTTTGCATTTAACGCCATCTAGTGTCAAGCATAAAAGTCACATACAGGCTTATACACAGATTAAGGTTTTTTTTTGTAACTATTTACGTCTATTTACCAGTAATGAAATAGAAGTAAATAATGAGTAAAAATTATAAAGAAACAAAAAATTAAAAAACAAAAATTAATCTTTATTTGTTAGGCATGCTCCCGTCTCAGCGTGGTCGTGATGGGAAGGAATCTTGCTAATTGAGAGATAAAATTTCTAATAAGTAGTATAAATCAGTAAAAATTTAAAGGATTTTATTCAAAACCAAAACATTTATTTCATATATGCCAGGTACGGGCACTTTTGAATAGTTGAACAAATACAAAATAAAGTAAGCTACAGTCCCAGTCACAAGGCATAATAACTGTGAGTGCACTGTAGTGGCCAATCTTTTTTTTTTTGGGGTGGGAAATCATCAAATAACCCCTCCCGCTCTTGGGCAGAGCAAAAGGGAGTGTCAGACTTCTACCAACTAAAAACCACCCATGTTCCTTCTTAGCCCTATATGTCAAGGCCGCGGTATCTCTTACAACATCCCGCAGCCCGTAGTTGCCCATCTAAAGTTATTATGAATGCGATCATGGTCGTACTACGAAGTATAACACAACAATATAAACGCTTTAAGGTGGAAGCTCACATCTGGCCCGCGAAATTCTAATTTTCTTACGTTTTTGGCAATTTGCAGGCCAGTGCTTGGTTGTATGTTTATGAAAATTTGATTTGCGACTGTAAGACGTATGAAGTTACCGAATTATAACCATCAAAATTATCAATACAACCCTCCAAGTTCATTTTCATGTCAAGATTGATTTTTGCATGTAAAAGTCATTCTTTAGTAATTTAGTCGTCGTTCTTTAGTAGTTAGTAATTTTGATGGTTATAATTCGGTAATTTCATACGTCTTACAGTCGCAAATCAAATTTTCATAAAAATACAACCAAGCACTGGCATGCAAATTGCCAAAAACGTAAGAAAATTAGAATTTCGCGGGCCAGATGTGAGCTTCCACCTTAAGGCATATCGTCAACCAAGTTATGGCCCATGGGCCGGAGAAAATCTCTGACACTAGGTTACACACTAACACACTGTATAAGGAAAAAAATAAGAAGGGATATCGTCTTAAAACGTTATTTAATGTAGTAAGTCTGGATCGGCCATAGTTGCACTTTAAAAAAACATACTAAAGAAACATAAAACAAATTTTATTCTTAAAACAAACAAATTTAACAAAATAATAAAAACTTCACAAAATTCGCAATTTTCTTCTCTACATTGACTCAATCACAACTGCTGAACTAATCGTGATCATCTCAAAGATACCCACTAACGACAAGTGAACAAATAATAACACACGCGCATAACTAGCGGCAAACATTATCCAATATGAAAAACGTGTACATCTCGACTTAACAACGTAACTACCTCTTAGTGATGGGCGTGAGTCGATGAAAAGATAATCGAATATCGATAAACTGATTTATGTTTTTAACAATTAATTTGATAATTGAATGTTTATAGTCTAATATTTGTTTATTTTATTAGTAATTTAATTTGACAATGTATTTATTACTCACTATACCTATATTTCAACGTTTTATTTTTAACAAGGTGTAATAATTATGTAGCATTATCATACAGAAAATGATTCGATCTACCAGAAAAGACGTCAGATAACTGATAAACATATTTAATCAGTAATTTCCCTACATTAATAATTCATTGATTAGCGAACACTATAATCAAATACAATTAACGCACCCAGTTTAGGAGTTAACCGTTTCTCAAACATGTTTACGTAACACAGTTTGATGAAATTCATTATCGATTTCAGTTATTAATTACTCCTGAGTTGTCGTAACTAGCCATAGGGCTAGATTAATACCCATTGGTTGTACCCAATATAGATTAATGGTGTTAATCTAGGCGGGCATTGCTATATCTTTTCTATTAGCCTTTATTTCTGTTCGACACGATTTTATAACGCCGAAGGACAATAGAAAGCTTTAAGTGATTATTCGATATTGTGAAACTAAATTAATGCGTTTACTAAAATAACTACTAACAGAGTATAGTTTTGTCATTTTATAGTAATATAAAATGACACTGTAAATTTTTTTTTTAATTTTTTGTTGGTAATTTTGTTGTTTTAACAAACCTAACATTAAAAACATTGCCATCCCAACTTGCTATACGCAAAATACTTCTCACAGTATCAATTTGCAACAAAATAACGCAATGCAGAATAAACAACGCTTAAGTAATCCAATTACTGAGCTATGCATTCTTATCAAGATAATTTATTTTATCGATTAAGTAACAACACTAGTGGTTACATAAGCTGTGTGATCGCGGCCAGTGCTCACTCTTCCGTTTAATTTAATTGCACTAGCTTGGTACTGTGTAGAAGAAAATTTCAAAGAAAATGTTGATACTGTTAAATAATGTTTTAAATAATCATACAAACCATATTATTATACTATTGTGTGAGGAGTTTTTGGTTAAATAATAGTGTCCATTCAGGTCGAAATCAGGTTAAGTCGCGCTTGTCCTAAGCGAGCGTCCGCAGCATTAAATATCTATTTCGTTTCCATAAACTTTTTTTTTAGTGGGTGGAAAATCATCAAATAACGCCTTCCGCTATTGGGCAGAGCGAAAGGGAGTGTCAGACTTCTACTGACTAAAAACCACCCATGTTTATTCTGAGCCCTATATGTCGAGGCCGCGGTAACTTGTGAACAACCCGCAGCCAGTTTTCATAAACCTTCGGGTAGTTGTTTGGAAAATAATATTCAAAGAACCAGTTTTATATTTTTTACTGCAATTTTGCAATTACGGTTTAGGTTTTACAACACATATATATTTACGTTACTAACCAACTAAATTTACCCACATTCATTTACCTACATATTCGCATTTTGTTTTTTTTTTGTTTTACAAAAAAATGTTACTAATATTTAATCTGTTTACATAATTGAATAAAGTATTTACGCATCTTACATACATACATACTCGTATTCATCTTATTATCTAACAAGCATGGTATTTGCAATTATACAATATTTTATGTCACAGTTCACTAAGTTAATGATTATAATTTCTAATGATGGTGTCCATATTCATCAAATTGGATAAATCATCAATATTGATTTGTGTTCCCTACATGGCTTTAAAAAATCGCAAGTTCTTGATCATGTTTTTTTTTAACTTTTTAGTCAATTATTAAAGCGTCTGCCATTAAAACTTCAAAGATAGTAGTGTTTTGAAGCCCTAAAAAAATGTAGAAATATATAATCACATGATATGGATGAGATGTGCAAAAATCGTCACACACTGGACGCCTGAGGCAGGACAACGCTGTCGAGGTCGACCGCGGCAACGGTGGCGTGACGATCTGATCGTGTTTGCGAGGCTAACATGGCCAGAGATCGCACGTGACATAAAGGTTTGGAGGGAGAAAGGGGAGGCCTTTGCTCAGCAGTGGGACACAGGTAGGCTAGTAAAAAAAAAATATAAGCACATTTTAATGTAAAGTCAAACCTTTGATATCTCTTAGCTTTTAACGATATTGTCCTAACCAGCATTATAAATAAGTGGATAGTTATTTACATCACGACAGTACCACATTTTGCGTCGACTCCCGCGCACAACCACAACATATCGCGCACGCGCAACACGCTTCCCTATTTTTTATCGATCATTGTACGACACGATGACAGTTCACATCTATCGATAATAATCACCGTGTTCTTATGACGTTTCGCTACACTATTTCCGGATTTGATCACCTATTTTATATTTTATAGTTATTCTAAGTTAAGACGTATTATTTTGATATTTACGTTATTGAAATGAACTTATTGTAGCGTGTCCATGTTCAAAATCACATCTTCCATTATAAATTCAACTCGTAAATCTTCGATTATGTCACTTCAAAGCTGCTAAAGTCGCCAAGATTACCAGATTAATGATGCAAGAGGAAACTGCACTGCAATTTATTTATCTTCTTAACGTAACGCCTTAGTCGTACCCATTTAACAACTCCTATAAGCGGTAAATGAAAAGCCATTTTCTTACCTGAAACACACAGTATGCAACACAAACGTGTCGGGTGTTATGCGTAGTGACAAACGAGGTAGTGGGAAGCGTTTTTATATCCTTCCTATACAACACTAATAGCTCTCTTATAATACCATGAATGGTAATCTAAGTAGTTACATTTTCTCAAGTTAACACCGTGAATGCAGTTAAACAAAAACTTATGTATTCTACACGCATGTTCAATTACTGTTAATTTTGATTAAAATCTTATTGTAATAACATCAACACGAAGAATTTAGGCCTGCTAAACCAAAACGCAATTAAATAATCTAAACCAAAGCAATTAATTAAGTATTTTATAATAGGAGGATGTTATTAGTATAAATTCAAAAGTAACGGTTACAAAATAACAGTTATTAAGTTTATGTACGTGCATCTAATAAACAGCAATGCCTTAAGTGGGTTATTTAAATGTTTAGATTGTGCTATGTACCTTAAATGTAAATACTTATTGCCTTCTTACAATGCTTCTTGGTATATATTTCTTACTGGAAAGTATCTTCATCATATAAGGATTTCTAGAAAGAAGCGTTACCGTTTCTGTTTGAAGGGCAGATGTGGTGAAATGACATCCACATGCATGAGACTTCTCATTTTTGTCCGAAGACAGTTTAAGTACGGTACGTTCCGCGTCCTTTGGACGAATCGCATGTGCCTTAAAGAGTATTAATGGAAGAGGAAGACCAAGGACTGTTTTCTATCAGGTCAAGAGTAGGCCGATTTTGTAGTCAAACAAATAATTCAATGAAAGAAAAGAAATAATGAGAAGAAGAGTTGATGAATTGTTTGAGGAATGATATTAAAGAAAAAGTAGAAAATGAAGGTGAAATAGTTGAATGATTTGGAGGATTCGGTACTGGTTTCGACTTTGGGTCGTGCAAAGCGTTACTAGGTTTCTCTATTAGGAATTTCTCAGTACCTATCACGGAGTCTAGTTTTGTGGCCAGTTGATGGTAATAGGCCCTTATTACTTGGGACTTAAACATAATTGGCATAATGTTGCTGTGCTATTAGGCCTCTGCCTAGGCAACCTTCAAGGGTTACAGACTTGTTGTTGTGATCATCATCATCGTCATCAACAGCCTATTAATGTTCCCACTGCTGGGACACAGGCCTCCTCTCTTTAAGAGAGAATGGGCTTAAATGTACCACACAGGCCCAGTGCGGATTGGTAGATGTCACATGTCTTCGAATTTTTTGGTTGTAAGACATGCCAGTTTCCTCACGATGTTTTCCTTAACCGTTTTGAGAGCAACGGTGATGAAATAAATTACACAAAGTACTGCGCCTACCTGGGTTCGAACCCACGACCTACTGTTCGTAGTTGTGAGCTTAACTTCGAACATAATGATCAGTTACTAGATAAGCATTTATGACTTAAGGATCATAATCAAAGGTGTTATTTAATTCAAATTACTTCAGCGATGTAACTTTACCGGTCAGGCTTGTGTAATGTCAAAACGTCTGGTACTAAAGCTTCCTGGACATTAGTTGCAAATCATAGAGCTGGTTGAGCTTGAATAATTTAGCTATTGACAAGCGTACGTACCTTCCGAATTATGTAAAGGAATAATGATTTTGTTGTACAGGCTTGTTACGTGTTGGTGAGTTAGTGTCGCTTGATGTCATGAAATTATTGTTGAACTACAAAAGAGGCTGCCTTCGGGGCTGCAGCTTGTTGTTAGAGATACCGCGGCCTCGACATAAAGGGCTAAGAAGGAACATGGGTGGTTTTTAGTCAGTAAAAGTCTGTCACTCCGGGAGCGGTTATTTGATAATTTCCCACACCCCCAAAAAAAAAAAGGTTAACCTTGTCGGTCTAGTGGTTGCAAGCTTGACTGCTGAGCAAGAGGTCCTAAGTTCGATTCCCGGGTCTGGTAATCTGTTATTGAAATTTTTCGTCACTCATTTGTCAGTAGCAGCCACGGAGGCTAAACAGGGCTTGGTTAATGGCAATAGGATCGCCCTAATGGCAATAGGATCGCCCTCTATTGCATGCAATAGATAATAGGGACTAAATGGGCGAAATGTGGGTAAATTGTTAGATACTTGAACTACTTAATATGATAAAACTAGCACAAGAATAGATCAAATAGAAGTTCGTATTCTTCTTCTTTTTTTCGTGTTTTATTTGTCTAAACTGGTGCCAGAGTTTTATGCTGCTTCTAACTTGGCTCTACATGCTGTCAAGAAATAAAATATGATTTCTCAGGAAATAGGGATATTGACCAGAGATACACAGACTCTATCTAACGGAACAAATAAGTATTTTCATTGAGTAGGCTCTACTTGCTTACAAACACTAATTCTTATGATCTGCAACTACCAGGACCTTTATAGGCTCCTATTCAAACAAGCGTGATAATAGTAATAATGAGTTGTGCTAGAATGATGCGTTACGTAAAGTATTTTGTACGCGAGTGATTATCTTCGCCAATATATCGTGACGGCCTGCTTGTTCAACAGCATGTGTACCGTGTTATAGTAAACTGCTGGCTTATTTATTGATATAAACTGGTTTTGAGGCAAAATTGCTAAATTCGGAAATAGGTTTTTAGTCCAACACGAAGCACACTGTGGTGGAATAAACATCCCTCCTTACACACTCCCTTTTACAAAACTACCCCCTTGTCACAAACTGCAGCCGCCAATAAGGGAAATTTTGAATAGACTGGTAAAGTTGGCTTTTTACGATTCAATTTGGAGCCCCAATACAGGGGTGCCACATCTTCGCTTTTGTCCGTAGTGCACAACTGATTTCACCCTTCAGGACTAATGAGGCAAACGATAGATCTCTCCAGGATGCTACGCGCTGGTCTGACTAGATCTGAGTCATCGATTCGAGAAGAAAAGAAATCCCATCACTGTTCTAAGAAAGTGGTGTTATGATTTACCAAGTCCACCCTTACAAGGCTGACGTAAAGCTTCTTTCTTTAAATTTCGGACCGTATTTTTATAGCTACGGAATGTACGCAAAAGCACCGATTAGTTGAATGTTTGATTTTGTAGTTTTCTTATTTTCAAACTTGTTTTTAAAATGTTTTTTTCTTGTTTACAGGTAAGTCCGCTGTAGCTTAAAAATATTCCGGGGAATGGTGTTACGGTAAGTACTATGTTTAGGACAGAGCCGTTTGAGTTTTCAGGTATTAAACTTCACTCACCTTCTACGTATTGTGGTTTATTATACTGACCCTCGTAATTTTTTTATTAATCAAGTTTTACATAAATTCGTATTTTTTATCTCCAATTTTAGAACGTACTCGTATATAAACGCAACTAAACCCAGCACACTAGCGCCGCTAATAAGTGATCAAACGACGAACTTTTTAGATTTTGTGCGAACGAAAGAATTAAAAATTGAACTTCCTTTCACCTATGTTTTTTCTGGCGGTCACTCACATAGCAGTGCGGCAGCGATTCTATAGATGGCGCTAGTGGCGGTGATTGTTTCGGTTGAATTTAAATAGTAGTTTTTTTTTCTGCGTATGCGCGCGAATGTTTTACTTTTACCAATAGATACGTGAAAAGAACACTAGAGGTCTCCGAATTAAAAACAATACCTACTACTGTTGAGCACACGATGGTTTGTGTGGTATGTTTATCTATTTCTTTTTTGTAATAGCACGTTTTCGAATAATAATTTACAAAAAAAATAAAGTTTTTGGAACTCGAAATTTTTATTCTTTGATTGAATGGTACGCTTTAATTTAAGCACTAAGCATAATTATTGCATGGGAATTACTTACATAAAGGAGTTTCAATATAAAGTCCCACGCTCCATTTTACCCAAAGGGCAATCTTCGTAAAAGATGATTATTTGTGCACAACAGTATACGAGTCTGCAATGGTTGACTTTGAAATACTTCGGTGGTAACCAGTATTTATTTATTTCATAAATCAGTTGCATTCTTTGGCCACGTTACATAACGCCTACTATATAATACACAGTAATTTTAAAGGTTTTATAGCCCAATAATAACTATCAATTCCAACGGAATTCCCATCAAGAATCAAGGCCATGACCGATTGACGGTGTATTGAAAGCGAGAGTACTTGATGGTGATGCCGTGCAACGATAGTGCAAGTTAACTCAACGGTGTGCGAAAATGGTACTGTAGATGGACTGTAGCACAATACGAGGTGTAAACGGATTCTTCACGAAACGAAGTTGGTTGTCACGACGTATTCCGTAAATCAAAGTAAGTGCGCAAAATTTGTTGCCGGGAAACGATTTGTTTTTGGGGGAAAAACCACGTTTTACAGCAGGTCTTTTTTTTTTGGGACAAGCCCGCCACACTATTCCCAAACCACTGTAACTCCTGTAAGCGAGAATCAACAGTTTACAGCAGGTCTTTAAAATTAAGGGTTATCATTAAAAATACTTGTGAAAACGTTTACTTGTTACTTTGACCCCCAATATCTCCGTAACCAGATGGTTCCCAGTTATGGTCTGGACTAAATAAAAAAAATACAAATGACGGGGAGACTCTTCTACGTAGATAGGAGTGATTTAAATCAATATTGTGAGCTCAGTACTAATTGGTTGTCATGGTAACTTAAACCAAGCTTTTAAAGCTATCTTGTGTTTTAAGATTTAATTCAATATGTACGAATAATATGCGATACTTAAAACTCTACTTGGGACTTTTCCAAACAAAAAAGCCCAAAATCTGGCAAAAATGATGAAATGCGTCTAAAATAAAACGGGTTTCATACATAAAGTCCCATCTTTGTTACTATCCTCGCACCAATATAACTTCAGAAAATAAGACTTGTGAAATATTACAATAATTGCTAACACATTGAAATACTTGCTGTCTTATCTGAGAATTCAATTAAGCAAGTTGCTATACTGTAATGAATACTCATTAACCTGTAGAAATTATACGAATCAGGCAAAGGAAATCAGTAGTCGAGGTGTCCAGGTGATAGTTACTCGCCACAAATATTACGAAATCCATGTATTGCAATACTGGAGTCTTAAACTAATATATTGTTGTTTAATATTTACTTAAGAAAATTTAAATACTTGCAGAAACATAAGATTTATAAATAATAATAATGTTTTATTAAAGAAAAAATAACACAAAAAAGGTGTACATTTAGGCACAGTAGTGTTGCTTCACATACAAAGTTTTAATTAGTACTTATAAGTTAACTATAACTATAATATATTTAAGAGTTACAAGTAGTGGTAATTTTAACTCCAATTTGTATAGCGACCTGCCTGATCTAGGTTTATTTAAACCTGTGTCTCAGGCCATCACTTTACATTGTATAATTTAATTAGGACAATATAATTATAAAATACATCTAATAACAACTATAGGAACAAGCAAAATGATACAAAAAACACTAAAACTAGCTTATCTATTAATATATATATACAATTAGATACGAAGTAAAACATAATCAAACGACAACTTCTAGAAGTTTTTCTGTGTCTGTGTAATTGAGTATCGCCAAATTTTCCGATATCATGACACTACATTTTTTATAGCTTAAGCTATAGAAGTTTAGTATCTTGTTGAGTCTATTATACAGAAAAGGTCCTGAAAACACATAAAATCGCTCAGCAAACGCATGCTTAGTTTGTTTGAGGCATAGTACAAACCAGGTCTAGGTCCAAATCGATCATCGCTAGGCTTTCCAAAACATGGTCGGTTCAAAATTACAATATAACGGTTTGTATACAATTATTTAGTATGCAATTTATATCTACATAAACCAGAAGGTAGCTGGCAACATACCAGCCATTTACCTGAACATTTGTCAGTTTTGTTTGCTACTAGTAAATTCTGGTTTTCTAAGATTTCAAGGCAGGACTGTCATATGCGGGATAACACACCTACACAATGGTGTAGCCTTCATTTTGACAGAGTACCAGTTACGAGTATAATATGTAACAATTTGGCAAAGCTAAAACGCGAATATCTCGTGAAAATGACGTGTTTGTAACTTTGAGTTAAGACCTGGTTTGTGATAATATGGGTTCCAGAATATTAATTTAGTTACACGTAACACAGTAGGAGAAAATTACTTCTAAACGTTGCTAAGTGTATACATATTGGTGTTACTGAGTATACATGAATTTCATTGTTTACGTTTTTGAGCCTTTTGTATTTTTAAACGTATGAAGCCTTCCGTTATAATCCTTAGGAAAATTAGGATAAGAATTTCGTACGACATACGATATATTCGATATTTTAAAACACGTCATGGGTCAATGCGACCTTAAGAAAGCCAAGGTTAGACAAAGCCATCACACATACACGCTAAAAAAGTTAAACATTTTCAGTAATTTTCGTAATAAAGAGCTTCAAACAAACCATCGAAAATTATATCACCACTCATTATATAACATGAAATCAATATACCAGTACAATATTTCATTTGATCCACACGGCTCATATCACGTACCTAGTATGGAGCAGGTTTTTCCGCCAAAACCCGGTCTTGAGCACTCGTGCGCATCGGATTCGTTGCGCGCACGTTCCGTTATGACATAACTTTCGCTTCGTTCCGTCTCGTCTCATTAAGTGTCGTGACGTGAACTTGACCTTCGAGATGGGTTTGACTCTCGCTTTTGTTTGAAGATGGTGGAGGTGTGAATGGGTTCTATATTTTGTTGTTTTGAATGGATGGTATTTGTTGCGTGATAGTATAGGGTGTGTAGAATATTTATGATGGTATGAAGTTTCTAAAAAAAATCTTCTTTTACAATTTTTGTACCCCTGAATGAAAATTTACTTCTCTCTTCAGATCTGTCACCCACTTAACATGGTATTTGCTGCTCCCAAAAACAATATCTATCAAGTGCCGAGAATTAAAATAATATGCTGCTAAATGTGCACCTTTTCAAGCGTTGAACTCTTTTGCTTTGAACTCATTTACTTTTTCTTACTAATTTTTTAATTCTAGCTTTTTTCTTGTTTTTTGTTAGTTTGAATTTCTAACCAAATTCAAATTCAAATTCAAATTCATTTATTTGCTAATATGGGTAATTACATAAAGTTGTTAAAATTTAAAAATAGTCCAAATAATAACCAAACCGTTATAAAATTTGAAAGATTCTCAATCATAAACTAAATAACTAATTGCCAAGGAAAACGAATCTTCCTTTCTATGTAAAGCTAAACTCACTGACTTATAGACAAGTAGACTATTAAAATTAAATATTAAGCAACTGTGAACTAAGCAAACAGAGTCCATAAATCAATAATATTAACTGCATATGCAAATATTATTATGTTAATAAGCAAAATTGCTTGTGGTTAAAGACTTATTTGTTCTTCACAAATAAGATCATCAGTAAAAGTTGTTAAACATTACAGAAATGCAATCGCTATTATTTCGTATTTGTTGTATATGTGTAGACTGATGAAATTATTAAATAAATAAGTTGTGTGAGGCTTCAACAGATATCCAGATCAGAGTCCAGGATATTGTGGCTCAGCTCGGGCTAGATTAGATATTCGAACAGTGGATTTAGTAAAAGATAAGCTGAGTTGATTATTTATCTTTATTATATGGCGACTGTTAATTTCAAAATCACCATTATTCATAAATATCCCTACATATTATAAGACAAAGACAGGTGTGTCTATCTGTCAGTTCGCGATAAATAAAAACTACCGCACCGATTTTCATGCTGTTGATAAAGTAAAATACCAATGGATAAATTGGTTCTCGAGGAAGGTTTTAGTATTTATAATTTGTTGCGATAAACGACATCCACGCGGGCGAGGCTGCGGGTATCACCTAGTTAAATATAATATTGAGTATTTATTACTTGGTACTTATCTCTGATCACATGAGTGATTTTCATATCAGTACGGTAAAGGTTAAGTTTCGTAGCAAAGTCTAACATGATACATTATTGTCAATTCTGATGCTATCATCAATTATTACGGTAGTATAAGTAATAAGAGTAACTACTAAAGTATGTATATCGAGAACACTCGCATTATGCTGAAAGATTCTGGTGAGAAAGTATATAAGTTCCAACTTCAGTGTGTGTGATAAAACACAAAGTAAGCTCAAATTCTTCTTTTATCAACAATGTAAGACCCTATTTTTGGGGGTGGGAAATCATCGAATAACCCCTCCCGCTCTTCGGCAGAGCGAAAGGAAGTGTCAGACTTCTACTGACTAAAAACTACCCATATTCCTTTTTATCCCTTGTGTCGAAGCCGCGGTATCTCTTTCGAACAACCTCGACGGGACTCGCAGCCCCGACGGGAAATGGAAGACCCTGAATCGTCAACCTTCCACAACTAACTGGTACACTGATGGACTTTAAATTTCCATTTTAAATCTTCTTGCTTCTTGCCCGTGAACTAAACTAAACTATGTATAAAATTCAGACTAAGACATAATATTCTCTTTTGGAATATGAGTACAAATTAATACTCGTAAGGGAATACTGTACAACATTCCCTTATACTACCTTTTATGACATTCCAAAGAAAGTGAAATACATAACGTTGATATTATGGTTAGGTAACCAATGGATTCATAAGAAGCTACCTAGTCAATCTGTATAATATAATATCTAGATATTTAGTATTAGTAGTAAGGTATCAGACCACTAGAATGTTTGGAATGTTTGTTAGCAACTGTTTAATTGATTAACGGTTAAGGAGGTTTTAGATTAAAGCCAACTTGTTAATAAGTATTTTTAACTTTGACTTGTGGTATCAAAACTCTTTGGTATTAATTTTAAAATAACGAATTAGTTTTAGAAATAGTGTCATAATTAATTTAGTCGTGCCAACTTGCTAAATTATATCAATTTTTTTTAGGGTCGGTGCCACTTGTCTTTTTCACCCATACTTTTTTTTCATTCACTTCTCATCCCATCAGACACCTCTTTTCTTGCGTCCTTTTTACCCGACTGCGGCGAAGCCCAAAAGGAGTGTTATGTGTTTGACCTGTATGTATGTTTTTTTCAAACAGTGTTTATGCAGCTTTCATTTAACTTTTGTTTCATTATTCATATTAAAACTATGTTGAGTCTGTCTAAGATTAATATTATATAATTCTCGAATCAGTTTTATCTTAATCACCAACCATTACATAGTCTGAGATCCAAAATTTGGCCCGAGGCAGTTTATTTCCAAAGGCAAGGCAGCTTCATTTGAAGCAATGAATAGTCCCAGTGTATACTACCGCTATACTGGAAGGAGTCACACATGATTGCAGATGTGTGACGGTCAGTAAGTGCATTGGCACATCGTCCAGTAATGCTGGACTATCTGATTGTCTGTGTACAACCAGTTTGTGTAGCGTTTCGTAATCGTCTGCTCGCATTCGATATTGTTTTGAACTGTTATATTACGAATTTTTAATGAGTTCGTTTCGTTTGGATGATTTTCGTCTAACAGTTACCTGCATTTATCTTCTAACCTTGTCTTTCATACAAGATGCAATTCGAAGATATTGTCATCACACAAAAATAAGTTAAAAGTTTTCTAAAATCTCATCAAAACTCCGAGCAAGCCAAGCGAGCGAGCAAGGCTCGTGGGTGCCATAAAACTCTTTTATCAGACTGCATTATAATGCGATATCCCCAAGAAAAACAAAGAAATATCAGAAGTTTTGTTCCAAAAACGACCAGTTCATGAACTTTCAGACTACTTATAATAATAATAATAATAATCATTTTATTTCAGGCAACTAGGGCCCATACTAATAAAAGGATGTAGCCATTATTAATAAAAAGGAGGCACGGTTAGCAAACAAGCTGTCGCTAATTTCCAAATTAAGTATTGCCGCAGTAACCGGTAATTGTATCTAAGGCCTTCAGTGTACCCGCGATGACCTCCGGCCACCGTAGACGCGGGCCTGTGGACGGTGAGTGATGGGCTAACTCGCCGTCCGTCCGTCTCACGACGAAAACAGGCCGTGTCGACGGCGCGTTCGTGTTCCACGCGCGCCTCAAAGAGATGTCAGCAACATGGGAGGGGCCCGAAAGGGCCGACGCCTGTCGGGGCCGCGGGTAGTCCACCGGTTATCGCGGCCTCGACATAGAGGGCGAAGAAGGAACATGGGTGGTTTTAAGTCAGTAGAAGTCTGACACTCCCTTTCGCTCTGCCCAAGAGCGGGAGGGGTTATTCGATGATTTTACACCCAACAAAAAAAAAAAAAAAGGCCTTCAGTGTATGATTTGTATTAAGTATTACTACAAAATCTTTTACTGACTTATCAGTTGTTATTATTTTAGCAATAGATGGTAAAATGAACACAGTACAGTTATTATCAGCCATAATTATTGTGTCTCATTTTAGGGTAAAGTCCTGCTTTCCCTCTTTCCATTTATGCGTATCCAGTGCTGTTATTGGCCAATTTTTGTGAAAAGAGTCGATTTCGTCCCGCCATCTCTTTCTACAGTACAGTTACCGAAATCTGTATTATGAACTCAAAAAACCTCTAAGGGTTCAAACTCCATCTCGTTGGGGCTGCGGGTCCCGTCGAGGCTGCGGGTTGTTCGCCAGACGCGGCCTCGACATAAAGGGCTAAAGGTGGGCGAAGAGTGGGCGTTTTGGGGGACTGTCTCTTGTGAATAAGTAAAGTAAAGTAAATTATGACTTTCGAAAAGTGCTGATTATCAGCCCAGTTTGAATAAATGAGTTTAAATTTTGATATTAAAAAAGAACATGGGTGGGTTTTAGTCAGTAGAAGTCTGACACTCCCTTCCGCTCCGCCCAAGAGTGGGAGGGGTTATTTGATGATTTCCTACTCCCCAAAAAAAAGGGTTCAAACTCCATTGCTAGTTTTCTATAATTCGTACTGAATAGTCTGTCTTCACCAAAGAACTGCTATAAAACGGTGCTAATGACCTACATATTTTTTTTTACCAGAATAATAAAAAAAAAGGAAAACGAATCATAATATGTATAACTAGTATTTGTATCCTAAGTCCTGGCTACTCTACTACAGTACAACACAGATTGCAACACTATAAATCAAATCGTTTCTAAATAAGCTCAGTCAAGGTGAAGACGATTTTTTTTCGAAACATATAATTTTTGAAAAGTAGATTGACCTTGAGTTTTTGTTGGATCTAGAACGTTTAATGACTCTTTCTGAAGGTTACTAAGTTGCACGTGTATGAATTTGTTTACAACGTACACGCTTAAAAAGCTCGTCAGGAGTTCGATTTGTGTGTTGCGATCATGAATTGACTTAAGAATGAATGTCGATGGCTAAACGAGTAGAGGAAGACCAAAGAAATTATTAATGAACTGTGTGAAGGATGATATTTCTAGACGAAAACAGGTGAATATTGAGATTACCAGTAATAGAGAAGTATGGAAGAATAATACATGCTACGCCGACTCCAAACAAATTGGGATAAGCTTAGGTTCGCAGGAGACTCTCCGGGCGTCGGGGGCCACGTGACGACTTCCAGCCACCGTAGACGCGGGCCTGTGGACGGTGAGTAATGGACTAGCTCGCCGTCCGTCTGTCTTATGACGACGACAGGCCGTGTCGACGGCGCGTTCGTGTTCCACGCGTGCCTCAAAGAGATGTCAGCAACATGGAAGGAGCCCGCAAGGCTGTGGGATGTTGTCAGAGATACCGCGGCCTCGATATAAAGGGCTAAGAAAGAACATGGGTGGTTTTTAGTCAGTAGAAGTTTGGTTTGTGAACCAAGGTTACCGACATAGCCCGAAGAATTGCCAAACTTAAGTGGCAGTGGGCAGGGCACATTGCTCGCAGAACGGATGGCCGATGGGGCTGGAAAGTTCTGGGGTGGCGACCGCGAATCGGAAGACATTGCGTTGGAAGGCCTCCCACTAGGTGGTCCGATGACCTGGTGAAGGTTGCGGGGACCCGCTGGATGCGAGACGCACGGGACCGGTCAATGTGGCGACACTTAAGGGAGGCCTATGTCCAGCAGTGGACGTCTTTCGGCTGAAATGATAATGATGATGATCTTTCGCTCTGCCCAAGATCAGGGGGGGGGAAGGGTAGGTGATAACAACGTGATTTGTAACGTCTCTGGTTCAGGGTTAACTATATTGTAATTAAATTAATGATGGCCAGAGAATCGAGACAAGCGAGCTTTAGACTATCTTCCCATCTTTGGATTTCTGAACAAATCTTGATAACCATCAATGTATAATAATGCACTTGTCAGACACATTTAATATTTTTTGTCTTCTTGCCCATTCCTCAATATGCCACACATGGTGTGAACTCATCATCATCTGCCTAGCCTTTTCCCAACTATATTGGGGTCGGCTTCCAGTCTAACCGGATGCAGCTGAATACCAGTATTTTACATGGAGCGAATGCCTATCTGACCTCCACAACTCAGTTAATACTAGGTAATATGATACCCTTTGGTAAGACTGGATGGTGTGAACTGTTGACATTATAATAAAAAGGGGAAGGTTAATATAATAACACTATTTTCATTATTTTTATTATTTACTTTTTTTTTTTTTTTTTCTTACCACAAAACCACAATTATTACGCATACGTTCCTCAGCCGTCGCATAAGCCTCTGCACCCGACTCTAACTGCTTTAATTGCATTGCCTTAAGATCCATTATAAAATGTTTATTTAATACTTTTGACACTAACCGCAAAAATGCGCAATATAGATGATGGAATCGTTAAGTAGTTTGAAAACGTTCGGTGCACTCTGTCTCTTCTTGCAACAATTTTCACCTGGTTAAGATAGACATGAGAAAATTTATAAAAATATATATAAAATAGACGTAAAAATATAAAATATTTATTACTGCTTCAGAGATTTTTCTTACATCTTTATAAACTTATCACATTTTCACGCTTCTGAAAACTCTTTCTGTGTCTTGAGTTTAAGTTGTTTCTACCAGTTCGACCTGACGTTTGATCTACACCTTTTATCTTTCATGGTATTCCTCACTTCATTTACTAACCTCTCACATCTATCTTATTTATAATATTTTATCTTATAAATTAATAATTATAAACAAACATAGGTACATGATTCTGAATAATGCCTGTTAATAAGGATGTGTAATATTTCAAAATGTTAAATGTCAGATAATGATTAATACCGTTGCTTCACCCGATCACGGGTATTCAACGTTTCTTTGATATCTCAAAGGAGTCAATAAAATGTTATAAAGGTGCTGTAATTTTAACTGGTTGGTTAATGATTTAATGATCAAAGTAACACTATTGACTGTCATTGTCAAAAGTGACAGTTAGGACGTTTATGATGTTGACAGTTGGCTTATGTTTGATTTCAATGTTGATGTACGGTACTTACCGGTAAACGTACCAGTACTGATGGATTTGACCCATTTGATACTAGACCTTTGAAGCTTAATACATAGTAAGTTGAGAGCTTTAATTATTTCACATTTGATAAATAAGTACCAACAGATAATAAAGTTATACTCAACTATAAATTACATTACTAATAAGTACGTTCAAACGTACACACAAGTTTCACATAAGCAACGAAAACGAAATGTTTAGTTTTAGCAATAGATAGAAAACTCTTAAGAATTATTGCTTGTTTATTTTAGATTCCATTTTGCTATTAGAAAACAATGCATTACATTATTCATTTTGAAATAAAAATTTTCGAAAGCATTATATATTAATACTGCTCAGATGACTTTTTTCGAAACAGAAACGCAGTAGCATTTTATTTTTCAATGTATTCAATTTTATGCAACTTAGTACAAGTTACATAAAATTGAATACATTGACATGAATTAAATCGACTTTATATGCAAAATCATAATCAAAGAATTGATTAGTGTAATTGATCTTATATTATTTATTTCTTTACCTTAATTATTAATGCATTTATTGTAGTCAATAACGGATGTAATATTAAGTTACTAATAGATATAGTACAAACATAGAAAATAAAGCATTATTATTATGTCTTTATTAATATTATCGTGGGCGATAAGTTCAGGGTTACGACCAATATATAGTAATTTATTCATAGTTATTATTCATATATTCAGTTTTCAACGCCGGCTAAGTAACATCGTCCGTGGAAATTATAGCACATCCTTTTTGGTACTATTATTTTCTAAATCTGGACTTACGACTAAGGTGACATTGCTATTAATAATGTCATTAGAAAAACCAGAAACTGACTTCGGTGTTGAAAGGGCAAAGCTTTGAGCTGGAAAAGTATCTGTTTGCTTTCATACAGGTACATCTTTGGGAGTGCAAATGGTGCTAGTACCTATTGCTGTGGCATATATTATAATAGCCGATGATGATACAATCATATAACGCACTCACATGATGAGATATAAGGAACCATATTCAAAAACAAGGATTCATTTGAAAAAATCCGGTGAAAACATTCCTTACGTAAAGACTTTCCGTCTATTTTATGTGTCAATACATAAGCCGCTTAACATGATTTTAAACGCTGCACGCTGTGAAAATGCACACTGTATAGCCAAGTTACATTATGTCCCACGAAGGTGCGAATAAGTACATAACTAGTCACTTATTCCACTTAAATTACTTCTACGTGAGTGGGATGCGAAATATTTAACATTGCACACAGTTTTCCATTTCACAATCACATTTAAACTTTTTATTACTATTTACCAAAACGGCATTGTTAATTGAACTTCAATTATTTCGCAAAACCTTCCTAAAAGTACTTACATTGATACCAATGGAATTGTTTTCGATCATTTAAAACAAAGCTTACGTAAAATAAAGCTTGAATTTTCGTAATGGCGAGCGAACGTACATTTTGTACCCAGTAATGTTGACAGAAAACAACCACCGCATGTAATGACATTTTGCAATACTTAATGCTCATAAACCATGCGTTGTAAATCAAGTAACACTGATTTTGAAAGATCAGCGTTAAGTTAGTAATCAATCTGCAATTTGACAAATGGATGCTCAACGAATTGGTAATTTTATGCAATGAATGTATGATCATAGAGAGATCCTACAACAAGTAAAACAGGTTTCTGTGTTATTGATTGCTGTGCGCTAATAAATAGTAATAGAACATTGTAGTTAATTGTAATCGTGTGAGATTACGCGAGCGTAATTTCGCGGCGTATTACGCAAAACAAAGATCGCGTTCAGCGTGTATATTGTCAAGAGTGAAAATGTACCAGGTTTCGACACACAAGTAACTAGCGGCTATCCGCTTGCGATGCTTCTATCTGGGTCATATTATTTCGCATTTCGTAAAACTTACTTACAGACCCATAACGTTACACCCAATTACACAGGGACAATGTAAGAATTAAAACAACGGACATAATTATCATAATTGGCGTGGCCATTTATTTTCACAATCATTCCGCTCATCCAGGTTAAGGGAAAATCAAAAACATCATTTTTTCGTCTTAATATAACAGGTACATAAACTCAAACGTAACTTCAACCGATTTAAAAAAAAATAACAAAAAAAGTAGACTAATAGAGTATTTAGTTCAGTGCGTTCGATCGCGGGTCGTGGAATACGAGTTCCTTGGATCTGGTAGCACGACCACTATCCATTGCTGGGGTATTTCACGTTCCCCATTCGTATTAGTGCTAAGCTTATATTTATGTATCACATTCTGACGTATCTGCTCCCTGCAGCCTTAGTAGCTATCATGATGGCCATATCCGTGGCCGTGTCCGTGACCGATAACAACGGGGTATGGTACCTTCACGGGGTAGGGCACGTGCTTCTCGACATGGACTGGTACGTGTTTCTCAATGTGGACCGGGTACGGCCTGTCGACGGGGACCTTGACGGGGTAGGGCACGGGCTTCTCGACGGGGTAGGGGATGTGTTTCTCAACGGGGTAGGGCGCTGGGTAGGGCACCTTAACTGGGTAAGGCACGGGTTTCTCAACGTGCACAGGCACGGGACGGTCAACTGGGACCTTGACGGGGTAGGGGACGGGCTTCTCTACTGGGTAGGGCACCAGCTTCTCAACTGGGTAAGGCACAGGCTTAGGGATATGCACGGGGTAGGGCCTGTCGACGGGAACCTTGACAGGGTAGGGAACTTCTTTGTACACGGGGTAGGGTTGGGGCACATGCACGGGGACCTTTACGGGGTAGGGTACCTTCTTTTCAACTGGGTAAGGAGCGGGAACGTGAACCTTGACGGGCACGTGGATCTTCTTCTCAACGGGGTAGGGCTGGGGTACGTATACCTTGACGGGGTAAGGCCTGTCAACGGGCACATGGACGGGGTAAGGCACCTTCTTCTCAACTGGGTAGGGTTGGGGTACATGTACTGGTACCTTCACGATCTCTTTGACTGGGTAAGGGACGTGTTTAACGACGGGGTAGGGTTGGGGAACGTGCACCTTTACAGGTACGGGGACCTTCTTCTCCACTGGGTAGGGGATGTGCTTCTCTACAGGGTAGGGGACAGGGACGTTCTTGACCACAGTGATGGTTTTGTGGGAGTGGGTGTCGTGTCCACCGTAACCTCCACCGTATCCACCGCCGTAACCACCGCCAAAACCACCATCGTATCCACCGCCGAATCCTCCGTGGCCACCACCACCGAATCCTCCGTGGCCACCACCACCGAATCCTCCGTGGCCACCACCACCGAATCCTCCGTGGCCACCACCACCATGTCCGTAACCAAGTCCGATGTCAAACACTCCTCTCTTCTCGTGTTTCTTCTCGTCCGCCGCAGCTTCCTTGTTATCGGTCACTGCCACTTCTTTTTCTGCTTCCTTGGCTTCTTCTGCGTAAGCAAAAGCCAAGAGAGCCACCAGACTGGCGGCCACGAGCTGTTAACAAAAAGACAAAGATTAATATCATAAACTGGAACGAATGTGATAGTAAGAATAGAATCGAAAGTTATTATCGCAGTTGACTAATTATCTGGTGCAAATATGCTTCGAGGTTCGTTGTTATAATGAGTGGTCGAGTTAACATCGCAGACAACTACACACTAAGTACGCAATTTCCTTGTTGCGTAAAACGTTAAAAGTGGGACAAGGGGTTTTGCATATCCAGGCACTGTCACAACTAAACCCGTAGGGGGTTTATAATTATTATTAGCACTGTCACTTAATTATTATATTATAATTTTATTAATTGTAAAGTTCGAACACACCATGTGCCTCATGATGCTGCACTAGTAGGTTGCACTGAAGTCAGCAAAGTCCTGAATGCGAATGATGCGTGATCGTTCGTAGCTTCGCTATATATATGCGGTAAGAGCGGCCGAGCGAAGAAAAAAAAATGGCGGCACTCTATAGGACCATGTTACACTTTCGCTTTTGAGGGGGTTCGGAATCAAGCAAGCCGAAATGCTCTATATCTGTCTACGCCGAGATTCGTGGCGACCGGTCCGCTAGCAATGATATAATTTAAATATAATTAACGTAATCATCTAATGCCGATCTGTGAATGCTTTTCCTTTGTAAGGCTTCAAGGTTGCTGTGTTCATGTCGGCTTGTATGTTGTAGTTTAGTGTATGTACTTGGTTGTTCCAAACGATTTTCGTATGATAGAACTTGTTATTGCATGTTATCCTTGAACTTTTCGCGAATCATTTCTTTGTTTTTTCATAAAAGAGGTGAATATTCTAATCAGGTAATTAAATGCGTTGTGTGTCTAGATGCTAATTTAATTTAGTTAATAACACGTAATTCAGTCAATGTAAAAGTTTTAAGAGGGTGTTTAATTGCGAAAGATAGTGATCGTTCTAACACATTCGTTGTATTTGCAAAAATATTTCGCCGACTAATTGACGTACGTTGGATTGCTTTGAAAATAATAATATTATAGTCATAGTAACTAAGTAATTATGATTTTTGGAAGTTATAAAAATCTCGCTTTGTTATCAATGGTGGTGATGGTGCTTTAATATTCTGGTGGACATCAAGAGGTAACTTTTGAATTACAGTCCTTGAAGATATGCAATTAGAGATGAAGGGCATATTGAGACATCCGTAAGTAAATAATAGAATGGCAACGGACTGCATTCACCGCTTATAAAACTGAATTGGAAGTTTGGTTTGGGATGTTCGTTTTACTAAATTTGATGCCTAAATTCAGAGTTGTCAATTATAAGGTTGGATTTATTTCCAACCTAGCATCGATTAGGTAAAACTCTTTGACTCCTCTGGTTGGTGCTCACTATCTAGTTTGCATGAGTTTGGGAATAGTCCCAAACAGTTATGAGTTTTTTTTTTTAATAAATATGTCGCCCCACACTAGGAATTTCTCCTGTATCGTGGGTGCGTTCACAAACATTTAAACTCACATACACATATACCCAGACCCGAAACAACTATCTGTAGGCCATACAAATTTTTGTTCCGTGCGGGGATCGAACCCGCGACACGCAGCGCAACAGTCCATTGCCTGAGCCACTGCGCCAACCGTGTCGTCAAAAAGTTTGATTGTAATATACACAATAATATAAAAAAAAACTAGGAATACGTCTTATGTTTATCAGTTTCTAAGCAATCAATTTACCATTAACACTGAAAACGGAATAATTATTTAGACCATGTTAAATGTTTCTTTTCAGTGTTAGTGATAATGTCAGTTTCAAAACTTAAATCTATTATACCTTCTTCTCCAGTACTTTAGCTAATGATTTGTGACTTATGAATACAAAATATGTTCGTTTAATGTTTGCGCACACAAAACATGCATATCAGTTACATACTCGTACAATTACAGTTCTATTAGCATATATGTATTTGCACTTTCGTGTTATCTGCAGGAATTCGGCTGTTTTATTGAAACTTGTTATTATGTGATATTTGTAAAATGATAGTATATATAAAAATTATTCATTATGTTAGAGTCTGTTTAAATATATGATGTGTGTTGACACGATAAAATAAAATAAGAACTGTAAAGAAAGGGTGGATAAAAACAAGGATCTATTACTAATATAAAGAAAAGTTATGCTAATTAAAGATGGTAGGGTTAGGCATTAAGTAATGTTAATTATTATTGATTGTGTTAGACAAGTAAAAGCAAAATAAGTCGTCTGTGAGCCTAGGCAAATCTTTTCTTTTTTAAAAAAAAAAAAAAAACGTTATCTCACACTAGGAATTTCTCCTGTATCGTGGGTGCGTTCACAAACATTTAAACTCACATACACAAATACCCAGACCCGGAACAACTATCTGTAGGCCATACAAATATTTATTCCGTGCGGGGATCGAACCCGCGACACGAAGCGCAGCAGTCCATTGCCTGAGCCACTGCGCCAACCGTGTCAAATGAAATAAAGAAGCAATTAAAGTAATATATAAACTCTAGCAGATAAAATATGCATATTAGAGCTCCAAATTAAATGTGATGAAATTTCGGAATTGGCACATTGTTGATGTTAAGTCATCATCTGTACTTTAACCACAACGTTTCGTGGGGCACGTCCGTTTGGACGTGACCCACAAGGGTTACTCCCAAAAGACTTTCAACTTTGCCTCCGGGTGATGTGATTCGTAGGGCGCGTCCTTAGTCGAGACTAAGCATCTGATGACACGGATCTATTGTATGAGACAGAAATTCGTAATTATAGTAAGCATCAAGCATCAGAAGTGCATCTCTTGATGACCGAAAAATGCAGTCGGTGGAACACATGTTTTCCTTTTTCTCTGTCAATACTCCTTTTTTTTATATCATTCCAACTCATTTCATCAAATATCAGTCTGTATTCAGAAGTAAGACAACTTTTCTCTGTCGTTCCGAAAAACAACAAACCTTGATTTGTCCTCGCCAGTAACCTGCATTGAGAGCAGAAAAAATGTTTTCATTAATTAGGTCGTTTCAAGTTTAAACTGCACTTTTACTTGCCTTCATAAATTTTATTAATAAAGACAAGCTATTATAAAAAGAAGCTATAATTATTAGCTTGTATCAGAAGCTATTGATTCTATAGGTTATGTATTAACACGAGCTATGTTCTATTTTTCTATGCGAACTACTTTTGCGCTGTCTATTAATAGACGTTATGTGCATTGTCATTGTGCAACTTTTCTTCGTATTCTTCATCAGTCACATGACTACAAGTTACGCCACGTCGTCAATATCATACCGTGATTCCGCCAACATGCTAATTTAGAGTTACTACAAGAGCTTTGGCACGTAAACCAGATATTAAGTAAGTAAAAGCTATCTTAAAGTCGATCGCAACATCGGACAGTTTAGTGACAGCCACAGCATCAAGGATCTTAAAATTTACGGAGATGTGACATTTGTTTTACTGTTCACAATGTTGGCAGTTGATCTCCTTCATAACACAATACCGATGGTGTAGTTGAATGCTATAAAGTTACCTCAGCGCTTAAAATTGTGTTCATGTAAATTGTAACTCCGCCACGCAATATATTATCATTCTGATTGACTGACCTGTTGGCCTCGTGGTTGGTGACCCTAACTGCTATGCCGGAGGTCGTGGGTTCGATTCCCATCCAGGACAAATGTTTGTGTGATGAGCACGATCATTTGTTCTGTGTCTGGGTGTAATTTATCTATAATATGTATGTATTTAGAAATATATAAGTATGTTTATCAGTTGTCTAGTACCCATAACACAAGCTCTGCTTAGCTTGGGACTAGATGGCGTTGTGTGATAGTTGTGGAATATTATTATTATTATTATTATTCTCCTGTCTTTATCCCGATTATTTATTTTCGTGCTATAGGGTACCTAGTTTATCTGGTATCATAATTTTTATACAGTCCATGAATCTACGGCACGGTTGGTGCAGTGGCTGAGCGATTGGACTGCTGCGCTGCGTGTCGCGGGTGCAAACCCCGCACGGAACAAATATTTGTATGGGCTACAGATAGTTGTTTTGGGTCTGGGTATTTGTGTATGTTTTAAATGTTTGTGAACGCACCCACGATACAGGAGAAATTCCTAGTGTGGGGCAACGTTTTTTTAAACAAAAACTTTGACTTTGCTTTATCTAGATTGATCTGGTATCAGCGCAGTATGTCTTCTGCGAGTTAATCGTTACCTAAGTATTCGTTGTACTTAAACTAGTTCTCATCAAGTAATTTTATTATGTCCGTAACGAATATTCTGTACGAACAGGGAACAATAGTTTTTTCTGTGTATATCTTTGACAGACAGGCATTCTTCGCGTTCCAGTGAGTTCAACTGAATTTGTTCTATTACATTAAATTACGTAACAATTCCCTTGTCACTAGTCGCATCATCCTTCTTAGATCTATGTTTACATCGAAGGAATCGATAGTGTCTACGATTACTTAGGTGCTTGCTCAAACGCATATCGCCTGCGCTGGGAACAAGTTTTAGTTTACAAGCCGCTTGAGCGGTAAGATAAGGAGATGCATGTCTATGTTTTAGTTTGTTCGGTTCTTAGATCTGTAGGGTTTCGTAATTGAAAAGGGAATTACGAGTATAATTAATTAACATTGGTTAAGACAGCTACACACTGATTTATGCAATTTATGGCTCGCTTATCGTGTGTCCTTTCAGTTTTCAGTGATGTCAATACGGATTAAACTTTTCTTAGAGTTTTAAAAATTCACTTATCTTTTACCATAATAAGTAATCACTTTTTGTCTAGATAACTATATCTTCTATCAGTGATATGACTGTATGTATATTACTATTTTATCACTATATGCTTTGTGCTAAAATCGTATTCTTTCACCAATAAATTTCTGATTATGATATTATATAATGCAAAACTTTGACCTCGTCCAATATTGAAATCTAAGAAAACAGAAATACCCTGATCTTAACCAAATCTCTTGACAATGGACTCAAAAATTAAAATGCATTATTAATGACATTTCTTTCCAAAAACAAGGCATTTTATGTCAAGGTGCAGATCTTTGCATTGAGATTTTTGCAGATCTTCATCAAAAGTAAACCAAATATGATGTGTGGGTGGGGTGGATTAACATATTATTGCTATAAGTGATACATTGGCAGTCTTAATTCTGAGTGAAGAGGTGAGGGTGAATAATATATTTATTTATTAAAACTTTATGCATATTTAAAAAACAGTGTACACCGGTAGAGGAAAGTCACCAAATATGAAATAGTATCTTAATATGGAATACCTTCATTTCTCTAAGACTATAAGTATGAAACGCAACACTCGACCATCTTCTGTTCCATTCGGTCTACTAACACGTACGTGGTGCAATAGACCGAATGGAACAGAAGATGGTCGAGTGTTGCGTTTCATACTTATAGTCTTAGAGAAATGAAGGTATTCCATATTAAGATACTATTTCATATTTGGTGACTTTCCTCTAGTCTTAATGCCTTGGGTATTTTTTATCAGTCTACCTTAGGGTGATGCCAAGATAAAATTGAAAGGTGGAGAGATACAACATATGCAGTATTAGCAGTAGTAATATATGTATAAGCTGAAGATCGACGTATATGGATAACAAAAATTCTCTCAAAACAGTGAAGGAAAACATCGTAAGAAAACAGGGTATGTCTTAGAACCAAAAAAAAGAATTCAAAGACATGTGACATCTACGAACCCGCTGCGACCGCTTGGTGGTCGCTTGGTTGGCCCATCCCTCTCCTAGAACAGATTTCTTGAAGTGGGAAAATTATAGGCTGATGGTGATGACATGGCAAATTACCAAAATTAATGTCCTTTGTCAGGTAAGCTGAGCAGGATTGACAAAACGCCCGTTGTAGAAATATTTGATCCAAATAAAAATAATGAACAAACAAGGCTCAAATATTTATATAGCCCTGTCTTTTCACGATATTCGATCTTCTACCTGGCGAAATAGTATCTGACCGCCGAAAACGCATCGGACACGTGTCGTGTGTTTCATAAAGACTTTTTAAATCTTTCTGTAGCAACCAAAGAAGATTTGTCAAACATTCTACCCTACATAATCCTCTAAAGTAAATACCATGCATAATTTATTCTAGGATTAGCGATGAGTCTCAGCAAAAATGCCATGAATGACAAAATAGATTACGAAACTTGAAATCCACTTTAAGAATGCAAAAATCCAAAATGATTCATCTCTCAACATCTTGTCAACCCAATCACTTTGTGCATAATGTTTTTCTTATAATTTTTACGAAATATTTTACTGAGTATAATAATATTAACATAAATTATTCGGATTTTGACGTTTTACGTGACCTTCGAGTGTGTGTATTGTTTCTTATATTTTGAATTAGTGTGTGAATTTCGAAAAATCCTTTGTTTCACGAACGGAAGTTATTTTAATCGCATAGCTTACATACGTTTGAGTTTGTTTTATCTTTCCATCTTGTTCCTGCGATGCTATCTGTTTTAGGATCTTTAGTAATGTGACATTGAATGAAGAAGTGCGCTTTTTGATTCTACTTACGTAGATTTGACGTGTAACTTAACTTAACTTTATTAGACTTTGAAGTTTAATTACTACGAACTTACCGTCGCACTCAGAGATGTTTAATGATTATTTAACCCGTCATTTAGGAAAGATTTGACATACAAAACATTCAATAACTGGCGGTTTAAGTAATCATTAAACGTCTCTGAGTGCGGCAGCTATAACGAATACCGATACTTCTACCCCAGAGCTCATTTTAGGATTGTTTGTTAAGCCTTCCAAATAACCTTAAATTACAGGCTTCTCTGCAATTTTAAAGCAATTTTCGAAGAATTCTAATCATTATAAAGGAATCAGCTTCACGTTCTCTTAATAAACCTGAAGATTGACTTTAATAAAACAATTAAGATTTAATACACTTGCGTGCAAAATAAGGGTATATCCGGTACAGCCTTCAAAACAAATACACATACATAGCTAATACGCAATACAATCAATTATTGAAGAACTGCATTCAAATTGCTTCACATTTTATTGAGGATACTATTAATTTTAAATCCAGTCAAGGCAACTCGATTCAAGTTTCTCTATATAATACGTATTCTATCAGTGGTTTTATTAATGTGTTTGACGGCGGTAAATGACAGTTAACGCACCTATAAATTTTTATATTATTGAGGCTTAGAAATGAAAACATAGATATACAGTTAAATATCTGATAAAATCAGGAAAAAAAAATCTAGAAGAGTATGAAGCCTCTTCTAGAATTTTAATTTCTGATTTTTGTATTGGTTACTTGTAAAACCATTGTTGACTTCTTTTAATACTTGGCCCCTTCCATGTTGCTGACATCTCTTTGAGGCGCGCGTGGAACACGAACGCGCCGACGCGGGCCTGTCGTCATCATAAGACGGACGGACGGCGAGCTAGCCCATTACTCACCGTCCACAGGCCCGCGTCATTTCAAAGTTCCTTTGGGCCTGTTTGGTGGTTTTGAAAACTACAGGTTTTCTAAACTACCAAAAAGGCCTACAACTTTTTACAAAATTCCAGATGCGCTCGCGTAATCTAGTGCACATACACAAAATTGTAAACGAAACGATTGTCGTTGGTTTGTAATTTTTTTTAATCATCATCACCTTCATGCCTTTATCCCATTCCTTCTTTCAGTCTTCCCTGTCAGACGTCACGGCATAACTTATTCCTTCCAGTTGGCACACTACCTACTACTAAACCTACACCCTTTTCCCGTGGGGTAGGTAGAAACCACAGATCGCCACCTGGTACAGCTGATACTTATTTCTTACATACTCCATTAGCCTTGTCCACATTCATACATCTGGTTGTGAGTACGACACACCTGTCCCTCCTGAAGAACCTCACCAATAAGGTCAGTGTATGTCTTTCTAAGGCGTTCCCTTCAACTGTTGCCATTCACATCTGCCTTGTAAATACTTTTTGTTACTCCTAATTCACTCATTTCATCTGCCTAGCCTTTTCCTAACTATATTGGGGTCGGCTTCCAGTCTAACCGGATGCAGCTGAATACCTATTTTACATGGAGCGACTGCCTATCTGACCTCCACAACCCAGTTAATACTAGGTAATACGATACCCTTTGGTAAGACTGGAAGTCAGACATTCAGGTCACTGACTACCCGTAACGACTGCCAAAGATCTATATATGGCACCCGGGACCAACAGTTTAACGTGCTTTCCGAGGCACGGAGGAAACTCGGTATGTAATGGGCGGTCACCCATCCACAGATCGACCTAGGCAAGCGCAGCTTAACCTAAAGATCGACCTGAGTGGCAGTTCTTATTAAGCCACGAGCTCCTAATTCACTCATTTATAACATAAATTCATTTCTAAACCAAGTTCCTTCACAATTTCTGCCACACCCTCCAAAGCATGCTAATCAAACACGATTGGTATCTTTGCCAACTCACACCACGCGCTCTTCGCAAGACTGTGTACGTGACGACCAATGACCGTTATGTCAAACGTCATACTATAAAGGTACGTGCCCTTTTACTGACGCTGCCGTGTCGTCATTCATCATAACCAGTCAGGTCTTGGCTCCTCGCGTTATGCAACATGACCTGAGTCACCTGTAGTCTGTGGATAATTATTATGCCTATAAAATAACCGGTTCACATGCTGTTGTATTTTATAGCCTTTGTCGGGAAATCATCAAATAATTCCCACTCTGAGCAGAGCGGAAGGGACTGCCAGACTTCTACGGACTAAAACCACCCATGTTCCTTCTTAGCCCTTTGTGTCGAGGCCGCGGTATCTCTTGCGAACAGCCCGCAGCCCCGACGGATAGATTTCTACCTTTGTTGAGTTTTCATAGTAACTTTAGCCACATAAATAAGATGAGCTCAATCGTGGATACCGACATCATTCTCCTGGTCTTTACGATTTATTTCTCAGATCTTCTTTACTCCCATCAGATGTCAGATATTTTATCTACTTCTTTCTCTTTCATATCATTCTTCACGCAATCCATTAGACTGGCCTGTTGGTCTAGTGGTTAGTGACCCTGACTGCTATGCCGGAGGTCGTGGGTTCGATTCCCACCCAGGACAAATGTTTGTGTGATGAGCACGATCATTTGTTCTGTGTCTGGGTGTAATTTATCTATAATATGTATGTATTTAGAAATATATAAGTATGTTTATCAGTTGTCTAGTACCCATAACACAAGCTCTGCTTAGCTTGGGACTAGATGGCGTTGTGTGATAGTTGTGGAATATTATTTATTTATTAATTTATTTATGCATCTCGTCTTTGGCCTTCCTCTCCCACTAACCCATGAAAGGTTCAATAGAAATAAAAACGGTGATTGCCAGTTCATCAGAACTACTCGTATGTCTTTTAGGAATGTTTTAAGAAGCTTTTGATGTATAATTTTAAACCAGCAAAAGTGTCTGTATTTTTTTTTTTGGAATATAGTTGCTTAGATTTATATTGGGCAACCATTTAACAGTAACTCATGTAACAGCAGTAATTGAAACCCATTCCAAAATGCTGACTAAACTAAAACACCACATTTTATTTCAAACACCAAACAAGAAAACACAAGTTTTCTCCATATTGTCTACGCTAAAACTTGGCTAGAAGTTCACGGTCACAACACCTAACGACCACGAGGATAAACCCAACGTCAAATAATTTCACGGCAAATAAAGGTTCTTTATGTATGTCCGATTAATTTGGAGAAAAAACCACTTTAAATAAATGCAATCAGGAAATTGCATGCTTACTACCGGTATCTTTATTTTTAGGTAGATAAATAGATAGTAGGGACTTTTTTTTTGGAATTAGAATTCTTTATTTAGTCATTATTACGATGTGAGAAATGCATTCGTTTGTTGCATTTCTTCAAACATCACGTAATATCACGTCTGTAATCCCCGTAGGGTTAGACACAATTATATGTATGGTTTTTTTTTTTTTTTCATTTCTTTCCACATTTCATCACTTATGTCTATTTAGTTGGAGGCCTATTGCCATCAACAGGGAACAAATCTAAACTCCGAATTTGATTGTGAACATAATGAGGCAAACCCCAATAACAGTTCTGGAAATGAAGGTAAGATCTCATGCTCTTATAAGTTCATGTGCTTAATTATGTCTAATACTAAAGTTTAGATGGATGGATGTTTGTTAATCAACCACGTCAGAACGGCCGAACGGATCTTGATGAAATTTGAAACATGGGGCACGCAGGGGTTTAAAAGCACTTAGGTAGAGGTAGGTTATGTGGCCATTGTAGATATACTTATTCGTTCAAGAAAATACTTGTCCTTAGGTAATAGAAATTCTACTTGTAGTAGGTAACTACTCGTACAATAGAAATAGTTGGACGAGTGCGTCGTGGGTCTGCCGATCCTTTGCTCTATTATCGATAGACCGCGATAAAGTTTTCGTAATTGGCCTCCAAGTTACGCACTAGGAGTGAACATCGCGACGTGTATAAGAGTAATCTTGCGGAAAATTAAATATCATGTTTCAATATATTTTAATAATAAAAATAATCATGCAATAATTATGACCACTGATTCATTGCGCATCAAAGTTTATTTGCTTTGATGTTGGGTTCACAATCATGTTTTGTATGTCATGTTAGGACTTTCCAGTGAAAGGACCGTTTCTTATGGTTATAATATATGTTTATTATTAAGAGTTTTGGTAAGACGCTAACAATCAACACAGCAATCTCAATACACGCCATGACACACACAGTAATAAGGATGTATATCGACAGGGTTGCCAATTTAAAAAAGAAACTATTTTATTGTTACTCACACCTCCCCTCAATAAAATATTTAAACAAGTCACACAATTGTTTTCCTTCCAAAGCCAACCCAACGAACTAACCCTTAACACAATGACTTCCCCTTAATTAAGTATTAAACAATTTATCCCTTAATCTCTGAAACATTACACCACCCAATGCTTTGGTAAGTATGTCTGCAACTTGGTCACTGGTATTCACATATTTCAAAATTATAACTTGTTTTTCCAACTTTTCTTTAATAAATGCCTGTTTAATCTCTAAATGTTTGACTCTAGAGTTACCAGTGGCCATTTGCGCCATTTTGATAGTAGACTGGTTGTCTTCATACACAATTATGTTTACTACAAACCCAAATGTTAACATAATGTCTTTTAACCAACAAGCCTCACTAGTGGCCAAGCACAAAGCAACATATTCAGCTTCGGTTGAAGACAATGCAACCGTTGATTGTTTCCTTGAATACCAAATTACTGAACAACCAAACACTTTAAAAATACACCCTGATGTAGATTTTCGGTCATCAGAGCCACCCCAGTCACTATCAACATAACATAAAACATCCTCCTTACACTCTTTATAATATACTAAACACAAATCAATAGTTCCATTTACATATCGCAGAACATTTAACAAAAGTTTATACAAAAGTTCAGATGCACAACTCTGATAACGACTCAAGATATTAA
The DNA here is from genome assembly GCA_932274075.1 of Diarsia rubi. NCBI lineage: Eukaryota > Metazoa > Arthropoda > Insecta > Lepidoptera > Noctuidae > Diarsia > Diarsia rubi. Next base: position 20,494,859 of record OW026417.1, read on the forward strand.
CCACTGCACAAATATCTGGCCTAGTACCCATAGATGCATACATCAAGCTTCCTACTAGATTTCTACATTTACTTTCTATTTCAGCACTCTCTGAACCATCTCTTTTTAAGATATGAAAATTAAAGTTTTTATCAATAGGTAACTTCAGTGTTTTACACTTCAACATATTGTACTGTAGCAACAGTTTTCTCAAGTAATCTTTTTGTGATATAACAGTAATTCCCTTACTTAGATTTTGTTTAACATCAATCCCCACAAATTTACCAATCATTCCCATTTCTTTTATCTTAAATGTTTTACACAATACATCTCTAAGTTTACACATATCTTCTTTGTTATTCCCAAAATACAATATATCATCAACATACAATAACAGAAATGTTTTCCTTTCTCCTTCACATTTAGAGTATAAACAATAATCCTTATCAGATTGTTTAAAACCTAAAGACAACATAACATTATTAAAAGTATTATTCCAACACTTTGGAGACCCTTTTAAACCATAAATAGATTTGTTAAGTTTTACATACTTTGAATCAGTTCCCTCGGGTAAGATTAAATACAACTCCTCATTAAGCTTTGCATTTAAAAAGGCTCCACATACATCCATTTGATGTATCTGTAACCCTAACTTAGTAGCTATACATACAAAAATTCTAAATGTATTAAGCTTTGCCACAGGGGCATACAAATAATCATCACAATTTTGTTCGAAACCTCTTGCTACCAATCTAGCCTTATAACTATTATCTTTCTTCTTCAAGACCCATTTTGAGCTAATCACTTCTTTTCCTTCAGGTATAGAATCTATCTCTGTCCATGTGTTATTTTCCTTCAATTGATTAAGCTCTCTTTTTATAGCTTCTTTCCAGCTTTCAGCCTCTGCAGAGGTCATAGCTTCCTTATAACTTCTTGGTTCAGCAACATATAGGTAATAATTTTCAAGATATCTTGGTTTTACTCTTCTTCTGCTACTTCTTTCTAGGACCTCATTTCCTTCTGTTTCTGCCCGTTCTTGACTAGTTTCTGGTGAAACTTCTGGTATCACTCCTGGTATAACCTCTGGTGTAACGTCTTGTTCTTCTCCCTGTCCTTGATCTTGTACTGAATCCATGTCATAATATTCATCATCACTCTCATTATGTTCCTGCTCCTCCTCTATTTCATTCTCCACAGGTACATCCAGTAGTATAATGTTTTCCCTTTCCTGTATTTCCTTACTTTCTGGCTCTTTCTGTTTTTCCGGATCTAAAAATACAATGTCCCTTTTTGTATGAACTTCTCTCCTGTCTTCATAATATAACCTGAATCCTTTGGTATCTTCGTATCCAACAAACACTGCCTTTTCACCCTTGGCATCCCATTTTAACCTTTTCTCTTTCGGGATATGGACATACACATATTCACCAAATATTCCTCGTAGGCTCAGCATATCAAACTTGCGTTTGTGGTAGGTTTCATAAGGTGTCTGGCCTTCCACTCTGCTCCTTGATGTTCGGTTCAGTACATACACTGCGGTGTTCACTGCTTCTGCCCATAACTCTTTTGGGAGATTTTTATTCTTCAGCATGGACCTTGCTGCTTCCACTATAGTGCGCATGTCCCTTTCCGCTTTCCCATTCTGTTGGGGTGTAAATGGTATTGTTGTCTGATGTTGTATTCCCTTTTTTCTTACAAATTCTTCTAATTCTTTATTGACAAACTCTCCGCCGTTGTCAGTACGAATTATTTTCACCTTTTTTTCTGTTTGTGTTTCTGCCCACTTAACAAACTGTTTCAGCTTCACAGCGGTTTCACTTTTATTCCTCAAAAAGTAGATTACTCTGTAGTTGCTGTAATCATCTTTGATAAGTAAAAAATATCTTGAGTTACCTAGAGAGGGTACCTCCATTGGACCACAAAGATCCGCATGCACCAGCTCCAGGCATCCTGTTGTGTGCTGCTCACTTCTTTTAAATTGTAGTTTGTGCATTTTACCTTCTAGACACGAAACACACTTGAAATTTTCTCCGGTGAACTCGATATTGTTTTTAATGAGCACCTGCTTCACATACTCAACGCTCTGGTGACAAAGTCGCCCATGCCACTCCGATAGTGCTGCCACAGCTGCAACACTCTCTTTCATGTAGACACTTGACACTTGTAGCACATAATAGTTCCCTTCACAGTTGCCTACCGCACATAATTCATTGTTTTTATAGAACAAACACTGCTGATCAGTTAATGTAACCTGATAACCTCTCTTAGTAGCACTAGTTAACGAGAACAAGTTGATCTTTATTTGCGGAACATGTAACACATTGCTCAAGGTAGATTTTACATAACAGTCCCCATTGAACACACTCAGTTCTACATCACCAACTCCTGCAACAGGTAACTGACGACCATCTCCAACAATAACATAACGATTTGATGTTGACAGTGACTGATAGTTTGTAAACATATATCGAAGACATGTCATATGTTCACTTGCCCCACTATCTATCAACCACCTCCTGTCACTCCCTGTGATGTCACTCCTAGTTGTCATTGCCGTCTCAGATACTGTGATAAATGCATTAGACTTGTCTTTGGACTTGTCACTTAGTTCTTGTTGTCCTTGTCCCTCACGTTTTGGACAATTTGTCTTCAAGTGTCCCACTTCTCCACATGAGAAACATTTTCGTTTTTCCTTGTTTTTACACTCCTTTGTAATGTGTCCCAGTTTCCCACACTTAAAACATTTCTTAACACTCTTGTTTTTGGCATAAAGTGCAATACTCTCTTTCTCTTCACTTTTATGTTTTATTCTTTCTTCCTCTACAAGTAACCTGGATACTAAGTCGTTGTAGTTCTGTTTACTAGCCTCTACAGACTCCCAAGCTGAGATGAAGTGACTGTATGCCTCCGGCAGAGATAATAAGACTTTGGTCATAACCATTTGGTCAGAAATCTCTTCTCCAGCCTGCTTCAGTTGACAGATCATCTGTTCAAGTTTGGATAAATGAACTGCCAAGTCTCCCCCTTCGAACTTGTGCTGAAGAAACCTTTGTTGTAACATCATTGTACTCGTAGCACTCTTAGCCTCATACACCGTGTGCAGTTTTTGCCACATCTCAGCTGCGCTTTCACATGTGAGGATGTGAACCATAGCTGCCTCACTTACTCTGCTTACTATCATAGTCTGCGCCTTTGCATCCTTTGACACCCAGGTTGCAATTTTCGTATCCTCCGTAGTTTGCTTAGGCTTTGCCTCCGTCCCGCTCACAACCGAATACAATTCAGCTCCCTTCAGGGTGACTGCAATTTGGAATTTCCAAACATTCCAATTCTTTTGGCCCTCCAGCCTAATAGCTGAATTAGACGCCATTGTGTGTTGATCCATTGTTGAATAGTCCCCCGCGTAAGCCTGCAGCCTGATGTCGTATTTTATCCTCCACACGACCACCTTCAGACGCCGCTACCAACAATAACTCCAGCTCGAATTACTGTTTGTTTCGCTGACCACGCCACGTTCGCTCTCAACGAAACGCCGGCAGTGTTTTTCATCCAACAATACTAACGCGATCTTCACCTAAAACAGATTAATAAGCACTGGGCCCATAACCTGTTAGGACTTTCCAGTGAAAGGACCGTTTCTTATGGTTATAATATATGTTTATTATTAAGAGTTTTGGTAAGACGCTAACAATCAACACAGCAATCTCAATACACGCCATGACACACACAGTAATAAGGATGTATATCGACAGGGTTGCCAATTTAAAAAAGAAACTATTTTATTGTTACTCACAATTGAGATGGAAAGATTGAGCGTGGATGTCATTAACACCGACTATTGTAATAACAAAATACTATTAAATCTAACTTGAAACATTAGTTGTCTGCAATACTAAACTAAAACTAATATTACAAGCATAAGAACTGTTTAGAATCTAGGCCAGGAAATCAATAAAATGGCACATGCCATTATATTTTTTCCTTGGTTTTGTAGTGGGAGGGAAATCATCAAATGACTACTTCCGCAATGGGCATTACGGAAGTATAAGTCATTTGAGTAGTAAGGGAGTGTCAGATTTCTACTGACTAAAAGCCACCTAAGTTCCTTCTTAGCCTTGTGTGTTCCGGAGCCGCGGTATCTCTGTAACAGCCCGCAGCATGTTCTTAAATCTACCATTTCATAAATAGTCCGCGCTCTATAAACATAACTTTATTCCATGTGTATGTTTATGTCGCCAAACGCGTGATTAGCCTTTATTTGTCAGTATGTTAGCGTGAAATATTCGAAACAGCTACGCGGACTCATCTAATGTTGAATAGTAATGTCTGTTACTAGATTATGCCGCAAGTTTGTACAATTGACATCATTTACGTGATACTATTTGTGAAACAGTTTACTGTCGTTGTTATTTGACAACTGTTGAGTGTTTGTTTACCTTTTTAACGAGCTTCGAGTATATTGTTATTTTTAAAATGTATTTACTGCCTCTGATCCTTTCTGACCTTTACAGTTTACTGTGTGTGTATATTTGTTCAACAAAACAAATATCACAGCCAACCAATTTACACATAATAATCGTGAGATTATTATGTTAATTTACGGACCTTTTATGTCATACACATAATTTGCCCTTTATACCACACATTTAAAACCTTACCATTTATTTATGTTGATGTTTTCAGAATAGTCAGCGATTTCTTTGGTGCTCAAATCAATGTACGGTCAGCAACAAAAGTAGCTTAACATTTTAAAAAAACAAAAAACTTTCTTTAAATTTTTGAATAGGGTTAATGCTCCTCTGATGTGACTGTACAACACCATTTATCTGTACTTACTCCTGATGACATAACAATAAACGAGAATGAGTGTGTCTAGCATACTGATTCAAATAGCTCGTTCGCTTTCATACAACTGAACTAAACACGCACTAAAAAATAAAACGCTTTTATAAAATTATGGATTCGAACGAAAATCCTTCGCTATTCTGCTTGTAATTTTGGCACACATCTTTATATTAAATTTCAAACAGCAAATCATATTTTTTGTTGTTGTATTATATAGCAGGTGGCAATATCTAAAACGATAATAGGCTCATTATTTAAATGTGTGTGAACTATTCCTATACTGTTTGGAGTCATTATACTCTCAAAATGGGCAGTTACTGGGTTCCCATAGCTTATATCCGTTTAGAAGATAAGAATGTATTATTTCGGAAGTTTTTGTGTTTAAGTATGTATTATGTATCAAAATTTATTTTATTATTATTATTACTTCCTTAGTGTTTTCCTGTTTTGTTTCATTTATGGCTTCCAGAGGACGTGTTTGTTTTTCAAAAGATGACCTGCTTAATTTTTTTGTGTCGATACTCCATAAAACGCTCATGACTATGTAAACTTGCAATACTTTTATGTAATCACCACTAGTATCTTTTTCTCATAAAGGTCAGTCAGGTTTTCGACAAGTCATCAACTACTTACACGACACAGATTGTTTCTTTACAATTTATTGAATTGTTTTGACCTTAACACGGTCGCCGGTTGCAAAAGAAAATTGTGAGAATTAAAACGCAGCGTTCTAACCGCAGCGTTTTCTCTCACCAATGCGTCAACACCTTAGATCCGAGCGATTCTTAAGTGTTATTTCGTAAACGTTTCCCACCGAACAGTTTTCGTGAAGCGATTGTCATGCCAAGGTCCTTATTGTTCTTTTAACTGTCTTATTTTTATTATGATTATGTTGTTTAATTATATTGGGATCAGTTGCGTTACTGTTGGTAAATGTTTGGGTGCAGTTGTATCAGTAGGTGTTTATGAACTCAGCAGTACAATATGTATGTGCTTTATATTCTGGTATAGGGTATAATGTTGGCTATGTGAATTTATTAACGTTCATGTGTTCCTTATCACATTTTGTGAAATGTTGCGGCCATTTTTTAACACACGTAATTTACATCAAGTCACAATTATGATAAAAAACATGATATTAGAAAAACTGCAAAAAGACATAAAAAACATGTAAGTACTAGAAACGCTAACTAAACGATAAAGTCACTCCTTGTACCTATGTTTAAGAAGATGTTCGTTTCTAAACGTACAAGGGGTGCCACAAATAGGGGAAAGAAATTTGCTTGCTTTATAAGAACCTGTCAGAAAGGTGCAAGTAAAATTAAAACCCACAACATTTCACCATAACATTGATAAAACTAAGCCATCTGCTGGTAAGACTTCTTTTAGCCGTATTCGGCAGGAAGAGGCTCTTGGCTGTCAGGCTGAACGTAGACGGAGGACGGAGACGTATCATTGCTGCTAAGCACGTCAAGCAAATTGTTAACAAAATCTGATCTAGTTTAGGAAGTAATATTTTTATAATACGACAAACGAGACGAAGTTTGCAGGGCACAAATAATTCATAAGAATTTATTGTATTCATCACATACGTTTTACAAAGTTTTATTCGTAAATGACACATTTCATATATGTAAACTAAAAGATTAATGTCCCAGTGAACAATGTTCATTTCAGATTATAGGTATGCCGTTTGACCCGACACGTACGCTTGTGCAAGTTATACCTAACTTCACATTTATAATGTAACTTGTGTTTACGTTTGTATGTTTAGTTGTAACACATGTTACCGTTATTTTCACTGCTTAGGTCCAGTCGTGGTAAGGGATACCAATGATTGAATGGATTTTGGTTTGAAACCGTGTCTGACGAGAAGGAGTGAATTTGTGCCCGGTTAGTGGCAATAAGGACCATTCATTTGCCCCTTATCCCTTTCGGTATGTCCGAGTTCTGCTCGTGTGAAAACAGACGATACGATTATTTCCCGATATGAGACTGAGCTAGATCGACTTTGCGCCCCCACAAAGCTCTGTACTCACTTAACATTAGGTTTCTTCATCATGATTTTAGCCGAAATACGTCCTCAGCTGGATAAAGGCTTCCCACAAACTTCACCACAGTCATGCTGGTTTATCATCCTCATCAACAGCACGATTTCACCCGTTGCTGGATAGTAGAGGCCTCTCTCTGCTTGTACCAAGCTCCACGCTCCATGCTGTTTACTTATGAATTTAATTCAGTCCTTCAAAGCGCCTTCCCTGCTTTGTGAAAGGCCTAAATCTGTCACTACCAAGAGCACTATATCGTATCGCCCGCATACCTCACATTGTTCCAATTACAGTATTGAGAACATTTCCTCGGGTTTGTTCCCACGCAATAATTAATTTATTCGGATAAATCTGTCGAGATTAACATCGACAAGGCTTCTCTTACAATATTTGATCAAATTAACTAGATACTAGATTAACATGTTAAAATTGACATTAGCATCTAATTAATGAAAAAAATCTAGATTAATTAGCATTATGTGAAATGTGTGATTTGCGAGCGGTAGCCAGATTTTGTAATTAAATTAAATGTGTATGTCTGATGACTGAAAGCAGTGGATGACCAGTAGTTACTATTTCTGTGCCGTAATTTGTGGGGTCCGGCAGACAAAGTTTCATAACGCTTGTAATCCCAAAAAAAACAATCATAAAACAAAAATACATTCAATATTTAAGAATAAAAACTGATAGTGCCCAAACGACCCCAACTCACTATAATAGCAGATGGCAACACAAAGTGTGCCACTCGACGCTGATTTCCAGCAGCGTGAGTTTTCGAAAGGTCTAGGCACAAATCCAGAATACCCTTGGCTGCTACTAAAAATATCTTGGTGCATCTGAAAGCCCAAAATGATCCCAGGACCCAATGCTCAGCAGACAGCAGCAGCACTCGCGACTTCATCATCATCAGCCTATATTGTTCCCACTGACTCAGACCTTCTCTCTAGGAGAGGGATGGGCTATACTCGCGGGCCCAGTGCGGGTTGGTAGATGTCACATGTCTTCGATTTTTTTGGTTCTAAGACATGCTGGTTTCCTCATGATGTTTTATTTCACCGCTTTGATGCAATAAACTATAAAAAGTTATGCGCCTGCCTGGAGTGGAACCCACGACTCACTGTTCGTAAGTCGCCACCACAGCTCGCGACTTGACTGTGTTTAATTTATTTCACTTCCACACGTCTCTCAAAATAGTTAAGAAAAATAATATCATGGAAAGCAAAAGTCATTTGCCGTCTATTATCATCATAGAGAGGATATAGACCTATGTCCTGGCAGAGGAAACTTCATAAGCTAATTAATTATCTTATAAAAGCTGAGTATGTGTCTCATTGAAAGTCACGTTCAGAATAACTAGCTCGGTACATCAATGATATACTTCAACGTTGCTTAAATAACCAGCAGTCTAATTACGTAACACTCACAATAGCTACTGCTTTCATTTCGGCGGCTAAGAAAGGTAGTTTATTAGGCTGCCTTTGGTATTGCAAACTTTACATATATGTCTGTGAGGTAACTAACTGGCCGTTCAAAAAACGTCAGGTGATACCGATCACCTGATATTTTTTTAAGTTCTCCAATCTATAACCCGCTCTGGACCCGGGAAACGGATTATTGCCCGCTTCCACAGTTATAGGGGGAGGTTTGTGTCGCACCAGTGTGAACTTAACAGGCTGATTGTGTAATTTGACCTATTTATTGTTTGTATAAGAACTTCTGGTGAAGGTTGCGAGAACCGCTGGATGCGAGATGCACGGAACTGGTCAATGTGGCGACACTTGGGGGAGGCCTATGTTCAGCAGTAGACGGCTTTCAACTGAAATAATGATGATGATAAAAAGTACTATCTCTAAGGCTCCAAGACAACTAACAGATTATGTATTTTCACTATCACACATATAATGTTCCAAAGAAGTTCAATTGCCTTTAAAACAGCTTCTGGTTAAACATTTTTTTCCGTACTCTCCGTTCAACAGACCAAAACATTCAAATATAGCGACAAACTCTTCGCAACAGACATTACTGACAGGCCTCTAAGTAATGTGGGTTCAATTATTGCCTTCTCATGATCAATTACTCCACAAAGTAATACAGTGCGTATACATTTCCTAACGTTACCTTCGCGTTGAGAAAAATACCGTGATGCAATGTCGCAGCAAGATGTCCACATTACGTATGTGGAGCAAAACGTACGGACTTCCAGCTGTAGCAGGTGGTCGGTGGTACAAGGTATAAGAGAACATCATCTGCTAAGCCTGTCCCTAACTATGTTTAAATGGAGTGATGGCCTATCTGACCACCACAACCCAGTTGCCAGTACTGGGTAATGTAATATCCCCTGACAAGAATGGTTGTCAGATTCTCAAGCCCTTGACAACCTGTATCGACTGCCAATGATTTATAAATGGCAGCCGGAATCAACGGCTTAACGATCTGAGGAAACTCAGTATGTAATGAGTGGTCACCCATTCACGGACCAACCCAGGAAAGCAAGGTTTAACCTGGAGCCCAATCGCGCTATTTTTTTTTCAACTAAATCGCAACTGAACCGCTACCATAACACAACTTTTTGACAGTTTCGTATCGCGCTAAAATTTTGACAGCAAGTTGAGACGCACCGCGATCGTAGCTGGAACGTAACCACTGTCAAACGTAAAGTTGATGGGACGCTACTTTTTTAGGATCGTTACTGCATCGTTGGAGTGTTCTGTCTTTGTTGTGAAGTGATTCTGAGTTAAAATCTTGCAAAAATAACAACATTACCATGTACGCCTACATAGATTTATTGGAGAAATCTCATGAATACGATATAGCGGTGGCTCGAGCCGAAACCAAAAGGAAAAACTTAAAAGCTAGACTTAGTTGTGATTCATACAGTGATCGCCAGTTTGTGAAAAGATATAGACTCACGAAAGAATTAACCCGTGAATTAATTTCCAAGCTGACTCCTCATATGCCACCCGTCCTACGTTCTGATGCATTGGATGTTGAAACCAAGGTAAGGAGTGTCCTCTCTAAAGTGATAAACAGCATTATCACTTGTACTAAAAACTTTTTTTGTTCTACAAAAATAACCACAAATTAGACAAATAATAATGTTCAATGTGTGTGCATCAATAGATAACCTGAATTTGTTTTAGGTTTTAGTTGCATTGGTCTTTTATGCTTCTGGGTCCTATCAGACCATAGTTGGAGACAGCAGGAACCATTTTATTTCCCAGGCCAGTGTTTCAAAAGCTATCCAGCAAGTAACAACAGCCTTGAACAATCCGGCAGTACTGAATACAAATATAGCTTTTCCATTCAAACAATGTGAAAGGGAACAAGTTAAAAGAGAGTAAGTAGCATAATTTAAAGTCTTTATTTTAGATATTTAATATTATAAAGAGGTAAAGTTTGTGAGGTTTTGAGGGAAAAATCTCTAGGTACTGATTTCGAAAATTCTTTTACCAATAGAAAGTCACATTATTTGTGAGTGTCATAGGCTAAATAAAATCACACTAAGACCCACGGGTGCAGAGCAGTAACCAACAGTGAAACCACGGGGGGAAAGCTAGTTTTAGATAAATTCTATTGTAAAACTCATGATCAAGTATTTAAGTACATAATCATATAATATATAATAACTATTTTCAGTTTTTACCACAAGTTCAAAATGCCAGCTCTGGGTTGTATTGATGGAACCCATGTTGCAATTGTATGTCCTGCTGAACATGAAGAACGGTTTTTTAATAGAAAAGGATACCATTCATTAAATGTTATGATAGTGAGTATAATTGTATTATTATAATTTTGGTCTTTCCTGTCAGTGCTAGTTCATATCATTATTGTTTTTTTTTTTCAGATATGTGATTCTAATTTAAATATATTATGTGTGGATGCGAGTTACCCTGGGTCCACACATGATAGTGTTGTTTGGGCCAACCATCCATTGAATGGTTACATAGAGAGACTCCACATTAATCATGGAGAAGATTTGCATCTTTTGGGTATGTTTAAATTGAGTATAATTTATGTTGCAATCTTATGATACATTTTGTAATTATTTTTTTAAGACATATTAATTTATTTTTGGTTATTGCAGGAGACTCGGGGTACCCTTTGAGACCTACAATGATGACACCCGTCTCAGAACCTAGGCCAGATACTCCGGAACATTATTACCAAGGCTTGCACTTAACAGCCAGAAATGTAGTTGAACGCTGTATAGGTGTTTTAAAAGCTCGCTTTAGGTATGCTTTGAATATTATACCATTATTATAATAGTTGACATTTATGAAATCATTTGTGTTCATATTAAATAAATAATAATAAAAGGGGTTGTCTTTGCAGGTGCTTATTAGTTGATAGAAAGCTGCATTACACTCCAGTAACTGCTGCGAGAATAGTGAATGCATGCTGTGTTCTGCATAATATAGCACACAGGGCTCGTATCCCCTACACTCTGCTAACAGCAGAAGAAGCAGCTCGTGAGCGCCAGCTGACAGAGGGAGCCGGTCATGGTGCCAGGCAAGAGCGGCGACGCGGCGCTCATGCTCTTAGCGAGTTGGCGCTTGGCCGCGCACGACAGCGGGCGCTCATTCAACGTTTATGGACTAATAGGAGAAACCAATAAAATTTGTGTCATTTGTGTTTTTGTGTCAATACAAGACTTTAAATTATGCTACTTACTCTCTTTTAACTTGTTCCCTTTCACATTGTTTGAATGGAAAAGCTATATATGTATTCAGTACTGCCGGATTGTTCAAGGCTGTTGTTACTTGCTGGATAGCTTTTGAAACACTGGCCTGGGAAATAAAATGGTTCCTGCTGTCTCCAACTATGGTCTGATAGGACCCAGAAGCATAAAAGACCAATGCAACTAAAACCTAAAACAAATTCAGGTTATCTATTGATGCACACACATTGAACATTATTATTTGTCTAATTTGTGGTTATTTTTGTAGAACAAAAAAAGTTTTTAGTACAAGTGATAATGCTGTTTATCACTTTAGAGAGGACACTCCTTACCTTGGTTTCAACATCCAATGCATCAGAACGTAGGACGGGTGGCATATGAGGAGTCAGCTTGGAAATTAATTCACGGGTTAATTCTTTCGTGAGTCTATATCTTTTCACAAACTGGCGATCACTGTATGAATCACAACTAAGTCTAGCTTTTAAGTTTTTCCTTTTGGTTTCGGCTCGAGCCACCGCTATATCGTATTCATGAGATTTCTCCAATAAATCTATGTAGGCGTACATGGTAATGTTGTTGTTTGTATTGACACAAAAAAGTTATTGGCTGTTGTAGGTTAATTAGTTTTAAGTTTGTTTTTCATTGAAATAGTTTTTGATTAGTTCTTAAGTGTTTTATATATAAGTATTCTTAGCAAATATTAACATAAATAATAAAATAATTTTTATCCTAGTTTATGTTAGATCTAATTTATTATTGAATCCCATTATTTTTCTAGTTTAAGGCTGCAGTATATTCTATTCTATTTTTTCGTGCTTTTTGTGAATAAAGGCTATTAAAATTTGTATTTCTAACGCCTTGTCATTTTTACATTAAATAAGTATGGTCAAACGTAAATATTATCACATAACATAGTTCTATTCAGATGCAAGTAATGGAGAAAAGGCAAAGGGATATGCTAATTTTCAAATTCAGGAGAACCAAACAAAATTAATTTAGGTATTATTTATTAAAAAAATAAAAAATATAATATTATTAACTAATAGTACTTAATCCTAATCTGGGTGGTTATGTTGTCCATACTGAAACAAAATAAAAGTTATGATTATGATGTTCCTGACAAATAATTTCATTTACTTAATATCAAAAACCAGTCTGCATTGAAACATGAAATAGCAAAAAACCATATCAAGATTTGTCCAGTAAAAGTACCTATAGGTACTCTACATTTTTGTGCTAAATAGTAGGATTACAGTCAAATATTTTTTATATAAAAAAATATATATTTGTATTACCTGTTGGCTAAATCTGTTAATGCTTTCAGCAATTATTCTGAATGACTCCGAAAAATTGCAGAATGCCTGTGAATATTTCAGATCAGCCTCTGCCCGCATCTCCTCAATACGAAGGATTGCTGCTCTTGACTCATCCAATGCACTTCTGGCTGCTGAAATGATAATACAATTTTGTATATAAAAGAATGGCATTAAGATTTCAGAAATAAGTTTAGAATATTTTTTTAACTTACATTGTCTGGTCATTTGTGATGTGACCTGGCGTGACGCACGCTCTACACCTCGCCGCCGAGGGGGCTCTCGCACCCTTCGGACTCTTTCTGAAAGTAGCAATTTAAAATTGAACATGATATTACTCTCTTTTATTAGCTTAAGCAATTTTGTTGAACAAACCTGCACTGTGCCTTGGAGAGTTTTGCAATAAGCCTGTCTCCCCCTCTAGGCTGGGAACAGGGGACACAGGCAGCGTCTGCACATAAACCGGTGAAGTCGCAGATAGCACATACGGGGGGTGGTCAGTCAAACTGTAATAAAGTAAACATAATGTTATGCAATATAATATAAATAAAACATATTGCTAATATTAAGCAGCATAAACATTGTTTTCGCAAGAGATATATTATAACTTACATTGCTGATGATGCTTCAGTGTCTTGTAATTGCGGTTCATCCACTTCTACTGTCACTGTACCGTCACCCTATAAAATGCATAGTATTATTTAGTAGCATTGTTAGTAAAATTAAGCATGATAAAACAATGGTTTACTAAAGTGGATTTGGAAATAGCTAAAGATATAAATTACATGGTTTGAGGCAAATTGATCCTGCCTAACATCAGGTAGTGGGCCAACATCCCTGCCTAAGATATTGGCTGTCCTTTCTTCCAATGGTGTTAAAGTACTTGCATTACTGAGCCCACCACCAGTAGCTCGTTGGTTAGCATTTATGCTAACTAACTTTGTCCTAACCCGGCACTTGTAGTCATTCCATGCCTAAAAAAAGAATAAAACAATGTAATATTATTTTAGTTAGGAACCCTCGGCGTAAACATCCACTTTTATCTGCCTCGATTATTCTTACCTTGGACCATTCTTTCCCTGTTCGGGCAGGGCCTTCTACGTTGAGACTTGCGGCACACTCATTCCATAACCGTGCCGCAACTTGACGAGCCTCTTTAGACCTAACTCGTCCAAGAGCAAGGTCTTGATGCTGTTCCAGAAACTGCACCATCAGCTCCATTTGTCGGACCGTCGTGCATCTGCGACGTTCGTCCATTTCCATGACCTATAATAATATATAAAAGTACTCTGTGCTGCGGATATTACAACTTTCAATGAAAGTGGCTGTCCAACTTTATAAGTGGTTCATAAATCTTCGAATGTTTATTTACGTAAAATCTTGCTTACCTTTTCAAAAGTTGCGCGCCAAAGTTATGCACAAATGCATACCGCGCTTTCAGCTGTCAAAACTAGAGGTGCACACGTCAAAATGTATTACTAAACGCTCGGATATTCACAAACTAAAAGGGCATCACTAACAATTGACGTTACGCAACGTTCCAACTTTGGTTAGCGTTTGAACTTATAACGCAATACCAAAATCAGAACAGCTGAATCGAAACCTAACCACTGTCGCAATCGAACCATAACGTTATCGTATACGTTTGCAGATGTGTCAAATTAGCGCGATTGGCCTGCTGAACACCGAACCAAGTGGCTGCTATTATTGAACCACGAGTTTCTAGATCCGCTACAAAATACAATGGCATACGGGTGCCTTCTTGCTAATTAATACTTGAGCTCTGATCGCGTATCATATGGCGGAGTAGTCGATCTACTTTGCACATCCTTGATTTACAAGCAAACTAACTTACATACCTAAAGGTGTGTTCCTAAAGTATAGTTTGAATCAAATAAAAAAACAGCATAAGTAGAGACAGTATAACAGACTGTACAATGTATCAAATCGCTTATCTCGCGTAACACACACCACACCCACGCTCATAAACGCAAGCCTTACAATAATTTGATACTGAATCATTATAATTACGAAAGTCATTATGCCCCACATAGCATAGAGGGCGTTCCGTGCGCTGATACTAAAATATTTCTCTTTTATTTCAATTTGGACGCAATTCATATAGACTTTGTGTACTATTTTAATTGCTATTTTAGATTGTAAAAGTCAATTTTAACAATTGTGTAATATTGTAAAATCTTACTAGATTCTAATCTGAACCACAAGCGATAATCGTCGTGTATAACATAACATCACTTCTGTAAATAATGAAGGGTTATGCAGAGATGTATTTTCTTGTTACTGGAAAAGTAATTTCATTCTATAATTTGGTTTTTAAACAAACTTATAAGTAGATGAGAAAAATTGTTTAGAAATTCGAAGGAGTTAGTGTTTTCCATCCGATAATTCTGCAAAGAAATATCGAAATGAACTAAGAAGACACCGTTTTATTTCATAGTCTAGATGTTTTATTGATCTAGTCACATGAGGACCACGCAGATTAGTTACGGTCAAGCGGTTCGTAAGATATAAAAATCAAGCATAACGAGATTTCAATTTAGAACTTGCTTATCTTTTAAAAAGGAGATGAGTAAGTGACCTTTATAACAAGTTGTGCATTGCAAAAAACTATTCAAGTTTTATTTTCAATAGGTTTACATTTCACAACTCCAGATGTACTGTACTATCTATTTTTTTACCATTTTGAAAGTAGACAGTTAAATGTTATCCTTAGATTTTTTCAAGGAAAAAGATCGCTTGATAAAACCGCAACCGCAACTTTGTTACAGACTTAAATATTTATTTAGTACAAAAAATATTGAAGATGCTTTTATATTCGATCGCGTATTGTATCATGAAGTGCTGTCATTAATTTAAAGTTTACTAAAACGCCCTTGAATTCTGCCAAAGATTTGACTACAGTCGTCATGCTCTATGTCATCCCGTCGGGGCTGCGGGTTGTTGTAAGAGATACCGTGGTCTCGACATAAAGGGCTAAGAAGGAACATGGGTAGCTTTTAGTTAGTAAACACTCCCTTTCGCTCTGTCCAAGAGCGGGAGGAGTTATTTGATGATTTCCCACCCCCCCAAAAAAGTAAAAGGCCATAGTAGAAAGTTAGTGAAGTATGTATTTATTTATTAGATCAGCTAAGTATGTATTTACTTATTAGATAAGCTAAGCATGTACTTAGTTATTAGTTATTTGTGGTACATTATGTCCACATTTCATAGAAAACCCGTCTGCCTTCAACGAAAGAGTGAACAGGCATCAGATACAAACTACAAATACTTTGATATAATTTGCATGCATGCTTTTTTGCTTCTAACTTCCACTATTTTTTGTATGTGATCAATTTTTTTTTTTTTTTATACCTATATTCAAAAAAAAACAAAACAAATAAATAAGTCAAATTAACCTTCGACTTTGACTTTCCATCATATCAGGGTCGATAATCAAATTTTGTACTTTTTACATCCATGTTTTACAACAAACACCTACATAAAATAAAAAATTGATGATCTGCACCTACAAGTCATTTTGGACGCAATTAAGACTTTGTGTACTGTTAGCTTGGACTGCGTTTGATTGTAACAGTCAGTCAGTCAATCTTAACAATTGTATAGAACCTTATTAGGATCATATCGAAACGGAGCGGTAAATTTTGTAACATAATGCCGGAAATCTCCGAAGGTTTAGGTAGAAGTGTCCAGTAGTTGGGTACAAAATATGGTTTAATCTACAATCTCAATCTCATCATATACCTAATCCATAGCTTTCCATCAGGGTTGATTAGTCAAGAACAGGCCCATTTTGCAAAAAATAGGCCATCATCCCTTTTTTTTTTTGGCGTGTGGAAAATCCTCAAACAACCCCTTCCGCTCTTGGGCAGAGTGAAAGGGAGTATCAGACTTCTACTGACTAAAAACCACCCATGTTCCTTCTTAGCCCTTTATGTCGAGGCTACGGTATCTCTTACAACATCCCGCAGCCCGGACGGGACCAGGCCATCATCCTTTAAATCAAGATATTTAGATTCAATCGAAATTTAGTTTACTTTATATTTACTTGGTTTCGAACTCTCGTTCATTCATAGAATAAATTAATACTTAAGTCACGCATTCTGGGTCTACGAGTGTCTGACATAAGCATCTTCAGAAGCGGCACGGTCATTAGCAAGCGCACGATTGGTTCATTCAAGGTATTAACCTGTGTGACGTCACTGACATTGTCTGACCTTCTGATAACGGTTATCTGTGTGATCTCATTCACATTACTTGGTCTTATGTGAAAGGGCTTGCCTTTTGGTAGTAACGTTCGTACAGTATGACGCGTGACAGTGGAGCCACAACCAAGTATAACCTGACCTTTAATTTTATTTACTGCTTCGTTAGTCTAGTGATTGGAAGCGCGACTGCTGCGCATGAGGTTCTATCTTCGGTTCACAGGTTGGTAAATTTATTATTCGGTTTTGCCACTCACGACACCGTAGGAAAGGCTACGTATGACAATCACGACCCATGCAATGCAGCCCGCTCCAAACTTCTTGATGATGTCCAGGCTCACCTCTCATGATGGCCGTGTAATGCGACGATGATAGACTCCCCGAGAGCAGCTTGCGTGAGAATGTGTGAGGCACCTTCTCCGAATGTGTGAGGCAGACTTCTTCTCTTTTTATTCTTGTCTTTCTTCTTCTTCTCCTTCTTTTACCGTGGCGTCACCTTGGGCCCTATCAGAATACCAGCGCTGCGACATTTGTCAATGTTACAGCACCATGTTGAGATAGTGGCCTTTTGGTTTCGTACGGGACTAATTTTAATCATCACATCACACTAATATTATAAAGGCGAAAGTTTGTGAGTGTGTGAGTGTGTATGTTTGTTCCTTCTTCACGTTAAAACGAGATATATAGTTATAACCTGGATAGTTTATAACCTGGATTAACAGGATAGTTTTTATCTCGATTATATCTTCCCGTGGGATAATTTTCGAGTTGCAGCGGGTGAAGCCGCTGGCAACAGCTAGTTTAAAATAAGTAATATAAAGAGTGTAAAAGTACCCTTAACGCAAATGAAAGGAATTTGTTCTCCCCACCACTGCGATCATTTTTTGGTTCTAGACCATACCTGGGAACCCCGTAGTTACGGAGACATAGGGGGTCAAAGTTCCAAATTTTGCACAGCTGTTTTTGTAAATACTAGTTTTTCAGGTTATAACTTTACTTAAATTACCTCCATGACCCGTTTACTATTCAAAGCATCCACTAGAACGATGTTTTAAGTGTTCTACATTGAGTTTTACGTCAAAAAAGGTATTTTTGACCCCAAAAAAAAGTCGTTTCCCAGCAAAAAACTTTGCGTAGGGGTACTTAGTTTAATTTTCAGAATGCCGACGACGACGACGTGTCGTGACGTTTGTTGACATTTGTGTGAAGGGTTAATTTACAACCTGTATGTCCTAATTTTAAGTGTTTCTCTTACGTTATAAGCTCTTAAATTATTATTTTTGTTGTGAATTTGTTCTGTTCTGTGTGAAACCAATAAAATACTTTTTGTTTCTTTCATCTAAATAACATGCGGGCCTACTTCAACTATACAGGTAATACTAAGTCACTTACGACATCTAAACTGGTGTCTGTAATGTGTGTATTCATGAATAAAAACAGTTTTCAATTTCTATTGTACCAAAACGTTTCAACATTAATGTTCAGATAAGGTTAATTAATACTTATATAGTACGAATAACCCAATTTCTTCATGAAATTTTGACATTTGAAACAAACAATAAGCAATTTAACTTACATCATTCTTTCACTATGTTGCCAAATGGTATGATTGTCTCAATCGTTCATGCAGATTTATTTAGTGCTCTTCTATAAAATTGCTAGCACGATACCTATCGTATCAAAAGTCTAAAAATACTTTAAAAAATGCTCACAATATCTATGGCCCATTGAACACACCCATAGGCTCAGAGCAAGAAATACAAAGTAAAATAAACCTAACCAAGCAAACGCTGTGCGAATAGGAAGGCTTATTTTCAACCATTTTTTATTTATTTTTCTCAGAAAAGCCTCTTTTATTAACAACGACAGTTGTAACATGCATTAGAATTATGAACACTTCCTATGAATTGTGCATGAGAATACGAAATAAATCATAACACGATCGGTTATCAGATAAAATATGAGGGAATTCCTGTTTACCATGATAAATCATATTAAATCACACATGACGATAAAAGTCATAAGTTCGTAACCAATTTGACAATCTCCTTTTAAAAAAAAACCTCACACCCAAGTACGTAGGCGGTAATTCGTCAAACTGGGCAAAAAATGCCATTAAAATAATAACCCCCATTGTGCAATTACCAGTAATTCAATGAGCGACATTTAAAAAGGGTATTATTTCAATTTCACACCAAAATGAGGAGCAATGAGACGGTCAACATCTGGCTTTCATATGCCAGTGTAATATGAACCTTATTCAAACGAAATAATAGTGATCTGATGTGTTATCGTGAAATGCAAGCGTATTTTTGGCGTAAGCTTGCGAATTGGGTTAGGTGTGCAATATATCTGCATAATCGTACTGTTATGCATGTTTCAACTTTTTTAGTGCTTTTTTTTTCATGGTCAGAATATTGCAATGGATTACTTAAGGATTACATTACGCTAGTAATATCTCTTTTAGTTTTATTAACTGCCCTAGCAACATACAGAAACAAAAAAGTATTTCATACTTTACTTACCAACGATATTATCTTCTATACGTGCCATTTATATTCATTTGCGATGATATTTACAGGAAGACTGAATCTGGGCCCGCCATAGCAAATTCATAATATTCATATTTTTATTTCATTCTATCGATTGTGTTTTAAGTATTTCTAACTTTTGGATAATTTATTTAGCACAAAACATTTCTTAGTAAAAATAGTCGAATCGTAAGCGAAAAAGAATTTCCGAATTTTATTTGCTGGTGATTTCAAACAAAATGCATACCTACAATTAAAGAGGTTGAACAAAACTTATAATTAACATTAAATAGGTTTTATTTCTGAAAATAGCAAATACTAGCTGATTTGCTTGAAAAACTCGTAAGAAAAGACGTTTAGTGAAAAAAGAAAGAAAAAAAAAATGTTTTTTTTTCTTAGTGACATCCTCGATTATTTTGACAGAAAATGGCCTGTTACAGACACAGACTGTTACACATTTAATAATTATGTATATAGGAAACTTATAAAAAGTTACTATTATGTATAAAATACAATACGGGGTTTTGGAAAGTTTAAAAAAAATTGAGTACTTAAATACAGTGCTACCAAGATCTTTCGGTGTTAGTCTGGTGGTCTAGACATTGGTTGTTTGAAAAAAATATTGTAAATATTAATAAGAAATTGTATCAAACAATAAAATGGTATGGTTCTGATTTAATCCTGATTCCTAGAAGATCCTATTAAATTAAAAAAAAATGTTTTTAATTAATACAAAAACCATCCTAAAATCTAAATCGCAAAATTAATTCAAATTATGCAAACAGCTTAATTTTTCATACTCAAAACCCACGTTGTGCGACTTAACGCCTCTTTCGTGCGAAGCCTATGTAAATTCTGTCCATAAATTAATTAAAACAATAACATTACCATAAACAAATTAAGTGTGAATGTGTTTATCGTTTGATGCCTTTTCCTTTTCAACACATTTGACCACACTATTTAAGTATTTAGTATCGTGATTTACTTATTAGATGAATAGGGCTACCAAGTTTTGCAAGTTGAGATTAACTGACTAATTTACACCACCAAATCAAACCCACCAATCACCAACCAACACCACCAATCACCACCACCAATCACAACCACCAATCACCAATCTATACTAATTTATTTACATTATCATCTACGTGAGAACAATTTATTTTATAATTATTGTTTCGTCTGTTGGCATGGTTCACAATACTTAACCTTTATTAAATTAGACTCAATTGTTAATCTCTAATATATTGATTAGTTTTTAAATGACCTATTTATGTTGTTGCGTTATAAGTGTGTAATAATTCACATACTTAAAGAAACCGTTTTGCATTCTATGAATATCTTCACAATAAAAACTCGTCTACTAACATAATTAGTAAAGTAAACCTCTTTAAATATAAATTTTATTCGATTATAACGTGTATAAATATAACGCATACCTTTTTTCTGTCTTTCTATATCATGCGTTTAATCTGTAACTAACCTGGTGTCAGAATTTTTATATCGCCAATGGGCCTTTGACTAGACTTTACATGACCGACGTGAAAGACCACGATGATTAACACGAATGCTAATTTACATATTAAAAAATACTAATTACTTAATATTTGCTCAACATTCAATCGATCAAGGATCGGACAAAAAAAAACGAATTATTAAAACTGATGATTAGATAGATTTCCAAAAAAATATTGAACATATATTTTTTATTTTTTGTCACATGTCACTTACATTTTTTTTACCTACAAGTGACGTCACAAGCCCCCACTCATGATCTTTGACGCGTTTTATCTTCGTCAATTTATATACTTAGTTTTAATAAATTCTAAACCTAATCTAAAATCCAGTTTAATTACATCAGAGAAATCCAAAACCATAACTCAGTTCGGCCAGATCTTGTAAGTTATGGATTTCCTACATATTACAGGAAATCTAAAGCACCATTATTATATTTCGCACCAGAGGCATTGAAATCGTTATATAACCTACAGTTATCATTATTTTAAAGTTCACAGTGACAAGGTACAGGGAAGTCTATGTCAGTGTCTTTACAGTTGAAAATAACACAACACAGATATTTATTCCCTGTGAGTAGTCCGTGCCTACGGAATGACAACTGCTAGAATAATTATATATTTTAGGAGGGAATAATTACATAATTATTTTCTTTACTAAAAAATTAAAATTACTATAGACGGATTATTCATTAAGAAATAAGGGAAATATATTTGTATATAGAACTGCAGTCCCTGGCTGCTCCTAAACATTCTAAAAATTCTTCTCCAACTGTATTAACTATGAAAATAAAGTCACATTAGTATTACAGTAGATAATGATGGAATAACCATTATATTCCAATACTAGGTGTTGCCAGCGATTTCGCCCGCTACAACTCGAAATATATCCCACGGGAAGATTAAATCGGGATAAACCTTGTAAACTACCTGTGTACCAATTTTTATCTAAATCCGTTCAGCACTTTTTGCGTGAAAGAGTAACAAACAACGATCCATACTTACAAACTTTCGCTTTTATAATATTATAATATGATAGGATATTCCAATCTAGCCACCGCCGGCTTTAAATTGATGCATGTATAGTCAGTATAGCATTGTGTTTCGCAATTTTCACCTTATTCCAAGAAACCGCGTAAATCCTCGCGATTTGGCGTAAACACGAATTGCGCGTTCCGAACATGGCTTATCTACGTAATATCAGTATAACCGGTGTAATCATAATCATTTTATTATTGCCAGTTTCTGTTGTACATTGATTTCGGCAGTTTTACAGCATACTCGTATCACGCTTGTGGTTCCCCCCGGGTTAAACAAAAAAGTACCCTTAGGTACGAGAACACTCCCCCAAAAGGGGGTAAACCTAAGTCTATATTCATCATTGCATTATTGTTATGAGCCTAATGTATCCCACTAAAGGGTAAAGGCCTCCCTCTTTCCATTTATCTTTGTCTTTGGCTGTTTGGTTCAATCATTTTGGTGAGAGTCCAGCTCGTTATGCCATCTTATTCTAGTCACCGAACACCAACACAGTTTACAAGTTTCTACTGAGATATTTCTGGAGAAAACCCGCAGTTTTAATCATTTAGTAATCTCATTGCACCTGTCACAAAACAGCTCCACATGAATTAATATCATTGCTAAATACCATTGCGTAAATCCTCAAATACTTTAATATATTTAAAAATATTCTAAAATATATAAACCCAATTATGCGTAAAACTACTTAAAAGAATATTGCAACACTACATTTTGAAAATGTCAAAAACGTAGAGCTACTATTTACTACGTTTTGGCCGAGATTAAAATATTTTTGATGAATAACATTATTTTTGAAACGCAGCAAACAACTTGCCAAAATATTGCTCAATGGGTATAGTTCATTCATGATTATTGTAGAACCAAATTGTTATGAACATGTTCTTTGTGAGGGTTCAAATCTGAACCAAGGGTTGCGGGCCTGTCGGGACTGCGGGCCTGTTGGGGCTCCCTGTTATTCGCAAGAGATACCGTGGCTTCAGACACAAAAGGCTAAGAAGGAAGATGGGACATTATTTGTCAGTAGAAGTCTGACCTACCGCTCTGCCCAGTGGGAGGAGTCAGTTGACGATTTTTCACGCTCCAAAAAAAGAAAAGGTAAGATATTCAATGTTATGTGAGTTCATTTTTGTTTTATCGAATCAACTCATCTTATAACAACGTCCAGTGTCATCTAGTGTGCCCCCATCACCTTCTGCAGGGCTATTGCGAATCTTTTAAATGACAGTGGCTATCAGATAATGTCCATCAATTACTGTCAAATGGTGGAACCATTTTGTACTAAACCATAACCAATTTGACAGTTAATGCATGGACAATATGATAGCCACACTGACATTTAAAAGATACGCAATAGCCCTGCTGTTCAACCCTTATTGAAAACATGAGGTGGGAATAAGTGCATGCAATCCTTAACTGATATAGGAATAGTTGCAATCTGGAATAACCAACACACAATTAGCAAGAGTTGAGTTCATTGGTTGTTGTGGTTTGTCCTTCTTGAAAACGCTTTCCTATGATGACACAGAAAAGTTGCTCCACCCAAATGCATAATACTTAACCATTCACGTACACATTTACACACACTCTGTGACTGCTGGTTGGAATATTTTGTTTTTTGCTGTTCATTTGTTTATTTATTTTTAACCAACTTCAAAAAGAAGGAGGTTATGATTTTTACAATTTTTTTTATTTTTATTGTTTTTTTTTAAATTTATAATTGATTGGTAGGAAACATGTTATCTGACTGTTTAATAACGATGCCACTAAGTGAGGCCCGGTGATCTGTAATACACAATACACAGGTTTTTTTGAAACCAATAAAAAAAATAACTGATATAGGACTAGTTGCAATCTGGAATAACCAACACACAGTTCGCAAGAGTTGTGTTCATTTGTTGTAGTTGTTTGGTTTCAAGTTTTATGTTCACGGTACAGTGAACCACTCAATAGCATATCGACGGCGACCCAAATTCTGTCACGTCAGAATATGACTATGACTTTGGCGCATTTAGTAGCTATTTGGGGATACTGAATAAGTCAAACTCGTTTCTGTAATGAGAGAATGGACACGCAGGACACGATATTAATCTATTGTTACCATGTTGTGAAAACAGCACCTAACAGCCTTTTTTTTGGGGGGGTCGTTAATTCATCAAATAACCCACCCTTTGGCTGAGCAAGAGGGAGTGTCAGACTTCTACTGAATAAAAACCACCCATGTTCCTTCTTAACCCTTTATGTCAAGGCCGCGGTATCTCTTACAACATCCCGCAGCCCGGGCCCCTTCCATGACATCTCTTTGAGGCGCGCGTGGAACACGAACGCGCCGTCGACACGGCCTGTCGTCGTCATAAGACGGACGGGCGGCGAGCTAGCTCATTACTCAGCGTTTACAGGCCCGCGTCTACGGTGGCCGCAAGCCGTCACGCGGCCCCCGACCCGGAGCGTCTCCCGCGGCGACTGTGACATGAAGTTCTCTCCCTCTCACGTTCCGCCACCTCCTTCGCTAGCATCACTAGCACCTAACAGCCTATCGTTGAAATAGTTCAAACACCACGTATGTCAAAAATAGCCACTTTACTGTAGGTTGAAAAAATTGCTGAATTATTCCATACACAATAATCATCATCATTTCAGCCGAAAGACGTTCACTGCTGGACATAGGCCTCCCGCAAGTGTCAGCAAATTGACCGGTCCAGTGCGTCTCGCATCCAGCGAATCCCCTTGCGGGCTTCACCAGGTCAAATACATAATACGATTTTATAATTATTGTTCACTTCAAATTAGACAGAAACGGTGCTTATTTCTGTCATTGCTGAAACAATGCGATTCTCTCACAATCCAAAATTTAGTGAAATTTCAATCCAAAATTGAAATACCACTAAATTTTAATTAACTTTTTTTTTGCCTCGTTTTGTATAATCCTCATGGAGCGTGCTCCTGGGGCGTGTGGGTCTGTCAGACTCTAACTGACTAAAAACCACCCCGGTGTTACCTTCGCACGCTTGAACCGGTGTTCATGACGTTCGAAAAGTGCTGACTATCAGCCTAGTTTGAATAAATGAGTTTTGATTTTGATTTTGATTTCATGGAATATAGTGCTCCTTTCACGATCACATTGGAGGATTACCTTGCTTCAACCCGACCAACCCGCGGGACCCGCGGGTTGGTCGAAAGAGATACCGCGGCCTCGACACAGGCTAAGAACATGGGTGAGCGGGTGGAGTCATTGATTGACTTCCCACCGCAGAATAAAAAAACACCACTAGTTACTAACTTACTACCAGTTTACTATTGCTAGATCTCCATACAAAAGGTAATTCTGATTTTGCATTGATATGTAGAAAAGAAGACGTAGGTATGTGCTTACTTTCTAAATGTTCCGGTCGGAATAAAGACTTTAATTAATTATCTAATTGTGTGATAGTTGTGGAATATTATTATTATTATTATTATTATCTAACCGCAAAGCAGCTTACGATTTGCTTCAGTTTTTAAAGATTAGCTTCAATTGATTCCTCAGCTCTTGCATTGATTGATTTTATATAATAATTTATTTATTATTTATTTATTTAAACTTCATGGACAAGAGTGGTACATAGGCAGACTTAAAAAAAATAATCACGAAATAAAAAAATCAAAGATGATAATAATAATGTTTTGATTAATTGGTGCACTATTTAAGTAGTGAGTTTTAAAGGGACTGCTAATAATAAAGAAATGTGCTGGAAGAAGAAGGTCGTATTACCTAGTACTAACTGGGTTGTGGAGGTCTGATTCTGACTGTTTATACTTTGTTTAAAAAAAAAAAAAACATACTGGAAGCCGATGATGATCTTCAGTTTTCGACTCCTGGAACACAGGCTTCATGTCTAAGACCAGGAAATAGTTGGGTGCCATATGGTTCCGTTTTTTTGGTTCGGACATACATTTCCCCATGATGGTTTCCTTCGCCGTTTCGAGAGCATTGGTGGAGCTCTTTCTCAATTCTTAAGCATCAGCACTTACAAGAATATTTGCAACATAAACCTTCTAGTGAAAAACAACCAGCTAGGGTGTGTCTCAACCTCAAACACAAAATGAAAAAAAAATGTAACTCATTTTTTGTTTCTTGATGTCGTAACTGCTTGCGTCAAGCCTCCGTTATAATAATGTATCAAGTGTTAAGCACACACATTAATAAATTATTACACACACACATTGTGAGTTTGTACAACGGTACAGTCATGTGCGAAAAGATGTAAACTCAATATCTCGTGGTTCGGCCAGATTGGTTCGAATAAATTACAGGCCTGAATTCGGACAAATAATTTACTGAAGTATCATACACTGGCAGCATTCAGTGGCTACTATTCGGCTAATAATAACCATACCGTTAATCAAGTTTAACATGCTCGCGTGAAGTTGGTACTTTTTGGAGATAGCATACTAATAAGAATTTTATCACATTGTGCTTCCAAGTTCCAAGGGTTAAGTACTTTAGCAATAACGTTAATTATTCACCAGTTACGTTTATATTTCAACTAATTAAATCGTAACTAATGCGCTCCGAACTACAATGAAAGAAACACGATTTTTTAAATCACGCACTTATTTATCTACATGAGTGTACAACTAGTGATAAATTATAGAATACATTTTTGTTTTTATTTTGTCAGTGACGCCTTTCACGTTTGCATGTAGGTAATGACGAAGACAAAAGTATTTATTATACAGTAGGCTGTTTGTTCGTGACGGGTGATGACGATTTAAATACAGTATTTTATTTTAATAACCTTCCTTCTGGCGTAGTTAGGTAAAAAGTGGCTACTATTTTGTCTGAACAAATCTAAACTACTACTACTAATAAATAAAATTTTTGGGCTAGGCTAATCATTACCAGTTGTGAGTATTGGGCTAGCTCGCCGTCCGTCCGTCTTATGACGACATTAGGCCGTGTCGATGGCGCGTTCGTGTTTTACGCGCGCCTCAAAGAGATGTCAGCAACACAGAAGGGGCCCGCAAAGGCCGACGTCCGTCGGGGCTGCGGGTTGTTTGCAAGAGATACCGCGGCCTCGATATAAAGGGCTAAGACGGAACATGGGTGGTTTTTAGTCAGTGGAAGTCTGACGCACCCTTTCGCTGTGCCCAAGAGCGGGAGGGGTTATATGATGATTACCCGCCTCCCAAATAAAAAAAAAGCATTTCTTTTCGAAATATAATATACTTGTACACTTTATTATACACTTTATTTGATTATACACTTGTCAAAATCATACAAATACAAGACTGTACAATTATGTACTTACATAATTATCATGAGGTGAACGCCTTAAAACATTTTTTCATAAAACCACAGACGTTACTGATTGAATTGTATAATGTAGAAGATTTTATAAATTAGTTTCAAGTTTTCCTCAAATCTCTACTTGGTTTATGAATCTCAAATTTCTTTTTTTTAATAAGAATTCATGAAATTAAAGTAGATCTTCGAGTAGTAGCATGATAGGCATTTTTTATGTAAAGCATTATATTAATGAAACAAGTCAGACAGAGAGAGATAGACTAAGGATCACGTTTGAGGTGTTTGCGTGAAATATTATTATTTTTCGCCTTTCCTAACTTGCACAAAATATTATAAGAATTAGAGGGGCAATTAATCAGTCACACCATTTTTTAGAGGGATTTGCATATTCATAATTGTAATACCTAAGTGCTCAAAATGAGTGTGCCAATAACCCTTTTCTTGCAGTCGGGTAAAAACAAACTTATCCTGTCAAAAATCACAAGCATGTAAACGCACAAATCGAGAGTTGCTACGCGCTACGCGGCTACAATGCTACGAAGATCCTCTCTTCTCGTAGCACTACGAACTTATTGCACTTAAGTCTGGTTTTTTTGTATTAACCGTCATGAACCCTTTTTTTAATTTTGGGGGGGATGGTAAATCATTTAATAACCCCTCCCGCTCTTTGGCAGAGCGAAAGGGAGTGTCAGACTTCTACTGACTAAAAACCACCCATGTTACTTCTCAGCCCTATATGTCAAGGCCGCGGTATCTCTTACAACCCGCAGCCCCAACCGTCAGTAACCCTGTGCTGGGCAAAGACGTTCCTTGGTACTTTTGATGATGACGAGCTTTTAAACATAAGTAATGCGTGTGGGTTTTAACCAATAACCCACAAAATTGTTAATTTATACTTTTGATAAAGTTGCACCCACAATACATGCTTGTTAATACTATTATAATGTAACCCTTCGCTACGTTGTTTATTATAAAAAAGTCAACTGTGAGTTACCTCAATTACCATACGTCACTTGAGTCAGTCACTTAAAAATCACTTATTTTTACCCGACTGCGGCGAAGCCCAAAAGGAGGGTTATTGAGTTAGCCTTTCTGAACCGACAATTTTGAACTCGAAGCTTGTATAATCTTGGCTTACTAAACTGATAAAGACTACCCGACAGATACGCCCTCTGCCGTTGTCGTCAAGAACGAATCAATTGTGTAGAAACCACGGTCTATACTTTCTAAACCTCGGACTGGCGTTAACTTGATACGAAAATTAATGTTTACGTGGACTTTGCATAGATGGCGCTGTGCAGAATGTTACTGTTTAAACTGTTATGAGGTTAGACAGAATAGTAGGTGGAATGGTATAGGTAAGATAGTACCGTAGAATTGAAAATAGCAATGAGTTTTTGAAATCTCTGCTATCCAATAGTAAAATATCTGATCTTTCTGATTTATTTTTGTATTCTATCATAACGCAGACCTATTTGACCCAAAGGTTGACTGGTGAAGAATGCCTTGTGACATTAAGTCCACCTATGTACCACATTTGTACATAAACTTGAAATATATCAAAAGATATAACTTAAATCACGCCTCTATAATTTGAAGGGCTAGGCAGAGATAACTATGAAATATTATGTGTTTTAGTTAATTATTTAAGGCAGACCGATTAATCGGCGAGAATAAGAAAAGAAAAACATTAAGATAGGCAGCTAGGTGATCGCAATATTTTGCGGTGATACTTAATCTCCGATCAATTTGATTCTGTATTTTCATTGCTAGAATGCTTAGGACTTTGTCTTTTAATTCGGTGATAATTATATGCTGACAATGAGATATCTACTATCTACACTAATATTATAAAGAGGAAAGATTTTTTTGTTTGTTTGTAACGTATTAGCTAAGAAACTACTGGACCGATTTGAAAAATTCTTTCACCGTTGGGAAGCTACACTATCCCCGGGTGACATTTGCTATTTTTATCCCTATATTCCCACGGGATCAGGAACTACCCGGGTGAAACCGCGTGACGTCCGCTAGTAGTTTATAAAATCATTATCATCATCAGCC
This sequence comes from Diarsia rubi, assembly GCA_932274075.1. NCBI lineage: Eukaryota > Metazoa > Arthropoda > Insecta > Lepidoptera > Noctuidae > Diarsia > Diarsia rubi. Next base: position 20,524,376 of record OW026417.1, read on the forward strand.
TAGCCTATTCCCAATTATGTTGGGGTCGGCTTTCACTTTTACCGCATACAGCTGAATACCAGTATTATACATGGAGCAACTGCTTAGCTGACCTCCGCAACCCACTTAGTACTGGGAATTACGAATTACGATACCCCTTAACTGGTTGTCAGATTTTCAGGTGCCTATCTAAGCTTAGTGACCGAATAAGGAACTCGATACTGCGTTCCAAAACTCAAATTACCGACGTGGGTCACACGGCTGCCAAGCTTAAGTGGAGCTGGGCTGGCCACATCTGCCGCATGCCGGAGGAGCTATGGGCTAAACTAACAACACAATGGGTCCCGAACAGCAGCAAACGGCAATGCGGCAGGCCCAGAAGAAGATGGCGAGACGAACTCGACCCTTTTTGCAGGGATTGGCAAACAACTTCACTGGATAGAGATAAGTGGAAGGAGGGAAGGGAGGCCTTTGCCCTGCAGTGGGACACAAATGGCTAATAATAATATCTATAACGACTATCAAAGACATCAAATTTAAAAAATACTCCTCAATAAAATTCTTTCACAAACACTAATGCTCCAGTTTCATTGCACATAAAACCTTACTTATGTTTATCACATCGCACTACCGACCTCTTTCGCAATGAAAACAACAAAATTAAAGCTTTTCCCATGTAAGTTGCAAATACTCAGTGCACTGGCGGACAATGTGAGCCACACACTATAATTTTTGCACACTACTACCAATTATGGTTGCATTCTGTCAACTCATTGAGCAACGTGGTTTGTGGCTGATTCTAGTTTGATACGAGTAATTAAAGTTGGTTTTCGTTTCCTTGTTTGTAGTTTGTAGATAAGTTATGAGCTTGTTGAAATTAGATCATAATTTGTTTCGTGGTCTTGTTATTTCAAAACTGCTTGCAAATAAGGAAGCTAGGTAGATGAATCACTACTGAGCCGAAATTAGTGAGACTTACGTTATAATAATACGTAAAAAAACAAAATTCCCTTTTTTTACACTAAAAGAAAAAGAAAGGTTTTAAAAATTAATGGTTAAAAAAATAATGAAATTCAATTTTTATTGTCAATAATTCTATCTTTAATTAAATAATTATCCTTCCCTAATCGAGATATCTAATTAAAACCCAATTTAATATTCAAATGTAATTATCAAATATTTTGTTATTCTATTGTGTGCAAGTTTTTTCTTCCTCGTGTGTTCACGAATGCGTGTGAGCACGTTACTAACAATAGGACAAAGAATGCTTTGTGCCGTGTAGTAACGTTTTAATACATATATATACACACGAAACTGCTGAAGTTAGATGTGCAATGGCTGAGAAACTGTGTATTTTGTGTGACTTCATAGTTCTTATATTGTTGTCTGCGTCGATATGAGAATACGTGGATAATAAAAGTGGGGTTGGTTATTGTGGCACGTAATGTATATTTATAAATACAATATAGTATCGGTTCTTGACTCCTGTTCATCTACCAACTGGGACTGATCCACGAGGATCCAACTGCGTGAAGGATTGAGCCCGTAGACATGTGCCCTGTGTTCCAGCAATGGGAACGTTTTAGTTGATGAGACTTTATTGCGCTATGAGCATGTGTTTCTGGTAAAGGAAACACTTTCTATGTTTACCAATCAATAGAATAATAATATTGGGTAGCACCTTACTAAAAATATATAAGAATAAAACTATCTCTGTTGAAAATTTCTAGCTCGAACCTATAATTTGCAACACATCCTGGCTAGCCGAATCATATCTAAAATAATACCATAAACTTATTCCATAAAACAAACATGCACTTGACCGAATTAAGAAGCATGTCAAAATTTTAGAAGTAGGTACACACAATACAAGGTCAGTAAATAAATATAAAATGGACGGTTACTCCACTTTTGTTAACCTTAATCATCTTACGTAAAAGCGATTCTCACGTAACTACGTAACTAACCACTGTTACTGGCGACTTGAGAAAACTTTACAAAGTTATGTTCTTCTCCTTCTCAAATAATGACTCAGATTTTGTCTGAAGTGACAACCTGGACAGTTTTGTAGTTTGCCTCATTCAAGTCCTGGATTGTGCAATAAGTTAAATAAAGTTAAAAGTCTGGAACACTGACTGAATGCTTAACTTCGGCGTTGTGAATTGTGGGTTAGATTTCAATTTCAACTAATATTATTTTCCAAAATCTGGTACATGTAACGGTCTGGGTATGTTCAGGTAGTGCATGAGGTTTGTGTCATCAGCTTCTTGATTGAATGTGCTTCATGTGTGCGTAACTTTCGGTCATCAATCGAAGTCTCATTTAAAATAAATAAAAAAATATTTATAAATATTTTTAAGCGTTGTGTTTATTGTTTTTCATTTTGTATGCACATCATGTCCCTGCGATAAATATTTTCATTTTCTTTCCTTGTCTTCAAAAAAAATAATTAAATATTCTATGCAACGTTATTTGAACCGACGTTTTTCGATTCACTAGTTCAGTTAGTCGGTTTATAGTCAAGAAACAGTTTTATTATCTTCTTTATTTGACAACTGAAACAGTAGGTATGCTACGGTTAAAAATAAAATTATATTATAATGGCACAATGAAGTACCTACCTGTTTGGTCTTTGCTATTCCAAATAATAATACAATGTACCACTTTTTGTTACAAAAAACCTCAAGTCCATATCTACTACGTTCATTCTTTTATAATAGCACTTATTCTTGCAAATAAAATAAAATATTATTATAGAATCGAATGGCTTTACATGAAGGTCAGCCTTTATGTGTTTAGTTTTACTTGATACTGTGGTTGTTCATTTCCTCAATCGATCGACAATTTCCTTTAAAAAAATTAAAATGCCTGTGATTTTGGAGGTCAGATTTGTAAAATGTGTTTTTTTTTGCCATGGGAAGGCATTGGTGGCCAATGGTTTTTTTTGCAGGTATAAAAGCCATTAACGTGTTGTCTTTTTAAACAGTTTTTATACATATATAGTTTTTTATATATAAATACTTTCATAATGCTGTAATTATCTTTGTAAATTGTAGGTAGGTTGTTGGGTAATTTCACAGGGTAATTCAAACAAATTGAATAATTATTATTAATTATTTAATTTTTTCATACTTTTTTACATTCATCTTAACCTAAAATGGTAACCTTTATATCACTACGTACACGTACGCTCATACATGCAAGACATGTTTACATATAAATATACAAAAAAATAAGTGTTTTCTTTTTGCTGTGTCCCGGCCATAACTAGGCGAGATTATAAATAATATTTCAATGATCGCTTGGCGGATGAAAACTTTTTATATTAAAGCTAGTATTATTCTAATGGCTGTAGTAGGAGCCTCCAAAGCTCAAGTGGCTGGAGTGGTCATGACCATGGTCGTGCTCATTGACCAGCACTGGGACCTTGACGGGGACGGGGTAGGGCCTCTCGACCTCCACGGGGATGTGCTTCTCAACATGGACGGGGTAGGGCCTGTCGACGGGCACCTTCACGGGGTACGGCACGGGCTTCTCTACTGCGTAGGGTACGTGCTTGTAGACGGGGTAGGGCTCAGGCACGGGCACCTTCACGGGGACAGGGTAAGGCCTGTCTACGTTCACGGGGTAAGGCCTGTCGACGGGCACATGTACGGGCACTGGCACTGGCTTCTCAACGGGGTAAGCGACCGGGACGTGCTTCTCAACGGGGTAGGGAGCAGGTACGTGTACGGGGTAGGGCCTGTCAACTGGCACCTTAACGGGGTAACCGACGTGTTTGATCACGGGGTAAGGCTGGGGGTAGGGAACCTTAACTTCAACCGGGTATGGCACGTGTTTCTCCACGGGGTAGGGTTGGGGCACTGGTACCTTGACGGGGTAGGGGATGTGTTTCTCAACGGGGTAGGGCTGAGGGACGAGGACCTTCACGGGGTAGGGCCTGTCGACGGGAACGTGGACGGGGTAAGGTACCTTCTTCTCAACCGGGTAAGGCGCAGGCACATGGACTGGGACTTTGACGTACTCTTTCACGTGAACAGGCACGTGTTTGATGACCTCGTAGGGCTGTGGTACGGGCACCTTCACGGGGTACGGCACGGGTCTCTCCACGGGGTACGGGATGTGTTTCTCGACGGGCACGGCGTACGGGACACCTTTCACGAGGGTGATGGTCCTGGTGGTGTCGGAGTGGGAGTGTTGACCGAGGTCGTAGGACCCGTAGCCGTTGTAGGCGTGGTCATCGACGAAGTTGTATGCTCCGCCGAGCCCGTGGCCGCTGCCGATGTATCCTACATCAAGCCCATGAATGCCGTATCCATAGCCGAGGTTCAAGAGTCCACGTTTGTCCAACTTCTTGTCCAATGGCTCCGCTTTCTTTTCTGTCGTCTTCTTCTCGCTGGCAGCTGCGGCTGCTACCAGCAGGAAAACTAAGCAGAACTGGAACAAATAATATCATTGTTAGGACCTAAATACGAAGATTTTATCCAGTCTACAGTTTTAGTACAAACTCTCATACGCGACAATGTTGCTATCATAAAACTAAGAATGTCATCAATCAAATGGATGTTTATCCTACAATTAGTCGTTTCGTAATTATAATTCTGTAATTATTGTGCCATTGCATTATGTCAATTAGCGACTATGCCTGCTCAAGTGTGGAGAGGAATTTGATGAAAAACTGGAGAAAACGATACTACGGTGTGGTAATCTAAAAATATCAATGCCGAAGAAAACATGAGCCCATGGAAACATAAAGTAAACTAATTTGTACGGGCACGTATATACTCGTATCGCAATAAATCGTTTTGTTTTTTTTTTCAGAAATATTTCAAAATAGAAATATATGATCATGTTATGATGAGGAAAATTCCGATTCACTTTCAACCGGAATGAATCAAGTTTCTTTGACATTTGCGTTACATTTATTTATTTCAATGTCAATAACCTTACATAATTTGGATTTAAATTCAAAATATTATTATTTTAATTATTATGTTTAAAAATCTAGAAGATTCACCGCAAATGTCAGTTGTTTTATAAAAACATTCGAAAGAACGAGTTCGTAAAATAATAGCTGCATAAAACCCCTATTAAATCAATCATATGACTTAATGCTGTACAACGGTTTCAAAAATAGCCTTATTAAATCATAATCGGTGTAATCGAACTAGAAGCATCGGTGCAAATCGTGTCAATACACGACCGTTATATAACGAGAGTTTAACGTATCGTTAAATATTCACTACAATATTGCAAATAGGTAAATCAAGGTTGTGCAACCGTTCTTGCAACCAGGTGACATGGAAATGACTATCATCAATAACATGTATGTGTGTAACTGATATTTCTGTGAATTATATGACACCATAAACGTCCGAATCAAATTCAAATTGAATTATTTCCATCATAAAGGAAAACTCTGTAAACTTTCTATGAATGGTACTAGAAAGAGGACATTAGGTCATACATAAATCCCTTGTTAAAGTCTCTATCTTTATAATTATAATCACATTTTTATGATGATGCCATGCAAATTAATTCACAAAAGTCAGCCTATTCAAACTCATTACATAAGTAAACTTTCGAACAAGTGAACAAAACTTTAATCTGAGTTTTATTAAACCATCTTTATCAATTAAGGTCGGAATGATTACTTCATAAAACACATAATTAGTAGCTTTTGTTTGAACGCTTTGCGAAATACCCGGACAATATCAGAATTGATGAGACATATCACCCAGATTTTATTTCCCGATTGTTCAATAGATAATTGAAAGTTGCGCGGCAGCAGTGACCTTGGTCAAAAGTGAGTAAAAACTGTGAAGTCACCTGTTTGTGTTGAGAATATTCGAGTACCTAAAGCTCAATTTTAATGAATTTTTGGCTTGTTGATACTTTTAGTTGAAAGACCTAGTACCGAATAGCATTACATTCGCAAATCTATGAAAACCAGTTTCCCTATGATAGTCAACACGGCCGTCTCTCTAAAATCCCTTAGTAGCAATTTACAACCTACACATTTCCCTTCTAACGTTCTAATTCCAACTGTTCAACAAAAAACATACAAACTAACCAACAAGTTGAGAAATATCCCACTAAGCCCGTACATCTATTTGCAATAGTCATTTAAATAATATCACGCTAGATACCAAACAGCTCGGTAACTGCTCTATAATCGTCGGTCACAAATCGCTAAGTTAAACCTCTGTGGTGCAATCGGCCTGCATTGAGCATTCTTTGTTCAAAATTTTTCCCAGCATTTTTATTTTTCGTCGTGCAATGTTAAAAAGAGATTAATATGACCTTGCATTGTTTCGAACTTTGAATTGTAACGAATTCTCTAGGGACATTTATAGATATTATGATGTTGTAAATATAAATTAATGGTGGATATTTTCACTTTTATTTTATCTACATCGCGTAAATGAAGCTTGAAAGTTAAATGCAGCTATTTCCATAACTGTCCCAGGGCAAACTATCGACGTAACGCACTATAAAATGCAACATATTTCACGAACCAAATACTTATAATAACTTCCAGATCTATTTACTTGCATATCTATGGTTACAAAACCGAAAATTGTCGAAAACATATCATTACCAGGACAAAATTCGCAACGTACATGAACGCGTCACTGCACGTAACTGTCTGATTAAATCTTTCTTTATTCGACAAAAGTATCACGAACACTGTAACCGCAGTATGAAACGCATCTTTGTTATTGTGACGTCACTTTGACAGTATCTTACGCTCACAAACTCGTAAAACTGACCTCTTTGGCACGTGGTACCAGTGAAACATTATTTGTATGTTAAAGGCACGTTTTTATGACTATTAGATTTCTTTTTTGTTTTGTCATTTGAGTAATACGCGCGACATAGATTTGGCAAATGTGTAATGAAATCTGTCGCCACAATCACTTAAAATAGTTCTCTATCTATATTAAGAATGAGATCTATGATACAGTGGCATCGATAGTTGAGTAATATTTGATTCTCAAGACCAAAAACCACTTGAAAATTGGTTCGCAAACATTTTCATTCGCATTGTTTTGACAGAAAAGATGCTAATCAGTAAGGAAAGAGAACGAGGTCGGTCGGCGATCGGGTTGCCTCGGCTAGTCACTCGTGGGATAATATTACTTCTATGGTGGTTTCGTAACTGAGGAAATGGGTCGCAGATACTTACATAACTGCGACTTTAGCGATATGTTAATTTATGGCGTTCAGGAGTTTTAGTAACAAAGAGCTTACTTTTAGCGTCGTAGTATACCTGTATTGAGGACTTTTGAGCTTAGTTTGTGCTTTTTAATCTGAAGTTTAGTTTTTAACCTACTTTAAACTCTAAATGGTTCTCCTGGGTATAACACCAGTACATAGTTACCCATTAGTAGGAGAAATAGCTGGCTACTTACAAACGCATGGATTATACCTTGCGTCAATATAATACCAAGAATTATTGCTACTGCACATACATGGTCAAAGATCGCAAGCTGCTTGGTTCACTAATACAGAAAATGTGCCAGTTTTACTTTTTCTTATGTAATAATGTAAAACGGTCGGTCGGTTGGAAACATTGACATGTGGATTATGACATGGACTTGGATGTCTTTTTACATTAATCAAACTTGTGAGATAATCTGATGATATTTAATAAGGTAGAAGAAAATATACGGTTAAATATTTGTTGTTTACATTTTAATTTTTATTTTTGCTTGTACGCTTTGTAACAAATATGAAATCTGATTAAGAGTGGGTTAAACATCTATTCTTATGCTACTTTAAGTCTGATTATGTAATTAGCTAAAATACTTTTGCCAAAATGCGATAGAGCAAGAGAACTAAGCCAAAAAAGTGCTTTTATATATTTTCTCATTTTATTGTTTGATATATATATAGCCTATCAAACAATACAATGAGAAAATATATTTACCACTACAATTACAAAATTTATTTATTTATTTATTTACCATTCATTATAGCAAAATTAAATCAATAACCAATAACCGAACAATAATCAATCAACTACCAATTCTCTAAGGTTTCAAACAAAAATAGATCGAAGAAGCTGCCAGTTTCGGACTAATAACTTAAACCTTTTATGGCAAACCGAGTAATACAGGAAACTAATAAATATTATTGACTTTGCAATTCTGTTGGCGCTTTCCTTTGACTAAGTTATTTATTTTGTTACGATAGCTGAAACTGTGTCTATAAATTTGCACTCTATTCTAAGAGTAATTAAAATTAATTGAATTGCTCAGGGAGTTTTACTTAATATATGAACCGTCTTTGAGTATGTAGTAGAAATTTCTAAAGACTATAGAAGACCGAAGAAAATGCAAAAAATGAATGCGTGTTTTTATTTTTACCCGCCGAAATTAATAACTGTGTGTTTTCATAATTCACAAACAGAATTTAGTTTACTCTAAAACCAAATCGTGAAACTTTAAATGCCCAGTTTATTTGATGTTATCTTAAGTGTTACAATTAACATTGGAACGATGTATTTAGCAGTCAGTCTTTCAAAGTAACAAGTCTGTTGTGTTTTCTCACGGGTCGATTTACAAAACTATTGTTGCGTAAAATTTTCTCATTGTCTTTAAAAACTGATGCCATGTTCTTTTCATTATCTTATCTAAGAATCTAGTGTAGTTCTTTTTATCAGATATTTAAATAAAGAAGCTGCCAAAGATGTTCCTTCGAATTTTCATTTTTCTTTTATTTATTTCGTGAAAATTCTTAATTTTACTTATTTGCCAGTATGTTTCTCTCATTACGTCTTGTTTATTTTTCTGCCTAGATGTTTTCTCGGGTGCCTTTATGCAATTTACGCCTTAACTGGGCGTTGCATTGACTTATGCCTTCCTGGACTCTCTTCCTTGTTAAACTGGACTGAAACCTGTTAGTCTTGATCGAGAGTGAATTCTCCATTGTGACGTAATATGCCATAGATTACTCATCAGCAATGCAAGCTATAACTTTTACTTTAATTTATAGTAGCTTGACGTTTTGCAATTTCATTGCCAGTGGGTCGTTTGAGATCTTATCGGTTATTGTGAGTTTGAATTTCGATGATGGAAAAATAATTTTGATTTAAATAAACGTCTTTTTAAAATTAATCTGCTGTTGCAAAAAAATACAATTGTCCTGTATAGTTGTATTGATGATGATTATAATTATTTCCACCGATTTGCTATTTTATGATACGTAAAATGTAATAATTAGCTAAACGAATCGCGATATTCGTAAATATTATCCATGAGTTAATATTAAAATAACAGCAAAATGTTGACTTCAAAAAAGTGTGCCACATCCCGTTTTCCACACGTAAATTCTGGTGATATTTGACGTAGAACCTGTTTCACCATTGTCCAAACAGAAATTAATTTGAACATTAATTTAGAGACTAAGAAAAATCACTATAATTTTGACCGTATAATGTATCAAACAATGGTATAACAGGCCTACAAATCACTGTTTCACAAAACCACGGGACACACTGTTTCACTTTTTTGAAGTCATCACTTGCACTGCACTGCACTTCACACACTCACCGTTGTTTTCATAATGCCTCTTCAACGGTGGTTGGTGTCGGGAATCGAACTGGATACTGTGTTGAGTGTGTTGTGTGTTTTTATAGGTGGTTATTTGGCGATACTTTCGCCATTGCCCCCCTAGCGGGAATAGGCTGTTTTGTGTACGAGTCCTTCGTATTCGACTAGCCGTCGGACCGAAGACAGACGCGCCGCGCGTTCATTTTAAAAAAAATAATTCTCCGCTCTAATTCTTAATTTTTTTTTTCGATTCAATAATACTCAATTCTTTCCTGAGATTCGATAATAATCGTTCCGTGTGTTCATATCCTAAAATTCGAATTTTAGACCACTGCATATTTTAGTTACGTGCATTTTGCAATTGGGTATCTTGAAGTAAATATTAGTGTTTCCGCTTGATATTTAATACTGGTCGGCATCCTGTTCAAAGATTACAACTTCGTCCGTAATGATTAGTTTGCGTATGTCGGTAATAGTCTAGATCGTAAATTATTTCGATGTCTAACAGTTTTCGAGTACCTAACGATATGACTTCATATCCCTTTGTTTGTTCTAAATTTTCATTGATTTACTCAACTAACTGGACTATATCACGTGAACAATTTATTGCTGGAGTTTTGAATGACTGAATGAACAAGTTTTGAAATACGTTTTGGATATTGCTAACATCATTTTGAAAAAAGTAATGTCATAACCTCAATGATTCACTATATTGCTTACCCTTTGTTACATTAATATTTCAGACATTGTTTATCTAAGTTCGATTCCCGGGTAAGTACTTTTTCATTGTAACATAACATCACGCCTGTAATCCACGATGGGTTTGGTAGAGGTATACCTATAAGCCCACATTGTACCAGTTATTTTTTTAATTGATCTCATAGACCTACCATCTTCAAGACCTATTTAACCCTTGTTACGTGACAAACATAATAATATTATCAATTAGAATACAGTTTTGTAAAAGCCAAGCCAATAGTAAAACAAGTTCTAAAATTATTGCCTTCGGTTAAATGAGGAGGCAATTTAAATATTATGCAACGATTAAATCAGTGTTGTTAGTTCTTTCTCGCAAGGTGTTAACTTTGAATCAATGTTTTAATTAACCGGTAAACTTTAACATTCGTAACAGCACGAAGGTTACGAGTTAGTAAACACCTACTTTTTTTAGAATTTATGTTACGTAGCTGTCTCTGTTCTTAAAGAACATGATGAAAATGTAAATAAGGAAAGGTTAATTGGGAATTTCAGGAGGTTTTTGTAGCATAACAAGCTTGAATTACCCTGCAAGAGTGATTTGTAGGTAGGCGTAAACCAAAAGTATTTGGCGGTATCTTACCCGACTGCGTCGAAGCCTAAGAGGAGTGTTTCTCTCAAAATAGTCAGAAACAAAGTAGTGTTAAAAAATCACACTAATATTATAGAGGCGAAAGTTTGTGAGTGTGTATGTTTGTTACTTCTTCACGTTAAAACTACTGAACGGATTTGCATAAAATTTGGTACACAGATAGTTTATAACCTGGATTAACACATAGGATAGTTTTTATCACGATTTATTTTCCCGTGGGATAATTTTGGAGTTGCAGCGGGTGAAGCCGCTGGCAACAGCTAGTATAATATATTTTTGACATGTAAAAGAGTGCTGTCTTGTATTGATCTGAATGGGGCCACAAAAGGGATGAATGAAAGGCATCAGACACACGTGGCTGAGATATTACGCCAATTAATAAAATAAGAAATGAGTACATAAAAGGAAGTCTGAAAGAGGCGCCAGTGACTGAAATTTTTTGTGGAAATCAGTTGTCGTGGCATATGATGCAGAGGAATGAGGAAAATATCGTGAGGATGGTTCTATTAAGAATATGGATGGGTATAAGAGTAGAGTAAGACCAAAAACCGATGAATGGACTTTGATAAGATTGATAAGGTAAGAAAGGTAAAAGAGTTTTTTTACAACCAGTTGGCAAAACATATTTATCTGGCAAAAGAAATTCTACGCCTTATCAACATAGAAATCATTTGTATGAACAGGATCCTTTTTTTTTTTGGTGGGTGGAAAATCATCAAATAACCCCTCCTGCTCTTGGGCAGAGCGAAAGGGAGTGTCAGACTTCTACTGACTAAAAACCACCCATGTTCCTTCTGAGCCCTATATGTCGAGGCCGCGGTAACTTTTGAACGACCCGCAGCCCATGAACAGGATCCTTACCTAGAAATAGCTACAATCAGCAACATTAATCGTTGACCACCAAGTTTCCAAGTTTCCAAGGTATTTCTATTAGGGTACCTACCTACTGTCTATAGGTACATACTATCTATTAGGACAGGTCCGTTGACATAATTATGCGTAAATAGGTACCTCGTAGATAATATTGTTCAACCATGACCTGGATTGAATACTGATTCATTTATTGTAATTTCTTATATAAAATCTATAAGTTTGTTTTATAGGGATTGCGTTTTATAAGGATTCTTATCTGTGCGTGCGATACAGAATCACACTAATATTATAAAGGCGAAAGTTTGTGAGTATGTATGTTTGTTACTTCTTCACGCAAAAACTACTGAACGGATTTAGATAAAATTTGGTACACAGATAGTTTATAACCTGGATTAGCACATAGGATTGTTTTAATCCCAATTTTATCTTTCCGTAAGATAATTTTCGAGTTGTAGCGGGTGACGCCGCTGGCAACAGCTAGTTATTTATAATTTTAAAGATAAATTACTTTACGTTTTAATGTAGCGTGTTGTTTATGCCTGGTTGATGGCAATGGGCGGGCCCTTATTATAGACTTAAACATAACAGGCGTAATGTGGGTTAAATATTAGGTACACCTATGCTTGATCCTTTGGGGATTAGAGGCGTGATATTATGTTGTGTGTTTTCTACATAGGCCTACATTTTTACGGCTGTTACTGTGTTATTGAATCTTGAAGCATAATGGCTGTGTCAATCTACTGTCAAACTCAGAATATGTATTGTTTAATCTAGTTAAAACAGAATGACATGTGTAGGCTGGTACGGTCTCAAAGCGATTAAGAGTGCAAGGGTTATTCAATAATTCATTATCATTCATAATTAATTATGATTCAATTAATTGAATACATATTTAATTCTCAGAAATAACATACTTAAATGCTAATATTTAATTTTCTGACTTGAGAAACATCCGTCGCGATCCAAATGACCCGACTTCTGACCATAAAAGTTAAAACGAGAAAATCATTACATTAACTTTAATGATAAATTATATAATACACAAAGGTACCTAGAGCTTTTACGTATTTATTTTAACACTGGAATTTCCGTGGCTTTACTCGCGTGAATGTCGGGAGTTGACCTACGGAAACGCTTTATCGGGATAAAGTATCCCATGATAAAACTTAGGGCATGGCATATCCGAGAGTCTTCATCCAAATCTGTTCAGCCGTAAAGTCGTTAATAAGGCATAGACCACCAGAAAGAGATAGATATTGTATTTGTATTATTATGGTTTTTGCCATAAAATAATATTTACAGCAGGTGCACAAGATAGGAAAGCTAATGCACTTGATTTACGCAATAGTACGTACTTAGACAGCATTATATTCCCATTGACTTTTGACCCCAAGACCGTAGTGTGAGAATATTCATGGTTTTTTTTAACTCCTTTTTTTTTTTTTTTTTTTTTTTTTTCCTTTTTTTTAACTTTTTTTTTTTTACTTTTTATATAGTATAAACACAAGACTCGTTAAGGTTAAGGTCTATTTTAGGTTTTATGTGGTTTTTCTAAATGTACCATAATGATTTTCTATTTGAAGACCATTGTGTTCTACAAATGACTGGCCTGTTGGTCTAGTGGTTAGTGACCCTAACTGCTATGCCGGAGGTCGTGGGTTCGATTCCCACCCAGGACAAATGTTTGTGTGATGAGCACGATCATTTGTTCTGTGTCTGGGTGTAATTTATCTATAATATGTATGTATTTAGAAATATATAAGTATGTTTATCAGTTGTCTAGTACCCATAACACAAGCTCTGCTTAGCTTGGGACTAGATGGCGTTGTGTGATAGTTGTGGAATATTATTATTATTATTAAATCAGAAATTGAAAATTTGGTTGTGAAGGTCACATAGGCATCCGTCCGTGTAAAATATTAGTATTCAGCTGCACCTGGCTAAAGGTTAAAAACGATTGATCCCTATATCAGTCGATGCACACCAATCTACTTTGAAATGGACCATGAATTGTAGAATCATAACACTTAACATGGTCCTAACCACGTTTTTCAAACTAGTCACTTTTATTTTTCAGTACCTATCAGTACTGAACTGAACTGGTTTTCAGTGTTATGCGTAACTGCCTAAGTAAATGATAGTGAACTTACGTCAACCGATAAATCAATTTAATGTGACTTAATTAGGTGACCGTATCATACTTCGTTGTTAATTACACATTAATGACCTATTACTGACAGCTTGGATGGTACAGAGGCATGCCTAGTGATAAGACAAGGAGACTGGTTAGAAACACTAACACCATGAAGAGCATTAAGTTTAAGGGCAAACCAAGTGTTTTTCCTCGTCCTCTGCTATTCTTTTCTGATAACCTTCGTTTCGGGATCCAAGACAAATAAATTATTACTCTGGTACTTCGTCAAGCTTCATTGTCTCGACGATTTTCTGGTAGGCGCCACTGTTGATTCTGGCTTTCAAGAGTTGCAGTGGTTTAGGAATAGAGTGACGCGATTGTCATAATTAAAAAAAAGGAAGCCAACCTTACAGGCTTATGTGAAAGTGCCGCTATTACAAAGTAGTAACTTTCGAGTTGGGGCTCGTCCAGACAGGCGAATATGTATTCTGTCATCACCACAATTCTTGAAACATCAGACCAATCTGTTCTCAGTTCGCATTCCCGTTCGATTACAACCAACTCACTCTTATGTATAGGAGGCCTGTATTCCAGCAGCAGGAACATAAGATTATGTCATGTCAAGCTGCCATATTGTACACACGGCAACATATCAAGCTGTATCAATCCAGCTTAACATAACGTCGTTTTGTAAAGATTTTCAATATAATTAGAGTTCCGCATAAGCTGGGTCTACTTAGCTGCTAATTACAAATATAATGACTCATTACTCGCGAGAACTCAATTAAATTGCTATAAATCATAAAAAACAATAATATGCCATAATTATACAGGAAATTATTTAGTTTTTGTCGAGAACTTAATATTGAAAGGGTATCGAGTCCTTGCTGTTGCTTAAATGTGATAAAAATCGTCACCTATGCGGATTTAAGAATAAATTCACGTAACAATTATTGTTATCGTTTTTTTGCAATTACATAACACACGCGTGTAATAACCGAAGGGTTAGGCAGGCTCAGTGGCAGCGGCCCCAATTTACGAGCAGTAGCTAAGACGTGGGTTTGAACCCAGTTAGACACATCACTTTGTGTAATTTATTTCATCAACACTATGCTCAAACATCATCATGAGACAACCGTCATGACGTAGAACCAAAAATTCAAAGACATGTGACATATACCAACTCGCTGCATCCGGAAACCACCACATAACTTATTGCCCAACTTGCGAAACGATTAACCCAGTACCTATCTAATGCTTAATAGAAGCAATAGCGTCCGCCCGTCGGGGCTGCAGGTTGTACACTAGTCACCGCGGCCTCGACATATAGGGCTAAGAAGGAACATGGGTGGTTTTTATTCAGTAGAAGTCTGACACTCCCTTTCGCTCTGCCCAAGAGCGGGAGGGGTTATTTGATGATTTCCCAACACCCAAAAAAAAAGGCAATAGCGTCCACCAGACTAAAAACCGGTCAAGTGTAAGTCGGACTTGCACATGAAGGGTTCCGAATTTTGTCAGCCCGCTGATAGCCAGATAGACGAACGAATTGGTAGCGGAGGCTCAGCAATTATGGTCCTGTTTGTTACCCTTCAAATACGGAATCCTAAATAGTATATCGTAATCAATTCATCAATTTTAAAACAGTATAGATATCTCAGTATTGAGTCATACCGGAATTCAAATGCTATTTTCTTTAAGGATATTTGCTAATAACATTTTAGATATAATACAGGATGTTAGGTCAAAATAAATCATATCTAATTCTTGATGTGCCTGCAATTTGATCAAATTATGTTATTAAACAATGTTTGTAATGCTATATTTCGTACTGAAATGACGTATTTAGGTTACCACCTTAATAAATCAACAAGTAGTTGAGGAATCAAATAAACGTGACTGTTAAGGTTATTTCGATTATTTATAATAGTAATTATTTAGTTTCTAAAACCTAAGTGTATATTAGTATTGCTTAATATGTTGTTTTATTAACGTTACACGCTTTTAACGTCTTTGATATTTTTTCGACAACAATTTTCATCACAATTAAGTACTATGAGGTTTTCAGTAGCATAAGATAATCTAAATAATTACATGTCCGCCACCGATACCTTTGACAGAATTGGTCTGACCCAGGATTTGAATCGAAGATCTCATGCGTAGTAGTATCGTTTGGAATTACCACCTCAAACAAGGTCGCCAGTTCGCCACCAATTTGTTTGGTAGTTTTAAATTTATACAGCAAAACCACATGCAATACATTATTATTATTATTATTACATTATTATTTTTATTAGTACCATAACATAACATCACGTCTGTAATACCAGTTAGGCTTAGGCAGAGATGTGAATAGTACATTTCGCCAGAGCCGGGGCTTATTGTCTTAAACCAAAAAAAACCTGAAATTCCTTTGTATTAATGTTTACGTTCAAATACATTTACCTCAAGAATTTTTAATGTTTTTTGTAAACAATCGCTTATAAGGAAGTACGTTTCCAGTTTATCGTAATCAGTGCCGTATCTTGACCCAGAATTGAAATCGTGGTCATTTTGATACAATTTTTGACCTTTAAAACACTGCCAATGTACAGTCACTTCCCCTTTTAATAATAATAGTAATAAGCGGTAATATTATTGCTATTAAAGCTAAATTGAAATCGTGTGTAGCCCTTAGATGTATGGAACAATCGGAGGTTAAATTGGCTACGTGATAATATTTATATTAGAGTTACTAATCGTCCTCGAAATCACACTAATTATAAAGGCGAAAGTTTGTGAGTGTGTGAGTACTGATTCATTTATTGTAATTTCTTATATTAAATCTAAGTTCGTTTTATGGGGATTGCGTTTTATAAGGATTCTTATCTGTGCTTGCGATACAGAATCACACTAATATTATAAAAGGCGAAAGTTTGTGAGTGTGTATGTTTGTTACTTCTTCACGTAAAAACTACTAAATGGATTTGGATAAAATTTGGTTCACAGATAGTTTATAATATGGATTAACTCATAGGATAGTTTTTATCCCGATTTTATCTTCTGTGGGATAATTTTCCAGTTGTAGCGGGTGAAGCCGCTGGCAACAGCTAGTTGTATATAATGACGACTTAACATTGATTGGCTATGTGGTTTTTGATAGAGGGGCACCAGTTTTTTAAAGGTGGTAAGAAATAAACTGATTCCACAGAAAATATCCAAAGATAACTAGACCGTCTGGCTCGTTGGTCTAGTGGACACAAGCACGACTGCTGAACATGAGGTCCTAAGTTCGATTCCCGAGTCAAAGTTTTATATAGAGCATTTTCATCAGTAAACTCTCTGTACCAGCCTCGGAGCCTGGACTTGTGCCCAGTTGATGGCAATAGAGTCGCCAACTACTACATGGGGCCTAAATGTAATTGGTGAAATATTATTAGGTACACGCTCTATCTCCTCTCCTTCTTCAAAGATTACAGGCGTTAAATTACAACAAGACCGTTTTTAAAACGTATAGTGGAATGCGCCAAACCATCGTTCATCAATTATTTTTCAGAGATCTTCCGGGAGTTTTAAACCAATGCAACCTACTTGTATAGTTCATTGAACAAAGGTCCTAAGCAACACAAAGCAAACTGTCACCAGTACTATAATTAAAATTAAACCGTATGCAATTCTAAATACGGTTTTAGACCGTTCCGCTCTCATTGAGTGGATAAAAATCAATCGATTTACATGCCACACAGTGTACATTCAAGTACATAAGTATCTATAATTATACTGCTTATTCGAAAGGCTATAGTCGATCAAGCGTGCCGTACAATCTGAATGTGGGCTAGGAGCTTGGGTCAACTTTTAAGATGTTATCGGTAAAAATTGGTCTCAGCTACCATATTTTTAAAACTAATGTTATGATCTTTCTTAAGATGTTGGTATCTTAGGTACCTGCAATATGACCAGAAAGAAAGTGACTGCTTGGAGAACCACTAATTGACCGGTTTTGCAGAGGAGTTGAAGCTACGTCGATCCGGGCAGAAGAATGATGACATGTTTAGAAAATCCAACACAAAATTAAAACCTTCAATCGTCCTTCATTCGTCAATTGTATTATTGGCAAACCTAATTTTGAAGATGCATTTCCTAGGAAATGACATCAATAACATTATCTATATCATAAATTACAGTAAAACTCTTGAACTTAAAACTGATTAACATAAACAGATCATTTTATGTTGAAAACATCAATTAATTAAAAGTTAATGCAGTAATAATGAGCATTGAATTGTATAGTATTTTGTAAATGTCAAGATACATGAATAAACGATTGACATGATCAACAATTGATTTATATTTGAAACTTTATGTTGTGCGTCAGATTTCAAGACCTATTTGCTAATAGAAAAACATAATATATGTTGTTTTATTTATACAACACTAAGCTATTATTATTATTTTATTTATACACAAATTAAACTACTTTTTTAAAACAGTAATTTTCTTAAAAACCACCACCACGTTAAAATAGAGCCATGTGAGAAGTTCTATGTAGAAATTATTTAGAACCTATACCTGTCAAAAACAGACATAATTAACAATAAATCGATATTTTTTTTTAATAAATAAATAGTAAAAGAAAAATGAATGATAATTTATTATTAACTATTTCGATGACAATAATTCATTTGTGTGCCGACAGCCCGCCTTCAAGTCGTCGCTATAAATATATGTAGCTATAGATGACTTGACAATTTCGTGTATACAAAGAAAACATTTTTTTGAACTTGGCAGGAAAAGCTTTAATTATCGTTTTTCTTCATCACATAGGTAAGCTAGTGCCAATAAAAATCAATGACATAAAAGACTGCAACTCCAGCTCCGTGCCTATATACGGACCGGTTCCGGTCTGTAGCGACCTTGAACTCGAACGAATTCACCCTAAATCTGGTGCATTGAACGAGACGCCCGTACTAAACGAGACAACATTGGTTCTTTGTTTATTTTGATTTAGTTTTTTTATTTTTGTGGCGCGAATTTTGTTGGTTTTATGTAGCTGCTATGTACTGTTTCTAGTAGTAGGCTGTGTATTGTTCGTAGTACCTAGTAGGCTGTGTATTGTTCGTAGTAGTAGGCTGTGTATTGTTCGTAGAATGTCTGGAACGTTTACATCTTCCTCTTAGCGTATTGATGGTATAATTGTTGAGCTTCTAGTTTGGCGCGCTCGGTAGCTTCCATCAGTTACTGTGGTAAACTATACAAACATCAGAACACGCAGGACACGATATTTGGTGTCCCCATCGTTTGTGGAACAGTGCCACATTTACACTTCAGGGCAGAGCAGAGTCATCAAATGAACGACCTCAGCAAGTTTCCCATGCTGCAAACAATCTAGCTTCGGGTTCTATTGTATGTTATTTAATGGCAATTGCTATGCTTCATACATATATTTATCAAAGCTGATGAGTTGCTTTTAGAAGAGCATCATAGAAACAGAAACCTACAACGTACTCACTCTAGGTAGGCTTAGGTACAAGTTGAAATATAATTCTTGTAAAGCTTTTTCTGTGTTCCAGCACGTCTCGCCTTCGAAAATAAAACTACTTTTAATTCATGCTCTATTTCTTGACACTAATCAGTTCACAAATTATCATATATCGGGGTCAAACATTTGATATGACAGTATTAGTATTAAGTTCTCTGTAAATTACTTTACCTGACATTAACCCAATTTCAGCAAGGTCAGGTTTTATGCGTGAATTATGGACTGTCCAAATATAGGTTGAAATAGATCTACAGATAATTTGATTTGTGACTTAAAAATGACTTCTATTTTTCGAAAAATAGAAGTCATTTTTTCATTTAAATAATAACAGCAGTACACATAACAAAGCATAATACAGAAGTAGAGTAGGCTAATACAGGAATTCGCAGCATTCACCATACCACAACAAAATACAGTTTCCAAAGCCTAATAATTCCTTTGTTTATACAATAGTAGGTTGACTGAAAACAAGCTTTAGCTGTAAAACCGGATGTCTTATTCTTCCTCTATCTAAAGTTGCTGATGGCCCAATGGCCATCAGCAACTTGATGATGGCCATGGAGGATGATGTTGATGAGGAGGATGTTGTTACAGCTATTGACCTAACCAATAACCAAACCAAACTAAACCTTAGCAATTGAATCAATTTGAACTTTTAATTAATTTGCATTAATAGTATATTTTTTTATTGTAATTTATATTTAATTTATTTTACGTTTTAATTTTAATTTGTTTTTGTTATTTATGTGATGTAATTATTATTATTGTGTTTGCCTATCTAGTGACACTCATTATCATATTATCAGTTGTTAATATGCGGATAATGTAGTGGGCTGCAATATTGTTAATTTTTTTTTTTTTGTATGTCTCAACACATGTTGTACCTGTTTATTGTCCCTAAATAAATAAAATAAAATAAAACCCATGTTAGGTCAATAGCTGTTACAACATCTTTATATGTGCTGTTTGTATAGCCAACTCAGTAGCACCCTATGCGATAACCATCGTCAAGCCACGATCTTCAAGTTATTTTTAGGCAAGCGTGCAAAATCGTCGACTGCATTGACCCCGGATGAAGTGCTTCGTCGTTTTTATTGCGATCTTCAGGCTAAATTGAGAGGTACATGACCAAAATCCAACACGCGAGACCAGTATGAAAAAAGCTTGACATAATTCAGTCGCCTAGAAAGGTCTATGAATGTATCTCATTAGTAAAACATGCTAACAAAGTTGACATCTATGAATGACTCACTCCGCATAGGCATTTAAATCGCCTCTTACCCAACAACTTCCTACAAAATGGGGCTAAACATGTTCTCACACATCTCAATCACGCACAGCTTCGAACAAAATTACTACTTCCCGTCAATTTATAAGTAACCTTTAAAGTAGCTTTGGGTTAAAGCCTCGTGTTCGTAGTTAGTAAATGTTGCACAACATTGTTGAAGCATAATGTGTTTGTGTTGCCGAAAACATGTTGCTTATATTTTAAGTTTCAACGAGACTGAGATTGGAGTGACAGGGACTACGCAAACAAAAAATTACGTTTCCTGGTAAAGTATAAATAACCCAATAGTGCGACTAAAAAGTTTGTTTCTTAAAGCATAAACTATCAACCTCTCATCCTGTTCACACATGTTTGCAACATGTTTCTAGCAACATAACATTCTGCTACTGCAGCAATAAAATGTTTGCTTGCTATGAATACAGAGCTTAAGAGCAACGCATTAATAGAAAGGTTACATTCAAGTTCAAGATATAATCGGTTAACCTTGTGATTTGCCCTTAATAGAAGTTCAAATGTCATTGTTTTGTTATACTTAGTTGTGAACTTTGTTGACCTATTAACTCTTAGTTACTGTTGATCGAGAACCATTTATTATTACATGGATGTACTTTATTGTGATTCTGTGTGAGTTTTATAGCTTAAACTTAACCTGCTTGTTAATGCTTATTTTGTTGAATGAAACCTATGCTTTATCATGTAACTATGCTGGATCAAACATTTCTGCCAGACATGAAACTGTATTTCAATTTCCCAATTTCGCATTTCGTTAGCTTCATTATTACTGTACATACATAAGTAATCAACTAACTATAGCAAAGTGGCAAGGCTACCCCGTTTTACTGGGACTTTAACATAACTGACGAAATGTGCTTGTACCATTAGTTGAACCTCTACTTAACCCTTCGGGGTGGGAATGTTTGATGATTTGATTGGTACTATTGATTCGTTTATTTTCCTACTCACTAGCTAGTCTCTTCTCATTAATCAGGATCCAAGACAATTAAATTGTTTCTCTTCAATATTCATAACTGTTTGCCTCTAAAATGCATACGCTCACCTTGCACAAACACTATTAATTATAAATAAATAGTTCCTCATCATAACAAAAGCAAAACAACAAAGAGTCATTTAAATTAGATTTATAACAATTAACAAAGAGCACTATTATTTATTACTCGTGTGCTCTAAACTGGGTCATGTACCTACCTATGTATGTTCACATTTATTATACAATTAAGTTTGGGGCCTCAACTTGTAAGACAAGACAAGTGTAATCATTGCAGAAGATGTAAGAGTTACCAACATGCCGCATGTCTGACGCGACAAAAATCACTGCTTCATGCAAACTAGGATTAATCTGCTATAGGGATGGGACCGAAAGTTCAAGAATGGCGACAGCAAACTAGAAGATGTTGCATTGGAAGGCCTCCCACTAGGTGGACTGATAACCTGGTGAAGGTTGCGGGGATCCACTGGATGCGAGACGCACGGGATCGGGTATGGAGACACTTGGGGGAGGTTCATATTCATCAGTGGACGTCAAATAATGCTGATAGACATTGCAAATGAAAGCTTTCAATTGTCCAACAGCTGAGGGCCACCAAAGATCATCTTGAAGCTCTTACTGGACGGTTGAATCAAGGGCCTGATTCAGAAGGCAGTACTCCACGGAACGACTCGCATTGGAGGAGGTTCCTGTCTCTGGATTCCTAACCACTGGTAGCCTTGATCCGGCTCCCGACAGCTGCAAAAACCTGTCTTTTATTATGGAAGAAATATATAGTAAGATTAAATAAACGAAATATTCAATTCTTAAACAATACTTACAGTGGTTGGTTTTTAAATTAGGTACTTTAAATGTTACTTATTATCAAACCGGATATGATCTGTTCAAAACATTTTTAAAGTGTGAATCTGCGTGCACGTTCTTAAGGATGATAATGACATTTACGATCTTGGTCAACTAGTTTTCTGAAACCGGTACATAGATACTAATTAAATGCTACTGATGAGAATCAGATGAGTTATTACCTTATTAGTCTGAAGAAGAGACTTATTAATAAATTTAAAAAAAAACATATTGTGATCATCTGCGACTGGTTAGGTAATGAAACGTTAATAAATATCTAGATAGAGATATTTGTGTCTAAGTTTTTTAACCGACTTCAAAAAAGGAGGAGGTTATCAATTCGCCGGAATCTTGTTATTTTTTATTGATGAAGACTTTTTTGTAAATAATACTTTAACGCTTTGAGCTTAAGAAAATGGAAAAATAATTAAGAGCCTATAGAGGGTTTTCTCGAGATCCTTGGGGTTCCAATCAGATCCTGACTTGGTGACAATGGGACCTTCTCAGGAATATAGGTACTATTTCCAATACAAAACGTATTTTAAAAATCGGATCTATTATGAATTTTAAAAGTAGTTTAAAAAAAAATCATGTCTTTACTTTGATTGAGATCAAAAACCCAATCTTAATAATATTAAAGATCATAACAATACCTGCTGTATATTATTATGAAGTGGTACAAAAATCTTCCAGACTAATATCAGACAAATTGTCCGATCAATCATTCTGAAAACAAAAGGAATCAATATGGGAAAATCTGCATTATTTGAATAACAAAAGAAAATTGAGGCTATTGTTTTTTATGAAACCTTCACAAACTGGGCTAGTGCGTCCCCAGATTAATATGCGAGATCTTATGGAATAACGTTTTTTATGCTAACGAAAGGTAATTTGCAGTCAGCAAAAAAAACATCTATTTTAAGAAGTCCATAAGAAAAACAACATTGAAGAAAACCTCAGCCTGAAATAATTAAATGGAAAAACCATTCATAAGCCTATAGTTACCGCTAACCAAATTCCTATTCCATTAATTTCTTACTATGCGTTCCTATTAAACATCATGTAATACAGCAGATTTAAGGGTTCTATAGTCTGGGGCCGCGGGTTATACACTAGTTATCGCGGCCTCGACATAGAGGGCTAAGAAGGAACATGGGTGGTTTTTAGTCAGTAGAAGTCTGACACTCCCTTTCGCTCTGCCCAGGAGCAAGAGGGGTCTACTATGTTCTAAAATTATTTCAAAATCTGTAAGGCCTATAAATGTAACACAATTATAGAGTAACTATTGCATTTACAATAACAGCATTGATAGCCGAATTAATAGACGTCCATGTGCGGTTACAATGATTAAGAAGAACTCAGATACAGCCTCCCACATCAAACTGCATGTTATGTTTATAATTTCATAACAATCTGTAACCATTTAATGATCTTATCGTATCAAATGATCTTCATCTATCATGTTACAAATTACAAGCGAAATCGAGAGCTTTTCGAAATACTAGTTCGAAATGATATTTTGAAGGTCGCCAATTCGGAGCGAATAATTAATTAAGACTATAGTTTGTTGTTCGTGCTATTTTGAAGGACAGTGTTTAGGAAAATAGGATCAAAATATTAAAAAGCTGCTTGTAACCGTTGTGCAACTCATTTAGGGTATTAACCCAGTCAGGTAAAAAAGGAGAAACGCTTTCACCCGGTCGTCCACCTTCCCAAACATTCTGATCCATTTAAAAACGTCGATCTAAGTAGCCATCTGCTATAGGTCTAAAAATATATTGTTTGTATGTTTTTGATCAAAAGTAGTATAATAATATATATATTATTGCTAGTTATTTGGTACACATTTTTCCAATAAAGAACAAACACCATCCATCAATCGGAACAGATCTTGCGTGATGGATGTGTGGATTATAGTTCAATCTCTCACAAAGAGAGGCTTGCTAGTCCCATTGGGAACATTACCGGCTGATATACCTAAGTATGTATTAAGACTATTAGTGTACCTACAAGCACATCGAACTCAGGTGGTTGGATGGTGTAGACCAAGTCTTGAATACTGTAGATTACAACATCATCCCTGTGACACCTGAAGAGTTAGGCAGTGGTGTACTGGTTCTCACTGGGAACGCCATATTTTGCGAGCTGAATTTGTTTTTATTTAATAAAAATGATGTTAAAGTCCCCCTGTAATGCATGTGCTGGCTGATAAATTAGTGAGAAAAAATCCGGAAAGACCTCAGAAAATTATGATACCACACAAAACAATACACTATGAACAACATTAACATAACACCGTGAAAGCTAGACTTTCGCAGTGCGGCTCTGACCTCTACGACCTTCACTAATCTTAGATGAGAACCTGACCTGGGTCTGAAGCTCGTAAAACCAGGTATTATACACAATATCGTGATTGGAGGAGGTGCCTGTGAACTTGGTATATGACCTTTAGTACTACTGGTCTTGGTACACTAGGTTAGGAAGAGAAACAAATGACGAACGATGATTCATGAATTATTATTATTTTTATTATTTTGTTCTTCATTACCCGACTACGGCGAAGCCAAAGGGAAGGGTAATGATTTTGGCAGTCTATGTATGTATATATGTTTGTATGTTCCACCGTAGCGCCTAGACTACTGAACGTATTTTGATAAATGAGGTGTCAATAGATTTGTAAGAATTGCCCGGGTGACATAGGCTATATACATTTTAAGAATTCGTTTTATGACGGAATTTAAATGTCAAATTCTAAGCTCGAAAAAAATTAAATTGAGATAATCATAACATGTTTGGTATCAAATGAATGGTCATGGCGAGTAAATCACAAATATGTATATTATATTATAGTTCAAGTCAACATATACGTTTAGATTGCTGTCAAACAGTTCTCGCGGTCTAGTCATTATTATTATCATTATTTACTCGTATCATGTAAATGAATAAACCAACATTAAGTAGAATATTACATTATGACCTTGCTAATGGCAACTAGCAGCTGACTTCTGGATCAATGAGAACGCCATGAAGGCGCATCAGGTATCAGTGGCATGCGACTACGGCTGTCCTCTATAATAATTATCAAATTATCTACTTACTAGACGATTTTTCTTGTTTTATTTTTAATTTTAATACCGCGGTTTTATTAGTCTGCGTTTTTATTCGTAGTCGGGTTTTAGTTATTTTTTTTTTTTTTAAATCAAATGTGTGCGCATCTTATAGCATAGGGTGACAGGTTTCCGTCATTAAGATCATCGTTTCAAAACAATAACATTTCCGATCTAAACGAAAACTGGTTTCACGTTGTTGATCTAGAAATTCTAGAATCTAGGTCATTATACATAGACCAGGATATCACAAAAAACAGAACAGTACAGGAATTCGGCTTGGTTGGATTTTGTTCAACCGCCAAAATTCTTCGTAAAGGTCAGATGAATTCTCACATAGGGAAACAAAATAATATTATGCAGATATGCACGTGATCGTTAGTTTAAAAATGTCATCGTATGTTCAAATAAAACACAAAAACGGTTACTACGTAAAACGTTTAAAAAAAGCATTTTGTTCGTATAGGTCCTGTAACACAGTATTATAGAAAAAGAAAAAACGTCATGGTAACAATGTCCGTCTAAAATGTTATTTTAGACAGTAACTATATTTTCGAGCCGTTTGGGGTTGAAACTCTGGGGCCGAGGGGTTCAAGTGCTCATAGCCTTTTTAAGGAAATTTCTAAAGGCTTAGTTAACGCTTCTCGTGACCCAAGGGCTAACTTTTATCTTGGCCAAAGGCTAAGCGTTGCCATACAACGTGGCAATGCCGCCAGTCTTATGGGCACATTCCTGGCTGACGGCGTTGAGGAGCAGTATTTCGATGCCTTTTTATAGTTTCTTGGTAGTTTATTTTATAGGTTTTAATTAATGTACATAGTTAATTACTATCGAATAAAAGTCTTGTTTAATAACTGACAAACAAGAAATGTTGGGTCAAAATCATCATCTCATCTGCCTAGCCTTTTCCCAACTATGTTGGGGTCAGCTTCCAGTCTAACTGGATGCAGCTGAATACCAGTATTTTACATGGAGCGACTGCCTATCTGACCTCCACAACCCAGTTGATACTAGGTAATACGATACCCCTTGGTAAAGATCGACCCGAGAGGCAGTTCTTATTAAGCCACGAGCTCCTCTGTGGGGTCAGAATGATGTACTAAAATTCACGCGGTTTCACTCGTAGTTGTAGCATAGTTCCCGTTTCCGTGAGAATACAGGGATATAAGTAGTAGATAAAAGTATGTCACCCGGGGATAGTGTAGTGTCCCAACGGTGAAAGAATTTTTCAAATCGGTACTGTTATTTTTAATTTTATTAATTACATACAAAAATACAAATCTTTTTTCTTTTATTAGTATTAAGTATTATCTATCACACTAATGTTATAAAGGCGAAAGTTTGTGAGTGTGTATTTTGTTACTTCTTCACGTAAAAACTACTGAACGGATTTGGATAAAATTTGGTACACAGATAGTTTATAACCTGGATTGACACATAGGACAGTTTTTATCCCAATCTTATCTTCCCGTGGGATAATTTTCGAGTTGCAGCGGGTGAAGCCGCTGTCAACAGCTAGTTTATTATAAAGAGGAGTTTGTTTGTTAGTTTGTATTTCCGAAAGTAATGAACTATTCAAAATTTTTTTTTTCGCTGATAGAAAGAGCTATCACAATTTTAGCGGGCGAAATGCTAGTTATCATATATCTTCCAAAGATGCACAGTCAAATTCACAACGGAAATGTCAACCGTCCGTTGTTGTTGTTACGCAATCTCTATCAATGTAACTCGAAAAACTTGAAAAGCTCCTATTCTAATTGTGATTAATAATTAAGCCCCAGGAAAAAGGAAAAACTTAATAACTTGTCAAACAGGTTAACTACTGTTTGACAAGTCCATTATGTTTTTTTTTTTATTTCATACATTGTCTCGCTTGGAAAAAATGTATAATACGAATAAGTACCTACCTTATGATTTTTTGTATAGATTTATATTAGACCTTTAGACTCTTTATATAAGTAATTATGTAAAACTAGAATTAAAATTTGATTATTATTATAAATTTTACAACTTCTATAATATGCATGCGGAGTTTTCCTGTTAGTGACTGTGGTACTGTTGTATTTACGTTCTTGCATGTAATATTTAGCATACACCCTGTATAATCAATAGGGTAGTCAACAAAAAATCTAATTAGTCCGTCATTTAGATTACCAAAAAATATTGGACACGTATTTTTTCTTTTTTCACGTAAACAAACAATGAAGACGATACAGTGCTTTGACAGTGTATGACATTCTTTACCGGTGAGTGACATCACAACCCCCCACTGAAATCTTTGACGTGTTCTAAATCCGTAAATTTTTATTGATTTGATAAAACAAAAATACATACCCAATATTTCTTGATAATCTAACATACGGACTAATTAGAATCATATTATTTTTTGAAGTCAGTAAACATCCCTTATTGGAACCAATAAAAAAATGCATGAAAATTAACTGACTCGTTGGTGTAGTGGTCCGCACCGCGACTGCTAAGCATGAGAACCTGGGTTGGATTCCCGGGTCGGACAACAACTGGTTTTTTTTCTCTGGAACTTTACAGTATCAGCCGCGTAGTCTGGATCTGTACCCAGTTGACGGCAATAGTATCACCCCCTGTTACATCATCATCATCATTAACAGCCTATTAATGTTCCCACTGCTGGGACACAGGCCTATTCTCTCTTTGAGAGGGAATGGGCTATAATCTACCACGCGGGCCCAGTGCGGATTGGTAGATGTCACATGTCTTCGAATTTTTGGTTCTAAGCCATGCCAGTTTCCTCACGATGTTTTCCTCCACCGTTTTGAGAGCAGCGGTGATGAAATAAATTACACAAAGTAATGTGCCTGCCTGGGTTCGAACCCACGACCTACTGTTCGTAAGTCGGGGCGGCCACCACTAGGTCACCGCTGCTCTTCTGCACCCTGTTACATGGGACTTTTAAAATAACTGGGGTAATAAAATGTAGGTAAACTATTTTGACCTTTGCCTTACCTTTCTGCATTTTGCCTTCTTGCGTGATGTTACATTATGTTAACAACAAAATGTTGTTGATTTATGTGTTAAGATATACAGGGTGTAAATCAACCCTTCACACATACGTCAACCTAGCATTCTGTACATCAAACTAAGTACCCCTACGCAAAAATGTTTGCTGGGAAACGATTTTTTTCTTGGGGTCAAAAATTTCATTTTACGGTAAAACTCAATGTAGCACTCTTAAAATATTGTGCCAGTGGGTGCTTTGAATAGTAAAGGGACCATGAAAGTAATTTAAGTAAAATTATAACCTGAAAAACTAGTATTTTCAAAAACAGCTGTGCAAAATTTTGTACTTTGACCCCCAATATCTCCGTAACTTTATAATCGAAAAATAATGTATGAAGATGATTCGGATTATTACTAGCCTTCCTAGGGCATCGTTTTCTGTGGATAAGGTCACTGATTTGAACCCTAATGAAACATAATCATTACGTACCTACCTAATATGACCTTTTATTTTGGTGGGTGGGAAATCGTCAAATGAATCCTCCCGCTCAGGGCAGAGCGGTAGGGAGTGTCAGACTTCTTCTGACTAAAAACCACCCATGTTTCTTCTTAGCCCTTTGTGTCGAGGCCACGATAACTAGTGTACAACCCGCGGCCCCGACGGGCGTCGGCCCTTTCGGGCCCCTCCCATGTTGCTGACGGAACACGAACGCGCGCGTGGAACACGAACGCGCCGTCTACACGGCCTGTTTTCGTCGTAAGACGGACGGACGGTGAGTTACGAACGGACGGCCCATCACTCACCGTCCACAGGCCCGCGTCTACGGTGGCCGGAGGTCATCGCGAGACCCCCGACGCCCGGAGCGCCTCCCGCGGCGGCTGGGACGAGAGGTTCTCTCCCTCTCGCGTTCCGCCACCTCCTTCGCTAGCATCACTGCTTCGCAGAAGGAGGCGACGGCGGCGTCCCATTCCTCCTCGCCCCGGACCATGGCTTATAATATATGGCCTTAAATGGTCTTTTCGCCTATTAAAATATGAGCTTTAAACTGCCAGATCTCAGTTCAGATCTGAGATTTGATAAGATTAGCAGAGACTGACGATGAAATTCGTCTTGCACGACTATAATGTTTACTTTTGTTGTTACAGGTAAGGCAGAAACTGTTTTATCTTCCAAAAAATATAAGCTGAAGTGCGGTAAGTTTTGACGCTTTTATCAGATCATCAGCTTCCCGTCATTGACTGAACAGGGTACTCTAACTCCAGTGTTTAAACGTGACAGAAATATACCGGGTGTCTATTGCTATCTCTTTTCCACACTGGATTCAGAATAAGTAAGGACTGTTTTGTGACGTCATGGTAGGCCTTCTGGTTCAACCTACCGAAAATGATCCCTGTCAAGTTATGTAAGTTGGTTTAGACATACATTATTTTCTTGATATTTTTTGTTGTTTACTAAGATTATACCAACTGTAACCCAATTTACGCGTGGTTATACGTGAATTGGTATTTTTGAGGATATAATATTAGAACGTTTTTTTCCCGCAAATATCACCGGATTCATTTAAATAAAATATAAAAGTATCTATCTACACAGCCTAGAGCATGTCTTCTTCACTTCGAAAAAAATAAAAAATATATTTTAAACATCAAAAATAAATATGCAAAGTAGCCTCTGTTTTTGTAACTAACTACCATTTTTCTCCTAAACTATCAATCATATGATCATTTTTTTGCCATCAATATATTACATAAAGGCTTATTTTTGCCAACAACTTTCAGTTTTTTTTATTTTGGATCTTTTTTATGTAATCGCTAGGTACTAGCAAATCGCGTAGCTACTGCCCCTCTGGCGCCAAATCAATTGGTTGCGGGAGGGTGAAATGTCAGTGGCGTATTATCCAGCTCTTAAAATATATTATGCAATAAGAGAAGTGCTTATCATCTACCTAGCCTTTTCCCAACTATCTTGAGGTTGGCTGCCAGTCTAACCGAATGCAGCTGAATACAATGTTAAATTAAAACATATAGATACGTTGTCCGCCCTCAAAAATGACAACATGAAATGAAGCCAATTGGCCACATCGCGCTTAGTTACGCACCAACCTCTCGCGCGATGCTACGTTTGTTCTTAATTTAAATCGTGTGTGTAAACCTGCACGAAACATAAAGACAACAGGCATCCCGCTGTACGGTGTCATATTTTCTTTCCCTTTCTTTACGCGTAAAAGTAGTTTTATAATATTTTCGCCGTTTTGAAGCGCCGCCATGTTAGTTCATAACGAGTCTATATATAATACGTCATTTTGCATAGACCGTCTGCTTATCTGACCTCCACAACCCAGTTATTACTAGGTATTACTATATCCCTTGGTAGGACTGGTTGTCAGACTTTTGGGCCAATGACTAACTGTAACGATCATAGTCAAAATTTGAAAGTGAGACTTAAAAATACAATGAATTTAAAATTCACGTTTTGTAGTATCCTTGAACCTCTCTCCTGTCACAATCAAATCAAATCAAATCAAATCATTTATTGCTTTGCAAACATGGGTAATGGTACATAGATGTTCGTTTTATAATAAAGATCTCCATATTTTACCGTCACATGGGCATGCAAATAATCATTTCGTGCATTGCACGTGTAACGACTGTAGTTTCAACAAAAGGAAACAGAATATTTTCTTTGAACAAACGCTTAGTCACATATACAAATCCAGTGCAGAAATAATAAAAACTGACGGTTACCGAGGTCGAATAACGGTATAAAATCTACAACTGAAAGGTTGTTTTAAAGGTAGACCAGAGAAGGGTTCCGGGTAAATTTTTACTCGTAAAAAAGGTCATAATATCCTGTAAAAGTCTTCAAATAAAAGGTATATATAATTTGAAGGGAGGAAGTCAATAACCGAAAGCTGGGAATATTTTTGTGCAAGTGTTTTACAAGTTTGCAACCGAAATATGACGAACGAAATTTTTTTTTGTGTATTTTACAGTTGAACTTGGGATCCGGGATTCGGGGATTCGATCACAGTACTGGTTCAAATATTTTTACAGCCTGTTGTAAATTTGTGTCAAACATTATTATTAGGTCCACATTATTACTACACATTACTATTACACATCATTATTATATATTATTATTACACATCATTATTACTACATCATTATTATTATATTATTAATTTACATTATTTTAATTAAATACATTATACAAATATTAAATAATTTCAGTAACCTACATAGGACCTAAACATTACTGACGAAATATAACTTATTTGGAAACACTTTTTAAAGAAGACATGCGTGCACCGATATCTAACTTAGATAATGCATTAAAACGGTATTCTTATACTAGCGGACGTCACGCGGTTTCACCCGGGTAGTTCCCGTTGCCATAGGACTACAGGGGTAAAAAGCCTAAGCCGTAAAAAGTAAAAGCCAAAGGGGTAGCCTATGTTACTCAGGGTGAATGTAGCTTTCTAATAGTGAAAGAATTTTTGAAATCGGTGCAGTCGATTTTGAATTTATTCATTACAAACATACACACACACAAAAGTACAAATCTTTCCTCTTTGTAAAATTAATGTAGATTCTTCTAATAATAATAAGACGGGAAGCTATCCCAACATGGTTGGGATATTATAGCTAGGTAGACGATGAAGATCTTACAGTAAATATCTTTCTTTTCATCTGTTTATTCACTGTCCTATCTGACGTCTCTCATACAGATGCCTGTCTAAGAAAGAAAGAAAGAGGAAAGATTTCTTTGTTTGTTTGTAACGAATAGGCTCCGAAACTACTGGACCGATTTGAAAAAGCTACACTATCCCAGGGTAACATGGGCTACTTTTTATCCCTGTATTCCCACGGGAACGGGAACTACGCGGGTGAAACCGCGTGACGACCGCTAGTCTAATATATATACGTCATTTAATAATTGTGAATGGAGAATACTACTGTAAGTTAAGGCAATTTACGTCGTCAATTAAATCTAATAAAGTTCACCCATACATGGCAAATCTCAAGGTAATAAATATTTTTCCGCATTCAGGAGAATTATCATAATTTTTCACACATTCCTGCCACATTATTTGTATTACATATTTATTTAAATCACCTGACGTATTAATTGTATCCATATGTTACAATAAAGTGGTTAGAAACAACTTTGACTGCAATTACAGTCAGCAAAACTACTTAGTATAAAAAATTATACAATAAAAAAAAAACATAGCATGCATAACATAACTATTTCGGCAAATTAATGTCGTTATTGTTAAAATGGGTAAATGTAAAAGAAATCAGAAGTATTGCAGATATTACAAATGAAATGATTCTTTTTATATTACCTACAGGTTTAATTCTAATTAATTCAAAAATATTAACCTCTTAAAACATTAATATTCTTTCCAATGTTCGTTTATTTTGACGCTGACTGTACCAACTAATAGGTCTAATTTTGTTATTATTTTGTCATAATAATCTGGAAATTAGCAAAACGTTTTAAACGTGTTTATTTAAATTATTACAAGCAAAAAAGTGCATAATTTTGCATAACATAAAATAATCTTGTTTAAAACCATTCCCAGAATATACATGTATTATTTATTTTCTTAATTATTTTAATGTGATACTTTTTTCTTATTCATTAGAGTGGTTTATCGGTTGGAAGAATTGGGAAAATATTGTGCACAAAAATAGATTTTGTTTGGTGCGATACCAGCTGAGGACATAGTTGTTTTAGGACTCAGACCAAGTAAAAAGTATACGCCTCGCCGTGTACATACACAATACACGAACACACGTACAACATAAACTACGCCTTGGTCTTAAACTTTTTATTTGGTCTGAGACGTGTGTGCGTGTATGCGTGGCGTAGTTTGACCGGCCTCACTTTGCTGTTCGCAGAGTTCCGTCTTTACTTTTTATTTGGTCTGAGTTTTAGGATAGGGTACTGTAATATTTAATCATCATCTGCTAAGCCTCTTTCCAACTATATTGGGGTACTTCCAGTCTAACCGGATGCAGCTGAATACCAGTATTTTACATGGAGCAACCGCCTATCTGACCTCAACAACCCAGTCAATACTCATTGGTAAGTCTGGTTCTCAGAATTTCTAGTCACTGACTAAATTGATATTCAAATAACAGCCGGGACCAACAGCTAAACGTCCTTTCTGAGACCCGGAGCAAACTCAGTATGTAATTGGTAGTCACCCATCCACAGACCAACCTAGGTAAGCACGGCATTACCTAAAGATCGACCCGAACGACAGTTATTATTAAGCCGAGATCATTTTGTATACCGAATGTAATAGGGTATTTCACCAAAAAAATCTAATTAGTAAAGAAAGAAAGAAAGATTTTCAGTCAGATAGATTTTCAAAAAATAATGAACCCGTATTTTTTTTGTTTTTTCACTGAAACAAAAGATGAAGACGATACAGTGCTTCAAAAAGTCGCGTCAAGTCGTGTGACGTCACAAGGTTAGTGCTTTTTTTCTTTACCCACAAAGTGACGTCAAAAGCCCCCCACTCATGATCTTTGACATTGACACGTTTTATTTTCGTAATTTTTTATTAATTTGATAAGACAATAAACACGTATTCAATATTTTTCGATAATCTAACTGACGGACTAATTTTTTTTTTTTGGTGTAATACCCTTTAACGTCCCTGAGTTAAAGCCTTCTTTCTCCTCCAGAATTACGATACCTCAATAGTGAACAATCTAGCAATTTGGTAGGACAATGCCGTCTACTGCTGCTTTGATATAACCTAACCACGGTTACGAAACTGTCCCATTCAAAATTATTATTATACCGAGTGCTCGTTCCCTTAGTCACCTCTTACGACACCAAGAAAGGGTCGTTTCCGCTTGTGCCCGTAACCGAGAACTGTGCAGCAAGGCAAGCAGGCTACTTGTCCAAATTCCTTATGATCTACAAACGTGGCAACTTTTTGTTGGGAGACTGTCGCGCAACTAAACCGCATGTAAGTACATGATCATCGATTTATTTTTATGTAAGCGATTTTTCCCTTAACAATCCTTAACTTGTCTGTAACTTGTCCTTAAAAACCAGAAAATATCCAGATAAAACCATTTTCACGGGTATTAAATTAGTATCAATTTTTCACATACAGGATGAAGTCGTTATTCCTTTGAGAACTTATAAATACCATAGCAATACAGACTAATCATTTAATCTCACTCAGATCCAGCCTGTCCCCTTGCTGCTCTCCCTAAGTGCGTCCTAATCCGAGGTCCGTACCCCACAGGGGCTGCCCTTAGCGATTTGTCACTTAGATCATAAGTTATTTGCCCCTGGCTGGAGGCCTTAAACTCAAGGCATCTACAGAGATTTGTCCGGTTAAGCAGAAGCCAGTCTCACAGACTGAACTGCGAGATATCATTACCAAAAAAACAAAAAAGTCTAGTCATTTAAAATTCATCAACACTCACTGTATTTCTTTAAAAAGATAAAATAAAATGTAATAGTTCTATTCGCCGTAACAGTGTCTCAACAAAAAGTCGCCAAGTCTAAAGGTCCAAAGGCCGTGCGACCCAGCGCACTACATAACCTACACCACTTCTAGTATATGCCATCAGGTGATATCGCAATGCATCCGGCCAAACGTCCTTCAACCACACCATACTTTTACTAGGTCTACGTTTTGTGAATTAAACTTTACTATCCGTAGGTATGGCTATAGACTATTTCGTCGCGTAGTCTTAAGGATAAATTGGGTAGATTTTCAATGGAAAATGACGTCATCGGTGGCAAAGTTAGAAAGTCCTAAGTCTTTTATGAAATGAAAATAAAGCCTGGTTTAAAAACTGACACAGGACCGTGAAGATTGGCACAAGAAAAGCGTTAGTTAGGCATTAGGTTACTGCCAACTGCGGAGGCTTGTAAATGGCTTGTCGTTGAACTCACTATTAATTTTTGTATTGTTTCAAATCAAATCAAATCAAAATATTTTTATTTCACATAGGCCTACATGGGCACTTATAAAACGTCGGTAAAAAGGGGCACGGTTCGGTGCATTGGTCGATTCCTAAGGAGAAGAACCGGCAAGAAACTCCAAAGGTTACTCTTTTAATCTTTTAAAATCGTTTGGGTTAACAATAAGGTATAATACACACATGAAGACCATGCAATGTCTGAGATGGTCAGCTGTAAGCCATCCAAAGAAAATGAAATGAAATAAAAGAGAGGCCTATAAAACTCAACAGTGGGTGAATTTGTCTGTTCTGTGGGTGATAATGTTTAAACCTGAATGTGATAATGCATAATATGTAATGGAATCAGAACAGAAGGGCGATGTCTTGTCCACGGTTGGCGAAAAAGACAAGTGGCCATTTTGAAGAATCAGAAGTTAATAGTCAATAGAATAGTCAAAAAGAAGTTAATAGTCGTATAGTACACTATTTGAAAGTGATTGCATTTTCCTCGCTACCCAATAATATATGGACATTGACAAATCTTACATAACCAGGTAACAGTTGGTAGAGACGAATTTTGAAACTACCTGCTTGTACTTCGTAGATCTGGTAATATTTGCACTGGTATTATAGCCTACATAAATCATGATTAACTACTTGATTCCCTCGGATTGGTTTACTCGCGTGGGTTGATAAACGTTTATTAATTCTTAGGAAATTATAGGTAGGTATTTTTATTTGCACATCATTTTCGGGTCAAGTGATCAAAATCAAAACAGCTGTATCTGCAGGAATACTAATTTTTCTTTTCTTCAACGTATGGTCCACTAATAATTAAAGAATCCTTTGATGACTAAAGAATTCCTTAATTTTGAGCATATTTTTCGCCTCTCATTTGCCAGGGAATCATCACTCACTGTCCTTATAATCAATCTATCATCATTGATATGTGTGTTTTTAAATTGCGCCTAATGCGGCAAACCTGATGTATATCCACATTTTGTTTGATTGCCCCAACCGCTGCACTTCTGAGGATCTAAACAATACTGATGTTTACTGACTAAAAAAATGTGATTCTAATTAGTCCGTCTGTTAGATTATCGAAAAATATTGTATAGGTACGCATTTTTTGTATTATTTAAAGCAATAAAGTCGGGTAAAAAAAGATGAAGATAAAACGCGTCAAAGATTTGAGTGGGGGTTTGTGACGTCACTGACCGGTAAAAAATGCCATAATAATGTCTTAGAATATGACGTCACACGAGTTTCAAAGCACTGTATCGTCTTCATTGTTTGTTTACCTACGTGAAAAAATAAAAAATACGCGTCCAATATTTTTTGGAAATCTATCTGACGGCCTAATTAGATTTTTTTTTATTACTTAACTACCCTATTAATTATCACTGAAGCCACGTTTGGTATATCTACCTACTGAACTGCTCATTTAATAAAATAAAATTATATAATTTTTTCACCCGCTGAAAATAAAAAGTAGCAACTATTACAAGGTACTGTATATATATTACCTTAGATCCGTGCAGCTGTTTTGTCACTATCATTGAAGTCGCCTGCAGTGATCAAAAAAGATAACCGATACAATCAGCCAGTCCGTTGTCGGCACAAAATCGCCAGTGTCAAAAAATGTCGCAATGGTCAGGCATTTTAACGCGTAGTTTCCTTCTCCCGAGCCGTGTTCCGCTTGCAACAGAACATTGCGTACGGCCGGGATTAGGCGCACGCACCGCTGCGATGCGATTATCAGTCGTGATGACATACTACTGCTTATTATGGGGTGTGATTTGCTTTTGGATTAATAAAGCCAATGTAATGTAAATCAGAAGTTTGGTGACTCTTGTGGAATCTTTCTCAGTGTTCCTTGAACAAATGATAATTATTATAAGTGGATATTGTCCCACTGCAGGCCAACGGCCTCCCTGTTTCCACGTTTCTCGATCTAGTGCGATTGTAGGCCAATTCTTTGAGAAAGAGCTCAGTTCATCCCGCCATCTCCTTCTGGGCCTGCCGCGTTGTCATTTCTTGCCTTTGGTATCCACAGAGTGGTAATTTTAGCCCATTACTCTAAAACATGCGGCAGATGTGACCAGCTATAATTAAACAAGTTTACTTATCATTTTCTGTCTCCCCGATACTTTGGGTCAAAACTTAGGTGTTGGCATCAGTTTTCTCAAGCATTTATTTTTCTGCTCTTTATTCTCAAAACAATACACTCAATCAAACATCAATCATTATCATATCTATGACACAATCAGTAAACACTTAATCTAAATCGAACTCAACAGCCGAACACCTGAAAATGCATGTCTTAACGTAAAAAATAGGTAGTGTGTTAGCACGCAGTTGTCGAGGCGGAGAGAGGCGATCGCGCGCCCTTCAAACGAGTCCGGCTGCCAGTTCCGGTAGCTGCAGCCGACCAGAGCTGTGAACTCAGTGGATACGGCATTCGAATTATACAGCGGCTAGATACTGCAAATATGAGAAAAATGAATATTATATGCAACAAAGTGCATCTGAAATGATGCTCAAAAGGATGCCACAAAGGTGCAAGTTAGTACATACTCGCAAGCAGTGCGTGTGTGTGAACGTCAATTACAGCGTTTCTGATAATGTAGTCAGTAATAGAAATGTTGTACTTGTAATCGACCTTTTTGAAGAACATCATCAAGTCTAGAGTGTCTTTCTAAGACATCCCATTGTAAAATCCACTTCTAATTTTACTTTGGCTAAGTATTATTCTGATATTGCATGATTTCATAGGCCATCCGGCCGAAGTGAAAACTTATCGTGCGGGCATATAAAAGCCTGGCTACCAGCGTACCTGCCTAGTACCTCGTGTTAAAGGAACACAAGAAATGTCTTTCATTTCACTATCTAAAAAATCCTTAAGCTTTTTTTTTTGGCGTGTAGAAAATCGTCAAATAACCCCTCCCGCTTTCGGGTAGAGCGAAAGGGAGTGTCAGACTTCTACTTACTAAAAACCACTCATGTTCCTTCTTAGCCCTCTATGTCGAGGCCACGATAACTAGTGTACAACCCGCGGCCCAAAATCCTTAAGCTCACCAAGATTTCTGTCGTGACTTTAATACAGAGTTATAGAAGTCACTTTAGTACCAAGAAAGGAGATCGCCAGCAGACCAATACCGTCTATGAGTAGCAAACTTTAATAGGTCTAGTCGAAGGTCTACATCCAGACATAGAGTGCCATGGGCATGTTGCAACTGATGCAAATTCACATATGCATGTGATTTCAACACTGTCCCAACAACGCATTCAAGCTGTGACAACTCCAACCAGTCCTAACCTTCGTACATCATACCTAGAGTATGACACATTGCAACAACACGAAATAATTAAAACTTCATTCACATATAGATCACGAGATACAGTCGGGATAAGACAATCACGGTACATTAATCACGAGTAAACTAAAAGGAAGTCGAGTGCTGTTTGTTTGTTTATGAGTACAGGAGTACTTAGTTAGTATAGCGAGGAATTGGTGCTTCATTAAATACAGGCATATCCTTATTAACGACAGTGATATAGATCTGTGTATTGGGCTGTAAAAATATAGAAGAAAGTTGCTGTCTGTCCTTTTTTTCTAAAATCATCAAATCACTCCTCTCACTCTGGCCAGTGTCAGACTTCTACTGACTAAAAGCCACCCATGTTTCTTCTTAGCCCTTTGTGTCGAGGCCGCGGTATCTCTTTCGAAGAAGCCGACGAGGGTTGGCTGTTCCTTTGATTTGCTTTAAATTAGCTTCTCGACACCTCCGAGAATAAAGTAAGTTCTTATAATTTCTCTTCCTTACTTACAGTGAGTAGTTATAGGTTAAATCATGCATCAAATCATTTGTAATAACAGCGTTGATAGTAATATTGTGTTTGATCGAAATAGGATCGACAAACGTCATCGTAAAATGGCGTAATTAAGGTATTGTCTAATTGACCTATTTTCGGCACACGTCATAAATTATTTGCAAAATACAGCATTTTTTTTAAAAACGTTGCCCCACACTAGGAATTTCTCCTGTATCGTGGGTGCGTTCACAAAAATTTAAACTCACATACACAAATACCCAGACCCGGAACAACTATCTGTAGGTCATACAAATATTTGTTCCGTGCGGGAATCGAACCCGCGACACGCAGCGCAGCAGTCCATTGCTTGAGCAACTGCGCCAACCGTGCCGTCATTCGGTTAGATTGGAAGTCAAGTTCAATGTAGTTATGAAAGGGTGCAGATAATGTAAATTTAGAAATAGGTACTGGAATGCATCTATGGTCTGCCTCTTTGGTCTAGTGATTTCAATTGCGACTGTTGAGGTCCTAGGATTTTTGATTCCTGCCAATTATTATTGGCTTCTTCAATCAGGAATTTCTCAGTAATAAACGGAGAGTCAAAAGAGATGGCAAAAGACTCGCTTAAAATATAAATAAGTAACTGGCGATATGTGTACTATTTATTAAGCACACCTCTGCCAATTCCTTCGGAATTACAGGCGTAATATTTTGTTATGTTGACGTCAGTTATATGTGGATAATTTATCCTGTTTTGCATCCAAAGATTTGACAGGCCTTTATAATTTACATACCTACATACATAAATTCACGTCCGTTTCTCATGGGGGTAGACATAAACCACATAACGATATTTACATACTCCTGTTACCTCATCCACATTAATCAAGAAACAATAATTACTAAGTGCGTACAAACTGATCTACATACATTAATGTGTTTGTCCTCGCGTGATGGCTGAACGGATATGTTCGCAAAACATTCTGATCGGTAGATAATTTGTATCCGCTGTGTAAGATGAAAGATATTGAAATTAAATTAGGTTACATTGGATTTAGTACAGGGTCATACAAAAAATCGAACTTGATTTTAGATAGGTACTTGTTACTTTAATTTAAGTTGTCAACCTTTCTTCTGCAGCTACTACCTATTTATATTTATTAGATACAAACTTTATCTTGCGGTTTCGCCCGCGTGGATGTCGGAAATATCAAAAATGGAGATTTTCCATACAAACTTTCATCCCCTATTTAACTCCCTTTGGGGTTGAGCTTCGAAAAATCCTTCCTTATGCCTCGTCTACAATATAAAGGAAATGTTTGTGCAAAATTTCAGCTTTCTAGGTCAAATGGTTTGGGCTGGGCGTAGATGTGGCAGTCAGTCGGGACGTATCTTTTAATAATAAATCGATAGATGCGTAGTTGCGAACAACTATCTTGAGGGATTTTATGATTGTGATTTCTTTTACATTGTGATGCAATTCTCTACGACGTTTTCACGCTAGTGTCCAAGGAATTCTGAAGAGGAATGGCACACTTTTCTCCTTTATGTCACTTTACCCACTTCTTTAGTGACGTAAGTCGTTGGTCGTTGGTTTGGCGACGCATTATAAGTTGTTTTGACTGCAGTTTTGAGAGCACACAGAACAGGAAAAGAAGTTAAGAATAGTCTACAATGCAGTACAGATATCACTCTCATGACGATTAAAGAACGGAGCCACCTGGAAAACTATCATTTCTTCATCTTCAAAAACACTGACACAAATTTGGGTTCAATGTAGTCGTTGTTTGGACGTTTATACTCAGCAGAACGTAGACATTTACAGAATTTTAAGGTTACATTATATTTCAAGGAAAGTCCGACTGTCATAATCGGTGATCGATTTATCGGACCTCCAAACATCTATCTGAGGTAACTGTCCACAAAAACAAAGAAGTAATCACAGGGTACTTAAGTGCATGAAAGTGCATTAAAACTGAATGTCAATGACCTCATAAGCCGTGGTATAAGTCAACGATCAAGGCTGACACGCCCGCAAATGTCATACAGTGCGCTTTGACTCAAATGTACAAGGTTTGAGCCCTATAAACACTGTCAACGTGAGTCTGCACTCGTAACTTTACGTGCTATTGTTTTAAGACCTTGTTCCGGGAATTAATAAAAGAAAATGTCACAGCCCATGAAAAGGAAAACAGCAGAAAATCGTAAAGAAGTGATTTAATAACAAAGTACCTTTCAGGTATACACGGAAATCTCGGTGCGCGAGTCCAACTCACACTTGGTCGGTAGTTTTCTCTCGTGATAATATAATATACACACAATAATATGCACACAGTGGTAAATTAGCGTCAGACATCTAGAAAATTGGCAAATAAACACTTTTCTATCTTTCTTTCTTTTAACACAGTTAAGCTCCAGGCAAAAGTATTGATAAGAAAAAGATTGTAATTGTTACGGAGAACAGAAGATACCATGCTCATTCTATTAGTGAAATCCCAGAGTTTTTAATTCAATTACTACCGCACGAGAGCTTTAATGATTACTTAGGCCATCACTTAGTAAAGGTTTTGACAGTTTTGTCATACAAATGTAAATGTATAAGCTTAAGTAATCATTAAATATTTCTGAGTACCGCAGTTAAACACCTATTGATTATTATGAAGATAGATTATTTTCTTGGCTTTGTTTTTGACACAAAGTTATAGCAAGATTCTTATTGTATCCACGAACTCTATGCGTTGTATAACGTGATTCACTATTGCAATAATATATTAAATAACACGTTTGTTTAACGTGTCACACAAGGAAATTCAAAGGTGGTTTTCTTCTCAACTTTAATAACACTTGACTGAACCCTGCTTACGCACATAACTTTAGTTCCGCGTTTTGATTGGCTCTCGCAAACGCCATTACTGCTTAATATACATTTGAAATTATTATGGATTACGGTTCAAAATAGTTCAATTACTGCATTGACTTGATAGCTAGACTAGACATAATATTCCCATAGTTGAGGTAAATGCCTGAGCTGCAGCTCATGGCTAAATAATAAAATCCACTTGAATCAATCTTGCATGGGACCCGCCATTTTATACAAAGATTCCCTCGTGCCTCAGATATCACGTTAAACCGTTGATCTCGGCTGTTATTCATGTTTTTAACTATCTTAACAGGTAGTCAGTGACCCGAAGTTCTAACAATCAGTCTTACCAAGGGCTTTCATATTCCTGTCAGGGCTGCGGGTTGGTTGAAAGAGATACCGCGGCGTTGACACAAAGGGCTAAGAAGGACGATGGGTGGTTTTTATTTATCTATTTTTATTTTTAGGTTTTTAGTCAGTAGAGTTCTGACACTCCCTACCGCTCTGCCCAGTGTTAAAAAGGGCCATCGTATTATCCAGTATTAACTGGATTGGGCAGTTGCTCCATGTAAAATACTGATATTCAGCTGCATCCAGTTAGACTGGAATTCGACCAAAACATAGTTGGGTAAAGGCTAGACAGATGATGAGTTTTTCTTTCTAGCGCCAGTTTCCTCACGATGATGCTTGCCTTCTCAGTTTTAGGTAATAATTGACAGAAATTATTATTTGCCCACTGGTGGCGGCCTAGACTTATAAACAGTAAGTCGTGGGTTCGAACTTAGGCAGGCGCATTACTTTATTTCATCACCACTGCTCTCAAAACGGTGAAGGAAACCGGCTTGTCCTAGAACCAAAATTTCGAAAACTTGTGACATCTACCAATCCGCACTGGGTCCGAATGGTAGATTATAGCCCATTCACTCTCAAAGAGAGGAAGCCACATCCCAGCAGTGGGAACATTAATTGGCTGATGATGATAAAATGACAGAAAAAGAAATAATTGACAAAAACTAAAGCAAGGTTGCGGGGATCTGCTGACTGTGAGTCGCACGAGATCGGTCCCTTGAGAAACACCTTTGTCCAGCAGTAGACATCTTTAGGCTGAAATGATCATTACGAAAGCAGCTGGCTGGATTCTAACCCACGACCTAATCTACTCTACCACTAGCACTGCTCTACAAACCGCAAAAGTATTTACATTAAATAATAAAGATATCGATTATTCATTACAAAACAAACCGCAACATGCCAAGTTTTATGGATTAGGCTAATTTACGACACTGGTCGGTTATTACTGACAATAATTAACCAGATTCCACCGACTATGTTTATATACATGCAATCTAGGCAATCTACAAAATAAACGTGGCGTGAATATACTAATAAATTATTGATATTAATTGGTCAATGGGTTCAATTTAACGTTTTGCTTACGTAATCGATAATTCATTGCTCGACGCATCAATTAAAAGTAATCCGATTAGTACCTTAATGTATAACTTACAATATAGAAAATAAGGTTTTTTTATGGAGTGTGGTAAATCATCAAATGAATCCTCCTGCTCTGGGCGGAGCGGAAGGGAGTGTCAGACTTCTACTGACTTAACTTTTAGGAAAAACCACCCATGTTCCTTCTTAGCCCTTTATGGGGGCCGAACACCCCCCAGCTTAAAAGAAAGCTTCATTCTTTAAGTTATTAAATGTTAATGAGCTGTAAAAAAATAAGTTTAAAAACTAAAACACGACTACAAACCGCGGTCTTAAAAGTAAAAACCAAGAAAATAATTCTTGTCTGATATTCGTATTTTGAATTTGTATATTTCAATTTAAATTTAAGTAAAAT
Source organism: Diarsia rubi (assembly GCA_932274075.1). Taxonomy (NCBI): domain Eukaryota; kingdom Metazoa; phylum Arthropoda; class Insecta; order Lepidoptera; family Noctuidae; genus Diarsia; species Diarsia rubi. Next base: position 20,568,469 of record OW026417.1, read on the forward strand.
TATTATAGAGGACCGCCGGCGCCGTAGTCGCATGCCTGATGCTCCTTCATAGCGTTTTCATTGATACAGACATGCGACTACGACTGACCTCTATAATAATTTTACTTATATTATTATACCTACCTGATACCTAGAAAAAAATTAGACGGTGACTAAAAAATCATCTTGTATTTATAAGTGTGTTTTATATCTTCATCAAACCAAATTTTATATGAACTAGTTTAATTAAAAGCCATTCTTTCCGAAATTTAAATCTAAATTAATGATTTTACAATGCAAATACATTTAAATGGCAATGGCATTTAATCTAAATAATTTCAACAAATTAACAAAATCAGAGTAATAACTTTGTAATGCAGATAAGACACATGTGATAAAGAAATGTATTGCAAAATGTTACATAAGATGGTTTACAAAGTTGAGTCATCAGCAGGATACATAATTTATTAGAGATTTATTGTAAATAAATTGGTACCATAATGGTAAGTCTCCAGCGAAGAACGCATGCTAAGCGACAAGTTAGCGAACTCAACGCGATGGTTTTTTAGACTAAATTGACAGTGCCTGTAACTGTATATTCATTCATTATCTCAAGCTGGATACACAACGTTCTTAATCCGGCGTTTAAATACCCTCCTTTTATTTTTCAAGGAGGGTATTTAAACGCCGGATTAAGAACGATTATTCATCAGATTTAAATCCCTAAGTTGTGTGGAAAATGAATGAGGCATTCTCCTCTTGCCTTAGCTCAAAGGTAACGTCAGGGTAAGGCCACCGTAGGCGCGGCCCTGTGGATGGTGAGTAGGCTAGCTCGCCGTCCGTCCGTTCCACGCGGGCCTCAAAGAGATGTCATCTAAGAAAGAACATGGGTGGTTTTTAGTCAGTAGATGTCTGACACTCCCTACCGCTCGGCACAGAGCGGGAGGAGTCATTTGATGATTTAACAACCCCCCCCCCCCCCAAAAAGGTATAATCTAATAGTTATAGGTTGTATAGGAAAAGTATCCACTGAAATTATTACAACAATAACATTTTCTGGTCACCTATCCCTGGACTGAGCATGAGCATAATCATTTTGCAAATAACCGTCTATCGAATAAACATCACTACCCTTATAAAAACAGACTATTCAAGCATATTTAGTCCATCTTGCACTGGATATAAGACCTAAAATTGACCGATCAGCTGCGTCTCGTTACGCAGTTAACAGTAACTTGGCATTACATAAACAAGAAGACACTAAATTGACACTTTTGCTACAAATATGGAGAGTGAAATGTGAACACTGACAAATTTTCGGTCGTGTTTGAGATCAGTGTGTCATTTCATTTCGCCATCTGGATGATCTTTTGCCAAGTGCCATGGCCATATGGACCGTTTAAGTCAGTTTGAGTCGAAATAATATTAATGTACAATCTTCACGGAGAGAAAAATAAGATTTACACTCTTGTTTCAGCTTCAAAATGTCAACTTCATTCCGGGTGTTGTGAAGACTCATTAAAATCATAGCTCTGCTAGTGCCACTTCATCATCATCATCATCATATAAGCCTGGAATCACCCACTGCTGGGGCTTTTTACCGCCACATTTCCCGGTCCTGTACATCCCTTATTCATGTATTTCCGTGACTTTGACGATATCGTCAACTCAACAACCTTTAGGACGGCGCTGGTTTCTATGGCCTAACTGTGGCCAACGACTCCATGTCACCATTTGGTAAAATAAAGTTGTTAAAACAAAGCTAACACGTTACAATATAACTTTCCACGCGTGATTGTATGAGAATTGCGTAAATTTAGGCACGGTATGCAAATATTAGTTACTGATATAGCTTGCTGGTTTCATACAAAAATCAAACGTGTATACACGCAGCTCTTAAAACCAGGTCACCAAATTGCCCAAAAAACCCATAAAAATGTTAAGCATCATCCTAAGAACTACAAAATCAAAGTCAAGATTTTCTCACATCTTTATCCTAGATGTCTAAACAGATGTATGTGTTGGTGCGTAAACGCATCGTAAATCATTTCTAGCCTTGAACTAATCAACTTTGATGGTTTCTTTAGTAATGTGAACGATTTTATAGGTACTTGGTTTTAATTTCCTTGATCTATTTTTAGATTTCTGTCAATCACTTCAACTTAATGCTGAAAAGTCTACCATCTAATACTTCGTCTTCTGCATGATCTAATCAAGCCTGGGTCACCTGCGAGGCAGATGAAATTAATGGTACACCTAAACCAGAATGCTCATTCACTTCTTTTACATTTATTGGTGTTAGCCATCTGCTGTGATGCGTCATTAACACCTTTGCAAGAAAGAACATGTTTCAAGTGTATTAACAAGGGTCAAGGGCCTAGGGTGCCCGGCCTGTGGACGGTGAGTAATGGGCTAGCTCGATGTCCGTCCGTCTTGTGACGACGACGGGCCGTGTCGACGGCGCGTTCGTGTTCCACGCGCGCCTCAAATAGATGTCAGTAACATGGAAGGGGCAAGGCCAACGCCCGTCGGGGCAGCGGGTTGCTTGAAAGAGATACCGTGGCCTCGGCACAAAGGGTTAAGAAGGAACCTCGGCTCTTGCCAGAGCGGGAGGAGTCATTTGATGATTTCCCATACTCACACACAAAGGGCCTATAGGGTGCCTCTCACGTCATGACCGGTTATTCTGATTCCCCTTCTATCATAGCAGACTTTGAGCAAAAGCTGACACTTATGAATTGCAGGTCATATATCCCAACTCAGGCTTTAGGCGTTTATGATTTATGATTTATGACTCATCCAGGTTATTCCCGATGGCAACTATTACTTTGAGAAAATTATTTCATCAGAACTGCACCTAAAACGGTCGAGAACAAAATTAAACAACAATAAAAAACAACACACAACAACAACAACACAACAACAACAACAACACAACAACAACAACACAACCACAACAACAATTTAATTTATAAAACCAAAATTTTACGGCACCTGTCTTAGACCGGCGGGCGTGGTGGACACACACATACGCACGACGTCTATAAGCCGATATTATTTATTGAAATATAATAAATATTAGATGTAACGACTAGCAAAAGGGTTGTTGACCGCATCTCGGATATCGCACTTATCGTATTACAATAGCCAATTGAAGACTTGGTTACGCGAATGATACAACTACATACGCAACAAATTACATTATTGCCAAGTCTCATATTTATTCTGCGAATGAAATCAACTGATATTCCTTACATCATCATCTACCTAGCGGATGCAGCTGAATACCAGTATTTTACATGAAGTGATGCATATCTGACCTCCACAACCCAGTTAATACTAGGTAATACCATACCCTTTGGTAAGACTGGTCGTCAGACTTTCAGGTCACTGACTACGTGTAACGTCTGCCATAGATCGATATATGGCAGCTGGGAACAACAGCTTAACGTGCTTTCCGAGGCACGGAGGAAACTCGGTATGTTATCCACAAACCAAACTAGACAAGCGCAGCTTAACCTTTTACCAATAGTAACCAATTTCTACAATATCGTTGATGTTTTTGCCGTATACAAATCTAGCTCGAAACAATTTCTGAAATTATTTTAATGTTTGTTCTGAGTGGAACCGAACCAGTGCAACAACTAAGTCAAATACTCTTAGTCATTGCTCCAAAAAATACAAGAAGTGTACTAACTTCAAAAACGCAATGACCAGTTTTAGATTTATTTAAAACACTGATGAGAGCATTACCTAATACCTAGTAATTATGTAAAAACTATTTCTATAACGAACGAAAATGTTATTTTTATCAAACATGAAATCAAGATTAAAGAATAATATGTAGTGCATGAATTTCCTGATAATGCAACAGAAAAAAACATCATCGAAATACTAAGACTTGAATTTCAATACAAAGAAATCTTGAGAAATAATCCGACATGGTGCAATACGATATTATAACTACTTTTGATTCACTTGTATCTAGACCGCCATGTTTGAGCAATAGATATAAATAATTATATGTAACACATCATCACGCGTGTATTCACCGAAGAAGGAAGCAGGAGTGTGCTAATAGGGGATCGGACTGGGTCAAAAAAATACGATTCTAATTAGTCCGTCTGTTAAATTATCGACAAATGTTGGATACGTGTTTTTTGTTTTATCAAATTAATAAAAATCGACGGAGATAAAACGCCTCAAAGATCATGAGTGGCTGTGACGTCATTTGTAGTTAAAAAATGTACTGACATGTGACGTTTTCAAGGAGTTCACTAGTTTTCGAAGCACTGTATCGTATTCATTTTTGTTTAAGTGAAAAAAGAAAAAAATACGTGCCCATTAGTTTTTGAAAATCTGTCTGATGGACTAATTAGATTTTTTTGGTAGAATACCATATTGCATCCGGTTTCTTTAAATAATTATAGACTGCGACTGTTTGCTATAGTGTTGCTATGGTGCTGCTGGTCGGTTTCTTTGCTTTACAACTCCTAAAAGATTGATGAATAATGAGCTGGTATAGTCCACTACTTTTTCAAAATGGTGTTTTTGAACTGTAACACCTGTAGTCCCCGAAGGATTAGGCAGAGGCCTACCTAATATTACACGCACGAAAAACCTAATAACACCTTGCCTGACTCGGAAATCAAACCCGAGACCTCATACTAAGCATTTGCAATTGTGAACACTAGACCAACGCTGCAATTTAGACATTAAAATAATGTAATAATGTAAAGCTTGTAATACTTAAATACGCACTTGTAAAACAATTTCACTAACCTTGTACACATGACACACACATACTATGTATTTCGTCTTTATACTTATTACTAAATCTCAAAGAATTAAATGTCACACGCAGTTTTTTTTTTGTAAGCCGTTTGCGTCATGATGGCGATTCGATTTTGTTATATACTTGACCGTGATGACTGTCATTTTTATTAAGATCTAGATTGCTCCTGTAAAGCTTGTCATTAGTTTGAATTTCGCTCTGCCCAGAGCAGGTGGGCGGTTGCGGTTATTTGATGATTTCCCACAACAAAAAAGGGCCTCTGACATTGATTGACGCAGAATCACGGAATCATCGTTTTATCAGACAGTCAGGTGATTTAAGCCTACAATGTCCTAAACATACTGGAAACAATTTTTTTATTATTATTTAGGATTGTATACATTTTCAGTGAGTAATAAAAAGGTGACCATTTTTAAGTTTTCCATTTAATATACTGGTTGCCCTTGTTATTTTTTAGTTATTATTTCATTTTTTTTCTAGGCTTTACTGTATAACAATATTATTGCATTAACATAATAAAACATGACGCCATGACTTAAATCATTGACATGAATAATTTAATGTGTGTGACTATTGTGTTAAACAATTGGGTTAATTTTACTCTCGAGATTTTTTTTTATATTTTAGTAAAATTTCGTTATTCGTTGATCATAAGATAGTGTACAGTACGTTAATTAAGGATGTCTCGATGCTTGAATTATTATTACTATTACAAAAAAAAATAGTTAAAAAACTAAAAAACCCGACTGAAAAAAATTTTAAATTCTATTTTCATTTCATAATTTAAAATTCAAATGAACCCCGCCTGCTTCCAAGTTTTGATTAACTTAAAATGTGCTTGTTTCTCGCTCTTCAGTTTTTATTTAGTTCCAACTTTTTAGTTCTTTTGTGTTGGTTCCTTCGTTGGTCGCGAAAAATTCTTCGCAGATGACTTAATTTTTGTGTTTGTTAATAGGATTTGTGACTTTGAATTTCTTTTAAACATATAAGTGTCATAATTGTTTGACATTTCCTCTTCATTTTGATACCCTACGCGATGGTAACGGTAAATATATTTTTATATCTGCAATATGGCCCCCAAAATCCACAATTTTTCTTTGTTTTTAACTTAAATGTAGCCAGTGACACTGGCGCCATCAAGACGAATCTAACGACGTATATTTTATTCAAATCCCTTCATCCGTTTAAGAGTTAAAAGGGAACAAAGAAACGGTCATACATACATACATACACGCCAAACACATAATCCTCCTTTTGGGCTTCGGCGCAATCGGGTAAAAAGCAAGTACTCGTAGTATGGAGGGTCAATAGTAATGGTGGTAGTATTTAATAAAAAAAAACAATTTATTAAATGGTTCTTACTTATTGAAACAAAAACATCCATCGAGTTATAAAGGGTTTTTATTGCTGTAATATTTAACTTTTGCCATAAGGGTATCTGCCGGAAAATCGTAAAACAAGACCCAGGTAGTGAGTAATTAAAATCACACTAATACGAAAGTTTGTAAGTGTGTGAGAGTGTATGTTTGTTACTTCTTCACGTATAAACTACTGAACGTATTTGGATAAAATTTGGTACAGAGATAGTTTATAACCTGAATTAACACATAGGATAGTTTGTATCCCGATTTTATCTTCTCGTGGGATAATTTTCGAGTTGTAGCGGGTGAACCCGCTGGCAACAGCTAGCAATAATTATTTATTGAAAGACTTGTTTACTTTACAAAGGCTATCACAGTCAATATAGGAATTGCAATCGTTAACACTAACAAGTTTCTATTTATAATAAATTGCCTAAACGGATTGCCATAGGCTTTAATTCTTTAAGGAGATTCTAAATAGAGTAGAACCTCGAAAGAAATATTCTCAATTGAGAAATTTTTATTTTATTTTATTTTTATTTTTATTTATTTATTCTCCATATTACGACTATCTTTACAGGGTATACCCTAATGCGATAGTGTACACAATAATCATTTAAAATTAAATTTTGTAACTAAAATGTCTATTTATGGTGTAACCCTAAATAATAATTTCCTTTGCGTAGAAATCCTTCTTCTAGATTGTTCAGTCACTATAACAACAACATTAAGTTATGGTCAGATCCATGTCAGACCCTACATGCAGAGAAAACTTACCTTGTTTCGAATATCGCGAAAATCATTAAGGTAGCACCTCTTCATTCCCATTAATATAATATTTTTCGTAAGTCTGCTCCTTATCAGAATAAAAATATGATTCCGTTAAAAAAGATCTTAACAAACTTGGAAAAATGCTCATCATAACTTAACCAAAAAAGTATTTTCAAGATTTTTATTAAAATGTGGCTGCCACCCAAAAAGATCCACATTGCGAATTATTACCCTTAATTACAAATGTCAAAAGACATCTTCTATCCTTGTCTGATGTATGACGTAGGGCGAGTCTATCTCTTGCTGTCGTGGAACACATCAAGCGACAAAGCTTTGCCCCTTAACGATCGTGTTCAACGCAAGGACAGTGCGACCTGAGTATTTAATAATGTTCAATTATTACGGTTATTGTCTGCTTATGTTATTATTGTTATTGTAATAATATAATTCGTAGTACACGGTTCGGTTGTTAGGGAGTAGGTAGATAAGGTGGCGCCCGGAGCGAAATGGGTTGGTCTGAAATTGGAGCAGTAAATAATATTTTCTAAATTGTATGATTCAAAATGATGCTATTGCTTTAACTATGGTTTGTAAACCCACGTTAACATTATCTACATATTATTATTTGTATTATATAACACTGAAACTAGAGACTGGAATGTTCAGAAACAGTTCTCGTTTTCTGACAATTGAGTTCAGCTTCCAGTCATAAAAGATGCAGCCGCTGTGCTTGTTAATCTCCTGACGACCCTGTGAAACGTGAAAAGTAAGCTAATTTGCTGTAAAACCATGCTAAGCCAATAGTGTTTTCTAGCTGGGTTACAGGCACCCTCTCTATGAGGGGTAGTGGGCTGATATCTACCACACGGCTCTAGTTCGATGTCATTATGTCTTCGAATATTTAGTGTTACAAAATACCGGTCTCCTTAAGACTTTGCTTCACCATTTCGTGTTCCGATGACCAAATTGCGCGAGGTCTTAGCTGCAGGACTGCAATAGCCTGCAGCACACAAACAACACGACGGAGCAGTATTACGCAGCATCCCGCGATAATTACACAACGCACAGTTTTCCGACATTTGTGTGACGCAACGTTTTTTACTGCGTATTGCGTTCTGCTAGAAGTTGTGAAGCAAGTGGGGTTGAATGACATTCGGAGATTTATTGCGGAAGATGCTGCGTAGAGGGTTATGGCTTGGGGTAATACTATACATACATGAACATCACGCCTGCAGTCTCCGAAGGTTAGGACAGAACTGTTGCTGTGTAGACCCACATTTTGGCAGTAATGTATGACTAGCTGTTGCCAGCGGCTTCACCCGCTACAACCCGCGGAAATATAAAATCGGGATAAAAACTATCCTATTTGTTAATCCAGGTTATAAACTATCTGTGTACCAAATTTCATCCAAATCCGTGCAGTAGTTTTTGCGTGAAGAAGTAACAAACATACACACTCACACACTCACAAACTTTCGCCTTTATAATATTAGTGTGATAGTGTGATTCCCATGTAAGGAGCCGACCCAATTTTCATCATAACATAATATCATACCTGTAATCCGTGAAGGGTTGGGTAGAGGTGTACCCATTAGTTAATTGTTAATTGTTGGTAGACCTAAATAAATAAATAAAATAAAATTAGTATTTCTATCAATAAAAAAGTGATGAATGTAAATGTGGATGGAGTGTGAAGGTGTGATATAATTTGATTTGATTTTTGATTTGATGATAAATAATAAATAATAATATTCCACAACTATCACACAACGCCATCTAGTCCCAAGCTAAGCAGAGCTTGTGTTATGGGTACTAGACAACTGATAAACATACTTATATATTTCTAAATACATACATATTATAGATAAATTACACCCAGATATGAAGATAAAAGGAAAAAATGATAGCGTTACGACTGACAGGGCATAATGGAAGAAAAAAACGTATTGCGCTAACTCCAAGTGACATGGGATAAAAGCAGGAAGATGATAGGCACTTATTTTGACTCCAGTTGTTACCAAAGAATTACTGATGCAAAAACCAAATAACAATACCTGACTTTTTTTTGAGTGTCATACTTCTACTGACTAAAAACCACCAATGTGCCTTCTTGGCCCTTTATGTCAAGGCCGCGGTATCTCTTACAACATCCCGTAGCCACACTACCTGACCTGGCAATAATTGAACACAATACCTCACAACGAAAGCGTTTGGGACCACTCAGGCAGTACATTAGTGATAGAAAAATGGTTGTTTCACCGAGCATACTGACGATACACCAACGTCAACGTCAGCCAAAAACAACAAGCCATAGATACAGATGAAAGATAAAGAATCAAACAGAAAAGAGGAAGGAACAAGGGAGACCAGGGGGCCCAGGAGAGGCGAAAGTAAAAAATAAGAATCAAACACAATATGACACAGAGGCTGGGTCATCGCTAAAGATACAAATACCTGGAAGGAAACAGATTATTACAGAAAAAAACTACATAACATCTTACGTACTGTTGACTGGCCTGTTGGTCTAGTGGTTAGTGACCCTAACTGCTATGCCGGAGGTCGTGGGTTCGATTCCCACCCAGGACAAATGTTTGTGTGATGAGCACGATCATTTGTTCTGTGTCTGGGTGTAATTTATCTATAATATGTATGTATTTAGAAATATATAAGTATGTTTATCAGTTGTCTAGTACCCATAACACAAGCTCTGCTTAGCTTGGGACTAGATGGCGTTGTGTGATAGTTGTGGAATATTATTATTATTATTATTGTACTCGTACATACCCTCTAGGTACAATCAACATACAAAATTATAGGGTAGTCGTAAATTTCGCAATTCTCGTACATGTCACAATCTTGTAGTAACATCTTAAAATTGTGCGTTAGTTTGAAAAGATCCAGTTTTTACTCAAGGCCGAGAGTTCAAGTCTTTATTGCGGTTGGTGAAATTTTATACACGCATGTGTGTACAGTCGGTAAAAGAAATAAGGCATAAGGCAGTATTAAATAAAAGAGCTTTTTGTTAATAGAACACGTTGCGGAAATCCAATATTTCGATTTAGCATTGTGCTATCTGAGATTTAGCGGTCTCTTGGAAAGAAGAGTATTTTATTGATTGATTGATTCATTTATTTGCCTGAAATATGGTATTTTACAGATTTAATATTATTATTATAAGGTGAAAATTACACTCGATATTGCTTGCCCGAACCGCAGGCGAGGGCTAAAAGAAAGCAGAGGCTATAATTATCAAAGCGCATATATGTCATACGACATTTTATAACATATTTGCGAGGAAATAAATAAAACTCGGACTTTCTTAAACAAATAAATCTTTAATTAAAGCAGTTATGAAAATTTGAGCAATTAGTAAAATCGATTATCACTTCTTAACAAACAAGCGATGCGCGCGCGTTCGCGCTTTTTTTTTCAGGCAAAGGCACAAAACAGCCAGTATTATTAATAAAGTAAACTAATATTTATGTTTTTGTTATAGATATTAATGGTAGTAATTTATTGTCAAAATTAATTAAATTAAGGAATTAAATGTTTATCTAGTATATTTTATCTCCCAAAGTGAATTTTATTCTTTTCTGAAATAAAAACTCTTTGCTAAGATTTAAAAAAGTAGGTACCGTTCGTTTTGACGGAGCATCTTGATAAACCGTGCGATTTACATTACATTACCGCCCAAGTACGTAATGAGATACATTACGATATTGAAATTGGTGAAATAAGAGACCCTTTACGAGCAAATGTGTTATAAAGAAAGGTTAAGGTCGTACAGGATCCGGTATAAAGAAAGGAAATCAAATAAAGGTTAAAAAGGGTTAAAGTGTATTAAATTACAAATGTCATATAAGCACAATAACATCATTTTCAAACAAAAAAAAAGGACAACAACCAACGAACTTAAATTACAATTTATGTCAATATATAGGTAATCGTAAATCGTCTTATAATCTTCTGTTTTTGGTTTCGTGCTAGTGATTGTTTTGACTTATAGTATCATAATATACATAATATCACTGCAATACTCGCAGGGTTAGGCAGAGGTATACACGATAGTACACCCCTGTTATACACCTACCACTTACGTCAGGCAAACACGAGTATTTAATTTTTTTTTTTTTTTTGTGCGTGTGTTCTTTGCGATCTTTGTTTGTAACTGTATAAATAAAGACGTTATAACATCTTCGCTAGTAATTTATTACGTTGATTGTACTCATTACATGAAAACATTATATAGTAAGTATTATCATGTATGTATGTTAATCAGTAATTGAGATGATTTTGATTGCCCCAGTTTGGCAAATTATAACATATCTTGCGTGGGTTGTTATTAGTCGTTAATTTAATTTGTTTGTGGTTGCCAACCGTAGGATGGAGTATGTTTGCTTTATGTAATTTATTACTTTATGTTTATAGGTTACATTTTGGCAACCGGTACTAGTAGAACCTCTCTCGACTCAAAATGTATAACGCAACTCGTGAAATATAGGTGTGTATAATGGGTGTTTTATACACCTCTGCTAATTGCTTCTTAGTGTGTAAACGTGAAATTATTTAGTATACGCTAGTGACTCAAACCAAAGATAAAAATCTTAAACAAGAAATCTATTGAATATTTATTAAGAAATTGAACATGACAGAATAATTTACATACATTTCCCAGTTTTCTCTAGCATTTTAATAGTTAACCAGTACCTGCTAGAGACCTCTATTCATTACCAGTAGGTAATAGTTGTTACTTGTAAACAACATCTTCAACAACTTGCCAGAGTTGCATTAATTCATAAATATTGCGAAAATTGATTACAAATCTTGATTGCGTAAATTGTCTTAAATAAAAGCTTGTAAAAAGTAGCAAAATCTAGGTAACATCCATCAAAGATGCAAAATAATGAGGTAACACAGTTTAGTGCAAATATATCGCCTTACATCAAGCATTCAATAAATCTGCTTGATTATGGCAGCAGCTCTAGAAAATTACGTGATGTCCAACTTAAACATTCGATTTCCATTTTTTGTTCTTCGAGACTTAATGGCTCCGAAAAACAAACAAATAGTTGAAAACAAGTTGCAACTGCTTCTTCAGAAAATTAGATAGACATTCAGCATTAATAAAGTTTGAAAATAGGACGGAGTACAGAGACATTGCTGACCTACCTAAGAACTACTGGAGGTATCTACAGACTTATTTGATGGATAAGCATTTTCTAGATATCAGTCGTTGTGCTTCTTTATTTTTGATGCTTCACTAAAAATATCGGCCATCATCATAAGCCAGGACAGTCATCTTCTTTGTTTCATTTATTAAATACGTTCATCATCATCATCATTAGGCTATAGCAACCCACTGCTGGACATAGGCCTCTTCAAACTCACAGCACTCGATTTGATGCTCGGTAACTCTCATCAGTTGCTACCAGTTGTTGCAGCAGTCGTTGTTCGCTCTATATTGTAATTAACCACATCTACGCATCCTCTTGACACGAGCTTGTAGAATCAATTAATGTTAAAAAACATCGGACAAATACTACGCTGTTTACTACTAAGGGATCAGCTGATTACTCAAGTGGTTTCGCAATGACTCATCTGCCAGCCTCATTAAATCTTCTCAGTCAATCAATGAGTAACTACCTGCTTGATATTGACCTCCACGCATGATTAATCTTATTTAAATTATTATAGTTACGATAGCTTTGCGTCATTTTTAATCTTTGGAGCAATATTTTGTAGTATAATGTAGGGTTTGTGGGTCTCAAGGTGAGCCATGAGGACGAGGAATAATATCATTTGTTTCACTTTAGAAAGAGTGGGCCGTGTAACCTAGCTATGCTCTCAAAGGTCAAACATCATGAGAAAACCGTCATATGCTAGTTCTAGACCTTTGTGGTAGAGTTTGGCCATACAAATATTTTAAATCAAATTATATCGACAGTGCTGTAATCAAACCCGAGTCCTCTTAGCGTGTAAACCATGTCGTTGTGACAACCCTGCCGTCCATTCTTAGGCACTATAAACTAAGCAGATCTTAGATTTAGCTTCTTAGAACTAGAAAGCCACATACACACAGCTACATCACACACACACATACAGCACACACAGCTACACACACAGCACACACACACACACACACACACACATACAGCTACATACAGCTACATTATACACAATACACACACACACACATAGCACACAGCACACACACACACACACACAGCTACATTATTTTTGTATACAGCTACATTTATCTCCACCCGTTAAATACCCATGAAGACACTCAAGCAGGATCTAATAAACAGCAAAGTATTCTAACAATCTCAACTAGCGTCAACCTGTCCCATCGGCCGGTTTTACTCGTAGTTCACCTCAAGTTTGTGTCTAAATGCTTCACTATTACATCAGAAAACTGCGACCAGCTACTTACAGCGACTTCAATGGTGGATATTTGTATAGACTGGCTATGTTTGTGTGCGGTCGATAAAGTTATAAATGCAGAAGGATAAGTCTTGATAGGGATTCTTATGTTGCATCGTTCAAACTGAAATCTGGTATGATTATGTCAGAATTTTTAAATACCCTGAACTTAGTATTTTCTTTAACGTTTGCATAGTTGTAGATGCTCAATGGCTAGTCTAAGCTTTACAGTACTTTTTGCGCATTTGCAGATTGCTACCTTAAAAACTTGCACATATTTTGCTTGCCACCACCTCTCTTATTTCCGCAGTGAAAAAGGGTCCAGTGGCAACGCTGATGACATAATGTTCAGAAAGAATATCGCCATTGTCATTACCTATGACATTTTACCATAGCCATTAAATTTGAAGAAAAAGTACGTTCCGACGTTATAACATCTTTAGCGTTTTCATCAAGTCTATTCTTACTTGGAGAGCAGTGGTGGCCTAGTGGTGGCGGCCCCGACTCACGAACAGTTAGTCGTGGGCTCGAACCCAGGCAGGCGCATTACTTTGTGTAATTTATTTCATCACCAATGCTCTCAAAACGGTGAAGGAAAACACCGTGAAGAAACCGGCATATCTTCGAAGCAAAAATTCGAAGATATGTGACATCTACCAATCCGCACTGGGCCCGCGTGGTAGATTATAGCCCATCCCTCTCCTAGATGAGAGGCCTGAGTCCCTGCAGTGGGAACAATATAGACTGATGATGATGAGGATTCTTACTTACGAGTTTTGCTTGTTCACCTTCTATATAAACTTTGTAGTAAATAGTAATGTTTGTGCTCGGATCCTGTACGACCACATTTTCTGCTGACATCCCAACAAATCAAATGGACGTAACAGTTAATTGGCTCTGTTCCAGGTGGTATAGTTTTTGTGCGCTGTTTGGTTTGGTATCGGGAAATCATTTACATAAAAATTTTAATAGAAAGGTTTGACGAGTTTATATAATTATATTATCTGATCGTCCATCGACAATTGACGATTTTATCTTGTTGTGTACATTTGTACCCTGTATAGTCTAACCTACCTTCTTACAGTTAATTCGCTTCCTGTTTTTTACTAAGTTTTTTTGTGTTAAAGGATACAAGCCGCGCAGATAGAGAATAGATCTGAAAATGGCGTCCGCTCGCATGCGTTCTCGCTCACTCTCTATCGCTGTCTAAACTCACACAGTGAAGTACGCGCTACAAAAAAATAGTCAGTGATTCGCGCGAAAAATAGACAGTGATGCACGTGACATTGTTTACAACGTTATAAAATACTTTGACGAAGAGAAGAACTTGGAGCGTTATCATCCTTATATAGCGGAAGAAATTATTGGTAACGCCCATCTATCGGATAGCTACCGGGCCTCTACTCCTATATCCCCAAACTCTCTTGTCTTACTTCCTACGGATGAAAATGAGGTTGAACACCTCATAATGGACTTAAGAGAGGGTGCGGCAGTGGGAGTGGATCAGATATCGGGCAGAATTTTGAAACGCTACGTTAAACAGCTTACACTTCCTCTTACTCATATCTGCAATCTGGCTTTTACTACTGGTACCTTTCCACTGGCATTGAAGATAGCCCTTGTTAAACCTATCCATAAAGGAGGAGACAAAGACTGCATTTCTAATTACAGACCTATTTCTATCCTGCCAACGATGTCCAAAGTCTTGGAACGGCTAATTAATAAACGCCTCATGAACTTCCTGGAGACAAATTCCCTCTTGTCACCTCTGCAATTTGGTTTTCGAGCGGGTAGGTCAACTGATGACGCTGTGCATGAACTCACTAACCATATTGTTACTAATATTGACAATAATAGGAAGTGTGTAACAGTATTTCTCGACTTAGCCAAGGCTTTCGACACGGTTCCTATTCCATTGCTATTGCAAAAACTGGAGAGAATAGGAGTAAGAGGTCTTCCATTGCAACTGCTTAAGGATTATTTGAGTGGTAGAAAGCAACGAGTGAAAATTGACACCTGGATAAGTGATGAACTCTGTGTTCATTATGGCGTTCCACAGGGCAGTGTCTTGGGTCCTAGTCTTTTCCTTGTTTATATTAATGACTTGCTTCAACTTCATCTTAATCACGGAAAACTAATATCTTTTGCCGATGATACTGCGCTATTTTTCAGCGGTAAAAACTGGGAAGAAGTTTTCCAAAGTGCTCAACAAGGTTTCAATGGGGTTTGTCAATGGCTTGAACTCAATGTCTTGACACTAAATGTGTCAAAAACCAAATATGTTGCCTTCGCACCCAGGAAAAATCTTCTTCCACCTGCAAGTCTCAGCATCATGGCTCACACTTGTTCTTTGTCCAATTCCTCATGCCTTTGTTCACCCCTTCAAAATACGGACGTCATTAGATATCTTGGAGTGTATATAGATCAAACACTAACTTTTAAGCCTCACATAGACACTCTAGTTACTAGGATTCGTAAGCTGATCTATATTTTTAAGACCTTAAGACATGTTGCTGATCTTAAGACTATCAAAATGGTCTACTTAGCACTCTGTCAGTCAGTAGCAAATTATTGCATAACATCTAGGGGAGGAGCAGGCAAAGTTCACCTTCTGGAGGTTGAAAGAGCACAAAGAGCTGTCCTCAAGGTAGGAGCTGGACTTCCTTTTCGTTACCCAACTGCTGAGCTTTATAAACGTTGGGATGTTCTTACAGTCAGGCAGAGTTTCATTCTTTCCATCGTGTACAAAAAACACAAAGAAATAGTATATGACCCCAACCTTAATAAAGATAAACGTAGGAAGGGTAATGTCTGCCCTACAAGTTTTTTCCGCACTATTCTCTCCCAAAGATTTTATTGTTTTCTTGGAGGATATTTATATAATAAAATCAACACTACACATACTATTTATCCACTGCGGAGACCAGTCTGTAAATTAACCGTCGGTAAATGGTTGAAAACTCTAGATTATCAGGCAACTGAAAATCTGTTGATTCCAATTCGCTAAACTTCCTTTTAGTACACACACTAACTCACACATGTATGGCCCTACTTGAGAAATTATAATTTTTTCTTTTCTTTTATTATGTAATTTATATTTTATTAACTACACTGTCTGTATCTATTTTTTAAGTAAAATCATAACGCATTAGTTATTAAGTTTAGTAATCTAAATTAGTTTTATACCTGAAAATCTTGGGGGCCTGGTGACCCGTAACACAGGTATTGTATGCCTATTTCGGGCACCAGTCTCTCACAAATGTTACCCTATGTTTAGATTAATAATTATTGTTCACTGTAGCGTTTGTGATGAGAAAAATAAACATATTTATTATTATTATTATCCGTTAAAGTATAGCGCCGCACGCCCACACGGTTTATAAAACCTTTTCTCCCCTGTTGGTCGTTTCAAATCCATAAAAATTGTCTTGTTCAAAAACCAGAGTGAATTAATGATCGCACAAAATACGCGTAGGTACGCGTCGGCGGCGTCGGTCTAGTGTGCACACCAATCACACGTCGGCGACGTCTCAGACGTGTGCGTCGGTCTAATGTAGTTCCGAATTTACTTTACTGGCCTAAGGGATAAGGACGTGACTTTATGTATGTACCTATATGTGAGGTGTTATTTTTGTAATATGATTCTGATATGTCACAATTAATAAAGACAAATTTTAAAATCCAGTGTCTTAGGTACCCTTGCTCCTTATTTATTTTATTAATATTTTTTTACATTATTTCTACTATTATTAATTAAAATATTAAAAAAGAATGATTTATAACAAAAAAAGTCAATAAAAAAATAAAAATCGATGTTTGAGAACTTGTTTTTCCAACCGTACCATGGGTACCCGTCGCCATTTTCAGATCTATTCTCTATCTGCGCGGCTTATACGATAAAATAATATATACGCAACCAACGTGCTATTGCGAGTCTTTATTTATGAATAGAACCTGTATAGCAAAGTATATCATTATCATAATGCAAACAGTCAAACAGCTTGCATTTCGATGACTTACATATTGGCCAAGTTGCTCCAAATACGACTGTGTAATCAGCATTATACGTCAATTCGACACCTTACAGGTCTATTAAGTGAGTATATCATATCAACTTTGATGACAGCTTACCCACAAAAGTGTTGAGGCGTGAATCTTTACATAGTATAAAACAAAGTCGGTCCCGTTGTTTGTTTTACGGTTAGATCTTTTTAACTAATAACGGTTTTGAGCAATAGATAGAGTGATTCAAGAGGAAGGTTTATAGATCAGGTAGATCTACATTTGACCCGTTCGAAGCCGGTGTGGATCATTAGGGCTTAATTAATAAGGATAATGATGTAGCGTAAATTGGTCTAGTAGGTAGTCGCAAGCGACTGCGGTATAAGAGGTCCTCGGTTCGATTCCCAGTCGGGCAAAGTTTTATTGGGTTTTTCCATCAGGATTATTTCGGTACTTAGCAGCCACGAAGTCTGAAACTGTGCCCTGTTAATGGCAATTAGGCTTACCTACTCCATATTACATGAGACTCAAGCATAACTGGCGAAATCTAGGTGTACATACGTCCTTCAGGGATTACAGGCGTGATGTTATGTTACAAGTTTATTAAGTGGGTAATATGGGTATATCACATCAACTTTTATGACAGGCTACACAGAAAAATGTTGAGGCGTAAATGCCTGTTCAGTATGTTCGTCAACGACGTTCTGAAGTGTGGGTCTATTGTACCGAAACAGGAGTGGTGAAGTTAGTGTAATATACTTAATTTATCACTGTAATTCGCTTCAGCGGACCTAATTGAAATGAATCGGTTGGGGTTCGGTTCGAGTGTAAGCGGAGCTTATGAACAATTTAAAAGACAGTTCTATATGAATGAATGTCAAGCTAGTATTATGGAAGTTTCATGAACCATGGTTTTTCGTTGGTTTTGTTTTAGATCACTTTAAGGGGAAGTACCGTGAACTATTCAGAATTGTGACAATTAACCTTCTTTATTTTTTGGGTCGTTAGTTTACAAGTCACAAGCACATCTATGAAATATGATGGTGTAAAGAAATTCTCTGCGGCATACCGATGTTCAAACAGCACCTTGACATGAGTCATGACATTCAAAAGTGCCAGTAATGGTTTAATTGAAATAAATGCTTTGAGTTTGAGTCAATCGCTATTACAACATTTCTCATTTCTATATTTCAACCAATTTATCTGTGCAGGCGGGAAAGCACAAAACTAAAATAAATGCACCAAGTTTGACATAACGATGCATGTTTTCTTGATAAGCAGCGCCTCCTTTAACTGCACACTTCAAGTGGTCATCCTGTACAACGACTTCTAACACATTTTTAATCATTTGATTTTGGTGAGAAGGCATAAGTATACATGAATTCATCAACATCGGGCCGTCACGTACCATTCAAAATCTGGAAAGTCTCACCTGGCTTAAAATATTTTTTCAATTAAAGGTATTATTTAAATATTAACTTAGAGAACGACATTCAGTCGTCTTGCAAAAACAAAGTGGTTGTATAGCAGACGCTAGCACATCAAGTCAAATTTCTTTAAGTTTTTTAATTGCATCGTGATTGAGAAAACTTGAGAAAAAACTTGATGTGCTAGCGTTTGTATAAATAAAATTATTGTCCGTATAAATTCATTGCAATTAAAGCGTTATTCTCGCTAATCGCTGCAATTGACACCACACCTCACAATTACATCATAAAGCTATAACACACTATCAATAACTCATGGCTATCATTACCAAGGAGTTGAATAATTTCTACTGATTGATGGTGTACAAGTAACAACTGTTACAAAATATATTTGAGTTTCCTTCGTAACTGACGGATGCATAGGATTTATAGACTTTGATACTACGAACGGAAATCATTAAATTAGAATAATTTAGATATTTATTGAATCCTTTTAGGTCAACGTTATTCTTCTTTGTGGGTTGTGTAAGGATATGGTACCTAATTAGATTTTTGAGGAAATTATGTTTTAGAAAGAGACTTTACAAATTCTCGGGATATTTGTCATGTTTTTCATCAAGCTAGATGTATCCACTATAACATGATTTGACTTTGTATAGATGTCTAATCATCATCATCATCATCATTTCAGCCGAAAGACGTCCACTGCTGGACATAGGCCTCCCCTAACTGTCGCCACATTGACCGGTCCCGTGCGTCTCGCATCCAGCGGATCCCCGCAACATTCACCAGGTCATCGGTCCACCTAGTGGGAGGCCTTCCAACGCAACGTCTTCCAGTTCGCGGTCGCCACTCCAGAACTTTTCGACCCCATCGGCCATCCGATGAGATGATGATTAGATGTCAATTACTATGAGAGATCTGCATACACTGGATTTTAATAGCTTGATTGGTCGCCATGTGTACGACTGCCAGTCAAACTTCCATAATTCAGTCACTAGACTTTTAAAAACCAGCAACACTGTTAGAACCGATTTTCGGGTCTCGATATTATTCCGAGATGGATCCATGGACTTTGGCTTGCTTAACTTGGCCTTATTTATTTAGCTGAAAGCCTGAATTATATACAAACACTTTTATGTGTTTTTTTTTGGGGGTGGGAAATCATCAAATAACCCCTCCCGCTCTTGGGCAGAGCGAAAGGGAGTGTCAGACTTCTACTGACTAAAAATCACCCATGTTCCTTCTTAGCCCTTTTATGTCGAGGCCGCGGTATCTGTTGCGAATAACCCGCAGCCATTTTATATAACCCTTCACATGGAAAAAACTTTAAGAACGTTTTCAATAAATTGGAGTTTTATATTATACTCAGCTATAGTTATTTAGCCATTATTTCTCACCTTGGTGCCTAAATGTTGCTACAAAGCATTTTTTGTTTAATTTTTATGACAACGCAATTTTTGTACCTAGCCGAGTTATTTGTAATTAGTGTAATTAAGTCTTTGTTTTAGAATTAAATTAGTACATTAGGAAATACTTATGTTAGTTTTTTTATTGGTATGTTTCTATATTTGGTAAGTACGTAGAACATACAACACAATCAGTCTTTCCAAGGGTTATCATTTTACAAAATTCTAACTGGGTTGTGGTAGTCGGTCCAAGACTGGAAGCCAACCCCAACCTAGATGGAACAATTCATGTGCACGCAGAATCCGTCAATGTTATATAACTATAGTATGTAGGTATATAAGTAGGTTAATCTATTTATAGATAAAAGAAAACTGTTTTAGTGTATGAGCTGATACTCGTATGAAGATATACATACCTACATATAAATTAGCCCTTCACACATACGTCAACCAAGCATTCTGTACATCAAACGAAGTACCCCTACGCAAAAACTTTAGCAGGGAAACGATTTTTTTTTTGGGTCAAAAATCTCATTTTACGGTAAAACTCAATGTAGCACTCTTAAAACATTGTGCTTGCGGATGCTTTGAATAGTAAAAGGGTCATGGAGGTAATCTAAAACAACAAAAATATCGCAGTGGTGGGGAGAACAAGTGCCCTTCGTTTTCGTTAAGGGTACTTTTACATCCTTTATGAAGGGATACATCTTCTCTAACGACGAGATATCAAAGCTTATTTTCCATTCTCTCACGGGACATAGTTCTAAAAGTTGTGCTGTTTCATTTGTAAAAAAAGTAAGGTGTTTTTGTGAATAATGCCAAATAAACACAATTTTCTTTCTTTTCTTTCTTTCTTTATTTATAGCCAGTATCTTCAAGAAAGTCAACCAAAGGAAACACTTTATTGAGCCTCTCGAGACAGCACCGATGATATCAAGTTGTCAGTCAGCATTACAGACACCCGTGTAAAGTGTGTCAACCCACATCATTGGGATATCGACAATCGCTAAGTGATTGTAAAGCGAAGACATAAATTCCAACAGTATTCATTCCATTGAAGCAAAACTTCTGGAGATTTCTAGAAGTGTCTAATCGCGAAGACATCTCTAAAAATTTATTTTAACGAGTAAAAACCATAGGTACTTAACTGGCAAATAATTCTACAAGCAGCATACTAAGGTCATAGTGTTTTATTTGTTCAATTTAGGTATCAATAGTTGATTGTAGTAAATCGCATATTCTTATTCCCGTACATAATTTAGTATGGTGATAAAAAATCGGGCTGCACAGTCCTTACTATTTGAAACGTATAGTTACCCTACGAAATTACGAGCGTGCATTGTGGGAATGCGTTTCGCGGTCGCGGGGAGTGACGCAAGCTCCACCCACTCGCACAAGGTCGCTGGCATTTATTGTCCCCTTAACCCCAATACTACTTTCCCTTACCTGGGGTTAGAACCCAACACGAGCGCAACGCTTGCAACCACTAACCAACCAAAATATCAATCAAACAGACGCTCTGTTGTTCTATCTTAATTTTTAAACTAATTGGCAAAATCACGAGACACGTAACGTCTTAGAGAATCTATATCTAAACCGTATCACACAGAACATTATTGCATTACACGCACATAATCATCATGACGATCACTTTAAGCATCATTTTGCTCACCACCACCGATGCTCCTATTACAAAAAACATGCGATCTAACTGCCATACCCTTTCGAAACAATTCTAACATGCAAACTGGGCCAATTTCCCAACGCACTGGTCGCACGCACTTATTGAACCAGAGAAATGACTTAGCTAATTAAGTGTAAGACAGTGGGCATAGTGGAAATTAAACTGTATTGTGTTTTATGCCTGTTGCTATGTTGGTCAGCGCAACTGCTATGCGGACCTGGATTCGATTGTAAGATCGGGCAAAGCGTTTTGGGTTTTACCATCACGAATTTCTCAGGACCACACACGGAGTCTGGATTTGTGCCCGGTTCGGCTCGCGAACCGAATTGATATTACATGGGACTTATAAGTACCTGGCGAAATGTGGATTTATTAAACTCAAACTCATAGCATTTATTTCAATTAAACCATTACTGACACTTTTGAATGTCATAAGAACAATTCATAAAACAAAACTACGAAAAACTACGCGTGCAATACGTTATTCTGGAAGCCACCACGAAACGACGAACACTGATGTTCCTTCTTCGCCCTCTATGTCGAGGCCGCGATAACCGGTGGACTACCCGCGGCCCCGACAGGCATGACGGCAATAGGCTCAACCCCAATTCCATGGGACTTAAACAAAACTGATGAAATGTGGGTGTACTTGGGTATATCGCACCCATAAGAACACCTAGATTATCCGCCTAGACCTACGAGGCTATCTTTTAATTTTAACCCGACTACGGCGAAGCCAAAAGAAAAAGTAATGATTTTTTCCAGTTTATTTTGAAAACATTGTTTATAAAACTGTTTTGTTACGAATACTTACTTATTTACTGAACTTATCAGTCAGTCTGTGTACTGCCTTATAGCCATTAGTTTTAGTGTACTGATTCTGAAGACAGGTTTAGTTTAGCTATGTAATTTTGATGATTGACACCCTTTTTTTGTTTTACTATTTAGTTTTACTAACCTGTCGATACAAAGTGGTGTTTAATCGGACTGGTTATTGCAAATTATTTTCGATTGGGATTCCGTGTTGCTATCACCTGCAATTACTGACTGTCGTATCTACCCGTATGTCATAGGAATCTGAAACCAAGTTTGCGGGTTCCAAAGAGATACCGCTGCCTCGACACAAAGGGCTAAGAAGGAACACGGGTGGTTTTTAGCCAGTAGAAGTCTGACACTCCCTACCGCCCTGCCCAGAGTCATTTCATGATTTTCCACTCACCAAAAAAAAAGGAATGCAACTTTCAGCCGATTTTCTAAGTAATGGATTTGTAACTTAATGACTGAACGGATACAGACCGAATGAATTGTCTGTAACGGATAATTATGAACATAACGTCACGCTAGTAATCACTAATTGTTAATCAAAGGATTACTTAGCTATACCAACATCTGACCAGTAATGTTTAAAGTCTGTGTAATAGGAGGCGTGCCTATTGCCATCAACCGGGCTGCAAAGGCTCCAGGCTACTACTGAGAAATTCAATAACACTTGACCCTGTAATCAAACTTAGTACCAACCTTATGGTCTGCAGTATTAACACGTATTACCGCAACCAGAACGACGCCTATTATATCGTAGGAAAAATAGTATAATGTGTTTTTTTTTAATTCTTTATTTTCTACTTACAATTCACAATGTCTCTGCATTATATAACAATACGAGTATATTACAAAAGTTTCAGTTTTAAGAATTGTACTTAAAACAAGCTTATGCACTACTGACACCCAAGCTAAGATTAAACTTGTAATATGGGTGTCAGGGCTCTCTAAGTTCTCGAGGACAGTGAAAAAATGGAGTTAGGTACACGTCAAACTGAAATCAAAGATATTTAAAAAAGTAAAAAAGAGCAGGATCCAACGACAAGGCGGTGTGTTGAAAATATTTACAAAATTCTCTAAGTTTAAAGCCTCAAACTGCATGTCAGTGCAACGACATCGTTACCTAAGTACAGTAGCTCATTTGTGGCATTGACAACTTCCTAACAACTTGACTCATTGCCCTTTGTTCATTGCAGTTATTGTGTTATCGGACAGTTAGCCTACAGTTGAAAATGCAGCTGCAACTTTTGATTATTATCATCAACACTAGGCGATATCTAAATATAAGCACTCTGTTGGACAAAATCCAACAATGCTATAATATTTGGGCGTTCATTAAACTTGCAAAAGATATGCACGGAGAAATGATGAAAAAAAACTTTTGTCAGTTATGAATGGGTTTAAGAGTAAAGAAACACAGTGACCAACACATCTCATAGTGGATCAATACAAAGTTCCTCCAGGTCTTTCACAAATAAATAATTAATGTAATCTTTGTTATATTTTATTTGTTTTACGTTTAGTATCAGTTTCTCAATTGATTAAAAGTGATATATTTTATCTGTCAGTTAAATATCAGTTGATCAATTGATTTAAAATGTTGGTAAAATGGATGATTCCGGAAGTTACGCTTTTTAATAAATAAAATAGAAATGGCGGCAAAGCAATGGCGGGTATAGTTTAGGTGGCTGCGTTTCGACCGGAACGCCGCCCATTCTTTCTCCAGCCGTTGCAACAAAAACATTATTTAGTAATAACAAGTGCAAGTATATTTGTTGAGAAAATACAACGAAGAAATAAGAAAAGTAATACTGTGCTTTATTTCGTCTCCTTACTTCTGAATTTTATAACAGTTCAGAAGTGGGATAGTAAAAGGATTTAATTCCTACCGCGCCTACAACTAGTGGCTTAAAAAACTTAAAACTTGAAGCTGAACCAACCATAATTGTCATGTCTGAAGTTGAGGAAGCTGAACGAGGATTTATGCAGGAGTCGGAGACCCCTCCAAATCCAGTGCATCATCATCGTCGATCGAGAAAGCGGAGTTTTTCACGAAGACGTCGCGATCGTGGCAGCGAATCTAAATCTTCGCCACGTAAGCGACGTAGGCGACGCGAAAGTTTAACACCAAAGACTCGTCGCAGCAGGTGTGACGACCGAAACCGGAAGCATCACAATCGACACCATCGGAACAAGAGGCGGTCTTCAACGTGTGCGGCGTGGCGCGCGGCTTCGCGGCAGGCGGACCGAGCAGTTGCGGGGCAGCGCCTGCGGCAGTGGCAAACTGCGAGCGATGCGTTGAAGTTTGCTATGTGAGCAATGCCAGCGGTGTGCTGATGAATCTGGTGAGTCGTACCCATTTTATTATGATTTTGGTGCCGAATGCTCTCTGATCAAAAATGTTTAGTCACAGTTTATTGGCAAGCGTGTAACTTTGTAAATTGACCCGGTAGAGGTCATGGTAGTCTGTACCAAACAATTATTTTCTGAGGTTATGATTAACGATTTAGGTACGATTAGAGATTTTATTTCACGTTGTACCGGATAGATGTTATAAAAAAATGGTATTTCAATTGGCCTTGAGATTTTAGACCAAGGGTTTTTAACGTTCGTTAGTATGACGTATGCTAATGTTGTTTTTGTGTCGTGAAAAGGAAGTAAGGTTATGTGATTTTTCGAATAAGCTTAAAAACTCTTCTAATTTTCAAATTGATTTCAATACAGTTGAAACAGATGGTCAATTAGAATTTGGTTCTCAATTTAATTAATCTTTTGACAGAATATCCATCTTCGTTTTCTAGTGCTGTTTTTAGATCCCGTATTACGAATTACGACAGGACAGTGCAAAGTAGGCGTGTAAACCCTACTCGAACGGTTAATCATTGCCCTTGTAGACTTGTGGATACCGTCTTGCTTCCTCTAACCAGGTATTTTAGGCCAAGTTGTTTACCTTCTTCGTCCAGTATCGCTGGTGAGAAAAGAGGATAGTTCAGATTGTGTGTCGACTACAGGGAACTGAACGACAACACTGTGTCGGATAGGTTTCCTTGGCTTTGATTGAGGATCTTGTATCTAGGTTAGGTGGTGCCACGTGGTTTACGTGTCTTGATTTATGCTATCAGGCTATCATCATATTTCAGTGCATCCAGAGTCCATAGAGCCCACTCCAGCGTCACACCTGACGGTCAGTGAGAGTATGTGACCATGCTGTTGTGTTTGAAGCATGCAAGCTGTTTATCAGCGTGCAGTGATGAAAGCATTAGGTGATATTGCTTAAAGCTATGCCGTTACATACGTCGACCGACATTCTAGTGATAGGGTTATCAATGGAAGAGAGTTTAGTTTGTCTTTGCATTGTACTGTACTCGATTAATTAACAAAGGCTGGTTTTTCCCTGAATTTTATAATGTTGAACGGGTTGAATATTTAGGTTTTGTCAGTTGATACAGTTCATAGGGCTGGCCACTTATTTCAGACAATTTATGCCATAGTTCTCAAAAACAATGGCGCCTCTGTTTTGTTTAACGAGTGGCAAGAATCGGTCCATTGGTTGGGAACCGAGTCATGAGGCTATTTGTCAGAGAATTATTTTTTTTTATTTTACCAGTGAACCAGTTCCAACAATCTTTGACCCTGCGCAGGCTGCGCATGCAATAGAGTTACAAACCGATGTACTAAAGGATTTGGTGACTATTTTTTAATTTAACATGTAGTTGCTTATTACAGTCGTCGTACGTCCCCAGCCACATCCAAGTATCACTCATTTGAATTGGAAACGTAAGCTGTCTCAAAGCATTTTAGACATCATTTGTTCGGTCGGAAGTTTACCGTTATTACGGACTGCAGTTCTGTTAAAGCCTCTAAAAGCAAATCTGACTTTTCTCCGCAAGTTCATCGTTGGTGGGCCATGCAGTCATTTGAGTTTGACATTGTTTATTGGGAAGGCAGTTGGATGAGCCATGTAGACTTTCTTTCCAGAAATGCCCTCCTTACACATAAAGTACCCTTTACTCGTAACTAAAGCGTGTCGATTTAGCTGAGCTTTCTAGTAACTGGTTGTAAGCTGAACAGGAGAAGGACGAAGAGATCAGTAAGATTGTGTCTGATCTTCATAATGAAATTTTCCTGAGGAAACTCTTAAAACTCACGAAATTCGTAAGAATATTTTGTATCGCAAAATTCAACGTAACGGTCGCACTCGATGTCTTCCTATTGTACCTAGATCACTTCGGTGGTCTGTGATAAATAACGTCCATTAATCTGTCATGGAGTTAGGATGGGAGAAAACTCTTGAAAATAATAATTATGACCACTATTGGTTTGAAGGCATGTCAAAATATGTGAGAAAATTTGTCGAAAATTGCATCACTTGCAAAGTAGCGAAACCCCACCCGGGTATAGTGCGATCAGAACTTCACCCAATTCCAAAGCTCAATATTCCCATGGCATACAATTCATATTGACGCTTCTGGAAAATTATCTGGTAAGAACGACATCAAGGAGTTCGTCATCTTAGATGCGTTTACCAAATTTGTGCTGCTTCGTCAGTCTTTAGTCATAGACACTAGCAGTAGTAAAAATTTGTGCTATTGAGTTTTGTATAGCGTTGTTTGGTGTACCGAAACGCATTATAGCGGATCAAGGTCGTTGTTTCGACAGCAAAGATTTTTCTAATTTCTGTACTTTTAATAACATAGTTGCACTTCATAGCTGCTGGAGGCAGTCGTGCAAACGGTCAGGTTGAAGGAGTATTGAGTATCGTAAAGAGTATGTAGACTACTGTAGAGACTAGTCGTGACCGCTCTTGGCAGGACGCATTAGGACAGGTTCAGTTGGCTATGAACTCTACTATTAAAAGGGTGACTAAACCTAGCCCTCTCGAGTTTATGATTGGAAGGGTAGCGAGACCACTTAGTTTAGTGAGCGCTGATGATGATTTTGACTGTAGTTCATTTAGATGAGATAAGAGAGCACGCGACACAAAACATTGAACGGAATGCTAGTTACGATAAAAATCGATTTCTCTGCTTGGCTCAAGTTTCTGAGTTAGTTATTAATGATTGTTTTAATTGAAAATGAGGAAAGGAATCTGACCTAATATTTACCAGATTCAAAGGTCCATTTAAGATTATCGATGTGTTAGACGGAGATAGATACCTACTAAAGGCGCTTGACTCTAAGCGAACCTACAAATATGCCCATGATCGTGTGAGGAAGATCCCCGATCACCAAGTTCCTCGAGAATTAGATGTCATAGTTGATGACAGTGGCAGTGAAACCAAATCCGATAAAGAATGGCTTGTACACTCATACTCGAAACGCTGGACCGCTACTCATGAGTAACATGTGGCGATGGGTCTACAAGGAATCGTTGGTGCGATTTCTGTCTGTGTTGGTGCACAGAGCGCTTCATGTGTTGTAGCACATTTTGCGTTAGATCTGGTGAATCGTTGGTGCGATTCATGTCTGTGTCGGTGCACAGAGCTCCTCATGTGTTGTAGCACGTTTTGCGCTACGTGATGTGAATCGTTGGTGCGATTCATGTCAGTGTTGGTGCACAGAGCGCTTGATGTGTTGCAGCGTATGTGGTGGCAGATATGTAGAGAGTCGCTGGTGCGATTCTGACCTGTGTTGGTGCACAGATGGCAATGAAAGTTTCAGGAGTTGAGTATGCATTTCTTATGAATTATGGTAAAGAGTAACAGGATTGTTAGAATTGCTTTGTAAGTAACTTGTTGATCGGATCTTTTGCAATGAATGATGTTGTGCAGGAAGCACTGTGTACGTAGCCTTAATAACAGGGCACTACAACTCATGAGAGTAGATTTTTGTACTTGGATTTAGTAGAAATAAAGTACAGACCTGTGAGAATCAACCCTTGTCTCTATCGGCAGGATAGCCGAGCTGGATTACTCTCTGAGAAATGTTGTCCACAGGTACTACACCCGAGGACGGGTGCTAGTCAGGGATGGCCGTGTCGTGGATTGATGGCGCCATGGTGCAACCGACAGCGCCGTCTAGTAATTCGATTTGGAACTAAATAAATGTTTACCGGAAACGCAAGCGCGCCCTACCGCTTGGACACGATCGTCGGTAGAGGGGATGCAGCGAGTACTGGCGAAAGGACGGAGTGTTCGCTCACTTGAACTCCAACAGTCTCGGCAGACGCTCAGTAGTACCAACGCACGTGTTTGTTTCTTGTAAAAGTAAAACCGTGATGACCTATTTAAATAAAGGGATTTGATTTAAGATCTGTTTCGCTCGAGTACCCACAACAGTGCCCACATGTAACTAAAACTATGTCAGATCACGAAAAAGATCCGAAGCTTCGCATCTCGGCCACCCATGATGCGACAAGTAGATAAAATTTATCCTTGGTTGACATATACCCAAAAGTACTTAGATGACACAGATGAAGGTTCAGATCAGTCCAACAAAGAATCTGAAGTAGACAATGACGATAGCCAAGACGTAAATATTGAGATGTGAAATTAATATTTTTGTTTAACATAATAATTTTTAACTTGCCAATGCAATTGATTGTTGTATAATTTGGAAATACTTTAATATGTTTTATTAGAGAGTTTATAAATCTAAAATTAGTGGTATATATGTGTGTGTTTATTAGTTGTAAGTAATGATCATTAATAAATTATTAACATAAGTTTGAAAGGTACAAGATGCATATGAGGCCGATAAGCCAATTTTGGGAGCATCTGTGTATCTAAGTAGAGTATCTGCATACACATGAGGCCGATAAGCCAAACGAAGGAGTATGTAAGATATGTTGACAACGGTATTTTCACACATATGAGGCCGATAAGCCAATAAGGGAGTGTGCAAATACGTTGAGTGATAATGAAAATGATTTTGAATAGATAATGAAATTGTTTTATATTGTATATCGTTTTTCTTTTTTTTTTATTAGGCATATGTTGTAATTGAGTACGGTATTTCCACACACATGAGGCCGATAAGCCAGTAAGGGAGTGTGCAAATACGTTAAGTGATAATGATAATTATTTGAATAAGTAAGTAGGTGAAATTATTTTGTATTTTATGTTTATTTTTTTTTACTAGTCACATTTTGTATGAGAGTTGCAGTTTATTTCTTTGAATTGATGGAACAATTGTAAGTTTACTAGATGGCCGAAGCAGTATAGTTTGTTGAAAATAGAAAGATGATTGATTGTACGATTTCAGTTTCTAATTGGTTTCTTTAGTGTAATTCACGCTTTAAGACTCATTATTGTTTTATTTAAATTCAATTAAATTAACTGTACGAGAGGACTCGCAAAGTTCAGAATGGCCGACTGTTATATTTTATTTGTTTTACGTTTAGTATCAGTTTCTCAATTGATTAAAAGTGATATATTTTATCTGTCAGTTAAATATCAGTTGATCAATTGATTTAAAATGTTGGTAAAATGGATGATTCCGGAAGTTACGCTTTTTAATAAATAAAATAGAAATGGCGGCAAAGCAATGGCGGGTATAGTTTAGGTGGCTGCGTTTCGACCGGAACGCCGCCCATTCTTTCTCCAGCCGTTGCAACAAAAACATTATTTAGTAATAACAAGTGCAAGTATATTTGTTGAGAAAATACAACGAAGAAATAAGAAAAGTAATACTGTGCTTTATTTCGTCTCCTTACTTCTGAATTTTATAACATCTTGAATTTTATAACAATAAAATAATATATTTTAATGTAAACTAGCGAGACGCCTCACTCGCACATAATCTTTCAGAATTAAGATTAAGGGATGTGTGTTTAACCAAACTTAATGAAATGTTTTGAATTTTTTTATAAACTATAGACGGACTGTGTAAAGGTCTGTGTAAAGGAGGTGTCTGAAGAAATGACAAATTATAAATAAATAAGAAGAAATAGAAAAAATGACATGCTTCGCCGACTCCAAATGAATAGGGATGTTACCTGAAAAAAAAAAATGTTTAGTCCGTTAGTTAGGTTATCGAAAAATATTAGATACGTGTTTTTTTGTTTAATCAAATTAATAAAAAACTACGAATAAAAACGCGTCAAAGATCATGAGTGGGGGCTTTTGACGTCACTGGCCGGTAAAAACATACTGCATTGTGACATCACACGAGTTTTGGAAAGACTGTATCGTCTTCATTTTTTATTTACATTTTTTTTTTGGAAATCTATCTGACGGTCTAATTAGATTTTTAATGTCAACTACCTTAATGCGATGAGAATCAAAGAGATCATGACTGATGGAATGACCATTTTATCCTAATCTACGTATTAGACAATCCAATATTGTTAAGCATTTCATAGCGTTAACGAAATCGAGTATACATCTCTAATCCAACTTGTTTGTAAACATTCTTGAACTCGTCTAAGGTCAACAAAAAAACATTGACATGTGACTCGGTCGTAAGTTTAAATTAAAACAGTTCGAAGGCAAGGTTTAGCAATCTGTCATATTACGCAGTTATAATTTACATAAATTAACATTAGTTAAGTGGCCGTAACTCTACTATTTTTATAAGATCTTCATAATTATGTGTCGCTTAATTTCAAATCCAATCCAATTTTAGGATTTTGGTGTCAAAAAAAGGAAAAAAAAATATCATATTTTGTGTATAAATCCGCATCGTTCTTGAGAAATAAACCGTCAAAGTTATAATCCAGTTTTTGATAATAGGCGGGTTTTTTTTATGCATCGTCATATGACTCGGGGGACTAGTGTAGTGTGTGTCTGCGTGTGTGTGTGTGTGACTTGAAAGCTGAATATAGGAAACACCGACCTCATTTTGGTTTAAAACATAATTTATTGGGATGCGTTAATTTGTTCTAATGCAACCTTTTTTTAAACGCAAATCCTTTACAATGGTAATCGTGACCAGTAAATTATGAAAGCCGAGCATTACACGAAAAATATGCTATCTAGATGAGACTCCATAAATAGCCCTTCTCAGATTTAATAACCTAACAGAACTGACCCATTTACCGCTTACCACACAAACTAGACAAACCAATAATTTCTATGTCTAGACTTCCTCTAACCGCGGTTTACTAAACGACTGCTAAACTTGTCGTTAACGTATTAATTCACTGAACCAACGTGAATTAACATGACTTACGTAATCTACTCAATTCCCGTGAGAATAAGAGATATTTGAATACGATAAGCTATCATAATGATCACGGAATCAAATAGTATGTCAGGTATTATTGACAGGCCGCGGGTAGTCCTCTGGTTATCGCGGCCTCGACATAGAGGGCGAAGAAGGAACATGGGTGGTTTTTAGTCAGTAGAAGTCTGACACTCTCTTTCGCTCTGCCCAAGAGCGGGAGGGGTTATTCGATGACTCTACACCCACCAAAAAAAAAAAAAAAAGGTATTATTGACACGCGTTTGAATTAATCTAGTTTCGTTAATCTCGCATTATAAGTAATATGGTGCGCTTTGCCGCTGACTATTAAGACAGGTCTCTGGATTACCCTTAACCGTATCACTGTTAATTGGGGAACTTGAAAATATTATTTGCTGGAGATATAAATACGTATTCATCATCTGCCTAGCCTTTTCCGAACTATAGTGGGATCAGCTTCCAGTCTACCTATCCGGGTAGACTCATGAATATCAGTATTTTACATGGATAGAGGGACAGCCTATCCGACCTCACTAACCCAATTAGTATCAGGTAATAATATGATACCCTTTGGTAAGACTGATTGCCAAACTTTCAGGCAACGACTACCTATAACGGCTGTCAATGATATCAATTTGGAAATACGCATTATTTGCAAATAATGCAAAGATTGTCCAAATATTTCCACGAATTGTGTCTTACGTTCATTGGTGATCTTATCTGGGTAAGCATTTTTTGCATAAATGAGAACATCTCATGTCTTAGAATCAAAAAATTCGAAGACATGTGACATCTACCAACCCGCACTGGGTCCACGTGGTGGATTATAGCCCATCCCCCTCCTAGAGAGGAGGCCTGAGACCCTGCAGTGGGAACATTATAGGCTGATGATGATAATAATGACCTCATTCAACGATCAGCCAAAATTCCGTTAAGTTCATTTATAACATTCTGCCAACATTATTGTCATGTTTCAGTTCTTCCACTTCGATCAAATCTTTCTTATATTTTTTTTTTCGATTGTCCACAGATACTTCGTGAGCACAGTGCTTCAGTTCCAGATCTACCGTGCAGTCTGCGAACGGACCGGCCAGTTCATACCCGGCGACCCCTCACGACCACTCCACAAATGTGACTTCTACAGAAATCCTGAAGCTGGGAAGATTCTGACGTGAGTTCCACTATAGAATACTTTGACTGGTGAAATAGTTGGACGCTTTTCGGCAAGTTTAGGTTAAACAAGGTTGGCTTATGACTAGTACTGACCAGCAGTTGACTATTTTTGGTGGAGTTGACTGATTGGCCCATGCAGAGAGATTTTTAGGGACGATAATGACGTCTGAAAGCCTAAGCCTATTCTGCTTTCTTGACCCAAAAACAGCTAAAGTGGCTTCTGCGGCTGCCACTGACGACGACACTGCAGAAGTGCCGAAGTTCTGGGCGATCGAAGCATAAATATCGTCATGCAAAAAGATGCCTATAATCAGCCTGTAAAGTCACATTACCGAGACAAGCCTCTCATCTGTGAGATGCAGAATCCACATCGTAGGCCTAGTGTAGGTTAATGGGTCGCACATAGATATAAAATACCCACATAACACCAAATCAAACATTCACATTCATCCACTATCTAATCTTAAATCTCCTACGATTCTAGATCCGACACAGATAGACAACGAACTCAATAAAAAGCGATAGTGATCAAGTTATATGTATAATAGTTTCAATTTTACATAAATCGTAGATATAATCTCGAAGCGTGAAGCTAAGCGGCCTTGACCGTTACGGTTGCATTTGAATTTATACACGTAATGGTTTATAGTTGTGAGGTTAGTTAAATACTGCGGCTTTGACTGTTGAATTTATTTTATTTTTACTCGGACGGGACAAAGGCATCTTTCTGGACAGCTGGAGTACGGCCTCTTTGCTTGAGGATGAGGGGACGAGGAGAAGAAGCTCTACATGCCCATTATTGTTTTGCCTTCTCTGGTTATTTAGTCAGGAACGAGCCCAAATCGTCACGCCAGTGTTTGTTGGGTTACAGCACTTACAGCGTTTCTCTCTTTATACAAAATGACATAGATATTTTTATAATAAATATTTTCAGTTAATGTAAAAAAACGAGCCTGCTACCGCAATAAAATAATCTTATGTCGTAACCTTATTCATGGTCTACCCGTGTTTCAATGTTTAAACAATCGATAGCTATTCAGCGTGGTTCAGGTGTGAGAAGCTAACTACGAGACAGACAGAATTACATTCCCAATTATAATCTTAGTAGAGTAGGCATCGATATTCTAATGTTATTAATGATTTAGATTACCTATGTGTTTTTTTTTTCATTTGTTGTTGCCTTTTTTTGCCCTCGTAGACCAGACCGTATAGATTGGATATTGAACGTTAGCCGATGTAATAAGTATTAATTGAATCATATAATTCGTTTTTTTTTCTTTAATATGCAAATAACTACATAATATGGTTTTGTCTGTGTAAAGTTTTCACAGTTCTTCCTTTTTCATTATAACACGTTACATCACGCTTAAAATCCCCGAAGGCTTAGGCAAATTTGCCATTCTTATGAATCAGAAGCTCATTTTTTTTTTTAAGAAACGTGATAGTAGCCAAGAATGATTTATTTTGAAATAGTAAATCACAAAACCAACACAGTTATACAGTTCGGGTTCATTAAGAAACCGAACTAAATTATACAGGTCGCAATATACCACCGCCCTATCCGAGCTCCCGAGCCAAAGTGAGCGTGCGCTGGAATAAATTCTCGCCCCCTCCTCTTGCGTCACCACGAACCTGCGATATTTCTGCCTTTTCGACTGAGGAATTCTCTATAATATTTTAATTATGCTAATCTTCTTCTTTGTCGTGTGCGTAGTCCCTAACCAGGTGTCAGAGTTTCTGTACCGCATGGGCGGTAAAACCAACTTGGCTTTACATGTCGTCGAGAAATATCTCTAATTTATAAGCCTCTGTGATTTTAAATAAAACGTAAAGTACCTTGAATCTACAATATTATTAAGTAACTAATACTAAAATAAATGTTCTTGATGAACAAGTTGCAACACCAAAAAACGCGTGACAGCAAAATGCATTTAAATTTCATCTTAATTTGTTAATAACACTACTAATTACACGCATTTTTTTTTCAATCTAATACGTACTTTATTCTTTCGAAATACAGTTCATGTTACTTACCAGTATCATATTCTAAAATGGGGTATCGATCCGATCTAATTTCAACTGTACCACTTTCACGGAGAGTAGAATTTCATAAGGGATCCTGAATGTCCCAAAACAAATAATTTACCCGTTCTAATATAAACTCTACACGATTTAGATAGCGTAGATATTCTTTTGACTGATGGGTGTAAAAATAAAGCATGGTGCAGACAATTGCGCGTCTCCGCACGGATGTAGTCAATTGACGCTTTGATGCGGGCTGCATTATTACATTTTATCCGTTAATATTGTTACAATGTTGAATTTTGTTTTGAAGCTAGTAATAAATTGTACTGGTGGATATTTCAAATCTCCCGTTCAATACCTAGTTATAATAACAGCTAAAACCAGAATGGAAGATTTTCATTCTATAAAAACAAGATTTCGGTTTTAGTTTCTTCGGCAGTGTCTGTTGGAAATTTAAGTAGGTACTGCAATATTGCAGTATTTTTTATTTCTCTGTTAAAGAAGAGAATCACAAATTAGAAAGAAGAAGAATGGTATGTTTTCAATGTTGGAGCAAACAGGATTTTATTAGATTTACCGAAGACCTTACTAGATTATAAATTCAAATTACAAAGCCATCAAACTAAACTATAGTCCAAAACTTGTTCAGTTTGATGGGCTCGACGACATGTAAAGCCAAGTTGGTTTTACCGCCCATGCGGTACAGAAACTCTGACACCTGGTTAGGGACTACGCACACGACAAAGAAGAAGATTAGCATAATTAAAATATTATAGAGAATTCCTCAGTCGAAAAGGCAGAAATATCGCAGGTTCGTGGTGACGCAAGAGGAGGGGGCGAGAATTTATTCCAGCGCACGCTCACTTTGGCTCGGGAGCTCGGATAGGGCGGTGGTATATTGCGACCTGTATAATTTAGTTCGGTTTCTTAATGAACCCGAACTGTATAACTGTGTTGGTTTTGTGATTTACTATTTCAAAATAAATCATTCTTGGCTACTATCACGTTTCTTAAAAAAAAAAATGAGCTTCTGATTCATAAGAATGGCAAATTTGCCTAAGCCTTCGGGGATTTTAAGCGTGATGTAACGTGTTATAATGAAAAAGGAAGAACTGTGAAAACTTTACACAGACAAAACCATATTATGTAGTTATTTGCATATTAAAGAAAAAAAAACGAATTATATGATTCAATTAATACTTATTACATCGGCTAACGTTCAATATCCAATCTATACGGTCTGGTCTACGAGGGCAAAAAAAGGCAACAACAAATGAAAAAAAAAACACATAGGTAATCTAAATCATTAATAACATTAGAATATCGATGCCTACTCTACTAAGATTATAATTGGGAATGTAATTCTGTCTGTCTCGTAGTTAGCTTCTCACACCTGAACCACGCTGAATAGCTATCGATTGTTTAAACATTGAAACACGGGTAGACCATGAATAAGGTTACGACATAAGATTATTTTATTGCGGTAGCAGGCTCGTTTTTTTACATTAACTGAAAATATTTATTATAAAAATATCTATGTCATTTTGTATAAAGAGAGAAACGCTGTAAGTGCTGTAACCCAACAAACACTGGCGTGACGATTTGGGCTCGTTCCTGACTAAATAACCAGAGAAGGCAAAACAATAATGGGCATGTAGAGCTTCTTCTCCTCGTCCCCTCATCCTCAAGCAAAGAGGCCGTACTCCAGCTGTCCAGAAAGATGCCTTTGTCCCGTCCGAGTAAAAATAAAATAAATTCAACAGTCAAAGCCGCAGTATTTAACTAACCTCACAACTATAAACCATTACGTGTATAAATTCAAATGCAACCGTAACGGTCAAGGCCGCTTAGCTTCACGCTTCGAGATTATATCTACGGTTTATGTAAAATTGAAACTATTATACATATAACTTGATCACTATCGCTTTTTATTGAGTTCGTTGTATAACTGTGTCGGATCTAGAATCGTAGGAGATTTAAGATTAGATAGTGGATGAATGTGAATGTTTGATTTGGTGTTATGTGGGTATTTTATATCTATGTGCGACCCATTAACCTACACTAGGCCTACGATGTGGATTCTGCATCTCACAGATGAGAGGCTTGTCTCGGTAATGTGACTTTACAGGCTGATTATAGGCATCTTTTTGCATGACGATATTTATGCTTCGATCGCCCAGAACTTCGGCACTTCTGCAGTGTCGTCGTCAGTGGCAGCCGCAGAAGCCACTTTAGCTGTTTTTGGGTCAAGAAAGCAGAATAGGCTTAGGCTTTCAGACGTCATTATCGTCCCTAAAAATCTCTCTGCATGGGCCAATCAGTCAACTCCACCAAAAATAGTCAACTGCTGGTCAGTACTAGTCATAAGCCACGACCGACCGATCAAGCTATTCATAACCAGTTTATACGGATCTCTTATTGTACAGGAAATCTGTACAAAGCGAGACCATGTTACATTGAAAATGTACAGCTTGATGTGTCTGTAGGTACTACTGAATTTTGTAATGGCCTTAAGGCCATCCCATATTACCCCAGTGCAGATTACAACGACATTTCATATTTCGTCAGTTGTACAGACGTCAAGCCACTATAATGTCTCAATTTTTTTTAATACATTTTCAACTTTATCGCTAAAGTATTAGGTTCAATGTTCATAGAGAAAATTTGTCAATTTCGGTTAGCTTAATGTGCGGGCGTCTGAATTTTTCGAAACGTCACGTAGACGGGAATGTTAATATTCTATGTGTGCGTGTGACGATTTAGTAACAAATATTGAATTGCACCAGCTGGTACATTGTGACTTTATAGTTACAAACTTTATGAGGCTATATAATGATTAAAATGTTAATTAGTACGATCTTAGTAAGAGGCAGTAAATGGATTACAAAATTCAGTAGTACCTACAGACACATCAAGCTGTACATTTTCAATGTAACATGGTCTCGCTTTGTACAGATTTCCTGTACAATAAGAGATCCGTATAAACTGGTTATGAATAGCTTGATCGGTCGGTCGTTGCGCGTACCTATAGTTGAATTATAGAACCCAATTCGAATTATTAAACTTTATGACATAATTGAACTAATTTCTCTAGTTAACTTTATTGAAACCCGATTAGCAGAAGGCTATATAGGCTTACCTATTACCATCAACCGAGCACGAAATATAGACCTCAGACTGCCATTGATAACTTCATGATATTATAGGTACTTAATAAAACTAAGTGACTCAGGAATTGTTAAAATGAACAGAATACGATTATAGAACAAATTCCATATTTTTAATTAATTGCTATAAGAGTACCAATAAACAAGAATAATTTCACGATTACGACTTTGTGAGCACATACCAAGTTTCCGCCTTGCCACGGAAAGCCGTAGGTCCCGGGTGTCATTTGTAGAACTTTATCTGTCGTAATAGGATGTTTACTGACTTAAAAAAATGTGATTCTAATTAGTCCGTCTGTTAGATTATCGAAAAATATTGGATACGTATTTTTTGTTTTACCAAATAATAAAAATTGACGAAGATAAAACGCGTCAAAGATTTGAGATGTCAATGACCGCTAAAAATATCATACTTATGTCTTAGAGTATGACGTCACACGAATTTTCAAAGCATTGTATCGTCTTCATTGTTTGCTTACGTGAAAAAAGAAAAAAGGCGTGTCCAATATTTTTTGGTAATCTTTATGACGTACTAATTAGATTTTTTTTGTCAACAATCCTATTGGTCGTTAGTGGCCCGAGAGTCGAAAAACGATTTTACCAAGGCGTAGGTATCATAGTATTCGGTACTAACATGTTTGTGGTCAGATAGGCAAGATACTACTTATACAGGGTGTAAATCAACACTTCACACATACGTCAACCAAGCATTCTGTACATCAAACTAAGTACCCCTACGCAAAAATGTTTGCTGGGAAACGACTTTTTTTTTTTTGGTTATAAATTTTATTTTACGGTAAAACTCAATGTAGCACTCTTAAAACATGGTGCTAGTGGATGCTTTGAATAGTACAAGGGTCATGGAGGTAATTTAAGTAAAGTTACAACCTGAAAAACTAGTAGGTATTTACAAAAACAGCTGTGCAATATTTGGAACTTTGACCCCCAATATCTCCGTAACTAGGGGGTTCCCAGGTATGGTCTAGAACCAAAAAATTATCGCAGTGGTGGGGAGAACAAGTGCCCTTCGTTTGCGTTAAGGGTACTTTTACACTCTTTATACTTTAGGAAAGATACTGTTATAGAGCTGCATCCGATTAGACTGAGAGCCGACCCCCAATAAAGTTGGAAATAGGTTAAGCAAATAATTTAAAGCAAAGAGCTTACCATTTAGAATTGTATAGCTGTGAGCACTTTACTATTTAAATATTATTTTGAATTAGGCATTTCATTAACATGCCATTGATGGCTGCTAAATCATGTGACATTTGATACTTACCTACTCAAAAAATCAAATAGACCTAGATTGATATGGTAATGCACCAGACTAAAATGTTGAAATTAAAAGAGAAACGGTTATAGCCGTATATAACTACCAGTTTTTAATCATGTTTAATATTTTGATGACCGTGGCTCAGGGGTGGAGATAGATTAGGATAACTAAAAAAATTGATGTGAAGATAAATATTCATCATAATTACATAACAAACAGCCTAGCCGTCAAAACAATACCTTGACGCAAACTCTTAACAACAGTACCCAAGGTTCTTACTGAAAACAATAGGTTCGTTTTCAGAAATACGTTTTTCTATGTTCTGCTCAGTAGCGAGAGTTTAAATTCCAACAATAATAAGGATATATAGTCATGGTCTCCACACTAACGACACAAACAGATGACATGATGAGATTGACTGAGTGAAAATGGTCATTATTTCCTACAGACTAATAACAATTATAGATGAATTACTTACTTTAAATGTTGCTTATGTGTATAGAAATGTTATTGATGAGTTAAACTTTAAACAAGGTAAAATCTACAAAAATTCAACGGACAAGTCGCTTATAAGTAGAACCATAGTTATGGAGTCTTGGTATATCACAATTCTGAAATCGACTAGTTCACCAACTGGTGTCAGTCGATCACTGTTGTAACTAGTAACAGTGTTACCTCCTCCTATTCTCTGAGCGCCTGGTACATTTTGCAGCCGAGTTACAGCAAGCAAAAGCGTTCGCAAGCAATACGGGTCCACTGTGATATTGTTACACTGTTTACATAATGATCTCAAAGGCTAAGTACCATCTATCGTATTAAATACAAAAGATGAAAAAAAAATTGGACACAGATAGCTGTGCCTACCCTTGACCACAAATACGTTTTTTTTTTCTATTTTAAAAAACTGTGACAGTTACAAAAAATAGTAAGCCATATTTATTGAATCATCGTCATAGAAGTCTGTTAAAAATACAGAAATATTGGGTCAAATACCCTGTCTCACAAACTAGTATTTATACCTGTGATTTAGGAAAAATTGTTTTTTAAATTATATTAATTGTAATGCCTCTTGATGTCCCGCTTTGATCCCAAAACTACGCTACTACGCTCTGGCAAAATCTCAAATTGTTGTATTTAGTGGAGCCAGTTGCTACTACATCAATGAAGCTTTACCTTGATCACTTGGTAAGGCCATGGTTATTTATTTAAATGTATATTATACTAGGGCTATATCTCTATCAAAAGTGTAAGTATATAATATAAGTAACCCTTTGGGGATTACAGGATTAGTCATCAATTTATTCCAGTTTGTTCATTATCTTTACATAAACGAACCACCAGTTAAAAGTTTCAGTAAGACAACAATATTGCACAAATCTATCTACCCAATCCCAAACAACATTTACCTACGTTCCGAACCTACTTACTTAAAACATAATAAATACACTAGCGTACAATTCACGCTGATGTAAAATCCAATTGTAATCCAAAATCGTGACTTCGCTGGTGCCCTAATTACCATTACGCGGAGATATAGGAAGCCTGGGCATTGTGAGCATATGGGTCGGAGCGGTTGCGAAAATCGCGCTGGACATAAATATTGGGTGCCTAAAATGTGCTCTGTATATTGAAATTATTTGATTGTGATGATTGTGTTATATTTCGATCTATGAAAATGACTAAAATAGTAGAAGAAGACTAAAGGAACGATGCTCTAAAAGATGGTAGGGCTAAGAGCATGTCAATACTTAGATGACAGCTAAAAGATGAAGTAGTACGAGAATTAATTTCAAATTAAATCGGTTAAAGACAATCTAAAATTTTAATGACACTTCGGACAAGAATGTCCATTTAGGGATGGATGAATGCAGTAAGTGCATCATTATCGTCCTATTTTTCAAACGCCAGATTTAAATATTTAAATTGCAATACAGTGTAGCCCGTAATGTCCTAGTGATCCGGGAAATAGGGTGTATTATTCAAATAAATGTGCTCTGTTTATCACGCGGCATTGCTACTTTATCATGAATAATGTGGAGGTGGGCTTTGTAGGTTTATGAATAATATTCCACATAGATACTGATTAATGAATGATTTCTATACAGTGTACAGAGCATATATTGTGGTTGTGTTGTACGGCCACTGAGATAAAGACATCCATAAAAATAGAAGAATAAAAGTTTACGGTTGCTCTAGTAGTCGCTCCTTCTCAGCATGTAGAAGAAGGTTGGCACACAGTTATAAGGCCTTTTCATCAGGAATATCTCAATAGTATTTTGGCGTCGTACATAATATTATGTGCCCGGCTGAGAGCAATAGACTGGCTCCCTATTGCATGGCAACCAGACCTAACGGACAAGAAGTGTGGGTGTTTTATACCTAAGTGGACCTCCACCAAGCCCTTTAAGACTGACAGGACCTATTGACCGCCCTAAGCGCGACGGTCAATTAATTCCTTTAGTCACAAGATGGGGTCTCTGCTTCGTTGGGAAATAATAATCTGGTAATATAATAACTCAAAAGTGCAGCATTTTAGTTCCCAGTCTACATTTTATCCCATAGACTGGACACTTATGTAACGGAATGCAGATTCAAATCAGTTTTATAGTAGCTGTTGCTATTGCGTTGTGAGAATCTTATTGAATCATACTGTACCTGGCTTTAGCGAAGTTAGGTAATTTAGGTTAAGCTACTTTCACTGGGGCATGGAATTTGATGGGTGTTCAACTTTGTGAAACAATTTATTCAGGTTTCAATAGTCTGTCATAGCTGATTATGATTTTCTCATTCAAATACAACCGGCTCATGAAAATTATCCGTATAAGCATTCCCAAATAGGTTTTGGGTTTCTTTAGGGGCACATAACTAGTGGTAATTTTCCAGATCAGCGGGAGCTGATCTGGAAAATTACCACCATCATATTAGACCATCCGTCATATACTATACTTTGATTGGGAAATCAAAGTATAGTATATGACGGATGGTCTCGTAATTTTTTTCTTCATATTATACACAATCAGAGGTTGTGACCCTGTACCTTTTAAGGTTACCAAGATCGATAGACGCTTCTACACGAAAAAAAAATCGGGTTTAAACAGCATCAAACTTACTTAGTTCCACAAAAATTAGATTCTGTTTATTGTCTGAGCCATGATTAATTACTTTGCAAAACAATTAACCGCGATCGAACGACAACCTTGCGAAAATTGTTATTGGGGAAAATCGTGCCCCCAAAGACGCAAATCGTTAGATTAAAAATAACATTGTAAAAATTAAAAATATTGTAAAATATTGTATCACCCTCTCTTGAGAATCAAAGACAATTCGCACTACGTTCAGCAGGGCTATTGCGTATCTTTTAAATCACAGTGGCTATCATATTGTCTATGGATTAATTAACTGTCAAATTGGTTATGGTTTAGTGCAAAATGGAACCATTTGACAGTATTTGAAAGGCACTATAGGTTAGCCACTGTCATTTAAAAGATACGCAATAACCCTGCAGGTGTGAGTCTTCTGGGTGTGCACACTTTTCTGTCACTACTTTTTTTAGGACTCTTTTTATGTGTGTGTTTGTGTTTTTTTCTTTTTCTGTGTGTGTGTTTCATTTGACGATTTAAATATTTGCCAGTTTTTCATTTTTCTGTCTTCTAGTAAATAGAAAAGGCTTCATGTCAGAGTAACTTCACAGCAAGTATCTACGCACTACGCAATGATTAAAAACCGAAAGTAATCTGACTCATAATAACAGCATCTTTATGTAATAATAATACATGCTAATATATTATTAAAACGGCTTTATTAGGAGTTTTAAAGCAATAAAACTGACATAAAAAGATAACTCAAGTATCTTGCGACATCTCGAAATCTTAGATATGTAGGCTGTAACCAAATATGGTTCAAAGAGCACTACTAGACTGGTAACCGGCTGCAACAAACTCAATTTGGATGCAAAAAATATGGAAAACTTTTCGCGACAAAGTCTTAATAAAAAACAACTGTTATAACGTATGTAATAAAACACCTTTTTCTTTGGATAGTGGGAAATCATCAAATGTCTACTCCCGCTCTGGGCCAAGGAAAGGAAAGTCTCAAAAAGGAAAAGAGTCTCAAATTTTGACTGAATTAAAACCACTCATGTTTTTTCTTAGCCGTTTGTGTCCGGAGCCGCAGTATCTCTATCAAACAACCCGCAGCCCCCGGAGGAATGAATAGATCAGCTCAACACATCTAATGTTCTTCTCTACTCCAAAACCATTTGAAAAGAGGCTCCACTTTTAATTGGATACATAAAAATAAACAAGGAATGTCCCAATTACTCCATATACCAACGACATGCCGGAAAGGTCCAGATCATACATAATCAGAATGTAGGAAGCCTAACTCTTACACAATTTGGTTAAGGTAGCCCTAGTTCCACATTGTCTAGCCGTGAAGTCTTATATAACTGAGTTCCTGATCTCGTGTTACCAACAATTGACACCCTACCTGAATTAAGGTCGTTATGTGACTCAGGCAGGCTTGGGTAAACCGATATTGCAGGTTACGGAGTCCTATGGTTCTGTTTACGGTCGTGGTCATGTTTCGGGACGTAATCCCCAAAAAGGGAATAGACGTTCTGATTACCGTTTTTGGTGATATGTTTATGGTCATCATGTTTGGTGGATTGTTTGATGATCTTGGTACCTTGTCATGTCGTTATAAAGCATTTGAATGGTACTGTCGATTTGTATAACATACTGTTAGTCTCACCATCTTGTTCTTCTTTATTGTGTAGTTAGTGCGTAACCTGGTGTCAAACATTTTAAATGAAGCCCTCTGACTTGGTTTACTGACT
The DNA here is from genome assembly GCA_932274075.1 of Diarsia rubi. Classification (NCBI taxonomy): domain Eukaryota; kingdom Metazoa; phylum Arthropoda; class Insecta; order Lepidoptera; family Noctuidae; genus Diarsia; species Diarsia rubi. Next base: position 20,612,737 of record OW026417.1, read on the forward strand.
AGCCCATATTGAAACTGTACCATGACCCCCAATCCATGATCCCCAATAGGATGTCTTCAGGTATTCGACGTGACCACGCGCTTGGATTTCGCACATTGTTTAAGTTACAAGCTTGTCTTGTGTTCTTTTACCAGAGCAAGGGAAGCTTTGCAGCAAAAGTACCCAAGATTATCCAGGCCATAGAACCCGTCTACTGTTTTAATTTTTTTTAACGAGCCATTTGTGTCCCAATGCAAGGCAAAGTGTGGTTGTTCGTCAACTTCCTAGCTTCTTCTCTACTGTTTTCGATATTTATTGATACTAAAAACACCTCTATTAATTCCAGACGCATCATGGAGCGAGGATCTTCAGCGCCCTGGACTCAAATCCTTCAAGAGACTATCGGTGAAGCCAGGTTGAACGGAGAAGCTCTCAGGGACTACTTCAGACCTTTGGAAGATTGGCTCAGGAGTGAGAACTTAAGGACCGGAGAGTATCTCGGATGGAGTTATGATGGAGATTATTGCAAGTTCAGGTAAGAAATGCTACTTATCACACTATCCTACTAATATTATAAATGTGAAAGTTTGTGAGAATGGATGTGTGGATGTTTGTTACTCTTTCACGCATAAACGGCTGGACCGATTTGGTTGAAATTTGGTATGTAGATAGGTTATACCCTGGATTAACATATAGGATAGTTTTTATCCCAATTTTATGATCCGTGGGATAATTTTCGAGTTGTAGCGGGTGAAGCCGCTGGCAACAGCTAGTAATATTATAAAGGTGAAAGTTTGTGAGTGTGTATGTTTGTTACTTCTTCACGTCTAAACGGCTGGGGCGATTTTAATAAAATTTGGTATGGAGTTAGCTGACACCCTGGATTAACACATAGGATAGTTTTTATCCCGATTATATCTTCCCGTGGTATAATTTTCGAGTTGTAGCGGGCGAAGCCGCTGGCAACAGATAGTTAGAAATAAAAGGACTTTTTTTAAGCTATGGATTTTTTATGTTTTTGGTCTGGGATCGTGGTCTCGTGGTGGGCAAGCGCGACTGCTCTGCATGAGGTCCTGAGTTCGATTCTCAGGTCGGGCAAAGTGTTATTGGGTTTTTCCTTCAAGAATTTCTCAGTAGCACCCACGGAGCCTGGAATTGTTCCCGGTTGATATTGCAAGCTCGCCCTCTATAACATGGAACTTATACATAACATCATCAATCATCCTCAACAGCCGATTAATGTTGCCACTGCTGGGACACAGGCCTCCTCTCTTTGAGAGGGAATGGGCTATAATCTACCACGCGGGCCCAGTGCGGGTTGGTAGATGTCACATGTCTTCGAATTTTTTGGAACTAAGACATGCCGGTTTCCTCCCGATGTTTTCCTTCACCGTTTTGAGAGCAGCGGTGATGAAATAAATTACACAATTAATGTACCTGCCTGGGTTTGAACCCACAACGTAGTGTTCGTAAGTCGGGGCCGCCACCACTGGGCCACCGCTGCTCTCTTATATTATACATAACATAAATATCGACATTTAAGTCTAATAGGTACACCTCTACTCAACCCTTCAGTGTTTACAGGCGTGATGTTATGTTAAATAATTTCTCACAAAGACTTTTCTTCTGTTCCAGTATCGAGACAGCAGGACTCCAGGTATACGGTGGTTTCTACAACGTCGCTCATCGTCATTTTGACGTCACCAGCTTCGTCACTATTCTATTAGCTTCTGTACTTACTACTGTTGTTACGATGCGTTGGCGGTAATGTTATTCTACGAACATGTAGCGATATGGCATCTGTAATTGCAATTGTTTATGAATGTTCATTCTGAGAGTTAGAAACAGCTTAATCTGTCAAATATTTCACTGTTTTATTTTATTATATAAATTTTGAAGTATTAGGATTTTGCGCTGCTTCTGCCGCTTGGTGCCCGGAAAAAAATAGTCTATGTCTGTACACAAATTAAAGGCGACAGAGAAAGAATGATGTTTTTAATATGTTTGGATCTAAATATTATGTGTGAAACAATCTGTATAATGTAAATAATTTTTAAGAGTTTTTCAAAGATGCAAGAGAGATTTAAGAAAAAAAAGGGGAACTTTATAATGATTTTACTGGTACGAACTTTTAGTTTGTTATAAATCTGTTATTCTCATGTAAGTTCCGTGATTATCTTAAAGTATGAGTATTGTAAAATGTTGTGTCTAATATTTTAAATTAACTTTAGTAATTATTGTATTATTAAATCTGTCTCTCTTAGGATTAATTTTAAACAAAATTAATTAAGAAAGTCTTGTTTTTAAGGAATTTATATTTTTTTGTAAATAGCATAATACTAACTTGAGATTTTAGAGTGTTATTGTGATATAAAATTAAAAAATGAAAATGAATATTTTGTTTCTTATTCATTGTGCATTAAATTCATATTCAAGTGAAAACAGAAATGTCATCTTTGCAAAGGGTTCATAACACCACAACTGGCTGATCTGGGGGATAAGTAGAGTAGAATATGCATGTTCTTTTTGTCTTTTTGTACAACACCAAATACTTTATCATTCATACTGATAGCTTAAATTCGAAAGTAAGAACTCTCTTTTGTATCTTTTGCACTTATTAATTAACGGAGTTAATTAAAATTCGGAGTGCGTATTGTTTAATTATTGCTAGCTTCGGTAAAAGAAAACACCGTGAAGAAACCAGCCTTTTGGGGGGGGGGGTTAAGTTGGGAGTTCATCAAATAACCCCTCCCGCTCTTGGGCAGAGCGAAAGGGAGTGCCAGACTTCTACAGACTAAAAACCACCCATGTTCCTTCTTAGCCCTTTATGTCAAGGCCGCGGTATCTTTTGCGAACAACCCGCAGCCACGACGGGTCTCGGTCGTCGGTCGCTGACATCTCTTTGAGGCGCGCATGGAACACGAACGCGCCGTCGACACGGCCTGTTGTCGTTAAAAGACGGACGGACGGCGAGCTAGCCCATTACTCACCGTCCACAGGCCCGCGTCTACGGTGGCCGGAAGCCGATACGTGGCCCTCGACGCCCGGAGCGTCTCCCGCGGCGGCTGGGATGACAGGTTCTCTCCCTCGAGGAAACCAGCGTAAGAGATATTTCTCAACACCATGTTAGTAGCTCATGGGCGATTTAAAATCTCTGACACTAGGTTAGGTAATCACTTGAGATAGATAGAAAATTTAGCTCGTAATAACCGTGATGTGGCATCCCTTAAAATTCCTGCCTGTCACACAAATTTTGTTAACTCAAACAACCGCATAATAACACAGGTATTTATAACTACACAATAATAATAATAATAATATTCCACAACTATCACACAACGCCATCTAGTCCCAAGCTAAGCAGAGCTTGTGTTATGGGTACTAGAAAACTGATAAACATACTTATATATTTCTAAATACATACATATTATAGATAAATTACACCCAGACACAGAACAAATGATCGTGCTCATCACACAAACATTTGTCCTGGGTGGGAATCGAACCCACGACCTCCGGCATAGCAGTTAGGGTCACTAACCACTAGACCAACAGGTCAGTCAAAATTATGTAATAGTATTTGTAATATGTATATACAATTATGTAATAGTATTTGTAATAAGTAGACGTAGATCACAAGATCGTTGGGATTTGTGTATGAGGTTGTTCTTTTGTTATGCCTATAAACGTCATTATTATTATTATAAATGAAGCTGCGGGCACGCTAATCCTGAATATGAGAGTTTTTGAAAACTAACATAAAAGAAATAAAGATAGTAATCATACAGACCCATAGCATGCGGGCTCAGTACAAAAGATAATGTCATAAATAGATATTAATTGAGCCGATATATTACAGGGACCGGCCAATTTGTCTGACCCCTGATTTAATGACTTATTTATGGGTTACAATTGAGATCAAGCCTTTACATAATGGTGTCAAATTCTCTATAGTGATTTTATAAGAGTGTAGTAGTGGAATTGGAGATTTGGTTACTATTGATACTGGTCCTTTGATGCGACTTTCAAACTTATTGTGTCCTTTTTAAAAGCACATAATTATGTAAGGAAAGGACTGGCTATTGCCAAATCGCGCGTCGCTGAGGTCAAAATTCCATTCGTCTGTTCAGAGTTTTCCTAACTACACACATCAAAAGTGTCTAGGGATCAACATATATTTTTGCAATAACTTTTCTCCTGATTGATATTAATTAAAATTTTCTTTAAGGATTCATCAAATAAAGTGTTTTCGTTTGTCACAGTAACGATAAACCAAGTCACCTTTGCATTAATAAAGAAATTTGCCATTTTCCTAATAAAGGGATTTTTGACATTTGAACCACTAACATTAAAGTTCGAAAAAAAGACTGAAATAACAGTTTTCTTTAAAATTTTATTGGGTAACTTAAACAATTAATAATCCGTGTTTCTACCGCGAACACTAACAACACAAGAACATCGGTTTGGCATACTCAAAATGAGTTCATCCAAATCACACTGTGGAATGGCCGCCCATGTTCGTTGCAACAACAAAAAAAGGTCTTCTTGCGACTGGATACCCTCCATATTCGGCAGAGCTCTTCTCTGTAGCATATCCCATGCATGCTCAATCGGGTTCAAGTCTGGCGACTGAGCAGGCCAGGGCAGGACATTGATGTTAGCTGCGGCGAGTCTGTCTTACAACTCTTGCGGTGTGCGGTCGTGCATTATCATGCATTAACTGAAATAAGGGACCGATTTGCACTTGTAGAGGAACGATGACGTCTGATACAATCGTCTCAGCATAAATTTGAGCGTTGAGGTTGCCTCTGATCCAAATCAACTCAGTTCTTCCGCCGATCCAAATACCCGCCCATACCATGATGGTTCCACCACTATAAGGATGGACTTCCTGGCAGGATTTTAATCGCTGTTGGCGTCCAGGGGTTCTCCAGTGTCGTATACGTCTTGTATCCGGTCTCATACCAAAACGAGACTCATCAGAAAAGCACACGAAACGCCATTGTTCTTCTGCCCAATTTCTGTGTTCAAGAGCCCATTGATATCGAATCCTACGATTGTGCATTGCTATAGGTGGTACCCGTAGCGGTCTTCGGGAATGAAGGTTCACTTCATGCAAGCGGTTTCTGACTGTTTGGTCGCTAATTAAGTTCCCTGAAGAGTGATGAAGCCTCACGGCTAACATCATGGCGGTTATTGTTGGAGCTCTTCGAGTTAAGATTTGAATGTATCGGTCTTGTCTCCGTGTGGTGCAGCGATACCGTCCTCCATGGCGCTCAGCCACGGTACCAGTGCTTCGGTAACGTGTCCAAAGTCGACTGATAACACTCTGACTTGTATTCAGAGCTAAAGCCACAGTACGTTGCCGGGAACCAGCTTCTATCATTCCCACGGCTCTGAGCATTTCTTCCCTGCTTAAATGACGTCGCCGCTCCATAATAACGTTGGTTTTAATCAGTAGTAGGGAAACAGTAGCACTAATAATGTCTTCAATGCGTTGTATGTTTTTATAGGGAAAATATTGACAGCTGATTTTCATCTTTTACTCGAATTTGATTCACAGTTCCTGATTCAAATTATGAAATGCACCAAAAAGGATCCATATAAATTTATAAAATCATAAATTTATTACAAAGCCACATCTCAATCTCAAGAAATCCGCATAAAAATGCTTGATCCCTAGACACTTTTGATGTGTGTATGTAGGGGTTGACATTCAGTCTAACCGATTGTTGAAAATTATTATGTTGCAAGGAGCGGCTGCCGTATCTGAAAATCGAACGCAGGACCTCATGCTGAGTAGTTGCGTTTGCAACCGCTGGAACAACATGACAATTAATAATTGTTTTCCTTGAACAAGTTGTGTAGACACATAAGTACACGTCATGATTGTACAAACAAAAATGTACTACCTACTCGTAAATCTGGTTTGTATTGACGATTATGTTTACATAAAAAATAACTGCGAACTTTACCGACGAGAAACCTTAGAACCAAAATCAGCAGGGCTTTTAACAAAACATTTAAGCCCAGCATTTTTTCCTTGAAATCCCTTTGAAGTTCAATCGTGTTTGTTTAGTTGAACTACACGTGTATTTTCAGAGCACCGCCCGTTTTACAAATACAGGAACCTGCCAAAATAAACCGTTTAGTTTCTTATTTAGCTAGTTAATACTATCTTGATTTTTATAGATTTTCTTAACCCGATGAATCGATGTCGGTTTGTTCTTCTTTGATGAAGCTATCAACGTACGTACCTACTTATAGTTAAGGCTTTTAAATGGCCTCTGAAAAGCACCGCCGTTCAATAGAACCCTATTAGCAAAGGCATTTGAAGCCTCCCAAGTGTACAATAATAATCAGTTTACAATTTAAGTACGTGGGCGTCCGCCCCCGCGTTTTCCACGAAAGTGAATTTGACTAAGTCTCTTCGAATTCTTCGTCGCCTAGTACCTGTGATTGAATTTAAATTCAATACATTCTGTAGAAAATTCTTGAACCAAGATTTTTCTGTGTTATCTGTGGTCGGAGAATTTGAATATTTTTTTCTATTGTAAAACTTAGAATATTTTTCTCCTTTTATATAATGTTCTCGATTTATATAAGCAGACAGGTACGTTTGAAAGTTTAGAAGAAATAAAGTAAGTTTTTTGATTAGTAATTATTGTAAAAATTGCTGCAACAAGCAACGTTCAAGCAACAAACAAGCCACGATTATGCGATAACCATGTTCGCCGACTGGCGGGCGCCCACGTTTTATCTTTTACCATTTCTGATACCCTGGTACTTGTGGTCCTATTAGTATTGATCAAATTCTGGTAGTGCACTGCTACAGGTGGCCCCGTTACTTGTCGATTCTGTGTTTTATTAAATAATTGTTTTTAATTATTTTGCTATAAAAGTGCGTTAAATAATTAACTATGTAGGTATGGCTGGTGTCCGTAGCTCCATGTCCATGCGCGTGCATAAAAACACAAATATAAAAAAGGTGACTGATGAAGGTGGTTTGTGACTTTCGAAGAAGTCATTGACTTATTTCATTTAATTTTTTTTGTTACTCTCTCCATAGTTTACAGTTGATTGACGACAGCATGCACCACCCACACTGATCCCTACCCGCTACTAAACAATAATTAAATTGAAACTTTGGTAAACTTTGTTTGCTTATAGATACTAGGTAGGTAAGTAGGTACTTACATTACGTATTAAAATTTTTGTTGATTAAAATCACTTCACCGCATTAATTCGTTTCAATGTACAATAAAAGTAACAGAGCGGGATATTATAACTGTAGGAATTAAAATAAAATTCTCCAAAGCACACAGAGTAAATAATGCACCCTATCTACCAGTCCCCTGTTGATTTCATTAGCTATAGGGCCGCGCCATGCAACTCCGACATAGTGGCGCCCGGAGTTACAATAGAATCACCTCTTACATCTCTTGGTAGCCTGGTACTTCAGAAATTGTTTTGATATTGTACTCTAGTGACGTACCATTCCACTATTTACATCTCCTACTTATCTTGGCTGCCTAGTAGTAATGACGCCTTATTATAGTTCTGTAGTTTGTTTTTTTGTATGATCTACTTTTTTAAATTGGATATTCAATGTAACGTGTTTTGTGAGTTCATTTTCATTTTAAAAACTGATGCGCGATGGATGAACTTTGTCAACGAGTTATAGAGTAACTGCCGCACTCAGAGAGCTTTACTTAGGCCTGCACTTAGTAAAGGTATTGATAATTTTTTCATACAAAAGCATGTCAAATCTTTACTAAGTGACGGCTTAAGTAATCATTAAATATCTCTGAGTACCGCAGTAAGTGGTACGAAAGAATGTGCCGAACCCAAATACATTTTGAAGGCCAGGAGAATGAATGGAGAATTCACAGTTACAATGATTACATTCAAATTATTCTTTATGTACAAGTGACTCAGAATTATTTGAAATATTGTAAAAGCAAGTAGGTACTTAGATGGCAATTTACTAAGTAAAAATAAAATAACACCAACAAATATTTCCAAAAGCTTGCAAAACAGACTCAAAGATCCTCAAAGGAGCTTTAAATTTCTCTTTAACAAATAAACATTGTCTCCCCCAGAGAACAGTCTCCTGCTGATAACGTTAGCGTGTCAACAAGTCTTGAAGGTATAGGGGCGGATCACGCCGCCCGCCGCTATGACGCCAACTTTACCCACGCTCAGTATCGTCTCTTTCGTTGTATGGGCGCCTGGTACATTTTTGTTGTTAAATATGCTGCTTAGGCGCTACAAAGAAATGTTTGGCTGGAATGAATACATCAACTGATTTGTTTTGAGATATTCTAGCTGGTGCAAACTAGCAGTATTTCTTTTGTTTTAAACTTAATTTAACGAAATTCAGAACAAATGAAAAATAACAAGGGATAATAATAATATAATAACAATAATCATTGTGCCGTTAGTCGTTTCAGCCAATGGCTTAATTGCCAAGAGCCTCGACAAACATCTGGGGGTCTAAAATGGCCACTTTAGCAGATCATAATATGAATTGCGTTAAAAAGTGTAAAATAGATTTATCATAATAGTAATGCGTCTGTGAACATTTAGGAAAATAGACCATAATGGGAAAATATAATAATTTGAATTGTGTTTAAATTCGTAAAATGTTCACAGACGCAGTTACTATGATAAAAAGTCCATTTTACGATTTTTAACGCAATTCATTTTATGATCTGCTAAAGTGGCCATTTGAGACCCCCTGAGGAGGCTCTCGTTAGGCAGCTGGATCAGAGGCTTGATACAGAGAGCGGTACTCCAGGACACGGCTCGCATTGTTAGGAGGTTCCTTTCTCTGGAGCCCTGACTGCCGGTAGCTGGGAACCTGTTCCCAATACCGGTGAGCTACTATTTTTTTTTTATACTTTTAAATGTTTTTTTTTAATATATTATTTTGTATAGGAATATTTAAAAATATAATTTATATGTATAAAGTTAAATTAAGGAATAATACAATAACAAATACGTATTCTCCTCCAGTTTTGAATACAAAAAGAATTTACGGAGATATCGGTGAACATAAAAAAAGGTACGTCCTTATAAGAATAAAATTAGTCCTTTTAAGAATCAGTCATTTCCAGAATTAATCATTTTAAGAATTAGCCATTTCCAGAATTAGTCCTTTTAGAAATTGGGCATTTTAAGAATTATCCACTAAGCCAGTTTTTACTCTTAGGACCAATAATTGAATCCATAATTGGAGAATAAATAATAAAATTAAACACTTGCAGTGTTCTGTTTAGTTGTTCTTATTTTATTACTTTAATTCAAATTAGCTAAGACATCCCACCCTTTTATGTTCCTCTAATAGAAAGTTGACTGAATTCAATCTCGCGTGAGCAATAATCTGTAGTTTTCGTAAACAACTAGATGGGGACTCCGTTCCCGCCAATAAGACGCCAATCTTGTTTACCCAAGTAAGGAAAATAGTAGGAAATGGCTGTAATTCAATCTTCACTTTCAAGTATTTTTGCGTGGTGTAGTTAAATGAGGGATATTATAGGTTTTTGATAACACAAGAACAGAAGCAACATTAAAATATCCAACAATGATGAAATCTTACCCCTAACTTACCAAAGCGCGTGTTTTTTAAATTTTTGTACACTGTACATGTAGCTTCTTTGAAATGCCTGTTTCTAGAATAAAAAAAAAAATATACAACAAAAAGATTAAAATGATTGTACGTCATACATTATTTTATAATTCTTCCTTCGTGCTCGTGACAGTAGAACTCGGGAAGCTAAGGGAAATTTACTTTAGCAACGACGATATTGACAATTTTCAAAAATAGGAACTTAAATACGAAGTGGTATAGCCTCCTGCTTGCTAGAAAAGTGCCAATATACAGAAAGACGCTGCATCACCGACCACATCGATCACGTTCGAGCATATTGAATCTGAAACCAAACTACCTTACTTTGGTGCAGACTTCGTGGCATTTGAAGAAAATTGTGTTTTCAATTGACATTTCTTGTGGTACCTACATAAATACTGTTGTTGTTCAACTTTAAATTATTATAACATTTGATTATTTTCAGGCGTCGTCGTCACGTATTTAGTTATTAGGCTCTTGAATAACGAATACACATATACTTATTACTTATAATTATCTTGAAATTGTCGTCTGTTTGATTTGCTATAAGTACATTATCGTGCTTAATTTGCAGTTCTACATAGACCTGTTTAAATCGAGAAATGAGTCGACACAAAACAACTTTCAGATATTCGGGTAAAAAGCTCAAAAACCGAATAGCATAGTAGGTATACTTTGTATTATCTACCAAAATGACACCACCCCGAATTTATTTATAGACCAACCCTTACCAATATTCGTATCCTAAACAAGCAAACCGTAAAATTGCCCATTGTGTTTTAAAATTGTTGTAAATCCCGTTTGAAGTAAACAACCCTTACTTATCGATATTTTTATCTAAACAAGACCCATCTGTCCCGTATCCCAGTCGCGTCCTAACTGTACCGCGCGTCACATGTGCTCCGCGCTCCGTTACTCTTCTGATAGCCTGGTACATTTGTGAACTTGTGTGTGAGTTTCATGTGGTTTTGGGCTGCTTTCTGTAAGTACAATAAAACTATATCTTACTGAAATTGTTTTAAAAAAATATGGTTAATTAAGATTAATAATAAATAAACAAAAAAATCTCCTTCAATAATCAATTTATGTTTATTCATCTACTTGCCATACTGGCTAAGCAACAGTTTATGCAATACGGATGCAGAGGATGCAGCTTTTGAATATACGGTTTTAACGACAGTTGTATTTAATTCTGTATTTGAGTCAATTACTACATGTCTGACAACTCATTATACGTTTAATTAAAAAACAGAATATAAAAATGAACAATGCATAATTATAACCAGACATAAAAAGTAGGTACAGTGAGAAAATTAAAATTCCCGGTACATGAATACTCAAATGGTTATGAACTTACGACGATAATTTTTATACCCGCACTGAGTGGACAAGTGTATGCTTTAGCCATTAAGCCAATTAATCTTCGGTTCAGTACACTGCTGACCCAAATAACATCTGCTTTGTGTATTAAGTTTGCGTATTTTTTCTAAAGATCTAACGTAATGACGAGCACTAATTGAAAGTTGCGAACTAATTAAACTCTTGAATCTTTAATGAGCTATGTACTATGGAAAGTCATTTTCCAAAGTATTTGTCTTATAAACTGTCTTTCCCAATCGTGCTTGTCTTATTATCCTAGAGCGTCCTAAAATAATACCAATTTTCATTATCTTGGCCAATATTGAAGCGAAAATTTCATCCTTGGAGATAAAACAGTCTGCTAACTTTTGTCAAAGGACCGCGTAAGGGTTGTCTGAAGTTATGGTGAAAGATATTTCGACTTAGGAACTACTTGAGAATATTGTAATGTTCATGAATTCTCTTTATCCGATATTTCTGTAAGGTTTCATGTCGAACAAGAAGAGACTTCCATACATCAAAAATGTGTGCCTATTGGCCTTGTTCTTTTCTGTCTCCTGCTGATATGGAGGGAAGTGGAAATTTCTGTTTTTCCTACTCCTCCGCTATTCTTTTCTGATTAATTTCGTTGCGGGATCCAAGACAGTCAAATCATTTCTCTGGGACTTCGTCGAGCTTCATTGTCTCGGCGGCGCTTTTCTTGTGGTCGCCACTGTTGATTCTGGCTTACAGAAGTTACAGTGGTTTGGGAATAGTGAGGCGGGCTTGTCCCATAAAAAAAAAGTACATCATAAACCGTATAAAAATCTTCTATGTCAGTTAATAAATGCACCCCTATACATAATAACATTCCTCTGCCATTTAATCAATTATACTTATTGAAGAGTCAATGATGAGGGTAGGCGAATGCATTAACACGCTACGAAACTTTGTTAACGTCGCTTAATTCTTACGTGGGGTCCTTACAAAGGATTCGAGGAATGGATCGACGCTATTATGATTGCATATTTAATTAAGGCAGCAGAAATGCAGGATTTTAATTGTTTAGCTACAGCTAAGCAGCTTTAACGGTAACAAACACAGCAAAGGACTGTTCTAATCGAAGAAAAATCCAAAGAATCAATATTAGCTGAACATATCCTGAATTAGAAGAACCGTCACGAATAAGGTGGTGTACCAAAATACCACCAAGTTGTATCACACCACAAACAAGAGCTACTGAACTTATACCAAAAATACTACAAGCTATACCAAACTATTATGTCATCTCAGGCGGAAGCCATAGTGGATGGTAGCATAACATGTCAAACGAAATGAACATACCCGCACACAACTGCGCAACTCGTGCGCCTATCTAAATAGTCCACATCCTTTACGATACGAATAATGCTGTATGTATACAATTAACTAATGATTGCGTTGCACATCTGTCTGGAAAAATAATGATAAAAGCCTTTAGGTTCAAAACGACTACGTCCCAAAACATCCACTTCTAAAAAGAAGGGCAGAGTTAGTTGTGACGACAAAACAGTCCCTTACGTGAAGCTGGTTTGAGAAACTATGAGACATACGAACGATAGCTCCTGAAGGCTTGTACATACAGACGACAGCATTTCAAGCTACCTGAAACTGTATCTTTTTTCCAATGAACCTTGAACCTAATGCTTTGGCGACAAAATTGAAAATCCATTAAATAAATCTAACAGCTAGTAGTACTAGTAGCTTGTCTGTACAAGTCGTAATGGTTTCAAAGTCTTTCCTATTTCGATAATGACATTCAAAACATTGCAGTTTATGAGTCAATGTAATACAATTTTAATCTTGCTTTATTGTTATTGCTAATATTTTTCACACGCCACTCTGTCTAGGCACTCGACAATAAATATGATAACGGAATATACTGCAGTAATGTCATACAAAAGTCTGAAATCCGATTAGATTTTCATAAAAGGAAACCCATATTATTTTAGAGGAGAGTAAACATTGAGAAGCTTTCGACTAGATAAATAGTTTTGGAAAAAGACCGGAATCTTGATACCTAGCGAATGAGCTCCACGAATTCCATGGTGGCCTTAGGCAGGAAGACCCAATAACACATTGTTTTAAACCTGCCATAGCAATAATACATAAAATTTTATATTCAATCAATCAGATGCTAACAATAAATATCTATAATATTTTGTCAGCGAACACTTGCTGTAACTATTTGATGGAGGGGTCCAAACAATCTTCATCCGGTAGTCAAATGCGGTGCTCATAAAATAAATGGGTACCCTTCACTCCCAGTTAATCTCGTTGCCAATGCAACTACTAGTATAATAATATGTGGTAATGTTTTCATTCACACATACGTACTGTGTAGTAGAAAGGGAGAAGAATCTTCTTGCCGATCCAAAATCACACCAGTTTACCCAAGTAGAGGATAGGTTATACGGTAAAGCACCTATATAATAATCTTCTTTGAAAAAAATATCTTTAGGTAGCTCAAACATCGATACTAGAAACATCAACCAAAATTAAGGATTTGAAAAACTTAAAAGTCACAATATTTTTATAACACAACAAGAAAGGTAAACCACAAAAAGTTATGACCCCCACCGAAGAATGGTAACAAAAACAGATCATAAGATTCACTGCAGTGGATCTTCTAATGCTCACTGACTTCACAACGTTAAAACCACAATAATTCATGTCAACAAGGCAACAGAACAAGAATTTTAAGACCACAATAAGTCAGTAACTCAATACAAAGATCTTGAAATACCACTCGACACTTGTTAGCATCTCTATCAATTTAACAAATCAAGTTAAGTTGAGGAGCTTCTTTCATTCACAATTCAGAAAGAGGTCGACGGCACTATTGATAAAGCAGTTGTGACGTGCCAATCGACGCATCCTGCCCAATTGCGCGCACGCATGCGAAACGACTCGACCGCGTGCGTACACACACATCGATGTGTAGTAGAAGAATTTACTGTAAAGGAGAAAAGTATTGAAAGGTTTTATGAGGTAGACAAAGCTATTAATAGGATAACAAGTTACCTAATGATTGCTCGCTATTACAATGAACCCCAACAAATAAAAAAGAAAAACTCGCGTCATTCAACATTAAAATCGAATTTAAATGCGACACGGGTGGCCAATGCACACGCAGAACAAAACATAGCTGGGGATCCTTATAAAAAGGGAGAATACGTACAATATTGTAGTGACGTTCATGAAGAGATAATGAAAGAATGTGTAAATGAACGAACGATACACACACATGTGCAATCAATTAGTACAGTCATGTGAGATGAAAGTATTTCAAGTTCAATATTTCTACTGTTTGAGAAACAAATTACCGTATTTTGTAACGATTGCATACTAACAATATTAACATCACTTTTATATATAATAGTTTCGGCACACACAAACTATGTAGGTATTTGTGATCCATTGCTTGCATTCAAATTGTTTGTTATATTCTGGTGCACACTGAAGCAGCGTTAGATGCTTAACTGATACGAACGGTGGCCGTCATTTCTTTTATGAATGAATGTAATTACGTGGACATTGAACTATGACTTTTCGCTGTTGTGTACTAGATTCTATTTTCGTTTGAAGTTACGCCAACACATTGCTTTAACTGGCGTAAAAAGTTTACATTGACCTCTTTATAGACTGTTTCAAATACAAAAAAAACTCACTCTTTTGCACGTAAATAAGATATTTTATTTGGTTACTTAGCTCATTAGACTACGCATACAAATGGTAATTATTTTATTTAAGATGGTCCTTTTGGAAGAGTCTTGGTAAAACAATCCTATCCTAAAATATACCATGCTTAACAGTCTCCATACCGGGGCTCTATCTTTCTCTAAAAGCTATGTCCGTAAACTGTGACTCCAGTTCTGTTTGGATAATCGTCTCTTTTTTATCTCTAGGCACTTCATCTGCTTTAATATCTACTATATTTGCATGCAGACTAATGTTTAACCAGTTATCATTTTTGATTTCCACTACTCCTTTTCAATCTCTCTCAAATCTTTCGCTAGAAATATTATAACATCACTGGATCAACTTTTGGTATACCATTGATCACCAGCGTCCCGTATTACGAAACGTTGGCACTATCACACAGTTATTGCTACAATTAATTCAGCTGCCCTCTCTCCTCTTCCCTCCTCCGCCAGTTGACCCGACGCCCCTTCATTCTGTCACGCGTCACACAAATTATTGTCCTGCTAATAGAAAGCGAGGATGGATCCAATAGAAAGGAATTCTTTTTTATTTCTCTTTGGATCGTTGTGAAAAAGGTCGGAGTTCGTCTGTCTCATTGTGTGGTTTCGAATCTCAATACCACTCGTTCACGATATTTTTGTTAAACTTGATGAGCTTTATAGTTATGAATGCTCGGTTCTTCTGATGATGATTCTTAGTCTCCTATTATTGACCGCTTATGGCTGTTGATAATACTGTTATATTTTGTCCTCGTCTCATAAAAGAGTCAAACTTGTAACAATTTGACAAGAAAATGGTTGTTATCCTCATTTACTCAAAAATGCATGTAATGTTGTTATTATTTTGACAACCTTGTTTGAGCAAAGTCGACCTTGCCGTTCTGTTTCAAAGAGCGGCCGGCAAAGTTTTGCTGGCCGCTCTAACAGGCCGGCAATGTTTTGCTGGCCGCTCTAACAGGCCGGCAATGTTTTGCCGACCGCTATTTTGACGTTTCAACGTTTTAAAAAATCAATTCCAAAAAGATTTTATTTAAAACACAGCTGTTTGTACGTCAAAAGGTAAAAAAAAAAAAAGATTTAAATTAAGTAGAGGAAAGTCACCAAATATGAAATAGTATCTTAATATGGAATACCTTCATTTCTCTAAGACTATAAGTATGAAACGCAACACTCGACCATCTTCTGTTCCATTCGGTCTATTGCACCACGTACGTGTTAGTAGACCGAATGGAACAGAAGATGGTCGAGTGTTGCGTTTCATACTTATAGTCTTAGAGAAATGAAGGTATTCCATATTAAGATACTATTTCATATTTGGTGACTTTCCTCTAATAAATGAAGAAATAATCCAGCAGTCAAACACCGCATTAGAATTATCGCAAACTATCATAATATCAAACCGGGAAAGTCGGTGTTGAATTTTAGTAACTGTACTTTTCATAATTGTCATTTTAATTAAAATTCTAGTTATTAGTATTATTAATATATTTTTTATTTAAATTACTTGCTGGTTTTATTTAGATTAGGTACTTGCATTTTTGAGTAAAGCACTATACAAACCTTGGCCCACAATGACTGCTTCGCTGGTCACGCTATGATTGCCTCGAGCTAGCCTAGCTACGCTCTAGGCCTTTCAGCTTGGCCATCATTGCAGCCCTTGCTGTCCGCGCTGTAAAGGCTCGACCTACGGTCTCGGCCTTTATGTCAGCTCGTCCATCAAGTGCTGCACGCTGACCGCGCTGTGTCGGCCTGGAGCTGCGCTACGCTGCGCTGTCGGCCATCATCAGCGCGACCAGCAAAGTAGTCATTATAGACCGCGGCAGTAATGTACTATTACTTTACACATAGGATCATCAAAATATATGTGACTCAACTGAAAAAGGGTATCATAATTCCGAATTCACAAGTCTTAACTTCTTTATTTTTAGAGTTATGTGAAATTGTTTTTCACCAGTTGTACCCTTTTTCATTAGAGGCATAGAAAATATTATTATATTATTATAGAAACCTTTGTTTTTATAATGATATTATTGTAACTTGTTCCAGTGTAATAATGTATCAGTCTTAAGACTAAAATAAAATAATAAAACTTTTTTGCCTACCAGGAACCCATAACCGCTCGAAAATGACTCCACGACATTAGGACCATGGACCGGCAACAGTGCTAAAATGGTGCTTATAGACAAAGTGCTAAGGACTATAAAGACTAAAGCATGGTGTGCCGTGATAGTGTGTGCTGTAGCAATCGTGATGGAAGCTGTAGCCCTGAACGGAGACAATGTCTGCATGGTAAAACAGAAGTGAGTGGGATTTTTTTCAATGCTTTTTTAAAGTTAGGCCTATACATAGTGAAATTATAACAGCGTCAGCGCTAATGAACAAATATACTTAATGTTAAAATTAGTTTGGAAATGTCATAGACTAATAGGGTACTTAACAAAACAATCTAATTCGCTCGTCAGATAGATTTCCAAAAAATATTGGACACGTATTTCTTTTTTTTTACGTAAGCAAACAATGAAATCAGAAAATCAGAAATCAGAAATATTTATTTGTGAGAATGTAGTTTTACATGGTATGGTGTTAATCTTTTGTTAGGTCCTAAACATTCTACCACAACTTATGGTGTACAAATATTCAAATGTCACAACAACAATACAATTACTCTTACAATAAAATTATTTATACAATTAAATTAAAAATGTCCAATACTTCATAACCAATGTCAAAATTGAGCAAGTAAGTTAGGTAATTCTTGGATTTTCACAATATTCCATGTATTCACCAACGTCATAAAAACAATTATGAAGACGATACAGTGCTTTGAAAACTCGTGTGACGTCATATTCTAAAACATTAGTGGTACTTACATTTTTAGTGGTTAGTGACGTCACAAACCCCCACTCAAATCTTTGACGCGTTTTATCTTCGTCAATTTTTATTGATTTGATAGAACAAAAAAAAACGTATCCAACATTTTTGTATAATCTAACAGACGGACTAATTAGAATCATATTTTTTTATGTCAGCAAACATCCCTATTGAAGCAACGACTGTTGTTAGTTTAATGTAAACGGAATATGGGCCCGAAAACATTGACAAAATCAATGTTATGTTAATACATATAATAAAAACCGACAGAGAGCGTACAAAAACAAGACTAAAAACAAAACATGTTATTACAGGGTTGCAAACGTAACGTTTTTGTCTAATCTAATGTAGGTAGAATAAATATTGGGAACGAGACTACTCCCACAATGGAAATAGAAATAATGTTATTCTAACATTGTCCCCAAGAGACGAAAATAAACACAGAATCAATAATATTGATAAGACTAGGATGAAATGTGAGACGATCGTGTTTTCTTATACTGGTTTAATTTTTATGCTGAAATATAAAAGAGTACAGGGGTATAAAATGGCCACTTTAGCAGATCATAATTTATAAGATCATAACATCTATGAAAAAAAAATCGTAACTTGGACCATTTATAGTAGTTCAGTTTCTGTGACTATTTTACGAATTTATGATGTGCTAAAGTGGCCATTTTGACCATAAGCGCTCTATAGATTTTTTTATTGGGTTATCTTTGGAACAGCTGACTCCGAATTTTTTTGCAACAATGGGAAGCTTAACTCCCGAGTATCAGTTATATTTATAATTTTTCCGTGCAATAATATAAGGCGAGTGAATCCGTGGGCAAAGCTAGTCTAGTCGTTTAATAAAAAAATCTGTTTGGACTAGCTAGAGAGTTTAAAGGCGCTTTAATACAAAATGTATATTACTTAATTGTTAAAAAAATACTACGTTTAACTTAGATTGGGATTGTGAACGTGTTACGCAGAAACTTAATAAACGAGAGCATAACTCAAATAGTTCCTAGACATTGGTTTGTATTACAAAATACAAAATAATTCAGATCCTTTCACTCTCGCTCGAGCCTCGGGGTCCTTACATATCTACCTAAGTTCCTCAGGTACGGTACTAAATAAAACAGCTTTATCTAATGCTTTTCAACATTCTATCATGCAGTGTTCACTTCATAATATAAACGAAGACAAACAGTGATGCAGTAGCGCAGTGCGCAATGAAACATCTTGATATTATTTCAGGGATGGCAGAAGTTAGCTTTAATTTAATTTTAACATTGAAAGAATCTCATCATAAGCCACTCCTTAGTATCATAATGTCGTGAGTTCGTGACATGTACCTAACTGTCCTTAAATCTATATCCATCTAGGAAGTCGCTCTGTCCGTCTTTTACCTTAAACGGTTTATGATTTCATTGATTGACCTGTGTTAGGACATAGGATACTTTTAATCCCAGTCTTATTTACCCATCGGATAATTACGACCTACACTCAGGCAGAGCCTAGGGCTAAGACAAAGCTCGCGATTGTCCACTATCTCACTCTTTGTAAATTGTAATTGAATGGAAGGGAATTAGCAGGAAACTTCCTTCTTTTTACCCGACTGCGGCTAAGCCAAAAGGAAGGGTAGTGATTTTGGCAGTCTATGTATGTAAGTTCCACCGATAGCGCCTAATCTACTGAACGGATTTTAATAAATGAGGTGTCAATAGATACTAGTAAGAATAGCCTGGGTGATAAAGGCTATATACATTTTATTTAAAAAAAATATAACAGAAATTAAATGACAGATTTTAACATTAAAAAAAAATTAAATTGAGATAATCATAACCTGTTTGGTATCAAATGAAAGGTCTTGGCGATCACATTACAAATATGTATAATATATTATAGTTTTAGTCAACATATACGTTTAGATTGTGTTCAAACAGTTCTCGCGGTCTAGTCTGTGCTATTTACTCGTATTATGTAAATAACGAGCCAACATTACGGAGAATTTCACATTATGAAAGTAATATATTAATTATTTATAAAATAACAAATATAAAATTCAAATAAAAAAAATATTAATAAAAGTAATAAGTAAGTAAGTAAGTAGATTTTATAGGGTGTAAAATAAGTCGCGAACATTGATTATCTAAGTTGGGAAGGGTCTCTAACTGTAAATATACAAATAACCTAGAACCGTCCTAAGCTTTAAGTTTTCTGTCTCCTGCTGATATGGAGGGAAATTTCTGTTTTTCCTACTCCTCCGCTATTCTTTTCTGATTAATTTCGTTGCGGGATCCAAGACAGTCAAATCATTTTTCTGGGACTTCGTCGAGCTTCATTGTCTAGGCGCTTTTCTTGTGGTCGCCACTGTTGATTCTGGCTTACAGAAGTTACAGTGGTTTGGGAATAGTGAGGCAGGCTTGTCCCATAAATAAACCGTCCTAAGCAAACATGACTCCTTTCTCAATATCTGAGTACCCTATGCCACAAGGGCGTTACTAATCCTGATAGCTTTAAATTAATTAGAAACCACTTTCTACGTAGGTACGTTCACAGAGAACTGGGGTGGGGTGAGTGTAAATGCTCTTATTAAATTAAATTGGAGCTCTTGAACATTATTAAATGGGCTTTCGAAGAAGCGGTACGATTTGTCATAATAGAGAGCTTTGATAAGTAGGATGTAGTTTCAGAAACAGAACTTAAGCTGATGTTATCGCAGCATCGTTATTATCACAGCAGCAGTCCGCTGGCCCACATAAATGTCACGCCCCATAGCTCGATTCTTAACAGTTCTCATCACATTGCTACCAGCCACCCTGCGAAGATCGACACTCTACCCAAATGAGGCCTGAGGCCTTTCCACCTTGACGGTGAGTGATGGGCTAGCTCGCCGTCCGTCCGTCTTACGACGACGACAGGCCGTGTCGACGGCGCGTTCGTGTTCCACGCGCGCCTCAAAGAGATGACAGCAACATGGGAGGGGCCCGCAAGGGCCGACGCCCGTCGTGGTTGTGGGTTGTACACTAGTTACCGCGGCCTCGACATATTATAGGGCTAAGAAGGAACATGGGTGATTTTTAGTCAGTAGAAGTCTGACACTCTGCCAGCTCTGCCCAAGAGCGGGAGGGGTTATTTGATGATTTTCCACCCGCCAAAAAAAAGGCCTTTCCACCTTACGCTTGCCTATTCTCGGGAACACGTTAACAGTAACGGGCATCGGTTCTAGGGCTAATCCCTTTAATGAACTACCTAATTTATTTACAAAATATACATGCAATAGCTATTTCATTCAAATTTTTATTAGGTTTGGTTTTTCGGTAAGCCAAAACAAGATTTTCGAAACATCCAAATCGGATATTGTTGATTCGAAGATTACTTCCTACATACAACCTTAAACTTTCTTATAACAACGTAGATGACATTAAAAAAACAGAGCATACGTTTTGTATCAACCCGATATTACCCGCAGTTAAAAAACTACAGTCGGCAATTTTTGTAACTTGGCTCAGAGCCCAGGATGTGTCGCACATGCTTAAGTATCAGTACTCAAGGATATTTCCGTCATAGGCATGACATAGATTGAACGGCGAATTAAGCCTGTCAATGATAGTACATACTTAGGAGTAGGATGTCTAAGAGAGATCGCTGACAAAATTTAACCATAAAATATTTTTTGCAAAGGTACACTTACACTTTGGTAGTTAGTTTCAAGTTCCATGTATGCGACTATGCCATCATCCGGGCTCAAATCCCGAAACCACGCTAATTCTAAGGTGTTTCTGATTGAAAAACACAATCGTAAACTCTCTCGGCTCTAGGACGACATGCTTAGCAGTAGGTTCTGCGAAGCAAATTTTTGTGGGTGTACTAAAGGTTACACACTTCTTACAAACCCTTCAAGATTTTGTCACTTTCCATAAGGCTGTCATTTTAGTTATTATTTGATTAAAGCTTTATTTACAATATCCACAGATACAACATCACGAAGAGGGTAAAGTATCGTGCTCCAATGTCGGTGAGGACCTACGAGTGGTGTTTCTCCATGCCACCGAGGTGCTCCAGGTGGAACACTGAGATGAGGGACTTAACCAGGCTTGAGGTTTGTATAGTTTTTAAAAACCACACATTGAAAATGTTGAACAACTAGCGGTGTCAAGAGTTGATGACGGTAGATGATTGTGTTCGGAAGAAAACTGCAAAACTTAACTCAAAATATGGAGCTGACTGGTACGTGATACAGTCAAGTAATGCTGAAGGAATTGTACATATCGGCACGATTTTAATAAAGGCATAGGGTAGGTTTTGTTGTGTACTGCTGAATCGGGCCACACAATAATGTTCGCGTCGGGTCATTCGATTAATACGGTCACTCTACTCTAAGACAGAAACAGATAACATATTTGAACAGTTCATAGTGTCCTCCTATTCAGAATGGAAGAAAGAAAGAAAATTAATAAATGTTGTGAAATGTTGTGTGTTGTTGCTGTTGTTGTTATTATTATTTTTTTTATAATTATTTAAATTTAAGAATGTTAATTCAAATAATTATTATGTTTTACTATAATGCTATAGATACAATGAAAAATACCTTTTATAGCTTTATACTAAAAACTACAAATTAAAGAGCAAGGGCGTCAGTCCACGTCAATAAAATTTAAATATTTCTATGGAAAATATACAGTTTAGATGTCAACAACTTATAACCTAGGATTATCCTTGAGAAAAACTAGATCGATTGTGAAGTGACTGTCCCTTGTAGCCTCAATTAGGTATATCATTGCATTCGTAACACACCACACTTTGTTTCTTCAGATAGATTTATTAATTATAAGCAGTATTTATGTCCTAGAGCTTAACTAACTGGTAAAACCGACTTACAATGATTTTATTAAAGTTTTTGTATAAATAAGTAGATAAAACGATTATAAATAGGGGTCGTCAAAAATACTTACACGTCCTACATATATTATGTACCAGTTCTTCAACATACATCCTATCTTGAAGCTCAGGCAAATAAACTCTTCCACTCTCCGTGAACCATGAGCACATCTAGGTACCCATCGAAAGTTGCTGTTATACCCCATCTGTTGCATTTCGCAGCTGAATCGGTATTTGTCAGATTAAACTCCAAGATTATATTCTCCAGATAAATCTGGCGATAACTTACTGCATGTACTTTATGTTGACCAACAATTATTACATTGACACGGTCGTGGATCATGCTATGGTTTATTCTAATGAGGTCCCTTTCTTGAAGTTGCTTCAAGTTCATGCTTTGTTTATACATCTTACATTAACGGAACTTGCAATATTATTCATGTTTAGTACCCCTTTTTTATAACTTCTCATCATCTGTATTGCTATCCTACCGTAAAATCTGCTAGTGACAGGACTTCTCTCCGTAAGAAAAAGTAGGTCGGTCTTTTTTTTGCCGGGTGGAAAATCATCAAATAACAGAGTGTCAGACTTCTACTGACTAAAAACCACCCATGTTCCTTCTTAGCCCTATATGTCGAGGCCACGGTAACTTGTGAACAACTCGCAACCCCGACGGGCAAGAGTAGGTCGGTCTGCCCACTACACCGCACCGTGCCGTACAATAACCGCGCTACGAACGTATCAGGCGCGGAACAGACATGGCATGTAGGTACTATTATTTTCACTTATTTGTTTAAATCTCCTTTACAAATGCCTTAAATCACACATATCATTGCATCACACATAATTATCATACGGTCATACCTGTTAAAACGCGTTTACAACAGTATTCTTTGTATTGAAAACTATGAGAATGAAACAATAAAAACTATGAGACTATACCCACCAACAGGGCTATTGCGTATCTTTTAAATGTCAGTGGCTACCATATTGTCAATGGATTAACTGTCAAATTGGTTAAGGTTTAGTACAAAATGCGACCATTAATTTGTCAGTTAATTGATGGACACTATATGATAGCCACTGTCATTTAAAAGATACGCAATAGCCCTGCTGACTGCATAGCTTGCACAGACATAATTAATAATAATAATCAATAATTGTCGGTATGAATATTTTACCGGTGCTGATACGCTACGTGTGATGGTGTTAGTCGAAGACGAAAAAGTCTAACGTGGCATTCTCATATTCTCAGACTTATCTATGACTTTTTTGCTGTGGACATTCCTAGCACAACATGGCATGGTGCGGTGAAGTTATCAGAATCCTTTATTCACCATGCCAGCGCAGGACACTTACGATATTTTTATCTCTTATCATTTTCACAGCAGTGATGTCTCGTACTCTTTATCGGGGATTTTATCACTAGATGGTACTACTAAGTTACATAATTATCTCGGCAAAGAGTATGCCACGACTATGATAGAAACTATTGGCACCATCAATAACGGTACCGATTCTGGCTGTGTTCTGATGATGGTTCATGATGTTACAGACAGAAGAACGGACGGCAGAGGTAGCGGTGTGCTGTCCAGGGTACAAGATGAGGGATGTCTCCTGCGTCCCTATCTGCCCATTGGGGAAGACTGGTCACGGGTGCTCGGAAGGTAATGTTAACGTTTGTAATGATGGCAGTGGCGATAAAAACGTTAATCATGATTATCCGCACTTGCATGCATACAGTTTCTTCTTTCTGGATAAATATTAAAATGAGATTAATAAACAATTTGATGTACTCAAGAGACCAATTTCACCTACGACACTAGACGTCATCAGCTGATTAAACAACGTGTAAGAGTTGTCAGTCCAGTTGTAGGTATTTGCGAAACTGTTTTTTCCGAGGATAGGTAGATCAGCAGGGCTATTGCGTATCTTCTAAATGACAGTGGCTATCAGATTGTCTATGAATTAACTGTCAAATTGGTTGTGGTTTAGTACAAAATGGAACCATTTGACATTATTTGATGGGCACTATAGGCTAGCCACTGTCATTTAAAAGATACGCAATAGCCCTGCTGATCAGCAATAGATCTGATCAGTTTCCTAAATCCACCCATGAACCATATTTTCAGACTGTCCGGACAACAAATGGGGTCCGAACTGTATCAACGAATGTAAACGGTGTAAGAAAGGCTTCTGCTCACCCGTTACTGGCGAGTGCGAGTGCTTAGACGGATGGCAAGGTGAGAGGTGGGTGGCCACTTTTATTTGCCTAGATTAAGTACACTCTTACCGGTTCTCCTACATAAGAATCGACCAAATTCTAACTGAAATAACTTCACAGCAGATAGTACTGATTGATATTGACGACGTCCGTGCTGGGCTTTTGTTTACAGACAGACAGAAAACAATATAATGACATTTTTAATAATAATTGGAGCAAATACGATTCACTTACAAATCATAATTAAAACTTTAGGGTTATTTTTAACGTGGGCTGTAATCAAATAACTTAAAATTCGTAAGTTACAACTTCCTGGTAAACATGTTCCTTGGATGCAGTAAATTGTATATAAACGTACTTTTCCATTTTTATTTTACAGTTGTGATTCGAGCATGCCACCAACGACAACAACGCCTTGGTTAGAAGAACTACTAACAGCTCTGACTACTAAACCTTCAACTCCTGCTACACTTAAAGTAACACCTTCCAGTACTACAGTAACAACCCCTAGTACTACAATAACGACCCCTAGTACTACAGTTGCAACTTCTAGCACTACAGTAGCCACGCCTAAAACTACAGTAACAACTCCTAGAACTACAGTTACAACCCCTAGAGCTACAGAAACTACTCCTAAAACTACAGTTACAACTCCTATTGTCATAGTTACAACTTCTGCGACTGCTGTGACTATTCCTACAACTACAGTACCTTCTACAACTACAGTACCTTCTACAACTACATTACCTTCTACAACTAAAAAAGTACCGACGACTAAAGCACCAGCAGCAGTTGCTACTAGTCCATCAACTGAAATTGTTTTGAATACAACTACTATGTCAAGTATTACTAAAATCACTACTACGCCTAATCAAGAGAAAACCGAAGAAATTATACCTTTTCTCACTTCTGTTGATATACCTAAAGCAGTTACAATATATGACAACACAACTTTCGTTACTACAAGTAGTTCAAAAGCTACTAGAACTACTACTGAAGCAGTAACGCAAAAGATTAATGTTGATCAAATTCATGATACAACTGTAGCAATTGAGCCCACTACAGAACCAGTCATAGTTATAAAAACTGTCCCTACTGTCAATATACAACAGAAACCTACTGAAATGCAAACTACAACTGAACCAGTCATAGTTATAAAAACTATCCCTACTGACAAGATACAACAGAAACCTACTGAAGTGCAAACTACGACCGAAGAGATGCCTACCATTATACCTTCAACAACACCTATGGAAACAAGTTTAAGAACAGAGACAACGAAAAAGGAAACAACAGTAAGAATACTTCCAACCACAGTCAAATTTAAACCAAAGGAAATATGGATAAGACCAGCGCAAAAAGGTGAATCCTCTATAGTAGAAACAAAGATTAAAACTACTCATGAATTTCCAAGGTACAGAAGTGCTAATATCAAAGATAACAAAGAATTCACACCAGCTATCACAACACCAAAGACCATTATTGTGTCAATAATACCTACGTCGGTGTCTTATTCAACATTCAAAAAGATTGCCTTAACTTCATCATTAATGTCAACAAAGAACAGTTCGACTGCTCAGTCGTATAATAAAACTGAAAATGAATTCACAAAGCCAATGCTTGCTGAAACTTCAACACAACCCGTAAAATTGAATCCATTATCGAGAAAAGACTTATTGGCTACATCGTACTTTATAAACAAAACACTAGTACCAAGCACTTCTGTAACTCCAAAACCAACTTCTTCAACTAAATTGACTACTTTAGTAACGAAACCTTCGGAAGCTACTAAGACTATGCCTCGTAGTAATAGAACTAACAGCATGACGACTGATATTAACAAGAATGTTTCTACTCCTATAACAATTACTTCTTCTACAACAAGAACTACACTGAAACAGAATGTTTTACTTACGACTCCTACTACTCTGTCTTTTATAACCTCAAGTGCAACACAGTCATCAACGGAGCGACCAACAAAACACTTGATAAAATATGCGACTCCTAAAAAAGTGATCGTTGCACCTGTTACAAAAAAGTATGTTAAACCAACCAATCCACCAGTGGTTATTGACCAAGAATTTAAAAAGGCTAACGCTACTAAAAGTCTTGCTAAAGTTACAACAGATGGACCAACGGATGATGAAGAATTTCATATTTTGACAGAGCCCGAACATATAACGGCCGTTATGGGGGACAAAGGAACTGAGAGGTCGTCAGTAGACTTGATATCGGTGATAAGTATCGCAGGAGGAGTGATGATGGCAGTCATCACCGTAGCAGTGGTGATTGTGATGATAGAGAGGTGCAAGAAGCCGAGATATGAGGACGTGAGGAAGGTCAATAATATCAGAATGCAAGTCATGATTGATAACAATGATATGCCGCCGCCGCCATATGTGAGAAGTATTTTCCACACGCCGTTGCCCGGTTAGTGTCTATTGTTTTTGTAACGCTTATGTTTTACAGAGAGCTATGGCTACGAATGAGTAAATACTCAACCTAAACTTTAGAATTTCGGTGATCTAATAACTTAATTAGCTTTACAAAGTCCACAGAGAGCACGTACCCAAACACCACCGTTAAGCTGGCAAGACTTGACTTGATAATTTAGGTTACCTCACACTAATTTATTTATATTTTTTCCACTTTTTCCGGCATAATAAATGTATTGTGATACCCATGATGCTAAATGGATTAGTTTTAAGTCTCTCGGTTAAGTGGCGGACAGACGTCCAGACATGGCAAAACTATACCTACGGGTTTGAATTCCTTTTTTCCTATGGAACCCTAAAAATACACCTCACCTACAAGATACTATTAGTAGATCAGTCCTGTGCAATCAATTTTTACAATCCCTGTCGGAGTTCAATCTTTGTGGGATCCTCTAGTTTAGACTGCCGTACTCGGAAAGCTTTAATGATTATTAGGCCATCACTTAGTAAAGGTTTTGACAGTTTTGTCATTCAAAAGTATGTCAAATCTTCACTAAGTGACGGCTTCAGAGGAAATGCGGGAGGTCTTTTCTCCATAGAAACGCTCTCGCCTGTTTTCTTTCTTGTTAATGACTATTAAAGCTATGATTTTTTACTACTTGTACGTCCCTATGTTTTCTTTTTGATGATACATTTATTTTTCTAAGCACTAGAACCCTCTTAAATGCTCAAAATTGCTTATTTAGATCGCTGTCAACAAAGGAAAGCATAGGGGCACAGAATACATCCTCTTATTTAGTGTCTAAAATATCTGATCAATTGGTATCATATTGGAGGAGTAAATAGGCGAGAGCCAAACCTAGAAATATGACTTTTAACTGGTATTTAGTCGGATCGGAAGTTGTCCTTATTTATCGCACGCCTAGCTCGCCTCGCTCTCGCAGAGCGACAGCGTTTCTTCAAATACCTAATTTTCAAGTCTCCGCCCGCATTTCCTCTTAAGTAATAATTAATATCTCTGAGTACCGCAGTAACTGCGGAAAAATCCGAGTACATGCTAAACATCACAAAATCAAATTATTTAATTCTTAGTAATGATACGTGTACCGTATTTTCGCCAAGTGTAACAGCGGCCCATTAGCTCAGTTGGTTAGAGCGTCGTGCTAATAACGCGAAGGTCGCGGGTTCGATCCCCTCATGGGCCACGATAACTTTTTGTATTTTATTATGTTTTGTATCGTTTGTGTATTGTTTTTCTAGATCCACCTACTTCAGAAAAGTGCCACTATCAACCAATATCTACTTTGGATCGGAATTTAAAACAATTTATGAGGCCTGTTGTGGTACAAACTATATCTCCTATAATGTTGGAAAATTTCCGAGGTAAAAACCAAAAAAAAAAACTATTACACGGTCTAAGGTGTCTGCTTATTTATAATCAAATATTTTGTACATTATTTCAGGTATTTTAGAATGTCATTACGATCATTTACCAAGAAGAAGTGACGACTTTGGAACAATACAAACTCGTTCTTCAGTAGCGCCATCTATGATTGACTGCAGTGAACTACGTCAACTTCGAGTTAGCGTAACTGAGTCCACGATCGAAGCGTTGAAATGCGAAGCCAAACTGGACGTTATAGATAACACAACATCAGAACCACTTTATGCTGAAATTCCTTGCTGGAGACCACCTTCTGAACATGCTATTGAAATCATGAACCTGAATGGGGAAGCAGTAACTGAATTATGACCGCGATGTTCATTAATAAAGCTTACATACGCAAGTAGTTCAACATTGTTGTAATAGATGGCGTTGTTTGAAAGTTGTGTTAAAATACCAAAGATTATTGTGTGAATTTATTATTAATTTTATCTATTAATGAATGTATTAGGACCGTAATAAAATAAAAATAAAACAATATGAAGTTGTTTGTTTAAAATTTCGATGGCGGATAATAAACAGATTGTTCGTGGAAATCATTGAGACGAGAGTTGACGAGACCAACAGTTTCGTGGAACCCGATGCAGGAGATAAGCTTTATCAGAGTCAAAGTGCGTGGGTATTACTGTTATCAACTGACATCCTATGATTCGTGTTTCGGATTTCGCAAAAATATTGCTTAATGAATTATCTTTTCATTAATGATTTTATGTTAGGTACAGCTGCTGCTTAATCTAAGGCAAATAGAATCAAACATTGGTCGTTTCACTTAATGAAAAGTAATGTTTTTGGATTTTCAGTTTCAAGCATTAGTAATATCCTCCGTTTTAAAATCATTAGGTGGGTATCATTAGGTACCAACGCCTAAGTAGATAAGTGCCTGTGTTGCAAAAGAGAATAAACAAACAAAAACCTAACCGATAGTTACCAAACCTGTCTAGTCCTGCACAGGGTACCTAAAGAAATCAGGACAAGCCCGCCACACTATTCTCAAACCACTGTAACTCCTGTAAGCCAGAATCAACAGTGGCGACCACAAGAAAAGCGCCGAGACAATGAAGCCCGACGAAGTCCCAGAGAAACGATTTAACTGTCTTGGATCCCGCAACGAAATCAATCAGAAAAGAATAGCGTAGTAGTAGGAAAAACATAATTTCCACTACCCTCCATATCAGCAGGAGACGGAACAGAACAAGGCCAATAGGCACACAGGGACGTATACAACTGGGATAAGCCAGTCGCCTCGCACCACGGATATTATTGTCATTAATATTACTGGGTCTTATGATGTGAGCATTTGATTCCAATAATAGGTATGACAAAAATGCTTGAACGCCTGAAAAAAATCAGGACCACTTTCAGTAGGTTAGGTAGGTACCACAGTAGCCTGAGATCTTACTCACAGGTAAGCAGGACGAAGAACAACAGGAGATCACCCGACAATCTGCTATCTCAACATTCGCCTAGCCTTTTCCTAACTATTTTGGGGTCGGCTCGCAGCCTAACCGGATGGTGTTGAATACCTGTATGCTACATGGAGCGACTGCCTATCTGACCTCCACAACCCAGTTAGTACCGGGTAAAATGATACTCTTTGGTAAGACTGGTTGTCAGACTTTCAGGCCACTGAGTAGGTACCTGTTACGACTGTCAGAGATATACTAATCCTAATGAGAGCCGGGACCAACGGCACGTGCACGGAGGAAACTCGCTACACCCATCCACAGACCAATCTAGGCAAGCCCAGCTTAACCTAAAGATTGATCTGAGTGGTTATAATAATCTAGCAACGAGCTGCTGTGTATATCATACAAATTTTGTTTATCTACAATAGTTTAAGTCAACAAAATGTGAGTCATTGATTCGTAGAGAAAAAGAATATTGGCATTGGTCTGGCACCGCATAGCCATGTGTACCTGTAGGTACCGACTTATAAATATCAACTTTTCAAGTTTAGTGGTAACTAGCTATCGCTAAGTGTGTTACATATACAGCTAGGTAGCTATATATCTTAAAAATCGCTTGCTCTAACTTTTCGTAGAATATACAGGGTGTAAATTAACCCTTCACACATCCGTGAATCAAGCGTTCTGTACATCAAAGTAAGTAACCCTACGCAAACCTTTTTGCTGGGAAACGATTTTTTTTTTGGGTCAAAAATCACATTTTATGGTAAAACTCAATGTTGCACTCTTGAAACATTGTGCTAGTGGGTGCTTTGAATAGTAAAGGGGCCATGGAAGTAATTCAAGTAAAGCTTTAACCTGTAACTAGAGGATTCCCAGGTAGGGTCTAGAACAAAAAATTATCACAGTGGTGGGGAGAATAAATGCTCTTCGTTTGCGTTAAGGGTACTATTACACCCTTGTGGAAGGAACACACACTGACGTGAAAATCATTCTGAACCATGCAATAACTCAAATATTTATTAAAACAAAAACAGCCATTTTCTACGCAAGTGCAATAATAAATAATAATAATAAATAAAATTCATTTATTTCTCACCACAATATTTAAAGAGATTACATGGAGATATTGTTTAGTAATTATAATAAACTCCAATATTGTGGGAGACTGGTGCCTAAGCTAGGCTAATGGCCTGTGTTATAGGACACCAGGTCCCCACCCTGAATAACAAAGTCAGGTCGTACTAGTGCAATACACCTTTAGTTGCGGCCAAGTTCCCCGGTGGCGTCAAGCCGTTATCTGAAGACACCCGACCCGGCGGCAGTCAGCGACTCGGACTCGGCAATGCAGGTCACATTACTGAACTCCAAGGCGGACCTGCATGCCGCGAGAAGGGAGGGCCGGAAAGCTGCAGCGACTGACGAGGTGGCTGAAATGGCCCGTCAGGCTAGGGAGAGGCGACTGCAGATCGGAGCTGCGCCTGCAGTTCTAACGGCGGAGGCTCTTAGCCGACAGGTGCTGGACGGCGTGGACGTTGTCATGAAGGTGGCCACAAAATCGGGCAACCTGAAGGGCACGTTCACGCGGGCTCTGAAAGAGGCAGCGGACGGAATCAAGGAGGCGATGGAAGTGCTCCTTGATCGGACAACCACGGAAGAAACGGTAAGACTCCGAGAGGAAAATCACCGTCTCCACACGAGGATGGAGGTGCTTCAGCGTGAGGTCGACGCCCTAAGGGCGGATTTCAGCCGGCAGCGGGGCGCAACGAATACAGAAAGTCGTGCTCCGCCTCAGGACAGGTCTTTGGGGGAAGACCAGTTTAGCCGGCTGTTGAACATAATGAACGCCCGCCTGGACAGTCTCGAGCCAAGGCTAAACCCCCCAATCAATCTCCGTCCGCCGTTGGCGGCAGATAGCCGGAGAAAGGAGGCGGAGACCACTCCAAAAACATACGCTAGGGCTACCAAAGATCCGCCTGAGCCGAAACAGGCCTCGCAGCCGGCCAAAAAGCCCGCGCAGCAGACCAAAAAGCCCTCGCAGCCGGCCAAGAAGCCTTCCGAGCCTGTAGAGGGGGGCAATAGGCCAGACGACCGTCCTCCATCAGAAGGCACCTGGCAGAAGGTCGAAGGTCGAAAAAAGAAGCGTAAGAGGCGCTGCAAGGCCTAGACCGAGGCGGGCCCCAAGGCTCCAAAGATCCGCGTCCCTCGCTCCGAGGCGGTGGTGGTGACGCTCCAGCCCGAAGCGAGCGAAAGGGGCGTCACCTACCAAAAGATACTGGCTGAGGCAAGAAG
Organism: Diarsia rubi; assembly: GCA_932274075.1. Lineage (NCBI taxonomy): Eukaryota > Metazoa > Arthropoda > Insecta > Lepidoptera > Noctuidae > Diarsia > Diarsia rubi. The sequence continues at coordinate 20,644,969 of OW026417.1, forward strand.
TAAGCTGGTATTCGCCGACTTTGGCACCCCGGATGGCTTCCGTTTCAGAACGGCTGCCACGGGGGCCAAGATGTTTGAGGTGGCGGGGACCAGCAGTGCAGAGAGGGCGGACGCTCTGGCTGCCAAGCTTAAGGAGGTCCTGAACCCCGAGGAGGCCCGGGTATCCAGGCCCATCAAGACGGCTGAAGTTCGCGTGGATGGGCTGGACGACTCTGTGGCCCCGGAGGAGGTGGTGGCAGCCATAGCTAGGGACGGCGGATGTCCGTCAGAACACGTGCGGGCTGGTGACATCCGTGTCAACGCCGGCGGGCGAGGCACTGTCTGGGTGCGGTGTCCGGTGGCTGCGGCGAAGAAGGTCGCCAATGCGGGACGCCTTCTGGTAGGGTGGGTCGCAGCGAGGGTTACCCTCCTGCCGCCCAGGGTCATGCAGTGCTACCGGTGCCTGGAGAAAGGACATGTTCGGGCACGGTGCACCTGTGAAACAGACCGCAGTGGACTGTGTTATCGCTGCGGTCAGCCTGGCCACAAGGCGTCCCAGTGCTCCGCGGAGCCAAACTGCAGTCTTTGTGCAGCTGCAGGGAAGTCCGCAGGGCATAGAATAGGCGGCAACGCTTGCAGCGCGCCCAAAAAACGCAGCAAGCGTTGGAGTAAGAATGCAGGGGCTGCGAACCCTAGCGAGCCATCAGCCGACTCCCGGCCAGTGGCAGGACGGAACGCCGAAGAAATGGAATCGTGATGGCCCCTATCCGTTTCCTCCAGGCTAACATCAACCACTGCACCAGAGCTCAGGATCTCTTGGTCTCAAGCATGGCGCAGTGGTTGATAAATGTGGCGGTGGTTGCTGAACCATATTTCGTCCCCACCCGGGAAAACTGGGCAGGGGATCTGGACGGCCTGGTGGCCATCATCGGCGCGACTCTTGTCGATGTATCCTGTGGTCACGGTTGGGTTGCGGCCCTTGTGAACGGGATCGTCACGATCGGGGCATACTTTTCGCCCAATAGGAGTCTCGCTGACTTCGAGAGTTTCCTCGTCGAGTTGGGAGCCGTCGTCGGTCGATCCCACCCTCCTCCCATTTTGCTCCTCGGTGATCTGAACGCCAAATCGTCGGCGTGGGGATCCCCAGTCACGGACCCGAGAGGCGAAGCGCTAGAGGAATGGGCAATAACGACGGGCCTGGCCGTCTTAAATCGGGGTTCGGCCTACACGTGTGTGCGGCAGCGGGGCGGGTCGATAGTGGACGTCTCGTTTGCTAGTCCTGCTGCCCTGCACCGCGTTAGTGATTGGCACGTGGAAGCGGAGGTGGAAACGCTATCGGACCACCGGTATATACGTTTTGACGTTTCAACCCAGACCGCTGGAGGGCGTAGCCAATCGGCCACCCGAAGAGCCGGCCCGCTTTGGGCGCTGAAACGCCTCGACAGGGAAGCTCTCGAAGAAGCCACTACCGTCCAAGCCTGGATCCGGGAGTCGACAACCGTCGGTCCCGTTGACGTCGAACGGGAGGCGCAGTGGTTTAGCGATGCGATGACACAAATCTGCGACGCGTCCATGCCACGCGTCTCCTCTCGGTCCGCACGACGCCGCGTGTACTGGTGGTCTGTTGAGATCGAGCGGCTGCGTGTCGAATGCGCTGACGTCAGACGTCAGTACACGCGATGTCGGAGAAGACGTCTGCGGGATCCTGACGAAGAAGCCGCGCTGTATGAGGTGTACCGCGCGGCTAAGGAGGCTCTGTGGCTGGCCATCGGCGAGTCGAAGAACCGCTCCAGAGAGGAGCTGCTGGCGACCCTAGACGGGGATCTGTGGGGGCGCCCTTACCGCACGGTCCGTGGGAAACTTCGGCCATGGGCCCCCCCGCTAACGGAAGGTCTCGAGCCCCAGTTCCTGGAGCAAGTTGTAGCAGCCCTCTTTCCCGGGAGAGCCGAGTACGAGCCACCGCCGATGGCTCTGCACACAGCCCCAGAAGACGAAAGGGAAACCGTCCCAGAGGTGACACAGGCGGAGATGAGCGCGGCCGTTTTGCGGCTCCGGGCAAAAAACACTGCTCCGGGGCCCGATGGAGTGCCTGGTCGCGCTCTAGTCCTCGCCCTTAAGGAGCTGGAGCCCCCACTGAGGGGACTCTTTTCGGCATGCCTTGAGCAGGGTCAGTTCCCTACCAGATGCAGTCCTGCTCAAGAAGGCAGGGCGCCCAGCGGACTCGTCGTCTGCTTATCGGCCCATAGTGCTGCTGGACGAAGCGGGCAAGATGCTCGAGTGAGTTATCGCCAATCGCCTCGACAGCCACTTGTGCACAGAAGGGCCGAACCTGGCCGACAGCCAGTTTGGCTTCCGGCGTGGGCGCTCGACCATCGATGCCATAATGCGAGTGAGAGTCCTGGCGGAGGAAGCGGTGTCCCAGGGTGGAGTGTTGCTTGCGGTGTCTTTGGATATCTCCAACGCATTCAACACTCTGCCCTGGAGTTGCATTAGGGAGGCCCTGCGCTACCATCGGGTGCCTAACTACCTCCGCAACATGGTGGGGGCTTATCTCGCGGGAAGGTGTGTCACCTACATGGGACGCGACGGCATAGGCCGTCGTGAGATGTCGAGCGGTGTTCCGCAGGGGTCGGTTCTGGGCCCTCCCCTGTGGAACATCGGGTACGACTGGGTTTTGCGGTGCGAGCTCCCGCCGGGCGTGAACCTGACGTGTTATGCGGACGACACGCTGGTCACGGCTCGGGGGAGCTCGTACAGGGAGGCAGCGTTGCTGGCCACGGCTGCGGTCTCACAAGTGGTGAGCCGCATACGGCGCCTGGGCCTGGAGGTGGCCCTCAACAAGTCGGAGGCCATTGCTTTTCATGGGCCCCGACGGGCGCCGCCGCTAGGATCACACATCGTGGTTGGGGGGACCCGAATCGCTGTCGAGTCAACCATGAAGTACCTTGGATTGGTGCTCGACAGCCGATGGGATTTCGGCCCCCACTTTCAGCGGCTGGTGCCCAAATTGATGGGCGCGGCGGGCGCGCTGTCAACGCTGCTTCCCAATCTGGGGGGCCCGAGCACCGCCTGTAGAAGGTTGTACGTAGGGATCGTGCGATCGATGGCCCTTTACGGGGCCCCGATATGGGCGACGGACCTGACGGCCCGCACCATCGCAGTTCTGCGCAGACCGCAGAGGGTGATGGCCGTCAGGGCAGTAAGGGGATATCGCACGATCTCCTACGAGGCGGCTTGTGTGCTGGCCGGATCCCCACCGTGGGACCTGGAGGCGAAGACCCTCGCCACACTTTACAAGTGGCGCGAGGATGCCAAGGATCGGGGCGAAAGGCTGGTGGAGCGTCAGATTACGCAGTACCGGTCTCAGCTCCGACAGGTCATGGTGGCGGAATGGCGGGGGAGGCTTGAGAACCCTACCGCCGGCCTCGCCACAGTCGAGGCGATCCGGCCAGCACTCGAGGACTGGCTCGGGAGGAAGCACGGCTCTCTGACGTTTCGGGCGACACAGGTACTCTCGGGGCACGGCTGCTTCGGGAAGTACCTGTGCCGCTTATGCAAGGAGCCGGACGCCCGGTGCCACCACTGCGTCCAATGTTTAGAGGACACGGCGCGACATACGTTGGCAGAGTGTGCCGCGTGGGATGAGCCACGCCGTGCCCTCGTTGCAGAGGTAGGAGGAGACCTGTCGCTGCCGGCCGTTGTTCGCTCGATGGTCGGTAGCGCAGAGTCCTGGGATGCAGTGGTGTCCTTCTGCGAATCAGTCATGTCGCAGAAGGAAGCTGCGGAGAGAGAAAGGGAGCTGACGATCTCCCGCCCATCCCGCAGCAGACGCACCGGGCGTCGGCAGAGGGCGGACAATGCCCTCTTCCAGCCCCCATAAACAGGTCCAGGGGTGACGGATCCGGGGACATCCGTCGCCCCCCAACAGAGTGGACCCGAGACGGTGGCGCGTAGTGTTCCACGCGCGCCTCTTAAGACGTAACGGGGGAGTTATACACCTGACTCCCCCCCGGGACGAGACCCGCAGGTCAAGCGGGCCGGCACTAGTCTGGGGTAGCGGAAGTCACATTCGTTCCCGCCCCCCAGACGCAAGTGTGCGAAGGAACACCGGTGTGGTTTTAGTCAGTACGAGTCTGACAGACCCCTTCGCTCTCCCCAGGGCGGAGGACATCCATGAGGATTTCCACATCGAGAACAAAAAAAAAAAAAAAAAAAGGTTCAGTGTTGTGGGAGGTAAGTAATATGAGAGTGTGTTGGGTGTAACTGAAGTATGTGTGTGTGTGTGTGTGTGTGTTTGTGTATGTGTGTGGGTGTGTTTGTGTATAAATGTGTTTGTGTGGTGTTAGATTGTTTTTCGCGTAGATTTTGGTGTTATACTCGTAGAGAATAGTTATAAAAGGTATATTATAACTTAAAGGACTATGAGTTAACTATAAGGACACGTTCGGTACTATCGTAAGATAAGTCCTGGAGCCAATTGGTAAGTTTGGTTATCAATGTACTTCTGGTAAGAGGATATATATGGAGAAGACGATGGATTTTATTATAAATTCTAACACTGAGTACGTCGAAGTGGTGGCCCGCAAATGAAGTTCGACATTGGGTAGGATTGCAGACTGGATGACCTTTGCGTTTCCTTAAAAATTTGTAGTCAAGAGGAAGCAAAGAATGACGTCGTAAAACAGCACGCAGAATGAACAGTTGGCGCACTGTTAGGACCTTTGACTCAGAGTAGAGCAGAGCGGTTGAATAATCTCTCCGTTTGAACTGCATAACTTTTAGGACTGCCCTTTGGGCTCGTTCAACCTGGATTAGGTGAGTTTTGCAGGTTCCTCCCCATGCAGAAATGCAGTAAGTGAGAACAGAGACACACAGGCTCTGGTACACAAGAAAAAGAGTTTCTCGATCAGCAGAGTGTCTGAGTTCTTTGAAAATATATAAAAATTTCCTAATTCGCGAGCAGAGTGCTTCAGTATGGGGACGCCAGCTAAGGTGCCTATCAATTTGAACTCCGAGGTATTTGGTACTTGGAACCAGTGATAGGGTCAGGCAAATGCAAGCATCTGGACTGTGATCCAAACAATTCTGGCAAGTGTGGGCCTTGACAATATCAGTACCCACAGGAGGCATGATCGTGTGAGGGAGAGAGAAGCGAATAACCTTAGTTTTTTCGATGTTAAGGGTTAACAAATTCTCAGAGAGCCATGTCATCACTCGTTGAACCGACCGCTCCGCCCTCAATCTGCAGTCATCCCAGTTATCATCATAAATGATCAGTGCCGTGTCATCCGCGTAGGTGAATATATCGCAGTTAGGTATTGACAGGCGGCACAAATCATTTATGTAGAGTAAAAAGAGGGTGGGTCCCAAAATACTGCCCTGTGGCACACCGAATTTGATGCTCATATAGCCGCTATACAATGACTCGATTCTAACACATTGCGAACGATTTGTCAGATAGTCTGAGAAGATCCCAAGTGCGACTCCGCGTATTCCAATGCCCTCCATTTTAGAAATGAGTATAGGTACAGAAACCGAGTCAAACGCCTTTGACAAGTCAAGAAAGACACCGAAGCATTTCAATCCCTCATCCAACTTGCGTACCACCGTACCAGTAAGGTCAAGAACAGCATCCTCAGTAGAGATTCCCTGTCTGAAACCATACTGATTATTTGCTAGTAGCTTATATTTCGAGAGATATGTGGTAAGACACTTGTTAAGTAGATTTTCAAGTACTTTAGACAGGGAACTCAAAACAGAGATTGGCCGGTAATTGGTGACATTGGATCTGTCTCCATTCTTAAAGATTGGGTGGACAACAGCCTTCTTGAACGCCCCAGGAAAAGTACCCGTCTCAATAGCGCGGTTGCAGACGTGTGTAATGGGAACTGCTAGGACGGAGCTAGACTGCTTGAGAACACTGGCAGGGATATTGTCATAGCCAGTGGCGCAGTCACTGCGTAGGCTGTCGATAACCCCTTTCACTTGCATTTCGTCGACCGGCATGATGACAAGCGAATTGCTTGGCGGGGGTTGTGATGAGCGGTCAACATAAAGGGATTCAGGAGGAGATTTAATTTTTGAGGCTAGATCTTCACCCACACCAACAAAAAAGCTATTTACGCGGTTAATAGATATTTTGGCGTCTGTCGAGGTTTGCAGAAGCGCACTTGATGACTGCGGAAGAGAGTTTTGGTTTATTATGCCCTTAATAGCTTTCCATGTGGCCTTGGTATTGTTTTTGGCTTTAAGAAGTTCATTTTTGTCGTACGATCTTTTCAATTTTTTTAAAAGATTATTGAGGAAATTTCGGTAACGGGCATAATTTGTTCTATGAATATCGTTATCAGGGGATGATTTAGATTTTTTGTGAAGCCGGTCTCGGTTTCTGATGCAGCGAACTAAGCCAGGGGTCATCCACGGCTTGAGAATCCTGCATTTCCTTGAGACTCGAGTGGTATAGCTATGTTTTGTAATAACACCTTGTATAGTAGATATAAGTAGATCTGCGGCAAGATTACAGTCTTGTTCACTTAGTACATGACTGAAGTCAGTGCTATCCAGTGATTCCTTAATGTCTGAAAAATTATAGCGGAGCACGTTAGCTGACTTCTTCGCTGCGGATATTTTCTTCATGTCTAGACAAAGGATGACTGGGAGGTGGTCGGTGATATGGCTTTCAAGGACTATTACTGTGGCAAGGCGTTTGGATTTTAAAAGTACGTGATCTAGGCAATTGCCTGATCTTGTGGGGAGCACATGAGCAGGCAAAAGACCCAAAGAGGCACACGTGGTGAGATAGTTGCTCGAGTGGCGATCGTGATTGTCTGGTTTAATATCGATGTTCATATCGCCAATCAGAACTACATTGTTATAGCGATTTACTGATTGTGCTACATTTTCGAGACTTCGGTAAAAATTTTCAAGGTCGCTAAAGGATGGGGAGCGATATACGCAAATGATTACTGTGTCACCTATTGCACAGATGAGGCAATTTGAGTCGCAGAATGAGGGTTCAAGATACGTGCAATTTAAAGAGGTCTTAGTGTAAATCACCACGCCATCGTTCTGCGACTTGTTGTCAGTCGTTGCGGAAAAAGAGTAACCCTGCAAATAAGGAAGGGGCCCTGAAACCCTTAGCCAACACTCGGTTAAAATGATAATGTCAAATTCTATTTTTGTGGTTGTTAGCATCGTGATAAATTGGTCAAAGTTCTTTCTAAGGCTTCTAATATTAATATGAATCATTTTTAAATTACTATTCGGTTGCTTAATAAAGTCTAAACATCGTTCGGGGGGGCATAGATGAGAACAGGCTATGGAGATATCGTCTATTTCATTAGATAATGTATTGATATGATTAGCCATTAATTGCTAGAAGAATGAGGCAGCGGCTGATATTTGCTGTATGTTTTTTTTTTTTTTTGGACTGGTAAGCAGATCTAGTAGGGGGGTGTGAAAGATGGCTCTGGTTGCTAACGCGAGAGAATGAGTGGGTGTGAAGTAATGGCGTGTGTACGATGTGTATAAAGTGTATAAACAATAAAAAGTAATGAACAGTAATACGAAAACTACAGGTTAATACAGTGAAAAAAGTAATGCATGCATAAAGAAAGGGTTCAAAATGTAACGGGCGCAGTCATTGTTGTTGCAATAGCATAGTGAGACACTTCTCTGTTTTGATCTCGACCGGTTTGTCTGCTGGGCCCTTACGCAGAAGAATTCTCCCATTCGAGTACCAACTGGAGTAGTTGTGGGTTTTTGCAAACCGGCGAGTCTCATATAGCAGTTTTTTGACGGTTGGGGGTAAGTGTTCATCAATATACACAGGTTTCCTGTCGCCTGCGATGCCAATAGTCTGTGTGTTAAACTTATCTGGTATGGGACGCTCTTTGTTAAATGTTCGAGCTTTAGCTAGGAGATCATTTCGTGTGCTGACGCAGCAAAACTCAGCGACTATCGGTCTACATAATCCCGGTTTCCCAGGTATGCGGTATATATCTCGAAAAGCGGAGGCCGGGATGTCCATGCCAAGAACATTTCCCACAGTATTTAAAATGGAAATAAGGTCCTGAGCCTGTTCATTTTCCTTAATCGGAATATTGCGAAGCTCGATAGTTGCTTGACGCGACTGGAAGTGTAGGTCTTGTATTTGCTTTTGTAATCGGCATATATATTCCGAGTTTACACTTTTTTCCATTTCTAGCTTTGAAACCTTGCTGATGATGTCTTCATGCTGCTTATTCATAAGTTCCATGCTACGTTCAATCTCGAAGTTTGTCGTCTGATTAGAGAGGCACTGTTTTTTAAGCTCAGACACATCGCTGACTAGTTTTGATAATATGACGTCTTGGTCTGTTTTCCAAGATGATAACAATTGATCGTGTTCAGTCTTCCATTTTGTCAGCATGTCAATAAGCACAGCTTTAAAATCATTTAATGCTGGCCTAAGTTCAGAATCCATTTCTTTATTCGGAGAGAAGGTCCGTTGGCGCTTGTATCGTACGGTAATATTGCTTCCGTCCGAGTTTTGGGAAGTAGTAGCAGACATTAAGTCTGATTCAGACAGTGATTGCCCTGACGTCAGAGTTGGTTTGAGTGTTTGAGGCGGACTTCGATGCATCTTCTAGGCGTAGAATCGGAATACGGTGAGAGAGAATAAACTGCTTATATTATGTTCCAAAGATTGTGCTAATTCCTTATTGTATACTGCGGGCGGCTTCGGAAATAATAATTTAGATAATACAAAAAGAGGCCGGTCGGGTCGGATTCGATCCCGAGTCGTCGTTAAGGTGGAAGCTCACATCTGGCCCGCGAAATTCTAATTTTCTTACGTTTTTGGCAATTTGCAGGCCAGTGCTTGGTTGTATGTTTATGAAAATTTGATTTGCGACTGTAAGACGTATGAAGTTACCGAATTATAACCATCAAAATTACTAACTACTAAAGAACGACGACTAAATTACTAAAGAATGACTTTTACATGCAAAAATCAATCTTGACATGAAAATGAACTTGGAGGGTTGTATTGATAATTTTGATGGTTATAATTCGGTAACTTCATACGTCTTACAGTCGCAAATCAAATTTTCATAAACATACAACCAAGCACTGGCCTGCAAATTGCCAAAAACGTAAGAAAATTAGAATTTCGCGGGCCAGATGTGAGCTTCCACCTTAACACAGAGTAGCGCGCTATACCGCTGCGCCACGAGTACGGTAACCAACACACATTTAAACTTTTCGTTCGTTGTGATTTTTTAAACTGTTCACACACAAGGTTGTAGTGGTCCTTTCACTGAGATTTTTCACACAAACGTCACTTATGTTATAGATGATCACTGCAATGTTTTATAGTTATTTGAACACTTTATTCACGACTTTTGGATTTTAAAACACAGAGGCGATCGAGAGTACCTACGTGTGTTCGCGTTGACGTCGCGCGGGGGGAGGCAATGTTTAAAGGGGGTTCAGAATGATGTAGGTAGTAAGGTAGTATCCACATCATTCTCAGACCCCTTCCGTAGATGCCTACTGAATACGTATCACGTACACCATTTATATATAGCTACATTTACATAAGTACAGAAGTAGTACTCTGACTAAATTCGCACAACAAAACATGGGCCTTTTCTCGACTTACACGTCCCCAAAACGGCAATCATTAGATAAGCATTCATAATAAATTACTTACGTCACTTTATGTATTTATTTACTAAAACAAAAGTGATTACTAATATTAATTATTTCTGCGAAATGAAATAATAACATTGAGAGCTTATCAGGCGGGCTTGTACTAAGGCCAATGATCACTGCTGTTTCTAGGGTAACAAAAATTTGCTATGTACCTAATAATAAGTAGGTACATTGTTATCCAAGGGGCGAAAATGACTTATTTAGTCCCGAGGAGTCGAGGGACTGAATAAGTAATTTACATTTAATAAACACTGTGCTTTTCAATACGAATACGAGGAAAATAAGAACATAAATTATTAACTAAAAAAAAAAATTGTTTAAAAACTAAGACCCGACTACAAACCGCTGTCTTAAAAGTAGAAAACAAAGAAAATAACTATTGTCTGATATTCATATATTGAATTTGTATATTTCAATTTAAATATAAGTAAAATAATTATTATAGAGGACCGCCGCCGTAGCCGCTTAAAATAGACAAGTAAATAATGGATATCATTTCACGCGAACGATAGTCACGGGCAAGAGATAGAACTTACAAATTACTATGTTCGTGTAGGTACAAAAGAACAAACTGGCATGGAGATCCGACTCATGGTAGTCATGAGTTGACGACTTGGTAATAGGCCATGCTAATGCAACAAAAACTGAAGTCTTTTGTTAGTTTATGGCGCTGCTGCTACTAAAAACTGTTTAAGGTGGAAGCTCACATCTGGCCCGCGAAATTCTAATTTTCTTACGTTTTTGCCAATTTGCAGGCCAGTGCTTGGTTGTATGTTTATGAAAATTTGATTTGCGACTGTAAGACGTATGAAGTTACCGAATTATAACCATCAAAATTATCAATACAACCCTCCAAGTTCATTTTCATGTCAAGATTGATTTTTGCATGTAAAAGTCATTCTTTAGTAATTTAGTCGTCGTTCTTTAGTAGTTAGTAATTTTGATGGTTATAATTCGGTAACTTCATACGTCTTACAGTCGCAAATCAAATTTTCATAAACATACAACCAAGCACTGGCCTGCAAATTGGCAAAAACGTAAGAAAATTAGAATTTCGCGGGCCAGATGTGAGCTTCCACCTTAATCAGAATATTAGTTTGTACCTATAGGATAGTGATCCAAACAGTGATATTGAGCATTCACAAAAAATATAATAAAGTCCCGATCCACCATTTCCCTCAAAGTCGAGAGTAAGTAAAAATCGCCAAGAGAAAATCAAAGTAGGAGAATTTATTTTTAAAACACGCTAACACTTTGGTTGTTCTACCTATCTAATGATATAGCCAAACACATAACAGGTACATTGTCATTCTATGAATCAGAACTCGCAAAAAAATTATGAATAATTACATCTGTTGAAAATCAAATAAAAAATATTCTACTAGACATAATGTACGACATCTTAAAAAACATCATAGTTTTCCTCATTTATACAGCTGAGGAGGTAGCTCGGTCAAATTCTTCGAAAAGAACAGGAGATTAAAATAGCTATGGCTGTTATACTTTGCTGTATATTTATCAAAATATTGCAAAACATATGCATTATCTCATCGTTTCCGACAAATGACGATATCGACTGAATCAGGGTTCAGTGGAATTGAATCGGTACAATTTGTGCTAGTAGTTCTGTCGATTGTTAAATATACTATCTACAACACGACAGTCATAGGCATCATTTGCGGAGACGCGGGGCGTCGCGCGGCGCGTTGTGTGTGCGTTTTCAATTCAAGCACATAGCGATGTATGAAAACGGTTAAAATGCAGCGTTTGTTGCGGTGGACCCGCCTTTCAGTAAATGAATAAAAAATAGCTCGCGACTAGCCTTCTATACGCGCCGCGCGACGCCCCGCGTCTCCGTAAATGAGTCCTTGCATGCATCGCACAGTCAGCTCCAGACATAATATAGGCAAGATCTCTCTTCTATTCGGAGCAAACATCACTGCCACGCAAGAGAGCTCCTCTCTTAAGGGTAGAGTGTGCGAGGGATCGGTGACTGGACTCAAGCAACAGTTTGACCCACAGATCTACACGGCAAGCGGTCTGCGCCCCACCACTGTAGAAATAAATGTATATTATTAACGCGTACCTGCGAATCTGTATAAAGAAAATATGATCCGAAATATTCTTCTTCTTTTTGAATCGATGGCTCGGATTGTATATGACTTGTACGTACGTAGTAACCTGGACAGCTCTGTCGAGAAGAAGAGTGCATTCAATCTGACAGTTGGATTAATTTTAGTAAAATTTGCTAATCATCATCTGTTCCGAACTATGTTATTAATCATCAGCCTATAATGTTCCCACTGCAGGGATTCAGGCCTCCTCTCTAGGAGAGGAATGGGCTCTATTATTAACACCTTATTTATCATTAACACGGCAAAACAAAAAAGAAGGTAGACCGTTTTGTCTGCTCATAAACATCCACCCGCAATAAACTTCAGTGCGTGATTATGGTGCTTAGGGGCGGGTTGTTCGCACAATATACCGCGGCCTCGACATAATGGGATAAGAAGGAACATGGGTGGTTTTTAGTCAATAGAAGTCTGACACTTCCTTTAGCTCTGTTGTTGTTTGATGATTTCCCATTATACAAAAAAAAAACATGGTGTTTGTAACCGCGCAGTCAGTTTAGGAACTTATATAGTTCGTGTCAAATAACTGTGCCCCTCTGAAGTTGCCTACGAGTGGCTGCGCAGCAGTCAAAATTACGAACAAAACTGCAACTGCGCATGCGCGAGACATGGGGGCGGGCATTATGGTGGCGCGATTTTATGTCTCACTCACTCGTTTACTTTTGATGCATGCTTGCGTCCCGCTTGCTCCGTACGATAGACATTCGATGCCACAAGTGTTGCGTTATTGTACATGTTGTTATTTGTTTTTGTTATTACTTAGTCGTTTTTGATTTGTTATCTTGTTATTTCTTGTTAACATTGTTACTTAATTTTGTGTGTTAGATTTTTGGCTATTATGCCTAAACGGAATACGCCGTCAGGCGACGGCGACGTTATGTTTTAAAAATATATATTTATTGTGTTTAAACACTTTTCTACGTAACTGCACCTGCGCGATCTATGCTAATAGCTAACTTCAGAGGGGCAAAGTAATCTGACTGACAACATATTTTTTTTCCGAATGATAGGTACTTAGTGGTCGTGCATTCCAATTAAGGCTTAAATTGTTTACCTGCCACACCAAAGGGCTATCAGTAAACAGTCTAACAATATAAACATTATACAGAACCCAACGCCACCAACTCAGTCACGCTTATTTATCATACTACAGCACAGTGTGCTAATTTAACCGTCAGTGTGCTATGAAGACCAGTGAGACAAACAAGTAAGATACGTCGGTAAGTCAAGTTCATTATGTCATACTTTAGTTTATTTTATACTCGTGTGTTTACGTACCTTATTGAACAAAGAGATAGCGTGCCAGCGGTCAAATTTGCATGAGAGATGTGATTTTAAATGAATATTCAAGGTATTTTTCTTAAAGTGATGGTCAATAACACTGATATAATCATCTTACAGCAAAAATGGTTTAGTTTTTTATAATACTTATTTTAACAATAATTTTTCAAGTATTTTGTCGAAAAAAAAAAATCATATTATTATATTGCGTCTCAAAATAAAAATATGTATTTGTGTGTGTGTGCGTTTGTGTTTTATTCAAAAATGAAATGATTAATTCCTAAATACTTATTAAAAAAAACTGCATTGCTGTTTCACACCATCAATGAAAATCAACTATCAGATTAATTATAGAAAAGATTTAAGTACTTAATAAAAAAAAAAAAAAAAAAAGATAAGTAATATTAACATAATCACCAGTATTTTACGAAATCATACTAACATTATCTATCTAACCTTGCATTTCAGATCAAAATGCGTCTCTTCATACTAGCGCTAGCCGTGCTAATAGGCGCAAGCGCAACTCCTCAGTACACGAAGTCTGCCGCGGGAGTGAAGGGTGGATACAGCGGTCGAGGGTACCAGTACCAGGGCGGCGAGAATCTAGTCAAGTGAGTTTCGCAAAATTATTATTTTATTATTCTTAAGTATCTTAAATATAGGGTGTAAAAGCACCCTTAACGCAAACGAAAGGCACTTGTTTTCGCCACCACTGCGGTATTTATTTGTTCTAGACCATACCTGGTAACCTCTGGGTTACGGAGATATTGGGGGTCAAAGTTCCAAAATTTTCACAGCTGTTTTTGTATATACTAGTTATTCAGGTTATTACTTTACTTAAATTACCTCCATGATCCGTTTACTATTCAAAGCATTCACCAGCACAATGTTTTAAGAGTTTTACCATAAAATGTGATTTTTGACCAAAATAGAAAGGCAATTCCTTTCTATTTGCATAGGTACCCATGGGATAGAAAGGCAAAAACGAAGAGATCTCTAAATGTTATAAAAACACCTATGTTTACAAACAAATAGGTGATTATTTTGATAAAGTACCAAGAGTACACATTAAGATTTTCCTTATTCCTGGAATGTAAAGTCGAAATCCTCAAATAGCTGAATCGTGATCGTTACATTACTATTCTTCTTAGTAATCATTCACTTAGTTCAATCTTTTCCAAAGTATTGTACCGAGGCCACCTGCCCAACTGGTTTGAGGTACTCATAGTCTATATCGGGTGTTGAATGAGTACCCACATGTAGGTATGTGAATAGATAAATTATGTCTAGTCGATGGTATTTCCCCAAATGACGCAACCTCTTGCTTATTATATTCTAGTGATCACCCACAGCCTATTAGATCATATTTAAAAGCACTACAATGTCATCGATACACTTGTTAAGCTTTGATGAGAAACCAAGGTCTTTAAAACAACTTTTTTTCGAAGATCGTCCCTCTGTGCTTCGGTTACAAGATCATTGTTGTTGATTTTTCACAGATTCTGATAATCCTTATTATTGTTATAAATACCATCATTGGTTTTGACTGTTTGGGAGTGTTTGGGCTCCCGCTATACCGTCTATCGTCTTTCGAAGTAATATTGGCAACCCTTTCTCTCCTGTCTGGAATTTAATTCCTAGACCAATTAAGAGAATCACTTTTAAACTCTCAGATTAATTTTGTCCTTTTATCTTGTGAGTAATGCTGCAAGCAATGATGAATTCTCCAGTTATGAGTACATAGCATTTACGTTACTTTGAGTTATTCAAGACATGCTTCACAATGAGATGCTCCTTACCATTGGTATTTAGTCTTTAACATGGCAATGACATTTATCTGCAAGGTTTTTCAATATTTTTCCCCTACGTTCTGGCCTTACCTATTCTTCATAAAGTCAAATCATCAAATCACCAAACGTTATCATCTGCCTAGCCTTTTCCCAACTATATTGGGGTCGGCTTCCAGTCTAACCGGATGCAGCTGAATACCAGTATTTTACATGGAGCGACTGCCTATCTGACCTCCGCAACCCAGTTAATACTAGGTAATACGATACCCCTTGGTAAGACTGGATGTCAGACTTTCAGGTCACTGACTACCCGTAACGACTGCCAAAGATCTATATACGGCACCCGGACCAACAGCTTAACGTGCTTTCCGAGGCACGGAGGAAACTCGGTATGTAATGGGCGGTCACCCATCCACAGATCGACCTAGGCAAGCGCAGCTTAACCTAAAGATCGACCCGAGTGGCAGTTCTTGTTAAGCCACGAGCTCCTCTTATGAATACCAAACGTATTACTTCTTTCGTAACCATCAAATCACCAAACGTATTACTTAATATTTCACAAATATCTACCCACACAGAAAATAACGCCTCTAAGGTAGGCAGAAACTGCAGTACGCCACCAGCTCTCATCCTTACTTACTTTTTTTTTCTATAGCTATATATTCGATCCTGTTTTTGATTGGAAATATATTTTCATAATATTGTTTTTCTTTCATGTCCACAGTACGTTCTACAACAATAGCACCCAACAACATGGCTATGGAGGATACGCAGTGAGGACCAATCTGACGGAGGGCGTCAACTATGAGAAGGGCGTCTGTTATATTGAAGTGCCGTGAGTACCATCTTCCTATCTGACCTTTCTTCTTCTCGTACAAAACAAACACAATCACAAACTACATGAAAATACAACGCTGTGTGTTTCTCATACAATATAATATCTGTTTTGTTTTAATGCAAAACAGATAGATTAGCCCAACATATACATTGATCTTTTGTTGACTTGGATAAAACGTGAAGGAAAACCAGGGAGAGGAAACGGGCATGTAAAGACGACAGTACATCAAACTACTACAATCTGTCAAGTTTTTTTAAGAGATTTCCAACTTTATCACTACAACATTAGGTTCAAGATTGATTGAGAAACTTGGCCGTGTTGGGTGTAATGCGCGTCTGTACTATATCCATTATCCAGACATACAAAGACTGTAACTTTGACATATGACATCCACCAACTCACGTTGTGCCTCGTACGCACTGAATCATGGTCCACTCACTCGAGTAGAGTATACGCATTGCCTAGTTGTGGATGTATTTTCGTCTATTAGCTTAGTAAACTAACTTTTGTTTATTTTTACAGGACAGCCAGTCTAGTCAGGGATCCTACCCACGTTCCACTTGGCAACGGCGTAAGTATTCTTTAAATTTTACTAATTTTACATTGCTACGCGCGGTTTTAAAAATAGTAAGGCAAAGCAAGGCACTAGACTACAACATTTGATTGAGACCACAAAAAAAGGAAAGACAGAATACAGAAAAGGACAAAAAAACACAGCAAAAAAAACAAAAACGAGACAGAAAGTAGTTATGGTAGCATATGAACTACTTTTCACAACATAGGTTGATCTCGTTACATGAATAAATAAAAAAACAACAATTTTGAATAAAGAACGAACAGCTCCCTTAAACATGTATGATAGAAGTTCATATTCTCCAGTCCCGTCCAGACTTGAGCCGCATCAGAAGCTGCTGCAGCGGCTACATCAGGAACATCCACAACTACAGGATCTGCGACCCAGTCTGTACCCACGAGTGCATCAACGGCCTCTGCAGTGCACCAGAAACCTGCACCTGCTTCCCCGACCACGTCAAGAACTTGGCCGGCATTTGTGTGGCCACTTGCCCCATCGGCTGCCAGAATGGACAATGTTCTGGAGGAGAGTGTATTTGTAAGGATGGGTACATACTGGACTCGGAAAGCAAGTTCTGTATTCCGTACTGTCGGGAACAGTGCGGTGGTCCTGGAAGAGGTAAGAATATAGTATTTTGTTTTACTTAGAATAGGGGATCGGACAAAAAAAAAATCAAATTAGTCCGTCAGATAGATTTTCAAAAAATATTGAACACAAATAATTTTTCTATTTTCACGTGGACAAAAAATGAAGCCGATACAGTGCTTCAAAAACTCGTCACATGATAGTACATTTATCCTACAAGTGACGTCACAAGCCCCCACTCATGATCTTTGATGCGTTTTATCTTCGTCAATTTTTATTAATTCGATATAAAACAAAAAACACGTATCCAATATTGTACGATAATCTAAGGTGTCGGACTGAACAGCCAGTCCGATCCCCTATCGTAGAAGTCATGTTGTTGAGGAGCTCGTAGTTTAAAAATAAAGAGCCGAGTGATAGCTACAGTGCCCCAGGTAGCAAGATGACGTCTGTGACGAAATAATGACGTCCCACTTTAGTCATTTTAGGGTCCGTCCTTTATTCGTCGAACATGTACGTAAAAATGACGTTATTTTAGGGTCGATTCATAACCAACCCGTGTTAGTCATAAATGATACGTCGTAGCAACGTCTATTTAAGGTCAATTTTGTGACGTCCGGTATTAGTCACGAATGGTACGTCCTGATGACGTCTATTTAGGGTCACCAGTGTGACGTCCGGTATTAGTCACGAATGGTACGTCCTGATGACGTCTAGTTAGGGTCACCAGGGTGACGTTCTGTGTCCCATTTATTTCAGCCCGTGTTGGTCATGAATGGTACGTCCTAGCTACGTCTATTTAAAATCATTCTGTGACGTCCGGTATTAGTCACGAATGGTACGTCCTGATGACGTCTAGTTAGGGTCACCAGGGTGACGTTCTGTGTCCCATTTATTTCAGCCCGTGTTGGTCATGAATGGTACGTCCTAGCTACGTCTATTTAAGATCATTCTGTGACGTCCCGTATTAGTCACGAATGGTACGTCCTGGTGACGTCTATTTAGGGTTACCAGTGTGACGTTTTGTGTCCGATTTATTTCGGCCCGTGCTGGTCACGAATGGTTCGTCCAAGCAACGTCTATTTAAGATCATTATGTGACGTCCGGTATTAGGCACGCATGGTACGTCCTGATGACGTCTATTTAGGGTCATCAGTGAGAAGTTCTGTGTCTGATTTATTTCAGCCCGTGTTGATCATGAATGGTACGTCCTAGCTACGTCTATTTAAGATCATTCTGTGACGTCCGGTATTAGTCACGAATGCTACGTCGTGTTGACGACTATTTAGGGTCTATTGTGACATCAAAGTAATAGTCATGTTAAGGCCACTTCAACAATCTCGCACACTATCATAAACAAACACAAACAGTTTTATACTTTTAATGACCAAGTAGCGCCAAATGACCAACAGGGGACCAACGCCCCGCGTTAACACCTTCATTGGTCTATGCTCGAAGAAGCCCGAAATAAATAAAAATACTCCGGCTGGGCGCTGCTAAGACAGTGCTTCCAACTAGTTTTAGATTTTGGCATTATTTTCACTCGCCTAGCACTGATATTTTATTTTATTTATTTAAATAATAAAAACTAGTTCAAACTGGATCTACCCTACTCAAGAAAAATGCTAACTGATGACTATGCAGCATGGTCTCAGACCTTAGCCTGTTCCGTCAGGAATTATAATATAATATTTAGTATAATTTATTTACAAAAAAAAGTGAAGCTAAGCTAGTTTTCGCCAGTGTTGCCAACCGTACGATTTAAATCGTCCTTTTTGGCACTTGTACGATCGAGTAATCGAAGTCGTACGCAAAATATACGATCTTTTCAAATTTATACCCATCATCATAACGAAGTAAAACTAGATGACATATTAAATTAATTTTTGATATTATAAAAAAAAACAAGTAGAAGACTTGAACGAGCTAAACTGAAACTGTCAAATTGTACGTACATAATAAGCAAAAGTTACGATTTCAATCAACTGAAATCGAGAATTGGTAGCATCAGAGCTTACATAATCAAGGTAGAGGACAACTTTTATCCGTATACAAATTCGAGATTTTAAACCTGTATCTATGGAAATGACACCTAATCACGGTTTCATCTGAGTCTTAGAATTTACTTAGGTACTTTTCTCATATCTAAAAATATAAAAATTCAGTTAAATCTTAATCCGAAATGTTGATTCATGTCCCTTAAATGATAAATATCTATTAAAAATTATAAATTACATTCTGTTTTAAAATGATTTACATTGTTTTATTGAAATTTCATTAGGTACTATTTTTTTCCTTGATATGTTACGATCTTCTAAAAAATAAAGTTGGCATCACTGGTTCGCGGGTTCGCGCCACAGACGCGCTGACATTTTGTTTTGTACAACATAACCTACCTACAAAACATGACTAGTATACTTTACGAACATAACGGTCTTTATGAGTATTCCTGCAGTCGATAACTTGCTCGTTTTGTACAAATTGATTGAATTATCTTTGTTCTAAATAAAATTTCTAAGTTCTGTGCATCATACTATCTCAGTAGACAATATGTATTCAGTCATTCAGTTTTCTGATCCTTCTACTGGTGCCGAAGGAAGTGTGTCAATTGTAAATCGCCAGTGGATGACACCACATAAATGTGAAGTGTATTGGCCCCCTGTACGGGAATCCAAGGCCGTTAATCGGTTAGTTATAGAACAGGCTGAACCTGACGTGGATACATGGAAGCTATATGGTGTCCGGAGAGTTTTTTATGAGACTGGTAAGTACTACATGGTATTAATACGTTTAATGGTCGTATCTGTCTGCATGAAATTTCGGTCAAGGAAGCTGCGGTTTTCTCATCTTTACAATACCTACTTGTTCTTCCTGTGAGATAACAATTGGCAATTTTGACATGCCTTACCAACGTCACTTTTCATTCGTGATAGGTATAGGTACACAGCTTCTATTCTACCATAATCACTTGTTACTTGAACTGCTAATTAAACATATTCGTAATTACCTACGATTAATTAGAATATGCCCCACCCCCAGAGTGACGAACGCACTGTTAGAGCATTGCAGCGACAGAAAAGCTCCTGTTGGGTAATTTCTTTTGTTATGTATTAGGAAGGGGTAAATGTTAACCCGGCTTGGTTTCAAAAGTTGTTGAATGAAAACTTTTTTGTACCTATTCTTTTTTCAAACTATGATTCTTGTGCTTGTAAAACTGCAAACACAACAATTCAATGTTACAAAACCTAAAAATTAACTGATGATAACACCCGCAGTCAAATTCATAATCGGGAACTCCTGACACTAGGATCTACAAGGACAAGGGAACATGGTGTAGGGTGGTGGGGTGTACCTGTGCAACTTCAGGTGTGTTATGTATTGTAACATTTAAGGTGGAACGATTTTCATACAAATTGCTTTTACCATCTAAGGGCGAAGGGCTAGTATGTTTGTGTATACTGAAATAACTGTGTCAGTTTTTATTTTGGTCTGTATTTGTGACAAATTATATTTGGATAGAGAAAACCATATTTATTATTAGTAATCGTGAAAATAATATTGACATTTTAATTTGAATGTGTGACTAATCACTGAATTTCAGTGTTCGCTTTATATAATACGATACTATAATTTGCCACAAAATAAAGACCAATGTAAAAGCCTAACTAGATACCAGGTTACATACAAATTTATAGCTAAAAAAAGGGGCTAACATGCAATGATTAAATTTGAATTGGGTTTATGAGTATGCCCCTTTACTGTTGTTTGTCTACTACTGTTTGTGCATGTGCATGGCATGGTTATTTTGGGTGGATTTTTGTTCTTTAGACTGCTTAGAAAAAGCTAAGGAAAAACTGAAATTGGCAGAGGTAACGTCTGACGTACAGACAGAAGCAGAGGATACTGAACTAAAGCAACGAAGACCTAAGCGTAAACCCAATCGTTATATTACTTCAAGTGAGGATGAGGACAATAATGACAGCCATAGATGCCCACCACCACTAAAAAAACAATACATAGATGGTAAGATTTTCAAAATTTCAAGATTATTGTGTGAACATGGTATTACAAGATTTTTATTCAGCTTATCGTGTAGGTATTGTTCTATTGTACATTTATATGGTATTTACCAAAAATAAAATAAACAGGGGATTTTATTTAGCTTGCTTTGGATGATTGTTTGTTAAATTATTGTATGATGTAATTACCAAATTCATTATACAGGATGTAAAAAGACCACTAGGTTACTTCTAGGTCAGCGTGCTACATCTTCGACCACATCGTCACTTAACATCAGGTGAGATAGTGGTCAAACGCGAGCCTATCTACAATAAAAAAAAAAAAAAAAAAACCACTCCCAAAAACTTCGGGGAGTTTAAGTACCCATCAATATAATAAACAACTTTTCAACCTTTGAAGCTCAGTTGGTAGTAGCTTTACCTTCTGCGCTGGAGGGCGTGGGTTCGATCCCCGCCGAGAACAAATGTTTGTGTGATGAACACATGTTTTGTTCTCTGCCTGGGTGTTATATTGTATTCTAAGTATGTATTTACAAATAATAAAAAAATTATATAAGTATTATATCAGCTTATCTGGTTCCTTTCTGGTTATTACAAGCTCTGCTTAGATTGGGGCTAGATAGTGTTGTGTGGAATGTGTAAATATTTATTTATTTAACAGTGTGGAAATTAGTGCTAAACGCGCGTCAGCAATTGGTCTGAATAAAAGAACAGAATTATTTTTTTACGGTTATGTACCATAAACAAATATAAACGGTACATATCTTTATTTACAGTACTACGAAATAAACAGTATGTGTCAGAGCCCTCAGGATTAGTAAAGGAAATTGAAGCACAAGAAAAACATAAACGTAAAGCCATACCAACTGATTATTCATCTGATGATACAGTTACTGACCATAGTTGCACAATATTAAAAAAAAAACTTGATTGTACAGTAAAACCAGCAAGTTATCGACAGGCATACTCATCAACACCGAAAAGTAAGTTAATCATAATTTAACTCTTTCCCATTGAGAAGTAAAAGTGATTTGGGCTGCATTAGAATATTATACCTTTTGTAATTTCGACACCTACACTGCCCACCATACACTAAAGTGCAGTAACAGCAAAATCACGATTTCGAGTAAAACGCATTTAAAGTTAAGAATTGATTTTAAAAAATCAACAGAATGTATAAGCAAAAAAATTTGAATGCAGAAAGGTTGTAAAGGCATAGGTTCACACGTTAAAGCAATAAAAAAAAATATATCTTAATAACTGAATTTATTATGGCCATTTATTCTTTTTGGTGCCTATTACTGCATAGCCTTTTTTGTAAAAAATACCATTTTAAACTTAGTAAAATGCAGCAAAAAGCCCTATTACTGCGTTTGGATCAGTTATTTTGTCAAGAAACCCAACTAACATGCAGTAAGGTCAAAAAAATACTGCATTTTAGTTAGTTTTTTAAGAAAAAAGTGTTCAATTTACTAGTGCAGTAAGAAAAATAGCTAGTTCACATTTTAAAGACCGTTTATTTCTTATTATTTAATCACAATAATTCAACTCACTTATGTAAAATTTACATATCAAAAATAAAAAAAAACATCTAATTAATAAAGGACCCTGCGCAGAATGCACAACCTCCTTTGACAGTTTTTAAAACAATGCAGTATTTAAAACATTAACTGCACTTTAGCTAGGAATAATCATATCTGTGTCATTATGCTATCCAAACTAATCTGCAGTAATGCTGTATTTTACTGCGTGTTAGTCAGTTTATAATGATAAAAGAATGTTAAGTATTCACAACTAAAATGCGACAAGCTTTGATTTTACTGCATTTTAGTTGGGAGTTCGTGACAATAAATTGTATTTTCTTAATTTGCAGTAAAAATAGCTTGTATGGCGGTAAATTTTACTGCGTATTAATTTTTTTTTTAATTTTTTTCCAGAAATATAAAACTATCTAAAGAACTGTAAAATTATATTGCTTACTGCATTTTAGTTATGAAACCTTAAAATTTAATCTGCAGTATAATTTATACTGTATTTTAGTTGGGAAATCACGCCAAATTGTTAATTTTTTTCGTTTGCAGTAAGTGAAAACTGTTAAATAAAAACCATTCTAATAGTCTTAGAAATAAGTAAGTTAATTCAATAGAAAGCTTAAGAAACCCGCTTTCAGAATCACTAATAAAACGAAAAATCACAAAAGGGCTGTTACTGCTCTTTAGTCTCTGGTGGGCAGTACATGCTCCAATTCATTTTTTTTTTTGTAATTTTTCCCTTAAGAGTCAGGTCAGGGGTCACTGACCGCCGTTAGGTGGTTAAGGGTTAATAAAAAATTAGCCTAGACACATTTTCTTTAATAATATTTATAATTTCTGACATTTAGATGCTGGGACGAACAATGACAACAGTGATTTTCCGAACACATTGTCATCCAGTATTCTGCAAAGTAAGTAGATCTAGGTAGTTTATCAGGGGTGTTCATTATTAGCTACAAATACTGATAGGGCCTAATTTATATGTCATACAATATTTGATTGCATTTTTTTGTGTGCAGGTTTGTTCAAAACTTAAAAAAAATCGTACGAATTTTTATTTTTTTAGTACATCCCGTTATCCTTGAATGTAATTAAATCATAATGAACAACCATATATATTAAGTATAAATCACCATCATCATCATCAGCCTATAATATTCCCACTGCAGGGTCACGGCGTCCTCTCAATGAGAGGGAGTGGGCTATAATCCACCACGCGTGCCCAGTACGGATTGGTAGATGTCACATGCCTTCCATTTTTTGGTTCTAGGACATGCCGGTTTCCTCACGATGTTTTCCTTCGCCGTTTTGAAGAGCAGTGGTGATGAAATAAATTACACAAAGTAATGCGCCTGTCTGGGTTCAAACCCACGACTTACTGTTCGTAAGTCGGGGCCGCCACCACTTGGCCACCGCTGCTCTCAAGCATAAATACTGAAAGATATTTGGGTAGGGACTAACTGAAAGTTATGAATATTTGCAGACTTAGAACAAGACCTTTTCACAAGTGATCAAAGACGAAACGATATCTTCCACGAGAAAGTAATTACATTGTTGTCTCATATTAAGTGTCAAAATGACCAAATTTTATCTATATTAAAATCTACTGAAGGAACTTTAAAAGTAGATTTCAAACTGCCAATAACCACAATTGAGGCCTTGGAAACTACAGAAGAATTACTAAAAAATAAAGAAAACTATGATAACTTGGTATGATTTTATTTCTAATACCTATACTAAGTATTTGATGAACTATTGAATGTTTGCTCGGAAACACAAATTTATTTTGGGTTTATTATTAATTTCATTAACTGTTACTGCACAGCACTAATCAATACTTTGATTCACAGGTTCAATATATAAAGTCTATTGGTGGAAGGGACATCTTCAGCAAAGTTTCTCGAATTCTGAAAACGCTTTTGTGCGACTCTCTAGCAAAGCAGTTCAATTTCTATGGCAAACGATCACAGAAAAAGCCATTCTGTCAATTACGTCTTCGAAACTGTCTTGTTGGTGAGTACTTTTGAATTGATTTGTTGAATTTAACGAACATTTCGCTAAAATTCCTTCTCCTCTTTCGGAGCCACGGACACTTAAAATTTATCCGCGGTGAGAGGTACCGTCATCGAGGGAAAGTTATCAATTCAACTATCAACATCTCGTTAATTTTTGCCATGTCCAGTAAAGTCTGACATGGCCTGCCTTATTTTATTGTGGGCTTATTTAACTAACCACTTTTACATGTATTTGATTACAGAGGCTGTAAAGAAATCTACTTTAGGAACAACTGAAAAAGATATCGAAGATTGCATTAAAGTGTGGCTTAAACACGCACCTGAAAGACACCGCAAAAACGAAAATAAGCAGGTTATATAAATGTTACCTCAAACAAAATATAAGACAAAAGCTGTAGTTGGCCAGCGTCAATTGTTAAGAAGAGCTAAAATAGCAAAAACGGAATTTATATCAGATTTACAAAAAATATATAGCAGTTCATTTTCACATACATCACATTGTAGCTTGCCTTCGACCTCATCGAGCGAGTGCAACATCCACATACAACAAACCATACCAAACATTTCCATGGGCAATGATAATAATTTATGTGAGAATGATGATGACGTTGAAGTTACCAATAATATAGACTCGCCATCTCCGTTAAGAACATTACCTGAAATTGATATTAATTGTAACACTGACTATGACTTGCCAAATCAATTGAAACATTGGGCTACTGAGCATAAAATACCGCACAACGCCATAAACAGTCTCCTCAAAATTTTAAAACCACTATCTCCTATTTTACCAAAAGACAGTAGAACTTTGATGCAAACTCCCAACGAATTTAGAAGTAACTGCCTTAGATACAGGAGAAATGGTTTATATGGGAATATTGTCTCAAATACAAAAACAAATTAAACATATTACTTTACCCGACGCTGAAATTAAAATATGTTTTAATATCGATGGATTGCCCTTGTTTAAGAGCTCAAATACTCAGGTGTGGCCTATATTAGGTTTGTTAAAAAATCACCATGATTTCAAACCATTTGTGGTTGCTATCTTCTGTGGGCAGTCTAAACCTTCACCATTAAATCAATTTTTAAAGCTTTTTGTGATAGAATTAGCACAATTACTTGAAGATGGGTTTCATTTTGAAAATAATCATTATACCCTCAAGGTGCACAGTTTCGTATGTGATGCTCCAGCACGAGCTCTTATTAAGTGTACTAAACAGCATGGTGGCTATTCCGCTTGCGACAAATGTGTAGAGCCTGGCGAATACCGAGGGCGAGTTGTTTATGAAAATGTGTCTGCACTCAGGAGAACTGACGAATCATTTCGTTTGCAATCAGATGATGAACACCATATGGGTGAATCGCCACTGATAGCACTTCCTATAGATTTGATATCATGTTTCCCCGCTGAATACATGCATAGTGTTTGTTTAGGAGTAATGCGTAAGCTTTTAAACATTTGGAAAAGTGGACATTTAAGTGTGCGCTTACCTAGTCATTTGGTAAATGTTATATCAGAAAGATTGATTCTCTGTGTTACACCTATTGAATTTAATAGAAAACCAAGAAGCTTAAACGATATAGCTCGTTTTAAAGCAACAGAATATCGAATGATTTTATTGTATCTTGGTCCAGTGGTTTTTCAAAATGTTTTGCCAAAATCTCTTTATGAAAACTTTTTGCTATTTAATTGTGCTATTACTATTCTATGTTCAATTAAACATATGAATAACGTGGGTGTAGACCTGGCTCACGAGTTGTTGACGATGTTCATAAAAAATGCAAAAGTAATATATGGACTCGAGTTTCTAGTATATAACGTACATATGTTATGTCATATATGTGATGATGTACGCGTGCTTGGAGCTCTTGATGAGTTTTCGGCGTTTCCCTTTGAAAATTATTTAGGTGCATTAAAAAACTTGGTGAGGTCACCTAATAAACCTCTGCAACAAATTGTCAAAAGATTAATAGAAATAGATTGTTCCCAGTTCGACGGCCTCTTCTCTGATAAAAAACCGGTTTCGTACTATTATTCTTATTATTCAGGGCCTGTTCCTAACGAAAGTGCGTGTAAGTGCTATAAAAAAGTTAATTTTAATGGGTTAACTTTATGTGTTGAGGCATATCGTAAGGCTGATTGTTACTGTCTTACTAAAAATAGAAAAGTTTTTAAAATATTGAATGTGTTAAAAAACTCAGAGGGCAGGCTGTTTTTTTACGGGTGTGAGTTTTTATGTTATGAATCATTCTTTGATTACCCATTTAGCTCGGTCACTATCGACATTTTCAAAGTTAAAGAATTCTCTGATTTAAAAACCCTAGCTGTGGATGTTGTACTCACTAAATGTGTCCTAATTCCAAATGAAAATGATCATAGCTATGTAAGTATTCCACTGCTTCACGCATTATAAACTGTAATTCCATTTAAAAAAAAAAAAAACCTTGCGATACTAAATTCATATCCATACTATGCAGTGATTGCCGCTGCTTGATTGACTACTTTCTTTAATTTATACAAAGCAAAAGCAAACTTACTAATTTTGTTGATTAACATTGAAGTATGCTGTTTACAATTTAGTTGATTGTTCATTGTTAACCCTAAAAATTTTGTATTTGTAACTTCAAATTTTTCATTATTATACAGTTATGGGCACGTAAATTGGCAAGAGTCGTTAGATGCGCAGAACTCGAATTCTAGGTCTCTTTGGTATCAAGTGGGACGCTAGGTATAGGTAGCGCCGATCCGAGCGCCCGATTGGTCGCGTCAGTCGACCCCTGCCTCCCGCAACGCGTCTACATTCCGTCAGTCGACCCCTGCCTTCCGCACCGCGTCTACATTCCGTCAGTCGACCCCTGCCTCCCGCACCGCGTCTACATTCCGTCAGTCGACCCCTGCCTCCCGCACCGCGTCCCTACATTCCGTTAGTCGACCCCTGTCTCCCGCGCCGCGTCTACATTCCGATCGCGCCTGCTTTTTTGTTCCCGATGCGCGAACTTACCCCCACTACGCTAAAACCTTGCCAAGTTACGTCCCCAGCACTGTAGCTTACATTTCGTTTTGCATTGGCTACTCTTTGACGAAAATTCATAATTTTTGTTTTCTTCAAATTTATAATTATTAAGTTGTTATGTTCTAACCAGTTAACGGCTTGTTGTAAAGCATTGATTGTGTCAGCTTCAGTCTTTATTATTTTTGTCAAGTTTAACAATGATAGTACTCTCATAGGCAAACAATGTCACGGGATAGGGTATATTCTGAGGAAAGTCATTTATATATTTAAGGAATAATAAAGGCCCTAGCACACTGCCTTAGGGCAATCCATAAGGCATTTTTCGTTCTTTAGAAATGTTTTATTTCTGTACGTTGTGTTCTATTTTTTAGGTAAGAATACGCTTCTATTTCCATTTTCGATTTATTATATATGTCTCTATTTTATAATAATTCTTTGTGTCAATTAGTGTCAATTTGATAATTTTCTTAAGTCTGTTTGAATAACTTTTAAGTTTCGTCACATTTACCTGAGATGGATTTAATCTATGGTGCCACAACATGAGTCTTTTTATTATTTGGCTACACCGTCTATTACCAAGAGTTAGCCAATTTGGATTCATTAATAATTTTCTTTTTTTGAACGTAACCGGAAAACCTAGATTATAAAATAATTGGAATAGTTCGAAAAAGTTTTTGTATGCTACATTAGGGTCTTTAATGAGGTAGATATCAGAAAAAGGAATTGATTTCAAACAGTCTTTGAATTTCATCAAATTTAATAAAGTTATGCACCTTTATATTCCAACTTTTAATTAAACATGTCTTTTTTACTGGAAGTTTTAAAGTTTGTGCGGTGTGATCCGACATATTATGTATATCAAGGACCCTATGAGTACCCTTTCGTGAAATATTATGTGCAAAATTATCGATACATTATCGGTTCATTAATTTGTAAACATAGATTGTACTTCATTATGAGACTAGTAAATTCAAGAGATATCTTGTTTTAAAATATTAATGTTGAAATCACCACAAAGGATTACATTTTTGTTTAAGTCTTAACAGTGTTTTGGTAATATAGTGTTTAATTTTGAGTAGAAAACCTCTAAATTGTTTTTGGTAGGTACTTACCTACTCTATCTAGGCAACTAATGATTGTGTTATGTGGTATTAGTTCAAAATTGCACAAACTTCAACGTCGCTATTACCATGATTAAATAATAAATTGATAGTGATTTTTGTAGAAAATGAAAAGTTTTTTATTTCATGGTACCTATCCATATTCATTTTATATGCACTGTAGGCTTTTAAATGACTAATAAGTAGTTATATTTTTTTGCAGCTTCAAGGCATCATCTCATCACTAAAGTATGACGCAACTTAGACACTTCAACACGTCATCTCAGGACCAATATAAAACCTACTGGTGGCCGTCATTAATCATGACATTAAAACGTCTTATAAGGACGTACCTTGGTAGACAATTGTTTACCAAGGTATGTCCTTAATGACGTTGTCTAAGTTGCGTCATACTTTAGTGATGAGATAACGTCTTTATGCCGTTATTAATGACGTCCACAGTAGATCACTATATGACGTCATAATGCCATTATCAATGACGTCCACAGTAGGTCACTATATGACGTCTTAGTGCCGTTATTAATGACGTCCACAGTAGGCCACTATATGACGTCTTAATGCCGTTATTAGTGACGTCTTAATGCCGTTATTAATGACGTCCACACTAGGTCACTTATGACGTCTTAGTGCCGTTATTAATGACGTCCACAGTAGGCCACTATATGACGTCCTAATGCCGTTATTAATGACGTCCACAGTGGGTCACTTTAAGACGTCTTAGTGCCGTTATTAATTACGTCCACAGTACGTCACTATATGACGTCTTAATGACGTCTACGTTACGTCATATATTAGTCCTGAGGTGACCAGCCTATACGTCATAAAATGACGTCGTGAGGCTGTGACATATGTACGTCATATTCCAGGGACGTGTGACGTCATAAAATGACGTCAGTTACGTCGAAAATGACTGCGAATGGACGTCATAATCACGTCGAAATGCTACCTGGGGCGCACCTATTACATGACAGTCGCTATCATATAGTGTCCATCAATCAAATGTCAAATGATTTCATTATGTACTAAACCATAACCAATTTGACAGGTAATCTATGGACAATATGATAGCCACTGACAAAAAGATAACGAAAAAGATACGCAATAGCCCTGCAGCAGGGCTATTTTACGTACCTTTTAAATGACAGTGGCTATTATGTAGTGTCCATCAATCAAATGTCAAAATTAAATGATTCCATTTTGTACTAAACCATAACCAATTTGACAGGTAATCCATGGACAATATGATAGCCACTGACATTTAAAAGATGGCCCTGCTGCAGGGCTATTGCGTATTGTAGACCACAGCTTAGTTGTGAAAACACTACGCAAATGACGATGCAATAGTCATATAGTCAATCTTAACAGATCTTATTACCCAGTCATTTGGTGATGCTGTAGGCCATAAAAATACACAGTTGTATTTGGGAAAAGACTAGGCAGATGATCTCATACAGCGACATCTATTGGAGATGACTGGAAGTGAGTGGAACTGTTAATATGGCACACAGATGGCAGCAATCGATTGTAATAAGGAAATTGTTATCTTGATGACTCGTTGAACCTTGAACTTATTGGAGGAAATCAAATGAGATAATTGTTAAATACTAGGCCCGTGGGCCTGTTTAAATTTTGTGATCGATCTTCTTGGCAATTCAAAAGTGCCCCGTAATTAATTGAACATTAATTGAATAAATGTATAAGCAATACCTCTGAAGGAGTAACTTAAATCATCAAACTGGCTGGCATTCCCTAAGGAAAATGGTTCTAAAATAATATTGGACTTTCCATACGATATTTAAAACGAGCTATTTAGGTAACTGTTGTGGTTTTCGCGCTACGACCGGTAAATATTGTAGGACAAGCCATAGCAAAAGGGAAATAAAAGATTCTATTTGAACAAATTTAAGCATGATTTATTTACTGGGTTCAGAATAACAATGCACAGAATAAAGCCACAAAATAACATTTACGAGTACCTACGATAAAAATTCACTGTACTTACACAGGTATTTTAGCTCCTTATACTTTCAAAGTTTAGAAAAGAATGACCTGCTAAAATGGCGCCCCGGACCTTTTAAAACCTCTTTACCCGACTGAATACTTAAACGGGTCTGGGCAGGACATGTCTGTCGCATACTGAACGAACTGTGGGCCCGTAAAGCTCAGGATTGGTGCTTTGAAACAGTGACACGGGGTCACAGCAGACCACGAAGGAGATGGCGGGACGAGTTACGTCTTCCTTGAGAATTGTAAAGTAGTTGCACGAATTCGTGATCGGTGGAAGGAATGGAGGAAGCCCCTTGCCCTGCAGTGAGACAATAAGGGCTAGCTATAATTTTGCCGTTGGCGCCATTTTAGCAAGTTATTTCAACTAAATCAAAATATGACTTACTTGTGCAAAATAATACCTACATTTTTTTTAAATACTGTAAAAGTTTAAATATCTTAAAACTAACTAGTTTTATGATAATTTAAATAGCTAACAATATACACAACAACTTGTAAAACTATACAATGTGGAGCAGGACGATTGACATTCCTCTAAACCACGTAAAGAAAGGCATGCTCTTGACCCGTATACAAAAAATCAATCAAATCCAATGACTACTTTAGCCACAGGAAATTATTTTTCATTTTCTTATTTTTCAACATGATGTAGATCGGAGTCCGTAATAATAGGTAAACATTGTAAGGTCAGGAACCTGTGCAAAAACCTACGATTCTATTCTCAACGTCTCAATACGCTTGAAAGACAGAGAAAGGTGTCATACGATCCGACTCTGACGCGCCCCGCACACTCCCACAAAATACTACAATTATAAAGAAAAAGTAATATTACTTACGCAAATAATGCATTAGTGGTGCATAGAAAATTGCGAGTGTGTGTGTGAGCGGAATTTTTTTCGGCAAAAAGTCCTTGACTCGGTAACTATGTCAGTCAGTGCATAGCGGCGCCCTTTGAGGAGAGCACACGCCTACTTTTTTTATCACAAGACGAGCCGCGCGCGCATTGTCGTGATTTTATGAAAAGTTTGTTGTTATTGTGATTAAAGACGATTTATGATATTTGGATTAGTGCATAGGTTACTGTGACTTATTGGTGTTAGTGTAATATTAGTTATTTAGGCATTTATTAGGTAGCTAGTTTTGTGATTTAGGTTAAGTTAGTAAGTTTTTTAGTTTAATTATGCCTCAAATAAGGTTTTAAGTGATTAATTATTCAATCAGTGATCTTTTATTAATTAACAACTCGCAACTTACTCACTAAGTTGCGAGTTGTTAATTAATAAAAGATGCCGCTGATTTGTTGTTCTCCGATAAAAAGTACCTACGCCCAACATCGCCGCCGCTCGCTGCACCCCGCGCACTAGGTCAGTGACTTTTCGTAGTTAAAGCGTGTTTACTTTTTATGCAGTTGATTCTGCTATTTATTTTGTTTGAAAATTGCAATTTTTAAATTTTCCACTAACTACTAATCTTCGTGTTTTAAAATGTTTCGATGGACTAGTACAGTGCTAGTTTTAATTTAATGTCGTAGTTCCAGATCCACATTGTATATTTAACTTTGTCATTACGGCGCGCCGCGGCGGACGTCGCGACGGAGCCGGGCGGCGCGCTAACCTTCAACGATTTTTTCCGGGTGCGAGCCGCGGTTCTAGGCGATAACGTTTCGGGCGCGCGCTAGCCGCCATCTTATTATAATTATTAAAACCATGTATAAATGAGATGATCCGAAGAACCGGCTTTATTGCCACTTGAATTTGAACTTTACACTAACGAAGATACTCGGCACCTTCCAGGTAATTGCACAGCTCCAAACACGTGTGAGTGCAAGAGTGGACTGAAATCCACTCCCGAAGGTTCCTGCAAGCCATCCTGTGACCGCTGCAAGGACGGGGAGTGCGTCGGTGCTAACGAGTGCCGCTGTAACTACGGCTACTCGAAGGACGGGTATGGGGACTGTGTACCACAATGCTCTATGTAAGTTTCTATTATGACTTTTTGGTCATAGGCCTTTTATTGGGACTTTTAAAGGTTTTTTAAGCACAAACAACTAAAGAGTCTGGAACTGGCCAAGTGCGAGTCGGACTCACACATGAAGGGTTCCGTAACAAATCTGTAAAACAATCACGTTTGTTGCATGGGAGTCCCAATTAAATGTTTATTTTATTCTGTTTTTAATTAAAATTTAAATTAATATTTAAATTAATTAAAAACAGACAACATAAATACATCATCTGTGAAAATGTCAACTGTCTAGCTAGAACGGATCATGAGATACAACCTGGTGACTGACAAACGTACAGATGGACAGTACAGTCTTAGTAATAGGGTCTCGTTTGTACCCTTTGGGTACGGAACCCTTAAAAGGACCATCCGTTGAGAAGAAGATAAAATCAAATAATACAAAATGTATTAACAATGAAAATATATTTTTGTTTCCAGCCCCTGCACTCCACCAAACCGCTGCGTAGCTCCAAATGTGTGCGACAACCCCTCAAACCCCTCCCACCCTTCCACCACTACAACTGTCTCCCCCTACGGTCAACGTCCTTATCCTCACTACCCATCTGGAGCTCCTTATGGTCAACAACCCCAATATCCTAACTACCCAGGCTACCAACCATCTAACTCCTCGGGCAACCAGCCATCTAATTATCCTGGCAGTCAACCAACTTACAATTACCCTGGCCAACCACAACAGAACGTCCCAGGCTATCAACCAGGCAATTACCCTGCCAACCAACCATCTTACTACCCTGGCAATCCACCACCCAAGTACCCTGGAGGTCCACAGTCAAACTACACCGGTAACCCTTCACCAAACCAACATGGAAATCCCGCGTATAACTATCCAGGATATCCTAACCATAATACTCCTGGCAGTCAAAATCAGTACCCTGGTTATCAACCAATAAACAACACTGGTAATCCACAAAATAACCAACCTGGAGCTCAGGCACCTAGCTATCCACCCAGTCCAAGACCGCCGTATAATCCAGATGGGCAGCCTATTTATACCCATATTCCTGGTAGCCAGCCATCTCTGCATCCAGATAGCCAACATCTCGGTCCTGATCAACGCCCTACTCAAGGCAACGTTTCCCCCAATTCGAGTCAACCGGTACCGAATGGTGGAGCGAACTATCCCAGTAGTCAATATTACCCTGGTGCCCAATATTACCCAGACCAGCGCCCCAATCCCAACTCTGGATACCAACCTATTAACCGGCCAAACGCTGAGCCTTATTACCCGAATAACCAATACTATCCCGGTCAGCAAATCTATTATAATGTTCAACCAATCCAGCCTCAGTACCCTTTCCACACCCCTGGGTCAGAGTACCAGCACAGTTACCCGGGCAGCCAAATGTCAGCCGTGGAACTGTTGTGTACAGTCCCCTGTGTAAATGGAACATGTGTCGGGAGAGACATATGTGCCTGTAACACGGGATACGTGCCTATTGCTGGGGACACATCCAGGTAAAGTATTCTATGCTGTATTTGTCTCAGTTAACTATTTAAATAATGAAGACGAACTGACGTGGCCCCTGCATCGGGCCGACGGATGTCATGTATTTGGATGTGGCAGCCGTTAGCTCAGTACACACAGAGAGAAGAGACTTTTGACATGGCCAGAGTCCTTACTATGATACAGAAGAACTGTATTCCAGTGTGGAAACGTGACAGAACTATACAGGGTGTCTAGCGCCATCTCTTTTTCACACTGGAATAAGAACTGTTTTAAGATGTCATGGTAGGCCTTCAGGTGATAAAATCCAGCACCCTACTGAACTGCCGCTATCGTCTACTAGACCAGCACCACCTTGCGTTAAACATTATTCTGTCACAATTTAGAGGATTTTGAATTAGTTATACATTGCTTCTAACGTTGAAATAATTGATGAAAAGTGACTACTGATATTTCAATGGATGTCGTTGGTCTTTACTCGTTACGTGTACATTACCAAACTAGGAATGTCAGTGCTATGGGCTACCTTTTCACCAGAGATGAGCAAGGAATGAGTAGCGAGATGTATGACTTGTATTAAGACAGTTTACAATCACATATTAATATCTTGTGATATTTTCGATTAGTTTTACACACATCCCTACTACGCATCTAACACTCATCTCTGTAGGAACCGCCACAATTTCTCCGCACAAGGCCTTCAAATTCTAAGAACTCCATGCTGTTTCCAGGTGTGAGCCCCACTGCTCAGGCTGTTCCAACGGAGTCTGCGTGTCTCCCTACGTATGCCACTGTAACCCCGGCTACTTCAAGGACTTCAGCGTGAAAGGCAAAACCGCATGCGTACGTCGCATTAGGCGGTCGGTAGACACATCGGCACCCGTCAATATTGCGGATCTACTCGTCTTTGAAATACCTGAAGATTATATTAATTAAGACAAATAATTATTAAAGATTGATTGCTCAGTTTGAAATTATATTTTTATAATTTTTCTCCTAAAAATTTGATTTTTATTTTTTAACACTATGCAAGCGGTGGCCCAGTGGTGTCGGCCCCGACTTAAGAACAGTAGGTCGTGGGTTCGAATCCAGGCAGGCACATTACTTTATTCAATTTATTTCATCACCGCTGCTCTCAAAACGGTGAAGGAAAACATCGTCAGGAAACCGGCATGTCTTAGAATCAAAAAATTCGAAGACATGGAACATCTACCAACCAGCACTGGGCCCGCGTGGTGTATTATAGCGCATCCCTCTCCTAGAGAAGAGGCCCGAGTCCCTGCAGGGAACATTATACGCTGATGATAATGATGAATGATGATGCATGCGATACGCGATAGCTACAAGTGTCTATTCATCAAATACTCACATTTCATCAGTTATGTTAGATTTCAGGCCGTTTCTGATAAATTCCTGATGAAAACACTGAAGAATACATTTCCTGACTTTGAAACTGAACCCAGTTTCTCATACGTTGCGTATGCGATGCGTTTTGCAACGATTACAATAAAGACCAACGTCACAAACAGTATATTGTTTGAAAAAATCCATAAATAGCTTGAGAACAATGCATGTTTCAAAATTCGTCTGCTCACCAATTATCCTAGATGTTATTGAACTATCAAAATAAATAGAAATAGCAAGATATATTCTATTGTTAAACAAAGTTCGTAGTGACCTTTTCATCAACACGTAGCGACATCTCAATGAAAGTTAAACGCTTTAGGAAATGGGGTATTATTCTATTAAACGCTGATGCATTTATCAACTGTAGGGATTAGTAATCCCACAATCACATTTCGTTTCCTTCTTGAGTTGACATTAATAAAAATAACATACTTACTGCCGTACTCAGAGATATTTAATGATTACTTATGCCATCAGTTCGTAAAGATTTAATGATTACTTATGCCATCAGTTCGTAAAGATTTAATGATTACTTATGCCATCAGTTCGTAAAGATTTTGACACTTCAGTGAAGGTTTTGTGTGTCAAACCTTTACTAAGTGACGGCATAAGTAAACATACACATTTTTACTTGTAGTAGCGTGGTTTTTGTGGCTTCACTGTTGGTGTTCGCGACGCGCCGTCTGCCTTTTTTTCTTGGTCTGAGTTTCGCACACACAAAATTTTGTATTAGTAGCAACTTCCGCATGTGTTATTTTCTTATCTAATGAATGCGTAATGGCTCCTAATTAAGTCTAATGACATGCGTAATGGCTCCTAGTGTACAGGTTTAAAGTAAAATTTGCAATAAATTAAGTGTGAAAACTAATTTGGCGAAAGTTTTTAAGTAGCGGGTTGCCATCCGTGGTCGTTAACCTGACAGTGCTTCCGTATTAACAGATACATCATGTAGTGAATGTTAAAAATGAAAAATAATTTCCTGTGACTAAACTACTGGATATTATTCAAATGTTTTTTTGTATATACACTGGGAACATCGTAAGGTATACGAAGTTTAATTTATAGCCGTATCGTCGGCACATAAAGGGTGTAATAGTACCCTTAACGCAAACGAAGGGCACTTGTTCTCCTCACCACTGCGAACATTTTTTGTTCTAGACCATACCTAGGAACCCCCTAATGACGGAGATATTGGGGGTCAAAGTTCCAAATTTTACACAGCTGTTTTTGTAAATACCTACTAGTTTTTCACGTTATAACTTTACTTAAATTACCTCCATGACCCGATTAATATTCAAAGCATCAACTAGCACAATGTTTTAAGAATGCTACATTGAGTTTTACCGTAAAATGTGATTTTTGACCCCAAAAAAAAATTCGTGTCCCAGCAAAAAATTTTGCATAGGGGTAGTTGTACAGAATGCTTGGTCTACGTTTGTGTGAAGGGTTAGTTTACAACCTGTATATCGGATATACAGGCTAAGAAAATAAGCGAATTTGATTCAGTAAGAGGATTAAATACTTAAAAATGTGAAAGAAATTTGTACAATAATTTATTTATTTATTTATTAACTCATCATCACTATCATTACAGGAATGTCCTAATTCAATAGTGTGGCGATTATTACAGTTTTATTATTTATTATAACATATTCTGTAGGTACATCGTGATTTTTGTGAACTCACTCAGAGAACAAGTAAAAAGATCTATGCTGTCTGCTACGTCATTAAGTACACGCAAGGTACGCGCTATAGGGGCTTTACTCAGTAGATTGGTCCTACCACTGGGGACCGCCAATAGACGTGGCCGTCGTCTTCGTAATACATAATTGTCGGGCACACACAGGTTTACTTCCTTTAAGGCCGTACCCTGACCAATTAACCTTGAGCATTCGTTCCCTCTGTACTGTACAGTAGTGAATACGCCCATATTTTAGAATAAAATCTATATAAAATAAAATTTTGGTCTTTTGGAATTTTTATTTGTGTCAAAATGTTCATTATTAAATTGTCTATCCATTAGTGTCAGTAGCAAAATTAAATAATGTTTACGTTACGAGGAGATGCGTGTTATTAATCACTATTTCTCATTTCGGGGGTTGTGTTGGAAGGAGATTTATTAAAGATATACTCAATAAAAAATAAAAATAAATCTGCAATTATGGAATCAAGATTATGTAGAAATTTAATATGTTTTTTATTAGTTGATATTTCTTTTAAATAACAAGTAGATAGCTCCAAAAAACTGCACAAAAACGGTTTGCGTGGCGTTTTGGTCGGGGAGGCGCCTTAATGCACCATGCCTATAACAAACAAGGTTGGATACATCAATGGATAAAATGGATATACACCATACAACCTTAAGTACAGAAACCTAGTAAATTTATTTTGTATACGCTCCAGCATGAGACTGTATTTAGCTTCATGCGGAGCCCATATGATTGCGTTGTCATTCGAGCTGACTTCTTACCAATGCATTGTACAAAGAAGTTAGCGCAGCGATAATATTAGTGTCTAATTACCACATTTTTAGGGTTAAACCTTAAAAGGAAAACGGAACCCTTATTGGATATGGTGTGTCTATTTATCTGTCCGTCTGTCACAGCCAGTTTGGTCCGAATCTAATCGACCGATTAAGTTGAACTTTGGAACACGTGTATGACCTATGACCTAGACACGAAAGTATATCGTAAATAAATGAATTTTCAATACGGGGGTCAGTTTTGGGGAGATTAACAGTTTTTAGCTTATTGCGTGCGAGGATTGCAAATATATTTATTTAATCATTTTAAAATAAACACTTTTACAGATATTTAAGAAAATAGATAAAAAAATACCATTACCCCCTTACCTCCGAAACAACTGAGACTAAAAATAAAAAAAAAACATACAGAAATTAGTTTAACATTTATAGATAACAAGAAAGCCTATAAGAAAATCTCTCAATGTTATGCGTACAAACTTACATCCTAGGTTATAAGTAGGCGGTGGCGGTGGTGGTTTATAGTTTATGAGCAGTAAGACTTAAAACCCCCATGGCCGCACCATTGAAACGGTGAAAAATACGTTATCGCCGATATCTTGCTGAAAAGGCACCGCAAAGGTCTGAAGTTTCTTGTAAAACATAGATTTGAATTTGTCAAAATTTTAAAAAATATTCAAAATATTCTATTTTTATATTTTGGGAGCTGTAAGACTAAAACGCCATGGCCGCGCCATTGAAACGGTGTAAAACACGTTATCGCCGGCATCTCGCTGAAAAAGCATCGCATAGGTCTGGAGTTTTTTCTAAAACCTAGATTTGAATACCTATGTCAAATAATTTAAAAATACACAAAAAAATCCTAGGTTTATATTTTAGGAGTTGTATTACGATATCGCTTAGAACCTTCAATACGTTTTAAATATTTTGATAGAGTGACCATGACTTAGTGTTTATAGAAAACTTTCCACCTATTGTATTACGAGTATCTAGAAATTATTTCTCAAGTAGTGTGTGTAGCTTTTAATGGCATTGCTTCAGTGCAATTAAATGTCGTACTACGGTTAATCAATTAAGAATGCTGCCGCAAAAAAATACCAGTTTCAACTATGTACCTACCCCGAACAAAATGAGAATTACTTATCATCATTTCAGTCAAAAGACGTCCACAGCTGGACATAGGAATGACATAACATGATGTTAATTGTTTACTAAACAACAGTCTAAGGATGCCTCAGAAATGAAAATATTTTGACGAACTTATCTTGTACCACGAAAAAGTAGCGGTGGTAAGTACTTAAAATTGACTAACTAGCATCTTTTGAGTTTATCAGGGTACATTTTATTGACGTTGGAATCCGTGAGTTAATTACAGGGGTTATTTTTGGCATAATACATAATTATAATTATTTCAAATCCTTGAGACAAATTCTGGATATTTTTGTTTTAATATTAGTGTTTTTTCAGCTATTAAGCAATATTGGATTTATTATGTGTCTAGCAATGGAGGGATCTATGCTAGACACATAATAAATCCAATATTTTTCGATAATCTAACAAACCGACTGATTCGATTTTTTTCGTGAAATCTCATCGACTATAATCATCGATCGACCAAACTTAACATTGTAATAGGGATTACAATGTTAAGTTTGGTCGATCGATGATAAAAAGGAGAACGGACATGCACTTGGTCAGTTTTTATTTAATAAATGTACCTAACAAAAGTATTAGTGATTATTTGAGATCTTTTTTAATGAACACTTAAAAAACAAGTACCTACCTTTTACTTTAATATTCTTTATTTGTTTGTGAGATAAATCTACTAGGTAATTTTAATAATATTTTTTAACAATAATTTCAATAAAAAGCTAGCCTTAGTACCTACTGATAAGTTAAAGGGGATTTCCTCAACTTCAAATGACAACCTCATTTAAAGTTGGGGAAATCCCCTGTAACCCACTTTGGTAAACAATCAAAATTATTCTGAATTGTAGTTTTTCGCTACCTACCTGTTGACAAAACATTAATCTCTAAAATTTTTAGTTCAGAAGACAGGAAAATCAATTGATTTATTCTCAAGATAAAAATCAATTGTTATAAAGTAATATCGTGATAATTATATTATATATCATGATATTATATCGGCGAACCCTGTTATATATGCAAGGTAACACAGAAGTAATGGATACACCAGTGCTATGAAAAAGGTTACAATAAATAAAAAACTTTATGCAAAAAAGAAAACCGAAGTCGGTGACATATTTTGTTTGTTTCATTTCGTTTTTTTGCCACCGACTTCAAAAGCTGATTGTTGTTCTGAAGTTTATTATTTACTTTTTACCCGACTGCGGCGAAGCCCAAAAGGAGGGTTATGTGTTTGGCGTGTATGTATGTATGTATGTCCGTTTCTTTGTTCCCTCATAACTCCTAAACGGATGAAGGGATTTGAATAAAATATACGTCGTTAGATTTATCTTGATGGCGCGAGTGTCACTGGTTACATAAAAAGAAAAGAAATTTGCG
Source organism: Diarsia rubi (assembly GCA_932274075.1). NCBI lineage: Eukaryota > Metazoa > Arthropoda > Insecta > Lepidoptera > Noctuidae > Diarsia > Diarsia rubi. Next base: position 20,685,436 of record OW026417.1, read on the forward strand.
AATTTTGGGGGCCTTATAGCATACTTATTTAAAAAAAAAAAACCATTACCGTCGAGTAGGGTATCAAATTTTAAAAGGAGATAACAAAAATATATGACATATATATGTTTAAAATAAATTCAAAGTCACAAATCATATAAACAAACACAAAAGTTAAATCATCTGCGAAGATTTTTACATGACCAACGAAAGAACAGACACAAAAGAACTAAAAAGTTGGAAATAAAAAAAAGTAGTTAAAAAACTAAAAAACCCGACTGAAAAAACTGAAAAGTAAAAAACAAGCACATTTGAATGGTATTAAATTATGAAATGAAAATATTGGACCCCGACTGCTTCCAAGTTTTGTTTAATTTAAAATGTGCTTGTTTTTTACTTTTCAGTTTTTTTCGTCGGGTTTTTTAGTTTTTTAACTACTTTTTTTGCAAAAACAGTTTATTTTTTAGTTTTCGAGGTAAGGAACCCTAAAACCGAAATACCAGTTTGTCGGCAACGTAGGTATTGGACTAGCTAGTTCGAATTTCGATGTGTCGTGTAGTTCCAGGAAAACACGCCGTACACGATAACGCGACATCCGTTGGTCAGTCTTACTTGAAGCCACACCACGCCACCACCACACAGGACCACCACATTTAAAGTTAATTTTGTGGCACGAGTCCAACTCGACTCTCAAGGTGAGACAGTCTTTATCTTCACTTAGTTCACAATCTCCTCTACAACGTAGCTGTGTTGAAGGAATAGCGGGACGCAGGAATTTATTTGTACCGGTCAATGCACACACACTGATTGCGACAAGCAGCTTTCATTTTCTCCACGCGAAACAAACCTTCATTGTATTATCTTTGGATCGTTGCCGCTGGTAACGAGCTCTTTGGGCTGTTTTGCTTGAAGTGCAATAACAGCAGCCGAGTAAGCACGCGCTGTGTTGGACCTGCATACGTTCGTCGGTGTTCCAACATCAAGGGACGCGGGAAGGGCGCCGTATGGTTATGCACCGTTCGCAGTCACGGAGACCGGCGAAGATTAGAATTTTGCTGACTTGACGCTTTGCTTGTTTTTACTGCGCCGTAACGTGATACCTACTGCTAAAGGAGAAGGAAGAAAGGAATCTTGTGGTGTTTGTGGCTTCAGTAGTCCTAGTGAGTTCATTGGATGTTGTCTGTATACCTACGTTCTATGGTGTATCATTATTGGTTAAAGCAAAAGTCACGTACTTACTTATAAACAGTAGTTACAAAATGAACATGAAAATAAATGAAAAAAATAAGTGTTAAAGTGCAACGATACAAGTGTGACGCCTAGATTTCAGTGAAATATTCTAAATACTCCAAAACCTGCGGCATATACCAAATTTTAATATATGAAACTTTAATAACCCTCCTTTTGCGCAACACTGTAGTCGGGAATAGAAGGAAGACAAAAAGAATTACTTTGACTATATTGAACAAATCAGACACATCTACCTAAAATACAAAATATTTTTGAGTGTGATTTTTTTCAGTACTTAAACGGGAAAACTACGACAGTACATGATAATCAACATAGTTTAACCCATTTGATGTAGTTCCCAATCATCAAATCAGGCGGTAGCGACGAGCGGTTCACTGACTGTAACTAAGTTGCATGTTGTGTTGTTGTCTGCGAGTGAAAGATTGTTTAAAGTCTGGTGAGAATTTCTAAGATTACCTACCTCGCCCTTTACAAACCTTGCCACTTTGGAATACTAGTGAAGATGGCTCCTAATGACCCAAGAGCGGCAGTTGTAGCATACGAAGCTGGAGTCATACGAAATACCACAGACTTACCACGAGACACACGTGTCAATTTAGGAGAAGAGGAAAATGAGCCATCTTGTTCATCATTATGCAAGCGATGCTGTGCCTGTTTGGGAGGTTGTATTTTACTTTTGATAGGATTGATGATAAAAGGTTTCTTTAGAGCGTCAGCCAGAGCTGCAATTAGGACTTCCTATAGGTCCGATAGAAACTAATTTTTTTTTCCTTATTGAAGTGATATTTTGATGGCATAGATATAATAATGAAAGAGCAATGGCGAAATCTTAGCTGAATATAATTTAAGCGTCTAAAAGTAACTTATATACGAAGGCATTTCTATTATTTTTCTAAATTTTTTCAAAGTATGACATTAACTAGTTAACTCCGGATAAAAAATAATATTTTAATGAAAAGTTACCTATTTGATTTTTTCATACTTACATGATTAGTGTTGCCAAGGGACAGTAAGTACAGCATTATTGTATTATAATCAGTTTTAGTTTGTTATTATGAAAAACGGAGTGAATTTAATCAACAATAATGTTTATTTGTAAGGGAAAGTGTTCCTTGCAGGCAGGTAAAAATATTGTAGTGTAAAAGTAAATGAATTACTTTCAATTAATGACTGGCAAAAAGACTACCTAGGTATTATCCCAAATCTAAAAAATATAACTTAGTTTGACAACTGTTAATAGGTAGGTGATTGTGATTACATTGTGGATTACAAAGGGATTACCTACCTACCTTTACAAGAAATTGCATTCTGAAATAACTGGGTGAGTAAAATGCATGCATCAATGCATTATTGCCCATTTACTTCTCCGAATAGGAATTACCATAAACATACCTAACCTACAAAAGTTCATGACTGAATTTCTATTAGGTATTCTCGGAGTTCTCTAACAAATATTCTTACACAAACTAATTCAGAAATTGACGCCGAGTTAAACAAGACATTTTTCAATTAAAGACGCATGAATTTAAATATAATTATGGGTGGCTGCCATTGTTCTTTAGATAGCACCTAAATTTCAACAGCAAATTACTCATTTAAATTAAATTTTGCGGCCTGTTTCCTTGTGATAGTTCCCTATCACAAGGAAACAGGTCGCAAAATTTATTTTATGTAAGTATAATGTACCGAATTAATAATGTATATGCTGTAGGTACCTATTTGTACTAAACCATTATGATTATAAATCAATTCACAATAAGGCGATCCGACTGACTCAAAAAACATGATTCTGTTAAGTCCGTCAGTTAGATTATCGAACAATATTGGATACCTACGTGTTTTTTGTTTTATCAAATTAAATAAAAATGTACAAAGATAAAACGTGTCAAAGATCATGAGTGCGGGCTTGTGACGTCACTTGTAGATAAAAAATGTAGGTACTGACATCTGACGTCTTAATTTTTTGTTAGCGTGTTAAGGTGAAAGCGTCAGGATAGCCGCGAAATTCAAATTTTCTTACGTTTTTTGCAATTTGCAGGCCAGTGCTAGGTTGTATGTTGATTGAAATGTTGGACGCGAGTGTAAGACGTATGTAGTTACAGAATTATAATCATCAAAATCATCAATACAACCCTCCAAGTTCATATAATTCGAGGAATGACTTTGACCTCGAAAAAGTCGTTCCTCGAATTATATGAACGTCCTGACGCTTTCACCTTAAAAAAAAATATATGAATATTTATGGGAAATCTAGCTGACGGACATATTGGTTTTTTCTGATGCCCTTTTTGGGTACCTACGTTGGTTACTTACCATAATATTGTAATAACTGCGAAATGACCTTAAGTATGTTTAAGGTTTTGTATGTCTGTCATTAATTTATACTGTAAAATATTTTAATAAGTACTGACGCCAGCACATTAAGCTACTCGAAACTGACAAAATTAATATTCCCAATTAACCTTGAATCTAATGCTTTAGTGATAAAGTTAAAAATCTATTACAGACCTTCGACAGATTCCAGTAACTTGATGAGATGGGGATGGCGTTTGTTGTACCACGGACATAGTACACTTAGCAAAATTCATAAGCGATTTACCGTGAAACAACGTTAGGTATAGTCTTAATAAACTTTGTTTGGATTTCAAAGTGTTGAACTAAGTTCGAGAAAATGTTAATCAAATGAGTAGTAGAAAATTGATTTTAAATTCAGTAAATGTGTACCTACATTTACTTGTGACTGTACACTGACCTTGAGATGGCCTAGAGCTGTGCCGATATTAAATAGAATATTAAGTTTTTTGTACTATTTTTTTAAATTACTACCAACTATCGCAATAGCGACGTACCGTAAGAACTAACCTTCTTATATGTTTTTTTTCTTTTCATTAAATAAAATGCATAAATAAATGTACTTATTTGTTTTTTTTTTTGTCTTAAGTAAAACATACCAACTATGTTATGATTTTCATTGCTTACTATAACATAATACTCTTCCCAACACATAACATCACGCCTATCATCCCTGAGGGGTTACACAGAGGTGTAGGTACTTACTCACTATTACACCCACATAATCACCAGTTATATTTAAGTCCCATGTAATAGGGGTCGAGCCTATTGCCATCAACCGTGACATCCTGACTCAGTAGCTGCTACTCAGAAATTCCTAACAGAAAAACCCAATAACACTCTGCACGACGCGGGAATCAATCCCAGGACCTCACGCAAAGCAGTCGCTCTTGCAAGAACTAGACCAACGAACAAGAATACAAGTTATAAGCAGAGCTCGGAATTAGGTACCTACAGTTATTTATGTCCTTACACTGATTTCATACAGCGAAAAAATAAAGCGTAGGTAGGTATAATATGCCTCAAATCCCGAGATTAATTTTAAAGAGTAGAAAAATCCCGTGATTTATTAAGTAAAAAGTTATTTACTTTTACTTAATTTGTTATAATTGCATAAGACAATATTTTTTATTGTGAATTAATGTAAATACTTCTAAAAATTGTATGTTAGTTATCTTTGTTTTATTTGTCTTATCTCATTATCAACAGCCTATTAATGTTCCCACTGCTGGGACACAGGCCTCCTCTCTTTCAAAGGGAATGGGCTATAGTCTACCACTTAAATACTTTTTTATTATTGATTTGTGTCTGTAGTAAATCTAAATTGAACTTACGCCTTTCTATTGTATCGAGTCTGTTTCTTCTAACCAACCTAACAGACTGTTAACCTAACCTGACAACATGTGTTACTGGGGAGTTTGTTCCGTCACTTCTTCTTTCCAGCTCAAACACTAGGCAGTGCCGAAGGGTGGGCGTTTTGGGGGACTGTCTCTTGTAATTATAGTAGAGTTCAGTAAAATTTGACGTTCGAAAAGTGCTGATTATCAGCCTAATTTGAATAAATGACTTTTGTTTTTGATTTTGATTTCACGCGGACCCTGTGCGGATTTGTAGATGTCACATGTCTTCATGTCTTTGGTTCTAAGACATGCCGGTTTCCTCACGATGTTTTCCTTCACCGTTTTGAGAGTAGCGGTAAGGAAATAAATAACACAAAGTAATGTGCCTGCCTGGGTTCGAACCCACGACCTACTGTCAGTAAATCGGGGCCGCCACCACTGGGCCACCGCTGCTCACGCTAGTCTTATCTATCCTTGAATCATTTATTAGCCACACTGGGTTGTATTATGAATCCCGGGAAATCCCAGGAAGATCCACATTAATATCAACAATTCGATGATACCTTGGGGTCGGCTTCCAGTCTAACCGGAAGCATCTGAATACCAGTAATTTACATGGAGTGTCTGCCTATCTGACCTCCACAACTGAGTTAATACTAGGTACTACACTATAAACCCTTTGGTAAGACCGGTTGTCAGACTTTCAGGTCAATGACTACCCGTAACGTCTGCCAAGAATCTATAAAGGGTGTAAAATTCTTCTAACGCAAACGAAGGGCACTTGTTCTCCCCACCACTGCGATAATTATTTGGCTCTAGACCATACCTGGGAACTCCCTCGTTACGGAGATGTTGGGGGTCAAAGTTAACAATTTTGCACAGCTGTTTTCGTACATACTAGTTTTTTAGGTTATAACTTTACTTAAATTACCTCCATGACCCGTTTACTATTCAAATCATCCACTAGCACAATGTTTTAAGAATTCTACATTGAGTTTTACCGCTAAATGTGTTTTTTTTACCCAATTTTTTTGCGTATGGGTAGGTACTTAATGCTTGTACGCATAATGTGTGCTTAATGCTTGTACGGAATGCTTGGTTGACGTATGTGTGAAGGGTTAATTTACACCCTGTATGTGGCATCCGGGACCAACAGCTTAACGTGTTTTCCGAGGCACCGAGGAAACTCGGTATGTAATGGGTGGTCACCCATCCATAGAGCAACCTAGTCAAGCGAGACGTAACCTAAAGTTCGACCCGAGTGGCAGTTGTTACTAGGCTACGAGCTCCTCAACAATAATAACAATATAGACATGGATTGAGTGTTAGGCAACTTTATAACGTTTCTGCTAACCTCCGTAGACATTAGGCACGAAATATTTCTATGGACACGATTTATTAGGTAGGTACCTAGGTTCTTAATACTCGTATATTATAAATATTAAAAAAGTATAATAATGTTAAAATACATGAACGCTAAAAACATACTTATCACTCTTTTTTTGGGGCAGTCGTAATAAGGTAAATTTTATAATTTTGCTTTATTTTTTGTCGTATTTTCCCGTGCTATGGGGATAATAGCCTGAACGAATTCAACTATCGGTCCATATGTACATACGATTTTAAAAGAGTTTTCTTTCTACTCCTAACCATTGAGAAGTTCTACCTTCCATTCCATTACCAGTGCATCCTCATGAGATTGTGATTATCAGACGCAAATACTTGAATAGCTTTAGAAAATATATAGAAAACGTAACAAATGCCTATAGAATTGGTTGCCCTCGATTTCCCTGGAATCCTAACATCAGATCCTGACTTGGTGACAAAATAGGACCACCTCAGGAATATACTCCTTCGAATACAAAAATAATTTAAAAAATCGGTTCATTAATGACGGCCTTGTGGCATTAAGTCCGCCTATCTACATGAAGTTTAAATAAATAAATAAATAAGATATCTGGGAACAAACATACGAAAAACAAAAAAAAACATACAGACGAATTGAGAACCTCCTTTTTGGAAGTCGGTTGAAAAAAGGCAAGTTTTTTCAAGAAAATCACAAATGTTTAATTTGGTACATTACTAACACACACAAAAATGTTTACGAATACAATAGCATGATAGCTATTAATACATTTATCCATCAATAACCGATATCACTTTACGTTTGTGCTAAATACAACATGTTTACTTTATGAAGGGTGTCTGTAGGGCACGCCACGGTAGTGGCGGTAAGTCCCCTCTTTGAGGAGTGGCTTGAGAGGCGCCACGGCGCCCTCACCTTCCGTCTGACGCAGGTCCTCACCGGACACGGTTGTTTCGGGAGGTACCTGCACCGAATCAGGCGGGAGGAAACGCCCGGATGCCACCCAGTGGAGGTGCCCCGCTTGGGCGGAGCCCCGCCGTGTTCTCGTAGCGGCGATCGGCGGCGGTGACCTCTCGCGCCCGGCCCTGCATGGTGCAAGCCATGGTCTGGGGCGAGGAGGAATGGGACGCCGTCGCCTCCTTCTGCGAAGCAGTAATGCTAGCGAAGGAGGTGGCGGAACGCGAGAGGGAGAGAACCTCTCGTCCCAGCCGCCGCGGGAGGCGCTCCGGGCGTCGGGGGTCTCGTGATGGCCTCCGGCCACCGTAGACGCGGGCCTGTGGACGGTGAGTGATGGGCTAACTCGCCGTCCGTCCGTCTTACGACGAAAACAGGCCGTGTCGACGGCGCGTTCGTGTTCCACGCTCGCCTCAAAGAGATGTCAGCAACATGGGAGGGGCCGCGGGTTGTCCACAGGTTATCGCGGCCTCGACATAGAGGGCGAAGAAGGAAGATGGGTGGTTTTTAGTCAGTAGAAGTCTGACACTCCCTTTCGCTCTGCCTAAGAGCGGAAGGGGTTATTCGATGATTTTACACCCGCCGAAAAAGAAAAAAAAAAAACAGAAGTTATTGTTTGCAGCTCTTTTGGCAAAACACATAAAACAAAGCAGATAGTGTTTGTAAGTAAGTAAGTAAGTAATATTTATTTGTTTAAACATGGTGTACATGATACATTACATGCAGGATAATAATAGGATACATAAGTTCTATCATGTTTAGCCACATGTCATGTGCAACAATCGAAACACAAACAGTTTGCATCACCTCCCGAGTCACTTGCTGGTCAGGCCAAGAAATAAAGGTCTGAGGCTGGTGCATGCTCCGTCACTTCTCCTTGACGTGATTCCACGAAAGAATAAGTACACAGTTTCTCCTTGCATCTGCTCAAGATCTAGATAGTAATTACCACACATCAATACCTTACCAGATAATTATTCTCCATTGTCATTTTTCGTGTTTTTCTCTACAACAAGTTTTGTGTGTACGAGAAGAATTTCTTTGATACATCTTACTGAATCTTGAGTAGTTATCACACAAGCATCTTCCATAGAATTTTGAGACTTTCGAGATATTTTGCTTATTAATCGACTTCAATAAAATATGGAGGCTATGCACTTGAAGTTTGGATTATAAATAACATTCAATAAATTATTAAGCACCTGCGTTCGCGGCAGTGTCAAATTTTGAAATGAAATTATATTAAACATTGAATAGATGCCTATGTGCAATGTGCATTTATTTTGCTCTTTCCTCTTCATACGGAAAAATAAAGCAAAATGATAAAGATTTATCATTGTGTTATTGTATTTTAATATGAACGTACCTAAAAATTCGTGGCTATTGTCTACGGAGGTCTGCAGAAAGGAGAATGACCAAAAGTAATTATTTTCATATTTTTTTTACGACTTTATGCGTCAGGGATTTGATATTTTTATATACCTATAAGCTTTTTTTTTCTTTTTATATCGTCGTAGGAATTTCTGCTGTATCGTGGGTGCATTTGCAAACATATAAACTCATAAACACAGACACCCAGACCCGAGAAAAAATAATAATAAAAAAGAAAAATTTAATAATATTTGTTTTTTGTATTTGTTGTTTGTTTGTTGTGTTGTGTTTGTGTGTTTGTTTGTTGTTTTATAATATTTGTTCCGTGCGGGGATCGAACCCGCGACACGATCGATTGGCCCAATCGATTTTCTTACTAAAGATTTTGATTTATCGATCCCATCCCTAAATCTGGAATATAGCAACACGCTTGGTTTTGAGGTTATGTTCGATTAAATATACCTATCATTCAGTAAACTTCGAAACCCGGAAATAGTTTACAAAAAAACAACTTTATAAAGGACAATGTATTTTACATATGTATGGAATCCCGTGATTCCATACATAAAATACATTGTCATTTATAAAGTTGCCTAACATTCATTCCATGCCTCTAAGTTGTTCTTATTCTTATTGACTGGCCTGTTGGTCTAGTGGTTAGTGACCCTAACTGCTATGCCGGAGGTCGTGGGTTCGATTCCCACCCAGGACAAATGTTTGTGTGATGAGCACGATCATTTGTTCTGTGTCTGGGTGTAATTTATCTATAATATGTATGTATTTAGAAATATATAAGTATGTTTATCAGTTGTCTAGTACCCATAACACAAGCTCTGCTTAGCTTGGGACTAGATGGCGTTGTGTGATAGTTGTGGAATATTACTGTGGAATATTATTATTATTCCGCGTGGATCTCAAACCCGCGACAAGCAGTACAGTAGCTCATCCCTCAGCCACTGCGCCAACCGTAATGTTTGTTTGGTACTCTTATTTATTATCTTAGATATTTAGTAGGAACCGGTAATACTGGAAGTCAACCCCAAAAGGCTAAACAGAAGTTGATTCACATAAATTCCTATTATCGTTTAGTGAGGTCCTGGGTTTGATTCCCGCGTCGTGCAGAGTGTTATTGGGTTTTTCTATTAGGAATTTCTGAGTAGCAGCTACGTAGTCTGGATGTCACGGTTGATGGCAATAGGCTCGACCCCTATTACATGGGACTTAAACATAACTGGTGAAATGTGGGTATAATAGTAAGTAAGTACCTACACCTCTGTGTAACCCCTCGGGGATGATAGGCGTGATGTTATGTGTTGGGAAGGGTGTATTATGGTATAGTAAGCAATGAAAATCATAACATAATTCGTATGTTTTTACTTAAGACAAAAAAAAACACAAATACCTACATCTAGATACGTAAGCATTTTAATTGATAAAATAAGACGAAGAAAAAAAAACATTCATGAAATTACGATACGACGCTATTACGATAGTTAGTATTAGGTAAAAAAAATTATGTTGTTGTTATATGGTACTAATTTATTAAAATTCAAAAAAAAACTTAATATTCTAAGTATTGGATATCCGCACAACACTAGTTCAGCTCAAGGTCAATGTACCGACACAATCAATGAAATGTACACAGTTACCGAATTTATAAGCGATTGTAATTTACTGATTTAATTAACACTGGCTGTTGCCAGCGGCTTCACCCGCTTCAACTCGAAAATTATCCCACGGGAGGATACAATCGGGATGAAAACTATCCTATGTGTTTATCCAGGTTATAAATGATCTGTGTACCACATTTTATCTAAATCCGTTTAGTAGTTTTTGCGTGAAGAAGTAACAAACATACACACTCACAAACGATCGCCTTGATAATAATTATTAGTGTGATTTCACGAATATAGTTCAACACTTTGAAATCCATACAAAGTATATTATTATACCCTTGTTTCACGGAAAAATTGCTTATATTTTTTGCTAAGTGTACATGTCATTGCTTCAACTAACACCATCTCCATCTAATCAAGTTCCTGGAAACTGTCAAATTTCTGTAATAGATTTTCAACTTTATCGCTAAATATTAGGTTCATGGTAAATTGGGAATATTTGTCAATTTCGAGTAGCTTGATGTGCTGACGTCTCTACAATTGAAATAATTAAAATTAATGACAGCTATACAAATCCTAATACCACAGTCATTTCACAGTTTTTTTTCAAAATCAGACTGGAAGAACCCAAAAAAGAAGGAGGCCGTTGAACGGAATGAAGGGCGTTGTAAGTGAGGGCAAATATGATTGCCCGCAGGTTTGCTCGTAGCTCCAAGGACGTAAAGATCACCTTGTTTCGAGCCTACTGCACATCTTTTTATACGAGCAGCACATGTGTCATATTTGCAGAAATCCTACAACGCTCTCCGCGTTCAGTACAATAACTCGTTGAGGGCACTGCTGCGGCTGCCTCGCTTGTGCAGCGCGTCAGGAATGTTCGCGTGCGTCCACATTGACTGTTTTTAGCCTGCATGCGCAAGAGGGCGACCTCGATAGCGAGCAGAGTGCGGGGCAGCGGTAACAGTCTTCTTATCGTTGTTGCCAACAGGGTCCCGAGTCTGCTATTCAATAGTGTCAGAATGATCTATCACTGATCTCATAATTGTTCATTTTGACAAGTTTGGTGTGGTCAAAATCAACAATTATGAGATCAATAATAGACCATTCTGACGCTATTGAATAGCAGACTCGGTGCCCAGGTTGGATGGGCCGTTGCAGCACTGGCAAGGCTTACATGCACCCGTATACAGGGCGTGGGGCAGGTAAAATTATAATTGTAGCTTTATTGGATTTTATTTTGATAACAATAAGCACATATTTAAAAATATGTGCTTATTGTTAAATTTTAATTTTTGATTTTATTTTCAAATTTGATTGGGGACATTTATATATTTTACGTTTTGACATCGACTTTTAAACTTTGACATGTGAAGTTATTTTATTAATCGAATTTTATTTTGTTGTTAAATGTTAAATCTAATAGTAGTGTGTTACGTGTATTGCCCTTTGATTATTTATTTTGGTTACTAACATTATTTTTAAGTAAGTAGGTATACTTACTAACAAAATTTTGGATCATTGTTGTCTGAGTTTTAAATAAATTATTATTAAATAAAAAGCTTGCTGTAACAAGGACAAAGATAGATAGATAGATTTGGTTTTGACAGGAACGCAAAGTCAGAAGTAAAATATGGGTGAACAGGCACAACAGGCACTTAGTACAATAGTACATTGTTACCCAAGGGACGGAAGTTACTTATTTAGTCCCGAGACGGGGTTTGGCGCCCGTAACGTAGTGAGGGCACTAATAGTTCGAGGGACTAAATAAGTAATTTACCCGAGGTAAACACTGTGCTTTTCATTACGAATACGAGGAAAAAAGAACATAATTATTAACTAAAGAAAAATTAGTGTTGATCGGATGTTGTCACTTTCCCGCTTATTTTGTTTTTTTTTTTAAATCTATGTCATTTTAGAGAAATAGTTAAAACTAAACTATATTAAAGTCTTATTATAATTTTATTCTTAAGAACTTTGTGTTATTTTAATTTTAAATCGCGCTGTAATTGAGTGGCTGTGTAAAAAGTTGGAACATGGTTCAGAAAAACTGTGAAATAGACCAAGTTTTTTTTTATTAATTTGACAGCTGTCAGTTGAAAGCGATTCACCGTAGGGCTGAAAAGTAGTACTTTTAACCCGGTCCGCAGGCATGTTATGACCTACTTTCATAGTATGATTAATGAAAAATATATGACAGATTTCCTCATGATATAAATACAACCCTCTTCACCGCAGTCGGTTACAAAAACATACAAAGAACGATAAAAACAAAAACGTCACAGTAATTATAGAAATTAAAAAAAAACCTATATGCACGCGCATTTGGGATAAACAAGAACAAAGAAACTGTATGCACCTATTATGATCTTCTTCCGAGTCACTGGCGCGAGCAGCTTGCGTTAAGCCCATCTCCACCGGTTCTACTGCTGGTTCTACTTCTTCAGAGCCACATTTCGACGCTCTGTCTTCCTCTGATCTTGAAATTCCATCGGGTGGGTTGTGGTTAAAACCCATCGGGTGGGTTGCGGTTAAATTCCATCGGGTGGGTTGCGGTTAAATTCTATCGGGTGGATTGCGGTTAAAACCCATCGACTTCTGCGTAATTATAACTCCAGCTTCGTCCATTGTAGTTTGTGACAGAATTTCTCGTAATTTTAGAAAAATAAATACGGCAACGCACGCGTTTGATTTTAAATAATCATCTTGGTTTATTACATACAGAGTTGATATGAGAGAGGGGCATTAAATTACTCTACGTATACTCTACGTGTTTAGTATTAATTCGATACGGTACAAAAATAAAAAGCACCAAAAATGAGGTTTTTTTTTTCAAATAAACTAAATAGCTTACAAATCAGAGAAAAACGTAAACAGCCTTTATAAATAAATTTAACTGACCTTAGATACCTAGCGCGCCAAAGCGGTCGGGCGGCGCAACACAGTGACCTATTTCTATTTCTTTTAGGCGCGGGATGTTTTGCTATGATTGTCACTATCGTAGTGAAAGTGCACGTGTGTGTATTTGTTTTGTTTCCTTGTTTGCATTGCTATCTTTTAGCGAAAAGATACATCATGTTCAAACGGGGCAAAAACTTAAAAAATCATTTGCAACTAAACTACTTCTCTATTTAATTGATTTTTGGTACAGAGCTTGAATATGGTACCTAGTTTATGCTGTTTGAAAGAAAGCCTCTCTGTCGTATCAACTTTGTATAGGTACATACATAATATACTTTAAATTAATTCGTTACAATATAAATTTCCTCATCACTAGGAAACAGGCAGCAAAATTGATTTTAAATGAGTACCTAATTAGCTGTTGTTGATAGATAGATGTTAATACAAATTATTTCAATAAAAAAAGGTTAATAATTAAGTAGGTACTTCCATTTTATCTCCATCTTCACTTATATTTATATATACACATTTTGGGCAAGGCTAAGCAGATGATGATTTTTAACACAAACGATATGAAAAAAACGGCTAAACATAAGTAGCACCGCTCAAATTTATTGTTTACTATACAATAAGGTGTGTCATCTGGACCGACTATGATAATTCGTATGACTCCAGCTTCGTCTGCTACAAATACCCTTCTTGGAACATTAGGGGCCATCTTCACTAATATTCCAAAGAAGCAAGGTTTGTAAAGAGCGAGGTAATCTCAGAAACTGCTCACCCAACTCTAAACAATCTTTCACTCGCAGACAGAAGCGAATATTAACAAATTTCAATAAACTTAGTTAGACAATAAACTATGGGTAATAAATATATTGTATGTTTGCGTGACCCGCTAGTCGCTACCGCCTGTTTTGATGATTTGGAACAACATGTTGATTATACAATATTATTATTTTATTTCGTGGTGATCTTCAAATAATTATTGTTTACATAGGTAGTAATTCCCTTACGACGTATTAACACCGCGATTTTTAGATAAAAAAATTAAAAAATATTTTTTAAATATTGCAACATTTGCATCGTCCTTTCCCGTTTGACACACGAAACGTCACTTTTCTTTTTCGCGCGTTATTGACACCGCAAGAAAAAAGTTCTTTCTCGTCCAATTATTCGTTTTAAATAAGATTACTCTAGAATTCTATCGAAATAACAAAATACACTCAGTATTTTGTTGACAGGAAGTGTATTAAGCGCATCGTTAGTGAAAATCGTAACCTGAGACGCAGAAATCTGAGCAAATACCTACGGACGACGCTCACGCAGCCGACCACAGCAGTGAACTTGTAACCCTTGTAGCCCTACCATTAGGCGTAAGAATGCCTGGCCCTAACTGACCCCAGGATAAGTGACATCTACAGTGCTTATTCAAGCGTTACGAGGGCCATTAACACTGTAAACCACATGTGTGCTGTAAGCTTCTTAAAGTATTTTCCAGTGGGTGCGCGACACCCCAGTAACATATATTTCCTATGTACTAGCTGGAACTTGAACGATCAGTGCGTGACACGAGATGTCCTTAGCAAAGTCATTGGACAATGCTAACACTGTAAATGGTACCTATACTCAGCATAGCAGGTGAGTTCCATGCCCATGTATATTTAAAACATAAGTACCCTATGTTACTTGCTGTAAAGCAAACTATCAGTGCGTGACACGAGATGTCCTTAGCAAAGTCATTGGACAATGCTAACACTGAAAATATGTATAATCGGCATAGCGGGGGAGTTTCATTTCTATGTAAATTTAAAACATCTATCAGTGTGTGACACGAGGTGTTCTTAGCAGTCATTGGACAATGCTAACACTGAAAATATCTTTAATCGGCATAGCAGGTGAGTTCCATGTCCATGTGAATTTAAAACATGTTTCCTATGTTAGTAGCTGCATCGCAAACTATCAGTGTGTGACATGAGATGTTCTTAGCAGTCATTGGACAATGCTAACACTGAAAATATCTATAATAGACCTCACAGTCGAACCCTAAATCCTGACCCTGGTCAGATAAATTTATAAACATGTTTTTAATCTATGAGCACAATGGTTGCGAGACAACCTTGCATATCAAATGTGCATTATAGTCTTGCTAATGTATATACACACATCAAAAGTGTCTAGGGATCAACATATATTTTTGCAATAACTTTTCTCCTGATTGATATTAATTAAAATTTTCTTTAAGGATTCATCAAATAAAGTGTTTTCGTTTGTCACAGTAACGATAAACGCAGTCACCTTTGCATTAATAAAGAAATTTGCCATTTTCCTAATAAAGGGATTTTTGACATTTGAACCACTAACATTAAAGTTCGAAAAAAAGACTGAAATAACAGTTTTCTTTAAAATTTTATTGGGTAACTTAAACAATTAATAATCCGTGTTTCTACCGCGAACACTAACAACACAAGAACATCGGTTTGGCATACTCAAAATGAGTTCATCCAAATCACGCTGTGGAATGGCCGCCCATGTTCGTTGCAACAACAAAAAAAGGTCTTCTTGCGACTGGATACCTTCCATATTCGGCAGAGCTCTTCTCTGTAGCATATCCCATGCATGCTCAATCGGGTTCAAGTCTGGCGACTGAGCAGGCCAGGGCAGGACATTGATGTTAGCTGCGGCGAGAGTCTGTCTTACAACTCTTGCGGTGTGTGGTCGTGCATTATCATGCATTAACTGAAATAAGGGACCGATTTGCACTTGTAGAGGAACGATGACGTCTGATACAATCGTCTCAGCATAAATTTGAGCGTTGAGGTTGCCTCTGATCCAAATCAACTCAGTTCTTCCGCCGATCCAAATACCCGCCCATACCATGATGGTTCCACCACTATAAGGATGGACTTCCTGGCAGGATTTTAATCGCTGTTGGCGTCCAGGGGTTCTCCAGTGTCGTATACGTCTTGTATCCGGTCTCATACCAAAACGAGACTCATCAGAAAAGCACACGAAACGCCATTGTTCTTCTGCCCAATTTCTGTGTTCAAGAGCCCATTGATATCGAATCCTACGATTGTGCATTGCTATAGGTGGTACCCGTAGCGGTCTTCGGGAATGAAGGTTCACTTCATGCAAGCGGTTTCTGACTGTTTGGTCGCTAATTAAGTTCCCTGAAGAGTGATGAAGCCTCACGGCTAACATCATGGCGGTTATTGTTGGAGCTCTTCGAGTTAAGATTTGAATGTATCGGTCTTGTCTCCGTGTGGTGCAGCGATACCGTCCTCCATGGCGCTCAGCCACGGTACCAGTGCTTCGGTAACGTGTCCAAAGTCGACTGATAACACTCTGACTTGTATTCAGAGCTAAAGCCACAGTACGTTGCCGGGAACCAGCTTCTATCATTCCCACGGCTCTGAGCATTTCTTCCCTGCTTAAATGACGTCGCCGCTCCATAATAACGTTGGTTTTAATCAGTAGTAGGGAAACAGTAGCACTAATAATGTCTTCAATACGTTGTATGTTTTTATAGGGAAAATATTGACAGCTGATTTTCATCTTTTACTCGAATTTGATTCACAGTTCCTGATTCAAATTATGAAATGCACCAAAAAGGATCCATATAAATTTATAAAATCATAAATTTATTACAAAGCCACATCTCAATCTCAAGAAATCCGCATAAAAATGCTTGATCCCTAGACACTTTTGATGTGTGTAATATTGCAGTGAATGCGAGACCATACTTTGCCACCTGAAATCTTATCAGCGAATACAAGTTACTCGACAGCCCTATTTGCATTCTGCTGGCTGACACAGAGTTATCATGATTGCACATGCTCTATTATGAGATTCTCTCAGCATGTCATGGCCACAATTAGTGAAATCTCTTTCACAGCTTCTTCATTAAGTATGATATTATGGAAGCATCATTGGTTATAAATTAAAGTTACCTAAGCACAGAACCAACCAAATGCAAACAATATTAAATGTATAACCATTTATTTTCTGGATAAATTAAATGAAGCATGGTTGAAAATACTATGCAGTGTAATGTCCCAATACTCAAAACAATTAGTATTGAGAGGGAAAAGGTTTATAGACTGACAGAATTTCGAGGTCTTAACAGCCTGTCAATGACTATCAACCAAACCTTTTTTAGTTCCAGTTCAAATTATTTTAACTCTGAAACCCCACCCCCCCTTTTAGGAGAAGATAATACATATTACCATTATATTGTATAGGCCCAATCTAAAATAACATCCCCAATAGTAACTTGTTGCTTTACCTAGCAATCTATTGGTACAATATTAAATTAATCATGTTGTAATTTAAAACGCTATTAAAATTTAACCATGCCTTAAAGTATTTTCAGGGAAAATCACTTAGACCCTACCTAATAATAACAGACAGGTAACTTGTTGTGTCTGATTAATACATCATAGACATGCAAACCACTCATTTATATGTAGTAAGCATGTAACCTCATTTATATGGGCAAACATAAAATATCAAGGATTCACACAGACTAAAGAAGAATTTTAACTTTTCATCTGGGCATTTGTTTTCTTTACTACTTTTACTCTATGATAGTATGAGTAAGTACTAAAGTGAAACAATATAGAAAACAAAAGGGGGGGGGGGGGAGTGTACACGAGTGCTGACATGAAGGATTGTGGTTAGAACATTGAGATATTAGGTGCCACATATTTCAAGTAACAAATCTGGAGCTTTGATTAATAAGGATGTGTCATGGAGAGCTCAAATAGACAATTATTTAGGAAACTTTGTAAGTTTTCCTATGTTCTTTACCCATATGCTGAGTAAAATTATAAATAAGATCGTACTGCTGGTGGCTTACCACCGTTAGGTTGTTTTTACCTTGCAGTATACACTTATATTTTGAGGTAATACCTTCATGGGTACAATATATACAAGTACCTTTACACTGTATATTTATGAATCATGTATTTTTGACAAAAACAATAATAATATTATTGTCGAAAGCCTGCATTGCTCAGGTAAACTACACTGAAACAGAGTTTATGTACACTAAAGTGTGTATTTTGCAATCGCCCAGATTGTACACTAAAATATCTAAACAAATGAAAGAGTAAAAGTCTCAATGAATTTAAAAACAGACCTTCACAATTATTGATATACAAAGTAGTGAAAACTGATATAATAATGACCAATGTCATTTTATTTGCCTCATTGTTGGTCTGCTGCCTCGTTGACCTATTGGCTGCAGGCGCCGCTGGGAATGGGGTCCTGGGTTCGATTCCTGGATCATGCATAGCAGAGCACCAGTATTGGTGCGCTGAGCTTTTTTCCATTAAGAATTTCTCAGTATCGGGCATAGAGTCTGGATTTGTGAGAAATGTGCCCCAGAACGGGCATAATGAAACTTGTAAATATTGCCCTGGAAATGGGTCATTATTGTTGGTGTATTAAAACTGCAAAAATGAACGTGAATATAACATAACATCTCGCCTGACATCCCTGAAGGGTTAGGCAGTGGTGCACCCATGTAATAGGGCTGTAAAAAGAAATAAATAAATGACATTTGACATAATCTTAACAATTTCAATCAAATCAATTTTATTTGCTCTATATTTTGTAGGACATTTAATAACTATTGTTTTAGTGTTGATGGATCGCCATGGTATTCAATACTTGACAATAAAATTTGCAGTCAACATTTTCATAGAAAAACATTTCAATTTGTCGCTCAAGCAAGTCCGAGTTATGTTTCCAGTTTACAACGGTACACCCTAAAGTAAATTGAAAGGAGAATGTTTACGAGTCAGAAGCTCTAGCTAGATATTAGAAATACATGCTTAATCAAACTAAGAACCACAAAAAGCTTGAAAATACCACAGAAGTCTTGGATACCACAACAAATAAAATAATAATGGAAGAAGGAAATTAATAACATCAATCTCAATCTCGTCTGGTCAATCAACTACCTATTATTTTCAAAACTTTTATTTATACTAATCACTGTGATGACGAAACATAAATATCAGGAAAGGTATCAGAAAGGTTCGAGAAATATTTTGATTGTGAGTTAGGTTGGCTATTTATCTAGTTATCAATTACAAGAGTAACTGACTTTCTTTAAAAATTATTTCTTTTACAGATTTGTGATGCAGATCTCAATATACTGAGTATAGATTCTTAATTTGGAGGAGCCTCACATTACATTTGTTTGGAACCAACATCCTGTGAAGAATCACTTACACAATTTAATAAATACAGGAGAAAGAGTTTTTTACCTTGGTAAGCGTTACATGTACATACAGTTTTTCAAATTGGAAATAAATTTACATTCGGTCTACAATATATTTTTACTTATGTATAACTGGATGTTGCCAGTGGCTTCACCCGCTACAACTCGAAAATTATTCCACGAAAAGATAAAATCGGGATAAAAACTATCCTATGTGTTAATCCAGGTTTTAAACTATCTGTGTACCAAATTTTATCCTAATCCGTTCAGTAGTTTTTGTGTGAAAGAGTAAAAAACATACACACTCACAAACTTTCTCCTTTATAATATTAGTCTGTTAACTACTAAGTCTTTTTAATATAATTATAGGTGATTCCGGTTATCCACAAAGGGAATACATGATGACCCCAATAGTGGATGCACCACCAGGCTCAGCTGAAGAGTACTACACAAATCTGCATTTTGTGGCTCGCAATACTGTTGAGCGCAACTGGCGTTTTAAAAAATAGATGGGGATGCCTTCTGGGCCATAGAGTTCTTCATTATCATCCAGACACAGCTGCTAAAATTATAAATGCATAATTACCTTTATTTTATGCACAAACAGAGGATCTACTTGTTGTCTGAAAATAAACTGCTAACACACTGTTTTTCTATCTATAGTTACATATCGTCGGCTAAGGGTGTAAACCTGCTAACTCACTTTAACCCAAATTTACAGGAGAAAAATAAAACTGAATAAATTTGAATTTTACAATTTTAGGTTAAAACCAAAAATACAGTTGGTGTATTTTTGGAAATTTTACATTACTAGAAACTAATAAAATAATTAAATTTGTTCGTTAAAAAGTTATGAGTGTTTTAATGACTTAGCAGGTTTTTTTGGTAGCAAACGCTTTATTTTGTGGACATAGCAGGTTTTTCGAAAGATTTCAAGGAAAGGTAAAATAAATTTAATTGTTTAGTTAATCAGTCTATTTATTTCTTAGTAATCATCAGTTATATTTTTGGCTAATACTTAAAGAACAGTCTTTTAATCAAAAATTTTTGACAAAATAAAGGATTCAACAAAACTTAAATAATCTGGAATCTTCTTTTTTTCTTTTCTTCTTCGAGATTTATCTTTGCATCGTTTTAAAACGTTGTTCTTCCAATTTAAGACCGTCCATCTTCCAATGCCAAGAGTATGTAAAAACATTGTTCTACAAACTCGTAGTCGTTGATCTTGTAGTTTTAGATAATAGATCAAAGACTGAGCTCTTCTAGACTCCTCAGCATTTTTTCTACCTCGTTGTCTTTGTACTGGTGCAGATATCACAAGACTGTCAACATAAATCTGTTTTTCAGGCCAACTCATACTCCAGAAGGTTTTAAAGATATCTTTTCTGTCCTCTTCTGTCAAATTGGTACACTTAAGTACACCTGCTACAGTTTCTTTACAATTGCATCTAGCTTTAATTTTCCGTGACTCTCTTGGAACCTCATAATTCCAGGATTCTTCTCTTTTCCTTCCATAATATTTTTTGCCTGCCTCTCGTAGTTTTCGGTTTTTTTCTGCAAACCAATTAGATTTCTTAACCTGTGCTCGTTTTTTTCGCTTAGTATTTCTTTCTGGATAGTTATCATCAGAACCAGAGTCTGACTCAGAATTTATGTCATAAGGTACTAACTGTACCAAGGCTTCTTGGTCACTTTCATCGGATATGCAGTCTTCAATCTGATTTGATAGATGTACTGAGCTAGAACCGATACTAACAGTGCAGTTATCGTTAACTATGACCACATCAGCAGAACCGGTCTCAATAGCATCGGAAGTCAAAACTGAACATGCTCTGGTATCATAATCATTTGGAGCATCGGTTATTTGGACTTGACTTGTAGAATTTTCGCTAATGTCATTAGTTTAATTTGTCAACATATTCCCGTCGTCATTATACAACACCGTTAAAGTAGAATCATCGTCATTTCCCTTCGTCATCAGCACACTAAGTGTGCAGTCATCAGATCCAAGAACATCTATATTTGCTGCAGTTTGCGTACAATGGCTGACATCAGAAGCTAAGACTATTGGTAGGTTATTAATATATTCAAAATTAACATTTTCCATCAAATTATCTTCATTTAAAAGAGACGGTGATTCAGGGATGACTGTTGTAAGTTTCATCATTATTATTGTACACTAACTCAATAATTTTTTTACTACGCCAAAGTTGATTTGAAGACATCTAAAACAAAAACAAAAAATACACCCATAAGAGTTATTTACCTGATAACAATAAAAATTAATAATATAATTATTTATTTGTTTTTTAGTTGAAAAAAAAGCAACGTTTTTACCTCGGGTAAATTACTTATTTTGTCCCTCGAACTATTAGCGTCCTCACTACGTAACGGGCGCCAAACCCCGTTTCGGAACTAAATAAGTAACTTTCACCCCTTTGATAACAATCCACTATTTCAATTTATTACGATAAGTAAACAGTTTTATTTTAATAGTTAAAAGCAATTCAAAATAACTGCTATCTCCCAAATCATAAAAAAACGACTTTAAGAAAAACTGCTAACTCCTGCATTAAAACTTCTTTATAGGTTACCAAGTTGAAATAAAAAAAAAACTTATTTATTGAATACTAGACGTAAAACGAAAATTTAATAGTAATAATAAAGGCTTACCTCTGCTATATTTCAACCATGAAATCTTGGAACAATTGAGTTATTTGACCGAAAACTATTTTTTATTGCACGGAACGTTGTAACGCCGAAGACTCAATACAAAATGGCGTCAATCATGGAGTTAGCCGCGCAATTTGAATAAAATGGATTTGGCTGTTTTACGCATCCCACTTTTTTGCCGATTTTACGTTGAGAGTGAGTTTAGCTGGTTTTACAGTCCGTGTGGCTTAACTTTCTCTTACAGATTGTATAAAAATGTCATTTTGGTCAAAAGTGGAGTTAGCAGGTTTACACTCTTAGCCGACGATATAAGTTTTTAATTTAAGTATTTTACCTTGTAGCCTGAAACACAGGTTCAACCTAGTTCAGGCAAAAAAGCAACTGTGCTCTATTATAACTGTTATTATTTTATTGTTAATGTGCTACTTCTTAGAAATAAACGATTATATTTATTATTATTATAAGATGTAAGAACAATGTTTATACTAAGACATTCTATGTAATTTAAAACCTATTTCAAATAAACTTATTTTGTGAATTATTTTTTTTTTCACTACACATACTATTTATATAGACAGCTAAATAAGTGTGTGACCAAGACTTGTAATGTGTTTTATTATAATTATAAGACTATTGTCCTATCGTGTCGGTTGATTTCTATTGTGTATTAAATAAGTAATGGCTTGTGCTGAGGGTTAATAATAATCAAAGTAATAACACAATATTTATTTATTTTTAGGCTACTCTGACATAAGATACCTTACAGACTAACATACATATTGTTGAGTTTCTAAGAAATTACTTAGCAGCAAATATTAATCTCTTTATATTTCTGAGACAAAGAACCTATTCATGCGTACGCGCCTGGCCTCAGTTCAGTATTTCATTCGTCCCGTTCGTGTGCTAGGAACTAGTCACATTACTTCTAAATACAATATAAAGGTTAAATTAAAAGTTCATATTGAAAGTTAACCTAAAGAGTGAAGTTTGATTATCCCCACACCTAATAAATTAATAGGTTATGGGCCCAGGTGTGCGCGAGTGAAATATTCACTGTGTTGAACAATAGTTTTGAAAATCTGCCGTTGAACAATAAATAAAATAAAAAAATGGACTATTCCAAGGTTAAAAGAAATATCAAGCCATTCGACGGTGAGAAGTACAGTGTATGGAAGTTTCGTATTCGTGCGTTGCTAAGTGAAATAAATGTGATAAACATTATCGACGAAGACCCAGTACCTGGCAACGAAAATTGGGAGAAAAACAATAAAATTGCCAAAAGTGTGATCATAGAATATCTTTCCGATTCTTATCTTGGTTTCGCTAAAGAAGATGTTTCGGCAAAATATATTTTGAAAAATTTAGATACGTTGTACGAACGTAAGAGTATCGCGACGCAGTTGGCACTAAGAAAAAAGTTGTTGTCGTTGAAATTAAAAAGTGAAGTGTCGCTCATACAACATTTTACAACGTTCAATGATCTCATCACTGAACTACTTGCTGCTGGTGCGAAGTTAGAAGAAACCGATAAAGTGGCTCATTTACTACTAAGTTTACCCTCATCTTATGACGGAGTCATTACAGCGATCGAGACGTTATCGGAAGATAATATAACGTTAGCTTTCGTTAAAACACGGCTATTGGACCATGAAGTGAAGTTGAAAAATGAGTCAGGCGAAATGAGCGAAAAAGTGTTGCAAATAGAAATGCAAAACAATGACAAGTCGAAGAAAAGAAAATTTGAAAACAAACAGTCAAATAAATATATAAAACGCAGGAAAGAGAACGCTAAGTTCGTAAAATGTCATCACTGTGGGCGTAAAGGACATAAACGGAATGATTGTTACCATTTAAAACAAAGGAATCAGCAAAAGGGCAATAATAACAATGACCGACTAAGAACACTACAGTCAGTCAAGATAAGCCAAAATAAACAGTCAGCATCGAATGAGTTCTCAGGATTTGCTTTCATGACCGGCGAACATGAAACGCAAGAAGATGATAACAAAGTTACTTTTATTCTGGATTCCGGCGCCTCGAATCACATCATCAATAGAGAAGACTTGTTTACTAACTTTGTTGTTTTAGATACACCACTTAAAATGTCAGTTGCTAAAAATGGCGAATTTATTTCAGCTACGAAAAGAGGTACCCTGCAGGTTACTAGCAACATGGGTGTCCAGGGATGTTTGGATGGTGTTCTGTACTGCCCTGAGGTACCGTACAATTTGCTGTCGGTATCTAAAATGCAGCGAGCTGGCTACACTGTCATATTCAGTACTGACGGTGCAAGGATATGCAAAAATGGTAAAACAGTAATGAAAGGTATGTCTTTTAATAATCTAATTGCTGTAGATTTTGTAGTGTCGGTAAACGTGTGTCGTCTTGTTTCCCAAGCATGCATTAGTGACAAAAATAATTATAAATTATGGCATCAGCGCCTCGGTCACTTGAGTAAAAACAAATTTATAGAAATAAAACGGCACGAGTTGTTTAAAGACGTAAGTAAATTAAGCACTGTAGTACCGGATGACGAATTGTGTGAAGCTTGCATTTATGGAAAGCAAAGCCGACTTCCGTTTAATCACACCAAGGACAAAACTCACATAAATCGACCTCTATTTGCTGTCAGTTCTGATGTCTGTGGTCCTATCACTCCAACGACCGTTGAAAATAAAAACTATTTCGTAATGTTTGTTGACCAGTATACTCATTATTGCGTTACGTATCTGATAACACACAAATCAGACGTATTTGCAGCGTTTAAAGACTTTGTTGCAAAAAGTGAAGCTAAATTTAATTTAAAGGTAGCTAACTTGTTTTGCGATAACGGTGGTGAGTATTTATCCGCCGAAATGAAGAACTACTGTGCTGAAAAGGATATTTCATACCATTTAACAGTTCCTAGAACTCCACAGCAAAATGGTGTCTCTGAAAGAATGGTGAGAACCATTACTGAGAAAGCTCGTTCAATCTTAAGTGGTGCACGATTAGATAAAGTTTTTTGGGGTCAAGCAGTTTTGACTGCTGTTTACTTAATAAATTTAACACCGACTAAAGCTCTCAAACTTTTAAAAACACCATATGAGATGTGGCACGATAAGAAACCTGAAGTAAAGTTTTTAAAGATTTTTGGATCAACTGTTTATGTGCATAACAAAACGACCAAAGCTAAATTTGATGATAAATCATGGAAAGGTATTCTGGTGGGCTATGTACCAAATGGTTATAAAGTTTGGAAGCCAGATTGCGAAAAGTTTGTAGTGGTCAGAGATGTTATCGTGGACGAAACTGCCTTTTTGAGGTCCAGGCCTTCTTGGAAGCCTGAAGAGAATATTGGAAGTTCTCATGACAAAACTGATAAGGACATTGTGTCTTCTAAATCAGTGTCAACAAAAAAGTCTCGTGACCATGGAATAAAACTAGATAGTTCAAAATCTAGTAGGTCAGACCATGTTGAAATGAAACTAGATAGTTTAAAATCTAGTGGGTCAGACCATGTTGAAAAGAAACTAGATAGTTTAAAATCTAGTGGGTTAGACCATGTTGAAATGAAACTAGATAGTTTAAAATCTAGTGGGTCAGACCATGTTGAAAAGAAACTAGATAGTTTAAAATCTAGTGGGCAAGATGAAAATCCTGCTAAAATTCGCAAATCGAACCATGATACGCTAAGCAAGGTACGTTTTGATAATTCAATGAGTAGTTCTATTGAAAGTACAAACAAAAATACTGGATTAAGGAGGAGTGACAGGATTAAAGACAAAACCCCTGTGTCTTATAATGAAATTGATCACAAAGACTATTTGATGTGCGCTGAGTCTGTTTTATACAGTTTACCAAAATCATTTGCAGAAATTAAATATAGAAATGATAGATATAAATGGGAAAGCGCAATTAGGGAGGAAATTAATTCATTACATAAAAACGAAACGTGGACTTTAGTACCACGACCGCCAAACAAAAACATCGTAGATTGTAAATGGATTTTTACTGTCAAAAATGATGAATTTGGATATCCTCAACGATATAAGGCCCGTTTAGTTGCGCGAGGTTTTAGTCAAGAGTATCTGACAGACTACAACGAAACATTTGCACCTGTTGCGAGAATAGCCAGTTTTAGATTCATTATTAGCTTTGCAAATCAGTTTAATTTATTAATTCATCATTTGGACGTTAAAACTGCCTTCCTTAATGGCAAATTAAAAGAGGAAATCTATTTAAGGGTTCCTGAAGGTATATCATGTAAAGAAGGTTATGTTTGTAAATTAAAAAAGGCGTTATATGGGCTTAAACAAGCGGCTAGATGTTGGTTCGAAGTATTCGAACACGCTTTAAAAGAAAAAGGATTTCAGAATTCATCAGTTGACAGATGTATATACATACTAGATAGAGGGAATATATGTAAAAATATATACGTAGTGCTTTACGTTGATGATTTAGTAGTAGTATGTAATGACTTTAATACGATGACTAATTTCAAAACATATTTAATGAGCAAATTCGAAATGACCGATTTAAATGAAATAAAACTGTTTCTAGGCATAAAAATCACTAGAGAAAGTGATCAAATGCTGTTGGATCAAAGTGCATACATCAAAACAGTCTTAACTAAGTTTAATATGCACGAGTGTAAACCTGTGTCGACCCCCTTAGAAAATAAGTTAAATTATGACGCATTGAACTCTGAGGAGAAATATGACGCACCCTGTCGAAACGTCATAGGATGCCTTATGTATATTATGCTTTGTACTAGGCCCGATTTAAGCGTCAGTGTAAACATCCTGAGTAGGTACACACACAAAAATAATAAAGAGTTATGGCAATGTCTTAAACGGGTACTAAGGTACTTAAAAGGCACAACTAATCTAAAATTGGTTTACAAGAGGTGTAAATACAATGATATTTTGTGTGGGTACGTAGACTCAGATTGGGGTGGCAATGATACACATGATAGAAAGAGTACAACTGGGTACTTGTTTAAACTTTTTAATCAGTGCACAATTTCCTGGAATACACGAAAACAATCGTCAGTCGCGGCTTCTTCAACTGAAGCCGAGTATATGGCATTGTTTGAGGCAGTTAGAGAAGCATTGTGGCTTAAGTCTCTAGCGGCCAGTATAAATATACTAATCACTGTACCAATTGTCATTTATGAAGACAATAATGGCTGTATAAGTATAGCCAATAACCCAACATGTCATAAACGGTCAAAACATATTGACATAAAATATCACTTTTCTCGGGAACAAGTTGAGAAAAATGTAATAACATTAAATTATATTCCCACAGGTGAACAGTTGGCCGATGCATTGACAAAAGCTCTACCTGCAATCACTTTCCAAAAGCTAAGATCTCAAATGGGAGTACAGCGATAGTGTAAATAAGTGTATAGTGTACATACATTATAATTATATAATATGATATAGTGTGTACATAACTTAATGAGTACAACTGAAGTACATATTTTTGTTGACTTTAGAACTTAAGTCAGTTATATTTAACTTAAGTATTGATTTTGATTTGAATTGGTCTGGTTGAAGGTTTTACTGGGTTTTCCTCAACCCTCGAACGAATGTTGGACCAAATTGTAATTCCCCAGCAAGTATTTGGAAGTTAATGTGATTTAGTTAGGTAGTCGATTTATATCGATTTTTGTTTGTATAACTACCGATTAATTTTTGAGGGGGCGTGTTGAGTTTCTAAGAAATTACTTAGCAGCAAATATTAATCTCTTTATATTTCTGAGACAAAGAACCTATTCATGCGTACGCGCCTGGCCTCAGTTCAGTATTTCATTCGTCCCGTTCGTGTGCTAGGAACTAGTCACATTACTTCTAAATACAATATAAAGGTTAAATTAAAAGTTCATATTGAAAGTTAACCTAAAGAGTGAAGTTTGATTATCCCCACACCTAATAAATTAATACATATGATATAATATAGTTCGTGTTAGTAAATAAAACCTTAAAACTGTATTAGTATCACTACACTTGTGCACTATAAGTTTAATAAAAAATATAATAGAACTTTAAAGTACAATTATTGAGCTTAAGTTTAAAAGGTCCAATAATTATTAACAAGTATTTGAATAAATATAATTATAGCCTTTTTATTAAACAATTTTCATTTATATTCATATATAGGTATTTCCACCACACACTTTTACAATTTTTATTTTGTTCATATCCTAACTTAGGTCTAAACACTGTTTTTATACACTAGTAAAAATTACTGCCTGTTTTCTCTCAGGGCATCAGCAATATTATTAAGGGCACTTGCCACAGTTTGAGAGCCTTCTCTTATGGCTGCTGAAAGTTGCTCCATTTGTTCTACAGCTTGAGATAAGGCCTTCGCTGTGACAGTCTCTGCTTCAACCCTCTTCCTCTCTATATCTGCGTATCTCTCCTGGCTTTGATCTAACATAGTCCTTGATCGGACACGCTGTCGTGAGGGCATGCAAACATAACTGCAAAATAAAAAAAAAAAAAATTATTTAAGTAGTTATATCATCATGAATGGCATACATAGTTTGAAAGATTATTACCTCTCACAGTCTCATCATTTTGGACGAGTATAAGACTTCAATTTTCCATCCATATTAACATCTTCAGTTGGTTTTATTTCCACTTGAATGTCATTCTGGCTTTGGCTCTGTAATTATAGAATTACTATTTTATTATGAAGGTGTTAACTTTTATCAAGTTTGCAATTATGTCTTAAAATTTACAACTAAACTGACTTACTGTGGATGGGAATGGATTGGCAGCAACGTGGCTGTCTCCTGCAGCAAATTGAAGGCCCCCCATCGCTGCTACCAGGCGTTGGTCGATGGCTGTTAATACAGGTAAATTATCTGCAGACCCACCACCTGTACGCCTCATCGACTGTGCATACTCCCCACATGTCTTCTTAAGGCTATGATTTTTGTCAGCCCAATACTAAAAGGGAATTATATGTACTAATTATTGTACCTGTTGTCATATTAAGTGAAAAAAAATGTTTTATAAGTGTGTATACAGCACCTTAGCCCAGCCTTTGCCATCTTTCTGTGCACCGCCTAGTGCATTTAATGAAACTGCTATTTTGTTCCACTTTCTCTTTGTCTCCCGCTTAGCATGAGCAGTGCGCAATAACCCCTTGGCAATTCCTGGGTTCTGTACCAGGAAATCTACAAGAGTTTCCAGTTGTTGGTGTGTTGGCCTAGTCATCCTGTAAAAACAATAAATGTTTGTATTGAGCAAAGGTGTTTAAAATTAAAATGTAAAGGAATTAGGTACAATATATTTAATAGAACTGTGGCCTTACCTTGATATTTTCGTCTTCCTCGGTTAAATACTTGTCTTATAGTAAAAATAACTTGAACTTGTGAATATAAACATCTTTTGATACATTCCAAACTAAACACTTGGAAACATTTAGATAACATCACTTGTTGAAACTTTTGTTTATCGCAACAGTCATAATTCACGCTTTTTATTCAACTACCTAGGAACTTAGAACTTTTTTTTTTTTTTTTTTTTTCGTTCGCCTATTTAAAAGGCAGGCATCGATCTATAGACCATTCAGCCTCGTCATATTTTCATATTCTTCTATAAAATTAAAGTAAGGCCAAAGCCAAGTCATCAGTAAATTCTTATCCTCGTATCCTATAATCAAGGCATATGCCATGTCTTCTTTTTTTTTTTTTCATAATTAAATGTTTCGTCAATCCAATTTTCTTTTTTGTCAAATCCAGTTTCATCGTCATTTCCGTGTGGTCATTTCCATTTCCAAGAGTTAGGTCAAATGTCCTATCCATGTTTTTAAGTCCCGATCAAATTTTACACCCACTAGATGTAATAAAATTAAATAAGGGAATATAGGAAGAAAAATTCTCCAGCAATCCTTGAATGTCGCGCGGGAGGTTTGCCGGTGTTTTATAAATCTCAAGCAATTTGTCAATCAATATTATACGATTCACATTGTGCGCTGGGCATTCAAAAATAATGTGATCAAGGGTCTGATCTTTATCGAGGTTGCAATCAGTGCATTTAGGGGAAGCTATTATCTTCATTCTGGCCAGATGAGCATTAAAACGTCCATGTCCAAATCTTAGCCGACATAGTAAAGAATAAAACAATTTGCTTCTGTGAGATTGTGCCTTCGTAAACCAAGGAGCTAAGCCAATAGCTGTATTGATTTTTGCATACCAAGTGCCTTTTATTTGCAGAGTCTCCTGCCAATCTTCAAGCCAACATCGAATATTATCTTCCTTGATCTTATGTAATAAGTCTGAACAAGGTATGGCAACACTTTGAATTTCTGTATTTCCTAGGTCGACAATGGCTCTCGCTATAGTGTCTGCGTTTTCATTGCCACTGACTCCTATGTGTGAAGGGGTCCACAAAAATTTGATGTCAAAGCCTCTTGATTGAAGTGTGAAATACTTTTCTTTGATGCGATATATGATGTAGTTTGTAGAAGCATCCAGTTTGTTGTTATCTAATGCCTTAAGAACACTCATGCTGTCCGTTACAATAAGCCAAGAAATGATGCCAGAGTTCTCTTCACTTATGAAATCCAAAGCAGCTGAAATAGCCATCGCTTCAGCAGAAAATATAGTTAAAACATCAGGCAACCTTACACCATGACCAGTCTTATTAAAAGGTATGTAAATAGCCATTGCAACATTTGTACTGCTCTTAGAAGCATCAGTGAATATACATCGATAGCCAGAATGTTCATGCAATAACTGGTACACCTCTTCCTTGGTTTTCAAATCATGCTTTATAACAATATTCATGTCTATAAATTTACTATTGTACTTGCCAGAATAACATGTCCAAGTGTCATTACATTTGTAAAGTTCATGTTGCTGATTAAGTGTAATTGTAGTAGAAAAGTCATGAAGTAAATAGGGAATGTTAACATTATTTGAAGGGTTATAAACTGTATAATAAAATGAAAGTTTTCTATAAAGAGGGTGTCTATTATAAGACAAAAGCCTTATGAGGAATTTAGATTTTAAGTCCTGAAATCTAATTTTCAGTGGAGGAATATTACACTCTACTTGTAAGGAGTTGATAGGTGTTGTTTTCATGGCACCTGTAATGCAACGCAAGTTATGATTCTGTAAGACATCAAGTTTACGGATAAGTCTCTGATCAGACCCAAAACACAAAAAGCCGTATTCAAAATGACTACGGACTAAAGATTTGTATAACATTAACAAAATTTTAGGATCGGCGTGTACTGACACAGATTTTATAAAATTATATGCTTTATTTGCTTTACCAAGTATGTAATCAACATATTTATTCCATGTAAGATTGGCAGAAAAAATTACTCCTAAGTACTTAAATTCATTAACAATGGGAAGTTCAAAATTATCATAAAACATTTCTAAATCAAAATCATTTTCACCAAAAACAACAACTTTTGATTTATCTGGACTAATTTCTAAGTTTAAATAATGAAAATATTTACTCATATTTTTCAAAGCCCCATTAATATTACTCTTAATCTCATCCATATCCGGACCAGATGTATAAATAACCAAATCATCAGCAAATTGTAAATTTAGTACTTTGCTACCCAAAACCATATTAAGCTTATGCATATAAAGCACATAAATCAATGGACTCATAATACCACCTTGACACACCCCTTTATATGAAAAACGAGGTCCAATTAATTGCTTATCTACTTTGACATAAACTTCTCTACCATGCAAAAAATTAAAAACCCATGAAACTATTTTTTCAGGTATTCCAAGTGAACGGAGTTCAAGTGACAAAATATGATGATTGACGTTATTGAAAGCACCAACTATGTCGACAAAGACAGCAACACATTCATGATCCATTTTTCGAGCATTAAAAATATCAAGATACAAATGAGAAATACTTTCATGTGTTGACCTTCCTCTACGAAATCCAAGCTGATTAGAAGGTAATAAATTATTACTTTCTATGTAAAACTCTATTCTTTGCTTCAACAATTGCTCAAAAATCTTTCCTATACAAGAGGTCAAAGCTATAGGTCTATAAGAATCAGGTTTGTTTTTATCTTTATTAGGTTTTAAAATTGGAATAAGACAGTCCATTTTCCAGTCTAAAGGTATGATATCATTAAGCCAAAGTAAGTTAAAAACTTTTAAAACCAAAAATAAGGCTTGCAATGAAACATTCTTAAGCATTTTATATGGCATACAATCGAGGCCAAAAGCTGTATCACGCCTGGAGAAAATTGCAGCTTTCAATTCTTGCATAGTAAATGGATCTGTTAAATAATTTGAGCATGCTGCTGTTGGTAAATGATCATGTGAACGAAAGGGGGCCTCTACAGTATCAGGTGTGAATTTCTTGAGAAAATCAAATATCCATGGATATACATTATTGCAAGATGGTACATATGTTCTATTAAACTTTCTAGAAATACCCCAAATTTTACTTAAAGGAGTTGTTCTGCTAAAAGACTCACAAAAAGCTACCCAACTCAAATACCTCTCTCTTTTTAAAGTCAATTTTTTAACAGCTTGTCGCCTTTTAAATTCAGTATAGTTTTCTTGTGAGGGGTCTTGTTTAAACTGTATATAGGCATTCTTAGCATCTTCTACAGCCCTAGTACAGTTGTTATTCCACCATGGAAGTGGACTGCGTTTTTTCTTTTTAGAAGTTCTAGATGTATTGAGTGAGGCACTAGAAGTAATTTGCTGAGAAATACCAGAGCATGGAAGAGAATTCTGTATAGCTTTATTTAAGATAAGAATAAGTTCATTATAAGTTTGTAACGGGTTTTGATGATTAACCACAAAATTTTGTAATAGATTTTCTACTTGAGCTGTGTAAAGTTCCCAATTAACTAGTTTAAAATTTACGTGAACAGGCAGATTTGAAAGATCATTAGATGAAGAAATAAAATTATTAAATACTATTTTTGTAATTACAGGCAAATGATATCCACCTAGAGGAACATCATGCACTGACCAGCCACAAGACAAAGCTAATGATGGTGACACTAAGGTTAAATCAAGGGCATTTCTCTGCCACCTATCTGAGCCTACTGTAGTCATATCTCCGTTATTCAGCAACACAAGATTGTTATCATTGATGCTTTCAAGAACGTCAACAC
Source organism: Diarsia rubi (assembly GCA_932274075.1). Classification (NCBI taxonomy): domain Eukaryota; kingdom Metazoa; phylum Arthropoda; class Insecta; order Lepidoptera; family Noctuidae; genus Diarsia; species Diarsia rubi. The sequence continues at coordinate 20,718,580 of OW026417.1, forward strand.
CTCGACTGCACTGTGCACTACAGCCCCAGGCCGAATGATGGGCATTGAAATCCCCACCAATCAAAACTGGACCAGGAATACTTTTGATTAAATTATCCAGCTTTGATTTAGAAAAGAATGGATTACAATTACCAGGACTATAAAATGACACCAAAGAAAGCTCCTTAGCACCATATTTTAAACGTATTGCAATATTTTGTATAGAGTCATCATATGAAGTATCAATTTTTTTGAACTGTAATGAATTATGTACTAATATAGCTACACCATTATGACTATTACCAGAATCTAATCTAACAGTATTATAATCTTTTATATTAAAACGCATCTCAGGCTTAAGCCAAGTTTCACAAAGTAAAGCTACATGAATATTGTTCTCAATTAAAAAATGAGAAAAAATATGTTGATTACTACGAATACTCTGAGCATTCCACTGTGCAATATTTAACCGATCCATAATTAAGATTGCTTAATGTTATTATCACTCTGTATTGTTGCTAAGAGAACTTTTTTAATGTTTTCATTTGTAATGGAACTTTCTTTGTTCCTATTTTGTGAAATTAAAGTAAGAAGGGTCTGAATTAAAATGTTTTGTATTTGATCTGTTTGTATTAGAAATTTAAGTTGTTCAGCAGGGTTTTTAGTTTTAGTTAAAGGAGGGAATGACTTATCATTAAATACATCAGCATATGATCTTTTCTGAATTTTGTTTTTATTTTCTTCTATCTTAGCTTTTTTGACAGGACATTCTGCAGAAATAGCAATATGGTTTCCTTTACATTGGCAGCATGTAGCTTCTGTTGGGGCAATCGTACATTCTTTATAGCTGTGATCTTTCCCGCATATGGAACACCTGATGCTGTTTTTGCAAAATTTTGCAATATGTCCATACCTCAGACACTGCAGACACTGCTTTACCGGCGGGATATACGGCCGTACCTCAAACCGCCAGCTGTTCAAGTCCACGCTGTCAGGCAAGGAAGCGCACGAAAAGGTGATGCTCACTGTCTTCATTGGTTCAAAAGTGACTTTATTTTCTGTAATAATTCGACGCATAAATCGTTTGACTGAGATTATATTTTTGGAGCTGGATATAGCTGAATAAATTTGCTCATTCGACAGATCAATCGGGACATGTTGTATGATTCCAGTAATTTCTGTAGCTGAGGCTGGAATGCTGGCTTTGAGTTTAAAATTGTCCAAAAACTTTTTGTTTACGAGCGCAGCATTGGCAAATGTCGGACGCTCGAAAATAACGCCAACTTTGTGCCGATTCATTCGAATTAATTGTTTAACCCCTTTATTATACCTCTTAAAGTTAGTGGCTAACGACATCATATCGCGGTCACCGATCGGGACTTGGTTCTGACTTTCGATGAAAACAATATACTCATAATTTCCACCAGACTCTGGATAGGACCGGGTGTAATCAGATACTCTATATTCAAGGTACTTATCCGTATCCTTTTCCTTTTCAGCATCTGATGTGGCCGACTGCATGGAGCGCAACGACCCAGTGTCAGCATCATCTTCGAGGGGATCCCCAGGGGGATCCGTTCCACTTTTCTTCCTCTTCTTAACTCTCCCCATCACAACAAACTACAATTATGTAGTTGTGTAAAAGAAATGTTAAAAATAAAATAAATTTGAAAAATTTACAAAAATCGCGCCTGCTTTCCTTGACTTTCCCGCGCTTTCTCGAACTTAGAACTTGACTAAGTGGATGACAGATGACAAACGCGCGAGTTTTTTTTTTTTAATGTAACGTCACTTATGCAACAAAATGCACAATGAGCCATTGCTGCCTATAAATTTTGTATTAAAATACATGTAAATGCAAGCAAAGAACACTTAAATGATTATTTATGTTAAAATAAATGTCAGAACAGATTTATTAATAGATTTAACGAGTTATTCAATATTTATAAATTTGGTAATAAACGTTTTGATGTGTATGGCCACCCCATGAGAATCAGTATAGTCGAACGTGCAGTCGATTCCAATCTCAATCTCGATTTCGTTCAAGAGTGCCAATTTTCTGTAGATTGGGATTGAAACGGGATCGGATTGGAATCGGATCGAGATTGGAATTAATTTCAAGAGTAAGCCTGGACACTATGCAGAACTATAAGAACACAGAAACAGCATGTATTTGATGTATTACTTTCTTGCTGTGCTAATTGAATCGGCCTAGAAATTGCCGACGAGTTCTATAGGTATGTACAGTAATTCAAAATATTTTTACTTGTCTTTCTTCTTTTCCCAACTGCGGTGAAGCTTAAAAGGAGGGTTATTGATGTTCTATCTATTTGGTATTTTTTGCTAAAGGTTTTTGGTTTTTAGAATATTTCACTGAATTCTAGGCATCATATTTGTATTGTTGCACTTTAACACAAATTTTTTTTATTTATGTTCATGTTCATTTTGTGTTACTGTTTTTAAGAAGGTAGACCAGGTACAACGTGACTTTTCCTTGAAAAACCATAGAATGTATATGTACGCTACCCACAACCTCACAACGACTTTGAGGCAACAAACAACACAAGATTCCTTATTCTTAAACAATATCACGTTGCGGCGCAGTCAAAACAAGCAAAGCGTCAAGTCAGTAAAAATCGAACCTTGAACTCGACTCGACGACCAACGGGTGTCACATTATCGCTTATCGATGTTTTCCCGGAAGACTACATGATACATTGACTCAGTGCAGTGATAATACTATGTTGTATTGTATTATGTTCATACTTCATAAGGTTCCATACAAAAAATGAAGACAATACAGTGCTTCGAAAACTCGTGAACTCTTCGAAAACGTCATATGATAGTACATTTTTACCTACAAATGACGTCACAACCACATCTTATCTTCGTCAATTTTGATTAATTTGATAAAATAAAAAACACGTATACAATATTTTTCGATAATCTAACTGACGGACTAATAAGAATCATATTTTTTTGACTCAGTCCGATCCCCTATTGAAAAACACTTCAAGGATTTTTGTGAAACAAATTGTTCGGGACTCGTTATTTATCCGACACGTTCGATTAACGCCCACGCAATTGGGCCTCCAGTACCAGCGCTATGACTATCATTTTCGTTTTTGTCATTGCGTAATTAGACCCCTGAAGAACCGCCATACTGGTACAAATGACTAAGTAAGTATTTTGTGTCATCATCTCCCCTTCTCTGACACTACGCTAAACACTCACCACAGATAAGGAAAAATATGAAAAAACAACACCATAGAAGTGCTGGTATCTATTTAATTCCTTTTATAGGCACTATAGGGCAACAACATAATGTTATCTACGTTGTATTATTGATTCGTTTAAATGATGTACAAAATAATAAGACATTTTTAATAGAAAAGCATTTTAATATAGCACATTGTGGCGTTTACATATTATAAGTATTTCACGTTTTTTTTTCAATTTTACAGTAAACAATTTAGATTTATGAAAGACACAAAATCTGGCAAAGGGGCAGAAGAAAGGGGAGGACCTAACACCTAATCATCCCTAACCTAACCTAACAATAGAAGCATGATATGGCTAAAAAAGTGGTGCCTGACGAAATGTCGACAAAAATCTACCAATTACATTTGGTACCACCTTGGCGAGTGTGGTTTATGGGCCTACCACACGCTCAAGCTTCACCACACTTGCCTGCGCGCACAGTACATCGCGTGTGTGGTTGTTAATGCTAATACAGTTTTACAGTGAAGCCTGTGCGTGTGGTAGGCCCATTACGCTTGACCCAAGCGGCTGTTATTCAGCCATTAAGATAAAAAAAAAATTTAAACTATTTGTTAAATCATGCATTCATAGATTAAAAATACAGTAAAAAAAAAAAAATTTAAAAGTGTTTATTTGGAACTTAACTCAAATTCATTACAATTTTTCTGCCAAACTACAGAGCAGTTTGTTGGCAGACGTAGCTCCCACGATACTCTCAATATTAACGTATGTACGTTCACTTTTCCATTTACATAATAAAATACTTAAATAACTAAAATAATCTGACCACAACCAACAGTAACGCTCAATCTATCATTCAAGATTATGTGCGCTATCGAAATGAATTACTCGCTAACAGTCTTTGTCAGGAAGTGGGTCCACACGTATGCCCTTCACCTGTTTTATACATTCCAGCGGTGAAGTATGATTTTAATATATTTTTTATTTGTCGAGCCTTTTGTCTAGCTCCGTCACCATTTTCACTTCTGGGTCCACTTTATCAGAGTCAATCTTCTTCCCTTTCTCGTCCGATGGGCCATCGCAGGTGTGCTTCTGGGAGATCCAACTATTCTGGTTTTCGCTCTATATCACTCACTTCTAATTAGTTTACAATCCAGGTTCACCCATTGCACTTTGATTTTTAAATCTACGTTACTGTGACTGTTTGAAATAGTGATTTGACTTAAAATATATACTTTTGTAGAGGACTGCACCAGAGTAAGAGCAGAAATATTCCAACGCTGAATATAAACGTCAAAACATAATTAAAAACACATTGACAGATGTTACCGATGCACTTGTAGAAACAGGAAAGACAGCAACTACGTTCCTCGTTCTCCTTAACAATATTGACACGTACGATATTTATGTCATCTCTGTTGTTCGTAAAAGATACTTGTATCTCCCTATTTTCTTCCTCTTGAAACTCATTTCTTGGAGCCACGTTATTACTATCCATTTTAATTCAATTAATCCAGCTACTTCAGCCACGGCACAATGAGTATTAATAATAGTTCTAGAATACTTTGTTTTTTTTAAAGTAGGCATAACTAGTTATCTGTGACGAGACGTGATGACGCAGTATGCCCTTTTTTACCCGACTGCGGCGAAGCCCAAAAGGAGGATTATGTGTTTGACGTGTATGTATGTATGTATGTATGTATGTCCGTTTCTTTGTTCCCTCATAACTTCTAAACGGATGAAGGGATTTGAATGAAATATACGTCGTTGGATTTGTCTTGATGGCGCGAGTGTCACTGGCTACATTAAAATTAAAAAAACTAAGGAAAATTGCTGGTTTTGGGGGCCATATCGTGAATTTGAAAAAATAAAAAAAAATCCCTTACCATCGAGCAGGGTATCAAAATTAAGGGTTTTAAAAGGAGATTACAAAAATATATGACACTAACCTATATGTTTAAAATAAATTCATGGTCACAAATTCTATAACAAACGCAAAAGTAAAATTATCTGCGAAGTATTTTACACGACCAACGAAAGAACAAACACAAAAGAACTAAAAAGTTAGAAATAAAAAAAGTCTTTTCAGTCGGGTTTTTTAGTTTTGTATAGTTACAAAACTAAAAAAACCTATAATAGGCGGGGTTCATTTGAATATTAAATTATGAAATGAAAAAAATAGAATGGACCCCGCCTGCTTCCAAGTTTTGTTTAATTTACAATGTGCTTGTTTTTTGCTTTTCAGTCTTTTTATAATATTGTCCCGGCTGGTGTCAGGAGTTTCCGACTCATCGTCTAATTCCAACGGATACTAGAATTAGTACCTACTTATTTAATTATGTTAATTTGCATAACATATAACATAACATCACGCCTGTAATCCCCGAAGGGTAAGGTAGAGGTGTACCTACCTAATAGTCCCCCCCACATTTCACCAGTTTTAAGTCCCATGTATTAGGGGGTGAGCCTATTGCCATCAACCAGGCAAAAGTCCAGACTCCGTGGCTGCTACTGAGAAATTCCTGATGGAAATAAGCAATAGCACTTTGCCCGACCCGGGAATCGAACCCAGGACCTCAGGCTCAGCAGTCGCGCTTGCAACCACTACACCAATGAGGCATTCAAAGAGCCAAAAGTACGTTGAAGAGTTTTTAGTGATAAAAAGGGTGTAAAAGTACGCTTAACGCAAACGAAGGGCACTTGTTCTGGCCGCGGGTAGTCCGCCGGTTATCGCGGCCTCGACATAGAGGGCGAAGAATGAACATGGGTGGTTTTTAGTCAGTAGAAGTCTGACACTCCCTTTCGCTCTGCCCAAGAGATTCGATGATTTTCCACCCCCAAAAACAAAAGTGTGAGCATCATCCACCACACAACTGCCACTCATTTCTTTCTTGGTGTCGATGAATACCATTATAAGTTTTTAAACTGACATGGTTAGTAACACTATTATTAATATTGAAAACGGGATATTTACCATTTTTTACTTTTATTTTCGAGTTCTCGATATTTCGGCGCTTTTACAAGCACCATGATTACGGATCAACATGTTAAATATCCCGTTTTCTAAGTAAATTAGTTTGACAATGAAAACATCATTGAAATTTTGAAAGAGTTACTACAGTAGGCACTCTATTTTAAATATAATAGTCACAATAAAGTTTCGGTTAGATTACTGTCGTCATAGGTAAAAACGGTAAAACAATAGCAGTTACTACATCGGGCTATAAAAGCTCTACTGTTCTGAGAGCATTTACCTGTAGTAATGCAGGCTTCGAGCATTACAACAGTCTTGCTCTGTATCGTGTGGTTCGTGACTTACCTGATGTCGGAGTTTTTATGCCGCCGTATCTCCTTTGTACAGACAAAGGAGATACGGCGGCATAAAAACTACAATAGTCAATACAATTAAATAACTACAATTAAACAAGCTAATTAAGCTACAATTAAATAACTTTCGAGCACAGGCTCGAAAGTTATTTAATTCTATTCTATGACTATAGTAAGTGCTTTCCCACCCTGTCAGACTTTAGTTCCGAGTTTAGCTCAAGGCTATAGTGGGGTCTGCATTTGACATCTCTTGCAGGACGGCTGAGTTCAAAATGGTTGAGTTGAATGGTGCTTATTCATGCGTCATGTACGTGAACGGGCGCTGTCAGTGGAGATTGGTCATCTCTTAGTTGCCATGGTTTATATATTTTTGTTTTTTGATTTGTTTATTATATCTTGTTACTCCGGACGCCCTTAACTTGCATGTCTTGGTACATAGTTCTCACATAATATACCATCTCAACATTATGAATGATGTAATGTACCAAGATTTTGTAACAATATTCTGATTTAGAAGAGTGTCCATGGAGTTTCTTGCCCGTTCTTCTCCATACAGATCTACTAGACGCTAGGGAATGGGCAACTGCAGTACTTTCACAAGTTATTACGCCTTGTGACTGTGACTGTGGCTTTAGAGTGCAATGCGTCGTTCCGGGGGTTGCTACGTCGGGTTGCGCGGTGCGGCGAGTGCTGTGGGTCTGGGGGCGCGCAGCGACGCGTGCCGTAGCAGCGCCCGGTGGGTGCGCGGGGCTCTGATCGCAGGGCGGCGGTTGTGCGTTGCGGCATTCGTTGAAATTCCGTGATTCGGAGTCTCGTGCATTCGTTGTTGCGGTGTGCGTCGCTGCGTTCTTTCGGGCTCGCAATCATTGTTGTTGCGGGCATTCGACGGCTTGTGGTTCGGCGTTGTGGCTTTCGGAATGACGTATTGCACTCGTACTTTTGTTTTATGAATTGTTTTTCTGACATTCAAAAGTGGCTGTAATGGCTTAATTGAAATAAATGCTTTTAGTATGAGTTTGACTTTGGTTTACTTTGATGATGATATTTTACAACACATACATTTCCACATAGCCTTTCCTCACTTCTTATCTCTCTAGTGATACTATTTGGCTTTCATTCTGCATCTTCTACTTGAGAGACTGAACACTATGTTTTTGTGATTAGTGGAAATTACTGACATAATTATGTTAATTTCACGAACCAAATATCATTGCTGACAACCCATCTACACAGACATGTTTGAGCTAATAAATTAATTTATCTTATCTTAACAATAATAAATAAGTACCTTCCTACCTACATATTGTAATACTAGCTTTTGCCCGCGGCTTCGCCCGCGTGGATGTCGGAATATATTCCACGGGATCGTACTACCGTGGTTAAAATTATATCACATTTGTTATTTTTTTTAAATAGTTACGTAAATGATCCCCGTTAACCTACCCCCCCCCCCCCTAAACCCCTTAATGACAAACTTTTATTACATTTTCATCAGTATTTGTGTCAAGTTTCAAATAAGATTTTTAAAACTGTATTGCCTGTTTTCAGCACCACAGGACTGTTAAAAATCATTAGGGATGCTTCCATAACTTGACTCATACACCAACTTTCGAGTTCATCAAGTCCCGCGATAAAATCCTCACCTGTAAAACTGACTTTCCCTTTTCAAGCCGTTAGGGGTCGATTTTCGAAAAACCCTGATACACGTTTTTGTTTATTTTTGTTCCTTTTTTTACGGGGGTGGGAAATCATCAAATAACCCCTTCCGCTAAAGGGCAGAGCGAAAGGGAGTGTCAGACTTCTACTGACTAAAAACCACCCATGTTCCTTCTTAGCCCTAAATGTCAAGGCCGCGGTATCTATACATCTAACATCCCGCAGCCCACGACATCCCGCAGCATTTTTGTTCTCAAGTTTATATACTGAGCTTCGAGTTAATCGAACCGCAGTTAAAATTCTTCCATACAAACTTTGACACCCCCTAATCTCCCCTTATAGAGTTTATCACTTTTATTTTTCCTAAATTACCCCCGTAATTTAGGAAAAATAAAAGTGATAAACTTTATAATTTACTTTATAATTTATTTGTGCCAAGTTTCAAGTATATTAACTCAAGGAATAAGATTGGTAGTCCAACGGTTATCGCGGCCTCGACATAGAGGGCGAAGAAGGAACATGGGTGGTTTTTAGTCAGTAGAAGTCTGACACTCCCTTTCGCTCTGCCCAAGAGCGGGAGGGGTTATTCGATGATTTTACTGTTGAGTTTCTAAGAAATTACTTAGCAGCAAATATTAATCTGTTTATATTTCTGAGACAAAGAACCTATTCATGCGTACGCGCCTGGCCTCCGTTCAGTATTTCATTCGTCCCGTTCGTGTGCTAGGAACTAGTCACATTACTTCTCAATACAATATAAAGGTTAAATTAAAAGTTCATATTGAAAGTTAACCTAAAGAGTGAAGTTTGATTATCCCCACACCTAATAAATTAATAGGTTATGGGCCCAGGTGTGCGCGAGTGAAATATTCACTGTGTTGAACAATAGTTTTGAAAATCTGCCGTTGAACAATAAATAAAAAATAAAAATAAAAAAATGGACTATTTCAAGGTTAAAAGAAATATCAAGCCATTCGACGGTGAGAAGTACAGTGTATGGAAGTTTCGTATTCGTGCGTTGCTAAGTGAAATAAATGTGATAAACATTATCGACGAAGACCCAGTACCTGGCAACGAAAATTGGGAGAAAAACAATAAAATTGCCAAAAGTGTGATCATAAGAATATCTTTCCGATTCTTATCTTGGTTTCGCTAAAGAAGATGTTTCGGCAAAATACACTTCTCATCAAAAAAATCGAAACACTTTCGTTTTTATTGTTTTTGTCCTAATTTTTTACAAAAGAGAATTAATTCCATGAAAAAAAAACTTTATTGTGTAGCTGGCAGTTTGGTCATTACAGTAAGAAGAAAAAAATCAAAATTCGAAATTAGAATTTCATTTGTTTATCCTATAAATGAAATTAATCATGATTAAGATGATGATGATGGTGTTGATTATTTTTTTGTTTTTTTATTTTTATTTTTTTTTTTTTTTTTTTTTGATTTTTTTTTTTTTTTTTTTTTTTGAGACAAATGTGTATTTAGGGTTGGAGTACGTTTCTCGTTTAAAAACTAAAAATTAGCGCTTGTCTTTAAACTTTTTGTTTCTTATTTCATTTACTGTGACTTTGGGACGTCTGAAAAAACTTTTTTTTCTAAAACATATGGATACTTCGCCCGCAGAAGCCGCCCAAGTGGTGGCATTGCTGGATTCTGGACTTAGTCAGCGTGTTGTGGCTGCAAGATTGCATCTAAGCTTATCATCTGTTCATAGAGTCTACAAACGCTATCGGGAGACTGGTTCGTTCACGCGCCGTTCAGGATCTGGCAGGAATCGGGTCACTTCTGAGCGAGATGATCGATTTATTGTAACAACTTCTTTACGAAATCGACGCCTTAACGCTTTTCAACTGCAGCAGCAGCTTCGCGTTGTACGAAGAGTAGCTGTAAGTGACTCTACAATAAGAAGAAGGTTGAAGGAACGCGGATTGGCACCGCATAAGCCAGCGAATGGGCCGAAATTAACTACAGACCATCGAAGAGCGCGCCTTAACTTTGCACGCGAGCACCTAACTTGGTCATACCTTCAGTGGAGCAAAGTACTGTTTTCTGATGAGTGTAAAATTATGCTGTATGGTAACGACGGAAGGAACAAGGTCTACAGAAGAGATGGAGAACGCTTTGCACAATGCTGCATTGAAGAAAAGGTCAGCTATGGTGGCGGTTCGTGGACGGTTTGGGGAGGAATCAGCGCCGACGGTAAGACAGAACTTGCCTTTGTGTCTGGGCCACGGCTGCCTGCACTAAACTCACATCGGTACATCGAACAGTGTCTTGAACCTCATGTGATGCCCTATGCACATTTTATTGGCAACGACTTCATATTCATGCACGACAATGCTAGAGCTCACACCGCGGGCGTCGTACGAGATTATCTTACCGAAGTCGGTATCTCCATTATGGTATGGCCATCAAGAAGCCCGGACATGAATCCCATTGAACATCTATGGGATGAATTAAAGAGACGAATTCGAGCAAGAGATCCAGCCCCAGAAACACTTAGCCAGCTGCAAAATGCAATCCAAGAGGAATGGGATAATATACCACAACATGTGATCGTGACTCTCATCCGATCGATGAAGAACCGTATGGAAGCAGAATAAGAGCTCGCGGAGGGAATACAAGTTATTAAATAAACGTTTCTTACATTTTTTTTTCATTTACGCGTGTTGTTTTACCCATTTCCTTCATATTCCATACAGGGTAAAAATTACTCATTATACAAAATACGAAACCTATGAAGACTTCATTTGAATTTAGAACATTAACATTAGGATTTAAAAACCTCATACTACTCACTATTAAATGACATTTTACATTTATTCCTAAATATACACATTTTTCTGATAATCCTTATCAAATCATAAACTGCGAGGTGTTTCGATTTTTTTGATGAGAAGTGTATATTTTAAAAAAATTTAGATACGTTGTACGAACGTAAGAGTATCGCGACGCAGTTGGCACTAAGAAAAAAGTTGTTGTCATTGAAATTAAAAAGTGAAGTGTCGCTCATACAACATTTTACAACGTTCAATGATCTCATCACTGAACTACTTGCTGCTGGTGCGAAGTTAGAAGAAACCGATAAAGTGGCTCATTTACTACTAAGTTTACCCTCATCTTATGACGGAGTCATTACAGCGATCGAGACGTTATCGGAAGATAATATAACGTTAGCTTTCGTTAAAACACGGCTATTGGACCATGAAGTGAAGTTGAAAAATGAGTCAGGCGAAATGAGCGAAAAAGTGTTGCAAATAGAAATGCAAAACAATGACAAGTCGAAGAAAAGAAAATTTGATAACAAACAGTCAAATAAATATATAAAACGCAGGAAAGAGAACGCTAAGTTCGTAAAATGTCATCACTGTGGGCGTAAAGGACATAAACGGAATGATTGTTACCATTTAAAACAAAGGAATCAGCAAAAGGGCAATAATAACAATGACCGACTAAGAACACTACAGTCAGTCAAGATAAGCCAAAATAAACAGTCAGCATCGAATGAGTTCTCAGGATTTGCTTTCATGACCGGCGAACATGAAACGCAAGACGATGAAAACAAAGTTACTTTTATTCTGGATTCCGGCGCCTCGAATCACATCATCAATAGAGAAGACTTGTTTACTAACTTTGTTGTTTTAGATACACCACTTAAAATGTCAGTTGCTAAAAATGGCGAATTTATTTCAGCTACAAAAAGAGGTACCCTGCAGGTTACTAGCAACATGGGTGTCCAGGGATGTTTGGATGGTGTTCTGTACTGCCCTGAGGTACCGTACAATTTGCTGTCGGTATCTAAAATGCAGCGAGCTGGCTACACTGTCATATTCAGTACTGACGGTGCAAGGATATGCAAAAATGGTAAAACAGTAATGAAAGGTATGTCTTTTAATAATCTAATTGCTGTAGATTTTGTAGTGTCTGTAAACGTGTGTCGTCTTGTTTCCCAAGCATACATTAGTGACAAAAATAATTATAAATTATGGCATCAGCGCCTCGGTCACTTGAGTAAAAACAAATTTATAGAAATAAAACGGCACGAGTTGTTTAAAGACGTAAGTGAATTAAGCACTGTAGTACCGGATGACGAATTGTGTGAAGCTTGCATTTATGGAAAGCAAAGCCGACTTCCGTTTAATCACACCAAGGACAAAAGTCACATAAATCGACCTCTATTTGCTGTCAGTTCTGATGTCTGTGGTCCTATCACTCCAACGACCGTTGAAAATAAAAACTATTTCGTAATGTTTGTTGACCAGTATACTCATTATTGCGTTACGTATCTGATAACATACAAATCAGACGTATTTGCAGCGTTTAAAGACTTTGTTGCAAAAAGTGAAGCTAAATTTAATTTAAAGGTAGCTAACTTGTTTTGCGATAACGGTGGTGAGTATTTATCCGCCGAAATGAAGAACTACTGTGCTGAAAAGGGTATTTCATACCATTTAACAGTTCCTAGAACTCCACAGCAAAATGGTGTCTCTGAAAGGATGGTGAGAACCATTACTGAGAAAGCTCGTTCAATCTTAAGTGGTGCACGATTAGATAAAGTTTTTTGGGGTCAAGCAGTTTTGACTGCTGTTTACTTAATAAATTTAACACCGACTAAAGCTCTCAAACTTTTAAAAACACCATATGAGATGTGGCACGATAAGAAACCTGAAGTAAAATTTTTAAAGATTTTTGGATCAACTGTTTATGTGCATAACAAAACGACCAAAGCTAAATTTGATGATAAATCATGGAAAGGTATTCTGGTGGGCTATGTACCAAATGGTTATAAAGTTTGGAAGCCAGATTGCGAAAAGTTTGTAGTGGTCAGAGATGTTATCGTGGACGAAACTGCCTTTTTGAGGTCCAGGCCTTCTTGGAAGCCTGAAGGGAATATTGGAAGTTCTCATGACAAAACTGATAAGGACATTGTGTCTTCTAAATCAGTGTCAAAAAAAAAAAGTCTCGTGACCATGGAATAAAACTAGATAGTACAAAATCTAGTAGGTCAGACCATGTTGAAATGAAACTAGATAGTTTAAAATCTAGTGGGTCAGACCATGTTGAAAAGAAACTAGATAGTTTAAAATCTAGTGGGTTAGACCATGTTGAAATGAAACTAGATAGTTTAAAATCTAGTGGGTCAGACCATGTTGAAAAGAAACTAGATAGTTTAAAATCTAGTGGGCAAGATGAAAATCCTGCTAAAATTCGCAAATCGAACCATGATACGCTAAGCAAGGTACGTTTTGATAATTCAATGAGTAGTTCTATTGAAAGTACAAACAAAAATACTGGATTAAGGAGGAGTGACAGGATTAAAGACAAAACCCCTGTGTCTTATAATGAAATTGATCACAAAGACTATTTGATGTGCGCTCAGTCTGTTTTATACAGTTTACCAAAATCATTTGCAGAAATTAAATATAGAAATGATAGATATAAATGGGAAAGCGCAATTAGGGAGGAAATTAATTCATTATATAAAAACGAAACGTGGACTTTAGTACCACGACCGCCAAACAAAAACATCGTAGATTGTAAATGGATTTTTACTGTCAAAAATGATGAATTTGGATATCCTCAACGATATAAGGCCCGTTTAGTTGCGCGAGGTTTTAGTCAAGAGTATCTGACAGACTACAACGAAACATTTGCACCTGTTGCGAGAATAGCCAGTTTTAGATTCATTATTAGCTTTGCAAATCAGTTTAATTTATTAATTCATCATTTGGACGTTAAAACTGCCTTCCTTAATGGTAAATTAAAAGAGGAAATCTATTTAAGGGTTCCTGAAGGTATATCATGTAAAGAAGGTTATGTTTGTAAATTAAAAAAGGCGTTATATGGGCTTAAACAAGCGGCTAGATGTTGGTTCGAAGTATTCGAACACGCTTTAAAAGAAAAAGGATTTCAGAATTCATCAGTTGACAGATGTATATACATACTAGATAGAGGGAATATATGTAAAAATATATACGTAGTGCTTTACGTTGATGATTTAGTAGTAGTATGTAATGACTTTAATACGATGACTAATTTCAAAACATATTTAATGAGCAAATTCGAAATGACCGATTTAAATGAAATAAAACTGTTTCTAGGCATAAAAATCACTAGAGAAAGTGATCAAATGCTGTTGGATCAAAGTGCATACATCAAAACAGTCTTAACTAAGTTTAATATGCACGAGTGTAAACCTGTGTCGACCCCCTTAGAAAATAAGTTAAATTATGACGCATTGAACTCTGAGGAGAAATATGACGCACCCTGTCGAAACGTCATAGGATGCCTTATGTATATTATGCTTTGTACTAGGCCCGATTGAAGCGTCAGTGTAAACATCCTGAGTAGGTACACACACAAAAATAATAAAGAGTTATGGCAATGTCTTAAACGGGTACTAAGGTACTTAAAAGGCACAACTAATCTAAAATTGGTTTACAAGAGGTGTAAATACAATGATATTTTGTGTGGGTACGTAGACTCAGATTGGGGTGGCAATGATACACATGATAGAAAGAGTACAACTGGGTACTTGTTTAAACTTTTTAATCAGTGCACAATTTCCTGGAATACACGAAAACAATCGTCAGTCGCGGCTTCTTCAACTGAAGCCGAGTATATGGCATTGTTTGAGGCAGTTAGAGAAGCATTGTGGCTTAAGTCTCTAGCGGCCAGTATAAATATACTAATCACTGTACCAATTGTCATTTATGAAGACAATAATGGCTGTATAAGTATAGCCAATAACCCAACATGTCATAAACGGTCAAAACATATTGACATAAAATATCACTTTTCTCGGGAACAAGTTGAGAAAAATGTAATAACATTAAATTATATTCCCACAGGTGAACAGTTGGCCGATGCATTGACAAAAGCTCTACCTGCAATCACTTTCCAAAAGCTAAGATCTCAAATGGGAGTACAGCGATAGTGTAAATAAGTGTATAGTGTACATACATTATAATTATATAATATGATATAGTGTGTACATAACTTAATGAGTACAACTGAAGTACATATTTTTGTTGACTTTAGAACTTAAGTCAGTTATATTTAACTTAAGTATTGATTTTGATTTGAATTGGTCTGGTTGAAGGTTTTACTGGGTTTTCCTCAACCCTCGAACGAATGTTGGACCAAATTGTAATTCCCCAGCAAGTATTTGGAAGTTAATGTGATTTAGTTAGGTAGTCGATTTATATCGATTTTTGTTTGTATAACTACCGATTAATTTTTGAGGGGGCGTGTTGAGTTTCTAAGAAATTACTTAGCAGCAAATATTAATCTGTTTATATTTCTGAGACAAAGAACCTATTCATGCGTACGCGCCTGGCCTCCGTTCAGTATTTCATTCGTCCCGTTCGTGTGCTAGGAACTAGTCACATTACTTCTCAATACAATATAAAGGTTAAATTAAAAGTTCATATTGAAAGTTAACCTAAAGAGTGAAGTTTGATTATCCCCACACCTAATAAATTAATATTTACACCCACCAAAAAAAAAAAAAAAAAAAAAAAAAAAAAAAAAAAAAAAAAAAAAAAAGGAATAAGATTTTTCATACAAACTTTCATCCCCTATTTAACTCCCTTAGGGGTTCAATTTCGAAAAATCCTTCCTTATTCCTTGTCTACATTATAAAGGGAACCTCTGTGCAAAATTTCAGCTTTCTAGGTCCAAGGGTTTGGGCTGGTCGTTGATGAGTCTGAGATGAGTTGAGAGCAGCGGTGGCCTAGTGGTTGCGGCCCCGACTTACGAACAGTAGGTCGTGGGTTCGAACCCAGGCAGGCACATTACTTCCGCTGCTCTCAAAACGGTGAAGGAAAACATCTTGAGGAAACCGGCATGGCTTAGAACCAAACATTCGAAGACATGTGACATCTACCAATCCGCACTGGGCCCGCGTGATAGGTTGGCCCATTCCCTCTCAAAGAGAGAGGAGGCTTGCGTCCCAGCAGTGGGAACATTAATAGGCTGTTGATGATGATGATGTTGATGAGTCAGTCAGTCAGTCAGGACTTCTCTTTTTATTTATATAGATAGATAAAGAAAATCAAGAAAAGAAATGCCTAACCTATACCAAATACTTATTATGCAAACAGTCAGTATTCAAGTGAATCGCAATAATCGAATGCAACTATTCGCCTATACTCTCCAGGATACGTGCGTTCGCTACGAATAACTGAATCCTTATGGTTTCTTTCTTTTTCGATATGTCATTTTGCAATTCAGTCTAGGAGACTGTCTTCTGCTTAACCGGGCAAATCCCTGTGGATGCCTTGAGTTTAAGGCCTCCAGCCGGGGGTGGCAGCGGGGCGGCGCGGCTCTCAGCGCGCTTTATATAGCCACGGACGCGCAGGCGAATACTTTTGCAAATGTTAGCCGTGATTCTTTAAATTGTCATAACATTTTTATTTATGAACCGACATGAAATAAACACTAAATGTTAAGTGAAGCTTACTACAATATACTAGTAAAAAACCGCATCTATATCGAATAAGCTGTTTCTGATATAAGCGTGCACAAACACACAGACAAACAGACAAAAAAAAATTAATTACAGTAGGTATCGGGTTCGTCATCGATATAATAACAACCCCTGCTATTTTTTTTTTATATACACACATCAAAAGTGTCTAGGGATCAAGCATTTTTATGCGGATTTCTTGAGATTGAGATGTGGCTTTGTAATAAATTTATGATTTTATAAATTTATATGTATCCTTTTTGGTGCATTTCATAATTTGAATCAGGAACTGTGAATCAAATTCGAGTAAAAGATGAAAATCAGCTGTCAATATTTTCCCTATAAAAACATACAACGCATTGAAGACATTATTAGTGCTACTGTTTCCCTACTACTGATTAAAACCAACGTTATTATGGAGCGGCGACGTCATTTAAGCAGGGAAGAAATGCTCAGAGCCGTGGGAATGATAGAAGCTGGTTCCCGGCAACGTACTGTGGCTTTAGCTCTGAATACAAGTCAGAGTGTTATCAGTCGACTTTGGACACGTTACCGAAGCACTGGTACCGTGGCTGAGCGCCATGGAGGACGGTATCGCTGCACCACACGGAGACAAGACCGATACATTCAAATCTTAACTCGAAGAGCTCCAACAATAACCGCCATGATGTTAGCCGTGAGGCTTCATCACTCTTCAGGGAACTTAATTAGCGACCAAACAGTCAGAAACCGCTTGCATGAAGTGAACCTTCATTCCCGAAGACCGCTACGGGTACCACCTATAGCAATGCACAATCGTAGGATTCGATATCAATGGGCTCTTGAACACAGAAATTGGGCAGAAGAACAATGGCGTTTCGTGTGCTTTTCTGATGAGTCTCGTTTTGGTATGAGACCGGATACAAGACGTTAACGACACTGGAGAACCCCTGGACGCCAACAGCGATTAAAATCCTGCCAGGAAGTCCATCCTTATAGTGGTGGAACCATCATGGTATGGGCGGGTATTTGGATCGGCGGAAGAACTGAGTTGATTTGGATCAGAGGCAACCTCAACGCTCAAATTTATGCTGAGACGATTGTATCAGACGTCATCGTTCCTCTACAAGTGCAAATCGGTCCCTTATTTCAGTTAATGCATGATAATGCACGACCGCACACCGCAAGAGTTGTAAGACAGACTCTCGCCGCAGCTAACATCAATGTCCTGCCCTGGCCTGCTCAGTCGCCAGACTTGAACCCGATTGAGCATGCATGGGATATGCTACAGAGAAGAGCTCTGCCGAATATGGAGGGTATCCAGTCGCAAGAAGACCTTTTTTTGTTGTTGCAACGAACATGGGCGGCCATTCCACAGCGTGATTTGGATGAACTCATTTTGAGTATGCCAAACCGATGTTCTTGTGTTGTTAGTGTTCGCGGTAGAAACACGGATTATTAATTGTTTAAGTTACCCAATAAAATTTTAAAGAAAACTGTTATTTCAGTCTTTTTTTCGAACTTTAATGTTAGTGGTTCAATGTCAAAAATCCCTTTATTAGGAAAATGGCAAATTTCTTTATTAATGCAAAGGTGACTTGGTTTATCGTTACTGTGACAAACGAAAACACTTTATTTGATGAATCCTTAAAGAAAATTTTAATTAATATCAATCAGGAGAAAAGTTATTGCAAAAATATATGTTGATCCCTAGACACTTTTGATGTGTGTATTTCCATTGCACAAACACCACTTTTCTACAATTTCATTATATTATGTATAAATCAATAATTGTAAAAATTTGCACGTCATTAATATCGTTAATTACAAACAAACGTAAGATTTTGCTTGTTTGTAACTAATGTAATTTTGGAGGGTGTTGATAGAAAAAAAAAATATTATTACCTTTAATATTTGTCTAAAAATCAACTAACCCGATAAACCACACGATATAATCCTAAGAATACAGCGTACTGCACAAAGACACTCCATTAGTTCGTCACTCTCAAGACACTTGCAGCAATCCGACTCGCAACAGTCGCAACAATCCGAATCGCAACAATCATCACTTTCTTGTGGTTGAGGTTCACTATAAAATACAGGGCCAGTATTATATACAGGTTCAGTATTATATACAGGTTCATTATAGTATACAGGTTCAGTATTATACACAGGTTGAGTATTATATATAGGTTGAGAATTATATACATGTTGAGAATTATATTCAGGTTCAATATTATACAGAGGTTGAGTATTATATACAGGTTGAGAATTATACACAGGTTGAGAATTATATACAGGCTCAGTGTTATATACAGGTTCACTATTATAAGTATGATACACACGTTCAGTATTATAAACACGTTCAGTGTAATATAAATCCATGTCGTCTTGGAAAGCGTATACTATGAATCCATTTTGGTCCACGACATATCCCCTTCCGTCCACGACATGTACCGTTCTGTCACCCATTTAGAATAAGACCGTCTCGTCGTCTGTGGAAAACCTTTTGATAGTGGAATTAGCCCTTCGCCTTTAGAATTATCAATTCGGCTGTAGAATGAACACTTTAGCTGTATAATTAACACTTTGGCTGTAAAATTAACACTTTGGCTGTAGAATTAACACTTTAACTGTAGATTTTTTCCTATAACTGTGGAATTAACCCGTTGTACAGTTCATTTAGCCGAGTTACAATGTCATTAAATTGTTTCTTTTAGTGGCTGAACTAACTTCGCATGCAGCCAATACTGATATGACAATAAATGACTTAGTTTAGTTGTATGAATTTAAAATTCTTTAATGCTATCAATTTTAATCTTAATCTAATCTATTTAATTCTATTAACAAATTTTAAATTAGAACGGCAAGTTTTTTTTTCAGATTGTAAAATGCAAGACAAAGCATTGCTGCCCCCTCCCTCCCTCAGTGACGACCAGCAGTACGTCAGCGTTAATGATTAGATACTATTTTTAGTAGTTATACTTAAGTGTTAGGGTTCCGTAGTCAATATGTAACTCTAAAAATGCCATGTCTATCTGTCTGTCCGTCTGTCCGTCCGCATTATATATCAAAGACCCTTAGTACTAGAAAGTTGTAATTTGGCATGAATATACAAATGAGTAACGCCGATCAAGTGCTAAAGTAAAATATTGTTTTTTTTTAGGGTATCCCCAGTACACATTAGATTAGTCATTATTTTGATTTTTCTAGCAAAGTCCATTGTGTGGGATATCGTTGGATAGGTCTTTAAAAAATACTGCGGGTTTGCTCAAACAGTTTTTCGATGAAGGGATTCGTTTGTGAAATATTAAGGTTTAAAGTACAAATTTATGTTAGACTCAAGTGTGCCAACCTAAACCATTTATACGAGTTGTGTTTGCGAGTGTGAAAAAATTCATGGAGTAGCATATAACGAAAATAAATGGAAAACTATCACAGCTAAGTAGACTTTACCGGCCTTATTACAAAAGTGGTTAAACCTGGGTTTAAGTTAGACTTGGTCTTTTGAATATTATCGATGTGAGACGGCATGGGAAATGCGAAATAAACCAAGTCTAAGTTAAACCCAGGTTTAACCACTTTTGTAATAAGGCGCTACAAGTTTACGAGTAATAGTCGACCAACTTATAAAATGTATTTGTATGAAATATTTTCTTATTCATAATGTATGGGAGCGCAGGTCTCAAAACTGCAAATGTGTTTGTTTTATTTTACACTAAAAATCATCGTTCGGAGGCAGGTAGGTAGGGTGGTTTACCAGTTTACATAATTTTGATGGGCAACTGCGGAACCTTACATTGTGCGTGGTCCGACATGCACTTGGCCGGTTTTTGCTAAACTGTAATCTTATATCTCTAGTGATAACAGAGTTTTTGGTCACCAATGCTAAAATCAGACGGTTTACTGGCTGTTCATAATATTTGTCATTCATTCTGAATATTTCGTAATTTAGTGAAAATTACTGACACAATTAAGTTACTTTCAACCAAATATCATTGCTTACAACCTAGCTATCATAATACATGCACTTTTTACTCAGACATATGTTAGCTAGTACATTTATCTTATCTTAACAAACAGAAATAAGTACAAAAAAGAATGATTATTTTAATTACGCACGTTATCAAAACTTGTTAATTAAAACCAAACATAAGATTTTGTTTGTTTATAACTAACGGAAACTGTTAAAAAGTAGAAACAAAAACAATAATTAGCTTTGCATATTTGTCCAAAAATCAACTAACCCGCTAAGCCACACGTTAAAATTCTGCCAATAGTTCGTATTAGACAAAGAGTCAAACATATTCCGGAACAGCTCTCTGGGGTGCAACAATCTTCAGTATTTTCAGGTTCTGGTCCACGGCCAGTATATGAATCCATGTCATCTTCAAAAACTTTTGTAATGGTCCCAGCTTGGTCCACGACATATATCGTTCTTTCGGGCATTTTGAATTAAAGTGTCGCGTCGTTTGTGGAGATAACCTTTTTTTTTCTTTTAACTTTGGAATCAACCCTCTCGCTGTTTACACTCTGTCCGTATAATTAACACTCTGGCTGTAGAATAAACAGTTTGGCTGTAGAGTTATTCCTTTGACTGTGGAATTATCCTCCATAATTTACAGGATTAACACTTTGTCTGTGGTAGCAATTGTACAGTCCATTTGGCCGAGTTACAATGTCATGTTTCTTTAAATGGTTGAACTAACTGCACCTGCAATCAATACTAAAATGATAATAAATGACAATATTTTAGTTACCTTTATGAATTAAGAACTCTGTAATGTTATCCATCTTAATCTAATCTATTGTATTCTATTATCGAATATTAAAGTGCGATAAGAAAAAAACAACGCCTAAAAAAAGTGATATCTTGTGAAAATACGAGTAGGTACATGTGCAATAGTTGATATCACCTTAACTACATAGGTAATTAGTCGCGAATTTTAGCAAAACGGTAAGTTTCATCTTAAAATTAGCCAAGACAAAATTGTTGATCAGATAAATCGGAAAAAAACCGGCCAAGTGCGAGTCCTACTCGCACATGAAGGGTTCCGTACCATCGTAGTAGGGGAGTCGCTTTTTATTTTTTTTTTGTTATAGCAGCAACAGAGAGACACATTCAGTGAAAATTTCAACTGCCTACCTTTATTGAGTATTTGTTAAGAATTTCAATATAATACCACTACGCGTTCATGAGTAAAGGGGTAATAAGTTTAAAATTATTAAAAATATTTTTATTATATGATGTAACTAAAAATTTATGCTTTTCGCAATTTTTCCTTTATCTGTGTTATAAGACGTTGCTTCGTACCAAATTTCAAGATTCTGAGTTCACGGGAAGTACCCTGTAGGTTTTGATTCCCTTGCGAGTGTCGAAAATTTGCGGCATAAACGGGAGTATCTTTTGATCGCGTTGACTTAGAAGTTTGATTTTTTCACAGCTCCAAGAGACCATAGACTTGAGTATTTGATATGAATTTCAGCTTGATACCTCCACGCGTTCCTGAGAAAAAAGGTCTTGACAGACAGACAGACAGACAGACAGACAGACAGACGGACAACAAAGTGATCCTATAAGGGTTCCGTTTTTACCTTTTGAGGTACGGAACCCTAAAAAACGAATCGGTTGTCTATAAAAGTGTTAAAACACTATTTCTAAGATCCACCGTTTTTGTGTTATAGCAATTTCAAAAGTTGAAAGAGTCGTAGTCGAGCGCGTAGTTTATAACGTGGTGTACTGAAACATATTATGACGATAACAAGTCTAGTCTCACAAATAATTGCACTTAAAAAAAAAAAGTGTCGGAAAGTGTTTGTGCAAACTCGCCATATATTTCCTATAGACCTATCAAATGATACCCCACACAACGGGCATAAAAAAAATATCATCCCCACTTAAAAGTGGGAAAAAAACTATAATTTTTTTTATGCCCGTTTTTATTTTTTTTACTCTATAAAACATTTAATTCGTGATTTTTCTTTACCTCTTTGTCGACGTAACCCATCTGTATATTCTTGCCAAATTACAGCTTTCTAGTACTAAGCGTCTTAGAGAAATAGTGCGGACGGACGGACAGGCAGACAGACAGACGGACATGGCGAAACTATAAGGGTTCCTAGTTGACTACGGAAACCTCGTAACTAAGCGACTACATGCTGAGGGCAATTAGCAGAGTTCTGTCTTTGTCAAGTTGTGGTTTTGATGGAACAGCATCACCAAGGTTGCTATTGCTTGCGGTTTGCAAAACTTGCACTTAAGTGACAACTTGCATTTCGCTGATAAGATTTAATTAATCCCAGCCATGGCAAAGGCAGCTCGTTAGCAGGCTGCTTTTATTATGGGTGGAAGGTCACGACACCGACGTCGCGAGATGACCGGGGATCACATCTAGGTATAAATGACTCTTTCTCCCACTGCTTGCCAAACATAGGTAGTGTTCTGTTCTTAATCCGAACACTATTGAGGGGGATTAATATGCGGTTTAGAGAAAAGAACCGCCTGACTCTTATCGGGATTTAACTCAACCTTCCACTTCCGGAAATAAGCGCTACGACGTTAGCTGAACGTTGGAGGATACGAGCGATCTTACCGTCCTACCAGAGCGGTCAGTATAGTAATCTAACTGTTACCTATAATAGTAGAGTGTGTTGTGTGTGTTGAGTATGTGTGTGTGTGTTGAGTGTGTGTGTGTGTGTTGTGTGTGAGCTGAACCTTGTTGCTCTTCAGGGTATCACTAGTTAACAACGTGCAGATTAGGGGAGATATGAGGGTGCCCTGAGAGAGTCCAACTCGTATGGAATGAGAGTATGAGAGGCGAGAGAAAGAGCATCTCCTATGCAGTGACAGAAGGTGCGATCCGATAGTAAGGTTCATAAGGTGAGCAAGATACGCGAGACGGTCTGGTACTCTGGATGACCACCCACCACGCAGACTGGTAAGACTCGGCAGGTGAAATCCCGTTACACAACTAGTCATAATTATGTAATGATTTACATAATTTGTTATACCTACCTAATACGGATATATAGATATTATCAATTGATATAAATTAATCTATACAAATTGATAATTGGAGTGCAATCTTTTCAGAAGTGGGGTATTCACCTCTCGGATATAATTCTATTTGCTGATGATACTTCACTAATTTTTAAAAAAGATAGGAAAGATACGGATGTCTTACTGGTCAACGAAAGTCTAACTGTTCTCTCGAAATGGTTTGCAGCTAACAATCTTTTACTGAATGCGAACAAAACAAAATGTCTAAAGTTCTCTTTACCAAATGTACCACAACGTGACCTAAATTTGACTCTTGACGACAAAAAACTTGAAGTTATAGCGGAAACGGTATTCTTAGGGATTACTATCGATTCAAAATTGCAGTGGGGCGCACACATAAGAACTCTTTCGGGTAGGTTAAGCTCAGCTGCATACGCAGTAAGGAAAATAAGGCAGTTAACTGATGTAGCCACAGCTAGGTTAGTATACTATGCTTATTTCCACAGTATTATGTCCTACGGCATTCTGCTGTGGGGATCGGCAGCGGACGTTGATTCAATTTTCATTTTACAGAAGAGGGCAGTCCGCGCGATCTATAAGATGGGCCCTCGCGAGTCTCTCAGAGAAAAATTTAAAGAGATTGATATCCTGACTCTGCCTTCACTTTATATCTTAGAGTGTATTTTGTATGTCCGCAAAAACCGAGGGCTTTTCAAAACTAGAAGCGATTTTCATAATTTAAATACTCGCAGTAAACACGAAATAGTAATACCCAAATTCAGATTAACGAAAACTAGCAAGTCTTTTCTTATAAACAGTATACGCTTTTATAACAAGTTGCCTAAGTCAGTTATAGAACTGACCGATGGAAAGTTTAAAAACTACATTAAACGTGTCCTTATTCAAAAAGCATATTATAAAATCAAGGACCACGTCGAAGATAAAAAAGTTTGGCTTTAGCTTCTGCGCATGCGGCTTCCCTGGTAACTCTTAGCCGGTACAAAGTTGTGGATGTCTCTAACTATTCTCAATTTTATTATTTATTTTTTCTCTTCCATTTATTGTATGTTTGTGAACGCCCCTACGATACAGGAGAAATTCCTAGTGTGGGAACAACGTTTTTAAAAAAAAAGAAAAGAAAGAAAGAATTACTCTCTTTTACAGTGGTTTTTAATCATCCAGACGCTCTTTGGTACGAATAGTTACAGCACTGATATCAACATTTGTGCCTTACCTACATTACAAAAATTTGTTAATTGATATGTTATGTACTTTTTTATTTTTAAATTGTTTATAATTATATCATTTTTTATTATTGATTTGTGTCTGTAGTAACTCTAAAATGAACTTACACCTTACTATTGTATCGAGTCTGGTTCTTCTAACCAACATAACAGACAGAATGTGTTGCTGGGGAGTTTGTTCCGTCACTTCTTCTTTCCAGCTAAACACTAGGAAGTGCCGAAGGGTGGGCGTTTAGGGGGACTGTCTCTTGTAAATAAGTAGAGTAAAGTAAATTTTGACGTTCGAAAAGTGCTGATTATCAGCCTAATTTGAATAAATGACTTTTGATTTTGATTTTGATTTTTAATGCACGTGAAATTTAAGCCTAATATTCACGTCATAGGGTTTAAATACGAGGAACTCGTGACTAAATAATGTAGCCGCACTTGCCAAGGTTGATCCGTGGATGGGTTACCATCCATTATATAAATTACCGAGTTTCCTCCTTGCCTCGGAAATCACGTTGGTTGGCAACTGTCAATCATTTTGAACCCTAATATTTTTTTTGGGATATAACCGACGGTAATCTCCGACGGGATTAACTTATAATAGGTGGTTGGAAAGGCGCCGTGGCGCCCTCACCCTCCTCCCGACGCAGATCCTCAACGGACACGGTTGTTTCGGGAGGTAGGTACCTACACCGAATCAGGCGAGAGGTAACGCCCGGATGCTTCCACTTCGAAGATCGGTCGTAGTACACGGTGGAGCACACCGTACAGATCTGCCGCGATCTCGTAGCGGCGATTGGCAGTAGCGACCTCTCGCGTTCAGCCCTGATTCAAGCCATGGTCCAGGGCGCGAGGGGATGGGACGCCGTCGCCTCCTTGTGTCGGGGAATACGTGATGGCATCCGGCCATCCGTCCTATGACGATGACAGGCCGAGTCGCCGCCGCCGCGTTCGTGTTCCACACGCGCCTCATAGGGATATCAGGAACAATGCAGGGGCCCGACCGCAAGGCCGACGCCCGGGGCTGTGGGTTGTTCGAAAGAGGTGCCGCGGCCACGGATACAAAGGGCTAAGAAGGAACATGGGTGCTTTTTAGTTAGAGCCGCCCAGAGCTTGAGAAGCCATTTGTTGATTACCCAAACTGAAAAATAAAAAATGGGCAAGTCATCAACTGGGCAGATATCCAGACACCGTGGCTGCTCTTAAATTCCTGATGGAAAAACCAAATAATACGTTGCCCGACCCGGGAATTGCACCCACGAACTCATACTTAGCAGTCGTGCTTGCATCCACTAGACCAACGAGGCAATGCAGGCCATTTTTTGTAAAATAATTAATAAACAGTTTCTTTACATAGTGTACTACATGGTAAAAAAAAACATTTTAAGTAATAAAACCATATTTATTAGCACCAATTGGTCAATTTAAACCACTTAAGTACACAATGAGAATTGATTATTCCCATTCGGGTAACCAAAAATCTTTTAATTTGATACTTATTCGAATAATTATAAACATCAGTCTAATAGTTACCGACATAAGAGTGCATTTACCAAGCATAACGTTAAGCAAGTCAAAAGGGAATGTGTTACGAGGGAACAATCACAGCAATATAGACAATGTCCGATACAATCACTACAGCAGCTGTTCTCTCCGGCTTTACTAATTGATTCACTAGAACATCTCTTCACTAGGGAATCCAACTTATCTACGCATTGATTCCTATCTTCCTCATCCACTGGTATCGAAGCTCCATCTAGCGGGTGTTTCGTGTATCTCACTGACTTCTGCTCAGTAATGATTTGTTCTTCGTCCATCTTCAAGTATTATTGTCCCCTCCTCGTCTGTTCCCAATCAAGTTTCTTTAATTAAGTAATTCACAGTTACAGATATGTTATCTAAGGGCACTCCTTAGAGTGCCAGTCAGCCCCTGAGCTTAGCCTTCTTAGCTAGGCCTACTATTTATTTAAAATTAAACACTTTAATCTGTGTGTAATCATGTAGGTTAGTGTTTTTAGTTTAAGTAACTAACACTACACAAATATCCAGGTATTTCATTACACATAGGTACGGGAAAAAGTCAGACAAACACTATAAGTAGTAAACTTATTCTAGTACAGATTGGATGCAGTGGTTTTTGATTCATTTGTAAACAGAATACGTCTCTCATCGCTCGCGCCGCGGTCCATACTGAACAAGGTCAGCTGATGGACAATGAACTAAATGGCATCATTAGACCCGGCATGACTCACACTAGTGCACTCGTAAATTACCACAGATACAATATTTACATGGCGGATTACCAGGATTTATTCGGTTAGGTTTATGTGAACAATAGAGTGTAAACACACTGGATGTGATACACTGTCATTATTAAACTAACAAATTACCTACAATTTAATTAAATAACTCTGGACATAATGAATCAGGTATCTAAAGTTCCGCGACGCGGCCTCTCATCTACTGCGGTCGTTCTTCCTGAGAGACCAAAACATCACGACTCTGTATAAGCTTGCCGTGGTGTGGGTAGACTTGTATTTTCGCGTGATGTCATCACTGGCACGCTTGCGATTATTCCATGTCCGTACCAATGTCCGAATTCGACAAACATACATTTAAAAACAGAATAGAATTTCGTGGCTAAACTAAGCTAATAAAACCGCATCATGGGGTAGATCTTCAAGCTTAAGCTGCTCTTGCCATGGACATCATCGAATATATACAGAGTTTCCTCCGTGCCTCAAAGATCAGTTGAGCGGATGGTACCGTCTGCCACTTGTAAATATTTAATAGTCGTTACAGATGGCCGGAAACTCTGATTTCTAGTCTTACTAAGGGTTATCGTATTATTTAGTCTACCTGGATTGTGGAGGTCAGATAGATAAAATACATTAATCTGTGGTTTAAATAACCTGGCAATTTAATTTCTTATTTTGATTCCCTGCATTAGTTTCTCCTGTATCGTGAGTATTTGTGAGTGCACTTACTTACAAACATTTAAATTCACATCACACAAACATTTTGTTCCGTTGTTTTGTACAGGGATCGAACCAGCAACACGAAGTATCGTCAATTCATTGTTTTCCTTGCTAAAATTATTCTTAGGTGAAATGAGGACCACCCTGCCGTCTATAAGCTTAAAGACCGCTAAATGACCAATTCTTATTTTGAGCTAGAGCAGAAAAACGCGGCAAAATTTTCAAACCGATGCTCCTCAGTATCCATAAACATTTTGTCATGTTATCATATACCAAAAAAAAGGTATTTTTTTCAACTTGCGCATGAAGTAAGTTGATTTTGTAAAATATTAATAATTTTGTCAATAAATACACATTTTCCTTTCTAAACTTGTAAAATTTTAAGGCTCGCTTCAAGTGTGCAGAACTAAATGGCGGCTAAAGAACTACTAACTGCTTTTAAGTTATGGATTTATTAATAACTGCCAAAAGTATTTTTAGAGACAGGAAGTTATTAACATTTACATAGCTATAAAGCAGTTATGTTATTTTGCGTTTTTTAAACCTAGTACCGAATGTTATTATATTGATCTTATCCATAACAAAAAAGCAGCTAATTACTTATAGCCGCCTCTTAGCCAAGTGGATATCGCTTTACTTCTCTTCCAAGATTTTTTAACAACTTTTAATACAGCTATGCATAACTTAAAGGCGGTTAATTATTAAACCTTTTCATATAACTGCTTTATAGGCTAGCACTATCCACATCTGTACTTTTCGAATCCTGCAAAATTAAACGTTAACTTATAAAATCAAACAAAGTTTTTGCAAAGACAAGTTTTTTATTGCCACAAAACTATCGGGCATGGTGATTACAAAATAAAAAATTGCAACTTCTTCTACACAAATAAAAATATAAAAAATGTATTAAATAATTATTTTAAAAAACTATGTTCAAAAATCGTATGGCAAACCACAAAATATACCTGAAATTGAAATTTCAGGTGATAAAAACTCGCACTTAAAAATAATGTCATCATTCATTATTATCAGTGTTTTACATTTTTTTTTTGCAATTAATAAGTACCTACTTATCAGAATCAAACATATCGTGGGCTCTACAACTAAGTTAAACTCGAAAGAAAATAAATGCACTAACGTTACACTTGGTTAGATACATAAAACAGTCGGTTTGTACTAGCATCAAACGTCATTAGAAAAAATATTCTTATCAACAATAAAAGTAATCACTCTGAATTCAAACTTAATACACATTAGAAAACAATATATAAATATTTTTTAATTTTAACATTTATTTTGACATATTATTATGATATGAATAACAATCTTAAATCAATCAGTCTTAATTAGTCACAACCTTAATCATACATACTTAGGTTTAGTAGATGTAAATAGTTTTAAGATACTATATAGTTATATTATGTTTGTCTTAATTAATTATAACGTTCAAAAGTTTTAATAAAACCTTAATCAAATGTTGGTAAATTCCTCCAAAAAAGCATTTTATGCGCTGGCATTAACGCAGACAATTTATTAACAATAGCTTCTTTTCTATTTTTTTCAACACCTTTAGGTTCTGTACGAAAAGTTACAGACATTGTACTTGGGCTTCTTAAGTATTTATCACTCATAAATCGTAACGTGACATATTCATCGTCGAAATTATTCTTGTACATTAGGTCGTACATTTTTCGCTGGAAACACACTTGTGACATATTCTTGAGATATGGCCGAGGTTTTGTAATGTTAATACGACGCTCTGATACATAATTTGTTAAATTCAAGAAGCTTTGCGGTGTCATAGAATTTACATCAACCTTGCCATGATTTATCGTACTTACACATTCAACAAAATCGGCGTAATCATACAGTTTACCTTTCCTTTTCATCGCTAATTCCACTTGATGATGAACTTGATCTGAACTCATAAAGGTGTGACCTGGTTCGAAGTAGTGTAAAATAATATTCTCTGCAGAGATTAGATCACTATTCACTATATGAGTCAAAAATGAATAAAGCAACCAATTTTTGTTCTGCGAGCTGCAGTTGTCGAGCCAAATATTTATGGTCCGTATGTCCCGGTATCGTAGCAGAAAATGATAAAATGCACTCATAATATCCTCCTGTTTCCTACCAGCTATGCCGTCATGCCAAAGTACTGTAAGTGGTTTTGATTCAAGAGTTATTTTGCCTAAAGGAGCAAAAGTTTGATTAAAAACGATTAGTCTATTACAGAAAATTACTGCCTTAAATGTGTCAAGTCGCGGTAGCATTATCACTTTTTCTAAGTCGGTACTGTAGAATATCTGAGAAGAACTTTGTTCTTGGGTTTTATGGAATTCATACAGGTTTCTAGCCTTAGTGTACTTTTCTTGATGCCTTGCCCAGTTAACACAAATATCACATTCAGCTACTAATTCTATAAGTACATCGTGAGAAGTTTGCTTTTTATGCAAATCATATCCTTCACACGTCTCACATTCTTCGTTCCCAAGTCTCGTGAAAGATACATTCATTTTCTTGACGTGTGATCGGTATAGCTCATAGGAAACAGTTAAGTTAGGATGTTTTTTACAAAAATCTGCATGCATTAAGGTAATGTTAACATCTGTCGGTATATATCTACGTAGTGGGGCGTGCTCTCGCCGGTAATGGGGTTCTGTAGGATGAAAAGACTCTACGTGTTGTGTTAATAAGTTTCGATCAAATGCTACGGTTTTAGTATGTTTGCCACGACTGTCAACATTACTATTCTTCAAGGCGTTGTATAAAACTTTATCATTAGTTTTTTTGAAACCTAAGGTGGTTAAAAAGAATATTTTACATACTGGTATAGATATTCCGTTTGAGTCCTTTAGTCTAAAAGATTTTCTGGCGTCTCTTTTCGGGCTGGATGTGATCTTTCTCTTGGGTACAGAAACAGATACATTGTTTCTTACAAAATTACGTCTCTCTTGCCAGGTAAGTTCCCAAAATAGACTGTTCACAGCCTCACGACTTGTATCGTCAAAAACATTTGAACATTTTTTCCGACATTTATCATTACATCCTGGCTTCACTCTGTGCTCTTCTCTTTTACTGTTCACTATTACTTGCCTTCTTTCCGCTAAGCTGGTGCTATATTTTTTCCTTTTTTTTAGTAGACTGGGATTGTTTGATAGAAAAAATTCATTGCAACTATTGCTTCTCGTGCGGCTCATCGTTTGTATGTTTGTATCCTGAAGGGACTGGGAGGTATCTAGAGTATTTCGACGTTTATTAAGAGAATTTGGAACGTTTTCTTTAATGGTGATTCTATCATTTTCTTTGCTCAAAAAAGGTTCAACACTAAGTGAACCAACCCAACTCTTTGTCCTCTTACGGTGCAACACTTGGCTCTGCAAGTTCACATCTTGAAGTGATCTAAGAGAATCCAACGTATTTCTACGTTTGTAAATGGCTTTTTCTTTGACGGTGCTTGTCGGTTGATTGTCCACAAAAGGTTGAATAGTATTTGTACATTTCTGAGAAACATTTGCTTTTACAACATCGCACGCGAGAGGTTCGATTGTCTTGGTCAATAATGCATTTCGAGCTGTTAATAATTTTATTTTTGAAGTCGATGTACCATCTTTATCCTCTTCAGATGACGATTCAGATGAAGATGGGTAATAATTCTTGTCTCGAACAGAATCATCAGAGTCAAAATCTTCACCAAAATGACTAGCCTCATGGATTTGTGAATCTTCGACCAAATCGGTATTATAACCATAAGTTTCACATGATGGTGATAACGCAAAAGTTTCTTTGCACGTCAGGTCTAATGAAATAGATTCACAAATTTCCATCGGATCTACGTCTTTTTTTCCCAAATATTTTTTAATTGCGTCTAAATCTATGCTGTTAAGATGGGATGAACTTTGCGAAATTTGTGTTTCGCACATCTGGTTGAAGACAGGAGTTGTTAAAAAAAATTCGCGGGAATATAAATCATTAACTAAATCTTGTTCAGTACTTCCTTTCAACTTTTGCACTTTCGAATCATTACTTGAATGTTGACTGTTGGAAACTTCTGAATTTTGTTTTTTTTTTTTATCTTGAATAACATAGTACTGATTATCTAATTCACCACTATCACTAACCATATTTAAAATGGTTTTAGCTCTTGCATTGTATCTGTAACAAGTAAAGTTGCTTCTATGAAATAATTAAATGGTTTATTACACTTCAAACACACGGTAACATCAAAACTTTACATTAAGTACCTTAAAGGTATTTATTATTATAGTTAAAGTTAGGCTAGGTTAGTATGTTATGATATGCTAGTAGGTATTAAATGAACAATAATTAAATCGGAACGTCTAAAGACAAATCAAACATCGTTTCCTAAAATGTACCCTTCCGTGATTCGAACCCGGACACCTAGCGTGCATCCGTGCACCCATATTATAAGCTTTAGCTACTTATAAAATTCTTAGATGAAAACTATACAGCAATCAGTTTTCATTCTAAGCAGTATGATAGGTAAATAAGTAATATAGTTATATCCTATAATATCGCATTGGATAATTTTATTGGTTTGAAAAAACTACATATTAATTAAATAAAATACGTACCTTGGAACCCTTCGCGCCATAATGACTGGATGATTTTGGCGCGAAACGCGGACGCGCAAACGTGCCTCCCTCGATGTCTTGATTTGCACTAAACTGGCCGGCTAGCCCTTTTCCCGTGCGTGCCCAAGCGCTTCCCCCGCACCCCGGAATAATCCCGATGAGTGGCGCGGGGGTTATGCAGTTTGCGGCTTTTTAGCGATGTTTTGTTATTTAACGGCTTTTTTGTTATGTAAGACACAGAAGAAAATATTTATTTTACTTTACGTACGGTCTAATAAGGCTTTCTATAATAGTTTATTAATTGTAAAAGTAGTAACACTACAACGCTTAAAGGCAGCTAAATGATTTTAACTGCGTTTTAGTTCGGTAAGAGCGTATAACCGCCTTTTAGTTGAGTCTATGCAAGGTATTATACTCCAACGTAACCAAGGCAAAAAGCCGCTAAAATACTTTTGCTACCTTTTAGTTAACTGATAAATAATAACTGTTTTATAGCTAAGCGTTGATAGTAAAAATGTTCAATCGATCCAAACGTTAAAGTAGTAAAGCTGCCTTCTAATCTAGTTGTGCTGTTTAGCGACCATAAAGCGATGTAATGTATTTTTTTTTTGTATTTAGCTGCCTTTTAAAAAAATATATCTTGATAACGGTAAAAGATAGAATAACCGTTCCTAGACAGATCGATAGAGATTTTTTTTTTAATACCATGGCATTAAAAAAGTGAAAAATGACCAAATGTCATTTAGCGGCCTTTAAGCTTATAGACGGCAGTATGTTAATACGACGCTCTGATACATAATTTGTTAAATTCAAGAAGCTTTGCGGTGTCATAGAATTTACATCAACCTTGCCATGATTTATCGTACTTACACATTCAACAAAATCGGCGTAATCATACAGTTTACCTTTCCTTTTCATCGCTAATTCCACTTGATGATGAACTTGATCTGAACTCATAAAGGTGTGACCTGGTTCGAAGTAGTGTAAAATAATATTCTCTGCAGAGATTAGATCACTATTCACTATATGAGTCAAAAATGAATAAAGCAACCAATTTTTGTTCTGCGAGCTGCAGTTGTCGAGCCAAATATTTATGGTCCGTATGTCCCGGTATCGTAGCAGAAAATGATAAAATGCACTCATAATATCCTCCTGTTTCCTACCAGCTATGCCGTCATGCCAAAGTACTGTAAGTGGTTTTGATTCAAGAGTTATTTTGCCTAAAGGAGCAAAAGTTTGATTAAAAACGATTAGTCTATTACAGAAAATTACTGCCTTAAATGTGTCAAGTCGCGGTAGCATTATCACTTTTTCTAAGTCGGTACTGTAGAATATCTGAGAAGAACTTTGTTCTTGGGTTTTATGGAATTCATACAGGTTTCTAGCCTTAGTGTACTTTTCTTGATGCCTTGCCCAGTTAACACAAATATCACATTCAGCTACTAATTCTATAAGTACATCGTGAGAAGTTTGCTTTTTATGCAAATCATATCCTTCACACGTCTCACATTCTTCGTTCCCAAGTCTCGTGAAAGATACATTCATTTTCTTGACGTGTGATCGGTATAGCTCATAGGAAACAGTTAAGTTAGGATGTTTTTTACAAAAATCTGCATGCATTAAGGTAATGTTAACATCTGTCGGTATATATCTACGTAGTGGGGCGTGCTCTCGCCGGTAATGGGGTTCTGTAGGATGAAAAGACTCTACGTGTTGTGTTAATAAGTTTCGATCAAATGCTACGGTTTTAGTATGTTTGCCACGACTGTCAACATTACTATTCTTCAAGGCGTTGTATAAAACTTTATCATTAGTTTTTTTGAAACCTAAGGTGGTTAAAAAGAATATTTTACATACTGGTATAGATATTCCGTTTGAGTCCTTTAGTCTAAAAGATTTTCTGGCGTCTCTTTTCGGGCTGGATGTGATCTTTCTCTTGGGTACAGAAACAGATACATTGTTTCTTACAAAATTACGTCTCTCTTGCCAGGTAAGTTCCCAAAATAGACTGTTCACAGCCTCACGACTTGTATCGTCAAAAACATTTGAACATTTTTTCCGACATTTATCATTACATCCTGGCTTCACTCTGTGCTCTTCTCTTTTACTGTTCACTATTACTTGCCTTCTTTCCGCTAAGCTGGTGCTATATTTTTTCCTTTTTTTTAGTAGACTGGGATTGTTTGATAGAAAAAATTCATTGCAACTATTGCTTCTCGTGCGGCTCATCGTTTGTATGTTTGTATCCTGAAGGGACTGGGAGGTATCTAGAGTATTTCGACGTTTATTAAGAGAATTTGGAACGTTTTCTTTAATGGTGATTCTATCATTTTCTTTGCTCAAAAAAGGTTCAACACTAAGTGAACCAACCCAACTCTTTGTCCTCTTACGGTGCAACACTTGGCTCTGCAAGTTCACATCTTGAAGTGATCTAAGAGAATCCAACGTATTTCTACGTTTGTAAATGGCTTTTTCTTTGACGGTGCTTGTCGGTTGATTGTCCACAAAAGGTTGAATAGTATTTGTACATTTCTGAGAAACATTTGCTTTTACAACATCGCACGCGAGAGGTTCGATTGTCTTGGTCAATAATGCATTTCGAGCTGTTAATAATTTTATTTTTGAAGTCGATGTACCATCTTTATCCTCTTCAGATGACGATTCAGATGAAGATGGGTAATAATTCTTGTCTCGAACAGAATCATCAGAGTCAAAATCTTCACCAAAATGACTAGCCTCATGGATTTGTGAATCTTCGACCAAATCGGTATTATAACCATAAGTTTCACATGATGGTGATAACGCAAAAGTTTCTTTGCACGTCAGGTCTAATGAAATAGATTCACAAATTTCCATCGGATCTACGTCTTTTTTTCCCAAATATTTTTTAATTGCGTCTAAATCTATGCTGTTAAGATGGGATGAACTTTGCGAAATTTGTGTTTCGCACATCTGGTTGAAGACAGGAGTTGTTAAAAAAAATTCGCGGGAATATAAATCATTAACTAAATCTTGTTCAGTACTTCCTTTCAACTTTTGCACTTTCGAATCATTACTTGAATGTTGACTGTTGGAAACTTCTGAATTTTGTTTTTTTTTTTTATCTTGAATAACATAGTACTGATTATCTAATTCACCACTATCACTAACCATATTTAAAATGGTTTTAGCTCTTGCATTGTATCTGTAACAAGTAAAGTTGCTTCTATGAAATAATTAAATGGTTTATTACACTTCAAACACACGGTAACATCAAAACTTTACATTAAGTACCTTAAAGGTATTTATTATTATAGTTAAAGTTAGGCTAGGTTAGTATGTTATGATATGCTAGTAGGTATTAAATGAACAATAATTAAATCGGAACGTCTAAAGACAAATCAAACATCGTTTCCTAAAATGTACCCTTCCGTGATTCGAACCCGGACACCTAGCGTGCATCCGTGCACCCATATTATAAGCTTTAGCTACTTATAAAATTCTTAGATGAAAACTATACAGCAATCAGTTT
Organism: Diarsia rubi; assembly: GCA_932274075.1. Lineage (NCBI taxonomy): Eukaryota > Metazoa > Arthropoda > Insecta > Lepidoptera > Noctuidae > Diarsia > Diarsia rubi. Next base: position 20,754,529 of record OW026417.1, read on the forward strand.
TCATTCTAAGCAGTATGATAGGTAAATAAGTAATATAGTTATATCCTATAATATCGCATTGGATAATTTTATTGGTTTGAAAAAACTACATATTAATTAAATAAAATACGTACCTTGGAACCCTTCGCGCCATAATGACTGGATGATTTTGGCGCGAAACGCGGACGCGCAAACGTGCCTCCCTCGATGTCTTGATTTGCACTAAACTGGCCGGCTAGCCCTTTTCCCGTGCGTGCCCAAGCGCTTCCCCCGCACCCCGGAATAATCCCGATGAGTGGCGCGGGGGTTATGCAGTTTGCGGCTTTTTAGCGATGTTTTGTTATTTAACGGCTTTTTTGTTATGTAAGACACAGAAGAAAATATTTATTTTACTTTACGTACGGTCTAATAAGGCTTTCTATAATAGTTTATTAATTGTAAAAGTAGTAACACTACAACGCTTAAAGGCAGCTAAATGATTTTAACTGCGTTTTAGTTCGGTAAGAGCGTATAACCGCCTTTTAGTTGAGTCTATGCAAGGTATTATACTCCAACGTAACCAAGGCAAAAAGCCGCTAAAATACTTTTGCTACCTTTTAGTTAACTGATAAATAATAACTGTTTTATAGCTAAGCGTTGATAGTAAAAATGTTCAATCGATCCAAACGTTAAAGTAGTAAAGCTGCCTTCTAATCTAGTTGTGCTGTTTAGCGACCATAAAGCGATGTAATGTATTTTTTTTTTGTATTTAGCTGCCTTTTAAAAAAATATATCTTGATAACGGTAAAAGATAGAATAACCGTTCCTAGACAGATCGATAGAGATTTTTTTTTTAATACCATGGCATTAAAAAAGTGAAAAATGACCAAATGTCATTTAGCGGCCTTTAAGCTTATAGACGGCAGCACCTAGGTGACCCCTTAGTCCACCCAGGTGACTAAACCAATTTATATGCTGTTGATAGTGTTAATCCGCAAAAGCTTAAATACTGACTACACAAATAAAAAAATATTACAAAATTATATTATTACAATAACAAAATATTATATTATTTTGGTGCTGTCTTTTCTTGTTCATTAATCGCTGAAATCTGTATGTCTTCGAATGGGCGAGTTCCATTGGTTTCTACAGGATCACCTGGAAATAAATAACGTACAACAAGATTTGACCAGGGGGTCTAAAATGGCCACTTTAGCAGATCATATGAATTTGGACGTTAACAAAAAAAAAAAAAAAAATGTCCGTCATAAAGATAACCAAAAAATATTGGACACGTATTTTTTCTTTTGTCACGTAAACAAACATTGAAGACGATACAGTGCTTTGAAAACTCGTGTGACGTCATACTCTAAGACATATTAATATGACATTTTTTAGCGGTCAGTGACGTCACCAACCCCCTCTCAAATTAATCTTTGACGCGTTTTATCTTTGTCAATTTTTATTGATTTGATGAAACAAAAAAGACGTATCCAATGTTTTTCGTTAATCTAACAGACGGACTAATTAGAATCACATTTAAAGTCAGTAAACAATAAATTTCGTAAAATGGTCACAGGCGTAGTTACTATAATGATATGTCCATTTTACGTTTTTTAACTCAATTCATATTATGATCTGCAGAAGTGGCCATTTTAGACCTGCAGTTCTGTTAGGGTCCCATACCATAATGGTCCTACCGTCCTATACACAGAACACTGAGGTCCTATTCCCATCAACCAGGCACAAATACTGACACCGGATTGCTAATTTGCTACTGAGAGACTCCTATTATGTATTTTATTTAATAACACTGTCCTAGGTAGAGGGAAGTGGAAGCCGCTACCCAGTAGAGGGAAACATGATAGGCCAAAAAAAAACTGGCCAAGTGCAAGTCGGCCTTGCACATGAACGGTTCCGTACCATCGACAAAACTTAACATTGTAACTGAAACCCGTACATTCCAACTGCAAATGTAAGTTGGTAGGCACGCATAATATTGAGAGATTTTCAACGTTATTTTAGCACCACAGACTTTTTATAGCTTTTCTTGTAATCTGTAAGTGTTTATCTAGCTTCTGTATTTTTCTCAAAATTTTAGGCTCAGTAGTTTCGGAGATAATCGGGAGTCAATTTTTATCTATTTTCTTAAATATCTTTATAAATTTTGATCTTAAAATTATTTAAAAATATTTTATATTGAGATTCTCACAATAACCCTTTTCCTTTGATATATCACACGGTACAGTTAGCAAAACTTTTAAAAATAACTGTTTAGCTCCCGAAAAGTATTTTTTTAGCCTACATGGTGTCCCACTGCTGAGCAAATGCCAAAGTAATTAAAATTATTAAAATTCGTTTACCTATTTATAAAGTTATACATCCGTGTTTTTTACTATTAAAGTACCAACTATTAAATCAACAATGGTAAAAAGGATTTTACCTATTTAAGCTTTGATCACACTGAGAGGAATCCTGTGTGATCCGCTCAGAGATCTAAATCTTTAAATGAACCCTTCATTTAAAGATTACCCATCCACAAAAAAAATAGTAGGTAGATACGTACCTTCTACAATATAACTCCTCCCTTTGAAGAAGATGATAATAGGTGCCCGTCGCCAAACTAGTACCATTATGATAGCAGCCGTCACGATGACCAGTACTGGAATGAAAATGGACACCCAATGTTCTTGTAACCTGGAAGACAAAAGAACTTAATTTCAAAATCAAAACATTTAGTTCAAGTTAGGCCAGTCTTCTTCTTGTCGCATAGATTTTACGCCTACATAATTAATTACCTACTACAATGATTGGGCTCAGTAGGTGGCCACGTTTATTGCAGCGGCAGAAGCGCTATTCAGCAAGCCTATTGCGTGCGTATATTTTAAATGACAGTGGCTATAATATTGTCCATGGATTAACTGTCAAATTTAACCAATTTGACAGTTGGTTTAATTTAGTACAAAATGGAAACATTTGACAGTTAATTGATGGACACTAAATGATAGCCACTGTCATTTAGAAGATACGCAATAGCCCTGCAGGTCGTCGAGATACTGGCACTTTTTTTACTGACAAAAACAAGATTTATAAAACAAAATGAAGCTACTGTACCAGTCACAAGACACGATCACTGTGAAAGTGCATGGACATAGTATTGTGGTTTCAATACATGCCTGTATTCGTAAAACGGAAAACAGGCGGGAACACCACTTTTTGCGGAAGTTTTAAATGAGTGTATGATAAGGCCGTGGATATGCAATCTTTTACTCACAAATTCCATACTCAACAGCAACACGGGCCTGTGTCTTAACACGTTCAGTGCGGTATCGGGTTGATTATATCCGATGCTGATCTTTCCTCCCGTGCGGATTAAACAATATTGTGCCAACCGCTGGTGCGGGACAGATATATTTGGTCTCCCCTATAGTATGAACGAGACGGTTAGTGTTTTGGAATTGCCTCGTTAAATAGATAATTTAGGAACGAAAAAATCGCATCGGGTGCTTACGACCCGATGCCGACTGAAGCAAAATATTTTTCGTTTAGTGCGTTTTCGGTTCTATTCGACCCGATGTCCGATGACCCGATATACGCACTAGATTACATGCTAGTTGAGTTAGTGAGGTCCAAGTGTTTAGATGAGTTTTTATGCAAATGAGAAGAGAAAGTGGGTAAAACATGAAGCGATCCAGGAAAAATTTGTTTAAGTCTATTGAGGGTGATAAGCATAATGAAAATAAAGTAAGCGAAGGTTTTCCAAGACAAATAATATTGGGTAAGCGAAATATATCTAATAATGTATATACTAGCCCGTCAACTGGCCAAACATTACAAGTCCTACAAACTGCAGCTATCCAGCCAACAAATTCACCCACACCATCAACCAGTACAGCTCGTAGTGAAGGAATACAAATTTTGGAACAAAAAATTATTCAACCAGCTTACCAAAGTTTCGATACCCCAGTAATTGACGGTCATTCTCCTATATCCAGCGATGATGATTGTGAAATTTTTGTTACACCTAAAAATCATAAGAAGCAAGTACCGACTTACAACTTAGTAACTGAAACAAAAAACCCCCCTGCAGTGACAGATCAAATAAACCATTTTTCAACACCCAGAAACCGTAAAAAACAAATGCCACGTACAAGCGATGTTGATCTCTCATTTCACAAAAAAGGAGAAAAAACTGTATCCTCTGCATTAACAAGTAGATGCGGGTCGTTTAGTGATATTTCGACATCTAACATGGTATCACTTAACTCATCATTTAACGAAGACCAGCTGTTCAATTTATTAGAAACTGCTCCACAAAAAGGAAAAAAAACAATAAATACTAAGACAATGCCACTTAGTCCCACTGATATGAACTTACAAATACCCTCAATTTCCAACGCCGAAAATGTAATAACATCAAATCCACTACCAATGGACAAATCACAACCACAAGCTGTATTTTTCGATAGTGATTCTAATGAAGATAATAATACTTCTTTTACTCGTAGTGAACCTACAGATTGTTCATCTGAAGATACTTCCTCAGACGTAAATTCACACCACAGCACAAACCCATCGTTATCTACAAAAGATGATGAATGGCGCGATATAACAGATGCCCCACTTAGTTTTGAAGAGTTTGAAGGTTCAGTTGAAATTTCAGTTCCCCCCAATATCCGTGAGCCAGATGAATATTACAAATTATTTGTAACAGATGACATTATCAACAAAATGGTAAATGAAACAAATAAATATGCTATTAAATATTTAGAGTCTAACAATGTCGCTAATAAATCTCGGGCAAGTTTATGGAAAGCAACAGATACCGAAGAAATGCACAAGTTTTTTGCTGTTCTGCTGGCGATGGGCTTTGTGAAAGTGCCTCATATAAACGATTACTGGTCTAAAAATAAACTGTACCGAAATGAATATATAACTTCCATTATGAGCAGAGATAGATTTTTACTATTATTAAAGTTTTGGCATTTTAGTGACAACAGTAATTCTACGACTGACAAATTGTATAAAATACGAGAAATATATGACAAGATATTGTTGCAATTTAAAAAGGTACTCAAACCAGGAAAAGTTCTGGTGGTAGATGAATCGATGGTGCCATGGCGAGGTAGACTTCTATTTCGCCAATATATAAAAAATAAGTCTCACAAATATGGTGTGAAATTGTATAAAGCTTGCACACCAGAGGGCTACACATTTAACATAATTATTTACACTGGAAAAGGCGACGGTGGACGAGAACTAAACCATGCACAGAATGTAGTAATGAAACTTATACAAGATTTAGAAAATGAAGGGCGTATTGTCGTAGCAGACAATTTTTATTCATCTATTGGATTAATGGAGGCTCTAATCGACAAAAAAACATTCTATTGTGGGACTTTGCGATCTAACAGAAAAGGGTTACCTAAACATGTTGTCAGCACGAAATTAAGGAAAGGCGACATTATAGGTAAAATGAATAATAAAGGGATTAAAGTAATTAAGTGGTTCGATAAACGACCCGTTTTGATGATGACTACGTGTAAAAATCATGATACCTCACTGAAAAACACTGGAAAGAAACGAAGAAGGACAAATGAAGAAATCTTAAAGCCTGACTGTGTACTGACTTATAACAGTTATAAAAAAGGAATTGATTATAGCGATCAGATGTCTTCCTATTATTCCACATTAAGGCGCGGTCTTAAATGGTACCGCAAAGTAATGTTAGAGTTGCTATTTGGGACGGCAGTTATAAATGCTTTAATAGTGTATAACTTACAAAATGAAAACAAATTGACCAAAAAAGAGTTTATTGAACATATAATACAGAAGTTCTCGAAGGTGGCGCTGAGAAAACAACCGATGATTACGGAAACGGATTCATCATTGACAGCGGAAACAGTTCATAACTTAATCATGGCTGACAAAAAACGGAATTGTTCAGGATGTTACGATAAATTACGCCAAACTCTAAGTAGCAAAGTAGCCGGCAATAAAGTTAAAAAGGTAAAAACCATGTGTATAGCATGTAAAAAGACATTATGTCGAGAATGTTATAATGAAAAGCATACGTCTAATGTAACGGTATGATTTATTTGTATATGTTATCAAAAGATCTCAAAAAATATTACTTAATTATTTTATCGCTATCGATGTTTTTGTTATCATCCACAACACTAAAATAATATCGACAGTTTTACTAACCAGTGCTGATAACGGGTCGTTAAGATCCGATAGGTAATCCCCTTATTTATAAGCAAACCATTCAGTGCATCTACCTACGTTTTCGGTTTATTATTAAGTGTTTATTTGTCAACAAATTGCTATGAAAAAATAAGCTTTAATCATTGTACCTATAAAGAAAATTCCATCTAAACAGATAGAAGTCAAACGGGTCTTTTCGACCTAGTAACGCACCAGGAATTAATCGCGCTTCGGATATAATAGACCCCATGCCGCACTAACTGAAAGTAATCAGATTTGACTAACGCAGTGAACGTGTTAATAACTACTCACCATGGCATAGTTTTCATTGATGCAGTACTTTTTGTGTCTTCGGAGTGTGCACTCATAGTATTTGAATTTGTCGTTGATTCTGTCACCATATTCTTATGATAAGAATGTGTTGCTTTATCAGAAGGATTATTCAAAGATTTCGTACTCATATTATCCGGGTATGAATTAATATCGGAAGAAATGTTCAGTGATCCTGTACGTATGGCATCAGTAGTGCTTGTCCCATGTGAAAATACCGTTACACGCGTGTTTGTGTCAACACGGCTTGTACTAGTATGAACTGGACTTTTGACTGTTGGCGTTTTTTTGTCATCAAAACCGACGAATGAATTGAAAAAGTCGTCCGGATAGTAATCATCATAAGTAGACACATCATTAAATATGTCGTCGTAATCCCGTGAGAGGCGGTCGGTTCTGAGGGGTTCTACGGGGACACATTTCATCTTATCCGTATCGACATGGTAGCCAGGAAAGCAACTGCATTTGTGTGGGGCTATACACGTTCCGTTGCCACACGCCGGTGTACACTCTGGCTCACAGCCACCGCTCTTCGATTTCTTATACGAAGGATTACATACACAATTATCTGGAGAAACACAGGTTCCGTTACCACAAGATTCCGAACAAATCGGGTCACAATGTCTATTTGGAGCTTCTAGACTCTCATTTAAACGCCATCCAGAATTGCAGCGGCAAGTTTCGGGTGCAGTACAGAATCCATTGTCGCATCCGTTAGAACAATAAGGTTCACAGAGATTCTTCTCGGATTTTCTGTAGCCAGAGAGGCATTCACATGTTTCTGGAGCAACGCAGGTGCCATTTTGGCATGGCTCGGTGCAGACAGGCTGGCAGGTGGTATTCACAAGCTTATATCCGAAGTCACATTGGCAGGTGTCGGGAGCTACGCAAGCACCGTGGTCACAGCCTTTCTTGCAGGAAGGGAGACAGTTGTGCCTAACTCTGGGGTCTGAAATGTACCCAACGTCACAAGCACATTCAGCTGGAGCGCTGCAGTGTCCATTGTTACAAGCTGGCATGCATATTGGCTCGCAAACAATGTCGCTGAAATTATAAATACTCATTATGGAATCAATATTAGTAAGACTTTTGAAAGCACAACAGTTGTAACAGGACCCCCAATACAGGTCAGTTAAATTAATATGCTGACTAGCCACAGTGGTATTATTTGTAAACTATTTGGTATGTAGGTACTAGGTAGGTACCTGTCATTGGACGAGTCGTCTGTCCTGATGTAGCCACTACAGCAGTACTTTACAGTCTCCCACTTTCTTTTCTGAAATATAATAATGTAGGTATATTAAGTTACTTAAAGTTGCTTAAAGTTGTTTAGTGTTTATTTAGTTACTTTTTTTTTCGGGCGGTGGGAAATCATCAAATAACCCCTCCCGCTCTTGGGCAGAGTGAAAGGGAGTGTCAGACTTCTACTGACTAAAAACCACCCATGTTCCTTCTAAGCCCTTTATATCGAGGCCGCGGTATCTCTTACAACAACCCGCAACCCCGACGGGAAGTCACTTAAATCGTTATTTGAATACCAATTGAATGAATGCTGGCCATTACTATTGTCGATAGTTATTTAAGGTGACCAGCACAATTCCTTTTATTTGGTTTTATAATTATAAAACACGATTCTGATACGTATCAGAAAGGTAGTTTTATTTGACAAAACGGTACAATTTCTCCAATCAATCTTGAACGCAAAACTGAAAATCAATTAAAAAAAATTGACAGATTGTTGTAGCTTGATGTGCTGGCGTCTGTACTTACCGAATTCCATTTAACGCCATCGTGTATGACCCGAGGACAACTACCAAAGACAACATTACCTATAGCATAGGCAAAAATCATTAGCCACCTGCTAAATAAAATAACAACTAAAGCCACTAACGAAACTTTACTACCTTTACATTATGAGAAGTGAACTGAACATTAATTTTCTCAAATGTAATGATGCTAGGCTTGCTTGAAAATATGTCAAACTATCCCCCCACCTATACCCCCACCGGTCTGTCCCTAGAGTTGCAACTATCTGTCAAATTTATCACTACTGGCGGTAATTGCGTCTGAGTCAGTTGCATTTGCTTCTACCTATGTCCCCATCGAGAAGGATTATGTAGGTACTGTAATTTTTCGCTAGCCTACATTGTCAGCAAAGGCCTCCCCTTTCTCTTTCCAAACCTTTATAATTATCACGTGCGATCTCTGGCCATGTTAGCCCCGCAAACATATTCAGATCGTCACGCCACGTTCACCACGATCGAGCTCGACGGCGCGCAGCGCTGTCTTGTCTCAGGCGTCCAGTGTGTGACGACCTTTTCCCATCTCTCCGGGTACATCCGCAGATAACAATAATGAGTAAGTAATTAAGTTTTATTACTTACCGGTACGTATCTGCGATTGATGGAAGTGGACCACCGTGTTTTAATACACCCATACCCAGAAAAACACTGGCCATGATAGGACGTGATATAAGCAGTACTAAAGGTTTCTTCCACCAGTCTTGTTACTCTAAAAAAATAAACAAAAGAAACATTTCAATGTGCTTATGTAGGTAGGTTGAAAATCGGATAATCTACAGGGTGTAAATTAACCCTTCACACTGTATACGTCAACCAAGCATTCTGTACATCAAACTAAGTACCCCTACGCAAAATTTCATTTTATGGTAAAACTCAATGTAGCACTCTTAATTAAAACATTGCGCTAGTGAATGCTTTGAATAGTAAAAGGGTCATGGAGGTAATTTAAGTATAGTTATAACCTGAAAAACTAGTAAGTATTACAAAAACAGCTGTGCAAAGTTTGGAACTTTGACCCCCAATATCTCCGTAACTAGGTGGTTCCCAGGTATGGTCTAGAACAAAAAAATATCGCAGTGGTGGGAAGAACAAGTGCCCTAAGTTTGCGTTAAGGGTACTTTTACACCCTTTGAATGAATATTATTATAATACTAACTAGCTGATGCCCGCGACTTCGTTCACGTGGAAATATTGATGTGTGTGATCGAGTAGTCCTAGGCGCAACTACTTAGCATGTGGTCCAGGGTTTGATTACCGAGACGGGCTTGAAGGTTTTAGACTCAAGTTTTCGTGCCCAGTTGATGGTAATAGCCGGGAGGCGCTCCGTGCGTCGGGGGTCACGCGATGACCTCCGGCCACCGTAGACGCGGGCCTGTGGACGGTGAGTGATGGGCTAACTCGCCGTCCGTCCGTCCTACGACGAAAACAGGCCGTGTCGACGGCGCGTTCGTGTTCCACGCACGCCTGAATGAGATGTCAGCAACATGGGAGGGGCCCGAAAGGGCCGACGCCCGTCGGGGCCGCGGGTTGTACACTAGTTATCGCGGCCTCGACATAGAGGGCTAAGAAGGAACATGGGTGGATTTTAGTCAGTAGAAGTCTGACACTCCTTTTCGCTCTGCCCAAGAGCGGGAGGGGTTATTCGATGATTTTCCACCCGCCAAAAAAAAAATGGTACCTAATAGCCAAAATGAAGTACATCTATAAATGTCAAGCGCCCCCTGTTACATGGTGCATGCTCCCACACGTTCTTGGGTGACAGCACTGCCCTCACTAACAACCACTCTTCATCATTAATTTAGGTAGGTATATATACATTTGCTGTGTGTTTGGGTGTCTTATTAATTCATCGGATGTCTTAATGATTCATTAGGAAATTTATTGTTGAACTTTATTGACTATTCATCACTGAATTAGTTGTAGAGAGATGTATCTCGGCCAGGGCCGGGTTTTAAACTAATGATGGTGGCAGTACCTAGGTACCTACTATCAGTTAACCTACCGTTTACTCGTGATCATCACGACCCGTCGCTTTTTCTTTCATCGTAAAAGCTATCATCATTGTTTAGGTAAAACCGACCTCACAATCCTTGTATTATACCCAGACCCGACCCTGGCCAATTTATATGCACTGAATTAAAATTTAGGTAAAAGTAAAACCTTATGATATACAACCCTGAGACAGAAGATAAATATATCGCGGATTTGGCTGGAGTTAGCCTACTCAAACTCAAACTCAAAGCATTTATTTCAATAAACCTTTATGGGCACTTTTGAATGTCAGAAGAACAATTCATAAAAACAAATCTACGAGTGCAATACGTCATTCCGAAAGCCACCACGCCGAATCACCAGCCGCCGAATGCCAGCAACAACGAGCACCGCGATCACGAAAGCACGCAGCGACGCACACCGCTACAACGAATGCACGAGACCCCGAATCACGGAACAACGAATGCACGCCGCAACGCGCAACCGCCGCCCCGCAACCCGGAGCCCCGACTACCCGGCCCCGGCTACTTAACATCTTTATACTATGCCGCCAGGAGGCCAGAAACATGAAAGAGGTATTGTATTTATTGTTGATTGAAAAAGGTATTGAAGATATAAAAACACTTACGCTTCAGTTCGTTCACAAAACTTTCCGTCCACCTCATATAATAATATGGAATAAACAATAGCACAAAAGCAAATCACAAACAATTTTTTCATCATTTTTGTACCGAAACGTTTAATAATAGGTTAAGTCACTGTTTTGAATTAATAATATAATTATGAGCGTTCATAATAATTATTTGGTTCGTTATGAACGAACAAGTTGATAACTATAGAATACAAGCGTAGGGTGACAACTAACACTGAAAACATGAATATATTTTCAATTTTGAAAGAAGCAGTCAGGTTAAAGAATTATTAATAATAATAAAAAAAACTTATTGATCGGAAGTAGGTACTTACTTCTTAGAAGCGTTATGACAAATTGGCCGCAGAAATTCTGTAATAAAAAATGATAAATTATAGGGCACCATTCGCCACCAGTTCCTTCCTTGAAATTAAGCATAATTGGTCAGAGGCCCATGGGCCGTATAACAACTCTAGGACAACACTAGGGACTAGGTTATGTACTAACCACGCTATAATATATAAATCCTCCTATGTCTAAGCTCAGTATCTTAGGGACAAGTGGCCTAAAATAAAATAAGCCCACTATAATAGGTATATACCGAGGTGCTTAGAGAACAACGTTTTAAGTTCCAATATACACTCATCAGTTTGTATTTATACTCTTTTTACCCAACTGCGGCGAAGCCCAAAAGGAGGGTTATGTGTTTGGCGTGTATGTATGTATGTATGTAAGTATGTATGTATGTCCGTTTCTTTGTTCCCTCATAACTCCTAAACGGATGAAGGGATTTGAATGAAATATACGTCGTTATATTCGTCTTGATGGCGCGAGTGTCACTGGCTACATTAAAATAAAAAAAACAAAGATAATTGCTGGTTTGGGGGCAAAATCGTGGATTTGAAAAAAATAAAAAAATCCATTACCATCGAGTAGGGTATCAAAATGAAGGGTTTTATAAGGAGATTACATAAATATATGACACCTATATGTTTAAAATAAATTCAAAGTCACAAATTCTATAAACAAACACAAAAGTTAAATCATACGAACGAAAGAACAAACACTAAAGAACTAAAAAGTTAGAAATAAAAAAAGTAGTTAAAAAACTAAAAAACCCGACTGAAAAGACTGAAAAGCCAAAAACAAGCACATTTCAAATTAAACAAAACTTGGAAGCAGGCGGGGTCCATTCTATTTTTATTTCATAATTTAATATTCAAATGAACCCCGCCAATTCCGCTTCCAATTTTTTTAACTACTTTTTTTTGCCTACCAGAATCGATAAATGCTGACTAAATCTTGTTTCTCTGAAATAGTAACACAAAATAAGTAATACCCAAAATGACAGTTCTAAATAGGTTTAGTGTAGGTGCCTAATCGTATTATCGTAAGGTATGCAAACCCGCTACGAGGAAAACTTGTATACACGAGCGAGCAAAGCGAGCTCGGTACTTGGGGCACCCCGACTCGGACAGGTTAGATTAGTGGTATTTTTCCTAAACCAAATGAGAAGTGGGAACTCGCGAAGCGGGGCTCTTTCGACTACTGGGCCTACAGAGGTTAGGTTACAATGATTTGTTTTTTTCAAGAACGGTGCGTCGCCTTTACTTGGGAGTGGTGCCAGGCCACAGTGGGCACAATATTATATTTAATTTTGATATTAACGAAAATTGGACGATCAACCGTAAGCTTTTTTGCCTCAGTAAAACTGACGAAGTTGAGGTACGGCATAGAATAAATCGGAAAATAGGTTCATTTCTACAATACTATTTTTTTATTTTTTTTTATTTAGCCCGTATTGTCCCACTCCTGAGCAAAGGCCTCCCCCCATTCCTTCCACTTCTTACGATGGTGTGCTTCATCTTGCCAGTTGGTGAGAAAGCCATCCAAGGCGTCCCGCCATCTTCTCCTCGGTCTACCGCGACCCCGTCTAGCTGTGTTAGGGCTCCATTCTTGTGATATTCGGGCCCACAGCTGCGGCGGCATCCGGCAGACATGGCCCGCCCAGTCCCATTTCAGTCTTGCAGCTTTATAAGCTACGTCTGCAATTTGCGTTCTGGAGCGCAGTGTGGTGTTTTTAATGCGGTCAGTTAATTTGACAACAATACTATATGAAACACAATTTTGTAAGCATTAATAATATCCATCCTGGCAGGTACTAGTTTAGATTTTTGTAATAAAAGGTTTTTTTCTGGTAGGCGTTTAAAAACAAGCCAATTAGAAGCATCTACTTATTAGATGATGATGATGATCTTAGTAGATTTTCCCAAGAAACTCAACAATTCCTTGTAAACTAAATTGGGAAGATTCCTGACACAAGAACTTGTGACAGTAGTAACACAACATAGTATGAAGTATGTACCCACGGTGATGACGAACCACACATCCGCTACACGCTACAGCTTCCATGACTTCTGAAAGTGATAAGCGATAACGCCATAAGTACATACCTATTTTTAACCACTTTACATGATGGTTACTAATTGCACGCTCAAACGATACGTCATTTATAGCGACGATGAGCAGCGGCTGCAGAGGAAACCAATGAATGAACTCCACGATCAGTCTAATCTATTGTTGCCATTGCTGGGTTGAAGGTCATACAGGACCCCTAGGTCTCTTTGAGAGGGCTTATAATCTACCGTGCAGACCCAGTGCGGGTTAGATAAGATGTCACATGTCTCCGAATGTTTGGTTCTAGGACATGCCGCCTTCCTCACGATGTTTTCCTTCACAGTTATGCGAAAAGAGCAGTGGTGATGAAAATAAGTTATATACTCGTATCTACACAAAGAATTGCCCCTGCCTGGGTTCGGAGCCACGACTTACTGCTCGTAAATCCACTATCCAGCCACCACTGGGCCACTGCTGATCTGATAAAAGAACTGGTTAGACGCAAATCGCCTGGTCTTAAAAGCCCGAAATAGCACGACACGGTTGGCGCAGTGGTTGAGCGATTGACTGCTGCGCAGCATGTCGCGGGTTCGATTCCCGCACGGAACAAATATTTGTACGACCTACAAGTATTTGTTCCGAGTCTGGGTGTTTTTCTATCTATAATATGTATGTATTTACAAAAAAAATGTATATAAGTAGTTTATCAGCCATCACGTTACCATAACACAAGCATTAGGTTGCTTAGCTTGGGACTAGATGGCGTTGTGTGAAATGTCCAAGGATATTTATTTATTTATTTTATTTAATATAGTGGTCAGCGAAGTCAGGTGGTACCTAAGTACAGTAGACCATTTTTGAATTTAAAAAAAACACAAGCACCTGAGACATCAGTGGTGCCTCTTTGTTGGCGACATGGTTTATGTAGCAATGACCACTAATTACCGCAAGTCATTTTAGATCTCAACTGTTACAACAGCCTGCTCACAGCGTGCCACCCTAGTCAGCCAATGACAGCTAACCATAACCATGCCACTCTAGCAAACCATAGCCATGCCATTCTAGCATACCATAGCCATGCCACTCTAGCCAGCCAATGACGGGCAACGACTCGCGAGCCAATCACAGTCAAGCGAAGGCACCGCCATAACTACCGGATGCCTCCGGTGGGGATATAAGTCTATATAATGCCCTGTAAGCTCAGTTTCGAGGTCTTGTCGCGCTCGATTGTGAAACCTGTAAGTCGAGACTCTGTCCGAATAAAATAATGAATCAGTTCCTGTCTATTTTTTACCACTGTCGTTACACTCAGAAGTGGTATCGAATAAAAAACCTACGATAAAACGACGCTCTGCTACATTTAAAAGTCAACGGTCACCTACTGTGGAGGACGAGGTCTGAAAATTCAAACGAAGAACGTCGATGCACACCGCCTGCAAGGAAAATATTGTCTCCCATCCCAGTACTTATCACAAGGCACAAATTGAAAAAGCGGGCGACAATCTGGATGGAACACGAAGCGCCTACCCTCAGTATCGCATCGTTCATTCCATAATTTGACCTTGAAAACGAAGACTGCGGCCAGTAACCACCTGTGAGACACTTTGAGTTACAAAAAGTATCCATCTCTCTGCCAGCAACGGTTCTACGGTAAATTAAGACTACCTAAAGGTTGTCAACAGCGGGCCCAAGGACATGGAAGGAAGGAACCGTCCTACTTCACGCTGAGAGCTGCCAGGAACCATGCATAAATAACAAGGTCAGTCAACATGCCAATATTTGCAAAATTAGCCAAATATATAAGCCAAATGTGTTTTACACTGGAGTGCCCCATGAGTTGATAATTATGCGAATCGTAGACAAAATAATTTGGTAAGCCCGATAAGTAAATCTAATCATAGTCAGTTAATCAGTATAATATTATCTCGGTACAAAAATTGTTTTATGAGTACTAGTTGTGTACTAAGGAGTTGAGAACTTACGATGTACATATTTAGTTCAAGTGCGCATTAGATTATCCAACAATAACAATTCCAAAGTAAATCATGTAGATCAGATTTAAATAGCTACAATAATTTTATTAAACTATTATCAGAGGTATAGATAGCATTCCTTGGCGATCTCTTGCTACCGTCGTCGGCCGATATTCAAACAGTTTTAGACTTATTGGATAAAGTTCTTGACAAATTGAAAACGAGGAACTTAAAATTAAATATGAGGAACTGCTAATTTTTACATATTTCTTAATTAGGGTATAAAACATCATGACGTGATGGCATTCAACCAGGTGAATTTAAGTTGATCGTCTTAATTTCTCATCCCGAGTAATGTAAACGAAGTGCGTCAGTTTATTCTATCTAGTTCTATCTAGTTACTAAAGAAAGTCCATTCATAACTTAGCAATAATAGCTCGCCCGTATAACAAACTTACAAAAAAAAAAGTAGGTACGATGTGGGAATGAGGCAAGTCACATAAATCTTGTTAAGAAAAAAAAAAACCGGCCAAGTGCGAGTCCTACTCGCACATGAAGGGTTCCGTACCATCGTAGTAGGGGAGTCGCTTTTTATTTTTTTTTTGTTATAGCAGCAACAGAGAGACACATTCAGTGAAAATTTCAACTTAAAAATATTTTTATTATATGATGTAACTAAAAATTTATGCTTTTCGCAATTTTTCCTTTATCTGTGTTATAAGACGTTGCTTCGTACCAAATTTCAAGATTCTGAGTTCACGGGAAGTACCCTGTAGGTTTTGATTCCCTTGCGAGTGTCGAAAATTTGCGGCATAAACGGGAGTATCTTTTGATCGCGTTGACTTAGAAGTTTGATTTTTTCACAGCTCCAAGAGACCATAGACTTGAGTATTTGATATGAATTTCAGCTTGATACCTCCACGCGTTCCTGAGAAAAAAGGTCTTGACAGACAGACAGACAGACAGACAGACAGACGGACAACAAAGTGATCCTATAAGGGTTCCGTTTTTACCTTTTGAGGTACGGAACCCTAAAAAATGTTATAGGTCGGAATTAGTGATTATGTAGGTACGATCCTAGTTTTCCAACAGAAATCCACACGTATTGCAGGTATTGCACGTATCTTTTATAAAGTAGATTGACGGTAGTTTGCGCCCTGTCTTTTAGTTTAGTCGCGTTACAAGTCAGATAGAGTGTTTATCATGATTTTGGGCTTGAATCCCTTGCAGTGATAAAATTGTTGCTAAGATTTCGTATTATGACGTGTTATGTAAAAATGTTCATGTACAATAATTCTGACTGTACTGCAGTACGCGATATTATACAATGACTAATCATGATCTTATGCCATGTATTGCCCGATATTACTTTTCACTATGGTGACCGATGAGCCAAAGCCCAAGAAAGCTAAAACGAAAAGCCTAAGTCAAAGTCAAAGTCTATGCCTATCTTAGGTAAGTAGATCGTTCGATAGATGCCGTTTATTGTGTACCATTTAGACGTGAACGATTTGTTCAGTACTGTGCAATGACAAGATGAAAAGCCGAAAAGTAGTATTGTTTTACTGCGAAGTGGATGTACAGATTACCTATAGTGGGTAATTGTGTAATCGTTGATGGTAGGCTATAACGTAAACAAACCTTTACGGTACCAGATTAGTTGTGTGAGTTGTGTCAAACTTCGCGCGATGGAAAATATTACAAAATGCATCATGACAATAACAAGGAGTAAAACGAAGTTCTGAATTTTATAAATATCAACAAAATTTCTGATTTCCAAAAATAACCCGATTTATAAGTAAATATTATTATAAGTAAATATTATTATGTGACGTCATGTTTACATTGTGCGTACTGTAAAGGGGATAATGTAGGAAAGAGGGTTAATGACATCCAATTCTAAATCTAACTTAGCTCTGATAATACATGACAGCTGTAGCAAGCTAAATTTTAATTTTAAAATGGTGATAAAACTGATGTCCTGAAACGAGGCTGCGCCTGTGGGTATCTTGGGGGCCAGAGTTGCATTCAAACTCAAACTCAAAGCATTTATTTCAATTAAACCTTTATAGGCACTTTTGAATGTCAGAAGAACAATTCATAAAAACAAATCTACGAGTGCAATACGTCATTCCGAAAGCCACCACGCCGAATCACACGCAGCCGAATGCCAGCAACAACGAGCACCGCGAGCACGAAAGCACGCAACGACGCACACCGCTACAACGAATGCGCGAGACCCCGAATCACGGAACAACGAATGCAATGCGCAACCGTCGCCCCGCAACCCGGAGCCCCGCGCACCCACCGCCACGGCACACGCCGCCGCACGCCCCCGCACCCGCAGCACTCGCCGCCGCAAACATCCGGCACCGCTTTTATAACTTAACAATTTATTAACTTAACATTAGTACTTAATAGCTTTAAACACATAAAATTATATTGGAAAAATAGAAAAACGTATTCTTGTGTAGTGTGTTAGTGTGTATAAGTAATGAAGTTTTGCCATCGACACGCTAAGAATTATGTGTGTGAGTATGTACATGTATGTGTGCGTGCGTCTTAATGGTATGATGTAATTAACTTAAATTGTTTCTTCCGTTTCTTCAAACGATAGTTTGGCAAAACAGTTTATTTATATTTTCTTACATGAAAAGTGTTTCATGTTTTTAATGTCGCAGATAATATGGAGTTCTTATAATACTGTTAATATTACAACCGGGTACCTATAAGGCTTTTTTTTTTTTTTTTTTTTTGGTGGGTGTAAAATCATCGAATAACCCCTCCCGCTCTTGGGCAGAGCGAAAGGGAGTGTCAGACTTCTACTGACTAAAAACCACCCATGTTCCTTCTTCGCCCTCTATGTCGGGGCCGCGATAACCAGAGGACTACCCGCAGCCCCGACAGGCGTCGGCCCTTTCGGGCCCCTCCCATGTTGCTGACATCTCTTTGAGGCGCGCGTGGAACACGAACGCGCCGTCGACACGGCCTGTTTTCGTCGTGAGACGGACGGACGGCGAGTTAGCCCATCACTCACCGTCCACAGGCCCGCGTCTACGGTGGCCGGAGGTCATCGCGGGACCCCCGACGCCCGGAGCGCCTCCCGCGGCGGCTGGGACGAGAGGTTCTCTCCCTCTCGCGTTCCGCCACCTCCTTCGCCAGCATCACTGCCTCGCAGAAGGAGGCGACGGCGTCCCATTCCTCCTCGCCCCGGACCATGGCTTGCACCAGGGCCGGGCGCGAGAGGTCGCCGCCGCCGATCGCCGCTACGAGAACACGGCGGGGCTCCGCCCAAGCGGGGCACACCTCCACTGTGTGCTCCACCGTGTCCTCCGGCCGATCCTCGCAATGGTGGCATCCGGGCGTTTCCTCCCGCCTGATTCGGTGCAGGTACCTCCCGAAACAACCGTGTCCGGTGAGGACCTGCGTCAGACGGAAGGTGAGGGCGCCGTGGCGCCTCTCAAGCCACTCCTCAGTACCTATAAGCCTTACGATTTATCCCAGATCGGGTTGCTCCAGGCAACCAGGGCAATCTAGGCGCGTTAGGGTTATCTCAGAAATGGGACGTAACTTAGATACAAGGTGAAAAATGATAATTCAAATTCAAACTCTTTAATTCAGACAAGTGTCCATAGTGTTAGTAACAACAAAATAACTTAACGACTAGGGTTAGTAAACTTAGTGATAAGGCAAAAGAAAAAAAAAAAGGAAAGGAAATATGTTAATAGTATGATTTAAAAAAAAAAAAACTATGATTATGTAACTTTGGCGCCAGGCGATGACTACTGGCGGCAACAAGGTTTAATGCTTTTAACATTACGCATGTAATACCCAATGGGTTAGGCAGAGGTACTTATACTCATGAGTACACACACATTTCGCCAGTATATTGAAATGAATTAAAAAGTGTTTATTCATGGTTACATCCGTGTTACATGGTATATTACTTCTGTCATACTGTAAAACAGTTACTTATATTTAATTTAAATGTAACAAATTGTTGGTACGTTTCCATCAATAACAACGTCACTTTTACCTACAACTAAACACATTTATTGAACATAAAAGTTGACATAACGTAATGCTATAACATATAAGTTGCGTTAAAACACTTTAATGAATAGCGGTGAAGCCGAAAACATAAGCTAGTATGGCATAAATATATACTTAATACAACAATAAATAATCATAAATGGAATCTACACATCTCTTGTAATGAGGTTTTTACATAGGTGTTAAAAACAAACTTCCCTAATTTATTTTAAAAGACATTTTCGTGGTACAGCTATTTTCTAAATCGTAAGGTATGTCGATAAAAATTGTTGGTACTAAGCATTTCCTACATCTTTGTCCATAATAATTAGTACAAGTGGGTACCTACTACAAATCTTCTTATGCATTTATTCCTTTTACTTCAGCTTAAAGTCCCATGCTATAGGGGGCGAGCCAGGTTAACTCTTGTTTGTTAGAAGATTGGTTTTCTGGCCCATATTAAGTGATATTGAGGAGTTAGGTAATGATTGACATAAACTAAGAAGTGTGAAAGGTCATATTATATGATACAACGGGTTTACAGGTTTAGTATCCGCTGTAACATATCGTAGCAGTGCTTTTGTCTGATAGCACCAGTAGTGTGAACGAACAATTGAAAACCGAAGATTTCATAAATCTCCTGAGAGGTCTATTGCCCCATTTTAACTTGGTTTTTCTGAGCTGACTTGTAATCACTGTTTTTTTGTTTCCATTGCGGGAGCAATTGTTCCAGGACGGCCGAATGTTACAACAGCCTGCTCACAGCGTGCCACCCTAGCCAGCCAATGACAGCTAACCATAACCATGCCACTCTAGCAAACCATAGCCATGCCATTCTAGCATACCATAGCCATGCCACTCTAGCCAGCCAATGACGGGCAACGACTCGCGAGCCAATCACAGTCAAGCGAAGACACCGCCATAACTACCGGATGCCTCCGGTGGGGATATAAGTCTATATAATGCCCTGTAAGCTCAGTTTCGAGGTCTTGTCGCGCTCGATTGTGAAACCTGTAAGTCGCGACTCTGTCCGAATAAAATAATGAATCAGTTCCTGTCTATTTTTTTACCACTGTCGTTACACAACATTATTCGCAAAATTACAAAATAAAATCTCGTCCGGACAGATGTTGCTATTATAAGTTTGCCAGGCGCTTACCACTTGACAGACACAGATTCAAAACCTACTACTATTACTCGAAGGCAAAAGATAATTCAACTAAAACCTGCGATGGCAACCAATCAGTAATCTCTCTGGTAAGTAAGAACCCGTGGCGGCATTGACTAACAAATAGGTCCCTTGTTGTATGTTTTAGACGGAATGTAGCCCTTCTTACTAATGCTACAGATTGAATAGTCTTATTCAAATGGATTGCAGGTGCATAAGCATTCGGCTGATTTTTAATGCCTACGTACTTATATATACATAATAAGGCTTACGTGTGATCTATGGAGCTAGAGCGAGTAGAGGTGTTCTATCTCATGCGGCAGCATAGCATCAACGGAGACAGTGCGCTCGGCAGCACGCTGTTTCTTGCATTAGTGCTTATGTGACGATTTTGAGCAACGGAAAAGGAGTACTATATGAAGACTACAATATCAGGTGCGATCCTACAACTACGCAGCATGATTTGAACGATGTTGGTTGGTACCTAGACTAAACGCATAGATAAAAATATCCGTGGAGTGTTGTACTGAGCACCACAGCCCCCTCGCTACGCTCTGCTATATCATTCCCTCGTTCCGCTCCGCTTGCTCACCATGCTCCAATGAACCTGAACAGGCAATCTTAAGAACCTACTGTCGCAGCGGCTTACTTTCCTTATTCCTGTTGATTCAAATTAATCCTGTTTTGTGGTTTGTATTTGGCAGTTGCTGGACCCGTTTTAATTTTGTAACAATTAAAACAATCGAGTGTCATA
Organism: Diarsia rubi; assembly: GCA_932274075.1. Taxonomy (NCBI): domain Eukaryota; kingdom Metazoa; phylum Arthropoda; class Insecta; order Lepidoptera; family Noctuidae; genus Diarsia; species Diarsia rubi. The sequence continues at coordinate 20,775,773 of OW026417.1, forward strand.
CTGAACTTCAAAGCTTAACATACTACTTAGAAACTGTATTCGAACACCTTATGTTAAGTTATGATTATTTTACAAATCCCTTGTAGCTTATGTTATGAATTTTATTTGAACTTTTCTTTATTTAGATAACTTTGATGTGGATGTCCACATAAAATATGAATACCAGTTGAGAAATCATGACTTTTGGTATTTTGCCATGTATATTTTATTTTTTCTTATATTGTTTAATAAATTCATTTGTTTCGTGTACATTTAAATTCTTAGCATGTATGAATTAATTTTGCTGTGCCCTGACAGGGTCTACAATGGCTCTTAGCTCTAAGCCATGCTTTACCTTGTGGAATGCAAATAAATGAATATGAATATGATTTGCAGTAAAACCGCTGTCAAGTTAAATTTTTAACATGGAAGTGTATTTGACAGTATCTTAGTTTATATGCTAATCCTATCCTAATCCCACTAATATTATAAATGGGAACATTACATGCTGATGATGATATGATCCCCTAGGACCATTATCGAACACCACGGGCGAAGACGCGGGCATAAGCTAGTCATTCATATTGCAAACATGGAGTGCTATGTTTGACTTAACTTACTAATTGCATTCTTCTACTTCTTTATTGTGTGGTTAGGCCCAAAACACCTATTGCATTGAGATCTGGACATAATTATGAACCTTTACTAGACTCGGTTGCAAACCTCACAAGCACTCTCCAGAAGTGGTAGAACTGCATAAAATATGTTATGGCTAGAACAGGGGTGACTTATGAAAAAAATGACTTAGGAGATGACAACTTTACTAAAACAAAAGATAGAATATGCTGAGCTGTCCCATTAAGAATGAGGATTTATAAAAGGCAATGACAATTTTCTAATAAAGAAGTATAATTAGTAATAAGTTAGCCTTAGTAGTATCAAAAAATTGATTCACGAGATTTGTAAGATTCAAATGTGTCCTCTGCCTCTGAGATGACATTAAATATTTTTCTTTTCACTGTATACTGTAGCCATGTGGGGAACTGCTTGGTTGTCTCACACATGCTTTCAAAGAATGAATCTAAGGGATGTTTGTTCCGATCTCCATATCGGCAATTGTTTCTATCATCCATATCAATCATTATTTCTCCAATATCATTATCAATTTTTCTTTTTCTAAAAATATGTTCAGCTTCGGAAGTGTCTAATTTGTTTGTTTGAGATTCTGATGTGAAATTCAGTGTGTCAGTATTTGAAGTAGAGGGCTGAACTTCTAGGAAGGAGTCTGAAGGTGATGGTGATGACTCTTTGTTGTCATCACTGGACGTAGTAAGGCTTCGTCGTCGTTTCCTAGTCTTCATGAAGGGGAGAAGAAACTCCATGATTTCAGCGTATTTCCATTTGTTGACCATATCTGTTCCATTGGCACTGGCTCTGGCTCTTTTTAAGGAATCTCTGTGGCTGTCCCGCAGTTTCTTCCACTCAGCCTTAGCAGTTTTAACTGAAAAAACCAGAAACATCCATATATCAATAAAACCTATTATTAATTGTTAGCAGTCATTTGAAAATCTGTTCTATGAGACATTAGAGAAATCCTGACTGACTGACTCAACAACACCCAGCTCAAACCCTAGGACCTAGAAAGCTGAAAATTTGCAGAGGTTTGGTTTATATTGTGGAATATGAATAAGGATATTTTGAAATTCAACCCCCAAAGGAGTTAAAATGGGATGGAAGTTTGTGTGGAAAATCATGACTTTTGAAGTTTAATCAACTTCCATGGAGGTGAAGCCGCAGGCAAAAATAAACAATAAGTAAAACAGACCTTTATTTAAAATTTTGTAAATAGTTAAAATGTCATGAATCCTCACCAAATATTACTTGATTTTGCAGGAGTGGTGTAAAGTTACTTAAATTAAGATACAAATGGTCTGCCACGTTGGTCTCATAGTCGCAAGCATGACTGTTGAGCGTGAGGTTTTGGGTTGGATTCTCGGGTCAGGCAGTGTTATTGTATTTCCATCAGGAATTATTTACTAGCAGCCACAGAGTGTGAGAGTGCTAAGTTGATGGTAATAAGCTTACCCCTTGTTAGATGGACTTAACACAACTACTTTTGACTGGCCTGTTGGTCTAGTGGTTAGTGACCCTAACTGCTGTGCCGGAGGTCGTGGGTTCGATTCCCACCCAGGACAAATGTTTGTGTGATGAGCACGATCATTTGTTCTGTGTCTGGGTGTAATTTATCTATAATATGTATGTATTTAGAAATATATAAGTATGTTTATCAGTTGTCTAGTACCCATAACACAAGCTCTGCTTAGCTTGGGACTAGATGGCGTTGTGTGATAGTTGTGGAATATTATTATTATTATTATTAACTAGCGGAATGTGGATTCGCTATTAGGTACCGGACGGACCAGAGGTAATGGACTGCACTTACTCAATTATATGTCTGCTTATTTTCACAAGTCTTTAACACTACAGTTCACAAAAGACTTTGTTCTTCTACACTGTGAGCTCAAATTCTGCATAACTTACTGTCAGGTACATCTTTGGATTTTAATTCAGCTACAACTCTTTTCCAAGCCATGTCTTTTTTTCTCATATCGCGATATTCTCTGCATCCTGTGTCCCATAAACAAGGTAGCTGCCGGATCATGTCTATAAACTCCTCCATGACAAGGAATAAACTGGAATAAACAGAAATATCCTTGTCAGATTCTTCTGTGACCGTGTCCCACGTTTAATTCAGAAAATAAAGTCTTTGCCGAAATATTTTCAAAACTCATTAACAATTATTTTACGTAAGAATAAATTGTTCCAGATATGAAGGGAACATCAACCTATTTTGTTTCAATTCATTTTAGTTTATGATTTTAAGGCGAGATTCTTTGTTTTTATATTTTTTTTCCGTTTCAGCGTGTGTTTTCAGTAAACAAGCAATCATAATCATAACAACAAACAAATTAGAGAGTTGCTGGCTGGCCGTTGATTGACATTTGACAAGACAAATTGAATGACATTCTTAAGACTGACAATAACACTGACAGTCAGTATTGACACTTCACAGGGCAGTGTGACCAAAATATTAGGCTTGTATTCTCGATACCATCGTTCTACATAACAAAACACTGCAACTTACTTCGGTTCTTTTTTTGTATAACTTACTAGCGTATCAATGGAAAGGGGATAGCACCGATGTGGCATACCAACCTGCCCGCCACTTTGTTATTTTTTTAAATAGCGGCCCACGATGAAAGTGGTACGTATAGATAGAGGACATAATAATATAGATGAACAAAAAATGTCCAGTAACACGGTAGTCCAAAGTGTCACGTTACGTTGTTACGTTACCGAGATATTTGAAGGTAAAGATCGACAAATGAGTAGGTACAACGACACTCATTAAATATTTTATGAAATAGGATCAGTCTCGTTGCGGTAATCGTACGAGGGAGACGCGCGTTTGGCAATTAAGCAATAGTTTTGCGTTATTAGTTGTTAAAGTCGTGTGCTCTGTTAGATCTCGCTGCCGGCGCACTGAGCTACCTACCGGTATGTATCCAACGTGCGGCCGGCCCACCGATAACGAAGACACTCATTAGCGTGTTAAAATATAATACAAATGGATGTAAACAACCCACATTTTGAGAACGTGAATACAGTAATTATGGCGAGCGGCATTTCTTTGAGTGAACACGATATATCAGATGCTGAAGAGGAGTTAAACAGAGAAGAGAACTTAGCACAGTCTGGAATGGAACTAGAACAACAATGTAGACCGGAGAAACGGGATAGGGAGGACGATTATATCGGAGATGATAATGATAATGAGGGATGGAGTTTAGTGCAAAGTAAAGAGAAACGATTAAAATCACAACTGAAGGAGAATATTGAGATGTATTTGTCTAGCAATGAAAAATTACCTAAACAATTTGCTTTCGCTAGGATGCTAAAAGCTAATGGGATAGTTGATATTACCAAAATTAAATACATAAACCCATTCAAGATTCGTGTCGAAGTTTGTAGTGAGTTGAGTGCGGATAAAATCGAAAAATGTCTGGAATTTATAGAAAAAGGTTGGAAGATCTACAGGGCCTTGGAGAGGACTTCATCCTATGGTGTCATAAAAGATGTTGACCTTGATTTATCCGACGAGGACATTTTAATAAATATAATGTGTGATAAACCCGCGGAAATAGTATCTGTATACCGGCTTAAACAACGAGACAGAGAGGGAGAAGGTTGGAAGCCAAGTGAAGCGGTACAGGTATGTTTTAAAGGTTCGTTTATTCCACAGTACATATATGTTCATGGATTACGCATAAAAGTTACACCATATGTATTTCCCGTATCTCAATGTTCGCGATGCTGGAAATATGGTCACCATACAAAGAAATGCCCTGCCAGCAAAGTAGTCTGTCCAAAATGCGGTGATAATCATGCAAACTGTGAAACACAGAACTTCAAGTGTGTTAACTGTGGTGGAAATCATCTGGCCTTGCATAAAGCTTCATGTTCAGCCTTTTTGAAGGAGAAGAGATTGAGAGAGATCATGGTAGAATTTAACTGTACCTATAGAAAAGCTTTAACAATATATGTACCACCCTCACCTTCCTCGCCCGAAAAAAGCAGTTTACATCAACACCCTGGGAATACTTCTACCAACATTAAATCGACACCGGATATAACATTTCAACAACGTGAAACCCTACCTATCACATTTGCAGAGATCGTAAAAGCTGACATCATAGTGCATAGAGAGGATGATGATAAAAACAGTTCTGTCAAAACTTCAACAAGGTTTCGACGTACTCGTAGTACGGACAAGGCTCCTTGTAACTTGGAGGTCCCGATAAACTCATCAACAATGAATATGGGTAGTGAGTCAGTAACCCCTCCTGCTACAGGTGATAGTGAAGAGAAAAAGGATAACTTTGTTGGTTTAGAAGAGCTGTTAGTGAGACTTAGAGAAATTATATTTTTAAGGGGATTGTCGATGGAGGACAAAATGCATGAAGTGATTAAGTGTTGTTTAGAGTGGTTAATATTAATGAGTGTACAATTCGTATCAAAGTGGCCTTTATTTAAGTTAATTATTGACTATTTTCTTCCCAATGGCCCGTAATCAGGAACATATTAGATTAAATATAGCACAGTGGAATTGTCAAAGTATTCGACCCAAATTAATATCCTTGGAGCCTTCTCTAAGTCAACTGAAAATTCACATTGCAGCACTCAGCGAAACGTGGTTGGAACGGGATAGCCAGCTAAAGGTAAATGGATATACGGTATATCGTAAGGATAGGGATGACAGTTATGGTGGGGTAGCGGTCTTAGTCCACAGGTCCCTCAAGTCAAGTTGTGTGTCTTTTGAAAGCCTTAACCCGGGGATTGAGATAGTTTGTGTCAAGATATGCAACTGTGATCATGTTCAGTATGTATTATCCGTATATTGTGCGCCATCAGTACACACGAGCCAAAGTGATTGGGAACACATTTTTTCTCGTTTTCATAGTAAGGTAGTGATTCTTGGTGATTTTAATGGACACCACACAAATTGGTCTCATAAATTAGATCAGAGAGGTACGCAAATCTATGACGCACTTTTAGATAGTGAACTCGTAACATTAAATGATGGTAACCCTACTCGCATTAAGTTAGTTAATAATTTGTTACAACAATCTTCTCCAGACATATCATTGGCTTCCTCAGATATAGCGTACAAATTTAATTGGGGTACACTTAATGAAACGTTCGGAAGCGATCATCTTGTGATTAAAATTTCAATGCAGGTTATTAGTCTGTCTATACCTACGGTACGCAGGAATTATAAAAAAGCTAATTGGTCTGAGTACAGCAACCTAATACAATCACTTATGCAAGATTTTAATATCACTGATGATTTACAAAAGTCTTATGATACTTTCATCGAATTGATTAATTTAGCTGCAGATATTCACATTCCATATATTAAAACTAATTCTGACCCAGAGAAAAATTTCACTCCGAAACCTTACTGGAATGGTGCCTTATCAAAATTAGTTGCCGAAAGACGGTTAGCGTTAAAAACATTTCGAAGTAACCCTACGCCTTTTAATCTGGATAAGTTGCAGGAGAAAATTAGGGAAGGTCAGAGGTGTATTCGTATAGCAAGAAGAAAAGGTTTTCAAAGTTTCTGTACTTCAATAGACGGAACAACATCTCATACGGTTCTATGGAAGAAAATGAAATGGTTTAAAGGATGCTATATACCCAGATCTGGTATTAGTAAAGAGAAGGCATTGGTATTATTACAAAACCTGGCGCCAGACTTTGTTTGTACTGACGATCCAATATTTAATTCAAAAAATCTAAAACTTGAGACAAAGATATCTAAACACGAACTAGACAATTGTTTGCGCACTAAAGACACTTCTCCCGGTAGTGATAACATTTCATATTCAATGTTATATAATTTACCGAATATTGCAAAATTAATTTTAGTCAGTCTGTATAATATATTTTTTTCAACCGGTTTTGTTCCCCAGCAGTGGCGTAATATCACTATTATACCTATACCGAAGCCCGGCCGGGACCCTCAGTCCAGCTCGTCATTGCGACCTATTTCTATGATTTCCTGTGTTTGTAAAATACTACATAATATATTTATTAAAAGAGTTGAATGGTTTATTGAACATAATAACTTGTTATCGACCGATACTACAGGTTTTCGCAAAGGGCGCTCCATTTTAGATAATTTGTCTACCCTGGTGTCGAGAATCCAACAAGGATTTTCTAAAAAACAATCAACGATCGCTTGCTTTATTGACATTGATAATGCATACAACAATGTAAATTTAGAACGCTTACTAAATGTTTTAGATATTATAGGGATCGGTAATAAAATATGTACATACCTGCGAAATTTTTTAAAAGAGAGGAACCTAAGTGTTGAGACCGACGATAACTCACTCATAAGTAGAAGATGTTGTTACGGTTTGGCTCAAGGCGACCCCCTTTCCCCGCTGTTATTTAATATATTAACAATGGAAATTTGTAAATCTATAAATAATGTGTTCATATCACAGTACGCAGATGACTTCGTGATTTATGTCACCTGTAGTAATATAGAAGAAGGAAGACACCAACTACAATTAGCTTTGGATCAATTCGTTAATATTCTTTCTCATTCTGGTCTAGAAATTTCAGCACTCAAAAGTAAAGTTTGTATTTTCCAAAATAAATTTGTACGGGACCCTGTGTCTTTAGTTGTTGATGGTATTTCTTTAGACGTAGTTGATAATGTTAAATATTTGGGTATTTGGCTAGACAGGAAGCTACGATGATCTAAACAAATAAATGAATTAAGAGAAAAATGCTCAAAAGTTCTTAATGTTTTTAAAGTTTTAGCGGGGTCAGGTTGGGGCATTGAATTTTTGAGTGGTAAATATGACGATCTGATGATTAAATTGGCCATTCTAGAAAACGAAAAGAAGAGTACACACGAGCATATTGTATCTCTAGAGGAGAAAGTCGAGAACATGGAACGAAATGCAAAATCGTCAAGCCTTGAATTTCGCAATGTGCCTATAAAACCCAATGAGTCTAAGGATGATCTTATAGAAATCATCAAAAATCTGGGAACGGCCGTAAGCACTGATATACAAGCGAGTGAGCTCAAAGATGTCTATCGTCTTACCAGCAGCAGAAAACCCCAAACCGATGGGCCTATTACCGCCGAATTTGCGTCTATTATAACTAAGGACAAATTACTCACGAATATAAAAAAGTACAACCGCGACCACAAGATCAACCGGCTTAACAGCTCACACATTAAAATGGCGGGAAACAGTCCTATATATATCTCTGAGAGCCTTACCACTAAAGCCAAGAGGCTGTTCTATCAGGCAAGGGAATTTGCAAAGCTAAACGCATATGCATATCACTGGACATCGCATGGCAAAGTGTACATAAAAAAGGAAGACGGAGCGCCGGCAAAGAGAATAACACAAGAATCCGACTTCGAAGGTCTGAAACAACAAGGGAAATGACTAGAGACACTGATGAACACCCAACAACACTCCCGACCTGAAAAATTGATGCGTAATCTGAGAATTGCATGCCTTGTACACTTTTCAGTGTTTAACATAGTTTTAAGTTTTTCTCTTCTGTTTTTTATATTTTTATACGTGCATGCCAACACGCTAAAGCCAAAGTACACTACATCCCTATTTACACAATACACAAAATCATTTCACTTAATAACTCATAACGACCACAATTCACATAACACATTACATCAGTTTTTAATACACACTTTTAAATTTTTGTTTTACTGCTTTTTCTACACTACAGAAATATTACAAGGTACCTATTATCTATGCATACGTACTATTAATGTCACTGTCCTTAATGTCGCTACAATTCCATTAATTATTTATTAAAATTCGATCACAACGTTAATATAAATATAACAGAACAAGTAGACTTGGCGGACTCTATTGAATGCGTATCTATTAATGACACCAGTCTTTGCCCGAAACTATTTGACTATAATCTCCAGACGCGAAATACAATGGCAATAATTAGCATTAACATTAGAAGTATTAACTGTAACTTTGACCTTCTGGTAGCTTTTATTTCAGCACTAAATATGCGTTTAGATATTATTGTACTGTCCGAGTGTTGGACAAACTTGAATAATCCACCACCAAATATGTATGGCTATGACAAATACTGGACTCAAACTAGCATAAACCAAAATGATGGTGTGGTGGTATATGTACGCAGTGATGTCGTGGCTTGTGTTTATGAGCCTCAGATTAGTGAAGGAAATTGCTTGATTGTCACTAATAAGCCAGACTACACAATTATTTGCTCCTATAGGCCCCCTAGTTTTAGAAATCCTAATCTTTATCTGGAATCACTGAATAATATTCTATGTAAATGTCGAACAAAAACCGTAATATTTACCGGAGACATAAATATTGATATTTTGGCACAAAACCAGTCTAGTGTAGCCCAAGAGTACCTAAATCTGATGGCTATGCATGGACTGCGGCCAGGCATTAACAAACCAACGCGCATCAAAACATGTATTGATCATTTCATGGTAAAATGCTCATACCGTTGGAAAACAGCAGTTTTTGAACAGCCTATAACAGACCACTGCCCAATACTCTTATATATTAATGGCTCTAAAATACAAAAAAAAAGTGTGACGTACAACAAAGAAACAATTGACTATGCTATGATAACAAAACTACTCACTGAAGAGTCTTGGGAAGATCTTTACACATCAACCGATATCAATATTGCATCGGAATTATTAACGACAAGACTAACGAATATTATAACGAATAATACCAGTGTTACAAAAAAATCGAATAGACATAGACCATTAAAACCGTGGATAACAAAAGGAGTAGTCAAATGTATAAGAAAAAGGGACAGATTACACAAAACGGCAGTAAAGACACCGGATAATTTGCTCCTACAAATAAAGTACCAAAAATACAGAAACACGTGTAATTTTATCATAAAATCGTTAAAAAAACAGTATTATCAGGAAAAGCTAAAGATAAACAAAGGTAATATAAAGAAAACATGGGAAGTCATTAAAGAAGTTTGTGATATGAAGAAAAACAAGGACCCCATTGTTGAACTATTGGATATTGACACTTCACCAACACAGTCTCTGGGTAGGGTCAATAGCTTTTTTACGGGAGTTGGAGAAGCATTAGCAAATGAGTTACTTACTAGGATGGATAGATCTGAACAAGAACTATCGCAAGAAGCTGCCAAGGATACCTCACCTCTAAACTCTATGTCTTTTATTCCTACGGATCCCTATGAGGTAAGGAGTATTATTCTAGGGCTAAGATCGCACACTGCGCCCGGAAGAGATAAAATTACACCGGAAATTTTAAAACAAAATATTGTATCCCTTGCAGCACCCATTACATACATGTGCAATCTTAGCATGTCGACTGGCAGGTTCCCATCTACATTTAAGAAAGCTGTTGTTTGTCCAATTTTTAAATCTGGAAACAAGGATGATCCAAACAACTATCGCCCTATCTCTCTTCTATCAGCGTTGTCTAAGGTCCTAGAAAAAATTGTCAACAGGAGAGTCGTGAAATACCTAGAAAGTAACAGACTGCTAAGTGACTTCCAATTTGGGTTCCGAGAGAAAAAATCAACCGAGGATGCAGTTATGGCATTGACTTCAACTCTTGTATCTTATCTAGATGGTGGGGATAAATGTCTGGGGGTCTTTTTAGACCTCCAAAAAGCATTTGATACCGTATCTGTCAAAATTCTAATCACGCGTTTGGAGAATGTTGGTATAAGGGGGCTTGCTCTGGACTGGTTTAAGGACTATTTGACGGATAGGTCTCAGCGTGTTAGAGTAGCTGGCCATGAAAGTACTGACTCCATTTGCAATTATGGTGTTCCCCAGGGCAGCACGATGGGGCCTACATTATTCCTCATTTATATAAATAGCCTATGTAAGATAGCTGCCACCCTGCCACACATGGAACTGCTAATGTTTGCTGACGACACTGTGTTGATCTTTCATGGTCACACCTGGGACATTGTATTTAAACTAGCTGAGACCAGCTTAGCAAAGGTGACCACCTGGCTGGAGAACAGCCTTCTATCGCTCAACACTAGCAAGACAAAGTATATATGCTTTAGCAAAACATCTATAGGGAAACCTACTGAATCGCACAACCTCAAAATACATGCATTCCCCTGCAATAGAAGAGAAATGCATACCAGCTGTAACTGTGCAACGCTATCCCAAGTAAACACCGTGAAGTATTTAGGAGTAACGCTAGATGACCAACTTGCCTGGACTATGCATATATCGCTGACTATGGCTAGAATAAGAAAACTTGTATATATATTTAAAAACTTGCGCACAGTGGCAAATGATATTATACTTGTACAAACCTACAGAGCTTTGTGCGAATGTATTATTAGATATTGCATTTGTGCTTGGGGAGGTGCGGCAAAAACTCACATGATTGGAATCGAGCGAGCACAGCGGATGGTACTCAAAGTACTTTTATACCTACCGTATCGACATCCCACATCTTCAGTGTATGAATTAGCAGGAGTCTTATCTGTGAGGAAAATATTTATATACGAAATACTACGAAGATACCACAGACGAGTCGTTCCTAACGAACCCATATCACGTAAGCGCGTAGAATACTACCCTATACCTCGTACGAAGACAAAATTTGCTAGAAGATACTATTGTTATCTAGCTCCGCATACTTACAATAAATGTAATAAAATCCTGAAATTGAGGAAGTTGACTAATAACAAATTTAAAATAGTAATATATAATTGGCTAAAAACTTTAGACTATACTGATGTAGAAAATATTTTGAAAACATAACCTATTCTAAATTTACCATCATACATACACACAGCCTCACACACACACATACATACCCACATATATGCACATCTGCACGCACGCACGCACACAAACACATACCTACACACACACACACACCACACACACACCACCCACACATGGCAGCACGTTAGCTACTTAACTTTATTGTTTAATTTAGTTTCCATTATTACTATTAAGTTTTTCTATCTCTTTTTAAATATAATAATTCTGTCAGGCATATAGTATTGTCACTTTAATAGGGGGAAGACACTAACACCTGTAACACAGTTTTTACTAGCGTAGGTGTTAGGGAATTCAATATTGTAATTGTAACTTATGTCAATAAAGAAATTTATTATTATTATTATTATTATTCACCCAACAAATCTGAGGCGTTTATATATATCGTGTATTCGTAGTAGATTAGATTACGCAAGTTTCCTTTATGGCGGTAGTTGTAAGACACATACAAGTAAGCTTGACAAAATACAGAATCAGTGTATGCGGGTAATCGGTGGATTTATTAAAACGACTCCTATACATGTCATGGAGTGTGAACTACACCTACCGCCTTTAAGTGTGCGAAGATATTATCTTGCCGGAAAGTATTGGTTAAAGGCGAAATCTTTTTCTAACCAAGAGATAATGCATATTTTGGATGATTTAAATCTTTTTACTTTAAATTCCTATTGGAGGTGCAAAGAAAAGCCCATTTTAATATTGGTTCATAGCTACCTAAAAGATATTACTGTACACGTTAGTACACAATTAGAGATGTTTACACTTAATACCTGGGTCTGCAATGTGAATGTTTCGAATATAATTAAGTTCAACATAGATGCCGTAAGTAACGCTAAAGGAAGTTATAACACGTTGGCCTTACAACAATTGTGTAATAGTTTTATTAAAAACACATATTCTAATTATTATAAAATTTACACGGATGGGTCAAAGGAAAGTTATTGTGGCGGATTAGCTATTTATGACCCGCAAGTTAGTAGTTCAGTGAAACTACGCATTGAGTCAAACACCTCGATAATGTCGATAGAATTGGTAGCTATATCTGAAGCAATTTCTTATATAAAATCCTTGCAGCCGGGTAAATACGTTGTTCTATCAGACTCCAAGAGTGCACTGCAACACATTGCTCGATGCACCTCGAATAGTCGAGGCACACCGATAGCATATAGCATCTTGGAGTCACTTTTCTCACTAACCTTGAAAAATTATACAATTGTATTGCAATGGATACCATCACACATAGGCTTGGCAGGAAATGAAGAGGCAGACTATCTCGCTAGACAAGCCTTATCTGATGGTATCCCTATGGTTTGTCTGCCGTATTATACCGACGTTTTTTATATAATTAAGAGTAAATGTAGAATTCTGTGGAACGAATACTTTGATGAACGTTCTCTAGCAAAAGGCATATGGTATAAAACAATCCAAAATAATTTGTCCCGTGCTCCTTGGTTTATTAATTCCAATTTGTCTAGGCACACCATAGTAACTGCTATGAGGCTACGTTCCGGACACATCCCACTGAATAGTTTTGCATACCTAATGGGCAAAGTTCCTTCCAAGAACTGTACTGAATGTGATGTAATTGAGGATGTTTTTCATATTTTAGTGGAATGTGTTCGGAATGAGGCGGAGAGGATTTCTTTTCGGATTGCTTACGGCATTAGTTTACACGACACTGGTATATGTAATAGTATACTTGCTATCCCCTTATCAGAGGAAGCGACGTTTATATATAAAATGGTTGATTATGCGTTAAAACGTAGATTGGATAAATAAGTACCTAAGTGAATATTTAAGTTAATATAATTATGTCTGTAACTATGGGGATGACATGATCATGCATGATCAAATCCTCTATTTACCAATAAAGATTAAAAAAAAAAAAAAATGAAATAGGATGTTTACTGACTTCAAAAAATGTGAATCTGATTAGTCCGTCTGTTAGAATAAAGAAAAATATTGGATACTTACGAATTTTTTGTTTCATCAAATCATTAAACATAAATCGTGTCAAAGATTTGAGTGGAGGTTGCTAACGTCACTGACCGTCAATTAATGTCATACTAATGTCTTAGAGTATGACGTCACACGAGTTTTCAAAGCACTGTAGGGAACAGTGCTTTGAAAACTCGTGTGTCTTCATTGTTTGTTTACGTGAAACAAGTAAAAATAGGTGTAGGTACAATATTTTTTGGTAATCTAAATGACGGACAAATTTTTTTTTGTTAACTACTCTATTACGTTTACAGCAGTTAAATTGTATCCAAATAATAGTTTGACGATTTATTATTATACGCACGAGAAAATCGCTTCGCATCGTAATGAAACGCTATGTTATGTCAAAGAACAGTTTTCTCGTGCTCTTAGTAGTGCAATGTACCTACCTACTCTCTTTCAATAAACAGTTAAAATAATAATCAACGCCTATTTAGATACGTAAAAGGCCAATTTATGTAGTAATTGTACTCTTAAGTCGATCTTTACCTTTAAATATCTCGATAACGTGACGCTGGCGTACCATGTAATTTGACATATTTTGTTCGTCTATCTGTCCTCTATCCATACACTTTCATCGTGGGCCGCAATTTCGAAAAAAAAAACAATATGGCGGTAGGTTGATATGGCCAGCATCCATACAAAAAAGTTCAAATAAGTTCGTCATACAAACACTATGAAAAACAAACTTATCACAAAATATGTTTATCTGTTGCTGCATAAAATATAAATTAAAGGGGGAGTAGCGTAGGCGTAGTAGGTACAGTAGACAGAGTAGACAGGCAGACATCATGACGAATCTATAAGAGTTTAGTTTTTTGCCATTCGGCTACGGAACCCTAAAAACGCAAGCGCGCAAAATACATTTTGTGGAACCTAATTGTAGTGCAATATGAGCCAGTTTTCTAGGAAGTGTATTAAAAAAATATTATCTTTTTTCTTTGAAAAAAATATTCCTAATCCGAACCTGGCCCACACGCACGTGACCTACTTCTAACAAGATTATAGTTGTAAATAAACCGTTTTAAACAAAATACGCGGTTTTAAGTTTAAAACGGTTTAAATACACGACCACGTGAGTTTAAAAGACTAATTGAAATCATTTACCATTTTCAGGGTTCCGTAGTCAAGAGGAAACCTGATGAATTAATAACAAGGGTCAATAACTTTAGGGAACTTTATTTAGAGGTACGACGAGGTGACGCACGGATAATGTTGGCACCCGCTAGATGGCAGATCTAACAAGAGCGATACCTAGCTCCTGGCGCTATGTCAAGTTACCTACATGATTATATTTAAATGCTAAGTATGAGTGCAGGCGTCAATACTCAAACGCTTTAAAGTCAAACCAATATATGTGGTGAAACCTTCATGCTACGACGGATTCCTTTAGTTAAAAAATCAGCGACCATGTCTTTAGTTTTTTTTTTAAAAAAACGTTGCCCCGCACTAGGAATTTCTCCTGTATCGTGGGTGCGTTTACAAACATTTAAACTTCACATACACAAATACCCAGACCCGGAACAACTATCTGTAGGTCATACAAATATTTGTTCCGTGCTGGAATCGAACCCGCGACACGCAGCGCAGCAGTCCATTGCTTGAGCAACTACGCCAACCGTGCCGTCGAGTTGATCAAGATCGAACTGGAACTTGTTTAGTAGCAATCATCTCTTGAACAAAGTGATAACGAACATCAGTACCTATGTTTGGTGCGTTGATGATACTCGTACATTGCGTTACCTGAAACACATTGCACTTTGATTATCACAAAACAGTGTGATTGGCGTACCTTTCAGCTGGGACAACCCTTCTTCCAGCTGTTTTAAAGAAAGTGCCTTCTCTGCTTCTTTTTTCTTCTTCAGGTACCTCAAAACCCGTTTCACAGCCGCGAGATGTTCAACTGTTTTGTAACGATTTATGAACCCGTTTTCATTTATTATAGTGTGGCGACAGCGCCATCTATCGCAACAGATGCGAACTAACATTGGCAATTCTGCATCGCGCTATCAAAGTTATCCGCCACATTAGCGTATATAGAAAATCCCGACTTACAGATGTCGGGCAGTTAGCCCACCAGACACAACACCCGTCTGGTCGGAGGATCCTCCCTTTTCTATGGGGGATGAGGAACTTTACACCCTGTTCCTCATCACCCGAATAGTTTTGAAAACACATTTACTATCGCTACTTTTCCTTCTGGTAGGTTTATTAGCGTTCAAGTGTTGTTTTTTATTAATCAATCATGTTCATTACTCATTACTCTTTTAATAGAGCGGAGTCATCAGACGATGTTTCAATAATCTGTGTTTCGTTTGTTTCTGTTTCAGATTCATCGTGAACTTCAAATAAAGGTCTATTGTTTTGTTTTATTTTTTCTTTTAGTCGAATTGAGAACCTCTTCCTTTTAGGATATCTTTTGAAAAAGCAGACTACAAAATATTTTTCAATACACTTCCTCGAAAACTGCCTCATATTGCGCTACGATTAGGTTTGACATGAAATGTATTTCGCACGCACCTATGCGTTTTATTAATTTATTGCAAATGAGGGCAGGGATAAAAATAAACACCACAGAATATAAATATTAAACTTATATTTAATCCAAATCGATTCAATTCATAGGAACTTTTAAAAAACATCACGGACTATAGAGTCCGGCGGTGTTCATAGTGATTTCCGCCTTTACAGCGTAAATATTTTTTGAGTACCTCTCTAAATAGTGTTTATAAATAAAATACTATAAAAGATAAACCTGATTATTTTAAACAAATATCTATTTCTAAAAACAAATTAACATTAATTTGTGTTTAAATTCAAAAATATAATTGGAATTTTATTTTTTTAAATGAGACTGTTTACAGGTTTCATACCTAGTTGGCTTCTTCTTAAAACTGCCGAAATCAAAAAGCGGATAAAAAAGCTAATTATATTAGTCTCTTAATAATTGGTGACAACAATATTTTATCATCATCATCAGCCATAAGACGTTCACTGCTGGACAAATGCCTCCTCCATAGAACGCCATAAGATTGGCCGCCTGCCGTTAGCATCCACCGGTCGCCCGCAAATCTCACGAAGTCGTCGGTCTATCTAGTGGGAGGCCTTCCAACGCTGCGTCTTCCGGTTTGTGGTCACCACTCGAGAACCTTCCTTCCCCATCGATTGTCGTCACTTCAACTTGCATAATCTGAGAGCTATTTCGGTGACCCTGGTTCTTCGGCGAATTTCCTCATTTCGGATCTTATCGCACAAAGAAACTCCGAGCATAGCTCTCTCTATGGCTCTCTAAGAGGCCAGCAGTTAAGACAACAATACTTATCGTTTTATTATTTTATTTTGTCGAATGTAAAGTAAAGTTAAGTACTTAAAAAGTTTTATTTGGAACATAAAAAGTTGACACAATTACAAAGAAAACGATGACAGCTACAAAAGTTTATAACTGTGTCGCAGCTATCAACGCCCATTTAAACAAGAGCTCCAGACTTAAACTTTATACTTATATTAAAAAAATTAAACAAAAAAGCATTTTCTGTGTAAACCTTAATGAAAAAAGAGGGGGTGTGTTGGAGTGTATGTATGGGGGTGTATGTGTGTGTGGGTGAGTGTTTGGGTGAGTGTCAGTGTTTTATGCAAGCTACGTTTCCACTATACTTTCAGTTGCATCATACGACAAAGACTCAGACATCAACCACTCAGTCAAATTCCTACGTAAAAGATTTCGAAATACATGGAAGATATTTAAGGCCTTATTTATGGTGTTATAGAGCCCGGAGCTGATAAACCTGAAATGTCGTCTAGCTACTGCTAATCTACAGGGAAGATTTTGACATACTGTCAGTGAGGCGTTTAGCTGTATTGTACGTTGGGTCGTAGGTTATCTGTGTATGTTGTTTGAGTACCGTCTGTTATATGTAGACTTGCCTAACTGAGAGGACCTTGCAAAGTGCATAGAGGTCAGATGTAGGAAAGCGGTTTGGTTTTTTTGAAAGTACGTTTAGAACGACCGTCTGACGCCTTTCTAGACGCAGCATAGAGGTTATGTGCGCTCCAGACCCATGCGGTTACACTGTATCTAAAGACTGACTGACCGAGAGCAAGGTAGACTGATAACAGGCATTTGAAGTCAACAACACCTTTAAGTTTTTTAAAACATCTGTTACGTAAAATAATTGTATGAGTTTTGAAAATATTACGACAATAACTGTTGATTTTCGGAATTAAAGGTAGGATTCATCATTTACATACATTACATATTTACATTTATTTACATACATTTTTTTAGTATCTTATGTATATTATATTCACCCCCTCCGCCGCACTGCCTACACCGGAGCGGCATCACGAAACCTCATTTTTAACCGACTTCCAAAAAGGAGTAGGTTCTCTATCTAACGTGTGTATGTATATTTTTTGATCCCATTGTCTCCAAATCAGGATCTGATGATGGGATCCCTGAGAAATCGAGGGTAACCCTCAAATTTTAGAGGTAATGATTACGTTTTCCTTATAATTTTCTGAAGCTGTTCATTGCACTCATCATCAATCATCTCATGTGGATGCGATGATGACAGAAGGTACAGCTCCTCAACGTTTAGGAGTTGAAAGAAAATTCCTTCAAAATTATACGTACTTATGGACCGATCGTTGTATTACTTTCAGTCTATTAGGTTGATCTGGTGATAAAAGGTAAATCTCATTAACCGACTTTAAAACAAAGGAGGTTCTCAATTCGTCGGAATCTTTTTTATGTATATTCACCGATTACCCGAAGAAATCTGCACCGATATAAAAAATATCTTTCTTGGAAAGGTGATATCGCATGGATCATTACCGTGATAAGGAAATCAGGATCTGATGATGGCATCCCAGAGAAATCGAGGGCAACCCTCAAATTTTATAGGCACGTTTTAAGTGTTTCGTACTTTTTCTAAATTTTTTCAAGCATTTTTGCGCATTACAACGTTTGAAACCTCTATCATGTTCGCTCTGATTGACAGCACCCTACGCTCCTTGTCAATGTCCTCATCGTCGCGTAGGTGATCCATGACTGTGTGCCCAAGATATTTAAAACATGTGACCCGTTTCATGGGTGTACGTACCATTCAAAGTCACGGGAGGAACCTGATCTGGTGAGTTTGTAGGTACTTGGCCATAAATATCATTAGCTCACATTTTATGACATTGTGTTTGAGGCCATGCTTAGCCGCGTACGTCTCACACACACTTACCTACTAGCTCTCTAACTGCCGCACTCAGAGAGCTTTAATGATTACTTAAGCCGCCACTTAGTAAAGGTTTGACATAATTTTGTATGACAAAACTGTCAAAACAATTACTAAGTGATGGTCTAAGTCTGTAATTAACGCTGTAATTCACGCTGTCTGAGTGCGGCAGTAAGCCTACCAATCGTTGAGCTCAGCAGCGCCATGTCGTCTGCATACCTAACTCAGATTATTTACAGAGATATTATTATCAATATGGTAGCCGACATGCATGCTGCTGAGCTCAACGATTAGCGCATTAACATACAGATTACATGAAACTGAGTATGACAACCTACCCCGTCTCGCCCCACATTGCAGCGAGCGGTTCGTGCAATTTATCAGCTGGGTGCCCGAGTTTCTCTTAGAGATTTCTTTAAGAAAATTGGTATTCTCACGGTAGCTTCTCAGTTCATCTTTGCCAAAATTCTATATATTAGACAAGATATCCACCTGTGCACTAAAAATAGTGATATTCACAGCTTTATCACTAGAAATTAGCATAAACTACGCGCTCCTTTTCACGGGCTTCACAAAGTTCATAATTCATTCGTAGGGATCGGTATAACATTTTATAACAAACTGCCATCTTTTTTTCTAGACTTGCCATTTATTGCGTTTATAGCCAAAGTAAAATCTAATCTTTGTTTAAAAACTTAGTATTATATTAACGACTACTTAGATGATAAGAATAGTAATTAGTCGCTGAGTTGAACGTAAAACAATGTTTGTTATTTATGTTCTTTCTCTCAAAATTAGTTTACTGATAATTATATTTTGGGTTTTTTTATATTTATACTTTTTTATAATTTATTTGTGTCTGCAGTAAGTCTTAATTTAACTTACACCTTACTATTGTATCGAGTCTGGTTCCTCTAACCAAGTTATCAGACAGATGTGTTGCTGGGGAGTTTGTTCCGCCACTTTTTCTTTCCAGCTAAAACACTAAGAAGTGTCGAAGGGTGGGCGTTTTGGGGTACTGTCTCTTGTAAATAAGTAAAGTAAAGTAATTTTGACGTTCGAAAAGTGCTGATTATCAGTCTAATTAATAATAAATGACTTTTGATTTTGAGCGTGTATAGATCAGATAGGATGCCAACCCACCTTACATAATTGACCTGACTCTGATAACAAAACATCAGGATATTAAATATCTCCCTCGGCAAATTGGTCCTCCCAAGCTTATCCCAGAGTTTATCATAAACGAGATCAAATGCTTTAGAGAGGTCCAAAAAACACGCGGCCTCTAGTTCGATTTGGCCGAACAATCTCCCGTTTTGTTTTATATCATGGGAGTAACTATACTTTTAGTTAGTTCACTATACAGGTAAGAATGACCAATGCGTAGATTGGAAAACATCGACAAAAGCCTCGAGATGTGAGGCTCAGCATTAATGGTTGTATAGATTTGGTCGTGGCACACGAATAAATCATAACTTTGGATATTATTCTTATATGAGATAATTTAAATGCCAGTGGTTTGTTCCTGGTAGGACTATTATTGAACTACGAGCTGGTTAAACATTGTAAGATTTGTAGGCCACCACCGACAATGTTAATTTTATAAATGGGAAACAAAGTATTACGCGTGTGCAGTTAAAATAAGCCAAGTGTGACTCGGACTCTTGACTTACCTACGATTTGTTTCATTACGTATTACCACACACTCTTGTATATCTGATGGTATAATATTATATTATTTTGTAAAATTCATTTTGGATGGCTTTTAAACTGTAGTTCTAATCACCCTTTGCAATGAATAGGTACTTATTTTTGACGTGTTTGACGTAAATGTATGTTTCTTTGTTCCATCATAACTCCTAAACGGATAAAAGGATTTGAGTAAAATATACGTCGTTATATTCGTCTTGATGGCGCGAGTGTTACTGGCTAAAAATAAAAATCAACAAACAAAGAAAAATTGCGGGATTTGGGGCCAAAATGACGCAGATTAAAAAAAACATTTTTTCCATTACCATCGAGTAGGGTATCAAAATGAACGGTTTTAAAAGGAGATTACAAATATATATGACACTTACCTATATGTTTAAAAAAAAATCAAAGCCACAAATCCTATAAACAAACTAAAAATAACTAAAAAGTTGAAAATAAAAAGAGTAGTTAAAAACTAAAAAACCCGAATGAAAAGTAAAAAAATGCACATTTTAAATTAACCAAACTTAGAAGCAGGCAGGGTTAATTTGCGAGGGGAGCATCCTCCCCCGCTAATGGCTCCGCCATCCGCGATGCCAGAAGCGGACCGTTCAGGAACCGATGACGACATTCCGGAGGTGACTGGGGTAGACCTGAGAGCGGCGGTACGTAGGCTGAGTGCCAAAAATACCGCCCCGGGACCCGATGGCTTGCCTGGCAAAGCCTGGGTCCTGGCCTCAGAGGCTCTTGGGCCCCGACTGGAGGGGTTCTTTAGCGCATGCATGGAGAGAGGCCAGTTCCCGCTTCGTTGGAAGACGGGGAAGCTGGTCCTCATCCAGAAGCCGGGGCGCCCGGCGGACTCGCCGTCCGCATACCGGCCCATTGTGCTGCTCGACGAGGTGGGCAAGCTCTTTGAAAGAGTAATTGCAAACCGCCTCGCCGAGCACCTGGAGGGAATGGGTCCGGATCTTGCGGAACACCAGTTTGGTTTCCGCAAGAGGCGCTCGACGGTGGACGCCATCATGCGCGTGAGAGCCCTCACGACGGGGGCTGCGGTCTCTCGGGGCGGTGTGGTCTTGGCGGTGTCTCTCGACATCGCCAACGCCTTCAACACTATGCCCTGGAGCTGCATTAGGGAGGCACTCCGGTATCACCGGGTGCCGACCTACCTTCGTCGTGTGGTCGGGGACTATTTGACAGACAGGGCTGTCATCTACCCTGGTCAAGACGGACAGTGGAACCGGCGAGAGATGTCGTGCGGTGTTCCACAGGGATCGGTTCTGGGGCCGCCCTTGTGGAACATCGGTTACGACTGGGTGCTGCGCGCCGACCTCCCTAGCGGCGTCAGCGTAGTCTGCTACGCGGACGATACGCTGGTGCTAGCTCAGGGTGGGTCGTACGAGGCGGCGGCCGACAACTTGACACGCGGGGTTGCGATAGTCGTAGAGAGGATCCGGCAGCTGGGTCTCGAGGTGGCGCTTCACAAGTCGGAGGCCATGGGCTTCCATGGACGTGGGAATGCGCTGCCGTCGGGATCCCAGTTAATGGTGGGAGGGGTTCCCATCGGCGTCGAGTGTACTTTGAAGTACCTAGGACTCGTCCTCGACAGCCGGTGGAACTTCGTGGAGCATTTCCGACGTTTGGCTCCCAGACTGGAGCGGGCCGGGGCTGCCTTTAGGTGGCTCTTGCCCAATCTGGGGGGGCCAAATGCCTCCTGCCGGAGGCTCTACGCGGGGATCGTGCGGTCCATGGCCCTTTACGGGGCGCCGGTGTGGGCGCCTGCTTTGAGGAAGCGGGCCGCCCACTACCTGAACGTGCCCCAAAAGGTCATGGCCGTGAGGACGGTACGGGGGTACCGCACGATCTCCCGCGAAGCGGCGAACCTCCTTGCCGGATTGCCGCCGTGGGATCTGGAGGCGATAGTCCTCGCGCGCCTGCATCAATGGCGCGCGGAGGCGCTGCGCCGGGGGGTCACTCCGCTGCCGCGGCAAATTGCTGCGCGGCGGACAGACCTCCGGTGCGATCTCATGGCGGCATGGAGACAGCGACTGTCGCAACCCCGTGCAGGGCACGCCACGATAGTGGCGGTAAGTCCCCTCTTTGAGGAGTGGCTTGAGAGGCGCCACGGCGCCCTCACCTTCCGTCTGACGCAGGTCCTCACCGGACACGGTTGTTTCGGGAGGTACCTGCACCGAATCAGGCGGGAGGAAACGCCCGGATGCCACCATTGCGAGGATCGGCCGGAGGACACGGTGGAGCACACAGTGGAGGTGTGCCCCGCTTGGGCGGAGCCCCGCCGTGTTCTCGTGGCGGCGATCGGCGGCGGCGACCTCTCGCGCCCAGCCCTGGTGCAAGCCATGGTCCGGGGCGAGGAGGAATGGGACGCCGTCGCCTCCTTCTGCGAAGCAGTGATGCTGGCGAAGGAGGTGGCGGAACGCGAGAGGGAGAGAACCTCTCGTCCCAGCCGCCGCGGGAGGCGCTCCGGGCGTCGGGGGTCCCGCGATGACCTCCGGCCACCGTAGACGCGGGCCTGTGGACGGTGAGTGATGGGCTAACTCGCCGTCCGTCCGTCTCACGACGAAAACAGGCCGTGTCGACGGCGCGTTCGTGTTCCACGCGCGCCTCAAAGAGATGTCAGCAACATGGGAGGGGCCCGAAAGGGCCGACGCCTGTCGGGGCCGCGGCTACCCGCGGCCCCGATCGAGGCCGCGATAACCGTTGGACTACTCCAACGGTTATCGCGGCCTCGACATAGAGGGCGAAGAAGGAACATGGGTGGTTTTTAGTCAGTAGAAGTCTGACACTCCCTTTCGCTCTGCCCAAGAGCGGGAGGGGTTATTCGATGATTTTTACACCCAACAAAAAAAAAAAAAAAAAAAAGGCAGGGTTAATTTGCATACATATTAAATTATGAACTGAAAATAGAATGAACGCCGCCTGCTTCCAAGTTTTGTTAATTTAAAATGAATAATAACTTTGATTAATAAAATAAAAAATAAAATAAAAAAATAAATTAACAGTACAACAAAATTACTATATTCAGGATGGCTGTCTAGGTACCTACTTTCCTATTTCTTTAACCCGTCAAAATATCATTGTGAAATAATAAAACTTATTAATCGATAACCCACACGATGTGGCGATATGGATTATCTAGTCAAATACAAACGGCAACTTTTAGATCTAAAGGATGTAAAAGTACCCTTAACGCAAATGATGGGCAGTTGTTGTCCCTACTACTGCGATCATTTTTTTGTTGTAGACTATACCTGGGAACCCCCTAGTTACGGAGATATTGGGGGTCAAAGTTCCAAATTTTGCACAGCTGTTTTTGTGTTTTCAGGTTATAACTTTACTTAATTTACCTCCGTGACCCTTTTACTATTCAAAGCATCCACTAGAACAATGTTTTAAGAGTGCTACATTGAGTTTTACCCTAAAATGAGATTTTTGACCAAAAAAAAAAGTTAAAGCAAAGCAAAAATTTTTGCGTACGGGTACTTGGTTTGATGTACAGAATGCTTGGTTGACGTATGTGTGAAGGGTTAACTTACACCCTGTATACAAGTTTTACACAGACGACAAACTGGTTCTTGTTCCAATACGGAACCCTAATGTTATAATTACTCACAGGATGATGATTCAGTTGATAAATAAATTAAAAAACTCCTAGATGCGTCATATATCACTTATCACAGAATGTGCGCGAGAATACAGTCTTTGTTGTCATTAATAATAATTGTTTTATTAAAGTTGTACGATGTTAGTTTTGTGGAAAGTAAGATTTGTACCAGAGAAGTTTGGTAAGTGAGCTGTCCGAATTAATAAGAGACTAATATGTACTGGACCATTTACTAGATGTTTTTCAATTATCAGATTTTGAGGTAGCCCGTGACAACAAACAAAAAAAAACAATTTGTAGATCTGTATCAAGATGACGAGTACATTAACAAATTAATAAAAACAGATCAGTTTTTATTAATGCGGTCAGTGTAAAAAGTGTGGTCTGTGTATGCGATATACTAGGGTATTTCACCAAACAAATCTAAACAGTCCATCTGTCAGATTATCGAAAAATATTGGATAGGTACGTGTTTTTTGTTTTATCCAATTATTAAAAAATGACGAAAATAAAACGTATCAATGATCATGAGTGGGGGCTTTTGACGTCACTTTGTGGGTAAATTACCCTTCCTTTTGGGTTCGCCGTAGTCGGGTAAAAATTACTAACCTTGTGACGTCACACTCGACGACTTTTCGAAACACTGTATCGTTTTTCTTTTGTTTAAGTGAAAAAAGAAAAGAAATACGTGTCCATTATTTTTTGGAAATCTACCTGACGGGTTTGACGCATTTGGTGCACCTCTCAACTTGTACACCATGCTCAAATGGTGAACTTAGCAACTGGTGCACTTCTCATATAGCACACTTCGCAACTGGTGCGCTTCTCAATTGGTGCACTTCGCAAAAGGAGCACTTTTTAAATGAGTGGAGATAAGCCGTGAAAACTTTATGAGGCTTTCCAACACAGCTGCTAGTGAAGGCCTGACCTTTCGCAGTAACTAACGTGCATCGCAGTTTTGTAGCATCGTGTTAGCATTTATCGATATTTTGTGCGTCGAGAACTCGAGATACCGACTATACTATACTATATATATATATATACTATACTATATATACTATACTATACTCGACTCAGCGCAAACAGTGCACATTCGGCGGCATTTTGAGAATATTCACGCAGAGGTTTGATTGCCAGAAAATAAACCACTGTTGTATGGTTCATTTACAAATCTATCGAAATATTAATTTTAATTTGTTATTCTTTTAAGTGATGTTCTGTCAGGCATGATCTTTTGTAGTGTTGAAATAAATGCTTTTAGTAACAATAAATAATATGGTTTAAACTTTCCGATAAACTGCCTACCAACAAAAAACACAAGGACTAGGTGCAGAGGACCCAAGGCAGCTCGATCGGTCTCCTGAATGTCATTGCGGGGTTTGACTCTCGGATGATGAATGTTTTGTTAAGCCTTCATATTTTACTAACATAATTTCTACTTTACCTGAAAACGAATTAATAAGTTTTCGAATGGCATGAAGTATTTTGGATTAAGTTGCTACTAAGATTTTTTTATTATTTTTCTTACAGGAGCTACGAAGATGTTTTTGAAACTTACTTGTATACATACTCGACAAAGGAGAAAAAAAACCCCACGTGTAGGTTTTGGTGTACTAAAATAATAGTAGTGAGAACTGCACAATCAGGTCACTATGTTAAAGTGAGTTAAACGATTCTACAAGGTCTAGCAATAATTTTGGTCTAAGTTGAGTTAATTTTAATTTCTGTTCTGAAGTATTTGACGATTGCCCGTCGTGGCTGCGGGATGTTGTAAGAGATACCGCTGCCTCGATATAAAGGGCTAAGAAGAAACATGGGTGATGGGTGGTTTTTAGTCAGTAGAAGTCTGACACTCCCTTTCGCTCTGCCCAAGAGCGGGGTTATTAGATGAATTTCCACCCGCCTAAAAAAATAAATAAAAGGATGTGAAGATTTAAACGAACATTGTGTTCTAGATATTGTCAGTTAGCATGGTGTTACCTCTGTCTTTCAGAATTTGATAACGTCATAATAAAATATATATTTTTTTATCTTTCAGAGGCCCAAAAGTTTAATGAAAAGCGAATGCTGTGTTGGTTATGAGAGAGATTATGATTATCATTACTCGTAAGTAAATACTTGATGTATAGCGATTTTCACACGACACCAGTGGTAGTTTAAAACATATCTCCACTTTACTCGTCTCGTCTACGCTTCAAATCAAATCAAATCAAAATCATTTATTTCAAGTAGGCCCGTTACAGGCTCTTTTGAATAGTCGAACAAATACTAAATTGTAATAAGCTAATAAACTAAGCTGCAGTCCCACTCACAAGGCATAATAACTGTTAGTGTACTGTAGTTGCCGATTCCAAAGCGTTGGTCTCATGAGAAGAATGGCAAGAAACTTCATGGACACTCTTTTAAATCATAATATTGTTACAAAACTTTGGTTACATCATTCATATTGAGATTGCTATATTATTCTGTGGAGTCCGGTAATCCGGTAATACTGCATAAACGGATTTCATACAAGCCAATGCGATGTGAAATCCACTACTACGCCCAACCGCGCTGCCAAGCGACGTCGTGTAAGATAAATACATTTATTGTTTGTTTTTTTTTTACATTCATTGTGACTAGAAATTTGACGAATTATTTTGAAACTAATTGACCACAACTATAATAATATATAATAATATAATATAATATTCCACAACTATCACACAACGCCATCTAGTCCCAAGCTAAGCAGAGCTTGTGTTATGGGTACTAGACAACTGATAAACATACTTATATATTTCTAAATACATACATATTATAGATAAATTACACCCAGACACAGAACAAATGATCGTGCTCATCACACAAACATTTGTCCTGGGTGGGAATCGAACCCACGACCTCCGGCCTAGCAGTCAGGGTCACTAACCACTAGACCAACAGGCCAGTCAACTAAAAACTCAACTATAAACTTAGCAAATGTAAAAAAAAGCAAAATTCACATCTTTTTCAGTCGTCTCGTGTGCAAACCAAAATGCTCAAAGTATTGTACCAATGGCTTCTGCAGTGCTCCCGAAGAATGTGGATGTAACACTGGTTACATAATAGAAAATAATAATCAATACAACTGTCTGCCACAATGCACTAAGCCATGTGGTAATGGCAAATGTATAGCCCCGGGGAAGTGTTTGTGCAACAAGGGATATACATTTGCAAATGAAACTTGCCAACCAGTATGCAGTAAGTCCTGCATTAATGGCACATGTATAGCCCCAGACACATGTCAATGTTTGCCGGGATACCAAAAATCGGACGAAAACATCTGTAAACCTTACTGCTCAAGTAGATGTCCCCATGGAAGCTGTGTTGGACCTGAGACATGTGTATGCGACCCAGGATGGCAAATGGTAGAAACTCCCGGCATCGCGAACAAAACATGTCAACCTGCTTGCACAGAACCTTGTGTAAACGCCACGTGCGTTGGCCCAGACACATGCCTATGTTTAAAGGGATATACTAAATCAGATAACTTCAGCTGCAAGCCTGAGTGTTCGAGTGGATGTCCCCATGGAAGCTGTGTTGGACCTGACACATGTGCATGCGACCCAGGATGGCAAATGGTAGAAACTCCCGGCATCGCGAACAAAACATGTCAACCTGTTTGCACGAAACCTTGTGTAAACGCCACGTGCGTTGGCCCAGACACATGCCTATGTTCAAACGGATATACTAAATCAGATAACTTCAGCTGCAAGCCTGAGTGTTCGAGTGGATGTCCCCATGGAAGCTGTGTTGGACCTGACACATGTGCATGCGACCCAGGATGGCAAATGGTAGAAACTCCCGGCATCGCGAACAAAACATGTCAACCTGTTTGCACGGAACCTTGTGTAAACGCCACGTGCGTTGGCCCAGACACATGCCAATGTTCAAAGGGATATACTAAATCAGATAACTTCAGCTGCAAGCCTGAGTGTTCGAGTGGATGTCCCCATGGAAGCTGTGTTGGACCTGACACATGTGCATGCAACCCAGGATGGCAAATGGTAGAAACTCTCGGCATCGCGAACAAAACATGTCAACCTGTTTGCACGGAACCTTGTGTAAACGCCACGTGCGTTGGCCCAGACACATGCCTATGTTCAAAGGGATATACTAAATCAGATAACTTCAGCTGCAAGCCTGAGTGTTCGAGTGGATGTCCCCATGGAAGCTGTGTTGGACCTGACACATGTGCATGCGACCCGGGATGGCAAATGGTAGAAACTCCCGCCACCGCGAACGAAACATGTCAACCTATTTGTACCAAACCTTGTATTAACGGCACTTGCGTTGGTCCAGAAACGTGCCTGTGCTCGATGGGATATACTAAGTCAGATAACTTCAGCTGTAAGCCTTATTGTTCGAGTGGATGTCTCCATGGAAGCTGTGTTGGGCCTGAGACATGCATCTGCGGCCCAGGATGGCGAATGGAACAAACGCCAGGCACTGCGAACAAAACATGTCAACCTATTTGTACCAAACCTTGTGTAAACGGCACTTGTGTTGGTCCAGAAACGTGCCTATGCTCGATAGGATATACTAAGTCAGATAAGTACAACTGCAAAGCTTACTGCTCCAAGGAATGCCTTCACGGAATTTGTATTGAACCTGAGACTTGTGTCTGTAATTCAGGATATGAAATAGGAAGTGAAAATAAGACATGCCAACCAATTTGTTCCAAACCCTGTGTGAATGGCTCTTGCAAAGCCCCAGAGACTTGCGAATGTCTCGCTGGTTATGTGAAGTCCGAGAAAAATATTTGTGAGCCTCACTGTTCTGCTGGATGTCTTCGTGGTGTTTGCGTGAGTCCAGAAATGTGTCTTTGTCATACTGGATGGGAACTGGTACAGACTAATGGCACTATGAATAAAACTTGTCAACCAGTATGTACCAAACACTGTGAACACGGCATTTGCATAGGCCCAGAGACATGCCATTGTCTGCCAGGATATACAAAATCAGAAAACAATACATGCACACCTCATTGTTCAAGTGGTTGTCCTTATGGAACGTGTGTTGGGACTGAGACTTGTTCTTGTAACTCAGGATGGACAATGAAACGAACCAATGACACTGTTAGCAAAACTTGTAAACCAGTCTGCAGCAAACCATGTATCAACAGTACTTGTGTTGCCCCCGACACTTGTCGCTGTCACTTCGGCTATATACAATCAGAAGAGTATGTTTGCCGACCATATTGTTCCAATGGCTGCCTCCATGGTGTTTGTGTGAGTCCCGAAACGTGTCTCTGCGAGTCCGGGTGGAAAATTACTCAAACACAACACAGCACAAGTAACAGAACCTGTCAGCCAATATGTACCAAACCTTGTGTGAATGGTACATGTGTCGCCGCAGAGACTTGCGAATGTCTGCCCGGGTACACAGACCTAAAGAACAATATTTGCGAACCGCATTGCTCAGGCGGGTGTTTACATGGCATCTGCGTGAGTCCTGGCTCCTGCATTTGTAATCCGGGATGGTACATAAATAGCTTGAATGGTACCTGTGTCGCTGAAACGGTCGAATTCGGTAAAAATACCCGAAACAGAAATTGGTAAGTATCGTTCATAAAACAGGTGGTACCCATATATAGTAAGGGGGAGTAATAAGTCTGGTAAAAATGAAACAAGGATACCTCTTTATTTCAAAATTATGATTTATTTTTCAACGTAATTTCCATCTAACTCAATGTTCTTCAGCGTTTCTCAAACTTTTTGATCCCTTCCGTAAAGTACGACAAACACCTACGTAGACCTTTGAAATAGGCATTGGTTTCGAGCATGATCTCCTAGTTGGAGCTAAATCTTTTTACACCGAGCCATTTTTTTTAATTCGGAAACAGAAAATAGTCGCAAGGGGCCAAATCTGGTGAATATGGTGGGTGAGATAGCAACTCATATCGCAACTAACCAACTAACTAATGTAATTTGGCCATGGCAATCGCGCAGGTGTGCACTCGTGCGTTGTCTTCGTGGAAGAGGATTTTCTTCTTAGCCAAATGCGGTCGTTTTTCAGGTAAAATTTGGTTAAATTGTTCCGATAAAATGGCATAATATTTGCCATTGATCGTTTTACCCTTCTCTAGGTAGTCAATATGGATTACCCCACGTGCGTCCCAGAAAACTGTAGCCATCACCTTATTAGCCGATAAAACTTCTCCACGTTTCGTCTACCATTATATAACGACGCCAAAAACAGGTTTATTCCGTTGTAACAACGCCAAACCTGCCTTCGAAGTGTTAACTAGCCTGCGTTTTTGATCAATAGTCAGTTAACGTGGCACCCATCGCGCGGAGAGCTTTTTCTTAACTAAATGTCGGTGTAAGATATTGCGCACACGTTTTCCTGAGATGCCTCTCGACTATCTCGGTCACTTTTACTCTTCAGTCGTTCAACACTATGTCATGGATTTTAGCGATCATCTCTGGAGTAGTGACCTCAACTGGCCATCCTGGGTGTTCAGCATCACTTGTGCTTGTACGACCACACCGAAAATCCGTAAACCATTTAGGAATCATTTTAATCGACGGAGCAAAGTCTCCATAATATTTATCAAGCCTTTGTTTTGTTTCCGTAATAGTTTTTTTGCGCACAAATAATGTTTAATCGACACTCGAAATTCACTTTTCTCAATCTTTGCGAAAGTGCGTTCCATTGTTTTTATTTGATAGCTCTCAAAAAAAAAACTAACCGGCCGGCGGTACTGCTGAAAATTTAAATAAAGTCCCTCAAAAGACTTATGAACAAGGAGGTTACATGCGATTTGCGATACTTTTATTCCAATAGTACATTGTTATAAAAGGGGTGAAAATTACTACCCGAGACGTGGTTTGGCGTTAGTAACGTAGTGAGGGCGCTAATTGTTCGAGGGACTAAATAAGTAATTTACCCGAGGTAAACACTGTGCTTTTCATAACGCATACGAGGAAAATAAGAACATAAATTATTAACTAAAGAAAAAATTTGTGTTGATCGGATGTTGTCGCTTTACTGCTTATTTTGTTTTTTTTTTGTCCTCTGGTCGGTCGTCCAGTTATACAGCCAGTATTTTTCATGTTCATCATTAAAAAAAGTGGCAAAGATTTTGTCGAAATAGTTAAAACTAAACTATTTTAAAGTCACAATACAATTTTATTCTTAAGAACTTTATGATATTTTAATTTTAAATCGCGCTGTAATTGAGTGGCTGTATAAAAAGTTGGAACATGGTTCGATAAAAATGTGAAGTTTTTTTTAATAATTTGACAGCTGCCAGTTAAAAGTGATTGTCCCTAGGGCTGAAAAGTAGTACTTTGAACCAGCATGTTATGACCTACTTTTAGAGTATGAGTAATGAAAAATAGATTTTTACCAGACTTATCACTCTGCCCTTGATTTAGGCTGATAAACATATTGCACAGTCGCGTAAATTGAAGACGCTTTTTACTTTATTACTGATGGTTCCTTATACGAGTATAATATATGCCTTTAATACACAACCAGATACCAGATGCCCGGCTTTTCGGGACATTAACTGCTGACAGCGTTGAGGAGCAGTATTTTGATGCCTTTTTATAGTTTCTTGTTAGTTTTTAATTAATGCACATAGTTAATCTTAGACCTCGTCTTTTCATAAACCTTCTTAATAACTTTTCTTCTGCAGCAGTTATTTATACAAACATTTCACTAAAATTTTCAGGGTGCAGACCAATTGGATGTATGTCTTGGCCACAGTCAGTGTTCTCGTAGTGTTGCTGTTAATTATTATTATTTTTATCAAGCGTTCCAAAATGAATAATTCTCTTGAGGATGGTAAGTACTTACTACCGATGTGGAGTTTGAGATCGGTAATAATTAAGTTTTTGCAGGTATGCACTAAAGTCAGAAATAATTATTTCAAGCAACCACTTGACAATGTTCAGAAGCAACCACGGTTCTTCTATAAACCCCTCATATTCATTACTCGCTCCACTTCGCTTTTTTTCTCTTATGATTTTGTTTTACTATACTACTAATTTAGGTCATAGTATTATTAAGCGCTCGTTTACGGAGACACGGCGCGTCGCGCGGCGCGTGCAGGAGGCTCGTCGAGTGTTTTTTTATTCATTTACTGAGAGGCGGATCCACCCACACGAACGTTGCATTTTAAACTGACGAGCGAAAAATGGCTTACCGTAAAACTGTCGTTTGAAATCGTTAACGTTGTCATACATCGCCATGTGCTTGAATTAAAAACGCACAACGCGCCGCGCGACACCCCGCGTCTCCGTAAATGAGGCCTAAGTGAGCGACTGACTGCGAGTGACGAGAAATCAACAAAACAGCAACTCACAGACCTAATTTGAGCTACTTAAAAATTAAAATACATAAAACTTTTTAACAAAAATAAAACCGGCTTTGACAAAAAATAAAACACATAAAAGTGAAAAATAAACCTTAAAAGAAAAATCTGTTTCTGAAGTCTTCTAAAACTATATTTTTTTAAGGCAATCGTTTGGAAGATAGACACTTCCAAAGTGATAAAATGTGTCCCCCCCCCTCTAACTTTTAAACTACGAGAGTGAAAATCTAAACAAAATATACCTATGCTGTAGATCGCAACGTAAACTTTCAACCAAAATTGGTTTGAACGATATATAGTAAATAGTTTTGAAGACATAGTACATTTTAAAAACCGCAAGTATAACTTTGTAATTCATACAAACACTATGAAAAACAAACTTATTACAAAATATGTTTTTCTGTTGCTGCCTTCCCTGTAATGGTAGTACGGAACCCTTCCCGTAAAGTTAATTTTTTCCTTTTTTGTGTTTTATTTTTTGTTGAAGTCGGTTATGTTTTGTTATAATTTTTATACTTTTTAGTGGTTCACATATGCTTCCCCTTCACAACGTACCGGCGTGATGTTATGTTATGAACTGGTGCAAATAGTAGACAGACAGATTTCAGCAATCCCAGTCCATTTACTATCATTTATTGAGGAGTTCCGTTACCTATTTCCGAGTTCTTCACCAAATTGAAATAGGACCACTCCGAGAAAGTACTCTTCCAAAAACTACCTAAATCACTTCAAGTGGGCCTTTAAAATTTAAAGAGACCTCTCTGTTTCTCCAGGATTCCACCATTAGATCCTGACTTAGTGATCATGGGACTACCTCGAAAGTATTGCCTTTCAAACACAACAAAAAGTCTTGTCGACTATATTTCGCTTATTTTATTTCTAGAACTCTCTAGACTCTAAACGATTTTTTAAACTTATCCTTACAGATGGTGCCGTAGTAGTTCCCGCACAAGAAATTGCTCCAAAAGTTTTTAATAAGTCTAAACACGAGTATGATGTCTTCAATAAACATTCTGAAACTAGTGTTATTTAAAAATAAATATTTGGTTATCGTGTAATTTTAGTTAATTTGGCTTTATCATTTTGTCTACCAATTTGAAATTTATTTATTTAAGGACAAAGAAATAAAAAATAATATAAAAAATGACAAAGCATGCAATAAAAATACATTTTAGGTAAGTAGGTACTTTATTTCCTTAAATTTATTTTTGAACAAATTTAACACATTTTTAAATATACCGTTATTCCTCTAAGAATATTTAAAAATGTAAATAAAAATGTAAGTAAATGAATAAAGGAATATAATTATATCATAATACGATGACCGGCACACGGTATCTTCTTCTATAATATAAAAATGAATCGCTAAATGTGTTGCTAAGCGCAAATCTCGAGAACGGCTGAACCGATTTCGCTAATTCTTTTTTTAGAATATTTCTTAAAGTACGAGGATGGTTCTTGCGGAGAGAAAAAAAATAAAAATTGCCTGAAAAGGTCTAAAAACAACACTTTTCTATAATCCCATACAAACGATTCGTTATAATATTTAAAAGTCAATTTGAACTTTAATACCATACCATAAAGCCCAAGTTTTAGTGGAAAGGTTCCGGGAAGGCAAAATAATTGAGCGACGTTCAGTTGTTCAGGCAACGAATGACAACTTCAAACAGACCAAAGGGCTATTTGGAACCAATGTCAACGGAGCTAACAGCCAGGCGATTGTGTGACGGATCTGCATCTGTTAGTCGTAGGGTAGGTTTTTTTTAATGCCCTTTGCATTTCTTTTTCCTATGTTTTTCTATTATTTAAGCAGATGCACAACAAACATACAAAAAAAAAAGAAAATATGTTCATTTTTAGAGTTTTATAAGAACTTATGATCATTAGAGAAGATACATGCAGCGACATCTATTGAACAAAAATGTTACTAATAAATAAATGTTCCCACAAGTTAAGTTTTCAAAACGTTATTATAGCTTAGCATACTCTCAGGTATTCGTCTATAAGCTGCTTCTTTGAAAATCTACACAGCATTAAGTGTGTTCTATCGCTTTCCATGCATTACATTTTAGCAGTTTATCTTTGACGATGTTCATTTCATAGCATTTTCTTAATTGCAATGTTGAGATCTTCCTTAAAGGAATGACCAAGCCGCATGGCGCTAACCTTTTTTAGATTTTCGGATGCGGTGCAGTAGAATATAAAGACAACGTTGCTGAGGGGTTTTATAAGGAGTGCACCACGAAACAAAAGATTGTCGGTATCGTCTGTCTATTCAAGAAATAGTGGAACCCACTTTCTCAATACGGTATCACTCCTACAGTACACACGATGTCAATTATGTAGAATGCTGATTTTGGGCTATCTATACTAATAAAGTAAGTATATCTATAGAAGACAAACAGTGAGGTTGGAATATGGACTCCATTTATAAACCTAGCTAAAACTAAGCTGTTGTTCGTCGAACTTATTAATACGAACGTCGTATACATTATCACAACTGACTTTATGACTGAACGCTTATGACATCTTTTTTTTAGAGGTTCCGAAATCATTAAATGACTGCTCCCACTCTGGGCGGAGCGGTGGGAGTGTCAGACTTCTACTGACTAAAAACCACCCATGTTCCTTCTTAGTTCTTTGTATCCGAGGCCACGGTATGTCTTTCTAAAAACCAAAACCCCGACAGGCGTCGGTCCTTGCAAGAGATGTCAGCAACATTGAAGGGGTTCAAAGTTGCTGTTGTTCAGTATTGTGCCTGTCATCGTCATAGGACGGACAGACGGTGAGCTTACCCGTTACTCATCGTCCACAGGACCACGCCTGCGGTTGCCATTATCGGGCCTCCGACGCCCGAAGCGTCTCCCACGGCGGCTGAGACGAGAGGTTCTCACCCTCTCACGTTTCACCACCTTCGCGATGAGACCGAGCAGACCTCCACGGTGTGCTCCACCGTGTCCTCCGGCCGATGCTTGCAGTGGAAACATCCGGGCGTTTCCTCACGCCTGATTCGGTACAGGTACCTCCCGAAACAATGCTTCTGACATCTGGATGCAGAAATCACTTATTCGTAACAGAATGTAACGAACGTATCAACAGAATTGAAACGTTCAAAATTTGACACTGGTGCTAAATGTTAGGCATACCCTGGACGGCGCGCTGCACCGACGACACCTCGATTCTGAACGAATTTAAAGTTAAATTTCTTAGCCTATCGACCGTCTGCATGAAACGACGCCTGGAGTACTTCGGACATGTGGTAAGGAGGCCTGGTAAAGCTTATTGGGACAGATGTGGTGCAGGAAGTTTGCAATATCGACAACCTTGGAGAACATTTGTGAGAGAAGGCAAGACCTGATGCCATCACGACCTTCAGTCATAAGGAACCGAAAAAAAAGAAAAATAATATAGATATGAGAGATGTGGATGAGATTGGTCTGTGGATTGCAGACTAGGTACTCATAACATGCTGAATTTCTTTAGTGCCTCGGAAAACACGTTAAGCCAGCATTGGTCACAACTGTCAACGTCTGACAACCAGTCTAAGACTGCCTGTCTACTGAAGCGGAAAGAAGAAAGAAAGAAAAGAAAAGAAAGAAAACCTTACCAAAGTGTACCGTATTAACCAGTACTGTGTATCGACTGTGAATGTTAGATGGGCAGTCGCTTCTTATGGCTTCTTATTTGTCTACCTTTTCACGTCTTGAACGATCATGACATAGAATACTTATGATAGTACCTTTAATTCAACATAAAGGTACCTACTTTAAGTTGAATTAGTAATAGTACTACTTCGGTATCCTATATTAATAGGTTGGGGAAAAGTTTTTTCGCATTTTTTAAGAAAATTCAAAACATTTTCTAATATATTTAGTTTATTTACATTTAACTAAAGTATGTAGAAACTATTTTGTTCGATAACTTTTTGCCATCTTGTAGGTAGGGACATGATCCCATTGCTATAGAAGTTTTGGGACTTCTGATCAAAATACCGCGACAAGTGGTTTTGGCAGTCCTCTAATGATGTTAAACTGACACTGCCTAAAGAATTCTGAAGAGACCGAAACAGGTGGAAATCTGAAGGTGTAAGGTCAGGACTATACGGCGGATGCATTAACACCTCCCAGCCAAACTCTCTTAATTTTTGCTGAGTGGCTAAAGATGTGTGAGGCCTAGCGTTATCATGATGAAAAACCACACCCTTTCTGTTAATTAATTCCGGCCGCTTTCTCTCAACTTCTTGCTTTAATCTCATCAGTTGTTCGCAGTACAGTTCAGAATCGATGGTCCTGCCTAGTGGTAACAGCTCATAATGAATAATGCCCTTCCAATCCCACCACACACACAGCATCACCTTGTTGCGAGTTAACCCGGGTTTCGCCACAGTCTGTGAAGCCTGACCGGCCTTTGACCACGACCTTTTTCGCACGTTCTTATCGTACGTGATCCACTTTTCATCACCAGTTATCACCTTCTTAAAAAATGGTTCGGTTTCATTACGTCGTAATAAAGAATCACAAATGAGTACAAGGCTCATTAGGTTTCTTTCAGTGAGCTCGTGAGGTACCTGAATATCGAGCTTTTTTGTTAAAATGTTCAAATGCGCCAAAACTGTTTTGTGGTCAATTCCTAGTTCTTCAGCTACGTCGTAACTACTGATGTGCTCCACTTTTTCAAAAATGGCATCCATTTTATCCGTAATAGGGCGAGCGACGTGCATCTTTGACATCAAAATTTTCGGATTGAAAACGCTTAAACCAAATTTGTGCTACCCTTACAGACACTGCACTAGGTCCATAAACATCGCAATTTTTTTTCGCGGCTTGCGTTGCATTTTTACTTTTTTTGTAGTAAAATTTTAAAATGTATCGAATTTCTTCATTTGATTCACTCGTCTTGACGGTACGAAAAACAAATGAAAATCACTTATTTACCTAATTTGAATTTGGAATTTCTTTAAATTTTAAACTTTCATTCATACCAAAACCAGCCAGATACAATTAAGTAGTATAGCCAAAGAGATTTTATTACAAGTTCCATACTATGTAGTTACATACTTTAATGCGAAAAGACTTTTTCCGCAACCTAATATTTTGTGCCACAATACTATTCATTCACTGACTGCACATGTTTTTATTTTTAAGGTACAGGTAGTAGGTTCGTAGGTAGGAAAAAGGGCATTGCAACGCATGCCGGGTACAGCTAGTGGTCATATAAATATTTGTTTTATTTCCTCACACGCAATGTATTGTTACCGTAACAAACTTTTTACCAAAAGATAAAACCGACTTCAACAAATTAAAAAACACAAAAAAGTGAAAAATTTACTTTAGAACAAAAAATTGTATCTGTAGTCGGTGACTTCTGTTTGTTTGATTTTTTTTGCCACCGACTTCAGAACCTGATTTAGTTCTTATTCTTCACTTTTTAGTGGTTCACGTGTTTAAAAGCATCAAAGCGTACCGGCGTGATTTTATGTAATGAAATGGTGTAAACAATAGACAGACATGAGATTTCAGCAATCCCAGTCCATTTGCTATCATTTATTGAGGAGTTCCGTTGCGTTTCTCCGAAGATCTTCATGAGATTTTCGCAAAATTGAAATGGGATCACTCCGAAAAGGTACTCTTCCAAAAACTAGGTATCCAAATCACTTCAAGCCTATTTGTTTGCCTATATTCGAAGAGTTCTCTCTATTTTTCCAGGATTCCACCATCAGATCCTGATTTGATGATCATGGGACCACCTGGGAAGTATACCCATAAAAAAAACGAAATTGGTCCAGCCATCTTCCAGTAATCGGGGAACATACATAAAAAAAAGATACGACGAATTGAAAGTTGGTCAAAAACGCACCTAACGAGTGGTAAGCGCGAGTTTTATAAACTTTGAAGTTAGGCAGGAAAGAAACAGCTGATTTCACGCGTTGTTCGTTGGAATATTTCTACATGGACGTAGTATCCTCGTATGTTGTCGTATGTCTTTAGGTCTATGTTAACGTCTTTACATTTTTATTTTAACCGTGTTATTTACATTAATGGAGCATTCCTTGTGAAATATTCCTTTGGAATATATAATTATTATAGTTTGCGGAAGGCTGTAAGGAATTACACTCTGTATGCAACTGTAAACTTTATGTCAGATTACTGTATGCGAGCTATACAGGATGCAGCATGATATCGATACCTTAAGTGTAGGAGCCGTCTCCAGTAAATTGGAATTTATAACCACTAAATGCCCTAAAAAGTCATACACTTTTGGTGACGTTCTTCAGAAAGGACAGGTGCGTAGTAGGTAAATGAAAGCCAATGACCTATAAGAAAATTTGTACACCGCAGGGTATAACATAGCGGGCCGCGGGTTGTACACTAGTTATCGCGGCCTCGACATAGAGGGCGAAGAAGGAACATGGGTGGTTTTTAGTCAGTAGAAGTCTGACACTCCCTTTCGCTCTGCCCAAGAGCGGGAGGGGTTATTCGATGATTTTCCACGCACCAAAAAAAAAAGGGCATAACATAGCGAACTTGTATTTTTGTTTTATAACAACTATTTATTGTACCTGTGTTAACAAATGATTAAATGACTTAGGTACTCATAACCAGCTCGGCAGCGAGCGTGGATGTGGACGTGGATTATGTAAGGATCGTAGCAAGTGGCGTTCTCTGGTGGTCTACCCACATGGGACAAGGGCGTGAGTTTAGCTTCCACCATCTCCAGACTCAAGTGGTGAGACGCAACTCCAACCTCGTTAAGTAGGGCTATCTCAGTGAAGCAGCAAAGGTTTGTGGTGGTAGAACTGTGTGCTCTTCCTCATACCCTGCCCTTTTGGCCCAAAAATATGCAGCCGCGATGATCTCTGCGCTTATACCAACAATGCGTTGGAAGTGGCAAATATACATGAAAATAAAACGCATGCCAGCGACACGAAAGAGACAAATGGACCGACAATTACTTTATAACCAATCAACATGATAGTACAATTTTTAAAAGTTTTTTTCCTTTTGTCAATGTTTGTCAATGTTTCCGGTACTGCAGTGATTGCGGATTATGCCGTTATTATCACTCATCCTGTTGAAAATATAACAGACGCAAAGGATTAATCATCAACAATGATAATTAATTTTATTATTTGAGTTGATTTTAAAACCTTAAAATAACTCGGAGCGCCATCAGTATCATCGAGCGTTCGCGAGAATGGGGTCTCCACTGTCCTTGTTATTATTTTTAATTGTTTTATTTCAATTGTTTAATGTGAACCAAGCAGCAAATGGTATTTGTACCAAACTGGGTGCTCCGTAAGTAGACAGTCTATTATAAAATTAAAACCTTCTCTTAATTTATTAAAAAACTCACTAATATTTCGAACAATAAGATTAAAAGTTACAGTATCAGAAGTATATCTAAGTAGGGCATGGGCTGCGGGGATTGCATGTTGCCCCGAATTCAAGAGTAGACCCATTTCAGATAAACAGGAACATGAAGGGTACCATCGTAATTGGATATAATTATATATATATATAAATTAATAGATTAATATGGATAGGAAATAAAACAAATTAAAACGGGCTTCCTTGAATTTGTATTATTTGTTGACATAGCGGCAACATAAATACACATTTAATAAGTGTGATTGTGTGAATGACAAGTTATGTTTGCGGTTTTTAAAATGTGTTAGGTATATCTCAAAGCTGCTGACTTTTGGTTAAAAGTTTTTGTTACGATCTACAGCTGCGAGTATTTTCTTCACAGACAGCAACAGAGGCACACACATTTTACCACTTTGGAAGTGTCAATAGCACACACATTTTACAACTTTCAAACGAGAAAAACTAAGAGAACTAAGAGAAAAATGCTTTAAAAAGCCTCAATTTAATTTTTAGAGTCCTACCTGTAGACACCCCTTACGAATAGGTTTGATGTTTGTTTTTCTATTACATGTATCCCCCATAAAATTAAATAAGATTCGGAGGTGCACCCTCAATTTTTTTTTTATGTTTTGTATAGAAAACGTGAAGAAATGTCTGTGACATACGGACGGACAGACAAGACGAATCTGAAAGGGTTCCATTTTTTACCGTTCGACTACGGAACTCTTTAAAGATACAAAACGAAAAAATCTGTCAAAACAGAAAAAGACAACAGTACCTACGGACTTCAAGAAGGGTTCTGGCAATATGTGAATGGCCTTTAATAAACATTATACTTGTCTTGTAAAAATTGGTGTTCAGAGCGGACATTCATGTAGGGTATATATTATACTAGCTGTTGCCAGCGGCTTCACCCGCAACAACCCATGAGAATATAAAATCGGGATAAAAACTATTCTATTTGTTAATCCAGGTTATAAACTATCTGTGTACCAAATTTCGTTTAATTCCGTGCAGTAGTTTTCGCGTGAAGAAGTAACAAACATACACACTCACACACTCACAAACTTTCGCCTTTATAATATTAGTGTGATTAGTGTGATACGGGTCCCCTATTAAGGGTTTTAATGCTTGTGTAAATATGAATGGAGCACACACTACTCTGTTTAACACCACGCGATGTATGGGGTGTTAGACAGAGTATTGTAGGTGTTTCACTTCAAATGCATGTTACATTACAAATGCCTGCCATATATGAAATTAATTTAGGAGCGTTATTTGAATCCAACCTGATTTGTTATATTTCGTCACACCCAATATATCGTTACTGTGGCAAAAAGCACGTAGCTAACGGCAAGCGCGACGACGTGTCCGATGATCTTTGTAGGAAGTGAACAGCTGGTTCCACGCGTCGTTCGTTAGCGTAGGTACTTCAACATTCATTGTTTTTTCCTTTATTTTAGTTGTATTATTTATTTTAATTGATTTAAAAAAAACGGAGAAAAATCTTCTGGAATATGATTCAGAATAAGGAGCTGAATGCACTCGGTCTGCTTATAAATCTATTGATCACCATTGTCACCGCAAAATAGGCTCGAATCGGTCAAAATACAGACGGAATGAATGCGAGATCATATAATACCAGATAGAAACATAGCAATATATACAGCTTTTGATCCAATTACCTCACCATGAGAGTTTCATCATGTGACTAAGACGCTTGGTCATATTCATCGTTATTAAACTTTTTGAAGGTGCCGATGAAAATAATCATGGATAAAATTTAATATTTTACCATGTCGTTCGTATGATAAGTCTCTATTTGAGTAAATGAGGATTCATTTCTTATCATACTTCATACTTTTAGTTGTTTAAACTGTTATAATTATGATAAGTAGGTGAATCATTCGTAATAGGGGTTTTTTCTTGAACCCCGCACCCGGAGCCCGGACGATTCATTCATATTCTCTTTCCGGTAAATAAAATGGAATTCCCTGAATGACGAGAATGAGTTCGTAGAAGCAGAACTGAATATTGACGAGTCAGTTAAAAATATGGACAGGAATATGCTGATACCCAATAACATGTATCTCAAAGAGGACAAAATAATGTATAAAAAACGAATTTCGCCTGCTTGTGGTGGAATAAATAAAATTTAATCTGTATGTATAAAAATAAATTGCTGTTCGTTAGTCTCGCTAAAACTCGAGAACGGCTGTAACGATTTGGCTCATTTTGGTTTTGAATTATTTGTGGTAGTCCAGGGAAGGTTTTAACGGTGAGAAAGTAGTAGGAAGGTAGGCAGGGTAGTAGGGGTAGTAGGTAGGGTAGTAGGTAGGGTAGTAGGTAGGGTAGTAGGTAGGGTAGTAGGTAGGGTAGTAGGTAGGGTAGTAGGTAGGGTAGTAGGTAGGGTAGTAGGTAGGGTAGTAGGTAGGGTAGTAGGTAGGGTAGTAGGTAGGGTAGTAGGTAGGGTAGTAGGTAGGGTAGTAGGTAGGGTAGTAGGTAGGGTAGTAGGTAGGTTAGTAGGTAGGTTAGTAGGTAGGGTAGTAGGTAGGGTAGTAGGTAGAGTAGTATGTAGGGTAGTAGGTAGGGTAGTATGTAGGGTAGTAGGCAGGTAGGTAAAAGGGCATTGCAACGCATGCCCGGCGGTACAGCTAGTACTAAGATAAACTTTATCAATTTTGTTCGCATAACTCGGCAAAATGTTAGATAGATAGATATTAGGGTTGGTCCCATAGTAAAAGTTGTTTATAATGATGAGTACAATCAAATGATACACTGGATGAGGATGCAAAACTACACCTTGTATAATATAATATACCTACTCTATATATCAAAATACTATACATATAAAGGGTGTAAAAGTACACTTAACGAAAAATAAAACTAAAAAAATTGCGATTTTTTTTTTTATACATGGGAAGCCCCTAGTTGCGGAGTTGTTGGGGGTCAAAGTTCCAAATTTTTCTCAGCTGTTTTTGTAAATACTAGTTTTTCAGGTTATAACTTTACTTTAATTACCTCCATGACCCGTCTACTATTCAAAGCATCCACTAGCGCAATGTTTTAAGAGTGCTACATTGAGGTTTAGGTACCGTAAAATGTGATTTTTACCCCGAAAAAAAAGTCGTTTCCCAGCAACAAAATTTGCATAGGGGTACTTAGATTGATGTACAGAATGCTTGGTTGATGACTGTGTGCGAAGGGTTAATTTATACCCTGTAGATCAAAACATAAATTTAAATATACATTTACACAAATAAACTAAAATAATAGGAAAGAGAATGA
The DNA here is from genome assembly GCA_932274075.1 of Diarsia rubi. Classification (NCBI taxonomy): domain Eukaryota; kingdom Metazoa; phylum Arthropoda; class Insecta; order Lepidoptera; family Noctuidae; genus Diarsia; species Diarsia rubi. The sequence goes on from OW026417.1 coordinate 20,818,710, forward strand.
GGAAAAAGTAACCAATAGGATTGCACACTGGAACAGAGGGCAGATTTTATGCAATCCTATTGGTTAATATTTCTCTGTTTCTCCGCTCTGCTGCGTGTTTCTCATTTTGCAGCAGCCTTGCTCCGCTTCAGTGGACAGGCAGCCTAATGTAGTGACAAATCTGGTTTTTTTCCGAATGTACTTATGAACTTTAATTAAAAAAAAACAGAACATACCAATCGAATTGAGAACCTCCTCCTTTTTGAAAAGTCGATTAAAAATACACGATTACCTAGTTGTCATCCTGATTTCCTGGAGAAGCGCATTCCACAGATGAATTGATTGAAATGATGATACACATGTATGCATGATGAGAGTGATAGGAATAGGTAGTGCCTATTTGCCTAAACTTCGAAGAACAGAGACAAGAAACGGAGACTTCCTTAGGACTAAATTTTTTCCGAGACATCTGTCCCGAAATTTCGAGACAACACATAAATACATTTAAAAAATATGTTATTTGGAATAAGTAATTCGTCTATATTTACCTAAAGTTTGCGACTAGATATATCATAATAAAATAATAACATACACAGTAGTTACAACCATAAAATTTTCTGAATTTTATAGACAAACTTTAGATAAATATAGACGAATTACTTATTCCAAATAACACATTTTTTTAAATGTATTAAAGTGTTGTCTCGAAATTTCGAGACAGATGTGCCGGAAATAATTTAGTCCTAAGGAAGTCTCCGTTTCTTGTCTCTGTTCTTCGAAGTTTAGGCTAATAGGCACTACCTATTCCTATCACTATATGACAAATATAACTAACAACTGAATTTATCCTTTCTATAGATATACCAAGCTTGTTCCTAGGACTGGGGCGCGTGTCATCACGACCAATGGGGTACGCAGAAAAATTACAGTCGCACTCGGCGGCACAGTCAATGTGAGTGTTCATGACCCCTACACGTTTATTCTATCCAAGACAGTAAAAATGTTTTTATTTGTTTCATCTTTATAACATAAAAGTAATAATAAAAAACTGAAGCTGTGTACAATAGGGGATCGGACAAAATAATTATAATTAGTCCGTCAGATAGATTTTCAAAAATAATAATATCTAAATAATAATAATAATAAAATCGTTTATTTGTACACAAAAACCAAATAGTACTAGGAAAGGACTTATGATTAAATTGTACAACAGTGTCATAGTTAAAGTCGAAACATCTGACTCCTAAACTAGGAAGCCTGTATCTTAGAAGCCGAAGTTCCCCAAGATTTCATTGAGATGCAACAGTTTAAATATGATCGTCGTACAAGTACTTCTAATAAAAACATTTTAAAAAAACTATTAGTTAAAACAAAAGACAAGTAATTAAGCGCAAACAGCATATTCTTTTTATTTTTTATATCAACTTCAAGACATTACTTTGAGTAAATTTTCAGTTTCATCATAGATAGCTCTTGCACCACTTGGTTAGTAAATTTTTGACCTCATATTATGTACGGATATATATAAACAACACTTTATTTATTTTATTATAAAGACGAGAGCTCAGTGCAAGAAACTGACGACTAGCAAATGCGGAACGGCACCTTACAGGAACACAGACAGGAGTACCTTTGCGTCTCAAAAGGATTTTTGGATCCAAAGGTAACATGGAGTGTCTTCGCAGAACAGCGCGGAGTATAAACAACTGTCTGACTGTCAGGACATGGGCCATGGAATAGAGTTCATTTGTGGGAAAGTCTCTAGGCTTGAAGTGCATTACTTTTAGAATTGCCCTCTGAGCTCGCTCTACAAAAATTAGGGAGGTTTTATATGTTCCACCCCACGCGGGGATGCAATAAGTAATAATGGCTTCACAGAGACTTTGGTAAACCATTAGCGCAGTCTCTGGATCAGCAGAGTGCCTAAGCTCTTTAAATATATATAAGTTTCCTGATCCGGGTGCATAGGTCTTCAATATGAGGTTGCCAGCTAAGCTGGCTACAGTCAATATGGACCCCAAGATATTTTAGATCTGAAACCAGAAACAGGAGTGGGCAATTGCACATACTATTGTTACCAAGGCAAGTATGGGCTTTAACTAGTCCTGACTATGAGGCGGAGAGGTGGTGTTAGGTATAAAAAATATTGGACACGTATTTTTTCTTTTTTCACATAAACAAAAAATTAAGACGATAAAATGCTTCGAAAACTCGTGAATTCCTCGAAAACGTTACATGGTAGTACATTTTTCACCAACAAATGACGTCACAACATAAGAAATAAAAATTGAAGATAAGACGCGTCAAAGATCAGTCCCCACTCATGATATTTGACGCGTCTTATCTTTATCAATTTTTTTTTGATAAAACAAAAAACACGTATCCAATATTTTTCGATAATCTAACTGACGGACTAATTAGAATCATATTTTTTTGACCCAGTCCGATCCCCTATTAAACTGCGGTTTAATATACCTCATGCATGACATTTCCAGTGTGCATACAAAAATACACACAGACACAAAAAGTCACAGGAGATTATTTTTCATTTTCTACATGATGTATAATCTAGATCTTGTAGAAAATGGTCTGGCGGTAATGGGTTACCCTTTCCTTTAAGGAAAATTGACCCATGTGATAGTCTGTATCACCACCTAAGGGGCCCTGGCCCTTGCGCTGGTTCTGTAAAATTCTGTATATTTTTCTTTTGATCTTTTTCAGAGGCAATTTAGATCCAAGGTTCCGTACTGCTGTCCTGGTTATAACAGAATAAAAAATTATCCGTAAGTAATCACGAAAAACGTTTGACTCTCATTATTTATTCTTTTTTATATTAAAAACACATACATAAGCAATAAAAGCTTTAGCTTAACATCATTCGAAACTTCATATCGCTCCCTCTCATCACTCGAAACTCAAACTCAAATTTTTCATCTATAATTTTGTAGCTAATTTTATGTCAAAACTTACCGTTTTCCTGAAAATCGCAAAAAACCCGTTTTTGTGACATTTGACCTCGAATTTTTTTTTCCAGGTGTCAGATCGATACGGACTTTTTAAATTTCATTGAAAATGGTGTTTTGAACAATCCTACAAATTATCAGTCGGGTGGGAATAAGTATAACTTTAGATGTTTAAATTGACCGGAATAAAACCTTATTAACTAGATTACTAATATCACTTTCCAAACTGCGAGCAGGGCTAGCTTTGTATTGCCAATAAAAAATACCGTATAACTATTAATCTTAACATATGTTAAATTATAAGCCTGTAATGTCCCGTTGCAAGGCTAAGGCCACCCTTCCCTACCCCCAAATAACATAATATTCAATAAACCTTTTTTTTACAGACTTACCTGTAAACCAAGATGCTTAAGGACGTGTATCAACGGATTCTGCCGTACTCCCAATGAATGTGGGTGTAACACCGGTTATATTTTGGACCTCAGAAATAAATACAACTGTCTGCCGCAATGCACTAAACCCTGTGGGAAAGGCAACTGTATCGCGCCGAGAAAATGTCAGTGCATCAAGGGATATAAGTTTGAAAATGAAACTTGCCAACCAGTATGCACTAAACCTTGCTCCAATGGTAAATGTGTTGCCCCAGACACATGTCAATGTTGGCCGGGATACCAAAAATCTAGCGGAAATATCTGTAAACCTAACTGCTCAAGTGGATGCCCTCATGGAAGCTGTGTTGGACCGGATATATGTGCATGTGACGCAGGATGGCGAATGGTACAAACGCCAGGCACTGCGAGCAAAACATGTCAACCTATTTGTACCAAACCTTGTATAAACGGCATTTGCGTTGGTCCAGAAACATGCTTGTGTTCAAAGGGATATACTAAGTCAGACAACTTCAGTTGCAAACCTTATTGTTCGAGTGGGTGTCCTCATGGAACTTGTGTTGGACCTGAGACATGCGCCTGCGGTCCAGGATGGCGAATGGACCAAACGTCAGGTACCGTGAACAAAACATGTCAACCTATTTGTACCAAACCTTGTACAAACGGCATTTGCGTTGGTCCAGAAACATGCTTGTGCTCAAAGGGATTTACTAAGTCAGACAACTTCAGTTGCAAACCATATTGTTCAAGTGGATGTCCACATGGAACTTGTGTTGGACCCGAGACGTGCGTCTGCGGTCCAGGATGGCGAATGGAACAAACGTCAGGCACTGTGAACAAAAGATGTCAACCTATTTGTACTAAACCTTGTAGAAACGGCCTTTGCGTTGGTCCTGAAACATGCTTGTGCTCAAAGGGATATACTAAGTCAGACAACTTCAGTTGCAAACCATATTGTTCAAGTGGATGTCCACATGGAACTTGTGTTGGACCCGAGACGTGCGTCTGCGGTCCAGGATGGCGAATGGAACAAACGTCAGGCACTGTGAACAAAACATGTCAACCTATTTGTACTAAACCTTGTAGAAACGGCCTTTGCGTTGGTCCAGAAACATGCTTGTGCTCAAAGGGATATACTAAGTCAGACAACTTCAGTTGCAAACCTTATTGTTCGAGTGGGTGTCCTCATGGAACTTGTGTTGGACCTGAGACATGCGCCTGCGGTCCAGGTTGGCGAATGGAACAAACGTCAGGCACCGTGAACAAAACATGTCAACCTATTTGTACCAAACCATGTATGAACGGCATTTGCGTTGGTCCAGAAACATGTTTGTGCTCCAAGGGATATACTAAGTCAGACAATTTCAGTTGTAAACCATATTGTTCAAGTGGATGTCCTCATGGAACTTGTGTTGGACCTGAGACGTGCGTCTGCAGTCCGGGATGGCGAATGGAACAAACGTCAGGCACCGTGAACAAAACATGTCAACCTATTTGTACCAAACCTTGTATTAACAGCACTTGCAATGGCCCAGAAACGTGCCTGTGCTCGAAGGGATATACTAAGTCAGACAACTTCAGTTGCAAACCTTATTGTTCGAGTGGATGTCCTCTTGGAACTTGTGTTGGACCTGAGACTTGTGTCTGTAATTCGGGATATGAAATAGCAAGTGATAATAAAACATGCCAACCAATTTGTTCCACACCTTGTGCAAATGGCACATGTGTCGCACCAATGGTATGTAAATGTTTGCCCGGTTATAGAATATCTGGGAGGTTTGCATGCAAGCCCCATTGTTCTACTGGATGCCTACATGGTACATGTGTAGGCCCAGAACAATGCATTTGTAATTCGGGATGGCAGACAATTCAATCAAATAGCCCAAAGATTAAATCTTGTCAACCTATTTGTACCAAACCTTGTATAAACGGCACTTGCGTTGGCCCAGACACGTGCCTATGCTCAAAAGGATATACTAAGTCAGATAACTTCAGTTGCAAACCTTATTGTACGAGTGGATGTCCCCATGGTAGCTGCATTGGACCTGAGACATGCATCTGCAGCCCAGGATGGCGAATGGAACAAACGTCAGGCACCGCTAACAAAACATGTCAACCTATTTGTACCAAACCTTGTATAAACGGCACTTGCGTTGACCCAGACACGTGCCTATGCTCAAAAGGATATACTAAGTCAGATAACTTCAGTTGCAAACCTTATTGTACGAGTGGATGTCCCCATGGTAGCTGCATTGAACCTGAGACATGCATCTGCAGCCCAGGATGGCGAATGGAACAAACGCCAGGCACCGCTAACAAAACATGTGAACCTATTTGTACCAAACCTTGTATTAACAGCACTTGCGTTGGCCCAGAAACGTGCCTGTGCTCGAAGGGATACACTAAGTCAGATTCTGACAACTTCAGTTGCAAACCATATTGTTCGAGTGGATGTCCTCTTGGAACCTGTGTCGGACCTGAGACTTGTGTCTGTAATTCGGGATATGAAATAGCAAGTGATAATAAAACATGCCAACCAATTTGTTCCACACCTTGTGCAAATGGCACATGTGTCGCACCAATGGTCTGTAAATGTTTACCCGGTTATAGAATATCTGGGAGGTTTGCATGCAAGCCCCACTGTTCTACTGGTTGCCTACATGGTACATGTGTAGGGCCAGAACTATGCGTTTGTAATGCAGGATGGCAGACGATTCAATCAAATAGCACAAAGAATTATTCTTGTCAACCAAAATGTACCAAACCCTGTGAGAATGGCGCTTGCATAGCCCCAGAGACCTGTGAATGTCTTGCTGGTTATGTGCAGTCCGAAAAAAGTATTTGTCAGCCTTTCTGTTCTGCTGGATGTCCTCCTCATGGCGTTTGTGTGAGTCCAGAAACGTGTCTTTGTCATACAGGATGGGAATTGGTTCTGAACAATGGCACTATGAATCAAACTTGTAAACCAGTATGTACTGAACCCTGTGAACATGGCACTTGCATAGGCCCAGAGACATGTCAATGTCTGCCAGGATATACAAAGTCAAAGAACAACACATGCACACCTCATTGTTCAAGTGGATGTCCTCATGGAACGTGTGTGGGGCCTGAGACTTGTTCTTGTAACTCAGGATGGACAATGAAACGAACCAATGACACTGTTAGCAAAACTTGTAAACCAGTCTGCAGCAAACCATGTATCAACGGCTCTTGTGTAGCCCCTGAAACTTGCGAATGTCTTGCCGGATTTACAGAACTAGAGAACAATACCTGTGAACCTCATTGCTCCGGTGGGTGTTTACATGGCGTCTGTGTGAGTCCTGGCACCTGCATTTGTGATCCGGGATGGTACAAAATAAGTGATACATGTGTGGCTGATACAATCATATACGATACAAATACTGGCCTTAAAAATTGGTAAGTAATACTTTTTATAAGACATTTGCTCGTAAAGGGTCTCTTATTTCACCAATTTCAATATCGTAATGTATCTCATTACGTACTTGTGCGGTAATGTAATGTAAATCGCACGGTTTAGAAAGATGCTCCGTCAAAACGAACGGTACCTACTTTTTTAAATCTTAGCAAAGAGTTTTTATTTCAGAAAAGTGGTCAACATTTTATGAATAAAATTAACTTTGGGAGATAAAATATAATAAATAAACATTTAATTCTTTAATTTTCTTAATTTCGACAGTAAATTACAACCATTAATATCTGTAGCAAAAACAAAAATATTAATTTACTTTTATTAATAAAACTGGCTGTTTTGTGCCTATGCCTGAAAAAAAATCGCATTGCTTATTTGTTAAGAAATAATAATCAATTTTACTTATTGCTCAAATTTTCATAACTGCTTTAATTAAAGATTTATTCGTTTAAGAAAGTCCGAGTTTTATTTATTTCCTCGCAAATATGTTATAAAACGTCGTATGACATACGTGCGCTTTGATAATTACAGCCTCTGCTTTCTTTTAGCCCTCGCCTACGGCTCGGGCAAGCAATATCGCCTCGGCTGTAATTTTCAACTTACCGCACTTATATCATAATGTACTATAATAGTAAATTATGCAGAAGTGTCGTCAAGATTATGTCTGAACAAATAACAGTAGGAATTATTTGAAATAGTTATTTTAGTTGTGTTATGTTAACAATGTATTTCACTACTCGTTTTCAGGGTGCAGTCGAACTGGACATACATTTTAGCAACTGGAATCAGCATTTTAGTGATGCTACTTTTTATTATAATTGTAATGCGCTGCAAAAGCAATAAGTCAAGTGAAGACGGTAAGTTCAATTTGTCTTATCTTGATGACGTTTTTGTTCTGACTTGGGGACTTTAGACCAGTTTAAGAAAAATTATGGGCCTTTTATTTTTTTTGCGTATGGTTAGTTCTTTTAGGTAGGTAGGTAGTAGGTAGTAGGTAGATTGCTTTTTTTTCAACCCGAAACTGTCACATGTCTGACAGTTTAAAAAAATTCACTATAGTCATTAATAATGAGGCAATAGAACAACTATAGCATTTCGTTTTGGATAGAGTAGACTCTTAGTTTCTTACTTCTTTTTTGTGTCGCTTGTTTGAATTCACCAGAGGTTCATGGTAAACATAATATAATATTTTACGATAGGCGCAGTCTACGTAGCCCCAGTGCGCCGGGCTCCAATTGTTATCTTCAGGGCTTAGTTCGCTCACTTCGCTTGCTTACTAGACCCCGCCACCGCTTTTGTTTTTGTACGTAACCTGTCTAAGTCGGTGTCCCACTCACTTCTCTCAAGCTCCCTGAATCCTATACTTTCCGTCCGAAATGGCTTTATACGATGCTCAAAGATCTTTAATCATTAAAATAGTTGACTATTTTTTTGACTATACGTGACGACTCGTCCACGCATGGATCATCATGGATATTTGCAATCAGAGGCGCCCATCTCACTATAGTGAGAGCTCCTAATTTCAAAAGGAGAGCTTCCTGCTCACAGTACTTGCAGTTTACTTTATAATTTTTGCAGTGTATATTTTATAATTATGATCTCGTAAAACCCTGTAATCACTTTTGGAAGCAGAAAAATAGAGATCTTTTGGAGGTTTGAAGGTTATGAATAACCTTTTTAGGGTTCCGTAGTCAATAAGGAACCCTTATAGTTTTGCCATGGCCGTCTGTTTATCTGTCTGTCGGTCTGTCCATCCGTTTGGACTATATCTCAAAGGCTCTTTGTATTAGAATGCTATAATTTAGCATGAATATACAGTATGTTAGTTAAAACGAGACACATACTGAAGGACAAAGATTCAGTATTCGATTTTCGTCCCAAACATGTTGTAGCGGATTATCATCCCTACAAATAAATATAGCACGTAGGGTACTTAATAATATTTCTACTAACTAACATTTTATATGTACCCACTATTTATTAACTTTTGTAAGTGATTCTTGTATATAAGGCATCCATTTCTTAAATACAGGCATTCCATACTTTACCTGCATCGTGTGTTTTACTCCTCATACTCTGCGTACCTAACAGTGGTGACCCCGACGTAAGAAAATCCAAGAAGAAAAGATGAACCCGACTACTTTAAAACCGAACGACAGAAGCGAAACAACAGCGACGCAAAAAGATTCGCACGAACTGTCAGCCGTCTCGTACAACCAACGGATACCGCCTCTGTGGAGAAACAGAATTAAGCTTTGGTTCCTGCAATTTGAAGCGATTGTGTCTGCCGGAAAACTAACCGACAAGGAGTTATCTGAGCTGCTCATCCGCCAACTCGACCTACAAGATCTAGATGAAATTCAAGACATCATGTTCGACACCAAGCACGCAACAGAAAATAATAGGTACGCCACAATGAAGATGAGGCTCATCCAAACCTACGACGAGAGCGACCACACAAAACTCGAGCGGCTATTGTCCAACGTGGAACTCGGAGATTTAAAACCTTCGCAACTGTTACGCCGCATGCAAAATTTAGCCGGTAACAATATTGCAGAGAACACGCTGCGTGTCATATGGACGAAACACCTACCGCCATCCGTACGCGCTATTCTAGCTGTGAGTGAAACTATAGCCAAGAAAACCGAACTAAATGAGTTAGCAATAATGGCCGACAAAATGCTAGAACAACTTCACAACCAAATATCAGCAGTACACAGCACGTCGTCACCGGCAACACCATCCACACCACCAGTACCTACAAATCATGAAAACGCATTACTTCACGCGAAGATCGACATGTTAGCGAAAGAAATATCAGAATTAAAAACACACCACAGCCGCTACGAAAGACAGCGCGGGCGCAACTGGCGAGGCGCGCGTCATCGATCACGCAGTTCATACCGTTCGCCGCATGGTAACCGCCGCCGGTCGGACTCAAATCAACAACATAGCGAGCACAACGACGATTCTGTTTGTTATTTTCATCGGAAGTACGGCGGACAAGCGCGGAAATGTACTAGACCATGTACTTACGAAGACAAGCACCCATCAAGCTCGGGAAACTTAAGCAGGTGTTAGCAGGGACGGAATCTAGCGCCTGGGAAAAATCACATCGTCTATTTTTGAAAGACAAGAAGACAAATCTAAGCTTTCTCATTGACACTGGTGCCAACATATCCGTTATTCCTGGAAAACGTAGTGAAATTCTCAAACCAACCGCATTCAAACTATATGCAGCAAACAATACAGAAATAGCTACCTACGGTGAAAAAACATTAGACCTAGACTTCAACCTGAGACGACCATTCACATGGAAGTTCATAGTAGCAGCAGTCAGCAAGCCTATCATCGGCGCTGATTTCTTGAAGCACCATCACCTACTAGTCGACCTCGCTGGAAAATGTATAATAGACAAGATAACTAACTTGTCAGTGAAGACGCCTATCTGCAAATCCTCAGCACCAACCATCAGAACCATAGACCTGGAACAAAAATATCATGACATATTGGCGGAATTCCCCGATATTACAAGACTTTCCACAATGAAAAATGTTCCGAAGCACAACGTCGAGCATCATATCGAAACAACAGGGCCGCCGTTATATTGCAAAGCTCGTCCGCTGCCACCACACCGATACGAAGCAGTGAAGAAAGAATTTCAAACTATGATGGAACAGGGATTATGTCGACCAAGCAAAAGCCCTTGGGCCAGTCCACTCCACGTGGTACCCAAACCAAACGGAGATTTACGAGTATGTGGAGACTATAGAAGACTAAATGCCATAACCAAGCCAGACAGATATCCAGTTCCACGCCTGAAGGATTTCACTTACCAGTTACACGGGAAGCAGATATTTTCAACGCTTGACCTAAACAGGGCATACCAACAATTGCCCGTTCTGGAAAATCACATCGAAAAAACCGCCATCATCACTCCATTCGGGCTGTTTGAATTTCCCCGAATGTGCCCAGGACTGAAAAATGCAGGACAGACTTTCCAGCGTTTTATTCACGAAGTACTCCACGGACTCGACTTTGCATATCCATTTGTCGATGACGTCATCATAAGCTCCAGTACAGAAAGAGAACACAGACAACATTTACAAACCGTCCTACAACGACTGGACAAATACGGCATCACTATAAACCCATCGAAATGTGTACTAGGAAAGGAAGTGATCAAGTTCCTCGGACACACTGTCTCACAAGATGGCATCAAACCTCCAACAGAAAAAGTAGAAGCAATCAACAATTTTCCTCTACCCACAACCATTCAACAATTACGAAGATTCCTTGGCACCGTCAACTTCTACAGAGATTGTATCTCAAAAGCAGCCGAAATACAGGCACCGTTACATGCATATTTGCACAACAGCAAGAAACGAGATAAAACAAAGCTTGTATGGAACGATGAAGCCAAAAAGGCATTTGAGTTATGTAAAGCTGGCTTACAAAACGCAGCATTACTTGCTCACCCGTCACATACCGCACCGATTGCATTGATGACTGACGCCTCTGATAAGTGCGCTGGTGCTGTACTACAGCAATATGTACACAACAAATGGCAGCCACTGGGATATTTCTCAAAAGCATTGTCAAGCGCGCAAGTCAAATATAGCACATACGACAGAGAACTATTAGCTATATACATGGCCGTGAAGCATTTTAGAAAAATGTTCGAGGGAAGACATCTTATAATATTCACCAACCATAAGCCGCTAACCTACGCGATAAACAAAACATCGTCAGACAGCGAGACACCGCGGCGAGCCAGACAACTTATTTACATAAGTGAATTCACAAACGATATTCGTCACATCAGCGGGCAAGAAAACATTGTTGCAGATTCATTATCACGCATTAACACAGAAACCATCACCTGTCCCACAACAATCGACTACAAGCAACTAGCCACAGCGCAAGAAAGAGACAGCACTATACGTGATTTAATGAAGCAAAGCAACTTACAATTGAAGCGCATACAAGTACCAAACACAAGTTACAAAATCCTATGCGAAACATCAACACAACATATACGTCCGTACCTACCAGAAACATTTCGCCGAGCTGCGTACGAGAGTGTACATAACCTCAGACACCCCGGCACGCGCACAACAAGAAAAATACTTTGCGAAAAATACTTTTGGCCATCAATGAACGCTGACGCGGGACGATGGACGAAAGCCTGTGAAGCATGTCAAAAGTCAAAAGTAAACCGACACACAACGAGTCAAATCGCAACATTCCCGCCATCGGAACGATTTCAACATATCCATGTTGACATTGTCGGGCCCCTACCACCATCACAATATGGACACAAGTACCTGCTCACTATTATCGACCGGTACACGCGATGGCCCGAAGCAATACCTCTCCACGACATAACTGCAGAAACAATCGTCAAATGGATATATGAAGGCTGGATAACAAGATTTGGTTGTCCTAACACGATAACAAGCGATCAAGGACGTCAGTTCGAGAGCCAACTATTCTCTGAATTAATAAAGCTAATGGGAATAAACAGAACGAGAACAACTGCATATCACCCACAATCAAATGGAATCATCGAACGCTGGCACCGCTCACTCAAAGCCGCACTTACCGCGCGCTGCGCAGCTAGCGCTAATGGAAAGTGGTTTGACGAGTTACCGACTGTACTACTCGGACTACGCGCGGCAACTCGCAGCGACACAGGGATTAGTCCTGCACAATATACCTACGGAACATCGCTGCGATTACCTGGACATTTTTTTGTTGAAACAAAAGGAAGCCGAATGAGTCACGATTTCGTAGAACAGCTGCGACACACTATCAACTCATACCGACCAGCCGAGACCGCGCATAGCAACAATAACATGTTTGTACATTCCGACCTACGTACCTGCCCAAACGTTTACCTACGCAGAGATTGCACGAAAAAACCACTGCAACCGACATATGAAGGCCCATACCCCGTATTGGAAAGATGTGAAAAATACTACAAGCTACAACTACCATCGAGAATAACCAACGTCTCGATCGACCGACTGAAGCCTGCCTACACTATAAAGGAACAAGAAAACGATGACACACAGAGAACTACGCGATCAGGAAGAATAGTAAAACCAGTTGTACGCTTCGCTTGAGGGGGTGTACTGTAGCGGATTATCATCCCTACAAATAAATATAGCACGTAGGGTACTTAATAATATTTCTACTAACTAACATTTTATATGTACCCACTATTTATTAACTTTTGTAAGTGATTCTTGTATATAAGGCATCCATTTCTTAAATACAGGCATTCCATACTTTACCTGCATCGTGTGTTTTACTCCTCATACTCTGCGTACCTAACAATGTAAAAAAGCTTTAGCCTTAATTTGCGACGTAATTGTGTCTTGGTCTTTGACGCTTTCCAGATCTCACTTCATAAGACGTTTCGTTTCCTCCACTGTCCTACGCCAGTTTTATTTAAAAGTCGATAAGCGCATTGGTTGCGAGACTTTTCCGAAATATTTGGTTTGGTTCTGTCTGTTATTTATCAGTATTAATTAATTTTTCTTATTTTTATTAGTTTCATGTAAGCAGGCATGCTTGGCACTATTGCGGGTTTCAATATGTCCTTCGTTTAACATACTGTATGTACATGAGTTACGACAAAGTGCTACAATAAAATTTTGAGATTGTTCTTGTTTAGGGTATGTCCAGTACACTTTAAAGTGGGGATGTTTTTTTTTTCTCGCCAAGTCCATTGTGTGGGATGTCGTTGGGTAGGTCTTTAAAAAATATTGCATGTTTTCTCAAACACTTTTTTCGATTAGGGGATTTGTTTGTGAAATATTCAGCTTTAAAGTGCAAATTTTTGATAGACTCCATTGCAGTCTGGCAACCTAAACTACCTATACGGGTTGTGTTTGGGCGTGCGAAAAAAAACCATGGTAGTAGCTATTACTCAATAGTCGACCAACTTATAAAATGTACTTGTATGAGATATTTTCTTATACATAATGTATGGGAAGCGCATGTCTTTAAATTGCAAATGTAAGTTTGTTTTATTTTTACAATAAAAATCATCGTTCGGAGGCAGATAGGCAGGGTCAATTTAGTAAGGTCACATATTATTGAAATGGGCAACTACGGAATCCTATATTGTGGGTGGTCCGAAAAAAAATGCACTTGGCCGGTTTTCTTTGATATAAAAACCGAATAAAAATATGTTTTGTTCGCCTATTACATAGTCGAATAAAGGTTTTTTTCCTGTGCAAAGTAAGTTTTTATATTTCTAAATTTTGATTTAAAACCTTTTTCCTTACAGATGGCACTGTGGTTGTTCCAGCCCAAGAATTTAGTGCAAAAGGGTTCAATAATAAGACAAGATACCAGTATGATGTCTGCGACAAAAACTCAGTTCTTTAACTTCTAGTAATTATCTATTAAGTAAACCTGAAACATATTTATATTCTTTTGTATTTGTGTTACAAACACATTTATCTTTTCTTTTGAGTTAATTATTGGTCTATGTAAAAGATGGTATGGCAAGAGAGGAGATCTCTGATGAGATTACTAGTTATAGAGAAGTATGGAAGAAGGCATACCAAAAACACCGACTACCCAAATGAACTGGGTTAAGGGCAGGAGAATGGTGATAATGTGTTTACAATTTAAGATGTTTAGTTGATTGCATTGTAACATTTTGCTTTATTTTGTTTTGTAGGTCAAGATCGGCAGGGCTATTGCGTATCTTCTATTCTATTATATTTTTGTGTAATGGCAATTAAAGCCGATGTCGACTATTCTGCCAATGTCCAGTGAATTAGAAAAACAAGTGAGCAAGGTAAAAAAAAAACCTGGAATGTAATGGTAGACCACAACAAAGGTCGCAAATTAGATTTATTGCGTATCTTAAAATAATGACAGTGGCTATCATAGTGTCCATCGATTAACTGTCAAATTGGTTTTGGTTTGGTACACAATGGAACCATTTGACAGTTAATTGATAGACGATAGCCACTGACATATAAAAAGATACGCAAATAGCCCTGCAGGTCCATTCAGAAATACAAAAAAGACACTGATGATGGCATGTTTTTAGCAATTACGTAATTAAAGTTATTTTGATCTGAGATATTCATAAGTGACTTATAGATCATAAATATTGCTGTACTTATACAAGGTATATTTTAAAATAACATAGATTAAGATGTGCAAGACAAATGTTTTTAGTTATTCTCACGTACGGGGTGCTTAAACAAAACGTGACTATTTCAAGTACAGTCGGCACAACAGAACTGAAATAGATAATGTAATTTAATCTATTTTTCATAATTTATTTTTCATAATAGTTTACCTATATTAGGTATTATGGTGAAATTTGACGAACTGGAATTCTACCAAAGTTGAATTAGCTATGTGTTATAAGAACCGCAAGACTTGGCGACTCCACCGAGATGGTTTTTTTTTCTTAATTTCGAAAAAAAAAAACTTTAGGCAAGTTTCTTTAGCCAGTTGACTGTACCTGCACCTATTAAGATTAACATAAATACTGTTTTCTGTTTCTAAAATCAATCTGTCAGTTCATTTTGATCTTCTTTCTGTGAACTTTTTTCGCCTTTACTGTTTTAGACTAGTTAGGCGTTGGACGAGTTCATGTTTTTTTTTTATTGTCACCATAAATAAAATTGTAAAAATGCTAGTGATAGGTAATATTTATAGAATTATAATTTTGAATTTAATTATTATACAGACGAAAACGTTCGGTCAAGTATGTGTGGAAACAAAAATGTGAGTACTGGCAAATAAAGTAACTTTCTAAAAATATTAGTATTAATTCTTCTTTTATTGTAAATGAACAACTATTTTATCGAAAAATAAATTAAACATTTTGAGGCCCAAGCACGAGTGCGTGGTATTCACGTTACGTAAATACGAGCTGTAAATAATAGAAAATCTTTCCTGACTAAAAGACAGTGACCAAAACTCGTACCAAGAATTCTCATGTTTCAAGATTAAAATGAAAAATGAATGATTGATTTGATTTTTTATTTGAATGATTTATTTTTATAATTTTCCTAAAAATAGAAAAAAATAAAATTTTTTGAACATGGAATTCAATTTAAAGTATAAAAGTAGATGGCGTTCAGCCGTTCACACAACCAGTTCAAAAGTCGTTTTGTTAGATCTGTCAGTTGATTTTGACAGTTCGGCTCACTTCATATCGTAGAGGTTTCCTTACAATACCTATGGTTTTGAGGTTATTTCCAATTTTATAAAATAACTCCGAAATTCGGATTTAGTTTACAAATAGAACTTTTGTAGGAGTTATTATGATAAATGTTGACAATAAAAAACAAAGTTTAATGTTGATTCAGTTTGGTACGGGATTCCATATATTCATGAACATGATCCTTAAATATAATTTGCCATGATCAATACGGCTTTAGAAAAAATAGGAACATAAACACGGCAATTTTTTACTGGCTAAATATTATTATATTAACATTCGACATGTTGATACTAAAACGCCTGTGCTATACATGCAGATATGTCGAAAGCTTTCGATTTTGTGCACGATAACATACTGCTTCAAAAATTAAACACCAATGGCATTCGAGGAAATATTCTTAAAAACAATTATTTATCCGATCTAATTAGTTATAAATATAACTTGGTGGCAAGAATTAAAGTTGAATTTTAATTGTTAACTTAATAATACTAGAAAGATAGTAATCAATTATTACAGAATTAGATTATTCTTCAGATAAATATTGTGTTTGTTGAAAAAATAGAACAAAATACTGTAGTTCAATTGAACTTTTCATTATAAAATCGACATATTTACAACGCGCGCTCGTGGGATTTCATCAATTTTGTTTCAGTGATTCCAAAATTATCACTTAAATGCAACCAATGCTATTACACGACAAAACTTTACCTATGACAATATAGAAAGTATTGTTATACCGAGGTTGCATTTCCTCTACTGCGATTGTAAACACGATTGGAATGCAATATTTTAACATAAATGATTATGTTATTTTACCACAGTTTTCTACATGTTAGTAAATCATACTTAAATAATATTTTACTTGGTTACCAAATAGGGATTACCGCGATGTTCCTGAAACCTTCTTGTATACTTACATGGAGGCTTATGAAAAGACAAATTGTTTGTTCTGGTGCACTGCTAAGAGAGTAGCAACTGCAATAGGAACCAGGACGGTTCAGGTGAGCTCAATAGAATATTTATATAAAGTTTTAATTTATAATTAAGACTTAATCAGAGATTAACATTGGCATTGCATCATAACTACAGCGTTGGCCTTAGTGCTAGACTTTCAGTTCTAATCTTCGATAAATGTTTCCAGAAATTAACACCGGTACAAATTAATGTTTGCTGCGAGGGATTCATTCAAGATGAAAACGATAACGGAACTAGGTAAATTACAAATCTATCACTGTCCGCAATCTATCACTTCTCATAACATCTACTTGTTAAAGTTTCTATATTTATTCCAGTATTCACTGCAAGCCGGATTGCTCACCGTCCTGCGTGAATGGTTACTGCAAGTCTCCTGGAGTGTGTGCCTGCAACCCCGGCTATCTGCCGGATGTCTTTCAAACCCACAACTGCATACCACTCTGCATTAAAGGATGTGACCACGGCACCTGCACTTCACCTAACACATGCCTGTGTGACTCAGGATATGATCTCGTAAACGGAGTGTGTGAGCCCATCTGCTCCGAGCCGTGCCTCAATGGCTCTTGCGTGGCCCCAGAAACCTGTCAGTGCCTTCCAGGTTACAAGAAATCTGAATACGACACGTGCGAACCATTCTGCGCCAGTTATACGGCCAATGGGGAGTGTATTAATACCATCATTTGTGAGCCCGGATGGACCAAAGTAATCATGGATTCGATTGAAACTTGCAAGCCAGTGTGCTCGGAACCTTGTAGCCACGGTACTTGCATAGCACCAGATACATGTGAATGTATAAATGGGTATGAAAAGGGCACAAATGATATTTGTGAGCCTTACTGTTCTTTTGGATGTGTGCATGGATCCTGTATTAGTCCACAAACGTGTGTCTGCGACCCGGGCTGGTATAAAAAGGAGTCGGGTGGCACGTGTCATGCGCACTGTGACCACAAGTGTGGCAACGGCACGTGCGTTGCCCCTAATATCTGCGAGTGCTATCCCGGTTACGAGCTCAATAAATCGCAATTTCTTGAAGAAACAGCTTTATGCGTTCCAATTTGTAATAACTGCGAAGGTTCTTGCATTGCCCCCGGTGTATGCGTATGTGAGCCTCACCAGGAAATGAGGCTAGTCAACGTGGATGGTTGGCCGTGTGACTGTGCAGACAACTGTACGGTTGCCGATAAATGTGAAAGAACCACATGTTTAATGACTACTACGTCTACTTCAACAGCAAGTGTAACTGAACATGATATAGATGAAGCTCAAGATACTACCGAACCAACTCTTATGATAAGTACAACTGACCCAGTCGTTGTGCTCGATGAAGATAGTACTGTTGAAAGTGGTCACAGTGAACATAATAAACTTAGAATTGAGAAGGCATCATCATGGTAAGCAATAGATTTTCAGTATAAATGTCAGTTCAGTAAAATTGGTTTAAAATATTGTATAATTAACTTATAATTATCGGACTTTTGGCTACGAGTACGTTGTCTAGTTGATTGCATTGTAATATTTTGTTTTCGCCTATAGGTATAACTCCAGCTGGTGCTACGCAATGGGCCCTATTCTCATTTTAACTGTAATCATATTGATGACTGCCGCAATCTTAAAGAAGAAGTATTTAAAATCATTGAACACAAACATTTTCAATGGACAAAGTGAGTTACTATGTAACATATAATCACGTCTGTAATCCACGTAAGGTTAGGCAGACTTGTACCTAATAGAAAGAAACGCAATTTTTTAAAATCCCATGCAATAGGGGCGAACTTATTACCTTATTATTTTACTATTAAAAATCCCAGAGAACAGTAGCTTACCGCAGCAGTAACTTATTTTGATCATGTATTTATGTAGAATTAAATACTTGGTTTTCGAATATTATCAATGGCTGTTTAGACCAAACTCCTTGTTGTAAGTATGAAGGTAATATAGGTGGGTATACAAGGTGTAAATTAACCCTTCACATATACGTCAACCAAGCATTCTGTATTTCAAACAAAGTACCCCTATTCCTTTTTTTTTGGGCTCAAAAATCTCATTTTGCGGTAAAACTCAATGTAGCACTCTTAAAACATTGTGCTAGTGGATGCTTTGAATAATAAAAGGATGGCGCCTTCTAGCGGACAAAACGTAATGTGTTAAAAATAAACATGGAGATAAATAAGCCGTGTTTGGTATCATTTGCAAGGGCTTCAAAGGTACAACCTTTCCGAAATATTGCTCAAATTTAAAGTGACGCCCTCTAGCGGACAAAAAGTCATATTGTGTTAAAAAAAAATTAACACCAATATTGTTTAAATATAAAAAAGTTACAGTCACACGTTTATGGGTACTAAAGCCGCAGTCACACGTTTATGGGTACCTACCTAAACACTTTAATAACGTCTGACTGCGGCTTTTCTTATACAGCATCCTGATAATCTTGTTTCATACTTTTTCTGCGTCGTTTCTTTTTGTCGTTGTCGGGTTTTAGTATTTAACTGTTTTTTTAACCGTTTTTTTTAAAGTTTTTTTTTAAATATTATTAATGAAAGAGTAACTCTATCTATCTAGCTGGACCGTGGGCACGGGCTCAAGTTAACCCAAGATAATATGATATGGGTATCTTCGTAAGTAACTTCGTTGGCGTTGCTCTCCCTCATGTGTATATTTTTCTTTTAGTTTCAGAAAGCGACTTGTCAACAGCAGCTGTGCATTACAAACAGAACAGTACTTGACTTGCTCAGAAAGTATATTTTTCAACACACTTGCTTTTAGAATGGCTCTAACTTCACCGGAATTAGGCACATAATGACACATATTATGTAGTCAAACTGTGACTTTTTCATTGATATTATTCACAAGTGAGTTATAGGGTTCTTTTATTTTATTAGTTGAATTGCTATGTTCTTAAAAAAAACTCGATACAAAAACGTTCAAAAAGTCCAAATAAATTAATGTGCCTATTGCTTGCTCATTTCATGCAATTTTGTATTTAAATAAATAATTTCAAATTGTACGTTTTAATAAATACAACTTTCACTGAAATATAACCTTATTTTCTGTAATAAAGAAAACTTAGAATTATGCATTTTATACGTGGCTAAAACGTAAAGCTTAATAAAAAAACCTCATTCTTTTAGCATATGGCCGATCGCCATTGTCAGATAGACAAACTGATTATTTTTTTCCGAGAGAGAGAAAAAATGAGTGTTGATCGGATTGTCGCTTTCCAGCTTATTTTTTTTGTCCTCTGGAGGTCCAGCTAATAAAGCCAGTATTTTTCATGTTCATCATTAAAAAAAGGATAAGGTTTTGCTGAAATCTATGTTATTTCAGAGAAATAGTTAAAACAAAATTATAATAAAGTAATAGAATTAAGATTTTAATTTTAAATCGCAGTGTATTTTAGTGGCTGTGTAAAAAGTTGGATCATCCATACTAATATTATAAATGCGAAAGTAACTCTGTCTGTCTGTCTGTCTGTCTGTTACTCTTTCACGCCTAAACGGCTGAACGGATTTTGATGAAATTTGGTATGGTGATAGATGATAACCTAGAAATGGTCATAGGCTATAAATAATCACGCCATCGTTCTTAGGGGGTAGGCAGTAGGCAGATAACTAAATTGAGTTAGTGATTTTTAGTCGTTTTTGTTGGGACTTTTGCTCTTTCACGTCTAAACGGCTGAACAGATTTTGATGAAATTTAGTAAGGTTATAGATAGTAACCTAGAAAAGGATATGGGCTATTAATATTCATGCTATCGTACTTAAGGCGTAGGCAGTAGGCAGAAAACTAATTAAGTTAGTGATTTTTAATCGGTTGTTTTAAAAGTTTACCTCATTCACGCCTTAACGTCTGAACGGATTTTTATAAGACTTGGTTAATATAAAGATAGGATCCTAGGCACGGACACAGGCTACTTTTTACGGCGGGAAAATACCTCATTCCCGCGGAAATCTAGCGTGATCGTGTCAAGAAGCGCATGACGCCATAGCTACTGAAATGATTTTGATGTTTTTTTTTAACTGAGTGTTACTAAGACTTCAAGTTAGTATTTGATCACTTTTCTAACTTAGAGGGTCGGTAGGCGCCATAATTTAGGGAATTTATGATAAAATTTTGATGCAGGTGGTTTGTTATTTTTGGATGCTCCCGGAGGCACGGGAAAAACCTTTCTTTTAAACTTGCTTTTAGCGCAAATCCGAAAAGATAAAGGAATTGCTGTAGCAGTTGCCTCTTCCGGAATAGCCGCCACTCTGCTCAATGGTGGTCGAACGGCACATTCGGTGCTTAAACTGCCATTAAACTTAGCCCATGAAGAAATGCCAGTCTGTAATATAAGTAAAAACAGCGAGCGTGGACGTATGTTGCAGCAATGTAAATTATTAGTTTGGGATGAGTGTACTATGTCCCATAAAAGAGCAATTGAAGCTCTAGATCGGACTTTGAAAGACATCAAGAGTAATCCAAATATCATGGGGGGGATGGTGGTACTTTTAGCCGGCGATTTTAGACAGACTTTGCCGGTTATCACTAAAGGCACCCCTGCAGATGAAATAAATGCGTGTTTATAAGCGTCAACGTTATGGGTGCACGTAAAAACGTTTAGTCTGTCTACAAATATGAGAGTGCAACTACACAATGATGTACTATCTGGACAATATGCTGCTGCTCTTCTTAAAATTGGAGAAGATCGTATGGCAAAGGATGGTAATGGCATGATTACATTGGATCGTGAATTCTGCAATGTTGTGCATAATCCAGATGATCTAAATAACTTCGTCTATAGCGAACTGCTAACTAATATGAGAATAGAGAATGGTTATGTGAAAGAGCAATTTTAGCGCCGAACGAATGAAATGGTGGGACAGATAAACGAGCAAATTATGTCACGCGTGGAAGGTGATATTGTTGAGTTTCTCTCTGTAGACACTGTAATGGATACTGAACAAGTAACATCATACCCTGTAGAATTTCTTAATTCTTTAGAACTGTCGGGAGTACCTTCACACAAACTGAGGCTGAAAGTAGGTGTTCCTGTCCTTTTGATGCGGAATTTAGATGCACCAAGACTGTGTAATGGCACACGGTTGCAAGTAACACACCTCGGTCGCAATATTGTAAAAGCAATCATTATGACTGGAATGGCAAAAGGAGAGAACGTTTTAATCCCCCGTATACCCATAATTCCGACAGATTTGCCATTCCAGTTTAAGAGATTACAGTTTCCGCTGAAAATCGCATTCGCTATGACGATAAATAAAGCTCAGGGGCAAACATTAAAAGTAGCCGGCATTAATTTAGAAAAGAGTTGTTTTTCTCACGGACAATTATACGTGGCTTGCTCACGTGTTTCAAGTCCACAGAATCTCCATGTGTTGGCCAGAGAGGGAAAAAACATAGTTTACAAAAATGTACTACAGTAATAAGGCCTCTTATTTTTAGCTTCCTACATTATTATACTACTTACATTAAGTTAGTACTTCCTACGCAGACGATGTTGCGGATGTCACACTGTCTAACATCGGGGGTTGGCAGGTAGGTAGTTAGTAGTATTTTAAACCGATTTACATTATTTACTTTTTATATTTACTAAGGAAACATTCGGAGCTATCCATTATGTAGCTTAGGTTGCTTTTGAACAAATTTTGATGTGAAGTTGAGGACTGGAACACGATAGTGGGACATTGTTGCAGGGGGACTTACAGCCGGGAGAAAACAAAAAAACTTATGCGGACGAAGTCGCGGGTAAAAGCTAGTGTTTCAATAAAAATGTGGAAAATAGATCTAATTTTTTTTAAATAACTTGAAAGTCAGTTGAAAGCGATTGTCCCTAGGGCTGAAAAGTAGTACTTTCAACCCGCTCCGCAGGCATGTTATGACCTACTTTCAGAGTTTGAGTAATGAAAAAATAAAATGATATTTTAGTATTATTTTCTTCAAAAGTGTGTTGAAAAACGTCGTTATTATGATACATGTGTGTATTGATGATTTCCGTCCTCGGCTCTCGGCTCAGTGGCGCCTCAGCGCCTATCACCTAAAAAACACATATACAGGGTGTAAATCAACTTTTCACACATAGTAACGTCATCCAAGCATTCTGTACATCAAACTAAGTACCCCTACGCAAAAATTTTTGCTGGGAAACGACTTTTTTTTTGGGGTCAAAAATTTCATTTTACGGTAAAACTCAATGTAGCACTCTTCAAACATTGTGCTAGTGAATGCTTTGAATAGTAAAAGGGTCATGGAGGTAATTTAAGTAAAGTTACAACCTGAAAAACTAGTATTTACAAAAACAGCTGTGCAAAATTTGGAACTTTGACCCCCCATATCTCCGTAAATAAGGGGTTCCCAGGTATGTTCTAGAGCAAAAAAAATATCGCAGTGGTGGGGAGAACAAGTGCCCTTCGTTTGCGTTAAGGGTACTTTTACACCCTTTATGTACATACTAGTACACTATTATGTACATATGTATTTTTTTATTCACTTTCATACATAATGAATGACACCACCAATCGGGTGCAAGGAGTTTCAATACAATATTTAGGTAATATAAGTCAGCTTACACTCGTAGGTACTAATTACCTCGCCGTGGGATCTGGAGGCGATAGTCCTCGCGCGCCTGCATCAATGGCGCGCGGTGGCGCTGCGCCGGGGGGTCACTCCGCTGCCGCGGCAAATTGCTGCGCGGCGGACAGACCTCCGGTGCGATCTCATGGCGACATGGAGACAGCGACTGTCGCAACCCCGTGCAGGGCACGCCACGATAGTGGCGGTAAGTCCCCTCTTTGAGGAGTGGCTTGAGAGGCGCCACGGCGCCCTCACCTTCCGTCTAACGCAGGTCCTCACCGGACACGGTTGTTTCGGGAGGTACCTGCACCGAATCAGGCGGGAGGAAACGCCCGGATGCCACCATTGTGAGGATCGGCTGGAGGACACGGTGGACACAGTGGAGGTGTGCCCCGCTTGGGCGGAGCCCCGCCGTGTTCTCGTAGCGGCGATCGTCGGCGGCGACCTCTCGCGCCCGGCCCTGGTGCAAGCCATGGTCCGGGGCGAGGAGGAATGGGACGCCGTCGCCTCCTTCTGCGAAGCAGTGATTCTAGCGAAGGAGGTGGCGGAACGCGAGAGGGAGAGAACCTCTCGTCCCAGCCGCCCCGGGAGGCGCTCCGGGCGTCGGGGGTCCCGCGATGACCTCCGGCCACCGTAGACGCGGGCCTGTGGACGGTGAGTGATGGGCTAACTCGCCGTCCGTCCGTCTCACGACGAAAACAGGCCGTGACGACGGCGCGTTCGTGTTCCACGCGCGCCTCAAAGAGATGTCAGCAACATGGGAGGGGCCCGAAAGGGCCGACGCCTGTCGGGGCCGCGGGTAGTCCACCGGTTATCGCGGCCTCGACATAGAGGGCGAAGAAGGAACATCGGTGGTTTTTAGTCAGTAGAAGTCTGACACTCCCTTTCGCTCTGCCCAAGAGCGGGAGGGGTTATTCGATGATTTTACACCCACCAAAAAAAAAAAAGGTACAAATTACCTTCAACTAGGTACTAAATATTTTCAACGTCTCACTACATGAACTCAATTGGTAATTAGGTAGGTACCTATTGCACACTTTCTCACATTATACAATAACATGTTTGTGTTAATATATGTACATTGTAGTATTAAAATAATGAGTTGTTACATTAAATTGTGGTTTAAATTTCGTCCAAACGTTGGGGATCACGTGTATACCTCATTATCATAATCTCTAAAATACATAGTGCATAGGTACAAGTGTCTAAAATACATAGTTACTTACCGGAAAGTTTATATCGAAACACAACTAATTTATCAGGCACCTTTTGAGGAAAATTGATTATTTGCTGAAATATTAGCCAAGCGCTAATTTGAATAACGCATTGGTTCCGTGCAATGTTTACAAATGATTTAAATAGTTCATTACTGTTTACATTGTTATTTTTCTCTTTTAAACGCTACGATGCCATGAACTATATCCACATACTTTGAAGAGAGGTAAAAGTAGTATTTATACCTTAACCAGGAAAAGAGGACTACACACACGCGAAATCCTTCAAACCCATCAGTCTAAAATATTTTCTTCTGAAAACAATGGAAAGCCTGGTATCATCTGGATATAAAACCTGGCCGCTGCATCTACAACAACATGCGTACAGGAAAGGCAGATCAGCAAAGTGGACATTACACATACACAAAATAAAAACGGCTCTGGCCATACACGTCATTCATCAAATCTTTATTACCTACGGATCAGTTGTATGGTGGGCCCGAACTCAGCTGACCACGGTAATAATGAAACTCCAGAGTATGCTCTGGAGTTTCGTTTGGACGTTTGACGTTTTTCGTTGATGCCACTGGATGCATGAGAACAATTCTTCAGCAGCGTTAGAGTATCTTTTAAATCTCAGACCACTGGATCTTGTCATAAAGGAGGAAGCTCAGGCAACCGCCTTAAGACTAAGATCAAAAGGACCATGGAAAATTAATACAGAAACAACACACTAAAGTTTTGCAGGGGATTCTGAGGAAAATACCACTCCTTGACTTCATGTCACCACAATGTGTTCGATAGATGTTATGACATCCAACTCACTGCGACAGCGTTATGCGGTAACGACGCAGTTACCGCGAACAGTGACGCTCTTGGCCAGTTTCTCTTCTGCTATACAGGATATACAGTGTCGGACCGGAATTACTACTGCCCATACCTCAGGCCCAAATAAAAACATGGCTGCGCATTCAAGAACCACAGAAAAACACCTCATCGAATGGAATGATGGATGTAGGCAAACAAAAGATGCAGTTCCGACGGCATCAATGAAGCTTACCCGCAATCTCATCAAACTTAAAAGAATTGTAACGGGTCAGAGTTCCTTAAACAAATATCTATTTAACTAATGCATGGAGGCGGAAGAAACGCCACGGCACGTTACTCCTAGATAAGAGTGCAGGAGCGTGGCAGATCACCGGGCACAAACTCTACGATCCCCATTAACTCTCCCGGAAACCAGCAGTAGTCTATGAAGGCTGCTAAAATTCTGAGATGACCTATGTTGGTTAGAGTAGGTACATTTTTAGACATCAAGCACATTGGCCCCATCAAGAGGCTAAGTGCGGATAAAAGCCCAGTTAAACTGAACTAATACTTTGGTGGAATGGTTGGACATAATTATGAAACCGCTTTTTGAGTATTTATTTCCGAGATAAGCAAATGGTACCACAAAAGTGAACAAGCAACCCCAAAATAATAATAGAAATATTACTTTAGTGGATTAAATCCTTATCGATGTTACTCGTAGGATCTTGTGGTTAGTTGTACACAATTTAAATTAAATTTATATAGAAACAGGGAAATCCGGTGCTCGTAGGTTTCCAGTTTTTTTAATAATATCAAGAACCTAGCTTTGATTGCAAGTATTTGGAGCTGTGACTGCAAAGTGCAATTATTAATAAATGCATTTTAATTGAATCCACAACCAAAATAATTAACAGTCTTCAAAATGAATTTATTCAGTTTTTTATTAATTTCTTTTTTGGTAAGTATCTTTTTTTAATCTTTCTTTAATGCAAACTAAGATCGTATAAGCTGATATCACGTCGATGATAAATAGCGATATATCACGGCGAAAATATGGGACCACGCACCCATCTTCTACTGTGTATGGGATTCATCAAGACAACAGCAACATGTGATATACAAACTAATTTTTTTGTTAGCCTATATATTGTCCCGATGCTTAGTTTTTCACTGTTCTCTCCTAGAAATCTGACACAAAACCCAGGTCGTCACGCCATAATTTTCTAGGCCTCCCTCGGCAACGACGCTCATCTTCTAGCATCCAATGCGTGACTACTTTGGCGCTTTGGTCCTAAAGCATTCTACAGATATGACCCGATGATCCCAAAACTATACAATTAAATATCATACGTTTGAACTGCGGTTCTAGTTGCTATTTAACATGATTTATTATGATGACATTTTTTTTTAATTATTATTGTTAACAGTTGTATAACGCAAAAGCTGAGGAAGATCTTAACGAGGAGGGGACAGGGGGAGAATTAAATCCGTAAGTTTTCATATTATTTTACTCGCCAACATGGTGTCCCAGGTTGCCCAATAGTGGGCAAACGCCTCCTCTTTATTTTTATTTAATGTAAAAGTAAGAAGATAAAAGTACTTGCAAACGATACCCATTGCTCGAAGAAAATTCTTTCACACAGCAAATGTAGTATTTGACAAGCTGATTTCTAATAGTTTAATTTTAAGGCTATAGGTATACGTTTTAAGTACACAGAGGACAGGCGGCTTCTTCTACTACATACTTTAACGATTGTTTTGTAGTCATACAAGGTGTGAATGAACCCAGAACGAAGCCGTCAATCAAGCATTCCGTACACTAAACGAACTAAGTAGCTTAGAAACGACTTTTTTGCTCAACATTGTGCTGATGGATGCATTGACCGGGGGTCGTGGAAGCTTCAGAAGTAAAGTTCTAACGTTGAAAAAAAACATTTAAAAAATCATTAAAAAGATGGAACCATATCTCCGTAATTTAGAAGGTGGCAAGTGCTTTCCGGTTTCATTAAAACACACATGTACTTTTTTACAACCTTTTGGTGATTCAGCAAAAAAAAAAGATTTCCCGTAGAAAATATCCCATCGACTGACTTCGTTAGTGTGATTAAGTTTTATAAGTTGGCAATATACATATACAATACAATACTTTGGACTGAAAAAAAAAAAACAAATATCTTGTAGGTTACCTCTGCCTTGTCGTAAGGGGACAACGTCATATTGAAAAATCAACTCAAAAGTTAGAATTTGGTTTAGTCAAACATTGGTGGGTGTTTATCACTTTTTGTGCATGTTCCATGATTTTTCAGAGTTCCAAAAAACCATTTTTTTTTTCTAATATTATTAATAGATTATCATACAAAATTGGCCAAGTGCGAGTCGGACTCGTTCGGATTCCGTACTAAAACGCCAAAAATTCGCGTTTATTGTAATATGTGAGCCTCCCTTAAATATTAATTTTATTTAGTTTTTAGTATTTGTTATTATAGCAGCAACAGAAATACATAATTTGTGAAAATTTAAACTGTCTAGCTATCGTGGTTCTGGAGACACACAGACACAGACACACAACACGGTGACAGACAGACAAACGGACAGGGAAGTTTTTTTTAAAGTTTTATTCACTTATATATTCATTAAATATTTAAAATAATTCCAATTTGGGGTCACCTGCATCCCGATGCGAGCAGTAATGTGATTGTCTTAATGCGAGTAATTATGGGATATAATTATATTTCTTCTGTACGTGTGTTTGTTACAGAAATCCTCTTAAACGGCTAGGATGAAATTTGTTGTGTGTGTTCCAGTGGATTTGAGAATGGTTTAGATTTACAATTGGACCCGGTAGGTAGTGCTGCTGTCTGGGAACGACGAACGACGAAGAACGACGTCTGCCAGGTCCGCTAGTTTAATATATAACTCGTTTTTTTTTCAGGAATGTCTTCATTATGGAAACCTTATGCTCATGTTCTAGGTGAGTCATTATTTAAATTATCTCAAAAGCACATAGATCATCATAACAATGTTTTTTTATCAGACTATTAGGTTCATAATGCAGACAGTTTGATATATGATGTAGGAACTATCGTGTGATCATTGTAAAGGAGATTGTTCTTATTGGCCCTGTGCTCATTCATTATGTGTGTTATTATATTATTTGCAAATACTTTTGTAACACGGACTAGCAGCTTGCCAAAGTGAATATTAAAAAATATTTTACGAGACTAATTAACACTAATCGCCGCCATCTTCCTCAAATACTCCAAGAGCCCAGAGCTGCCAGACATAACTTATTTTCTAAAGGACGAAATGTAGGCCTTCGAGTAGTATTTATTAAATAAGTGTATTGAATGCCAGCATACCTGCTAAGTTGATTAGACGGCCAATTCACAGATAACAGGTGAGAACGGTAAATAAAAATAGGGTTAACTTTACTTAAATATAAAAAAAGAAAAAAAAAAAACTGTATTATACAGTATGTTAACTAACAGAGGGCGTTCCCGTCAACCAAGCATTCTGTACATCAAACTAAGTACCCCTACTCAAAATTTTTTGCTGGGAAACAACTTTTTTTTTTGGTGTCAAAAATCACATTTTACGGTAAAATTCAAAGTACCACTCTTAAAACATTGTGCTAGTGGATGCTTTAAATAATTAATGGATCATGGAGGTAATTTAAGTAACGTTATAGCCTGAAAAACTAGAATTTACGAAAACAGCTGTGAAAAATTTGGAACTTTGACCCCCAATATCTCCGTAACCAAGGGGTTTCCAGGTTGGTAATTTTTTTTTAGCATGTATGGATGCTATACTATTGCGGGTTAACGGGAACGCCCTCTGTTAGTTAACATACTGTATATCTAGTCCGCTATAAAAATAAAATCTGAAAGTATTTTCCTGATGAACTACAATACAGCACATTATTTTCCGATGCTCTTGGGCCCAGGGCGCACGATGTATGAGAGCAGAATAAAATGCAATAATTTAAATTATATTATAATTGTTTCCGACCGCACTTGACGTATTATTTTATTACCTGTACGTGGTGGGTAGATGCATTCTGTTGACAACTGATTGAACAAATCTTTCGTATTTTATTGACACGTTTTAATATTTTAATTTCAGCTTACAAATGGAAATATCTCGGGTGAGTATCATGTAGACCACGTAATCATTATTTTTTATCACTTTTGCAGGACACACTACATTCAGGGATTGAGAATGATGTACTAAATATGGGGTACCCGATAAACCCACAACTCGCCAGTAATGTTTTAAAGTCCCAAGTAATAGATATCAATATTACCATCAACTAGACATAACCCCCCCCCCCCCCCCGGGCGGAGCTAGGTAACAAAAATTATACAATACTCCTTCATGATTCTAGGCGCCTGGTAATCTGTGACACATTACTTTACGTAACCAATACACATAAACACATACAAACTTTCGCCTTTCTATTTTCCTTTATACCTATTAATGTTATAGGAATCTCAGAATCAAATCTATATACATATTTAGTACATTTCGATTATCATGCAGCATGCAATGACCTCCGACGTTTGAGTGGGCCTCCTAAATCTGACGGGGTTGCATACGAATACCAAAGTACTTTTCAAGACTAAATCAAACGATCCCTAAGTCGATGCGGCTACATCGTTCTATTGCGGAATTCCTATGGCCACTTTCCAGCTCCATCATCAGACCCTAAATGTAGGTAATCTTGAGACAAAGTGCTTGTCAAGTCGAATCGTATGAGTTCAAACTCAATTAGAATGCGTCGTTTCATTACAGCGTTCTTATGGCCACCTTCGAGCTTCATTATCATACCCTGGATACTATCTTAATCATAATCGTAATCATAATCATAAATTTAAAACCAAATACTCGTCAAGATGAATCATACGAGCCCAAACTCTACGGGGCTATGTCGTTTTATGACGGAGTTTCTATGGTCGACTTCCTGCTCCATCATCAGATCCTGGATACAATTTAAAGACCAAATACTGGTCAAGACGAATCATACGAGCCCAAATTCGATGGTTTTATGTGTCTTAGAACGGAGTTCCTATGACCTATGATAAACTTTCTAATTTATACCACTATGTGTTTTTTTTTCAGACGAACTGCAAAAGTCCCGGCTTCTTGACTGCATTCGGTTCAGACTTGTAAGTATCTTCTTTTTGGCTTTGTTGACAAAATAATATTCGTTTATTGGAATTTAAGTTAGGTAATTAATTTAATCTTTCCAATTACATAATAATCAAGCAATAACCGCTATTACTTTTATTAGTTCTATGGGACACCAGATGAAAGCTTTAGGTGCTGCGGGTCGCGAGCCTATGGACGGTAAGTAATGGGCTAGCTCGCCGTCCGTCCGTCTTATGACGACGACAGGCCGTATCGACAGCGCGTTCGTGTTTCACGCGCGCCTCTAAGAGATGTCAGCAACATGCAAGGGATGACGCCCGTCGGGGCTGCGGGTAGTTGTAAGAGATACCGCGGCCTCGACTGAGAGGGGTAAGAAGGAACATGGGTGGTTTTTAGTCAGTAGAAGTCAGACACTCCCTTTCCTACCCCCCAAAAAAAAATTATGGGCAACAGGAGCTAAACGCACAGGAGTAAACAAAATCAGAAAATATATTATATCATGTTGTTCAGAATATACGCTAGTGACAAAGTGTGTTGAAAAGAATACAAATAATTTTACTCGATAAAAAAAAATCGCGTAGATACCTCTAAAAATTTCTTTTAACGATTAAAAACCATACTAAAATGCAAGTGATCGTTCTGATTTTTTTAAATTATTTTGAATTTTGCGATCAGTCTTTCAGACTATGAGCAGATGAGATGGTTCAGATGGCGTGTTAAGAGACTCTCTGTAGAGTCTGCCCTATCTTTTTAAGTCATTCTTCGCACTGACTATTCTGGTCAAAAATGTCCCGTCGCTTTTTCAATCGACGAATGCTTTCTGGGATGGTTAGCTGCCCCGCAAGGATATTTGAATACTTCAACCGTCGGGATTTGTAGTTCTTTGTCGCCATGCGAGTTTATCTCCTCGTTAACCAAAGGTATATTTAGGATTTCATGGATCTCTGTTGTCTTAATAAACCATGGTGCGTTTGATATTTGTTTAAGTATAAAGGGTGTAAAAGTACCCTTAACGCAAACGAAGGGCACTCGTTCTCCCCACCACTGCGATATTTTTTTTGTTCTAGACCATACCTATTCCTATTCTAGAGATATTGGGGTTCAAAGTTCCAAATTTTGCACAGCTGTTTTTGTAAATACTAGATTTTCAGGTTGTAACTTTACTTAAATTACCTCCATGACCCCTTTACTATTTAAAGCATTCACTAGCACAATGTTTTACGAGTGCTACATTGAGTTTTACCCCAAAAAAAAGTCGTTTCCCAGCAAAAATTTTTGCGCAGTGGTACTTAGTTTGATGTACAGAATGCTTGGTTGATGTATGTGTGAAGGGTTGATTTACACCCTGTATAGTTTTGTGCCCTTTGCACTTTCATTATGTTGAAGGCACTGGCTGATCCCCAAAGTTGGATGCCGTATGTCCAGATTGACTTTAGTCTTGTATTAGAGGAGTTTGTTGTCTATCGCCCGTTTTGAGTTTTTTCCTAGAAGAAAGATCTTATTTCAAGTTAATTTCTTCTCTTTTTGTTTCGACATATTGTTTCCTCCATGTGAGCCTGCGGTCAAGATGCATGCCCAAATACTTCACCATTTAGGGTGACTGGGTCACAACCTTTCTTGCAGAGAGTAAATATGATGTGCACAGACTTGGATACGCTGGCAGCCATTCTTCATTTAGCTAGCCATTCTTCAGTCTCAATTAGCCTGGTTTGCAATATGCGGGATGCTTGCATTGAACATTTGTGTGAAATAAGTAAGCAGAGTCATCCGCGAAGGTAGCAGTTGTGATCTCAGAGCTCTGTAGCAGATCGGAAATAAACAGGGTGTACAGCACAGGTCCGAGGACCGAGCCCTGTGGTACTTCTGCGGATATATTGTGGACTCCCGAGGTGGATTGCTTTTCTCTTACTTGAAATATTCTGTTTGTAATGTAGGATTGTGTAAATGTATGAGGTAGCAAGGATTTTATTTTGAAAAGCAAACCTTTGTACCTGACTTTGTCAAAGGCCTGTTGTATGTCAAGGAAAGCAGCTGAGCAGCAGGGCTAATGCGTATCTTTTAAAGGACAGTGGCTTACATATAGTATGCATCAATTAACTGTCAAATGGTTCCATTTTGTACTAAACCATAACCAATTTGACAGATAATCCATGGACAATATGATAGTCACTGACACCGGACATTTAAATGATACGCAATAGCCCTGCAGTACTCCTTTCTCTCAAAGAATTATCTGATAGTACCGCACACTCTATGGACTTGTTCTATGGTATCATGTTCTTTTCGAAATCCGAATTGGTGGTCTGGGACTATGGACTTCTCATTGAGAACATAACATTCTATGTATTAGGGTAGGGACTTATCATAGAGCTTAGGCGTAATAGGTAGGAGATAGGTCTGTATGAGGTGACATCATGCATCGGTTTACCGGATTTATGGATCATTATTACTTGTGATACCTTTCCTTACCTTTCATATATCTGGGAAGCAGCCTATTTGTTGAATGGCATTAAAAAGTATGGTGAGATACACAAGTCCTTTGCGAGGTAATTCTTTAAGGACTTTTTTGTCGATAAGATCATAACCAGGGCCTCAAGTCTGCTATTACAATAGTGTCAGAATGGTCTGTCATTGATTTCATAATTGTTGATTTTGACAAGTTTGGTAATTATGATGTTATGATTTTCCAATGGTCAACCACTGACACTCCATTGGAAGAATGGTAATCTCGTACATAATGGCAAATGAATTTTGACAGTTCCTTTGACCACTGATCTACCATTAGAACGTCATTGTGCAATCATTGCTTTTAATTGTTACGAGTATCGTGTTTGACGTTTTTGCGGAATATTGAAGAGACAATGTATTCACTACGAGTAAATATTCGAGCTAGCCAACGCAGTGAATGCTAGAGAAAGAAGATAGGAATCAGTAGCATGCCTGCAGAAACACGTAGGCAAAGCCCAATAAAACTACTGATGATATAGGGATAAAAAAAAATTTTGGTTGGAGGGGCGCTTTGGAGCGAGGACTTAGTTTTTTTTTGTCATTTCCTATTTTATTGCAGTATCGGTTTAACCTTCAGACATGGTCCTGCGATGTACCATTTGCGTGTTATGGGCGTTTAAAATTATTGTACCAAAAAAAGTTAAATTCAAATATCTCGATAACGGAGCATCCTAGGCAAAAAATGACCGAAATTTGAACCCCTCTTTGCTATCCCCGTGATATTATGAGATTAACACTCAAAATAAATTTGAACTAATTTGAAATCCTTCTATTAAAATTCGCGGTTTGCGCAGGTCTGGCGCATGTTTGCGCGAACACACACATTCTCACTCCAACTTACACTGACTTATACGCACACATTCAAAGAGAAGAAACTATGTTCTGTTGATTTTCATACGAGTGACAGAGAAAGGGCTAGCCCTGCCCACGTGACCCGCAATACTACAGTGTCATTATAACACAATTCTATAACGAGACCATTGACCGACCAATGATCGACTATTATGAATTAGCAGATTACGAACTTTTAGCAAAATGACAATGGAATCGTGTTCGAATGACGATATTTATAAAAATAGCAGACTTGGGGCCCTGGGCCTTTGTTTTTGTCCATTGAGTTTATATTTTTACAAATCTCCTTAGGCGTTCCCAACTTTAGGGGTAGTTGAAAATCTTGGTTGAGGTCAATGTCGATATCAGATACATCCGCGTTTGGTCACGGGTTATTAGGTTTAAATACATTGCTGAGATGGTTCCATCAGCTTTGTCTTGATCGGTGGTTTGTGGTGCAATGGTGCAAGGGTCGATCCAGGTTTCTACAGGCTTTCCATAATGCCACTTCCGTTTAAGTTTCTTGCAGTGTAACCGCATCAATAACTTTTGTCCTATCTCTTATTTCGCTGTGTCGTTTTTAATCTTTGACTCTCCACAAATATTGGTCTTTGGGTTTTGTTACACATGATTTTAGTTTTTTCTATATTTAATTCTCGACCAATTTTGCGACTGACGTAGTTAAGTTCGTTGATCATTTCTTCAAGTTGTGATGCGGTTTCTGAGAACAATATGATGTCATCTGCGAAACGTAGGTTGCTAATATAACTTCCTTTAATATTTATACCTTTTTTGACCAATTAAGTTGTTTCATGATGTCTTGCAGAACAGTTATAAATTTAAATAAAATTTTTCTTTCTTTTTTTTGCTTATAACTTTTTTTTTGTTTCTATGACTAAAAGTTACTAGAACTATGTATTAGTATTATTATGGAATTAAAGTGACCTACATAAATAAATAAACACACTTAGGTTGAGGAAGAAATTTTCCAAAATAAAATCCTAAATCCTTTCTTTGCCCCTACCGTACTCTTTTTGACTTATTAAAGGGAAAGATACAATACAGTCCCGACGGGTCCAGAGTAGCCTCAATCCATAATTTTCTTGTATCTGGATCTGTTGGAAACCGAAATATAAATTATTTATTTATTTAATAAAACTTTATGTACAAGTAATAAAACCGTACAAAGGCGGACTTAATGCCTTGGGCATAAATTATAAATGAATGTTTCCATTATAAATGACAGACCTCAAAACAAATTTCAGACGAAATAACTAAATTAATAACCTACAATAAACAATAATTTATTGACAGTAATAAACAAAGTTGTAACAAAGCATTGACATCATGCGGCGCACGCGGCTCCCGTTCCACGATGTTAGACGACAGCGAGAAGGCGGAGCCTACTCCCCACGACGCGCCCCGCCACACGCGGCCGCTATATAAGTCGACCACCGGCGCGCTCACAGGCAGTATTCGCTGCGCTCTCGGACTGCTTTAACCTTCCTGGTTGGACTGCTCTGAGAACCAGTACTTACTACACTAGCGCACGCACGGGGTCTCGCACTCGCTCCCTGTGCTGTACTAGACTATAAGTAGCTCTATTGTATATTTGTGACAACAATAAACGACTACGTTAGTGGAAATTAATAGTGTTTGTTTGTTCAAACCTGTTACAATCTGGCGCACAACGCGAGGCCGAATCCAGGCAACAAGATTGAATCCTTGCGACGTCTCCCACATCGAAACATCAAGATGCCCATGTCAGACGACCAGTTCCAGCAGCTCCTGGGTACTATTCTGGCCAATAAACGAGGTACATTCGCATCCTGCACCTTCACGTACGACGGGAAAAAGAACACGGATGCAGTGGAAGCCTTCTTAGCCGCAGCTACCGTTTATAAGTCAACGGAGAAGATAAGTGACTCAGACGCACTGCAGGGTCTCCCACTATTACTTCGAGACGAGGCAGCAGTGTGGTGGCAGGGGGTAAAAACTGGTGTGACACGATGGGAAGATTTTTGTAGTAAACTACGCCATACGTTTGCTCCGAAGAAACCAGCATTTATGGTGTACCACCAAATTACTCATGAAGTTCAGGAGGCGAACATCACGACGGAGGCATTTATTGCTAGGAAAAGGTCATTATTTTCATTGGTTCCTCCTCCAACACACACAGAAGCCCAGCAGATTGACCTGATCTTCGCGCTAATCCGCTTGGAAATCAGAAACCGTATGCCGCGAGATACAGTGCCTACTTTTGAGAAACTTCTGGAGACGGCGCGAGGAATCGAAGAGACTTTGCAGGAGTACGCAGCTAGTTCGCAGACCGGCGAACCCAACGAAACCAGGGCTCAGGGGAAAAAGGGAAAGCTAAGGTGCACGTTCTGCAAAAACCCGGGGCATACAGCAGATGTGTGTCGGAAAAAGAAGCGGGCTGAAGGCACTCTCCCTACTACGGGGAAAGATGTCACAGAGACTCAGACGCAGGCACCATCTCCCTCTCAGCCGAAGTTCTCCTGCTATGGATGCGGAACACCCGGAGTTTACCGAAGTAACTGTGTTACGTGCAGACATAACTCGGCACTGGTAAAAAAAGAAGACGTTAGTTTCTGCGCACTTGACGTTATTGAACTTACACGGTCACGGCCTGTCGTGTTCCTGGAAATCGAAGGGATCATGGGTACAGCGTATATGGACACATGCGCAAAAAGGAGTGTCGCGTCGTACACCCTTTACCAATCTCTGATGAAGGGTGGATCTCAATTCAAAGAGCAAATGGTGGACCTGACATTGGCCGATGGCATAAAGAAAACGCAGGTGGTGCTAGTGTGCAAGGCTGTGGTGAACTTGAGCGGTCGGAAAGTATGTACAGAGTTCATCGTACTGAAAGAAGCAAGGGACAACCGTACACTACTAGGTGTTGATTACCTGCAAGATGCGGGTGTGGTGATCAACATGCCTCAGTATACATGGAACTTCATCGATGAACCCGAGTTGCAGTACGTACTTTACTCGGAAGAGTTCACAATTTTCAATACTACTACCGTCAAGAAAATGACTGAGTTACCAAGCCCAGTCAGCACGATGACCGTGACAGACAGTGAGGACGCGACTAGCATGATCACCTCCATACCTACGCCTCCATCGACCCCTCCTCCGATGAGGGCGATGCCCATAGGTGATGCAGCAACTCCAACAGACTATAAACTGGCCCCGATAGACCTGACTACCACACCTCCAAGCAAGAAGAGGCCCCGGCTATTCGATGGGTACTCCCCAAGCTTCATGGATTTCATGATGCGAGACGCTCAAATCAATGTCCACAGGGAAGACGTCGAGCTATCTCCACAGAGTGCAAGCCTCTTTGACGCAAATAACTGGGACGTTCGTATAGACTCGATCGATGTGGTGGCACATATCACAACGGACCAGAGAAAGCTAGTCGATGAGCTACTGGAGAAAAACCACGACGTCTTTAATATGAAGCGAGAACCAACGAAGCTGATTGAACATGCAATCAAGACGGTAGATGACAAACCAATCTCGGTCCCGCCGTACCGGTTATCACCACCCCGAAAGGAAGCTCTGCACCAGGAGATCAAGGCCATGTTAGCAGATGGTATCATCCAACCATCTGCGTCACCATGGGCGGCGCCTGTTGTGCTAGTACCGAAGACCAACGGGAGCACACGAGTCTGTATAGACTACCGACGACTCAATGCAATAACGGTACCCGACCCCTATCCTATGCCAAGGATTGATGATCTCCTCCACGAAGCGAAGCCCACGCCTTTTATGTCTCTGCTTGACTTAAAAGCTGGTTACTGGCAGATTGGCGTACGTAAAGAAGACCAAGACAAAACGGCGTTCATCACCCCTTTTGGTATATTCAAATTTACCCGAATGCCATTTGGTTTAAGGAACGCTCCAGCTACATTTCAGCGACTCATTGACCACTTGAGAGTTGGTATGCCTGACGTGAAGATGTTAGCATACCTAGATGACCTGGCCGTATTTTCGCAAACATTTGAACATCATTTGGAAGACTTGCAGAAGGTGTTCCATAATCTTAAAGAATTTGGACTTACCGTGAATCGAGCGAAGTGCCATTCTTGCTGTCCTACCATCAAATACTTGGGTCACTATATCACGCCGAAAGGTCTGCAAGTGGACGCAGAAAAGACTGCTGCTATTGCAAAACTTCCCACGCCTGCCAACCAGAAACATTTAGTAAGTTTCCTGCAAACGTGCTCGTGGTATCGGAGATTTATAAAAGACTTTGCGACGATTGCAGAACCCCTGACTCGCTTAACAAAGAAGAATGTTACTTGGGAGTGGAAGAAGGAACAACAAGACGCCTACAATGAGTTAAAGTATCGCCTAACCTCCGCCCCAACTCTGAGACAAGCTGATGAATCCAAACCCTATGTCATAAAAAGCGACGCAAGCTCTTACGCTATAGGAGCAGTTTTGGTCCAGGGGGAGAGCGAAGACGAACGTCCTGTTGAATTCGCTAGTCGTCTTCTGACATCAGCTGAACGGAACTACACCATCAGAAAGAGAGGGCGGCCACGGAAACAGCAACCTGAGCTAGGTAACG
Organism: Diarsia rubi; assembly: GCA_932274075.1. Taxonomy (NCBI): domain Eukaryota; kingdom Metazoa; phylum Arthropoda; class Insecta; order Lepidoptera; family Noctuidae; genus Diarsia; species Diarsia rubi. The sequence continues at coordinate 20,857,332 of OW026417.1, forward strand.
AAGGACAAGCGAAGAAACGTGGCAGACCCAAGACTACCTCCTTTAATCCTGGATCATCGTCGGGACGACTTCAGATCCAGAGGGGGAGACTGTAACAAAGCATTGACATCATGCGGCGCACGCGGCTCCCGTTCCACGATGTTAGACGACAGCGAGGAGGTGGAGCCTACTCCCCACGACGCGCCCCGCCACACGCGGCCGCTATATAAGTCGACCACCGGCGCGCTCACAGGCAGTATTCGCTGCGCTCTCGGACTGCTTTAACCTTCCTGGTTGGACTGCTCTGAGAACCAGTACTTACTACACTAGCGCACGCACGGGGTCTCGCTCCCTGTGCTGTACTAGACTATAAGTAGCTCTATTGTATATTTGTGACAACAATAAACGACTACGTTAGTGGAAATTAATAGTGTTTGTTTGTTCAAACCTGTTACAAAGTTATTTTAAGGGCCCCAAAATTGACGTTTTTAGATCGAGTTGTTTTCAGAGAAATCATTTAAATTCTCAAAAAAATATACAGTACAGATAAATATTTGATCTAGTGACTTTTTTGTTTAAAAACACAATATTTAACAATGTAATTCCACTTTTTTCTATAACGTCCTCTACACAGACTAGCGACTTGTTCAAACTAATTTTGGTTCAAAGTTTTATTGTGGTCTACGGCACATTTTTTTTTTAGTTTTCACTTTCTTAGTTTAAAAGTTAGAGGGGGAGGATACTCATCATCTTTCGATAACTTTTGACTTTGAGAAATAATGGTTTTAGAAACTTCAATGTCTTTTTTTAAGACCTGTCTAAAGACAACACGACGTATAGGTTTGATCACGGTTGTTTCGGGAGGTACCTGCACCGAATCAGGCGGGAGTAAACGCCCGGATGCCACATTGTGAGGATCGGCCGGAGGACACGGTGGAGCACACAGTGGAGGTGTGCCCCGCTTGGGCGGAGCCCCGCCGTGTTCTCGTAGCGGCGATCAGCGGCGGTGACCTCTCGCGTCTGGCCCTGGTGCAAGCCATGGTCCGGGGCGAGGAGGAATGGGACGCCGTCGCCTCCTTCTGCGAAGCAGTGATGCTAGCAAAGGAGGTGGCGGAACGCGAGAGGGAGAGGACCTCTCGTCCCAGCCGCCGCGGGATGCGCTCCGGGCGTCGGGGGCCACGTGACGGCTTCCGGCCACCGTAGTCGCGGGCCTGTGGACGGTGAGTGATGGGCTAGCTCGCCGTCCGTCCGTCTTATGACTACAACCGGCCGTGTCGACGGCGCGTTCGTGTTCCACGCGCGCCTCAATGAGATGTCAGCAACATGGGAGGGGCCCGAAAGGGCCGACGCCCGTCGGGGCTGCGGGTTGTACACTAGTCACCGCGGCCTCGACATATTGGGCTGAGAAGGAACATGGGTAGTTCTTAGTCAGTAGAAGTCTGACACTCCCTTTTGCTCTACCCAAGAGAGGGAGGGGTTATTTGATGATTTCCGATCCCAAAAAAAAAAAATCGTATAAGTTTGATAAAAATAGTTTTTTGTTGCAGTTCCATGTATGGGGAGACCTCCCTTAATTTATACACACATCAAAAGTGTCTAGGGATCAACATATATTTTTGCAATAACTTTTCTCCTGATTGATATTAATTAAAATTTTCTTTAAGGATTTATCAAATAAAGTGTTTTCGTTTGTCACAGTAACGATAAACCAAGTCACCTTTGCATTAATAAAGAAATTTGCCATTTTCCTAATAAAGGGATTTTTGACATTTGAACCACTAACATTAAAGTTCGAAAAAAAGACTGAAATAACAGTTTTCTTTAAAATTTTATTGGGTAACTTAAACAATTAATAATCCGTGTTTCTTCCGCGAACACTAACAACACAAGAACATCGGTTTGGCATACTCAAAATGAGTTCATCCAAATCACGCTGTGGAATGGCCGCCCATGTTCGTTGCAACAACAAAAAAAGGTCTTCTTGCGACTGGATACCCTCCATATTCGGCAGAGCTCTTCTCTGTAGCATATCCCATGCATGCTCAATCGGGTTCAAATCTGGCGACTGAGCAGGCCAGGGCAGGACATTGATGTTAGCTGCGGCGAGAGTCTGTCTTACAACTCTTGCGGTGTGCGGTCGTGCATTATCATGCATTAACTGAAATAAGGGACCGATTTGCACTTGTAGAGGAACGATGACGTCTGATACAATCGTCTCAGCATAAATTTGAGCGTTGAGGTTGCCTCTGATCCAAATCAACTCAGTTCTTCCGCCGATCCAAATACCCGCCCATACCATGATGGTTCCACCACTATAAGGATGGACTTCCTGGCAGGATTTTAATCGCTGTTGGCGTCCAGGGGTTCTCCAGTGTCGTATACGTCTTGTATCCGGTCTCATACCAAAACGAGACTCATCAGAAAAGCACACGAAACGCCATTGTTCTTCTGCCCAATTTCTGTGTTCAAGAGCCCATTGATATCGAATCCTACGATTGTGCATTGCTATAGGTGGTACCCGTAGCGGTCTTCGGGAATGAAGGTTCACTTCATGCAAGCGGTTTCTGACTGTTTGGTCGCTAATTAAGTTCCCTGAAGAGTGATGAAGCCTCACGGCTAACATCATGGCGGTTATTGTTGGAGCTCTTCGAGTTAAGATTTGAATGTATCGGTCTTGTCTCCGTGTGGTGCAGCTATACCGTCCTCCATGGCGCTCAGCCACGGTACCAGTGCTTCGGTAACGTGTCCAAAGTCGACTGATAACACTCTGACTTGTATTTATTGGAGGTCGTATATTTATGTATATACTGGCCTGCTAGAAATAATCATATGTAACACATTGCTGTCACTGATTTTAAATAAGCTTAGTTACGGGTTGTTTATGTTCTGTTAGATTTTGTAACTTGCTTGTAAAATATTAACCACGAATGAATATACTCTACTATCCCACTGCTGATCTTATCATTATTTCAATTGGTTATGGGCCCAGGTCCTGGAAGCACAAATGCTAGAGCATAATTTATAAGTTGAGTGGTTTGAATATTATTTGTGTGCTTGTGAAACTTACGTAATCTCAATCATGTCAGCTGAAGTTGGCATAAGTAGTATAAAGAAGCTAAAAAATTCGTCCGACTACCCAAACTGGAAATTCCTGGTGCGAAATTACTTGGAGAATAAAAATTGGTGGGGAGTAATTTCTACAGATGTAGTAAATGCTGACGTAGACAGGCAGGCACGAACGACAATATGCTTGTTGTTAGAACCAGAGTGCTTTACCCACGTCTACAATGCGAAGACTGCGAAAGAAGCCTGGAATAGCTTACGGAAAGCGTATGAAGACAAAGGTTGGGGGAGACGTATACATATTCAGCGAGAGCTTTTCAACTGTAAGTTTGAGAATTTTGATTCTATGGAAAGCTACATATCAAAAATTACGTTCCTGACACATCAATTATCAGATATTGATGCTCCAATCCCTGATGATTGGATTAAATCGATTTTGCTGGGTGGATTGACCGCCGAGTACAGTCCTCTCATTATGGCTGTAGATAATAGTGGAAAAGAAATCACGTTAGAGCAAATCAAAATGAAATTGTTACAAGAAGGAAGTAGACAGAGTAAGTTGAACACAGAGTACGAAAAAGCCTTAGTAACACGTAAAGTACAGAACGATGCTAGATCAAACATTAAAACTAATGATCGTAAACAGAAGTTCGTTTACAAGTGTTTTAAGTGCCACAAGCAAGGACACAAGGCATCCGAATGCAAGGAGCGGATCAAAACCGCGAATATCTGCCTGAATACTAAGAGGGCGATAAACAAAGATAAGTGGTATTTAGACAGTGGGTGCTCAAACCACATGACCCATGATAAAAACAAATTGTTGTCTTACACACATGTAAACGGCAACATGAAGATTGCAGTAGCAAACGGAGAAAAGTTATTGGTGAAAGGACGAGGAAATGCTGAGCCACAAGTCAGCGAAAACGGAAAATTAATTTTAGAAAACGTTTTACATGTTCCTGATTTATCCATGAACCTAATTTCTGTAAGCGATTTGACCAAGAAGAATTATTGCATGAATTTTGACAAAGGAGGTTGCATGATTCAAAATAAAAATCAAATTATTGCAAGATGTCAAGAGGTCGGCGGAATTTATGAGTTGACAGAAAATCAAAATAACGTCGTGAATGTGACATTGTCAAAACAAAATGAAAATATTTCAAACATTTGGCATAAAAGATTAGCTCATTTATCGCGTAATTATATGAATAAAATGAAAGTTTTAGTAACCGGTATGGAATTTAAGAGTACCGATTTATGCGAACCGTGTATTCCATGTATCGAAGGAAAGACATGCAAAAATCCCTTTAAAAAGCAAGGTACGAGAGCGAACGAGGTCTTACAATTGGTTTTTAGCGACGTTTGCGGACCAATCGAGGAGTCATCGTTCGGTGGTTCGAGGTATATTCTTCTATTTATCGACGATTATACTCGAAAGACTCATGTTTATTTTTTGAAGAACAAAAGTGAAACTTTCGATAAGTTCCGTGAATACAAGGCGGAAGTTGAGAATGAGACAAGTAAATTTATTAAATGTCTGAGATCTGACAACGGTGCTGAGTACTGTAATGGTAAATTTAAATCTTTTTTGAAGTCTGCAGGCATAAAACACCAGACGACTGTACCGTACACGCCGGAACATAATTCTGTCGCAGAAAGAGCGAATCGTACTATAATAGAGAAGGCAAGAACATTACTGTCAGAATCGAACTTGAGCAAGAAGTATTGGGCAGAGGCTGTAAATACTGTTGTTTACCTAAAGAACAGAAGCCCCACGAAAGCATTGAATAATGCGGTACCAGAAAAGCTTTGGAATGGAAAAGATGTAGATGTCAGTCATCTGAAAATCTTTGGTTGTTTGGCATATAGATTGATACCAAAACAAAAGAGACGGAAACTGGATATGAAGACGGAACCGATGATTTTTATTGGATATCCTGATAATCAGAAGGGTTATCGTCTGATGAATCCTAAGACAGGTGAAGTGACGACTGCGAGAGATGTGAAATTTCTGGAGAACGTCTTTCTTCAAAAAGAAAACGTAGAAAAGTCGGACGTAATCATAAACCTGAATAAAGATTCTGTTCTTTCCAGTTTACCGAACGAATCCACAAGCAGATCTGAACATTTGGAGGCTCACAATGATATGTATCGTGAAACTGTAGACGAGAATGCAGAAGTATCGGAGGAGATAGGACCTGAACCTGTAGTACCAGAGCGAGTACCTGATAACGTATTGACTGAAGAAGAAGTGAGAATACATGAATCAGAAAGAAGGTATCCTGTAAGAGATCGCAGACAAGTCGATCGGTACGGATGCAATGTTATGTATGCCAAGGAGAGCAATTTTGATGGTGATCCATTGACTATTAAAGAAGCGTTGGCGAGACCTGATGGTGATTTATGGCAAAAAGCGATAGATAATGAACTTATGTCCCTAAAAGAGAACCAGACTTGGACTTTGGTGGATCTTCCAGCTGATAAGAAGCCTATCCAATGCAAATGGATATTCAAAATTAAGAAAGATAGCGATGGCAAGGTAACAAAGTACAAGGCTAGACTTGTAGCAAAAGGCTTCACACAGGTATGTGGTGTAGATTATACTGAGACTTATTCTCCTGTAGTAAGAAGCTCTACTTTAAGATTGTTGATTTCGCTAGCTGTTGAATATGGATGGTTTATTGATCAATGGGATGTCACGACTGCCTTTTTGTACGGAAAAATTAAAGAGGATATTTACATGCTCCAACCAAAAGGAGCAGTAGTCAAAGGTCAAGAAACTAAGGTATGCAAACTGCAGCGTTCTTTGTACGGATTGAAACAAGCTTCAAATGCTTGGTTCAAGGAATTAGATAAAGAAATGTTGAATTTAGGCTTTGTACAATCAAAAATAGAACCATGTTTGTATCAAAAGCAGCTTAAAAGTAACAAGAAGTTGATTGTCGTTATTTACGTAGATGATCTTTTTATTTTTGGAAATTGTGAACAAGAAAAGCAAAAATTAAAAAACAATTTGCTTGAAAAGTTTAAAGTGAAAGACTTAGGGCCGGCTAGGCATGTTTTAGGCATGAGGCTGAGGAGAGACAAAGATGTTATTTGTCTAGATCAGCAACAGTTCATTTCGGATATTTTGAATAACTTTAACATGTCAGACGCTAAGCCAGTTTTGACCCCAATGGAAGTCGGTATGAAGTTAGAAAGATCGACAAATTCCCATAGCGATCTGCCATATCAAAATTTAATAGGCTGTCTAAACTATTTAGCCTGTAATACGCGACCAGACATAGCACATGCGGTAAGTGTACTTTCACAATTCAATTCATGCTATGATGAAATACATTTTAAATGTGCGAAACGGGTCTTAAGGTATTTAAAAGGTACGTCTAACCTTTGTCTCACTTTAAGGAAGTCGGGAGATTTAGACTTACGAGGCTACGTTGATGCAGATTGGGGAGGGGCACTTGATAGAAAGTCTTTCACAGGATTAATTTTCAAAATAGGTAAAAATATTGTGTCATGGGAGAGTAGGAAGCAAGCGACTGTATCCTTGTCAAGCACAGAGGCAGAGTACGTAGGATTGAGTCAAGCTTCAAAGGAAGCTCTTTATTTACGTAGTTTACTAAACAGTTTGATAGCTGTGGATAGTAAAGCGGTAGTAATTTACAATGACAATCAGTCGGCACATAAAATTGCAGCTAACAAAATGATGCATAATAGGACAAAACATATAGACATCAAGTATCATTTTATTCGTGAGTGTGTACTGACAAACAAAGTTGAAATAAAGTACATGTCAACTGATAAAATGATAGCGGACATCTTAACTAAAAGTGTTCACAGCCCGAAGCTTAGAGAATTTATAAAGGATTTATCCTTGTCAAATTATACTATTAAGGGGGCGATGAGTAGTTAAATGTTTATATTTGTATTATGTTTTGGTAATAGCTAATTTTCTAAATGTAGTTTTGTTATGCATACTTTATTTTGTTAAATTTCTTCTGTTTTTTGTACTATATTTTTATATACAGCTAGTACAGTTGAACACAGAAGTGTTAATGATTGATTTAGTTTAATGTATCGAGTACTGGCAAGTCCAGAAGTAATCATACGCATGGATGCATGGCAAGCATGTGTAATAGATTAAGGGGGCGTATTGGAGGTCGTATATTTATGTATATACTGGCCTGCTAGAAATAATCATATGTAACACATTGCTGTCACTGATTTTAAATAAGCTTAGTTACGGGTTGTTTATGTTCTGTTAGATTTTGTAACTTGCTTGTAAAATATTAACCACGAATGAATATACTCTACTATCCCACTGCTGATCTTATCATTATTTCAATTGTATTCAGAGCTAAAGCCACAGTACGTTGCCGGGAACCAGCTTCTATCATTCCCACGGCTCTGAGCATTTCTTCCCTGCTTAAATGACGTCGCCGCTCCATAATAACGTTGGTTTTAATCAGTAGGTAGTAGGGAAACAGTAGCACTAATAATGTCTTCAATGCGTTGTATGTTTTTATAGGGAAAATATTGACAGCTGATTTTCATCTTTTACTCGAATTTGATTCACAGTTCCTGATTCAAATTATGAAATGCACCAAAAAGGATCCATATAAATTTATAAAATCATAAATTTATTACAAAGCCACATCTCAATCTCAAGAAATCCGCATAAAAATGCTTGATCCCTAGACACTTTTGATGTGTGTATTTTAAATTTTTGTATGACAATCGTAAAGCGATTCACAGAATACATACATCAACGTACTAAGTTTCAACTGTGTAGTTTTAATAGTTTCCGAATAAAGTGGCTGTGACATACGGACGGACAGACAGACATGACGAATCTATAAGGGTTCTATTTTTTGCCATTTGGCTACGGAACCCTATAAATGCAAAGGATCAATACAGAAAAAATTGAAATCTTAATGCATAAAAAAACCAAAAAACGTGAATCCACCACTTGACTGGGGTTAGAACTTGCGACCAATTGCTTACAGAGCAACAGGATTAAAACAGGCGTTCTAATGCTGGTCATGACTGAAATGTCAGACAATTATTTGACGTTTCATTTTCTAATATGACGTTTAAGATCATTTATTCTCATAAGAATTACATTATTCACTTATGAGAATATTAAAGACGTAACATAAAAACCGGCCAAGTGCGAGTCCTACTCGCACATGAAGGGTTCCGTACCATCGTAGTAGGGGAGTCGCTTTTTATATTTTTTTTGTTATAGCAGCAACAGAGAGACACATTCAGTGAAAATTTCAACTTAAAAATATTTTTATTATATGATGTAACTAAAAATTTATGCTTTTCGCAATTTTTCCTTTATCTGTGTTATAAGACGTTGCTTCGTACCAAATTTCAAGATTCTGAGTTCACGGGAAGTACCCTGTAGGTTTTGATTCCCTTGCGAGTGTCGAAAATTTGCGGCATAAACGGGAGTATCTTTTGATCGCGTTGACTTAGAAGTTTGATTTTTTCACAGCTCCAAGAGACCATAGACTTGAGTATTTGATATGAATTTCAGCTTGATACCTCCACGCGTTCCTGAGAAAAAAGGTCTTGACAGACAGACAGACAGACAGACAGACAGACGGACAACAAAGTGATCCTATAAGGGTTCCGTTTTTACCTTTTGAGGTACGGAACCCTAAAAATGACAAAATGTGTGTGTTTTACAAAAATTATACATCGATTAAATTTGTGTTTTGAAGGTAGATTACAAATCATACGGACAAAATGTTAGTTCGATACATGTAAACAAGTATTCCTACACCGGTAAGTGGTAACTGGATGTGGCTCGACACTAATAATAATAACTTTTTAATATTTTTTTATTATAAAGTTCTTAACTAGCCTTTTAAAAGTGGTTTTGGATTTTAATTATTTGAGGTCTCTCGGTAATTTATTACTTAATACTAGCTGACCCACGCAACTTCGTCTGCGTCACAATAATACAATATAACTTACAACCTTCCTCGATAGATCGACTATCCAACATAGTAATATTTTTTCAATTAGCTTTCTAATGTTTAAAGAATATTCAAAGTCGTCTGAGTAATTTTTCAGTTAAATCGTAACAAACAAAAAAAAACAATCTTTCCTCTCTATAATATTAGATAGAACCTTAGATTACATTATTAAAGTGAGAATAAATACGTAGGTACCTACCTATCTCTTACTGTTAAATACACAATCACCATCAACATCATCAGCCTATATTGTTCCCACTGCAGGGACTCAGGCCTCCTCTCTAGGAGTGGTTTGAAATAAATTACATATAGTAATGCGCCTGCCTGGGTTCGAACCCACAACCAACTGTTCGTAAGTCGGGGCCGCCACCACTGGGCCACCACTGCTGCCAAAACAATATACAATAACACCTTGTAAATATCATGACGCAATAAATATTTTGAATTTGAATTTGAATTTTCCGGAGGCCAGAATCTCCACGTATCTACATCGGGACGCGATTGCCGGCGGACCGCGTACATTTCTTTTGTACATAATATTTGCATAACTAAAACCATTTTTGCAGCGCACGCAACGGAAGCTCTCAAAAAGGATTATCGTTTCCCGTTTTTGCAACATTTTTCATTTGTGCTCCACTCCTATTGATTGTAGCGTGATGTTATATAGCCTAAAGCCTTCCTCGATAAATGGACTATCCAACACAAAAATAGTTTTTCAATTCCAACCAGTAGACCCTGAGATCTTAGCGTTCAAACAAACAAACTCTTCAGCTCTATAATATTAGTATAGATTTTAGATCCTTCGTATACAATAGTTTTTCTGCCGTAGTTTGTGCGGGTTGGGTGTAGTTTTAAAAAGTCTTGTTCACGTCTCAGTTTCATTTTGTGTTTTTTAATATTTTTCGAATTAGTATGCTGTAACGAATCTACCGATCCCTAATAAAAAATAAAAGAGAAGGTAGATTGTACAATAAATATTAATTTTTAAGATAAAAAATACAAAAGAATATATAAAAGACCTTCCTACATATCACACACTCAGGCGGCGGAGGTTCTTAAAATTTAGTTAGTGATCCACTTTTAAATTGAGAGAAGAGAGATCCGCTTCTTAGATGGTGATCCACTTTTGGTAATGAATGATGGTGATCCACTTTGGAGTTGGTCTGGACAGTAGAACTTCGTAGATTTATATGTATGCAGAATCCATACGTAGTAACAGGACAACCTCGACGTAGATTCCCGTGTAATTGACTGAATCTCGACAGAAACGAGTAGCGTTGATTCTCAGCGTAGAGTCGATCGTAAAATAAAACGTAAAATCAACCGGACATAATCTCGGCGTGGTATCCAGTGTAAAAGTTTTTGGGTCAGCATCAGCTGCCCATTTTTATACAAAAAATCAAACATTTTTCTTCTCTTCTAAAATTCTTTGACAATTTCGAATTGAAATATGACATGTCACCTGCCAGTCATAAAACCAGCCAGGAGTAATCCACCAAGACGTAATAGAACCTCCGAGTGTGCTTTTAGAATTTTAAAATTATAATTTAAAATAAAGTTATTTTTATTAATTAATAAAATACAATTATTCAGCTTAACAATGATAAAAAATAATGAAGTTATATAAACCAAAAAGTGACCTTCTTTGACTAAACTAGAAAGAAACTATGACAAAAAGAAAAGTACCTACTGACAGTTTGGCACATTTGACATACATGTCACAACAATGAAAATTATGAAAACTAATATTTAATTTCAGCAAATTATATGGAAACTAATCGTTTAGAACGTTTCGCCGAGTATAAATAAAGATAAACTATAAAAAGGATGATAAATGGTATGTGATATATACACTTCTCATCAAAAAAATCGAAACACTTTCGTTTTTATTGTTTTTGTCCTAATTTTTTACAAAAGAGAATTAATTCCATGAAAAAAAAACATTATTGTGTAGCTGGCAGTTTGGTCATTACAGTAAGAAGAAAAAAATCAAAATTCGAAATTAGAATTTCATTTGTTTATCCTATAAATGAAATTAATCACTGTTTTGAGACAAATGTGTATTTAGGGTTGGAGTACGTTTCTCGTTTAAAAACTAAAAATTAGCGCTTGTCTTTAAACTTTTTGTTTCTTATTTCATTTACTGTGACTTTGGGACGTCTGAAAAAACTTTTTTTTCTAAAACATATGGATACTTCGCCCGCAGAAGCCGCCCAAGTGGTGGCATTGCTGGATTCTGGACTTAGTCAGCGTGTTGTGGCTGCAAGATTGCATCTAAGCTTATCATCTGTTCATAGAGTCTACAAACGCTATCGGGAGACTGGTTCGTTCACGCGCCGTTCAGGATCTGGCAGGAATCGGGTCACTTCTGAGCGAGATGATCGATTTATTGTAACAACTTCTTTAGCTCTCTCTCTCGCTTTCGAGACGACAACACGTATCGCGTCACACTCGTACATTAAAATCTAAAAAAGGGGTAAAAAGTTTGTATTCTGGCTCTAAACAAATATCATTGTGTAGTCAATGCTACGTGCTACACGGAACTTCAAACTGTTCTTCAATCCACCAATCTGCATAGAAGATATCAACAGTTTTCTCAGCACCAACGGCAAGTTTATTCAAAACCATATACACGGCGCATGAGTCACCGTCAAGCTAGCTGCGGTCAGAGGTGGAGCGACGCATCGAGGTCAACGACCGTCCTTCGCTCGGCAAACTTCGTGTGACCCGAAGTACAGCGAGCTTGTGCTGTTTTGAATTACGACGACATATGTGACGTGTAGCCGACAGAGAAATAACAACATCAGCTGAGTGCGGTGAAACGGTGTAAGTTGGATAGATAGTGTGTATTAGCGGCCACTCCTGCGTCTGCGTCTGCATCGCGACTACACTTACAAAAATCACGTGAGTTGTTCTAATAATTATACTATCACAATTAAATACGTAACAGCTGGGTTAGTCTATTTCCGACTAGATTAACATAATAGGACAAATTGAATACGTAATAGACACTTGTTCTACCACTATACTTTCTACTACACACATAATATAATTATGAATAAACTTAAACGTACGCCGCCATCAACTCCACGAATCGAAGTTCAGCGAGCGATATCTAACCCTGAGATTGCTGATATTCCAATGGATGCCGAGTTCGTTAACTCATCCCAACGAACAAAACGACCTCGATCTGAGTCTAGCCCTACAAATGAGCTCGGAGACTTTAAGGAGGAAATACGAGCAATGCTCACTAAATGGAATAACAAACAGGAAACCAACTTAAAGTGCTTCACGGATAAAATAACAAAGGAACTAGCAGAATTGCGGGCACAGAACGAAAAATTGCAAAGTATTAAATTAGAATTTGAAGAATCAGCAGGTTTCATTAACGAAAAATATGAGGAAATTAATACAAATATGAAAAAGCTGGAATCTGAAAGGTATGAGCAGAGAAAACATATAGATAGTCTGGAGAAACAAATACAGGATATGCAGGAACACCGACGATCGGCCGTTATTGAGCTGCGGAATATTCCTCTCAGGGAACAAGAGAATTGCAACGATCTGGTCAAAACTGTTATTGATGTCTGTAAACCTTTACAAATAACCGTAGAACCGTCACATATCCGAGACATTTATAGAGTACAGGGTAAACAGGGCCCCTCTAAACAAATAGTCGCGGAATTCCACTCAGTTACAGCGAAAAATAATGTCCTTCTTGCCGCCCGCAACTTTAATAAGGGAAAGCATGCTACAGAGAAGCTAAACAGTGGGCATATTGGCTTAAAAGGTGAGCGTGTACCTATTTATATTGCTGAGCGTCTACCGGCGAGGTCGAGACAACTCTTTTATGAAGCCCGAAAATTTGCCAAAGCTTAGGAGTTTGAATATTGTTGGTCGGCTAATGGAAAAGTGTTTCTTCGAAAGAAAGAAGGAGACAAGTCAATACGTATTAACTCAGAAAAATGTTTTCATGAGATATTGCATGCACATACACAGTAATCTTTCTTTAGTTAAGATAGTCTGTTTTTTGGTTTTCTTTTTATTAAATATTTGTCTCACTAATTTATACTACGTTAATCAGAATCTTAATATTTTAGAGTATGCCCTCCTGCAACACAACGAACACACAACACACACAAATCACACATCGCTATACAAACATAAAACTTGCCCAGTGACAATTAATCCTATAAATAAAATATTATTGGAAGTGTGGGTTGGACGTGTTATTGTTATTATTTTTGTATGTCAAACATACCGGTTTCGTGATTATGGTCAAAGTCCCAAATGTAATACTTTATGGGGAGCTTTTATTTATAAATAAAAATGAATGATTTTAATGAAATTATAAATCATCTGGATTCATACGGGTCAAATGAAGTGTATAACTGCTCGCCACACAAATGCTTTCAACTTTTAAGTAGCCACAAGGAAGGAATTAAATTATTACATTTTAATATACGTAGCATTAATAAAAACTTTAACAAAGTTCTAGTCTTGTTATCCACATTACAAACAAGGTGTGACGTAATAATTTTCTCTGAATGTTGGTTAAGTAAAACGTCATTTATTCCCCAAATTCAAGGATATTTGGGTTATTCTACAAGTAACATTATTAACCAGAATGATGGTTTAGTGATATATATACGTTCGGAGCTGAAACATAATGTCATGGAGCCTCTATTTATGGAAGCAAACTGCCTTGTTAGTAAATTAAATTCCGAAACAGTAATTGTAGCACTATATCGACCACCATCCTTTAGACGTACAGATTCCTTTTTAGATAGCCTAAATAACGTCTTAACCTCTGTATCTACGTATAAAAATGTGATTCTAGTGGGAGATATTAACATAAATATAAGCCCAAATAATAATGATCCACATTACAGTGAATATATGAACCTAACTGCATCGCAGGGACTGCTACCTGCATACACATCTCCCACTAGGGAAAACAATTGTCTGGATCACACAATGATAAAGGTAAAAAGTTCAGTGGTTTCTTGTATTCTGGATACACACATTACCGATCATGCACCAATATTAGTATGTTTAAAAACTAATCAGAGAACACCTAAAAGATCCAAATTAGTTGCAAGAATCGACTATCCTAAAGTACTCTCAGAAATATCCAAAACGGATTTTAGTCCTGTCTTACTGTCCAAAGATCCGAATGAAGCTACTGATCTTCTTATAAAAACCATTACCTCAATAGTACAAACAAACACTAAAAACAGACTTGTGCCTTCAAAAATGGTAACAATAAAGCCCTGGATCACACAGGGGCTACTAAAGTGCATTCGAAACAGGGATAATATGCACAAGAAACATAAAAAATCACCAGAAAATTACACCCTGAAAATCACATACCTCCGTTATCGTAACTTCTGTAACAAGCTATTAAATCGACTAAAAACTAATTATGAGAAGAATGAATTTACTAAAGCTAAAAACAATCCTAAGGCAACCTGGCAAGTCATAAATGATGTTATTAATAAGCAGACTTCTAAACCTCCGCCCACAGACTTGTTGACCCTGTCGGAATCTGATGAAAAGTCCTCGATAAATGCTGTTAATGAATTCTTCGCAAATGTAGGCAAAAATCTTGCGGAAAGACACCTAAATAGAAGTACCTGCGATAAACATGTTCCATTTCTTAGGGATGATGTACAGACGAATTCTCTTGCGCTTCTTACCCCGGATTTTGATGAAATTGAAAGAATCATAGTGAGTCTGCGTACTGATTCTGCTGCGGGATGGGACGGAATTCCAACTAGAATTATCAAAGCGAATCGCCAATTCCTCGTACCGGCTATCGCACACATTTGTGACCTATGTATCTCCAATGGAGTATTTCCAAGGTCCTTAAAGAAAGCTATAGTGCATCCTATTCACAAGGGTGGAGACAGAGACAGTGTAAATAATTACAGACCTATATCTGTCCTTCCAGCGCTTTCAAAAATTTTGGAAAAGGTTTTAAACAGTCGTCTCGTTAATTTTATGGATGCACATAGCATTTTGTCAAATAACCAATACGGTTTTCGTAGAAAGAAATCTTGCGAGGACGCTGTTGCTGCCTTTGTTGATAGTGCTGTTAATGTTCTTGACGGAAGGTCCAAGTGTCTGGGTATTTTCTTAGACTTATCCAAGGCATTTGACACTGTCTCTGTCCCTATCCTGTTGTCTAAATTAGAGAGGATGGGAGTGAGGGGTCCAGCACTGGCTATCTTTGAGAGCTACCTATCAGAGAGGACACAGCGTGTAAAGATAGGCTCATACGTCAGTGACGAACAATCACTATCTTTCGGAGTCCCCCAAGGCTCAATTTTGGGGCCTACCCTTTTTCTTATATATGTTAACAGCCTATGTAATATATCTATCCCATACACTAATATATATACCTACGCAGACGATACCGCTTTGCTCGTACATGGACTGAACTGGAGAGAAGTTCAAGAGAGAGCGGAGTTCGCAATGAGTATCGTGATGTCTTGGTTAGGAGCCAATATTCTTTCTCTTAATATTGATAAAACGAAATACATTCCGTTTTCAATAAAATCCCGTACCCAGCCAGATAATGCATTTATTATTAGGGCCCACACTTGCAATGAGCAAGTTGATCAATGCCACTGCCCTCCTCTAGTCAGAACAACACAGATCAGGTACCTTGGTATCATAATAGATAACTTGATGTCCTGGAAGGAGCAAATTGATAGAACGTCTGGCAGAGTGAGAAAACTCATAGCGATTTTCAAAAGTCTGCGCCATAGTGCAGACTTAGGTACACTTCGGATGGTCTATTTCTCACTCTGTCAGTCAGTACTCACTTTTGGTATTACGTCTTGGGGGGGTGCTCCAAAAACTTATTTTATCAGGCTAGAAAGGGCGCAGCGGGCTGTCCTCAAAGTTATGACTTTTAAACATTTCCGGTATAGCACCATAGCATTGTATCAAGACTGCAAAGTCATGACTGTGAGACAGCTCTTTGTGCTAAACACCACCTTGCGCAGGCATGGTTCACTGGAGTACAGTACTGGTCATCTGGCAAAGAGGAGATGTAAATATGTTTGTCCCACAGTGAGTTACAGAACTAAACTGGCAGAAAGACATTTCCGGGTATTAGGTAGTCGAATTTATAACACAATTAACATACAATGCGATATTTATGGTTTAAATATGTTCGATTGCAAAAAGAAAATTAGTCAGTGGCTTGCTGCTCGTGCATATGAGGAAATAGAAAAGTTACTAGGAAAGTTTTTCTAACTATACTGACTATAAACCCACTCGCATATAAACATACGACGCAAGAACGACACATTTACACAACACAAAACACAAACTTACACACACTACATACACACGACACTTACACACATCACATACACAAATCACATTTAATTACAAACTACGAACCAACATACTGCTGAGAGGCTATACTCTTTTTTCTTATATTTTTTATTTATCTTAAAGTTAAAGTTTATTTTAACTGTTTTTGTTTTTCTGTTGTATTTTAACTTTGTTTTGTTTATGCTCAACAATGCATACTATCCAAATGTAACTCCGTACTGGTTTGTGTAACGTAAATAATAGATTAATAGAGAGAGCCCTGGCACCCAAAACACAAGTTTAATCTTAGTTTGGGTGTCAGTGGTACAATTGGAGACTTATGCAATTTAAACTGTCATAATCTGATATGTAATAACCAAAACAATTCTATGTAAATTGCAATTTTTTGGAAATAAAGTTATTATTATTATTATTACGAAATCGACGTGTGCGTAGTCGCAGCGGAAAAATGACGATTTTTTTATTTTCAGTTTTGCAGATGTTTAGTGTATGACGTCGTGTAAATGTGTATGGTAAGTACACATTTGTGCATCCAACCATTGAGGAGTTTTGACGGGCCTGTTGGTCTAGTGGTTAGTGACCCTAACTGCTATGCCGGAGGTCGTGGGTTCGATTCCCACCCAGGACATATGTTTGTGTGATGAGCACGATCATTTGTTCTGTGTCTGGGTGTAATTTATCTATAATATGTATGTATTTAGAAATATATAAGTATGTTTATCAGTTGTCTAGTACCCATAACACAAGCTCTGCTTAGCTTGGGACTAGATGGCGTTGTGTGATAGTTGTGGAATATTATTATTATTATTAGTTATTCAATAAAAAGTGTTTCCGCTGGAACTACGTCATCCTAGCGGCACTTTTTTTTTCCTATGGACGTAAAAGAAAAAAAATACATTCAATCTTTAGTGTGTAACCAGGGGTAAATGTGTATGTTTAAATGATAAATGTGTGCCGTAAAACAGCGAAGATAATCAAGTTTCCGCTGCGCTGACGTTTTGCTATTTCATGAAAATCATATAAAACGGTTTAGTGCAGAGTTGTAATATTTTACGCACGTTGCTTTGAATTTGTGTGTAATGTTCGGGAAAAAGATTTTTTTTAAAAAACGTACCGTTCAGAAGATATACACGCAAAAGTAAAATAAGGTTATAAGGTCCAAGTACTTAAAATAGGAACTCTAGAGCCAAACTTAAAACGTTCATATGTATCTTGTAAGCGTCTACAACGTCTTGCGGAGTTTCATATAAGTGCGCTTAGTAATTAATGAGCTATGGCATAATTTACTACGACTGGACCACTATTTGTATGACATCCGATTGTAGGACTTTTTAATGGAAAAGCTGAATAAAACATATTCCGATTTTTAGTGTATTAATCCAACTATTCGCATGTTAAATTGCAGCTCTTTACACTAAATAATTAAAGAGATATAATAAAAATACCAGAACAACCGCCATACATGGATAAACCGACCAGGTTTAAATGGTTACAAATAAGCGGCCGTGCAGTATATACAGATAACGTTCTCAAATTTCCAGTGTTGTACCATTATTGCATTGGTACAGGTGGGCACACAATTCTGGAACAAGTAACTAATAACTTTCATGATAAAAATAGTAGGTTACTTGTTTTTTTTTTAAACTTACGAAATTATTACAATAATAAGCATCAGTATTAAAAAATGAATTTATTTGTCAGAATATTGCAAAAAATTGTCACGTTAGGTAATTGTCAACTCCGATAAAGCCCCAGTAGCACCCAGGGGTGCTACTGGGGCTTTATCGGAGTTCACTTTTCTCCGACCTTCAAGCCCCGCGGATAAACCGGTGTGCCACCCTATAAACTTGGCTTTCATCTCTAAAACTACTATACTACTATAAAATAAGGGCTAATATCCCGTGTGGGCAGTTTCACTCTACGACCTGAAAAAAGGAGTCTCGTCGACTTACCTACTGCATGATTCCAAATCATAAATACCGATAGATTTTTTTTTAATAAAAAGAACACACGGACATTGCAATGACGTTGGATGTCAACGGGACTTGATCAGCTTAAATTCTGCTGCTTCCAGCGTACTAATTGTTATTACTTTGTTAAGGCCGGCCGCAAACGTTTAAAGACGAAGACGAATTGAGGTAATCCTCGAAGCGCCACCGTTTTGAGGCGCACTACCATAGTTTTTTTTTTTTAATAGCTTGTACTGTCCCACTGCTGGGTAAAGGCCTCCCCCAAATCCTTCTATAAGTGCTCTTTTCAAGGAGTATAGAGCCTTGGCAAATTGTATAAAATAAAGTGTTTTACTTATTATCGATAGTTTCAGTTAGTATCCTATCTCTATTCGAAAATTACTCATAGCAGCGCTTCGAGGAAAAAAATGTTAATATTTTTAATTGTTATCGGGAGCGCTACTAAAAGGTGCGCTCTGAGGAATAATAAAGGTTCGCCTCAAAACGGTTGCGCTTCGAGGAATACCTCGCCGAATTGATTGCTGTCGCACTTTTAGTGATGCTTTTAAATCTGCTCCCAAGCCAACTCTTTTACGTCTCTATTGTGATACCTAGTCCGTATTTTAAATATTCCATATGCATCCATCACCATAATTAAATTTTCGGCTACACACATTTTGTTACCTACTGACAATTACGATGCGACGACGTCTACTCGTTACAAAGTTCACGCGGATCTGAATTAAACTTTCCATGCGTGTACGGTGGAGGAGCCAAAATGTACGCGAGTGCTGCGATCCGAAGGCATCGAACCGAGCGTTAGGTTAGGTTAGGTATAAGAATAATGTGCTCTATGTTGAATATTTTGTATGTAAGAAGAGCATTCAGGTTTCCGAATCTTAATTGCCAGCCTAAAATAATGTTGTTTATTTTTTTAATTTTTATTGGTCATTAACTAATAAATTCGTTTAAGAGAACATAGTTTATGTAGTTGTTTTATTTTTTGCAAAACTATTTAACGCACCTGTACGAAACTATTAAACACAATAATGGTACAACACTGGAAATTTGAAAACGTTATCTGTATATACTGCACGGCCGCTTTTTTGTAACCATTTAAATTTGGTCGGTATATCCATGTATGGCGGTTGTTCTGATATTTTTATTATATCTCTTTAATTATTTAGTTTAATGAGCTGCAATTTTACATGTAAATAGTTGCATTAATACACTAAAAATCGGAATATGTTTTTTTCAACTTTTCCATTAAAAAGTCCTACAATCGGATGTAATACAAATAGTGGTCCAACGTAGTAAATTATGCCATAGCTCATTAATTACTAAGCGCACTTATATGAAACTCCGCAAGACGTTGTAGACGCTTACAAGATACATATGAACGTTTTAAGTTTGGCTCTAGAATTCCTATTTTAAGTACTTGGACCTAATAACCTTATTTTACTTTTGCGTGTATATCTTCTGAACGGTACGTTTTTTTAAAAAAAACTTTTTCAAACATTACACACAAATACAAAGCAACGTGCGTAAAATATTACAACTCTGCACTAAACCGTTTTATATGATTTTCATGAAATAGCCAAACGTCAGCGCAGCGGAAACTTGATTATCTTCGCTGTTTTACGGCACACATTTATCATTTAAACATACACATTTACCCCTGGTTACACACTAAAGATTGAATGTATTTTTTTTCTTGTACGTCCATAGGAAAAAAAAAGTGCCGCTAGGATGACGTAGTTCCAGCGGAAACACTTTTTATTGAATAACTCCTCAATGGTTGGATGCACAAATGTGTACTTACCATACACATTTACACGACATCATACACTAAACATCTGCAAAACTGAAAATAAAAAAATCGACATTTTTCCGCTGCGACTACGCACACAAATCGACGCCTTAACGCTTTTCAACTGCAGCAGCAGCTTCGCGTTGTACGAAGAGTAGCTGTAAGTGACTACAATAAGAAGAAGGTTGAAGGAACGCGGATTGGCACCGCATAAGCCAGCGAATGGGCCGAAATTAACTACAGACCATCGAAGAGCGCGCCTTAACTTTGCACGCGAGCACCTAACTTGGTCATACCTTCAGTGGAGCAAAGTACTGTTTTCTGATGAGTGTAAAATTATGCTGTATGGTAACGACGGAAGGAACAAGGTCTACAGAAGAGATGGAGAACGCTTTGCACAATGCTGCATTGAAGAAAAGGTCAGCTATGGTGGCGGTTCGTGGACGGTTTGGGGAGGAATCAGCGCCGACGGTAAGACAGAACTTGCCTTTGTGTCTGGGCCACGGCTGCCTGCACTAAACTCTCATCGGTACATCGAACAGTGTCTTGAACCTCATGTGATGCCCTATGCACATTTTATTGGCAACGACTTCATATTCATGCACGACAATGCTAGAGCTCACACCGCGGGCGTCGTACGAGATTATCTTACCGAAGTCGGTATCTCCATTATGGTATGGCCAGCAAGAAGCCCGGACATGAATCCCATTGAACATCTATGGGATGAATTAAAGAGACGAATTCGAGCAAGAGATCCAGCCCCAGAAACACTTAGCCAGCTGCAAAATGCAATCCAAGAGGAATGGGATAATATACCACAACATGTGATCGTGACTCTCATCCGATCGATGAAGAACCGTATGGAAGCAGTAATAAGAGCTCGCGGAGGGAATACAAGTTATTAAATAAACGTTTCTTACATTTTTTTTTCATTTACGCGTGTTGTTTTACCCATTTCCTTCATATTCCATACAGGGTAAAAATTACTCATTATACAAAATACGAAACCTATGAAGACTTCATTTGAATTTAGAACATTAACATTAGGATTTAAAAACCTCATACTACTCACTATTAAATGACATTTTACATTTATTCCTAAATATACACATTTTTCTGATAATCCTTATCAAATCATAAACTGCGAGGTGTTTCGATTTTTTTGATGAGAAGTGTATAATGATAAGTGGGAATATAGCATATACTATATTTCCCCAACGACCCCGAGAAAATTTTTGGCCTAGAAAAAAAATTTTGTAAGGTTAAAGTATAACAGCATTCACAAAACGTACATACTTCATTCAAACACACCGACATCTTACGAAGTTAGGTCATGTAGGATTCACATTCAATGATCACTACTCAACCTGATAAGTTAATAACTTTAAGGCTTATTTTCGGAGTTGTAATCCGCTCTCGTCTAAAACCCATGAATAAGATGAAATATGAAGATTTTTAACAAAGGCTTATTTTTAAAGGAGTTGTAATCCGCTCCTAGTCAACTTTAGTTGATATATAACAACACCGCAGTCAGTAAACTCCGAGTTAACGTCAGGGCAGCTCCCGCAATAGTAGTCGGTAAGCTCCGAGTAAAACGTCAAGGGCAATAGCTTACTTAAAATACCTACTTGTCAGCTGCAACAATCGACTTTTAGAGTCGATAGTTAGAAACAAGAGTCATACTAACTTGTAGAGTTAGTTGACACGAAGGTTAGGTAACTTGAACCTAACAACACTTCATAGAGTTGTGTTAAGAACTGACATAAAGGAAGATTAAGATAATCATATAATGGTTCAAGAAACGATGAATGAATTAGGAAATAAATAGAGTTTTAATAAGCCGAAAAGGAACTCTATTTTAGAAGAGGGAAAGAAGAAAGAGATGAGTCGTGTAAAATTTAAAAATGAAAATATAATATAAATAATAAAAAATAATATAAAAATAAAAATATATTTATTTTATATCATAAAATTTTGTTAAAGGGAGGGAAATAAGGGTTAATAAGTGTTTAAGAAGACTAGAACTCAAGAGTGTTAGACTCAAGAGTGTAAGAGGACACAAGTGAGATCAAGAGTAATATAGGACTCAAGAGTTTAAGAGAACTCAAGTGAGGACTCAAGAGTTTAAGAGGGTAATGGAGGGCTGAGGAGGGACAAAGAGTAGGAGATAAGTTCTGAATGAGGATTCTAAAGTAGCCTACTAGCAGTCAGCAACTATAGTTGTTTTAACCCAGCGTAGATAATATTTAAAGAGCCCACGACACTAAACTTAGTTCAATATAAGTGTTAAGAGATCTCCTTTAGAGGGAGTGTTAATATACTTCGTAAACTAATAAAACCTTCTGGGTGGTAAAAATTTAGTACCAGTTTTTGCCACCACAAAAATATCCATGTAACACTTTTACCCTGTTACTTAGCAACGGTGCTAAATAACAAGATGATGATAATTTTATTAGAGCCCACATATCAGAAAAATATAAATAAGAGGATGATGATGAAGAATGTTTTAAGAGGATAGTATAGTATATGTAATGTGAGTTATGTAGAATTAGGTTTGTACAAACAACCACAGGATATTGTCCTGCAGCTGTCGTTAAGTGTCTCAGTCCCCTAACTTGGTAGTGACCACGAAGTGGTTTTAAAAACACACCCAAGCGAAGACTGAGTACGATTACCAGTGGGTAACCGCTGTGATGTGCAAGTCTGTGGGGGTGTTGAGTAAGTGAGAGTTGTTGTTAAAAGTGTAAATAGTAAGTGGAAAACGACTACGGGATATTCTCCAATAGTACGTCGTAGAGTAAGCCAAACCTCAACTTGAAAGAGACCACGAATGGTTTTAAGAACTCTTACAAGTGAAGAATGGATGCCAATTACCAGTGGGTAAAAGGAATGTGTGTAGGGGTGTCGAGTAAATGTATGTAAAGTAAGAAGTGTTGAGATGAGGAGGAGGAGCAGGGCTGTAGAAAAAAATAAAAATAAGTTAGTTACTAAGCCAAATAAGTTACCAAAAGAAAACGGTACTAGTGATAGTTTTTAGAATTTTGAAAAGAGTGGGTACGATTGTTGGGCGCCAAACTGTAACGAATCTACCGATCCCTAATAAAAAATAAAAGAGAAGGTAGATTGTACAATAAATATTAATTTTTAAGATAAAAAAATACAAAAGAATATATAAAACACCTTCCTACCTATCACACACTCAGGCGGCGGAGGTTCTTAAATTTTAGTTAGTGATCCACTTTTAAATTGAGAGAAGAGAGATCCGCTTCTTAGATGGTGATCCACTTTTGGTAATGAATGATGGTGATCCACTTTGGAGTTGGTCTGGACAGTAGAACTTCGTAGAATTATATGTATGCAGAATCCATACGTAGTAACAGGACAACCTCGACGTAGATTCCCGTGTAATTGACTGAATCTCGACAGAAACGAGTAGCGTTGATTCTCAGCGTAGAGTCGATCGTAAAATAAAACGTAAAATCAACCGGACATAATCTCGGCGTGGTATCCAGTGTAAAAGTTTTTGGGTCGGCATCAGCTGCCCATTTTTATACAAAAAATCAAACATTTTTCTTCTCTTCTAAAATTCTTTGACAATTTCGAATTGAAATATGACATGTCACCTGCCAGTCATAAAACCAGCCAGGAGTAATCCACCAAGACGTAATAGAACCTCCGAGTGTGCTTTTAGAATTTTAAAATTATAATTTAAAATAAAGTTATTTTTATTAATTAATAAAATACAATTATTCAGCTTAACAATGATAAAAAATAATGAAGTTATATAAACCAAAAAGTGACCTTCTTTGACTAAACTAGAAAGAAACTATGACAAAAAGAAAAGTACCTACTGACAGTTTGGCACATTTGACATACATGTCACAACAATGAAAATTATGAAAACTAATATTAATTTCAGCAAATTATATGGAAACGAATCGTTTAGAACGTTTCGCCGAGTATAAATAAAGATAAACTATAAAAAGGATGATAAATGGTATGTGATATATATAATGATAAGTGGGAATATAGCATATACTATAATGCATGTATTATAAATGTATGTTTGTGTTATATTTCATTACTTTTTGTAAAGAGTTTCTGTTGGGGTAAGATAGTCATAGTTAAATAACGTTTTAAGTCATTTGTTTTGAGCTGTTTGTAGTAAATTTGTATGTGTTTTTGCTGCGGTGCCCCATATTTCTACTAGATAGTCAATATGGGGCTTAACAAGAGAAAAGTAGATTAGATAACGAACTTGGCGCGGTAAGCAGCGAACGATACCTCGTAGTGTCACTATCAAAGAGGCGGAAAGACATAATTGCCCAAATTCCTCAAACTAAAACAAATTTCGCTGCGATACAATACAACAAACGTTCTACTCAGCATAGAGTAAACAAGGAGATATACATATACACTAAACAACTACATGAATGTAAAAAAATGGTAACAAATTGGATAAAACCATTTACCTATGATGATACTGAGAAGCTTTTGCAGCACATAGTTTAACTCACCCATTTCACACACACACGCGCTCACCTACTCACACATACTCACACACGCTCTCCTACACACTCACGCACAAAACACACAAACCCCCCCCCCTGTGTTATGTTTTCTGTTCTGTTACTAAACCTAGCTTCAACAATTTTTTTTTTTAGTGTACCCGTAAGTGTACACAGTACAGTGTAATATACTGCAATAATGCTCACCCATTTCCGCAAGTAGCGTGATAATATATCTAATAATAATATAGCCTAACCTGGGTAGATGCCTATAAGGAATATTTGTGCAAAGATTGAACAGAAGCTGTGCAGTAGTTTTTTGCGCCAACTCATAACATAGCTTTGGATTTTTACGGTTTTATTATATGTACAGATACAGATACAGAAGACGATTTAACGTAAACCACTTTGTTTCAGCGTGGCCACATTTGATAATTATTGTGATTCCATGCAGTGAGTACTTACTTCTTATTACATTGCGCACATTCTTACAATAAAAATACAAGTTAGTAACACTTTATATTTCCGTTGCAGAGTAATTAAAACAAATACAGATTCACCCACCGACCCTACTCCAACTAGAGCTACACCCACGGGCAATACTCTACCTAGGGCTACACTCACGGGCAATACTCTACCTAGGGCTACACTCACGGACCTTACTCCAACTAGAGTTAGACCCATGGACCCTAACCCAACTACAGCTACACCCACGGTTCCTACACCAACTACAGCTACACCCACGGTTCCTACACCAACTACAGCTACACCCACGGTTCCTACACCAACTACAGCTACACCCACGGTTCCTACACCAACTACAGCTACACCCACGGTTCCTACACCAACTACAGCTACACCCACGGTTCCTACACTAACTACAGCTACATCCATGGACCCTACTCCAACTACAGCTACACCCACGGTTCCTACACCAACTACAGCTACATCCATGGACCCTACTCGAACTAGAGCTACACCTACGGATCCCACTCCATCTACAGCTACACCCACGGAAGGTACTCCAACTAGTGCCACATCCACGGACGCTATTCCAACTAGAGCTACACCCGCGGACCTTACTCCAACTACAGCTACACCCGCGGACTCTGCTACAACCTTAGCTAAACTCACAAACACGACAACTTGTACAGCAAAACCAACGAACACTACAGCTAAACTCACGTAAGTATCTTTGAAATAGTAACTATGCTAATTCTGTACACACGTCTTTGTTTTTTTCTTTTACGAAAGATGAGTTAAGATATGACACTCCAAATATTTTAAAAATACCCTATTTTACGTGACCGTGACTACATGACACATTCAAAAAGTTGTAGCACAAAAGAAGTTAATAGGAACCTGGACTTACTCTGTATCAAATTTTTAATGTCAAAAATTATTTATTTTGGCTTGTAGTTTCCGGGGACAAAATTAAGGGAATATGAAGCGTCGACCTTGTCAAATTATTGTGATTATGTTCGGCCTGAGCTGCAGCTGTCCCAATTCCATTTTACGGATATAGCAATAAGAGCAATAGTTTAATACCTGTATGTTTCAATATGTTCGTGTTCTTTACATAAACTGTTGGAAAAGTTTATGTTTAGCTACGTTCGTCTGTTTTCTCTTTTATTTTTTACTAGCTTTTGCCAGCGGCTTTGCCCGCTATAACTCGAAAATTATCCCACGGAAAGATAAAACCGGGATATAAACTATCCTTTGCGCTAATCCAAGGTGTCAGCTAACTCTTTATCAAATTTTATTAAAATCGTTTCAGTCGTTTAGACGTGAAGAAGTAACAAACATAACACACTCCCTCACTCGCAAACATACGCTTTTATAATACCTATTAGTGTGATACAATTTCAGCCATGATCCCCAAGTATCAAAACCAGAAGAACCTGTGCTTCATGCGACGGCCACTGTGGCAGCTGTTGCATTATGTGCGTTCACTTGCGGAATTCTCCTTACCATGGCAATCAAAATGACATACGATCGACACAGCAGACGAGCAGTTTATGGTACATGATTTTTTCATTATTAGTTGTTAGGTTCAATGAGACGACTCGTTACTTATTTATATTTTAATGGTGTGTACCCACGTGGCTATTTCGTTCGCCACGCCTCTCAAACACCAAAATAAATATTGAACATCAGATTGTAAGTTGTATCTACAAGCAAAACTTAAAAAATAAGCCATTATTATTTGATTACGAATGGTGTGTCTGACTGGACCCGATGGACTGGAAGCTGCTTTCAATAGGGGATCGGACAAAAAGCAACTAATTAGTCCGTCAGATAGATTTCCAAAAAATATTGGAGACGATTTTTTTCTTTTTTCACATAAACAAAAAATGAAGTCAATACAGTGCTTCAAAAACTCGTGAACTCTTCGAAAACGTCATATGATAGTTCATTTTTTACCTACAAATGACGTCACAACCACATCTTATCTTCGTCAATTTTGATTAATTTAATAAAACAAAAAACGCGTACCTATCCAATATTTTTCGATAATCACTGACGCACTAATTAGAATCATTGTTTTTTGACTCAGTACGATCCCCTATTCTGTATAGTGAGGCAAAGCTATGCTGGTACATGGTGATGTGCTTGATTCTGTCTATGCTTGTATCTAAAACATTCTAGGACTGTTGATTTAGCTCAGTTTCACCATCCTTTATGCCTACAATTCTGCCAAATCATTCAGGAGATCGATGCAATGTTGACGACAGTTACGCATCTTTTTTTCTTCTTAGGCATCCTAAATTAATTCAGGTCAAGTTTGTACTTATAAGATTTGTTGAAAACATTTCAGGATTGAGTCGTCCGCAAGTCGCGTAATATAGAATTAGTCATCAGCCAATCCCGAAGAGCGTCTCATCCTGCAGGCAAGACTCTGTTCAAAGATTTTTTACTGAGATCAAGGAAACTGTTTGGGGAAGACCACCAGATGGCAGCAAAAGCGGCAATCACTTTCAAAGTTTTTCGTATAAATTTCTACATCGACTCTCATTAGGATTGACACAAGATCTTCGGTAGCTAATGTTCATTCTCTAGATTAGTTATTGTAGTAATCAATACAGAAAACCACTATTAAAAAGATTTACTTATTCTACTTTTTTTATTGGCATATTTTATTGTTTAATAATCTTTCAAGTGAGACTATACTAAAATTAAATAAACTGAACTAACATTCTACATTCTAAAACCTACTTAGGTTGGGAAGAATAAAGGATAATATTATAGGCAAGTAAAGATAAAATAAATAATACTAGTGGACCTGGCAGACGTCGTACTGCCCGGACAGCAGCGCCACCTACCGGGTCCAAGACAGCAATATCCCCATTAACAACATGATCCGCCATTAATTGAATTCATTTGTTACAAAAAATGTGATAAATGAAGAACCGCTCGACCGATTTTGTGCAAACTTCACATAAACCATCTACAAAAAAGGCCGAACAAAGCCTGAACATTTGGTTTAGATAGGTGAGCCCGTTCTTGAGTTATAAAATTACAACGAAAAGTGGCACAGATTTTTATATCTATAGAAGAAGAATATAATAATAATAATGAGTTTCAATGTTGGTTTCCCGCGGCTGAACAAGTGGCAAGCTGCCGTAGGTAGTAATTTTTGATAAGTTGTAGGGTTAAAGCTTATTATTATCAAGACTAAGTTATCAGCTGATTGAAAAGAACGCGGGTCAACGGCCGCGCGGCCGTCATGCACCCGCTCTTGGACAGAGCGAAATAGTGTCAGACTTCTACTGACTAAAAACCACTCATGTCAAAATACAAAATAGCGTCACTGTGACGCTATGTCCTATTATAAATTAACAAGTTTAAAGTCATAAGTGTATCTATTTTGCTCCACGGACAAATATTGGCTTATGGCAAGGCACAGAATTTGAATTTTTACATATATACCTACACATATTTAATGGTCTTGTTGAAAAATGTAACATCAAATGGACACATTCAATGATGTCTTTTTTCCATACAAATAAACTATTCCCATCTAAGAAAGTAGGTAGTTAAAAAACTAAAAACCCGACTGAAAAAACCGAAAAGCAAAAATAAGCAACTTGGAAGCCTGCTTCCAAGTTTTAACTTTTTAGTCGGAGTTTTAAGATAATTAACATTTTTTTTTTTATTTTTAACTTTTTAGTTCTTTTGTGTTTGTTCTTTCCTTTGTCGCGTAAAATTCTTCGCAGAGAATAACTATTGTGTTTGTTTAAAGGATTTGTCACTTTGAATTTCTTTGTTAATTTATTTGTTTTGGAATTTGTTTGTTTGTTTATTTAGTGTATTATATTTTTGTAATATCCTTTCAATACCCTTCATTTTGATACGCTACTCGAGGGTACTGAAAAAAAAAAGTGAACTCCGTGATATGGCCCCCAAATTTCGCAAGTTTTCTTTGTTTTTTTAATTTGAATGTAGCCAGTGACACTCGCGCCATCAAGACTAATCTAACGACGTATATTTTATTCAAATCCCTTCATCCAAACATACATACACGTCAAACACATAACCCTCCTTTTGGGCTTCGCCGCAGTCGGATAAAAATAACAGTACAGTAGAATTGGGATTTATTTTAGTCTTTTATTTTAGTAATTAATTGGGTAAAACATTAGTATCCTTTGGCAGGCGGATGGGGGTGGAATGTGGGGGAGGAGGGGGGTGTCTCCTCTCCCCCGGTACCACTCCCGTGAAAAGGTAACGCACCGTTTTTGAAGAAAACAGATATTTGTAATCTAACCTCAAAACACTTAAAATCACCTACTACGGTCGGGGAAAATCACGTGCTGGTCTAAATTTGCTTCCAAACAATATTAATAAAGGCGTCGTCGACGGAGCCCCGCTTCGCGGGGCTCCTACTACCGGGTGGTGTTTTTTTCTTCTTGTTTTCTTTTTCTTCTAACCTAAACCTGTCCGAGCCGGAGTGCCCCAAGTTCTAAGCTCGCTTCGCTCGCTCTTGCATTCTAGTGAGGAGTAACACTGTACTAGACTCCGCATCTTTCTAGGTTGTTATAAAAAATAAAAAAACAATAGGTACTTATTATACACATTTTTCATTTATTGAATGTATTTTAATTAATTACATTGATTAATTCCTCAAAAGGATCTCTTTTTTTAATATCTACATCTCTTCTCCACAGATATTCACAAACGACACATGACGCAAATACCAAACAGTTTTTATTTTGCGTTCCTTTTCTTTGATTTGGTATGACAATGTACACCACAGACGATATAGTAAAACACATTCGGTAGTCGATCGCCCATTTTAACGTTCCGTTTCACGTAAAAACATTTACACTACGCTTTTTATCTGATTTGAGGTTAGAAACATTTTTGTAAATTTTTGGAAAAATATCCATTACGTTGTAATAATGTAGCGTTATAATCTGGGTTCCCCCCCTTTACCAGATTTAACCACTTTTAACTATTTCCGCCTGCGAAAGGAAACTAAAGCCAACCCAGTTATCAGAAAATAAGTTAGTACTTAGTATTTGTTGAAATATTATTATCATTACTTCTATCATCGATACTACCAGCTGGCTGAGCCACTGAGGGAGTAGGTAGGTGATTGGTGCTGAGGCTGTGGAATAACTGTGCAGGCACAGCTACAAGAAAGGTTATTCGTCAGAGATTCATTACCTCTCCGCATTGTACGTGACCGGCAGGGCCATTGCGTATCTTTTAAATGTCAGTGGCTATCATATTGTCCATGGACTAACTGTCAAATTGGTCCTCCTGCATGCGCTTACTCAGGTCTGGTTGAGAAGCCTCATATTAGCTAAAGATATCTTTTAGTGCATATTCCATAAAAAACAGCCCAACCTGCCGTTTTTGAGTGACGGTCTCAAAAACGGCATTACATTGACCTACACAATTCTAATTCAATGTCACACTTCTTTAGATGTAGAATTAAGTTTAGATATTCTTGCCTTAGTTTTGTGTTTTGTTTGTTAACTTTTAGGCGTTTCAAGATTTTTTTTAATATTTCTAATTCGTTTATTAATTTTAATGTATTTTTTAATCTTATTATGACTAGTGAATATATTATTTTTACAGATAGTTTCATTAGTTAAGTCATAGTTAAGTCTATGGTCACAATTGGCTCAACACATACAGGTCCTGACCGGCTACCGCCCAACTCATCATAAAGACTACAGGTGTTCGCAGACCGTTCATAGTCTATAACTCTCTAAGCGATTCTAAGTGAGTTATTGAGTGTTGGGCCCTACTTACTTCTTGTTCCAGTTCAGATAGGCGACTCAACGCCTGATCGTAGGTGTCGCTACAATGCTGGAAGTTTACAAAAAGTTCACAGAGGTGCTTATGCTGGTCAAATAATTATGTCCATATGCTGTGTGTGTAGTTCTGCAAGCTCGATCTTGAGTTGAGTATTTTTGTTCATCATTAACTCAGATTCTACTTCACTTCACTCTAAAGATTATAATTATGATGAGCCTTCCCGGCTACCAATTCGTATGACCTTGTCGTTACTTACAAATGAGGTCAATGATAAAATATTATGTCATATAACATTGTTACACAGCAAATTATACTCATAACGAAATAATTCTCACTGCACGAAACGACACGAATGAGGAAATTAAATATTTAATTCATCAACAGTCAGTACGGCAAGAATTTATTTAAATTACCTTTTAAAACTCAAAGTTCTGTCTGTCTTACTGAGTAACTGATATATCAACGCACAGCCTAGACCGTCTTTTTTTTCTTAGGGAGTGAAAAATCATCAAATGACTCCTCCCGCTGTGGGCAGAGCGGTAGGGAGTGTCAGACTTCTATTGACTATAAAACACCCATGTTCCTTCTTAGCCTTTCTTCCGAGGCCGCGGTATCTCTTTCGAACATCCCGCAGTCCTGACGGAACCTAGGCCGCGTGCGTGTTTTTTGACTCTTGCCTAAATGTTGTTGTTTAGGCAAGAGTCTGTTGTGCCTCGTATTGCATACGCTACATGGATGAATGCTGCAATTGCGTGCAGAGCGGCCACACCTTATGCAGTTATGGTCTTTACTCACTTATCTTGTATAATACACGCACACGCATCTACACCCACACTTACACACTCACCTATACTCACACCTATACACTCACCACTCACACACACACACACACACACACACAAACATACTTACAGCATTAAAAATTCGTCTTGTATACCATACAGTAGAAGGACACAGTCCACTTAATATAAGTTTTTGTTGATATTGACCGTAAACTACTTCTTAAAATACAGGTATATCCTAGCTTAAGAGGTAGAGTATTATTATTGTACAGAACTTGCAACATAAACTATAAAGTGTATTTCTTAACAAAATTTCAAACTGTTATTTCAAACTCTGTATGTTTTTTGGGTAAATAAAGATTATTATTATTATTATTAGCTTCAATCTGCTTCCTTCGCTTGTACAGTCATTCACACACAGGTAAAAAGGTGGAATAATTATTATTATTATAAAGGCGATGAGTTCCATTACAAAGCCGATAATTAAAAACAATAAAATAACTTATATCTAGTGTTAGTACCTAGTTGAAATATAATAGCTGCTTCCTTTATATATTTTTTTGTTGATGATAAAAAACAAACCCAATATAACGTATTTCGTAGCTAAGTAAATTCGTTGGCGTTGTATATTTTTTCTTTTAGTTTCAGAAAGCGACTTGTCAACAGCAGCTGCTCTGTGCATTACAAACAGGAGAGTACTTGAATAGCTCAGAAATAATATTGAATAATAGTATGTCGACAGGCCGTGTCGACACGGCGCGTACGTGTTCCATGCGCGCCTCAAAGAGATGTCAGCAACATGGAAGGGAGTCGGGGCTGCGGGTTGTGCGAAAGAGATACCGCGGCCTCGACACAATAGGCTAAGAAGGAACATAGGTGGTTTTTTGTCAGTAGAAGTCTGACACTCCCTTCCGCTCTGCTCAAAGCGGCAAGGCTCTAGGCAGAGCGGAAGGGAGTTTTTGAAGATTTCCCAACGCCCATAAAAGTGTAAATAAAAGATGAGGGAGTAAAATGTCTTATACATTAGGTATTTTAATTATTGATTAGGCAAAGTACTATGTAAAACATTATTAAATTTAGTATTACCTACCTCTCCTCTGAGGTATTGAATAAAAGAAGAATATGGCATGATGTCGTGGCCCTTTGAATCTATGCTTGCAGAACCTGGATTCTATTTAATGAAATCGACAATGCGACATACATTGTCGACATTTTCACAATAGATGCTTTATAATAAATATAATAAAGTAAAAGATGTAAGAATGAAACTTATAAAAGGAGAATGGCAGAAAAATTGTTGACAAAAATGATTGTGTATAGAAATATTTTAAATATAAAATGAGTTTAATTATTTTTCTATGATTTTCCAAAAACAAATGTATTTCATTTAAGGCCACAATAAAGAACATACATTTTTGCGACTATTAAATGACTTTTACACTATCCAAGTGTTGCCATTTACTATTTTTTTTCAATTTTCGTGTAAATATCCAGTTTACACGGAAATTGAAACCACTAAAATACCACACAAAATACAATACAATCGATATTTATGAAATAACTATACTGTCGGTACCTACTATTAAACGTATTTTTTTTAACGTTTCTTTTAAAGAATTTCTTGTAACAATTGTTCTATTTTAATTCTAATAATGTTATGCCAGCACCCGCTAAAATGAAATGTCAAATTGTCAATGTCACATAAAGCGCGACCTGTCACTAATGCTCCTGCGCTTTTCGTGTTGTTTTCTATTTTCTTTGACTTGCATTGCTTACGGACTGATTTTCCCTTCGCTTTGAGTAAGTTGTAAGTGCCTAAAGGATTCTGATCTTGCCTTGCGTGACGTGCTACTGCCCCTTTGGATTCCGATTTTGCTTGCATTGTTCAATCTATATAGTTTTTTTAGGAGGTTTATCAGGACATAATTCTTGAAATAAGTTACTCAGGGGTTGAAGCTTAAAATATTTTTAAGATATTTTTTTTTGTTTCATTCTAATGACCATGACCCGTATTAAACTGGTCCCAAAAGTTTTTAAACCTAGTTATAGAGCCTATCTTGTTGCCATACATCTGCAACCTGTTTAACTCAATTTTACAAACAGGTGTTTTCCCAAGTGATTTTTGCCACTCGAATGTTATTCTTCTACATAAAAAAGGTGATAGGACTGACATCGGTAATTACCGCCCCATCAGCCTCATCTCTCACATTTACAAAATATTTATAAAGATAATAAAATTGAGAATCGCATTTCTGGCCAATAAGATCAGCATCAACCCTCCGAACAAGCCGGATTCCGCCGTGGCCTCTCCACTACCGATCATTTACAGTCTCTTAATCAGGTTATCGAAAAACATCTCGAATTCAACCTACCCTTATACCTCGCATTTGTCGATTATTCTAAGGCATTTGACAGTTTATCGCACAGCGCAATATTTGGGCATTAGCGTGGGCGATAGAAGATTAACCAATCTCCGCTTCGCCGACGATATTGTCCTTTTCTCCTCCACGGCAGCCGAGTTAAACCTAATGCTCGACCAACTGAGCAGTGCCAGTCTCGAGGTCGGACTCGCGATGAATATGACAAAAACCAAGGTGATGACCAACAGCGCCAAGCGCAATATAGAAATTGGGGGTGCGAGGATTGAATATGTCCATGAGTACATTTACCTCGGCCAAATAGTCTCCTTCCAGGCAAGACAAGACAAAGAAGTTGCCCGACGCACCAAGAACGCCTGGAAGAGCTATTGGTCGATGAAGCAAATAATGAAAGGATCTCTCCCTCTCTCCCTCAAGAGAAAACTCATGGACATGTGCATTCTTCCTACCCTCACCTATGGATCGCAGACATGGTCATTAACCAAGCGTCAAAAGTCCACACTTGGGGTCTGCCAGCGAGCAATGGAGCGTAGTATTCTCGAAATCAAGCTTAGTGACCGAATAAGGAACTCGATACTGCGTTCCATAACTCAAATTACCGACGTGGGTCACACGGCTGCCAAGCTTAAGTTGAGCTGGGCTGGCCACATCTGCCGCATGCCGGAGGGGCTATGGGCTAAACTAACCACACAATGGGTCCCAAACAGCAGCAAACGGCAACGTGGCAGGCCCAGAAGAAAATAAGAAGATTATAATAAAATAAGAAGATTTTTTGTTGACGGTTTCGTTAAGAGCCCGTTTACACCGTGTATGCTCCTACCATTCCTACCTTACAACATTATTATATGTATTAGTAGATCTTCATGGTCTTCTGTATTGATAAGCACATCAACTAATCCAGTGAATTGAAATTTGAAACTAACATGAAATATAAGTCAGTAGGGGCAAGTGCGGTATAGATTTTTAAACCTTTTTTTCGTTGTTAGTATTTTTATTTCTATGAAACCTAGACAAGTTCAGTGGGTACTACTGGATAGCTTAGTTTCTTAAGTCATTAATGGTCGTCCTGCGCAGCAATATAAGCTACGTTTTGTTATGATTTTACGTGTTTGAAGAAAACTAGACGCCTAGACGCACTTGCCCCCAGGACTGGGTAAGTGCGGCTAAGCTCAATAAATGGCTTTTCCTTAGATAATATTAAAATAGGGTTATTTTTTTCGAACAAAAGCTTATGAGCAAAAATAGTTTCTGTAATCAGAAATGTATTACTATTAAAATAAGGACTATTATCGCCAAAAAACGAAAACTGGGGTAAGTGCGGTATACATTTGTTTCCAGAGGTGTTCAACATTGGGGTATTGTTATACCTCTGATAACAAATGTATACCGCACTTACCCCAGTTTGAGTTTTGGGCTTTATTAGTGTTTATTTTATATTTCTAAGAAGCATGGTATTCAGTTAAATTACAATTTTATGATTATTATAAGACATTAGTGAATAGAGTAGAAAAAAATAAAAAAACATATGTTAAGGCACTAATATTTTATTATTCAATAAAAATTATTCTCTTGAATATGAGAATATGTTTAAAAATAAGGATCAGTCATTTTGAGGTATACCTCAATAGGTATAACGTAAACTAGAGCAGACACGGCAAAGAAAATGGTTGCTCGGGATATGTTCCAGAGGACCATACCTTCTCATTCGCCTTTCATACTAATGAACATTATTAAAATTGTTGCGCGACAATTTTCTTCGCGGTCTCTGCTCTAGTTTAAGGGGCGGGGTTGTAAGGTTTTCCGTACGGCAGCAGGCGAATCTAATGACACGACCTCATGTTAAAATCAGTCAACGTATCAAAGAAATAGACATACATACAAACATACGCTGGAAAAACATTACGTACTTTTGGCAGTCGGATAAAATAAACCCTATAATACGAGATTACATACTTACTTATTTCCAAAGTACAAGCAAAAATATAGAAAAGAAAAAGTTTAAAGGGTATTGAAAAATTCATTACAGTATATTATAAGATCAATATAATATGTTGAAAATTCATTAAAGCTTTTTCCTTTAAAATGTTGTCAACTTCTGGTTTGGGGCAAGTGCGTCATTGTGCCGCACTTCCCCAATTCTAGTAGGCGCACTTACCTCACTTCGCTTGTTTTTGGTTATAAAAATGTAACATCGATAAAATTAATTACTTGTGAGATAGAAACAAAATAATTACAGATAAATGAAGAATAATGTTTAGAGAATGCGAATTACCTGGTTTAAATCACTCAATAGTGGTTTTTCTGCTGTTTCGTACGTGATTTGCACAGCACTTGCCAACGTGGCGTCCACAAAAAAAAGATGGCCAAATCAAAATGGCGAATTACTTCCTAATATGCCTAGTTACGACATCTATAATTTAATGCCGAAACTAAATTTTGTTTTCGAAGGACAGGCTATGGCGCGTTTTTTAAATACGGTTTTGGTTTAGGAGATATTGATGTTCGCCGCACTTGCCCCGTAGAGGCACTTGCCCCAACTGACTTACTTTTTTAGTATTTAAAATAAAAAATCTTTATCTAAGTAGATTTCTGTATTGACAACTACAATAACTAATCTAATTGATGAACGTCAGCTACCGAAGATCTTGTGTCAATCCTAATGAGAGTCGATGTAGAAATACGAAAAGCTTTGAAAGCGATTGCCGCTTGTACTGCCATCTGGTGGTCTTGACGAAACGGTATCCGTGATTTCAGCAACAAATGTTTGATCAAAGTCTTGTGTGCAGGATCAGATGCTTTTCGGTGATTGGCTGATGACTGTTACTCTTATGGAATTTCTGGATGACATAATTCTGAAACATTTTCAACGAATTATAAGTTAGATGCATTAACAAACATTACTAGATGCATTAACAAACATTACTTCAAGTTTGCATTACCTAAATGGTTTGGTAGAAATGTAGGTTATATGAAAGGCATTGCTATCAACGACACAAGCATCCAAACTTCGCGTATTAAAACTAAGGTATAAGTACCAACGAAGCAGTCCAAGATTTTATTAAGTTACAATCAAAGTCAGAATAAAGCACTTTACCTCAATAGTACAGAAGTTAAAGCAGCGTCCGGTCTATCCGGCCTAGTCAGATACACCACTCGCAATCAAATACTAAATTTGCATTTTTATTTTTCGTCTCTGCCCGGGTAAGTACAATTATTTACACACGGGCATTAATTTATGTAATTACCTTATTGAACAACGGACCTACACAGAAACTACTCAAGGAGGTGCTGGTCTTTTGAATACTTTACCGAACGGAATAGCAAAGTCAAAGTCAAAAGTCAAAGTCAAAATATTTTATTTCACATAGGCCTACATGGGCACTTGTAAAACGTCGACATAAAAAAGGGGCACGGTTCGGTGCATTGGTCGATTCCTAAGGAGAATAACCGGCAAGAAACTCCAAAGGTTACTCTTTTAATCTTTTAAAATGGTTTTAAATGGTTAACAATAAGTTTAAGGTCCAGACATAATCTTGGGACACACATGAGGGCTATGCAGATTAGTGTCTGAGATGGTCTTTTGAAGAAAGCACCACACAGATTTGAGTGGACCCGTCCAGTCAGTGCAAGCATTTGTCAGTTATTGTCGAGCTCGACTTTTAACTCGAGGAGCTCGACGTCACGACGAACAATACCAAGGAAAGGACATTTGGGTAGGTCGCTTATAGTACTCAAACTGCCAGACAATCGTTAAAATTAAAGAAAGACCCACATAGTCCTCATATTCACAATATAAAAATAATAAAATATTTTGGGTACACCCATTTAAAATATAATAATAATATTCCACAACTATCACACAACGCCATCTAGTCCCAAGCTAAGCAGAGCTTGTGTTATGGGTACTAGACAACTGATAAACATACTTATATATTTCTAAATACATACATATAAATATAAATGAGTAACGATTCCACTCATTGAACCCTAAATCTATATAATGAAAAATAAACACGTACCATAAACTACTCGTCTTCTGTGTCTAGCGTATGTCATTTTGATGGCCATGGCAAGGAGGAGGCCGCATGTGAACGCACACAACGCAATAGCTACCACTGTGACCACGGAATATTCTTCAGGCGCTTTCGGTTTTGAAGCAATTGAATCGCTCCTGAAATTTCAGTATAAAATTAAAACAAGAGCAGACAAATTTAGCTAAGCATACATTTTTTACAGTTTATATGAAAATGATAAGACTTAGGTAGTATTTGAAGAAAATGCCGTTTTTCGGCTTTAGATCGAAACAACTGGAAATCATGAGATTGGAAGTCATGAGATTGGCATTTGCCCAGCAGTGAGATGGTGCAGGCTAACAGTGTCAGTATTAGTAATGCCGTCCTCTGCGTAAAGCCTGTCCCGTTGAGTGCGATAGAGACAGCTACAGCTCAGACCAAACATAAGAATATCACAATAACTTGACGAGATATTATATTATTACATAATATTTCCCTTTTTTAAACGACTTTTCACTCACTTTAAATATTTTTGGTATTAACATTATGCAAGAGAAGGAAATATTGATGCAGATGTGGAAGGGAGAGTAAACGCGGGATATAAAGTGAATGGTGCTATTCATGCGGAAGAGGTGAGTGTGGGCACCAAATAGTCGATGTCAAAAGAGGTTCGGTTCGCTGTTCACAATGGTGTGCTGCAGGGCTATTGCGTATCTTTTAAATGCCAGTGGCTATCATATCGTGTCCATCAATTAACTAAAATAAATAAAAATAAAAATAAATATCCTTGGACATTTCACACAACGCCATCTAGTCCCAAGCTAAGCAACCTAATGCTACAAAACAACCAACAACCAACAAACAAACAACAACTGCAACTGTCAAATGGTTCCATTTTGTACTAAACCATAACCAATTTGACAGTAATCCATGGACAATATT
The DNA here is from genome assembly GCA_932274075.1 of Diarsia rubi. Taxonomy (NCBI): domain Eukaryota; kingdom Metazoa; phylum Arthropoda; class Insecta; order Lepidoptera; family Noctuidae; genus Diarsia; species Diarsia rubi. The sequence continues at coordinate 20,896,363 of OW026417.1, forward strand.
ATAGCCACTGACATTTATAAGATACGCCCTGCTGGTGTATGACAGTAAATGTTGGCTGTTGCAAACGGGGCGGCATGAAAGTAAGATTAAAGCTGTGGAAATGCGTTCTTTGCGAAGCATTTGTGGTGTAACTCTGAACGATCAATTGAGGTATGGTTATACGAGAACGTTGCGGTTTAAAAAAAGATGTTGTGACAACAATTGAGTATGATACGGTGGTTTGGTCATGTTAAGAGGATGACAATAGTTGATTAACGAAAGGTTTTTACAAGGTAGTGGCAACGCCCTAGAACGACATAGTTACATCGATCTTTATGGTAGCGTTCTTCGGAAAGGAAAGGTGCGTAGTACTCGTAACTGATACGCATGTATGACCAGATGTATGCATGATGACGAGACAAAAGCAGTATACAGTAGGTTTCGAAGCAGATAGCGTTCTGTGTTTCTGCCTCCCCAATGGAAAAAGGGCGTGAGTTTATAAAGGGTGTAAAAGTACCCTTAACTCAAACGAAAGGCACTTGTTATCCCCACAAAAATAAACCCTTCACACATACGTCAATCAAGCATTCTGTACATCAAACTAAGTACCCCTACGCAAAAAATTTAATTTTTATGCAATCTTAAATAAGTACACCAAGTCAGCAATACGTCTACGCTCTTGCAGTGGTAAAATATGAAACCTCTTGCATCGAGTTACATAATTGGGAGTATATTTTCTAGTTTTAAACTGCAAGAAGCGTAAGAACCGCTTTTGAATACCCTCAATTCTGTCAATGTAAATATTGTAACAAGGGTTCCATATTTGTGAGGCGTAGTCCAAATGGCTACGGACAAAAGCACAATAAAGGATTTTGTATGTTTTTACGTTTTTAAAATCAGCTGAGAACCTTAAAATAAATCCAAGTGCTTTAGAAGCTTTGTTAATGTAGCACTCTTAAAATATTGTGCTAGTGGGTGCTTTGAATAGTAAAAGGGTCATGGAGGAAATTTAAGTAAATTTATAACCCGAAAAACTAGTATTTACAAAAACAGCTGTGCAAAATTTGGAACTTTGACCCCCAATATTTCCGTAACTAGGGGGTTCCCAGGTATGGTCTAACACAAAAAAAATCGCAGTGGTGGGGAGTACAAGTGCCTTTCGTTTGCGTTAAGAGTACTTTTACACTCTTTATACTTGTTTTTCAGTAAATTACCTCCATGACCCGTTTATTTAATGCATTCGATGGCACAATGTTTTAAGAGTGCTACATTGAGTTCCACCGTAAAAAGTGATTTTGAACCCCAACAAAACATCGTTTCCCAGTAATAATTTTTACGTGTGAGGAGTTAATATCTTGTACATAATGCTTGGTTGACGGCTTCGTGATGGGTCCGATAACACCATGTATGATGTATTGTATATCAACATTGTTATACTCAGACGTCCAGAATCCAATTAATTAAATAAGTTTTAAAAAAAATTTGGTCGTCCTTCACGGCCGTAAAACAAAGCTTATTCTTAAATTTTTTTAATGTCATATTTTAAACTCAATATAAGTAAAACAAAAGAAAAACACAGACGTGTTTAAAAAATAAGGCATAGCTTCTATATTTATAATACTTACTTGGGATTATCTGTAATTGTTGTTATGTTCGTCGGTGTGGCTGTAGTTGTAGAAGGTTCCGTGGATGTGGCTGCATTTGTAGTAGGGAACGTCAGTGGAGCTGTAGGTGTTTTAGTTTCTGGGGGTTTTTCTGAAGCAGGTGCAGCGCCCGGGGGTATCGCTACAGATGTCGTTAAGTCCTCCGTGGTTGGAGCTTTAGTTGTTGCAGGGTCTGTTGGTGGCGCTGTAGGTGTTGTAGTTTCTGGGGGTGTTTCTGAAGCAGGTGCAGCACCCGAGGGTTTCGCTACAGATGTCGTTAAGTCCTCCGTGGTTGGAGCTTTAGTTGTTGCAGGGTCTGTTGGTGGCGCTGTAGGTGTTGTAGTTTCTGGGGGTGTTTCTGAAGCAGGTGCAGCACCCGAGGGTTTCGCTACAGATGTCGTTAAGTCCTCCGTGGTTGTAGCTTTAGTTGTTGCAGGGTCTGTTGGTGGCGCTGTAGGTGTTGTAGTTTCTGAAGCAGGTGCAGTGTCCGGGGATTTCACTATAGATGTTGTAATGTCCGTAAGTGGAGCTTTAATTGTTGTAAGGTCCGTTGGTGGCGCTGTAGGTGTTGTAGTTTCTGGGGGTTTTTCTGAAGCAGGTGCAGCGCCCGGGGGTATCGCTACAGATGTCGTTAAGTCCTCCGTGGTTGGCGCTTTAGTTGTTGCAGGGTCTGTTGGTGGCGCTGTAGGTGTTGTAGTTTCTGGGGGTGTTTCTGAAGCAGATGCAGTGTCCGGGGATTTTACTATAGATGTCGTAATGTCCGTAAGTGGAGCTTTAATTGTTGTAAGGTCCGTTGGTGGCGCTGTAGGTGTTGTAGTTTCTGGGGGTTTTTCTGAAGCAGGTGCAGCGCCCGGGGCTATCGCTACAGATGTCGTTAAGTCCTCCGTGGTTGGCGCTTTAGTTGTTGCAGGGTCTGTTGGTGGCGCTGTAGGTGTTGTAGTTTCTGGGGGTTTTTCTGAAGCAGGTGCAGCGCCCGGGGGTTTCGCTACAGATGTCGTTAAGTCCTCCGTGGTTGGCGCTTTAGTTGTTGCAGAGTCTGTTGGTTGCGCTGTAGGTGTTGTAGTATCTGGGGGTGTTTCTGAAGCAGGTGCAGCGCCCGGGGATTTCACTATAGATGTCGTAATGTCCGTAAGTGGAGCTTTAATTGTTGTTGTAGGTGTTGTAGTTTCTGGGGGTGTTTCTGAAGCAGGTGCAGCGCCCGGGGGTTTCGCTACAGATGTCGTTAAGTCATCCGTGGTTGGATCTTTAGTTGTTGCAGGGTCTGTTGGTGGCGCTGTAGGTGTTGTAGTTTCTGGGGGTGTTTCTGAAGCAGATGCAGTGTCCGGGGATTTCACTATAGATGTCGTAATGTCCGTAAGTGGAGCTTTAATTGTTGTAAGGTCCGTTGGTGGCGCTGTAGGTGTTGTAGTTTCTGGGGGTGTTTCTGAAGCAGGTGCAGCGCCCGGGGGTTTCGCTACAGATGTCGTTAAGTCCTCCGTGGTTGGCGCTTTAGTTGTTGCAGGGTCTGTTGGTGGCGCTGTAGGTGTTGTAGTTTCTGGGGGTTTTTCTGAAGCAGGTGCAGCGCCCGGGGGTTTCGCTACAGATGTCGTTAAGTCCTCCGTGGTTGGCGCTTTAGTTGTTGCAGAGTCTGTTGGTTGCGCTGTAGGTGTTGTAGTATCTGGGGGTGTTTCTGAAGCAGGTGCAGCGCCCGGGGATTTCACTATAGATGTCGTAATGTCCGTAAGTGGAGCTTTAATTGTTGTAAGGATCGTTGGTGGCGCTGTAGGTGTTGTAGTTTCTGGGGGTGTTTCTGAAGCAGGTGCAGCGCCCGGGGGTTTCGCTACAGATGTCGTTAAGTCATCCGTGGTTGGATCTTTAGTTGTTGCAGGGTCTGTTGGTGGCGCTGTAGGTGTTGTAGTTTCTGGGGGTGTTTCTGAAGCAGATGCAGTGTCCGGGGATTTTACTATAGATGTCGTAATGTCCGTAAGTGGAGCTTTAATTGTTGTAAGGTCCGTTGGTGGCGCTGTAGGTGTTGTAGTTTTTGGGGGTTTTTCTGAAGCAAGTGCAGCACCCGAGGGTTTCGCTACAGATGTCGTTAAGTCCTCCGTGGTTGGAGCTTTAGTTGTTGCAGGGTCTGTTGGTGGCGCTGTAGGTGTTGTAGTTGCTGGGGGTTTTTCTGAAGCAGGTGCAGCACCCGAGGGTTTCGCTACAGATGTCGTTAAGTCCTCCGTGGTTGGAGCTTTAGTTGTTGCAGGGTCTGTTGGTTGCGCTGTAGGTGTTGTAGTTTCTGAAGCAGGTGCAGTGTCCGGGGATTTCACTATAGATGTTGTAATGTCCGTAAGTAGAGCTTTAATTGTTGTAAGGTCCGTTGGTGGCGCTGTAGGTGTTGTAGTTTCTGGGGGTTTTTCTGAAGCAGGTGCAGCGCCCGGGGGTATCGCTACAGATGTCGTTAAGTCATCCGTGGTTGGATCTTTAGTTGTTGCAGGGTCTGTTGGTGGCGCTGTAGGTGTTGTAGTTTCTGGGGGTTTTTCTGAAGCAGGTGCAGCGCCCGGGGGTTTCGCTACAGATGTCGTTAAGTCCTCCGTGGTTGGCGCTTTAGTTGTTGCAGAGTCTGTTGGTGGCGCTGTAGGTGTTGTAGTATCTGGGGGTGTTTCTGAAGCAGGTGCAGCGCCCGGGGATTTCACTATAGATGTCGTAATGTCCGTAAGTGGAGCTTTAATTGTTGTAAGGTCCGTTGGTGGCGCTGTAGGTGTTGTAGTTTCTGGGGGTTTTTCTGAAGCAGGTGCAGCGCCCGGGGGTTTCGCTACAGATGTCGTTAAGTCCTCCGTGGTTGGAGCTTTACTTGTTGCAGGGTCTGTTGGTGGCGCTGTAGGTGTTGTAGTTTCTGGGGGTGTTTCTGAAGCAAGTGCAGCGCCCGGGGATTTCACTATAGATGTCGTAATGTCCGTAAGTGGAGCTTTAATTGTTGTAAGGTCCGTTGGTGGCGCTGTAGGTGTTGTAGTTTCTGGGGGTTTTTCTGAAGCAGGTGCAGCGCCCGGGGGTTTCGCTACAGATGTCGTTAAGTCCTCCGTGGTTGGAGCTTTACTTGTTGCAGGGTCTGTTGGTGGCGCTGTAGGTGTTGTAGTTTCTGGGGGTGTTTCTGAAGCAGGTGCAGCGCCCGGGGATTTCACTATAGATGTCGTAATGTCCGTAAGTGGAGCTTTAATTGTTGTAAGGTCCGTTGGTGGCGCTGTAGGTGTTGTAGTTTCTGGGGGTGTTTCTGAAGCAGGTGCAGCGCCCGGGGGTTTCGCTACAGATGTCGTTAAGTCATCCGTGGTTGGATCTTTAGTTGTTGCAGGGTCTGTTGGTGGCGCTGTAGGTGTTGTAGTTTCTGGGGGTGTTTCTGAAGCAGATGCAGTGTCCGGGGATTTTACTATAGATGTCGTAATGTCCGTAAGTGGAGCTTTAATTATTGTAAGGTCCGTTGGTGGCGCTGTAGGTGTTGTAGTTTCTGGGGATTTTTCTGAAGCAGGTGCAGCGCCCGAGGGTTTCGCTACAGATGTCGTTAAGTCCTCCGTGGTTGGAGCTTTAGTTGTTGCAGGGTCTGTTGGTGGCGCTGTAGGTGTTGTAGTTGCTGGGGGTTTTTCTAAAGCAGGTGCTGCGCCCGGGGGTTTCGCTACAGATGTCGTTAAGTCCTCCGTGGTTGGAGCTTTACTTGTTGCAGGGTCTGTTGGTGGCGCTGTAGGTGTTGTAGTTTCTGGGGGTGTTTCTGAAGCAGGTGCAGCGCCCGGGGATTTCACTATAGATGTCGTAATGTCCGTAAGTGGAGCTTTAATTGTTGTAAGGTCCGTTGGTGGCGCTGTAGGTGTTGTAGTTTCTGGGGGTGTTTCTGAAGCAGGTGCAGCGCCCGGGGGTTTCGCTACAGATGTCGTTAAGTCATCCGTGGTTGGATCTTTAGTTGTTGCAGGGTCTGTTGGTGGCGCTGTAGGTGTTGTAGTTTCTGGGGGTGTTTCTGAAGCAGATGCAGTGTCCGGGGATTTTACTATAGATGTCGTAATGTCCGTAAGTGGAGCTTTAATTGTTGTAAGGTCCGTTGGTGGCGCTGTAGGTGTTGTGGTTTCTGGGGGTTTTTCTGAAGCAGGTGCAGCGCCCGGGGGTTTCGCTACAGATGTCGTTAAGTCCTCCGTGGTTGGAGCTTTAGTTGTTGCAGGGTCTGTTGGTGGCGCTGTAGGTGTTGTAGTAGCTGGGGGTTTTTCTAAAGCAGGTGCTGCGCCCGGGGGTTTCGCTACAGATGTCGTTAAGTCCTCCGTGGTTGTAGCTTTAGTTGTTGCAGGGTCTGTTGGTGGCGCTGTAGGTGTTGTAGTTTCTGAAGCAGGTGCAGTGTCCGGGGATTTCACTATAGATGTTGTAATGTCCGTAAGTGGAGCTTTAATTGTTGTAAGGTCCGTTGGTGGCGCTGTAGGTGTTGTAGTTTCTGGGGGTTTTTCTGAAGCAGGTGCAGCGCCCGGGGGTATCGCTACAGATGTCGTTAAGTCCTCCGTGGTTGGCGCTTTAGTTGTTGCAGGGTCTGTTGGTGGCGCTGTAGGTGTTGTAGTTTCTGGGGGTGTTTCTGAAGCAGGTGCAGCGCCCGGGGATTTCACTATAGATGTCGTAATGTCCGTAAGTGAAGCTTTAATTGTTGTAAGGTCCGTTGGTGGCGCTGTAGGTGTTGTAGTTTCTGGGGGTTTTTCTGGAGCAGGTGCAGCGCCCGGGGGTTTCGCTACAGATGTCGTTAAGTCCTCCGTGGTTGGAGCTTTAGTTGTTGCAGGGTCTGTTGGTGGCGCTGTAGGTGTTGTAGTTTCTGGGGGTTTTTCTGAAGCAGGTGCAGCGCCCGGGGGTTTCGCTACAGATGTCGTAATGTCCGTAAGTGGAGCTTTAATTGTTGTAAGGTCCGTTGGTGGCGCTGTAGGTGTTGTAGTTTCTGGGGGTTTTTCTGGAGCAGGTGCAGCGCCCGGGGGTTTCGCTACAGATGTCGTTAAGTCCTCCGTGGTTGGCGCTTTAGTTGTTGCAGAGTCTGTTGGTGGCGCTGTAGGTGTTGTAGTATCTGGGGGTGTTTCTGAAGCAGGTGCAGCGCCCGGGGATTTCACTATAGATGTCGTAATGTCCGTAAGTGGAGCTTTAATTGTTGTAAGTTCCGTTGGTGGCGCTGTAGGTGTTGTAGTTTCTGGGGGTTTTTCTGAAGCAGGTGCAGCGCCCGGGGGTTTCGCTACAGATGTCGTTAAGTCCTCCGTGGTTGGAGCTTTACTTGTTGCAGGGTCTGTTGGTGGCGCTGTAGGTGTTGTAGTTTCTGGGGGTGTTTCTGAAGCAGGTGCAGCGCCCGGGGATTTCACTATAGATGTCGTAATGTCCGTAAGTGGAGCTTTAATTGTTGTAAGGTCCGTTGGTGGCGCTGTAGGTGTTGTAGTTTCTGGGGGTTTTTCTGGAGCAGGTGCAGCGCCCGGGGGTTTCGCTACAGATGTCGTTAAGTCCTCCGTGGTTGGAGCTTTAGTTGTTGCAGGGTCTGTTGGTGGCGCTGTAGGTGTTGTAGTTTCTGGGGGTTTTTCTGGAGCAGGTGCAGCGCCCGGGGGTTTCGCTACAGATGTCGTTAAGTCCTCCGTGGTTGGAGCTTTAGTTGTTGCAGGGTCTGTTGGTGGCGCTGTAGGTGTTGTAGTTTCTGGGGGTTTTTCTGAAGCAGGTGCAGCGCCCGGGGGTTTCGCTACAGATGTCGTAATGTCCGTAAGTGGAGCTTTAATTGTTGTAAGGTCCGTTGGTGGCGCTGTAGGTGTTGTAGTTTCTGGGGGTTTTTCTGGAGCAGGTGCAGCGCCCGGGGGTTTCGCTACAGATGTCGTTAAGTCCTCCGTGGTTGGCGCTTTAGTTGTTGCAGAGTCTGTTGGTGGCGCTGTAGGTGTTGTAGTATCTGGGGGTGTTTCTGAAGCAGGTGCAGCGCCCGGGGATTTCACTATAGATGTCGTAATGTCCGTAAGTGGAGCTTTAATTGTTGTAAGTTCCGTTGGTGGCGCTGTAGGTGTTGTAGTTTCTGGGGGTTTTTCTGAAGCAGGTGCAGCGCCCGGGGGTTTCGCTACAGATGTCGTTAAGTCCTCCGTGGTTGGAGCTTTACTTGTTGCAGGGTCTGTTGGTGGCGCTGTAGGTGTTGTAGTTTCTGGGGGTGTTTCTGAAGCAAGTGCAGCGCCCGGGGATTTCACTATAAATGTCGTAATGTCCGTAAGTGGAGCTTTAATTGTTGTAAGGTCCGTTGGTGGCGCTATAGGTGTTGTAGTTTCTGGGGGTGTTTCTGAAGCAGGTGCAGCGCCCGGGGGTTTCACTTTAGATGTCGTAGTGTCCGTGAGTGGAGCTTTTATTGTTGTAAGGTCCGTTGGTGGCGCTGTAGGTGTTGTAGTTTCTGGGGGTTTTTCTGAAGCAGGTGTAGCGCCCGGGGGTTTCGCTACAGATATCGTTAAGTCCTCCGTAGTTGGAGCTTTAGTTGTTGCAGGGTCTGTTGGTGGCGCTGTAGGTGTTGTAGTTTCTGGGGGTGTTTCTGAAGCAGGTGCAGCGCCCGGGGGTTTCACTTTAGATGTCGTAGTGTCCGTGAGTGGAGCTTTTATTGTTGTAAGGTCCGTTGGTGGCGCTGTAGGTGTTGTAGTTTCTGGGGGTTTTTCTGAAGCAGGTGTAGCACCAGAGGGTTTCGCTACAGATGTCGTTAAGTCCTCCGTGGTTGGAGCTTTAGTTGTTGCAGGGTCTGTTGGTGGCGCTGTAGGTGTTGTAGTTTCTGGGGGTTTTTTTGAGGCAGGTGCAGCTTCCGGGGATTTAACTGTAGGTGTAGTGGTACCCGTGAGATCTGTAGTGCTTGTTGCTACAAAAATTGTCTCTTCTGTTGTACCGATGTTGTTTTTCTTTCTGTAACAGATGTATGATACATGATCGTTGTTTATGAACAATACTTAAATCTTTATATTGAAATAAGTCTGGAAGTTAAGTTCAATTCACATGCCGTTTATGCAGGTGGGGTATACTCGGCTGTGTACAATACATTTACAGTATAACTTGAACATTGAACCCGTTGGCCACGAGATTACCTAGTAACAGTACTCCTAATAAATGACGTGTGTCTTAAAACCCAGAACGGCATAAAATATTTAACATTACAATACATTTTAAAAATAAGTTTAAACGATTATTGACGTGACAATGTCTAATAAATAGATGAACGCCGGCTGCGGGCACTAAGAAGGATGACTCATTGTGACGTTACGCTTATTGTATGTTACGCGTTCGTAGCGTAACAATATACTTAACCCTAGAGTGGGCGTGCTATGAGCATTTTGCCGCCCTTGGCAAAAAATCCTTAATAATTCGTAAGACCATAGCCCTTAATGTATGCACTTTTTAGTAGCTGCATTTACTTTCGTTGGTAACTCGTGCCTAAAGGTTGGACTCCATCAGAGCAAAGCCGCTTCATGAGGAGGTTGTTACCATCAGGTGTTGCCGGGCAGCGATTTGCTCACCGCGCGCCGTCTCACGTAGGTAAAAATTGTGTCATAATATATTCCTTGGAAAGTTTAAAAGTTGTGGTATTGTTTGTTGATTTTAGGGTTAAATTAATGTAAAAATCGATTTCAGTTTCAGGATTTAAAGGCATCGCGTGATTAACAAGATAAAAGTTCAAGTAGTGTCTTGGTTAGAGGAAAGGCCAGCTAAGCCATTCGTGACTACAAGGTCTTCTATTAAGACATTAAATATACCGTTGATATACCAAATTGATTGTTTTGTACCTATAGAACATGTTTTATCTTCAAAGAATTAGGGCAAAACTAGTATATTATTTAAAAAATGGAAAATATGTACATTAAAATAAGTTGTTTCAGGTGCTCAGAATTACTGTGCAATGAACATTGCACATACCTTTGTGATGATTGTTTTGCAAAAGCATATCCTGTTGATGTAGAATATATAAGATCCTATTAAAATAGGTGGACTTTTAACACAGCGTTCAGTACGTCTAACCAAAGATATCCAAGTAAAAAAAAAGTGCTTATTAAAGCAAAAAGAAAAGAAAAACAGCTAACAAAAATGTTAGTTATGTACATACCTAATGCAATAAACATGTGCAGGCGCACGTACCTACGTCACCGCCCGCCGCTTTCATTGTTCAACTCATGCTATCTCACTCTAACAAAACACATCCATTTTATGTATGTATTTCGTGTCAGTAGGTACCCAGTCAGTTCTGATAAAAGCATTCTGTATTTAACCATAGTAACTTTCAGTTGACAACACATTACCTTTGGAATTTTAGATAAAAGATAGTGTAATTACAACTCAAAAATACGCTACGATTGGGGTGCATAAACTTTCACGGCGGACGGTCTATTATAAAAATAAATGATATATCTATATTAAATGATTTTAGAAGACGTAACCAAAGTTCCTACAGCCGAGTTCAATAATGATGTTGATTTATCATTACTTATTTGTGTTTTACTTAAATACTGAGAAAATATTTTTACATATCTCTTGCTCTGTAAGTACACCCTTACACCCCTGAATGCCGGGGTGTATGACTATCATTACAGCATAGGTTTTGGAATTTGAAAAAAGAACTGTCATACTCATACTGCACGAAGAATATTTTTAAAAAGTTAATTTTTTTTTTCTCGGTATCGATTAATTACTCGAATCGGAATCTAGACAATTTATTTTATAAAGATTTTATTTTAAATATGGAACTATTTGTTTCCACATCGTATGTTAGATGGAATCGATTTAAAAATCAAACTGGCCAGCAAGATTTGACGCGCTTGCGTGCGTGAAAAAAAAAAGGCAGTCTACTAGTAGGCGCGAAAGCATCGCGAAAATAATTAATTTTCTTGTTTGTTAATGAAGAAAATAGTACCAGTCAACTGCCGCCATTTACGATGCAAGAACCTCAAGTCACTCAAACTCAAGTCTTATCATCACAAACTCATATTCAAACTATAAATATACCTAAAAAGAACGTGACCATATCTCTTACAAATTGTAATAATTTTACTATTAATTTTAATTAAATACACATTTTTTTCTTCTTAATAAATGTTCATTGAAACCTGCTGTCTTGTTGTTTACTTACCTCACAATCGATATGTAAAGCAGAGTATTTATCTCGGGCGTAAGCATCAATTGCATACTCGGGTTAATTAGCGCCTTCGCTTCGCTCAGGCGCCAAAAACCTCGTATGCAATTGATGTCATACAGCCCTTGGTTAATAATCTACTATTATTTAATTGCTTTAATCATACTTAAAATGGTCATTGAAAAGTGGCGGCAAAATTCTACCCACGCGCTCACTGACGTTCGGAAAAAAGACGCGCCCACTATTTAAGGTTAAGCAAGTTTTGTCAAGGTCTGTCTGTGGCTGGGTGATCTAGGATCAGCTACTGTTGTCTAGGTTTGTCTGTGGGTGAGTGATCAAGGTTAGGCAATAAATTGTTGTCAAGGACTGTTTACAGATAGGTGATCAAGGTTAAGCGACTGTTGTTAAGGTCTATCTGTGGATGGTTGATCAAGGCAACGGTTGTCAAGGTTTGTCTGTGGATGGATTATCAAAGTTAAGCAACTACTGTCAAGGTCTGTCTGTAGATTGGTGATCCATGTTCAGCAACGGCTGCCAAGGACTGTCTGTGGATAGGTGATCAAGGTTAAGCAACTGTTGTCAAGGTTTGTCTGTGGATGGGTGACCTTGACAGTGTCTGTCTGTAGATTGGTGATCCATGTTCAGCAACGGCTGCCAAGGACTGTCTGTGGATAGGTGATCAAGGTTAAGCAACTGTTGTCAAGGTTTGTCTGTGGATGGGTGATCAAGGTTAAGCAACGGTTGCCAACGACTGTCTCAGAATGGGTGATCAAAAATTATAGTGATTCAATAATTGATGATAGATAAAAAGTTTCCTCTTTGTAATCAAAAACTATAAAAATATTTTTATATTTTTCTTTTTAAAATTTTAGTAGGGGTACAGTTCGGTGTATCATTTCTTTACAGGTCCCCCGACTGCAATTATAATTTTAGTTTTTCATTTCATCACTGAAATCGTTTGACTTGTTTTTACTTTACTTTTTAGTGATATAGCTTTAAAGTAGAATAGAAGACATACAACGTTGAACGTTCCTGCTTAGTAAGAAAGAAAAGTTTTATAAATAACTATACTTACATGTCAGGTCTCTTAGGTGTCATCGTCGTGGCATCATGCTCATCGGTTCGGATTTTATAGTATAATAGATCCGTCATTTCTTTACCATTAACATCATATCTTAGTCGTTTTTTAGCCATCAAATGGATAACATCACTGTGAAAATAATAATCGATTACTTGTTGTCACTGTAAAAGTATTTAAAACTTCTTTTAATTGATATAGTTTAGTTACTTACTTAAAATTCATTTTTTTACATAAATCTTCTTGTGATCTGCAACCAAATTATTTTTTTTTTTTATTAAATATTATTGTTTTCTTTATCAATAAAAAAAGCTACTTAATGTATTTCAGTCTAATCAAACAGGACTCGAAATGATAAATATAATATGTTGATAATATTATCTTGATGATAACAAAAATCAAAACAACAAACAGCCTTAAGCACATTTGTTTAGTTTTCTTTGTAACTCTTTCACCATATAAAACAGACTGGTTATTACGAAAATGCCTTTATAAAAGGTACTGCTTGGACTTAATTCAAGTGCATTAAAACAAAATAAACTAAACAGATTATGAATTAACATGTATTATTTATCCGATATAGATACAAATATAACATAACAGCAGCCATAAACAATGTTTCTAGGTCCTAGGACTACATTTCGAAAGTCTGTGTATTTTTTACACAGATATTTTTTCCCACAACGAATAACAATATCGTGGTTAAACGATATGCATTTAGAATAATACATAATAATAATAAGTAGTTCAAAGCTAAGTTGCGTCAAATCTTCTCAATCAGACTCATTTAGGAATCTGGGGAGAAGTCCCAGGATGCATTGACTAAGTCGACTAAGTCGATTGCATAGCTGTTTGCTTGAATGGCTGAATATTATCTCAGCTGGTTGACAAACGTCGTAAGGCGAATTGAACTAGTTGATTGCGACAGCTATATAATCTACAACCGTTATAGCTCAGCTTGAGGGAATGTTGAGAATCTGCACTTTCATATTAAATGACAAAATTCGAGAGAGCGAAGGTGTCTGTTAGACGCTTACTAACTGAACTTGGCCAGGGCCTTGAATCACTTGCGAAGCATGTCACGTTTCTGCACGCGTAGCATGACCACCGTAGTTAACGGGTTTTGTAGCATCAACAAAATTACAGATTGTAGAAAGATTTCTATCGTCGTTAGCATGGTGATGTTGAAAATGTAGAAAAAGAAAAACGTTTCTATGCTTCAGTCGATAGAAGTCTTTAACATCAAACTGGCAGAAGCAGGCAGAAGACAATCATTATGTCGAGTTGTATATAAAGAGCTTTGGCTATTCTTGGAAGAATAGAAATATAAACGCCATGCTACGCGTGTTGGCCGGGTTTCTCTGCCGCATTTCCTTTTGAGAGAGAGGCAGACAGGTCTTTGTCCCAATCGTAATACTTTAATACGGTGAGGTATTTTTTCAAAGAATAACTAAGATTTATATAATAGGCAAACCGAGATGACGTAGGTATCAGCTACGTATTACGGTTAAAGAGATACAGCATAATGGTCGTGGCTAACAGATAATTGATAACAGACTGACAAAGGTCCTAAGTAATCAAATACTTACAAATTTTGCGGAGAGTCTTTTGGTTTACAGTTCACTGACACCTAAAAAATAAAATCAAAATTCAAACAATTTCAAGGTGTCATTGAAATAACTGGAATAGCCAGAAGGCGGCATTGTATTGACAATATTGAATAAATTTACTCTGGGAACAAGCCTGATATTTCAAAAAACACCTGGTCAGATTTTCAGCACATTAAATAAATTAAATACATATAAAGTGTACAACTGATTTCTGCTGCGAACTCAGAGAAATACCGCCAATTTGGAGCCAGTATAGAATGGGTGTTGTTTTTAGCAAACATTGATAACATATTCATATTGTTATATATTATTATATATTGGCAAAATCTTTTAATTGATTATACAAATGGCGACAGTGGGGTACAGCAAAAGGTGAAATTCGGAAATAATTGGACAATGTTTAGACTAGACGTTATTTGGGTTAATTGAACAGAGAACACACCCGTCTTTATTTGTTGGAAATGGCAACAAAAACAGATATAAAAAAAATCCTTGACAACATACGTCTAGGATGAAAAAGCTTAATTTTTTACAACTAGCTGTTGCCCGCGGCTTTGTCTGCAAATTAATTATACACTAAAACCTTCTTCGAGAACCACTCTATCCACTGGTGAAAACAGGATGGAAGTCGGTGCATTAGTTTGTGAGTCTATCGCGAACAGACAGATAGACGCGGCGGAGGACTTTGTTTTATTATACAGTGTGATTCTTTATAATGTGCACATATCGAAATGGGGGAATCTATGCTTAATTTTATCGACGGAAAAATTATTAAAAAAAATCTAAATATTTTTTAATATTTTATATGGAATTTTTAAAAATTTTGTCTGCTATTGTGACCCCAGTGTAAACAAAACGGTGTAACTTTTAAACTAAATTATCTATCGCGATGAAACAAACTCCATAATGATTGGAAGCAATTAGGCGTCCTCGTAAAATGAAAATTGTGAAAAAAACTACCCTCAATTGAAAATAAACACGTTTTTTGATCAAAAAAACTTTAACTTTTTACATAAAATTGTTTCATCGCGATAGATAATTTAGTTTAAAAGTTACACCGTTTTGTTTACATTGGGGTCACAACAGCGGACAACATTTTTGAAAATTCCATAAAAAATATTTAGATTTTTTTAAATATTTTTTCCATCGATAAAATTAAGCATAGATGGTCATTTCGATATGTGCACATTATAAAGAATCACACTGTATGTAGTGATTACAACACTTACCGAAAAATACTCCAATGTGGGATTGTAGTTGCTAAAAATAATACCATAAATTAGTACAATATATTTTTTTTTTAATACAGCTAACTTAGAGGTTAATCTATCTTACACCTTTTACTCATTTACTGTTACTGTTAGCCCATGTTATCCCGCTGCTGGGCAAAGACCTCTTCCCATGACTTCCATATTTTTCGATTCACCTGATCGCCTTCTGGGTGTGTCAGGGCTCCACAGCGTGGGTGTTATCGCCCACACCTCGTCAGGCATACGGCAGACATGGCCAGCCCAGTCCCACTTTAGGATTTTTGAGCAACGTCAGTGATTTGTGTTTTGCAGCGCAGTGTGGTGTCCCGTATAGGGTCGGTTAGCGCCGAGGATACTGCCCTCTAACCTTGAGTTTAGACCTATTGTAACAAAACCTGACCATCAACTTTGTACTACAATTCTGGCAAATAGAAATTTCATTTCATTTCAAGTCTGGGATCCGTAAGATTTCTCGCTTGAGTGACAATAAAAGATATCCCCTTCCGTAAGCTCTTTCATGGATCAATAGCTATTCCAGGCATTTTCGGTTCGTTTTATAACTTCCTTGTCTTGTCTGCACTGAAAAAAAGACTAACTAGCCCAAGTAAATGTATTCATGGACATATTACAATTCCTCACCATTCACTTGGACCTTGTATTTGGTGATAGTTGACATCAGTTTGGTCATGTTCATTGTGAGTCCAACCTCAAGGCTTGCATCACTGAGCTGGTTCAACATAAGCTCCAGTTCTGCCGCCGTGGACCAGAATACAACAATGTCGTCAGCGAAGCAAAGGTTTATTAACCTCACCGCACCAATTTCTCTCCCCACGTAGACGCACGCTTTTTAAACACTTCTTTAAGAGCGCTATAAAAATAACTTGGGTGAAAGTGGGTCTCCTTGCTTTACGCCTTCTTCTATGGTGAATGGTGGTTGGACTGTCTGTAACCTTTTCTTTTTTTTTTAGGGTTGGGAAATCATCAAATAACCGGGGGCTCTTGGGAGAAAGGGAGTGTCAGACTTCTACTGACTAAAAACCACCCGTAACCTAATTGAAGCAGTGCTGTTTAGGTATATTAGATATATGTTACAAATCAAGTTGATTTAAGTGTGATTTATCTCTTGGCTGTTCCTTTGAAAAGCCAAGACAGCCGTAATAAGGTTTAGATAATATTTTTCAGCCATCGAGACCGTTATGAAATACTATTACCCAATAATACATTAAAGCCCAAAATAGCAGTTTTTTTGCTTCCTAGCTTATTTATTTACTTACGTTTTACTTGGATCACATCATCACTTCCTGTGTTGAGAATCACATCAATATAATTTAGGTTGCAGTTGTCTAACTTTTCAAAGATACGCGTAAATAGACTTACATGAAACATAGACACGAAGGAGTTTGCAGAATCCTTGTTTCGATGCTCGAATTGGCGCTGTAAAGGAAAAATATTTTTATAATTGAGAACATTCTTAAAATGAAACGTACGTACTTAGTTGTGTATACTCGATATACTTGTTCATATGAGGAAGTCTGAAAGTAGCACCGCCGCGCTGCCTGAAAAAGTATGTGTTAATCGGTCGGGTCGTCAGGATATTTATTTTTTTTTGTATAAAGAATTTTTATATCACGTTATACAAATTCTGTAAAGAAGTCATGTATTCACTGATTTTCTGAAAGCTTTTGACAAGGTGTACCGTAAACTCCTGTTGGACAAAATTTCTTTCAACGTCATTATGAAGAATCTACTAATGATTTGTCTCATGCATATTCCATAGAATATAAAAAGTTTTATTCAATAGATACTAGTCTGATAACACATTTGTTGAGTCCAGTGCACCCCAAGGTTCAGCCTAAATTCCTTCACTACATAAAGCCCTAAATAGTTAACCCAACATTTTTCATGATTAGCTAATAGTACCGCACCCACATTTTCACCTGTTATGTTCATTCCCATTTGGGGATCGTTTTTTTCAGTCTTTTAAATATTGGGTGACCCTATTGCTATCAATCAATCAATCCTCCAGATCCTACGGCTGCTACAGAAAAATTACTTATGTAAAAACCCAATAAAGCTGCTAATATAGAACGGAGAAGGTGTAGGCGTTTTTTTTATATTTTCATTTCAAACAATGTGGATTAGAAAGATTGTCAAGTATATTGTTCTGTCGTTCAATTAACACTTCAGTATAATAATCATGTTACACTTGCACAAAATTTCATCACGTGGTTAAAAATCTGATAGCACTGATAGAGCGTCCGTGAGAGCATGCTCCTGGACACTGACAGCTCGGATGCGCCTGACGCGGACAGAGAATGTTCATACAAATCGTATGTAACCGGTTTATTTTATTTTTACCGGTTCGATTCCCACCCAGGACAAATGTTTGTGTGATGAGCACGATCATTTGTTCTGTGTCTGGGTGTAATTTATCTATAATATGTATGTATTTAGAAATATATAAGTATGTTTATCAGTTGTCTAGTACCCATAACACAAGCTCTGCTTAGCTTGGGACTAGATGGCGTTGTGTGATAGTTGTGAAATATTATTATTATTATTATTATTCCTCATTCAGGAATTCGAAATGTGTGAGCAGCGCTTACACTTTGCTCGTTCATGGGATCAACTCCAGGACCCCAGCAATCGCGCTTACGAACACGTGACCAACATGCAGTTAGACAGGCAGTAAATAACAGTTTTCCCCCTCGACACGTCGTCCTTGGTGTGGGTCCCGTGGTGTAAGCTAATACTAGGTTTCCGCTTCACTTATCACTACTACTGATATGAAAGAATTGTGGCTTATTGGTGATAAAGCCGATTAAAGTTTATCCTGTTTTAAAATACGTGACACCCACTACGACCATAGCAAAACTTTGACTAAACTTCATCATTATATTTGGGTAGATTTTACAATTTTTAACACGACGCCTGTTACCCCGAAGGATCAGGAAGAGGTAAAAAAAAAAAAAAACAAAAGTAAACTGCAAGTTTTTCTTTCAGTCCTAAGTATTAGGCAGGAAGCCTATTACCACCAGCCGGTCGTTACGTTATGAAACGTGTGACATACTCAATAACACAAACAACTAATACTTTACACAATAATTGCGGCAGCCAATGCGACATTTTTATGGGAAATCTTTTAGTTTTGCACACAAGGAGTAAAAACACACATACCACATCACCATACCATTTCTTCCAAACCTTTTTTTTTTATTCTGACAAGCTCGCCACACTATTCCCAAACCAGTGTAACACCTGTTAGCCAGAATCAACAGTGGCAACCACAAGAAAAGCACCGAGACAATGAAGCCCGAAGAAGTCCCAGAGTATCGATTACTGTCTTGGATCTTGCAACGAAATTAATCAGAAAAGACTAACGGAAGAGTAAAAAAAACATAATTTCCACTTCCCTTCATAATTCAGCAGGAGATAGAACAAAACAAGGCCAATAGGCACACAGGGACGTATACTTGTCTAGTATATCTATGGACGTATACAACTGGGATAAGCCCAGTTCTCCTAAACTATAAAATTTAAACTAGGGAAAGTCAGATCTACTTATTAGCAAAATGAATATAATTTTTTTTTTGCAGTGGTGGGTCCAGATCCAGTCATCCTATTTAAGGTTCGTAACGTAATATGAAAATAAAATAAACACAGCAGTTGGAAATTGCTGTTAACCGTTACTAAGTATAAACACATTGATGCTGCTCACTGTACTAAAAGTAATTTATGCTTAAGTATTCCAAAAGTTCTGGACTATCAAAAATTAGTTAGTCACATTATTGCATTAACAAAATATTATTTTTAATGATTATTGTTTGTAAATACTTTAGTTTTACTTCTTTTACATCCAAAGTATAGTGTTACTTACGAATTCAAATTCAAATCCTCGATGGTGTGACCTTCCGCAGCTTCTGCGTTGTACATCTGAAACAGTAATTAATTGTTCATAATAATGACCTCCTTTGTAATGAGCTCATCAGATTATCAGGAATCAGAACGGTAATTGGTCGGTTCACAAATAAAGAAAAACCTCGAGAACATTAATTTTTAGTAGTTTTTCTTGACTATTCCTTTTAACTTTGTGTACTTGTTATCTGATTATAAAGTCGTACTTATTTTTATATTATAGTCATGTGTGTCGTATTTTTTTTGAAATTGTACCTTCTGTATGTTGTCCATCCATCACCAACGGATAAAATCCGTATAAATAAAATTTAAGTTCAAGTTTTAATAATCATAATTATATGAAATGAGTAAAATCGTTCGTGTTAACGCTAAGTTTACAGCGCGCGATAGACATTTAACTAAGATTTATTTCTTGGTAGCTATTAGACGCATGTCTGCTCGCTTTGTAGTCGGAAATTCATTGTTCGATGATTTAAAAATTGAACTTACCGAAGATCTATGGGGAATGTCTACCAAAGTTTGTACATCCATAGTATTGAGACTATTGCACCATACTTAGCTTTAATCTTTAATTTGTATGTACGAGTAGACCAAGGAGTTTTCCCTGTTAGATGATTTAATGAAACAAAGTAAGCTCATACCGCTTTTCAAATCTGGTGACAGTAAAGATACTACGAAGTGTTGCCAGTTTTTAGTAAGGTTTTTGAAAAAGTAATGCTTAACTAAATGCTCAATCATTTTAACACCAACAGAAGCTTACATCATCAACAGTACGGTTTCACTAAAGGACGTTGTACAACTGACGCCGGTGTAACTTTATTAAAGAAAAAAATATTTAATACGTGGGAACAGTCCGAAGATGCTGTATTAATATTTTGTGACCTCTCAAAATCATTTGATTGCGTGAATCACGACACAATGCTTTTGAAACTTGTGTATTATGGACTAGGTAAACTTGCACTTAGTTTAGTAAAATATTATTTAAGTGAAAGGCAACCACATGTTCAAATAAATTATGTTAATTCACAGGGTTCAAAAATAAAAATGGGGGTTCCGCAAGGCTCAATATTGGACCCTTTCCTTTTTCTGGTATATATTAATGATAGGGTACATCATTAATATATTTATTGAAAACCCAACCTCAGAATATGGTGGTATTTTCTGATGACACTTCCCTAATTTTTAAGTTAGACGAGCTCAAAATCAAGATGACGTTAATAAAGCCGTAGGGCTTCAGGTTCATAAATTGGTTCACAGCAAACAATTTAGTACTAAATGAAAAAAATACTAAATGCATAGGATTTGCTTTACCGAATGTTAAAGGTGATGATTGTGATATACTATTAAATAACGAGAAACTAGAATTCGTAGATGAAACGGTTTTCTTGGGGATTATGTTTGATTCACGGCTACAATGGGGTGCTCGTTTAACATCTCTTGCAGGGCGGCTAAGTTCAGCAGCATATGCCATTAGAAAAATTCGTCAGTTTACTGTAGATCAACAACAAGTAATCTCTTTCCAGGCACGGCAAGATAAGGAAATCGCAAGACGAACCGAAAATGCCTGGAAGAGTTACTGGTCCATGAAAGAGTATTTTAAGGGCACTCTGCCCATGTCTCTGAAGCGAAAGCACATGTGTACATGTGTATTCTCCCCATCTTGACCTACGGTGCACAAACTTGGTCTTTGACTAACATCCAAAAGTCCAAACTCAAGGTTTGCCAACATGCTGTGGAGCGCAGTATCTTAGGTGTAAAATTAACCGATCGGGTTCGAAACACTACACTGCGCTCCAAAACGCAAATTGTTGACGTTGCTCAAAAGGCTGCCATACTTAAATGGGACTGGGCAGGACATGTCTGTCGCATGCCGAACGATCTGTGGGCCCGTATAGCTCAGGATTGGTGACCTGAAACAGTGACGCGAGGTCGTGGCAGACCACGAAGGAGATGGCGGGACGAACTGGATGTCTTCCTTGAGAATTGGAGAGACATTGCACTGAATCGTGACCGTTGGAAGGAATGGAGGGAGGCCTTTGCTCAGCAGTGGGACAACACTGGCTAGCTATAATAATAATAATAATAATAACTGTAGATACCGCTAGGCTGTTCTATTTAAGTTACTTTCATAGCATTATGTCTTATGGCATTTTGTTATGGGGACTATTCTATCTAGTCTATTTTATTCTGCAAAAACGAGCCATCAGAGCAATGTATGGTCTTCGTAGGCGCGATTCTCAGAGGGAACTGTTTAAAAACATTAACATCATGCAGGAGCATTGTCAGTACATCTACGAAAACATAATGTACGTGAGAAAAAATGCATCTTTTTAGGAAAAGAGGTGACAGACGCAATTGTTTTACTAAAAATAGGGACCAATTAGTTCAGCCAAGCTTCAGACTCACTAAGATAGACTCATCTTTCAAGTACATCTCATTCAGTTCAAGGATGCTTTGTGGAATTTTGTTTAGCATCTTAACAAAGCCCTGATTTTATTTTTAAAAAGATTTTTTTCCAAGGTACTAAATCAGGATCTGATGATGGTATCCCAGGAAAATCGAGGGAAACCCTTATATTTTATAGGCACTTATTACGTTTTCCATATAATTATTTTCTAAAGCTGTTCAAGTAGGTATTCTCGTCTGATAATGTTAATTTCATGTGGCTGCACCGATGATAGAAGGTACCACTCCTCAACGGTTAGGAGTCGAAAGAAAAGTCTTTCTAAAATACGAACTTATACATATAATAACTAGCGGGCCGCGCAGACGAACTGATTTGGATCATTTGGATGAAACTTTCTGGAGATATTTCAATGGGTTTTTTGATGGCTTTAAAACACAATTTATAATCTGAAACTACAACTAAATCAGTTTCTATAAGTAATTATAAACTAAACAGTCATAAGATCATTTGTAGAGCAATTTATTAGCAGAAAACCCGTTCTCTGTATTAAATCTTTTAATTAGCTGGAAAAAGTAACATTTTGTTGTAAAAAGTTATGACCCATAAATTAGACATTAACTTAGTAACGCCTTCTCAATAATATTGGAATTGTTTTATTGTTGAATAATTAATAGAATCAATTGTGGAGTATTTTAGTAGGTATTGTTGAAATAGTTTTAACTGATTAAGTAGTTAATCACAATACTGAGTGTGTAGTACTTCCGCTACACACTCTAGACACGCCTGCGACGAAAAAGATGGACGCTCGATAACTCGCGTTAAGCGAATAATTGCAATATTAAGTAAATGAATGTGGTTTTTGATGTGATTGATTAATTCTTGCAAATGAGAATTGTAACAAGATTTACAACAGTGTACAAGGAGTTTCCTCAACCCATTCTTCTCCTTATTATCAACGATTTATGTGAATGGGTCTCAACCTCTGAAAAGTTTAAAAGTGCCTGTATTTACAGGCACTTTTAAACTTTAAGGATGAATAGAAATAAACGTTTGGAGTTTGCTAGTGTTTTGTGTGTGAACTACCTATTTACCAATCAACCATGAAGCACCATCTATCGAGAGGCGAAGACAATATGGCGGAGACCATTAATATTTAAGAACACCAACGTTCCTCCAGTGGTTTTCCTGTCTAAACATATATTTAAAGAAGATAAAGATATGTTAGATAGAAGGAAAATCTCATTAGCTGAGTTTAAAGAAAGGATGAAGTTCTCAATTCGTATCGTCCGTTTTCGGAATCGTTATGTATATGGCTTAAGTATAAGTGCCGCACGGGTCGACCGCCGCGGTTGCCGTGGTTGGCGGGTGTGCCCCTGTGGATGGGTGACCGACCATTACATACCGAGTTTACTCCGTGCCTCAGAAAACACGTTAATCTGTTGGTCCCGCTGCCATTTATAGATCTTTTGTAGTCGTTATATACCTATAACGACTACCAAAGATCTATTAATATTATACGTGACCTGACAGTCTAACAACCGGTCTTACCGTATCGTATTACCCAGTATTAACTAGGTTGTAGAGGTCAGAAAGGCAGTCGGTTGGTTAGACTGGAAGCCGACCCCAACATAGTTGAGAAAAGGTTAGGCGGATGATGATGACAGATGCTGGAAGACGGGCTGCGGGTAGTCCTCTGGTTATCGCGGCCTCGACATAGAGGGCGAAGAAGGAACATGGGTGGTTTTTAGTCAGTAGAAGTCTGACACTCCCTTTTGCTCTGCCCAAGAGCGGGAGGGGTTATTCGATGATTTTACACCCACCAAAAAAAAAAAAAAAAGATGCTGGAAGACGCCTTAACCAATTAGTTTTTTTTTGTTTCAAAAGGTATACTTTCCCGAAGGTTCCGTTTTTTATCGAAATAACTCGATTGGTTTTTAAAAATTAACAAAATCGAAATAATTTGGGAATAAGCCATAATGTCCAATTCATGCGTTTTTAGTTTTCCAGTTTTAAAATTTAATTTTTGTTTTTCTACTAATACCGACTTCAAAAACACAAAAAAATACTACAGAAGAAAAATCAGCTTCTGGAGGCAAAAAAGAGACATTAAACAAATGTGTTATTGAAGCTGGTTATATTTTTAAAGTAAAGTCGAAAACCAAATTTACTTACCAAAACAGAAATGAATAAAGCACTTATCAAACTCATTTCAAAAACTGTTAACTACATTGGTTGCGGGTTCAATAATAATTAGGTAATTTATACGAGTATTCGCACGTTGCAGTCACAGATCTGAATATTCACGAACAAGCTAGGTTTCTAATGCCAATAAGTAAAAATACCGGAAGCAAACGAATTTGGTTTTCCTGTTTTCCATAAAAAATATACTACACATACATACATATATTTAACATTGATAAGAATTTAATCGATAAAACTTTTTTGGGGTTCCTTATTACCTTCCTGAAGACCATTTTCTTATCGTACTTTTTATATCATATTGTGCAATTCAATAGGCATCAAGTCAGATAAATACCCAGAACTGATGTTAAGCTCCTTTTGCAGTTATTAAGGGGTAGGGCAGATGAATGTTGAACTGTCATTGGATATATCGGTCAGGATGACGAGGAAAATATCTTAGGGTCTTTTTAGGTTACTCAGTAAGTTATTAACTAGCTGTTTGGTCTGTCATGATAAAGTCTGGAAGTAAGTCCCATAAATACCCGACCTTGCTTACTTACTGGCAGTTTTTAATTGATTAAATACTTTTTTTAGGAAGCGTGAACATTTAGAAATTTAAATTTAGAATTCGAACTCGCTAGGTCATTTGGCATTTGTTCTGAAGCATATTTTGTGAAAGTTTTCATCGAATTTTTCGACTATGGATAAAATTGGTGTTCGTTATGTAATTCAATACTTTTTTTTGAAAGGTCTCAACCCAACTAATATCAAAGTGGAGCTAGATTCTACTTTGGGGGGGTCTGTTCCTATATTTACAACAATAAAATATTCAATAGAGAGAGATCAAGCGCAATCGCTCGAGCTGCTAAGATGAACATCGCAGTGGACGACCAAATGAGGTGACTAATCCAGGAATAGTAAAAAAATCCACAAAGCGGTACTGGATGACCGTCGACTGAAAGAACGCGAGATAGCAGTTAAGGTGGGATTTCAAAAAGTGCAGTCCATCGTGCTTATTTTAACAGACAACTTGGACATGAGAAAGCTGTGCGCAAGATGGGTGCCGCGATTACTCACAGTAGAACAAAAACAGCGTCGTGAGGATGTGTCAGTCGAATGTTTAGCAAAATTTTTGAAAAGTGCATCGACCTACAAGGAAGCTATGTAGAGAAATAAATATAGTTTTTAATATAGTTTATTTTAAGAAAAAAGTATTGAGTACGCCAGAGACCGTTGCCGAGGCGAAGCAATCAAGATTGACGGTAGACGTAAACCCGTGCTATGCCGCCCCGCTCGCGCAGTGGCCTGACCACAGTGATGACTTACAAAAACGAGTCACCGACGACTACAGCCGATCGAAGGAACAATTCAGTACCCCTACCGCGAGCTCTAATCTCATTAACCCGAACTTTCTCACTAATATCTTGCTTGCCGCGCCGCCGCGCCGCGCCGCTGCAAGGTAATTCGCGTAAGTCGTTGGCGGATGTAATGAAGGGAATAACGAGTGTGAGGAAATAGTAGGGGAAAAATGGAAGGTGGTTAAATATAAGAAACACAAGAAGCCCTCTTCTCGTGGAAAGATGGGAAAAGCGTACCTACGTACGCTTTTCCCATTAGCTGCCTTAAATACCCCTCAGAAAGATTATTGAGGGGGCGACCGTTTGGTGGTGTTGCGATCCTGTGGCGTAAGCAAATCTTCGATTCAGTAAGCTGTATCTGTGCGCGTTTAAAACGGCGATTAAAGTTTCACTCGGGGACAGATGCATAATAGTGTTCAGTGTTTACGACTGACTCGAGTGAAAATTTTACAGAATTCATGGAGTGCCTAAGTGAAGTGATTTCGATTGTCGAGGCTAGCAATGTTGAAACTGTGTACATACTCGGTGATTTCAACGCACACCGCGGTGAGTCATTTTGTTGTGAACTTCTAGAATTTAGTAACGAACAAAAGTGGAGGTGTGCGGACATTGAAAAATTAGAGTTAGGAGCAAGTAGCTATACCTTTGTCAGTGACACACACGGTTGTGGGCGATGGCTTGACCATTGTGTCGTCACACAATCTGCTTGGTTGACGTTTGCTGAGATAGGTATTTTGCATGATGTGTTCTGGTCTGATCAGAATCAGAATCAGAATCATTTATTCGTAAACATAGGTAATAATTACATATAAGCTCTTAAAAATAGGGTGGTGCGCTATGTTTTGCCAATTGACATACAAATTACAAAAAGGACGATTATACATACTATTAAATTAAAATATAAATGTCTTACAATATAATTAGTTTCATGGCAATTCAATTTTATTTTTATTCATAATCAATTTCATTTCATGTCAAAGTTAATAAATAGTCAATTCAATTCATTCAAGTTAAAGATATAAATGTAAAATATTAAATTGTATGTCAGCATTATATAGTTAATAATAGTTTAATAATAATAGTTTATTTTCCAACAACTTAATACTATTTTACAATGCAATGTGGCAACAATTACAGTGAGAGCAAAGAGATTAGTGTCTGTAGCCGAACTAGGCATAGCCTGTATTTCAGCTATCAGCACCATTCCCCTCGAGTATTTGAAATACAAGAATAGTTGTTGCGAGGGCTATGCTCGAGAGCATGGCTTAATTTATAATGTCAATAAAAGCGAATGCTTGGTCTTTAAAGCTGACGGTGCTAAATGTCCTGACTATGTGCCTCCAATTACACTAAATGGGAATGACATTTTGCGAGTGTACCAGTTCTACTTGAACTGGGGCATTATGTAGCCGACGACCTTAATGACCGAGTGGATATTGAGAGGGAACGTAGGGCGCTGGCCGTCCGATGTAACATGTTAGGTCGCAGGATTGCATGCTGTAGCAAGGCAGTCAAAATAACGCTGTTTAAAGCTATTGCCAAGTGTTTTAAACGTGCAGCCTGTGGACTAACTATACTCAGCGAGCTATTAGCGCCCTACGGGTCCAATATAATAACGGGTTCAGGATGTTGATGGAGCTGCCCCGTTTCTGCAGTGCACCAGGTATGTTTCCATAAGCACACGTTGATGGCTTCCACGCCATCGTCAGACAGAGATCTGCCTCTTTGCTCTGCAGAGCGTGGGGCAGCTTCAACTCCATCCTGAAGACCATTGCGGGGAGGTACGCTTCTCCTTTGTAAGGTGATGTTGTTCAGAGATGTATTTTAAACAACAGCCTTGTTGTGAAATAAATATAAATAAGAAATAAGTTATCTTTTTGTTTTTACTATCCCATATTATGCATGTTGTTTATCCGAAATAAAGATTATTTTATTTTATTTATTTTTTATCCCATTTGTTTTGATTTTTCTGGATAGGTCGGCTACTTCTGGGACCACCCTCGTATGTTGTTCACTGTACATGCAAGTTACTCGTATTATCCAACATAATGAAATGTTTATAAGTAGTTTTGTGTTGTTTTGATTTCTACTGTTCTTTTCAACAAATTTTACTTTGATTCGACAATCGACGTCTAATTCTTCCATAAACCGGCTAAATGTTAATGTCTCGGCTATACTATACCACGCATTATTTTGTCTAATACGCTGAATAAGCAAATTGTAATAGGTGTTGAATATGAGCTGACTGCTCATTACTGGGAAAGGCACAATGAGATGTCAGCTCATATACTAGAAATGTTTAGCTTAAAATGTTACCATATGTACCTACACTAGCTACATTGACTTTCGTTTGTAACGTAAGCATTGTGAATCTTTGCTTTGATTCCTGCCAGGACGCCATAGCCTTTAAATATATTATGTACACATACACACAACTGATTTAACGTGGTTAAACGTGGTTTTCGTGTTATTAATCTGTAAGCATTGCACGGACCCAATGCGATAATTCGGACTTGCACTTTGCTATTTTGATAAATTAATTTAATAAATGTTGTTATTTTCCGGTACCTACTATTTTAGGCACTATAATAAGTAAGATTAAAGTAAACACCATGCTTTCCAACGTTTATTATATAACTAGCCGATGCCCGCGACTTCGTTCACATGGAAATTTTGATGTGTGACTGTCGCGTTGTTCGAGTGGTCTCAAGTGCGGCTACCGAGGTTGAGGTCCTGGGTTTGATTCCCGAGACGCGCAAAGTTTTTCTCGGTAGAGGCCACGAAGCCTGGTTTTTGTGCCCAGTCGATGGCAATATTATATCTTTAGACATCAAGCGCCCCCTATTTCATGGCGCTTCAAGAAAACTGGCGAAATTGTGAGTGAACGACTAATCGTTCACTCACAATTTCGCCGTAAGGATTACAGGCGTGATGCTATTTTATATAAATGTGAGAACTGATGATGTGGGTGACTACAAAAGGCGGCAGTGGCTTGAATCAAAATGAAATGGAGTTCTGGTTTAAGAACTTTATTATTCCCCATCAAGAATTAACAATAATTCACTTACTGAGAAACTAAATTTAAATAATATGTTTGAGCGTACAGAGATTTACGTTCACATTAAAAGTTATCAAGTTTGAGGGAAAGCGATCACAATAACAACGAAGATTGGCTCTTAATAGTTACTAAGCCAATCTTCAACCAAGTAAACACGGAAACAAACTAAAAGTGCTAGAGGTGGCAATACTTGGCTTCGTAGTAAGTCCTTTTAATTATTATTTTCTCATTATGTATGATTTCAGCATTTTTTTAAAACAAGACATTCTTCCAATGGTATTTTTTTTACATGTTAACACCTTCAAATTCAATATTTTTCTTACCGTAATTTACTGTTCTGGGAGGACGCGTCACTAGGTGATTGTAGTTTCGGAGTTTAATTTTATGTACCTGATGATTTTTTGTGAAATTTAGTGTTGTATGAATCTCTTTATGTAGTATTTTTCGTATAAGAAACAACGTATAGTACTAATATGTTTGTGAAATATTCATTATTTTTGAATCTTTAGTTCTTGGAGTTGAGGCGACGAAAGCTTAAAAACCGGAACACTATGGCGCTAATTAACTTAAATCTCAAAATGTACATACAAATGCCTTGTTCAGCCCTATTTATTTATTTTATTCTTATACCATTATGTGTATAGCATTAAATGACCCATTGTTTCCGCCAGCACTTACAAATTTTGGGCACTTGAAACAACCAAATTTATATAAATGACCGTGTGAGAAACATGGCGTGCACAAACTAACGCCTGACACTTTTAAAGTTTGGACCTAGTCAATTTGCTGATCGTCATTTTAAAATCCAACTTTAAGGGAAATTGTAACCTCTTACTAATGAATGGCATGTTATTGACAATTTAAAATAATAGGTATGCGGGGAATTCTCTCGTTAAGCAGTTCCTGTAATGATAGTGATTTTTATAAGATAGCAATCCAGCTCTCAAAATGAAAATCAAAATCAAAACTCATTTATTCAAACTAGGCTGATAATCAGCACTTTTCGAACGTCAAAATTTACTTTACTTATTTACCTACAAGAGACAGTCCCCCAAAACCCCTTCGGCACTTCCTAGTGTTTTAGCTGGAAAGAAGAAGTGGCGAAACAAACTCCCCAGCAACACATCATGTCTGTTAGGTTAGTTAGAAGAACCAGACTCGATACAACAGTAAGGTGCAAGATAATGACTAGACACAAATTTTCAATAATTTTAAACTTTTAATTATTCAATAATTAAAAGGTATATAACAATTTAAAAAAAAACATTAAAATAAAGACAGTCAATCAACTACTCATCAGTCAACTAATCTTGGAGAAAGAACCTAAATAACAAACAAATAAATAACAGACATTGTCTTGTGTTCATCTCAGCGACCAACTATTCTTAGCATTTAAGTAGTCGTTAATGGAATAGTAAGCTTTTAAAAAAAGATTAGATCTTACTTTGGCTTTAAACGCATTAAATGGCAAGTCTAGAAAAGAAGATGGTAGTTTGTTATAAAATGTTATACCAAGCCCGACGAATGAATTATGAACTTTGTGAAACCGGTGAAAAGGAGCGCGTAGTTTATGCTTATTTCTAGTGTTAAAAATGTGAATATCACTGTTTTTAGTGTACATGTGGATATTTTGTTTAATATATAAAATGTTGGCAAAGATGAACTGAGAAGCAACCGTAAGAATACCAATCTCCTTACCCAGCTGATAAATTGCACGGACCGCTCGCTTCTGCAGAACAAATATATTTAGAATTTCAGCAGCTTTGCCCCACAGCAGAATACCACGCTGTGAAAATAACTAAAGTAGACTAACCGTGCTGTGTCAACGTCAGTGAATTGTCTTACTTTTCTGACGGGCGTATGCAGCTGAATTTAGCCGTCCCGCTAGACTTGATATATGTAAACCCCATTGTAATTTTGAATCTACTGTTATGCCCAGAAATACAGCAGACTCGTTAGTTTCCAGTTCCTGATTGGCGAGGATAATATTGGGACCTAGATTTCTAGCATTGGGTAAAGCGAACTTAACTATTTTAGTTTTCTAGGCATTAAGAACAAGGTTGTTTGTTGTGAACCAATCCGTGACCATTGATAGCGTACTGTTTACGTCGTCAAAATCGTGTCTATTCCTATCTACTTTAAAGATAAGAGAGGTATCATCTGTAAATAGTACAACGTCACAAAAATCCTTTAAGTAATATGGTAAATCAACCAAGAATAAAAACGGACCCATTATTGAACCTTGAGGTACACCTAGCCGAGGCTACCGGGCCCGGAAGATTTTGCACTATTTACGTCTACATATTGGAATCAATTTGTAGCTCTTGCCCCTTCTCCCATGCCTTAAATATGAGTTTTAGCAAATTACAACCTGCATCCGTGGTCAAACGATCATTTGTAAAGCCATATTGATCATTTTGAAGGAGATTATTTAAATTAAAATGTACTAACAACTGTTCGAGAATTAATTTTTCAATAAAATTTTGCTAAAAGCTGGTAAAATAGAAATTTATCTAAAGTTACCAATATCATTTTTACTGCCTGATTTAAATAGAGTGATGACTTTACTGCCCTTCATAAGGTCAGGGAAAGTCTCCAAATCGACGCATTTATTGAAAGTAACAGCAAGACAGGGGGCTACGATGTCGATTAAAGTTTAATAGAAATGCCCCAGTAATCACCTGTGTTTTTAGACATAAGTGAATTAAAAACGTTAACTACATCACGAGGTGTTACATGTTCTAAACTAAATACTTTACCACATATAGTCACGCTGCTATGCAAAAGATCTTCGGGTTTAGACGACGAAGAACTCAGGGAACGAGTCGTCGCTATAGGTATGCTGGCAAAATAGTCATTAAAAGCCTCGACTACGTCGGCTATTTCATTAGAAGTCTCCTGCTCTACTATTGATGGGGTTTCTTTAAGTGCTACATTATTTTTGAATTTATTGCAACGATTAGCTGTATGAGGCACGCAAATTATTTGGCGCGGCTTTTGTTTTAATGCCATCGGGAAGCTAGCTATTAAGCCACAGTGATCAGACGATAAGTCACCTAACACTAATTGGTCCTCGGCAACACAATCACTAAACATAATATTATCAAGGCAAGTCGATGAAGAATCCATGATCCTTGTTGGTCCAAAAAACAGGTTAGCTAAATTAAATAATCTAAACAGATTGAGATATCTGATACTAATGGAGTAACTAAAATATTAACATTAAAATCTCTACATAAAATTATAGATTTATTACTTGATTTTAACTTATTAGGTGAATCCTCCATTATAATATACACACATCAAAAGTGTCTAGGGATCAACATATATTTTTGCAATAACTTTTCTCCTGATTGATATTAATTAAAATTTTCTTTAAGGATTCATCAAATAAAGTGTTTTCGTTTGTCACAGTAACGATAAACCAAGTCACCTTTGCATTAATAAAGAAATTTGCCATTTTCCTAATAAAGGGATTTTTGACATTTGAACCACTAACATTAAAGTTCGAAAAAAAGGCTGAAATAACAGTTTTCTTTAAAATTTTATTGGGTAACTTAAACAATTAATAATCCGTGTTTCTACCGCGAACACTAACAACACAAGAACATCGGTTTGGCATACTCAAAATGAGTTCATCCAAATCACGCTGTGGAATGGCCGCCCATGTTCGTTGCAACAACAAAAAAAGGTCTTCTTGCGACTGGATACCCTCCATATTCGGCAGAGCTCTTCTCTGTAGCATATCCCATGCATGCTCAATCGGGTTCAAGTCTGGCGACTGAGCAGGCCAGGGCAGGACATTGATGTTAGCTGCGGCGAGAGTCTGTCTTACAACTCTTGCGGTGTGCGGTCGTGCATTATCATGCATTAACTGAAATAAGTGACCGATTTGCACTTGTAGAGGAACGATGACGTCTGATACAATCGTCTCAGCATAAATTTGAGCGTTGAGGTTGCCTCTGATCCAAATCAACTCAGTTCTTCCGCCGATCCAAATACCCGCCCATACCATGATGGTTCCACCACTATAAGGATGGACTTCCTGGCAGGATTTTAATCGCTGTTGGCGTCCAGGGGTTCTCCAGTGTCGTATACGTCTTGTATCCGGTCTCATACCAAAACGAGACTCATCAGAAAAGCACACGAAACGCCATTGTTCTTCTGCCCAATTTCTGTGTTCAAGAGCCCATTGATATCGAATCCTACGATTGTGCATTGCTATAGGTGGTACCCGTAGCGGTCTTCGGGAATGAAGGTTCACTTCATGCAAGCGGTTTCTGACTGTTTGGTCGCTAATTAAGTTCCCTGAAGAGTGATGAAGCCTCACGGCTAACATCATGGCGGTTATTGTTGGAGCTCTTCGAGTTAAGATTTGAATGTATCGGTCTTGTCTCCGTGTGGTGCAGCGATACCGTCCTCCATGGCGCTCAGCCACGGTACCAGTGCTTCGGTAACGTGTCCAAAGTCGACTGATAACACTCTGACTTGTATTCAGAGCTAAAGGCACAGTACGTTGCCGGGAACCAGCTTCTATCATTCCCACGGCTCTGAGCATTTCTTCCCTGCTTAAATGACGTCGCCGCTCCATAATAACGTTGGTTTTAATCAGTAGTAGGGAAACAGTAGCACTAATAATGTCTTCAATGCGTTGTATGTTTTTATAGGGAAAATATTGACAGCTGATTTTCATCTTTTACTCGAATTTGATTCACAGTTCCTGATTCAAATTATGAAATGCACCAAAAAGGATCCATATAAATTTATAAAATCATAAATTTATTACAAAGCCACATCTCAATCTCAAGAAATCCGCATAAAAATGCTTGATCCCTAGACACTTTTGATGTGTGTAGAATCGAAACGAGTTAAGTCCCCAGAATGGGTCTATAAACACACATTACTAAGTATCGCTCGAGTTCAACTCAAGACAACTCAATAGTGCGCTCAATTGAAAGATTAACTAAGTCTAAACGTTGTTTACATTTTAATTTGTTTGATACAAGAATTAAAGAAGTACGGTATTGAAATCATTATTGATAAATGCTACGTCATGTTCCTTCAACCAATGTTTAGTTAGACATAAGACCTCAACATCATAATTCTCCATAAACAAACTGAACTCAAATTCTTTGCCAGATAATTCCTGCATGTTTTAATGAACAACATTCAACATTTGCAGCCTACGTTCAATGTTCAAGATTATCAGGTATAATTATTTCACCATGTCAAACTGTAAAGATTTGGCTAAAAAATTGTACGAGTCAAGCATATTTGGCTTTTATCAGCGTCTTGCCTTGTCATAAACCAAGAAAAAAAGGAAGACGGAGCGCCACGAACATCAACATTGAAGCCACAAACCACGCGCCAACAAGTAAAACATACACGCTCACGCACACACATACACTACAACCACGCTCATTTCTTCTAGTACGTCACGAGATAATTATCGTCTAGTTAACAACGATAAAAAATTTAGAATTATGCCGTCCTGTGCAGTAAAAACTTGCAAAAACAACAAAAGATTAAATCAATAATCTCACGGAATAACATTCCACTTGTAAGTACTTGAATTATCATCGTTTTTTTAACTAATTAATTTTGTAAGTCAAAACAAAAGCAATGACGTACAGTCCGAGGGTTGCCATAATTTAATTTCAAATTTCCCCATTCGATAAAAAATAAATAAATATGATTTCTTAATTCGATATTCCTGTTTTTTTTTGGTTTTTTTTAATACTACCGCAGCCTCTTATAAGCATGATGAAGCAAATGAGGAAGAAACAAGTTGGGAGTTTCTTCAAGAAATTAAAGAAGATACAAAGGAACTTGGGAAAAGACTAGATGTGGCAGAGTTTGATGATTATAAATATTTGATATTAGGTTATATTGCAGGAGGAACGGCACACTACATTTCCAAAATAATTAAATGTGAAAAATGTCTTAGTAGCTAATTAGCTACAGACAGACATGATTTTCACAAATTAATTAATCTTAAAAATAAAGTTAATTTAATTAAATGTGTTATTGAAAAATACTTAAGCATACGGTTGCACCACATTTCTAAATTGGAGGCAATTTCACTAACAATGAAATCGAAAAGACAGCAATTTAAAAAATTAACTCAACAACAAGGTTTTTAAAAGGTCTTGGTATGTGAAGTTAAAGTGACAGTAATTTGATATATTCGGTTTATTTAACATTTATTTATTTATTATTTATTTACATACAACCTGCCAGTGATCGGCAAATTGCAAAAAACGTAAACATTTAAATTTCGCAGGCTACCCTGAAGGATTCACATTTATTTGTTAGAAATATTTAACATGGAAGCGATCTCATAATTTTTTTATTTATTTTTTCGTTGATTTTATAGAAATATTTAAGGTGTAAGCGCGAACTCACTATTGTTTTTTTTAATTAGTTGTTGTTAATTTGGTAGAAATGATTAATGTTCATGCTCTAAGGTAGCCCACGAAGTTCGAATTTTCTAACGTTTTTATGCAATTTTCCGGTCAGTGCCAGGTTGTATGTTAAATAAAATAAGATTCGCAACCGTAACAAATTCTTTTTTCCTTTTTTATTCTTTTTAAAAAAAAAACTAAATTCACTTACACAAATACCCAGACCCGGAACAACTATCTGTAGGCCATACAAATATTTGTTACGTGCGGGGATCGAACCCGCGATACACAGCGCAGCAGTCCAATCGCTCAGCTACTGCGCCAACCGTGTCGTCATATGTGACTTTAATGAATAATAATGATTAAAATCCCCAATACAACCCTATTTTATTTTACATACAACCTGACACTGACCGGCAAATTTCAAAAAACTTAATAGATTTCTAATTTCGCGGTCAACCTCCAAGGATTCACCTTAAGATGGAAACGATCTCATAAGTTTATTTTTGTTAATAAAAGTACATCTTTTTACAACAACTTGAAATTTTTTACAGAGGTTGATAAACTCTGCCCTACAATAAATAACTTACTATACTAATATTATTTTACCCATACAAAATTATTGTCCCCAAATTATAGGGATAAACTTCAACAAACGGCAACCCTTCGACACACACAGATAGACAAAAAGTTGACTCACTTTAGATGTTCGTGACGCTCCGTCTTCCTTTTTTTCTTGGTCTGAGTATGCTACTGTTAGTTTTAACTTTAGAAATAAATAAATAGATCGCGTTACTTGTGAAGCCAACTTGATCATAGTTACTCTGACTTCCATTTTAGTTTGTTGTACCTATTGCTTTGTAACACTACATGGTAGGCACTGCCTACATGTCATTTACAAAAATAAAACCCACAGCGGCTACTCACGAAACTATAACATGGATTTATTTTACACTAGCGGACGTCACGCGGTTTCACCCGCGTAGTTCCCGTTCCCGTTGGAATACAGGGATAAAAAGTAGCCTATGTCACCCGGGGATAGTGTAGCTTCCCAACAGTGAAAGAATTTTTCAAATCGGTCAGTAGTTTCGGAGCCTATTCGTTACAAACAAACAAACAAATATTTCCTCTTTATAATATGTATTATAGTGTACATTATAGTATAGATAATCATTGTATAGATAAGGAAAATAACAACATAACGTTAACGATTAAAACTCAGTCCGGACCGAGTAAACTAAGGGCATGCAAGGTGATCTCTACGATTAGCTCATTCAGGAAAAAGTTCAGCAAGAAAATGAGAAATGCTCACAAAAAAAAACGGCAACCTGTCTTATTTCTTATGCAGATCAAAAATCTATGGGACTAAAGGAGTGCCAGAAAAACATAGGAAATCGCAAAACAAAAACTTCAAGACGGTAGAACATTATGACTTCCAGAATTGCCCAAAAATTCTTGTGTTGCCAAAAATTTTTATAAAATTGAAGTTTTTATTTCAAACAAATTTTTTTTCACACCCACTTCATAATGCGCAATTTCTTTATTTGTTAAACTTTCTTTTTCTTTTTTTAAACTAATCACAAATTCAAATGAAATGCAGTTTCATATTTAAATTTTTACTTTTCTAACAAATTTTAATTAGCTAATTAAAATTTCACGGATTATTTATTGACTAAATTCTAGGAAACATAAATATAATAATAAGTTCTTATTTGCGTAACTGTACAAAAATATCCCGTGATTATAACTTTAATTCAGTAGATTTAATAAAAATCTGCGCCGAGGTCCAGTTTACAATTGCATGCCTTGTTCCGGTGGAAGAACTGAAAAAATATAAAATTGCTACATTTTTAATTTATTCATAATATAATATTTACAATAAGCTCGTGGCTTAAATATAACAGCCACTCGGATCGATCTTAAGGTGAAGCCATACTTGAAAAGGTTGCTCCGTGGATGGTAGACCACATCACATACCGAGTTTCCCTTGAGCCTCGAAAAGGTCCCGACTGTCATATTTTGATATTTGGCAGTCGTTACAGGTAGTCAGTGCCCGAAAGTCTGACAACCAGTCTTACCAAAGGGTATCGTATCATATTGTTATTACCCGGCTCTAACTGAGTTGTGGACGTAAGATAGGCAGTCGCACCATGTAAAGTACTGGTATTTAGCTGCATCCAGTTAGACTAGAAGCCAACACCATAGTTATGAGAAGGTTATGCATATGAAAACATTCATAATAGGGGAAAAAACTGTCTGTCGGTACGTTTAACGCCTAAAAAAAGGAACAGGACCTGCGAGGCAGCTATTTGAAGAAATTATTGCCGTCGCGCTGCGTCAAGGCGGCTATAGAGTGCGATATCCCTAGCTGCAGCTCAGACCGAATAAACAGGGTTAGTTTTTAATGACCGGCCGATTATAAATTCTCTGTCAAGCCATGTAGGTGTTACTAAAATAGTTTAAGTTTTATGTTTACTAAAAATCTACAGATGTTATAAATCTGATATAAGTGATAATAAATATAAATACAAGTAAAACTTTTTTCTCTTTTAAAATCCCCGACATAAAACAGGTAAAAACAAAACGTAATTCGTCAATTTCTGGTGGCGGCCATCTTTGATTTGAAATTTGCTATCGTGTATAACTGTATAGTATTCTACTAATCGAGCCCTTTCATTTGATGACCATTTTAATGGAGTTGTGAAAATATATGAAATGCGCTATGTTGTGGCGGCGACCATCTTGTACCGATTTTCTTTAAACATAGCTAAAAACACTCTCGACTAATTAACCTTTCAAACAAAATTAAATATTAATCAAAATCGACTCATGTGTTCGGGAGCTACGGTGCCACAGACAGACACACACAGACACGTCAAACTTAAACACACCGTCGTTTTTGCGTCGGGGGTTAAAAATACTCAATACATAAGCGATTACATTTTCTATGAAAAAACAATATCTGAAAGAATTTCGACGTTTGGCAAACTGATGGAGCAGAAATTGATTAGGATACCTTTCAACTGCATTCGTATAGCTTCTGCCCGCGGCTTGGCCTGCATGATTATGGGAAATTGTAGTAAATGTAAACACTGACTTTTGGAGACTCAAAAGCATTAGGTACTGTGTGGGTTTCAGTTTAACAGCCATGCCATAATGGTAGATATATAATACATAATTATAAATTACTTCTAACTCAAACCAGACACTTATGGAAGTATGGGTTTGCTTTCTTTGTGTTCATGTTATTTAACGGAAGAAAGGTTTTTATTCGGTCTATACGAGCTTCGACGAGCCGACTACCAACAACACTGTCTAAAGTAGCGGTCTCATGTTTGACCTGTTTTAGATAAAATCTGTTTTGACCATTTTCCATAGCTGTGTAGCGACACGACATCAACAGATAAATAAAATAAAAAATATAGATAAATACCGTAAGATCGTTTCCTGTAGCGATCATATGCCAATTTCCCTCCAATGGCTACAAGAATGCCAGCGCCGAATGAGCAGAACAGTATTAGGAGCAGAGTTTGCAATGCATATTTTCTGTCTTCCTTCGGAGTGAATCCCCCTTGACCGCTAGCTCTGAAATATATTAACAAAATTGGTTAGCTTTTACAATAGTCGTAACGACAATAATTTCTTGTTCGGTGATCTGGCTAACTGTTTGCAAGGTTTTTGATAATTATTTCAGTATATTGGCACATTTTCCAATATTCATAACCACTAATCTCCGTGATAATTCATCTCCAAACATCACTACTTAGTCTACATTCAAAGTCGCTTTCTCAGTCCCTATATCCCTATGTATGCTTAAAATTTAAAAAATACGCAACGCTTGACCCTAACGATCGATGCAATAAAAGTACAGGGTATAATTTTTTCAGATTTTAGCCGGTTCGAATCCCGGGTGTGGGAAAAGAGAATTTTTGAAAATCTTTGAATGCTTTCTATTCAAAAATAAAGGAATGTTTCCTTTGAGTAAAATTTTCTATCTGGAGTATTAAGAGTACTTTCCCTCCAGGTTGCGTTACAAATTTCCACCCTGTATATCGAAACCACATTTTTTTTTCAAATCCAATGAAACCATAAATTAATTTGCAAATATGGTCGTAAACTAACAACAGTGTCTATTAGCCATATCCTACATTTATGGCATGTTTTATGCACAGTATTACTCAAGTTTATCCTGTATATTCATCATCCCCAGGTGTCGTCATATTGACCGGTCCCGTGCGTTTTGCATCCAGCGGGTCTCCGCAACCTTCACGAAATCATCAGTCCACTTAGTGGGAGGCCTTCCAACGCAACGTCTTCCGGTTCGCGGTCGCCACTCCAGAACTTTTCGGCCCCATCGGCCATCCGTTCTGCGAGCAATGTGGGGCACATTGCTCGCACCCACAACACAAGGAAACTCCGAGCATAGCTCTCTCCATTGCCCTTTGGGTAACTTTGAGCTTTCTGATGAGGCCCATTGTAAGCGACCACGTTGCGGTCCCGTATGTAATCAAGGAAATAACTGGATCGTTTGTCCCAGGTAGTCCACAACTTTGAGTGTAGAGTCTCCGATCTTAATAGGAGTGGGTGTTACATGAACATCCAACATAACCTTGCTTTTGTCCATGTTCATTTAAAGACCCACTCTTTCGGAAGCTTCACTGAGGTCATCGAGCAATGTACTGAGGTCTTCCATGGTCTCCGCCTTGACCACTTTATCGTCGGGAAACCAAAGGTGAGTGATATACTCACCGTTGACGTTAATACCATGTCCTCTCCAATCCAGAACCATGAAGACAACCTCCAGTACAGCGATGAACAGTTTCGGAGATAAAACGTCCCTGAAACTGTTCACCTCTCACACCGCGCTGCAGAAGGATAGGTTCCGAGGTCTGGTCCTGAAGTCGGACTGACATGGTGGCGTTTTTGTACAAACACTTCAATGCCAAATCGACTACCGGCACTGGTACTTGATTTGGCACCGTTGGAGAGACTGCAGTACAGCCCAAGTCTCGATCGAATCGAAGGCTTTCACGTAGTCCACAACCGCTAAACAGAGAGGTAGGTTATACTCTTCGGTCCAACATAACCTGCTACAGCGTGTGTATGTGATCTACGGTACTAAAGCCTTTCCGGAATCCGGCTTAATCGGGAGACGAATATCTTGCAGATATTCTGAGTATAAGGTACGCCACCCTGTTCAACACCCTCTCGATCTTCACCTCGTTATTCACGAGGGACTTGTGGACGATAAACCCAACACCATCCTGTGACTACCGGTCGCCCTCTCGGAAGTACAACACCATAAGCGTGTAATTTATCTAGAAGTATTCTGTGGTCCACATAATCGAAGGCCTTTGTGAGGTCCATATACAGGGCGTGCACGCGTTTGTATCTAATACAGCTGTACCGATTTTACTGGCATATAACTGTTATCAGGTCCAACATAACGTTTATTTAAGAAAAAGAATTAGGGCAAAAAACATAAAACCCTTAACGTATTGCTAACAAAATATGACTAAAAAAGTGACGGATATTAATGTTGATAAATGTATGGATGATGCGAAAAATTATATAAAAAATAAGCCAGGGGAGAATGAAAGAAAATATGTTGTACCGAAGCAGAATACCACAAGGGCAGGAAGATTGATATTGTTAACAAATTCCGATTAAATTAGGGCTCATTTTTTTTTAACTTCTTCTCGCGAACGTATTTCGCGGGGCACAACTAGTGTTCATTAAATTAAGATATCCCTATTTCATCAGAAATATGTAATTAGAATTTGGTCATGAAATGCCTTATAGATCTGACACTTACGTTCCTGTATGAGATCTCGGAGTTTCCGCATTGTCGGGATTCACAGTTGTTGTAGGCGGCGTAGTAGTCGTCACTCCACCTGGTCCGACGGGTGCGGCTTCTGTGGTAGTCGTCGCTCCACCTGATCCAACTGTAGTCGTCACTCCACCTGGTCCGACTGGTGCGGCTTCTGTGGTAGTCGTCACTCCACCTGGTCCGACTATAGTCGTCACTCCACCTGGTCCGACTGGTGCAGCTTTTGTGGTGGTCGTCACTCCACCTGGTCCGACTGGTGCGGCTTCTGTAGTAGTCGTCACTCCACCTGGTCCAACTGTAGTCGTCACTCCACCTGGTCCGACTGGTGCGGCTTCTGTGGTAGTCGTCACGCCACCTGGTCCGACTGGTGCAGCTTCTGTGGTAGTCGTCACTCCACCTGGTCCAACTGGTGCGGATTCTGTGGTAGTCGTCACTCCACCTGGTCCGACTGTTGCGGCTTCTGTGGTAGTCGTCACTCCACCTGGTCCGACTGGCGCGGCTTCTGTGGTAGTCGTCACTCCACCTGGTCCGACTAGGGCGGCTTCTGTGGTAGTCGTCACTCCACCTGGTCCAACTAGTGCGGCTTCTGTGGTAGTCGTCACTCCACCTGGTCCGACTGGCGCGGCTTCTGTGGTAGTCGTCACTCCACCTGGTCCGACTAGGGCGGCTTCTGTGGTAGTCGTCACTCCACCTGGTCCGACTGGCGCGGCTTCTGTGGTAGTCGTCACTCCACCTGGTCCGACTGGCGCGGCTTGTGTGGTAGTCGTCACTCCACCTGGTCCGACTGGCGCGGCTTGTGTGGTAGTCGTTACTCCACCTGCTCCGACTAGGGCGGCTTCTGTGGTAGTCGTCACTCCACCTGGTCCAACTGATGCGGCTTCTGTGGTAGTCGTCACTCCACCTGGTCCGACTGATGCGGCTTCTGTGGTAGTCGTCACTTCAGTTGTGAGTGGTGAAACCTTTTTATATATTGATCTGCAAGAAAAGTATCACTTTGTATATAATTTTCATTTACTGGTTGTTCAAAATATATTGTACACGTGATTACGACATATTTTTGCACTTACTGAATAATTTCACATGCTGTTTCCACTTTGGTATTCCTGAAATGATTTAAAATTTTATATTAATTTGTTATTATTTGTTGAAATTTATTGCAAGGCAGTGTGCTGTGAAGGCCCTTTTTCGAATTAACTGTGGTACGTTGGAAAGAAATAATAAATAGTTGACATAACATAAACATCAATAAAGGGTTCATTCAAAGGGTGTTTAAGGGTTCACTAAAAGTACTGCACATTTTGCCAAATTTGTATAACTCCTTTATAATGGTTCCTGATAGAAAGACTATAGACAATAATTCTTTCCCTTACCGGAGAATCAAACCCAAGACCCCTCATGTTTAGGACATATCGACGAGGCAGCTTAAAAAGACGATTGTTTAAATTAGAATTCGTCTAAGTAATTATTTAAAATGTAATCACCTAAACTACCTTCTATTTATTAAACAAGGACTATCTGTAGGTTCAGGCGGGAGGAAACGCCCGGATTCCATTGTGAGGATCGGCCGGAGGACACGGTGGAGCACACAGTGGAGGTGTGCCCCGCTTGGGCGGAGGACACGGTGGAGCACACAGTGGAGGTGTGCCCCGCTTGGGCGGAGCTCCGCCGTGTTCTCGTAGTGGCGATCGGCGGCGGCGACCTCTCGCGCCCGGCCCTGGTGCAAGCCATGGTCCGGGGCGAGGAGGAATGGGACGCCGTCGCCTCCTTCTGCGAAGCAGTGATGCTAGCGAAGGAGGTGGCGGAACGCGAGAGGGAGAGAACCTCTCGTCCCAGCCGCCGCGGGAGGCGCTGGGCGTCGGGGGTCCCGCAATGACCTCCGGCCACCGTAAACGCGGGCCTGCGGACGGTGAGTGATGGGCTAACTCACCGTCCGTACGTCTTACGACAAAAACAGGCCGTGTCGACGGCGCGTTCGTGTTCCACGCGCGCCTCAAAGAGATGTCAGCAACATGGGAGGGGCCCGAAAGGGCCGACGCCCGTCGGGGCCGCGGGTTGTACACTAATTATCGCGGCCTCGACATAGAGGGCTAAGAAGGAACATGGGTGGTTTTTAGTTAGTAGAAGTCTGACACTCCCTTTCGCTCTGCCCAAGAGCGGGAGGGGTTATTCGATGATTTTCCGCCCGCCAAAAAAAAAAAAAGGACTATCTGTAGGTCATACAAATATTTGTTCCGTGCGGGGATTGAACCCGCGACACGCAGCGCTGCAGTCCGTTGCTTGAGCTACTAAAGTTTGTTTATAGATCGACATAACACCCACTTTTCAATTTAAAAAAAAAAATAAAAATCTTTAACATTGATTAAAGCAGAATGCATATAGATGCATTCTGCTTTAATCAATGTTAAAGAAAATTGGGGCAGCTGGCGGCTGGTGGCCTGCATATTTTACGGAGTAAGACGAAGAAGACGAAGCCTCATGCAAAGATCCGGCAATTGCGGCCAAGATATTCTAGGATCGATTTTTTGGCGATGTTCCCCTGTTGCAACGCAACGCAAGTCGACCCCACTTCAAA
Organism: Diarsia rubi; assembly: GCA_932274075.1. Taxonomy (NCBI): domain Eukaryota; kingdom Metazoa; phylum Arthropoda; class Insecta; order Lepidoptera; family Noctuidae; genus Diarsia; species Diarsia rubi. Next base: position 20,938,733 of record OW026417.1, read on the forward strand.
AATGGTCTTGAGTAGGCTTCTAAGATATGGGTCTAATTCTCTACATTCAAACAACATACTCATACTGTCCGAACGCGCGGGATGCCTAAAAATAAACGATGTAAGTATGGACTTGTCAACATAGACAGATGTGGGTGCGAGAGTGATTTATGACAATATATTTCAAGATGGTAGAAGCGAAAATTTTCAAATTTTCTTTGTAGGGGTTGTTTTAATGTTGTTTATTGCTAAAGCCGATAATGATGATAGTGACAATCCAAGATAAAATCTATTTGTTCGAGTTTATGAAACAGATCAAGAAGTTTCTGCGTATTATAATGAAAACTGTATTCTGTAAATCCCATGAAGGGAATCTGAACAGTAATCTATGAGTCAACATTTTTTATTCATAAGAAAAATCAAATAAAAGCCTTTATAAAATGTAATTTATTTATGACGGCAATACATTGCACATTTAATACGCCTGTCTGGGATCGAACTCACGAGTTTCTGCTCATAAGACAGGGCGTTACAACTGCGCCACCGCTACTCTCGTTTTGGTTACTACAGAAATAATGTAATTTATAGATACTTACATTGCTGACCCAAGGCCGTGAAACTCTGCCCTTAGTGAATCATCGCACTGAAAACAAAAAAGTACAGTTTTACTTAGTTGCTAACACCAACAAAAATAACCTAGTTGTTCAGAACCCTATTGGGTGATGGAATTGAGGACGCTCGATAATGAAGGCTCTGTAGCCACCTTAAAACACGACTTCTACTAACGGACATAAATTTGTGAACACACGGTACCTAGACCGTAACTCAGCGATAAAACAGATGTCGCATTCTGTTGTAACTCTGTTCACGCTAGCCCAGCTCAAGATGGCAACGTGGCTGCACTTCAATGTGTTCAGTATTTCTATTACGATCGACCATTGACAGTGGCTTCTAGGTAGTCAATTTAAGTAAAATTGATTCTTCCATCATCGTTACCGAAGCTAGAATGTCACTTTGCTGAGATACTAGATCAAAACGTTACCACCGACGACCTACAGCATTGCGTATATTCTAACATCCCGCTTAAGATCGATATCCACCCATGTTTACCGAATGAAAGGTCGTTCTTGGGCGTTTTGCTTCAAACACAATGTTTGTTAGAATTTATAACATACCATCACGCCTGTAATCCCGGAAGCGTTAGGCAGATGTGCTCCTAATACTACACCCACATTATGTTTAAGTCACATGTAATAGGGAGGTGAGGCTATTGCCAACAATCGGGCACAAATGCAGACTCCGTTGTTACTAAGAAATTTCTGATGGAAAAACCCAAGAAAATGTCGCTTTTTTTGGTGGGGGTGGGATATCGTCAAATAATCTCGCTCCTGGGCAGAGCGAATGGGAGTGTCAGACTTCTAATGACTAAAATCCACCCATGGCCTTAGCCCTTTATGTCAAGGCCTCGTTATCTCTTATCCCGCAGCCCCGACTGGCGTCGTCCCTTCCATGTTGCTGACATCTCTTTGAGGCGCGCGTGGAACACGAACGCGCCGTCGCGGTCGACACGACCTGTCGTCGTCATAAGACGGACGGACGGCGAGCTAGCCCATTACTCACCGTCCACAGGCCCGCGAGAAAATATTGCCTGACCTATAAATTGAGCCCAGGAGCCCAGCAGCCGCACTAGCGGCTACTATATCAACGAGCCAGTCTATTAGAACTCACGCCTATAAAGGGTGTAAAAGTACCCTTAACGCACACGAAAGGCACTTGTTCTCCCCACCACTGCGTTCATTTTTTTTGTTCTAGACCATACCTGGGTCAAAGTTCCAAACTTTGCACAGCTGTTTTTGGAAATACTAGTTTATCAGGTTATAAATTTACTTAAATTACCTCCATGACCCTTTTACTATTCAAAGCATCCATTAGCACAATGTTTAAGGAGAGCTGCATTGAGTTTTACAGTAAAATTAAATGTTTGACCCCAAAAAAAAAGTCGTTTCCCAGCAAAATTTTTGCGTAGGGGTACTTACTTTGATGTACAGAATGCTTGGTTGACGTATGTGTGAAGGGTTAATTTACAACCTGTATTTAGTTCAAGTGTCTATAAATGTATATAAATTCAGAAATTCCGTTAGTATTTATTATTTTATCTCCACGTTCAAACTCATTATAAAAAAAAATGTTCAAATCGAAAATAATGGCGTCATTAACGATCTTGCTTTGTTATCAAAATGAGGAAATTACGATTAATAAACAGTGTGTGTACTGTGTGTTGTGCACGACACATATTTATTGTAACGGACTAAGTGCAATGAGTTCGTTCATTTTCATAGCGCTACAATGTCACATCTGTTAACAATTTCTGGGAGAGCCGTATCGTATGATAGCACCTACATCTCTCACCATCATCTACTATATAGCCTTTTCCCAACTACGTTGGGGCCGGCTTCCAGCTGAATACCTGTATTTACATGGAACGACTGCCTATCTGGCCTCCACAACCCAGTTAATACTGGGTAATACGATACCGGGTAAGACGCAGCGTTGGTAGGCCTCCCACCAGATGGACCGACGACATCGTAAGAGTCGCGGGCAATCGGTGGATGCAAACGGCAGGTTGCCGTTCGTTATGGCGTTCTATGGGGGAGGCCTTTGTCCAACAGTGGACGTCTTATGGCTGATGATGATGATGATGAATACGATACCCTTTGATAAGACTGGTTGTCAGACTGTCAGGTCACTGGCTACCTGTAACGACTGCCAAAGATCTAAATATGGCAGCTGTGTGTTAGCTTAACGTGCTTTCCGAGGCACGGACGAAACTTGGTATGGAATAGGTGGTACCCATTCACAGACCAACCTAATCAAGCGCGGCTTAACCTGAAGATCGACCCGAGTTGCAGTTATTATAAAGCCACGTGCTCCTCCATATGGGGGTAAAGGTACCCTTAACGCAAACGAAGGGCACTTGTTCTCCCCACCACTGCGATCATTTGTTTATTCTAGACGACCATACCTGGGAAACTAACCCCCTAGTTACGGAAATATTGGGGGTGGAAGTTCCAAATTTTGTCACAGCTGTTTTTGTAAATACTAGTTTTTCAGGTTATAACTTTACTTAAATTACCTCTATGACCCGTTTACTATTTAAAGCATCCACTAGCACAATGTTTTAACAGTGCTACATTGAGTTTTACGGTAAACGTAGATTTTTGACCCCAACAAAAAAAAGTCGTTACCCAGCACAAATTTTTGCGTAGGGGTACTTAGTTTGATGTGCAAAATACTTGATTGACGTTTGCGTGAAGGGTTCATTTACACCCTGTATAGAACCGACATCTCTTCTTAATAAAAATCGTCCATTCCTTGAATATACGTAAAGCTAAAGTCTAGAGAGCAGCGGTGGCCCAGTGGTGGCGGCCCCGACTTACGAACAGTAGGTCGTGGGTTCGAATCCAGGCAGGCACATTACTTTGTGTAATTTATTTCATCACCGCTGCTCTCAAAACGGTGAAGGAAAACATCGTGAGGAAACCGGCATGTCTTAGAACCAAAAAAAAATCGAAGACATGTGACATCTACCAATCCGCACTGGGCCCGCGTGGTAGATTATAGCCCATTCCCTCTCAAAGAGAGGAGGCCTGTATCCCAGCAGTGGGAACATTTATAGGCTGTTGATGATGTTGATGAAAGTCTAGAAGCTTCAATTTAGATTTTTTTATTTTTTATTACTTAGGGACACGGACGCATAATGCAAACATTATCATTGTCATATTTTTTTTTATTACTGATGGAAAATCTCTATGTCCCTTCTTAGTATCAGTACGTCACTGAATATGTGTTTGTAACCGTTTCTGCGACGGTGTCTTCCACCCTGTTTGCATAATATAACGTAGATTAGCACAAATTTTCGTAGATTCAGACCGATTTTGCACCACGTCCGATTCAAACCCGTGGAAATAGGGTCCGCAAACTATCATAAAAATAGTTCTACTACTACTCCGGTCCGTATTTTCACGGGTTCATATAGGATTCGAATCGGACGTAGTGCGAAACCGCTCTTATCCTTTAAAGAGAATAAATTGGGAATATAATTAGGCATGTTAGTACTTCATTGTGTTCCAAATACGACAGCTTATACTTGTATTTTGCACCTAAGTTTTCATACGATGCCAAACAATGAATAGCGATTAGATATTAAAAGGCAAAAAAGGAATGTTGTGTGACTTACAATATCGGATGTCAATATGTTGTGGCTGAAAAGTAATAAAAAAACAAGATAAATAAAAGATTATCGCAAGTTTGCACTAGAAATGCTCGCTAGAACTCGTAACATATAAACATAAATAGGTTTAAAACTTAGGTTAGGTACTTACTCAGTACATATGCAAACGGGTCTGGCTTTTTCTATACTGTAAAAGAAATATTAAAGTAGATTAGTAGACTATCATTAATATTTATTTATTAATGTACACACAAAATACAAAAAAGGATAAAAACATAACAAAATATCATTCTATTCGTTTGCCTCGTCTTTATTCAAAACAAAACTGTTACGCAGTTTCGTGGGTGATTAATGTAGAAAATGTTTGGTCTTGAACCAAAACAAACAAACAGGTATTCTTCCAGAATTGAAAATCCCTGTTCCTATTAACTTTCCTTCTTTACTAACTCACTTTTCTCCAAAGTTTTGTAGTGCCCTAATTATATTTATCCGTAGCAACAACATCAGATTGTAAGTCGTAGTGTGGTATTCGATTTATTAAATTAATTTATATTACAAATATTATGTATTTATTTTCCTTTTTATATATTTTTTTATTAATACTTATCGACGAGTTACACTTTACGTGCAGTTTGTTTTATTTATTTTTCATAATCTAAATTATTTTCTTTTTTAATGCTGTCCACACACGTTCTTCCATTCCACATTTGACATTGGCAGAATTGTCGAAATCGGCACAACTGCCATTCATAAAAATAGAATAGAATAGGTATATAAACAAAATCCAACGATTTATGCGCCCCTAAGTAGGTAATATTGGGACGTGAGATGACAATAAAAAAACGTTTGCTTTACTTACAAATCATTCCACAGTTTTTCTTCAATTTGGACATCCTTCGCAATGGTATTTGTTACCTGAAATAAAATATTTTAACAGTTAATTATATGGAAGACCTAGATTTATTAAAGCAGTTGTAGTCTGTTAAGATATTTATGTATCAACGGTCCCTCGATCGATCGAAAATCTTTACACACACACGCCTACTACACACGCCTGGCGATTCTAAACTATGTGAGGATCCGTTTCCAGTACAACCGGATGCTGCAGAATACCAGTATTTTACACAGAGCGAGTTTTCAACCTTTTGGGGCTTCTGAGTTTAACACTGCTAAAGATCTTCAAAATAAAACCAAAGATTTAACATGCTTTAGAAATCACGGTGGGTTCTCAACTTCTCAGGCTTTATTTTATTTTATTTATTTTATTTTATTATTTTTGGGAAACTTACAGCTAATACAGACAATGTACTAAATTAATAAACATTTGAAGGCCAATTACAGGTTTCCACAGATAAAACACGAAAACAAAGAAAAAAACAACAAAAAAAAAGGAAGGAAGGAAGGAAGGTTTATTTCAGTCCCAAGTACCAAATAGGGATCGAACCTTTTGCCTCACTTTGTCCAAGTTACAAACTTACAAGCACCATTGATCAGACTACAGGTCCAGTTTTCGTTCTCCGAAGGCAATACCAAATAAATAGTTGGGTAGCAATAAATCGTATTAACTAAATTATGTGTAAGTAGGTACCTAGCATGAACTTGATTTTACTGTGTTAAATTCATGGTGTAGGTAGCTTTATTTCAATCTCTTTCCCTAAGCGAAATGAATTGAAAATGTTAATGTGGTAATAATACAATTTTAAATAATTAGATGATTGGAGCATTAAGCCTGAAATATCTAAAAGTATATGGCAGAGCTGTAATTGTATAAACATGATAATATCTGTTAAACCCCTATATTTGGCCAGCCATGAGGATGACCCCAGTAAAAGGGGGCGAGCAGTATTGTTATCTAAGTTCACAAATCCAGATTCCTTCAGAATATAAGGCTGGACATAATAATATACCTTTTGAGTTGTGCAACAACAGACAGCATACTTTAATATTTGATGGAGTAAACCATATTTATATCACAAAGTAGATAAAATGCCTTGTAGAATCTAACCACATCCATAACCTTCCAGACCACAGTATATTGAGCAGAGATCTGCCCGAAGAAATAGTCAATATGCAAATTAAAAAACATGGATTGGCAAGTGAAAACAAAGGCTAGACAAAAGTAGAATAACAACGATGTTGATGTTGATGTTTTGGCAATTGCCAAATAACAGTAATAGTATTTTTTAACATAATTCTAATAGTAATGTCAAAAATCCTGTTATAATACATGTTTGGAGATGCTGCAAGGATGACCAAAATTTGTAATCGAAACGCATTCTTGGCTGCTGCATAAAGGATATGCCTATTTGAAGCAAAACGAAAGGATTCTTCTTTTAGGAGGTTTACGACCTCTACTACCGAAGGCGTCAGTGCACACGCTTGGATGGCAGACAAATCAATGACGTATAGGACTGGCCCCAAAGGCAGGCGACGCTTGCCCGATTTAGCGTTGACGAAGTGTATTAAAAATACAAGAACCCCTGTCGAACTACATGACATAAATAAATTCGCCATTTTTCCCTATGTTAGGGTGGCAGAAACCACAAAACACCGTCTGCTACAGAACTCTGTCTTAAAATGAAAATTATATGAATATAACCCGAAATCTCAGCAAAAATACTTCAAAGATAGTGGGCAGATTACTAATTTAAGTATGAATCCTGAACCATACTCGTACAACATAACAGCACGCTCAGAATCAACCGTTCAGATCATCATTTAAGGGGCGTATCATCCCGTCGGGGCTGCGGGTTGTGCGCAAGAGATACCGCGGCCTCGACATAAAGGGCCAAGAAAGAATTTGAGCGGGATGAAACAAGATCGGGAGGGGTTATTTGATGATTTCCCAACCCAGAAACCACCAAAAAAAAGTGGCGTATCATTAAAAAAAAGTAGCGTATCATTAATTAGGCACAAATTCTTATTCCAGGCTGCTACAAAAAAATCCCGGTCGACCCCAAATTAATTGTTATGAGGGCAATGAGGAGGGACGAATCGCATGTGACTAAAAAGGTGATGGATATAAATGTTGATGGATGGATGCCAAAAAAAAGATGGGTGGATTGTGTGAAAAATTATGTTATATTAAAGAGAAAGGAGTGAACTGTGACGTCTAGCAGGGAAGAATGGAAAAAGAAATTGTGTTGCGCCGACCCCAAATATAATGGGATAAGCGCAGGAAGGTGATGAGGGCAGGAGGACGATGATGGTGCATCATCTTACACAATCTTTTTTTTTATTTTGGTGCGTTGAAAATCATCAAATAAAGAGTGTCAGACTTCTACTGACTAAAAACCACCCATGTTCCTTCTTAGCCCTATATTTCGAGGCCGCGGGATATTACACAATCTTACAGTAAACTTTGGTGGAAAAAGACAAAGCGTCGCTGCCATCTCTGTAGCTACCTCTACATGTAAAGGATCCTTTGCTTTGAAACAAATTTCAGTAAAGCCCACTGTCGCCATGACGCATACTATTCGTTTTGTGAATAATCCCGTCCACAGTAGTACTTATCACATGCTTATCAATAAGGTAGCCTCGTTTTGACTGCTATAATTTTTACTAAATTATTCATGAATGTAATCATCACGCATTTACTCTTCAGAGGCAGAGGTGCCTAACACATCTAACATGTTACGTTAAAGTTAAATTAAGTAAGGGGCAATTGTAAAATTATTCATGATTAACTAGGTAATGTAAAATTTCTAACTCCAAGGAGTTAATTAAGCAAGCTGCTAATGACAAATTCCTCATTGAAAACCCAATAACACTTTACAACAAACGAAACTTTTTTTATCATCCTTATGTGATGATTGGATTTGAAATATTTTGTATACTTATTACAAAAATAAAAGTCTTCTGCACTTGGATGCATATGCCGTCGAGAAATATCTCTAGGGTGTGCTGGTGTCCTTGCGATGTTTTCCTTCACAGTAGGAAACGGATATGAATCCCAAAAAAACAGAGGTGCATGTTTAGGGTACGAACTTAAGACCTATCCGGTAGGTCCGACGATCACACCAGTAGATTATCACTGTTTGATAAAAAAATAAAACAGGCTTTAAAATAATAAAATATCACTCACCAAAACTGAAATCAATATTAATGAAAAATAATACATTTTGAAATAATTAACGAACACTTAAAAAATTATAATAATTATTATTTATTATGTCTCAAATGGTCAACCTTGCTCGATGTCGCTACACAAAATGAATGCTGTACTAGTGATTTTTAAAACACTGCGCTTGGATGTGTGCTCGTGTACATATGTATTGTGATATTGTGATAATGCACGTAAAACCACAAACATGTATAAATAACTGTCAAAAACCCACATTTTCCTGGATTGATACAAATATTTTTGCAACTGTGTTTCATGGGTTCCGTAAGCGGGAGTAGAATTTATTTATCTGAAAGCTTTTAAAAGTTATAATTTTATTTATTTATATCATGTTGTGGACCAGTTTTCTTTTTTTTTTTATCAAGTGTGGAAATTCTTCTCGGATGTCCTCCTCCCAGTGGCGAGCGGAGACGCTAACTGACTATCAGCCACCCCGATGATCCCTCCTCACACTTGCACCGAGGAACATGCGAAGTATGTTGTATACTAGTTTACCTAACCCGTTTGCATCTTCTTGGAATCTTATCTTCATGATCAAGAGTAAGACGCTAGCTGTATTTAATTGATTCTTCGGTAACCGCTTCTATTTTACATCAGATAGGTACCTACTTCATATGGACCCGTTTTCGAAAAGCGCGTGTTTATACACGTCATCTGCGTTCCGAGCTGGTTGTGATCAATGTCTTAGAACACCATAGTTTTGACAAAACAGAACAAGATTCAAATTATGTTTGTTTATAGTAGGTATTTATATGTCTCCGTAAATTATATTAACTCCTTTTAAAACTCTTAATTTTGATACACCACTCGATAGTAATTAGAAGAAATCAAAATTCGAACTCCATAATTTTTTCGTGGTTTTTTAATTTTTAATGTAGTCATTGACACGCGCGCCACCAAGGCAAATCTAACGACATATATTTATGTACCTTTGCCTAACCCTCAATTTTTATTTCTTAGCTAGTATACCATCGAATGCAAGGCCTCCTTCGATGGCGTTGCCCGTCATCTGACGTCCGTGACAAGCAGGTGTTCGTAAAACCACTCGGGGGGAGTTAAAAAACATCCAAATCAAACTCGAGCAGTCAGTCAAGCTTTTAGTAGGCGAGTCAGCAGGAATTTTTAAACGCATACTTACGTAGTATTAATTTTGTGTGAATGACGGATGATATGGCTACAAATGAGGTGATTGCTTAGGTAACGAGTAAACCGACCCAAAATAAAATGGGCTAAGGTCAGACGGATGCTGATGAATATTAAATTTATCAACCACAAGAATGAGTTTGTATTTTGTAGAATATCTCTAAAGAACTTCGACGAATAAAGATAATTATTTTTTATTTTTTTTATTAAAAAAAGACATTTAGAAGCAGCATCATCATGTTTGTTAGTTAAGAGATCCAACTAACTCCACACTTGGGTGCATGTTTTTTTTTTATTCCAGCTAAATGTACCACACTTTTTTTTGCGGTGTACATAATATTTACATAATTACTTCCATCGACATAGTGTCGCTCAATAGACACCGAGTAAAACGGACAAGGAGAACGTGTTACAGACGGAAGCACAAAACGAAATTACGGAGGTTCTGCTTTTCCCTTAAATTACGGAACCCTAAAATCGTTATCGACCAAATTAATATTAGACACGCTATAAAATATCAATCCTTGTGTGAGAAAAACGGCGAAATACTCGTTTGTGTAAACTATGATTTTGGTGTATTTGACAGAGAGGAAATTAGTAATCAAAGTTAATATGTTTGAAATTTAACAGCTAATTAAAACCGTTATTTTTGGGTGAATACCCGGATGTTTAAATAAATAATGAGAATACTGTAAACTGGTTGTTGTGATTATGTATAGGATACACGTGTTAATCAAAAGGAAGAGCTGAATTTGTGCAATTTTCAATGATGTAATAAAAAATATGGGACTTACTGCCGCACTCAGAGAGCTTTAATGATTACTTAGGCCATCACTTAGTAATGGTTTTGACAGTTTTGTCATACAAAAATATGTCAAACCTTTACTAAGTGACGGCTTAAGTAATCATTAAATAACTCTGAGTACGGCAGTTAGCCTTATTGTCGTTGTACTCTTATGTGCAATTTTCAATGTTTACGGTTATTTTGATTTAAAGAGCTTGTAACTTGGTGGTATTCACCTGCATCCGGTTATACTGGAAGACAAGAGCAGATTGCCAGATGATGATGAGGAGCTCGTGGCTAAATAATAACTGCCACTCAGGTCGATCTTTAGGTTAAGTCACGCTTGCCTAGGCTGGTCCGTGGATGGGTGACCACCCATCATACTGTGTTTCCTCCGTGCCTCGGAAAGCACGTTAAGCTGTTGATTCCGGATAGCATATTTAGATCTTTGGCACTCGTTAGGTAGTCAGTGACCTGAAAGTCTGACAACCAGTTTTCCCAAAGGGTATCGTATTACCCAGTATTAACTGGGTTGTGGAGGTCAGATAGGCTGTCGCTCCATGTAAAATACTGGTATTCAGCTGCATCCGGTTAGACTGGAAGCAGACCCAAACATTTTGATGTAAATGTGAAATGTGAAATTTTATTTGATTAAAATGTGCTTGTTTTTTTGCTTTTCAGTTTTTTCAGTCGGGTTTTTTAGTTTTTTAACTACTTGTTTTTATTTCCAGCTATTTAGTTCTTTTGTGTTGGTTATTTCGTTGGTCGCGTAAAATTCTTCGCAGATGATTAACTTTTGTGTTTGTTTATAGAATTTGTGACTTTTAATTTCTTTTAAACATTTAAGTGTCTTATATTTTTGTAATCTCCTTATAAAATCCTTCTTTTTGATACCCTACTCTACGGTTACGGGTTTTTTTTTATTTCAAATCCGCGATATGGCCCCCAAAATCTGAAATTTTTCTTTGTTGTTTAATTTTAATGTAGCCAGTGACACTCGCGTCATCAAGACGAATCTAACGACGTATATTTTATTCAAATTCCTTCATCCGTTTAGGAGTTATGAGGGAACAAAGAAACAGACATACATACACGCCAAACACATAACCCTCCTTTTGGGCTTCGCCGCAGTCGGGTGAAAAAGCAGGCAGATAATAATGACGGTTATTTCGAGTAATTCAATCAATGTAGGTAAGTATGTAATACTGATACGGTTTTTATAATTAGATATATGTATATTATAACAGGTTCGTAATTATATTGAAAATTATTTATAGCTCTCGATCGATCATCATTATCATCAGCCTATTGATGTTCCCACTGCTGGGACACAGGCGTCCTCTCTTTGAGACGGAATGGGCTATAATCTACCACGCGGGCCCAGTGCGGATTGGTGGATGTCACAAGTCTTCGAATTCTTGGTTCTAAGACATCTAAGCCGGTTTCCTCACGATGTTTTCCTTCACCGTTTATTAGAAAAGTGGTGATGAATAAAATAAATTACACAAGTAGTGCGCCTGCCTGGTCCGAACCCACGACTTATTGTTCATAAGTCGGGGCTGCCACCACTGGGCCACCGCTGTTCTACACTAACAATACTAGCCACCATTGTTACTAACTTTAAAATACTAAAAAAGCTATGAGCGATGTAGTTAAATTCAATTTAGATTAGAAAAAGGTAACTCGTTTGACATAATTTATGAATGGCCTCTTTCAGAAAATCGTGAAATCCGTGATTCATCAGATCTCAGAATGGATCGCAATATGACTTTCATTCCATAAGATGGTTGGCAGGAGGTCCGTGCCCAGTTCCGGTCTTGTAGCCGAATGTTGATGATCAATGTTGATGATGAATCATCATCATCACTTCCTGCCCATATCACACGTTGTTTGGCGGCGCCGCTATCGTTTATTCCTCTTTTCCCTTCACAATTAATAATAATAATAATATTCCACAACTATCACACAACGCCATCTAGTCCCAAGCTAAGCAGAGCTTGTGTTATGGGTACTAGACAACTGATAAACATACTTATATATTTCTAAATACATACATTTTATAGATAAATTACACCCAGACACAGAACAAATGATCGTGCTCATCACACAAACATTTGTCCTGGGTGGGAATCGAACACACCCAATTCATCAATTTCTGTCTTTTAGGGTTCCTTAGTGAATATTTATGGAACCCTTGAAGTTTCGTCCGTCTGCCTGTCTGTCTGTACGTCCGCACTATATCTCAGAGACTCTTAGTACCTACTAGAAAGCTGTAATTTGAATTTGCATGAATATATAAATGAGTTACGCCGACAAAGTGCTAAAATAAAATATTGAAAATTATTTTATCCAATACACATAGTGGGGATCGTTGGATAGGTCTTTAAAAACCATTGCGAGTTTAATAAAACAGTTTTTCGATTAAGGGCCGGTTTTTCAATCGCCAGTTAAGTTTTACCTAAGGAATAAATGTGATGTTTTGACAGATTATCTATCCAAAAACTGTCAATATGACAAACTTATTCGTCAGATAAAAGTTAACTGGCGATTGAAAAACCAGCCCTAAGGGATACTTTTGTGAAATATTAAGCAAAAATTATTGCAAATTCTTGTTAGACTCAAGAACCTAACCTAACCTAACCTAAACCACCTACACGGGTTGTGTTTGGGCGTAAAAATTTCAAGATAGTAGCATATATAAGGAAAACTATCACAGATAAGTAGGCTTTGCAAGTTTACGAGTAATAGTCGACCAACTTATAATATGTACTTGTATGAAATATTTTCCTATAAGTACATAGAGCGCTGGTCTCAAAACTGAAAAAGTAAGTTTGTTTAATTTTTACAATAAAAATGATCGTTCGGAGGCAGGTAGACAGGGTGATTAATCAGTTTCACATATTTTAATGGGCAACCACAGAACCTTACAATGTGCGTGGTCCGGCATGCATTTGGCCGGTGTTTGATGACGAATTCGAATTATTAAGTCAAAACAAAAAAAATACTTATTCCAACATAGTGCTATGAATGTTTCACAATAACGTTTATGTGTATATTATGTTATTTGATGTAGTTATTTATCATAGTTTAATTAACTTAAAATTTCTTCCGTCTCTCCGTACTTATGATAGTTTAGCAAACCATTTTATTAGTTTTCTTACACAAAAATTTCGGTTTTTTCTAATCCTTACTAATAATATATGAACCGATTTAAATTAAATCTGGTACACATATAGTCTAGAGCCAGAGCGAGGACATAGGCTACTATTTAATGCGAAAAAAGGGTTGTGAGGGGTTGAAATAGATAGTAGAAGTCTGACACTCACTTTCGCTCTGCCCAAGAGCGGAAGGGGTGATTTGATGATTTCCCACCCCCAAAAAAAAAAGAAAAAAAGGGTTTGAAATGGGGGATGAAAGTATTATTTTCGTCGCGATAACCGACATCGGTCGCGATTGTTTGTATGATTTGAGGGTCGCGATAACCGACATGTGGCATCAGCTAGTTCTATAATAAATATTGATATTGGCCTTTGACCTTCCGCAACAAAACCCAAACTATCTGTGTACTACACTAGTTTTCAGAAATTTCAAGAGCCTGTTGAGCTATTTAGCTAAGCAATTTCGACATCATGCGATTCCTCGATAATTCAAATTCTGATTCAGTTTAATATATCTAATAAATCCTATAGTGTAAGCCTAACTTAAGTTTTCAACAAAACAAATATAAACAAATATTCATACTTAATACTAAATAAATAATTCAAGGTTTTCCTGGGATTTGAAACCGTTAATAATTATTGCATTTACATATTTAGAATTCATACATGGGTCAATTTTCCTACAGTAGGTAGCTGATAGTTCCAGGAAAAAGATATAACAAGTTTAGCATTGTAACACACTTATGGAAGCATTATTAATAGGTATTATTAATACCCTTTATTAAAATTCCTCAAATAGAGGTGCATTAAATGTACAAAACAATACTTAATATTTAATATCTGATTCACGCCATATTGATTTACTTGCGCAGATAAGCGAGGGTATTTGTGGAACTAACCAATAGGGGATCGGACAAAAAAAAAATTAGTCCGTCAGATAGATTTCCAAAAAATATTGGACACGTATTTTTTCTTTTTTATTATCTCAAAGAGATGTCAGCAAAATGGGACGCCCGTCGGGTCTGCGGGTTGTTCAGAAGTTACCGCGGCCTCGACATATATGGCTAAGAAGGAACATGGGTGGTTTTTAGTCAGTAGAAGTCTGACACTCGCTTTCGCTCTGCCCCAGAGCGGGAGGGGTTATTTGATTTGGAGATCAGTCAATGAGTTTCAGTCATTTGTGCATGATTTTGAATTCAATTTTTTATGGTTAATATTATTTAAATGTTACTAATACGATTATAGGTACAGTAACAGGATGCACTGTTTTATCAAGATTCATTATAGTTAGTTGTGAACTATATATCCTGTTAAAAACCCCCAAATGAAATTAGTACTTAGATATTATCGTTGCATAGTTTTCCTACAAATACTTTATCCAGTACGTAGTGCTAACGTTTGGTACAATTTGGCTGGCAAGAAGTCTTAAGGATATTATATTATAGCTTATTGTATTTTTTTCCAATGCTAAGTAAATAATAAAACCAAATATATTTTAATTGTCAAAAAAAACATTCATAGCGAGGGCTGGTTCGAAGAGGCACAGGAAAAGAGCTCTTTGAAGGAAATGGGGTATAACCCTTTATCTCCCCAGATTATTTAAGTAAATGAAATAAAATTTAAATCTTGCTTATGTAGGTAAGTATTATTAATAACCCTCCTTTTGGGCGTCGCCGCAGTAGGGTAAAAAGGGTTCGGAGATAACTTTAATGATAAAAAAACCCGACTGAAAAAACTGAAAAGTAAAAAACAAGCACATTTTAAATTAAACAAAACTTGGAAGCAGGCGGGGTCCATTCTATTTTCATTTCATTTCATAATTTAATATTCATATGAACAAATTTCAGTTTTTTCAGTCGGGTTTTTTAGTTTTTTAACTACTTTTTTTTATTTCCAACTTTTTAGTTATATTGAGATTCGTTTCGTTGGTCGCGAAAAATTCTTCGCTGATCATTTGACTTTTGTATTTGTTTATAAACCTATAAACCTATAAACAATTGTGACTTTAAATTTCTTCTAAATAAATAAGTGTCATATATTTTTGAAATCTTCTTTTGAAACCCTTCATTTTGATACCCCACTCGATGGTAATGGAAATATTTTTATTTTTTAAATCTACGATATGGCCCCTAAAATCCGCAATTATCTTTGTTTTTTAATGTAGCCAGTGGCACTCGCGCCTTCAAGACGAATCTAACGACATATATATTATCCAAATCCCTTTATCCGTTTAGGAGTTATGAGGGAACAAAGAAACGGACATACACACATACATAGATACATACACGCCAAACACATAACCCTCCTTTTGGGCTTCGCTGCAGTCGGGTAAAATTGCTAGTCTTGCACCACAACCATAGGGGCAAACTAATAAATTATCATGTGTAGTTATTGTGGAAGCTGCAGAAGATTGTAAAAATAGCTTTGTAAAGTACACGTGTGAGTACTGTGTACTGTGTGTAGTTATCTTTCATTGTTACAGTTACATTTCATTCATCAATAAACCTAAACCCACATGTGTAACCATAATTGCTGACATTACAAGCATCCAGAAAGAAAGAAATACACTGCTGATTTTTTCCCGTCCTCATGGCAAATAACGCAAACGAAGCTGCTAACATTTTGGTGTCAATTCTAAGACTTATTATTGAAAACAATACTCGGTACAAAGCCCCTAAGAAATATAAAGCCATGGATCACTCCTGGTCTGCTACGGTGTATCCGTAACAGGGATAAAATGCACAACAAACCAAAATCTGAACCAGAAAATCCTATCTTAAACATAACTAACTCGCGATAACGTAATTTCTGCAACTCTTTGTTACACAAACTCAACATTAATTACAAAAAAACTGAATTTAAAAAAGGAAATATTAAATAAACCTAAGGCTACTTGGGATAGGGCACGCCACGATAGTGGCGGTAAGTCCCCTCTTTGAGGAGTGGCTTGAGAGGTGCCACGACACTCTCACCTTCCTTCTGACGCAGGTCCTCACCGGACACGGTTGTTTCGGGAGGTACTTGCACCGAATCAGGCGTGAGGAAACGCCCGGATGTCACCATTGTGAGGATCAGCCGGAGGACATGGTGGAGCACACCGTGGAGGTCTGCCCCGCTTGGGCGGAGCCTCGACGTGGTCTCGTAGCGCCGATCGGCGGCGGCGACTCTTTGAGGCGTTCGTGTTCCACGCGCGCCTCAAAGAGATGTCAGCAACGTGGGACGGTCCCGCAAGGGCCGACGCCTGTCGGGTCTACGGGTTCTTTAGAAGTTACCGCGGCCTCGACATAAAGGGGTAAGAAGGAACATGGGTGGTTTTTAGTCAGTAGAAGTCTGACACTCCCTTTCAGTCTGCCCAAGGACGGGAGGGGTTACTCGTATTTGATAATTTTCCACCCAACCAAAAAAAAAAGAAAAGAAATATAGGCTACTTGGGATCTAATAAATACAATGACACATTAAACCCTCCACCTACTAATCTACTGAATATCGAATAAGATGAGCAAGTAGCAGCAAACTCATTCAACAGATTTTTTGTAAACATTGGGAATAACCTAGCCACTGAAATACAACACGGTAACACAACATCATAACTCCTTCGCGATCCATTGCCACCGTCCAATTTGATGTGTATTTTCGAAACCGGTGACGAAGAAGTTGAATGATTTTTAAACAGCCTGAAATCAGACAGCAGTTGGAATTGATGGTATCTCCTATCTTAAAGATAGCCCTCGTTCATTAAGTAGGGATGACTTAAAAAAATATGATTCTAATTAGTCCCTCTGTTAGATTATCGAAAAATATTGGATACGTAATTTTTGTTTTATCAAATCATTAGATATTGACGAAGATAAAACGCGGCAAATATTTTAGTGGGGGCTTGTGACGTCACTGACCGCAAAAATATATCATACTAATGTCTAAGAATATGACGTCACACTAGTTTTCAAAGCACTGACTATCGTCTTCATTGTTTGTTTACGTAAAATAAGAAAAAATACGTGTCGATTATTTTTTGGAAATCTATCTAACGGACAAATTAGATTTTTTTGATAGGGACAGTGTTAACAATTACAGACCAATTTCCGTTTTACCATCTTAGTCAAGCGTCTGCGTAGCTATCTTCTGGTGAATGTGATTCTTTCAGACAGTCAATCTGGTTTTAGAAATCGTTTGCTTTCTCTTAAACAGCAACTAGGCATAGTGAGAAGTGCCTGGGCATATTTCTGGAGATATCCAAGTATTTGACACTGTCCCTGTTCCGAAACTCTTATCAAAATCGGAATGCATGGGTGTACGTGGTGTTGCCCTAGATATATTCACGAGTTACCTCAAAAACAGATCCCAACATGTCCAAATAGGTGAAGTAGTCAGTGATAAGGCAAGAATTGAATATGGCGTCCCACAAGGAAGCATTCTGGGACAAACACTCTTCCTCATCTATATTTATGACTTGTGGTCTCTACCCCTGACAAATTGAACCGTGTTTAGATACGCGTATGACATGGCACTGCTTGTGCATGGCCCGGACTGGAGAGAGGTCAAAATATATGCTCAATCGTCTATATACACTGTAATAAAATGGCTCGCGAAACACCTTTTAACTTTGAATTCAGAAAAACCTTCTCAATAGCTAAAAAATCCCAGCGTGCTATTCCGCTTTTTATAATAGGTCACTCTTGCCCAGAGCACTACAGACTTATTTCATGTTCATGCCCTGTGCTGGCAATAGCAACATAAATTAAGTACTTCGACAGACATCTCAACTGGTATACGCACGTAGACAAGAAAACTTTTTTTTTTTTAAACTACGTTACTTAGCTGACACTAGTACTCTCCGAGATGTCTACGTGTCGCTCTGTCAATCAATTCTTACATACTGCCTGCCAGCATGGGGTAGAGCCTGTAAGATCTATTTTCTAAAATTAGAAAAAGCACAAAGAGCGGTTCTTAAAGTAATTCATTGCAAGCCCTACAGATAGGTACGCTAAGGAGAACCTTTATAAGGACTGAACAACGGACAAATTGCTTTCAGTAGTAAAATTGTATGTGCTACAGAGTATACTTAAAAAACATGGTGTGCCTATAAAAACCACCAAAAAACGTCGAGCTGATATTGTTTTTCTACCTGTAAGGCACCGGCCACACAGAACAGACGCAAGGCACGGACCCGTCGCAGTCGCGGCGCCCGACATACAGAAAAGACGGCGTCCCGTCTTTTCTGTATGTTTTACGTCGCGACGGCTGTATACATTTTATATGCAAGTAAATTAAACGGGCGCCGCGACTGCGACGGGTCCGTGCCTTGCGTCTGTTCTGTGTGGCCGGTGCCTAAGACACCATACCACCTTTTCTGATCACCAGTTCTCTTTTCCCAGCCAAAAGATGTACAATACTGTCAACAAATTACTCGCGATTCCCTTAATTCGCACCAATGTAAAAAAGCTACGACGAAAAATAGAAAATGTACTATTCTCCCCTACCTACTCGAAAGCCGCTAGCCTAACACGAACACAGACATGTTTCATCCCTTTACAAGCACTTTACACTCCATCAACACAATGTTTTAATGGTTGTGAAATCTTATAAGGAATTATTTATTTTAATTTGAATTGTAATCTTTATTTTATTTTTGATTCTGATAAAATTTTACATTTGGATTTTGTGTTCAATTTATTACATTGACTTATTTTTTTATGTACAACTTACTATTCATTCATTGCTTTTTGTCAACTTATCTTCCTGTTTTCTTTTTCGGTAAATTTGTGGATAACTATGAGTCTAAGATGACTTCATTATGTATTTTGTAATGACGAAACACTGTCTCCGAAGTCACAGGTGGAAACAGTTTGGGAGTCAGGCAGTGGCGGATTAAGAGTTTCCGAGGCCCTAAGCACAGAGCCTGTGTAGGCCCTCTATTGCTTAAATTTGGAAGGTAGAAAGTGTAAAATTAAAGTTCATCAAAATAGAAAGTGTAGTAGGTATAATTTAAAACTTAAAACATTTTTTTCCTTGCAAAGTAAACTCCGAGATTACATCGTCGAAATTTATCTGACGAAGTATGTCTGCCTCAATACACATTGATGCTAAAGAATTAAGCTTGTCTTGACGGATTTTTGTTCTTTGCGGGTTTTTAAATCTTTTTAGTTGTGAGAAGGATCGTTCAGCAGAGCAGTTAGTAATCATTAAGCTGTGAAAGATTCTAAATGCCACTTCTATATTTGGGAAAACGCACTTTACTTTATCTTTAATAATAATTTCATAAAGATTGGAATGGGTGACCTTTGTTTCTGAAGATTCATATTTTATTCGAACATATTTATGAAAATGATTAAATTCGCCGAGGAAGTTTTCATTGAAGTCGTCTGAGTAAGCTTCTAAGAGCAATTGAATATCTTTTTCATATTTTGAACATGACTTATTTAAATCCGCAAGAAATGAAAACTTTTGTGAAACTTCGTCGTATACATCACCTCTTCTTTGCATTTGAGCATTAAGTGTGTCAATTATTACATTGAAAGTCTCAATGCGGAATTTGTCTCTCGGATTCAAATCAAGTTCTTCTGCATTCCATCATTTACTTGTTTCTTCCTAATTCGTCTTCGACTTTCCTTAGGTATATTCCCCATAAGGAAAATTTTTTCTTGCCTCGCCTTCAAATTTTTCAAATTGATTCCTCATTTCAACGAGATTACCCAATAAAGAATGATACAAATTGGCACACGTTTTAAGGTCTAATCCTTCTTCTTGGAGCCCTTTACTGGTGCGGTGAAAAACTTGTAGAATACCATTCCACAAAGTGAGCATAAATATAAACTCAAACTCTTGCATTTTGTTTGAAATATTTTGTGATTCTAGCCTGGTCTCCCCTTTTTGGTTTGTGTCCTCAGCAATTTCATCTAAAGCATCCAAAATTTTCGAATAGGATTGTGAAATTGCACTCGTAGCTACAGCGTGAGCTTCCCAACAAGTGTCCGACAGCGACTTCAGAACGCTATCGTTGCCTATTATTTTTTTTAAAACTGCCCACCGGTGAGTAGGAGTCCACTGAGAGGCTGAAGTACCCAGCTGATTGTATTTCTTCGACAATCACTTTGTGAACTTTACCACTCATTAAATCGATAAGCTCGTCGCATACTGTTTTCGATAGATATGATGGGTTGCCTTTTCCTTTATTTCCATATCTTGCAATATGGCTTGCTAAAAATGGATCAAATTGAGCCACAAGTTGAAGTAAACCCAAAAAATTCCCATTATGTATAGATCCAAAAGACTCATCATGTCCCCTAAAGGCCAAACCACGTTCTGCAAGCGTTTGTATAACTGCAATAACTCGTTGCAATACATTTTGCCAATATTTTCTTTCTTCTTTCACTTGTGCCTCTAGATTTTTGGTGATCCCTAGACCTTGTCTTCGACTCAAATAAGTTAGCATAAAGTCCTTATGAGCTGAACTATTTTCATGGTGCTCAATTGCAATTACGTTTCGCCAATCACTAAATCCGTCGGCTGCAAATTGGCTCGGCGCTGTGGCGATGGATTTGTTACCAAACAACTTGCAAACAAAGCAATACAAAGATCCTTTTGTTTTTGAATACAGTAACCATTCCCGTTTAGATGTTTCAACCGTTGGCTTTTTTACCGAAAAATAGTCGTGGTGTGCAAAAACGGACACTTTTACCACTACCATATGTACAGTGCGATTCATGAAATGGGCCCTGATGGTGCTGACAATTTTCTGGACCGTGGTCAATCCAATAGCAAATATCTTCCTCAGAAAATTCCGTCCACAGCCCAGCATCTGTCTTTTTATTAGAATTGGCGAGTTCAATTTCTGAAACTTCAGGAATCGCAACAATAACAGGTTCAGATTTATCGGGAACAGGAACAGGTGTTTTAATTTCGCCATTTATTTCATCGTCATCAAAATGATCATCGTTCATACAACCCCGCAGGGGGCAGGGCCCTGCGGGGTTGTATGAACGGTCACTCCTGGACCGCTCGCGCCTTGTGATTTCGGTCGGACATGTGGATGAATCTCGATAAAATGTAGGTATAAAATGAAACGCCAGCAGAGGATGGAGGCCCCTGGAGAACAGGGGCCCCAAGCACGTGCTTGTAGTGCTTATACGTTAATCCGCCACTGGAGTCAGGGGATTTCACTCCATAACATGTTACTGTATGTGATACTAAAGATATCTGTAAAATGTTGTCACTGTATCGAAATAAAGAAAAAAAAAAGTACTCGAATTTACCATGATTGGTGGTTGAGAGAATGTCCTGCTCTCTCAGAGGTTTCGCTGATGGTTCCTTTCCTTCTCAATGCAGCACCCTGCAGTTATTAATGACTTACTCTGTAAAATTACCATCATATCATAATTATCATCATACCAACAATTGAGTTCTACCGTAAACCGTGATTTCTCACCCCAAAAGAAACGTCGTATCCGGATTTTATTTATAACGCAAAATGCTTGGTTAACGGCTTCTTGACGGATCCGTTTTACATATTGTATTTTTTTTTGATTTTTCACTTCTTCGTAGAAATGCCGACTAGCGACTGTTTGATATTAAAATACCTCCTATTCGTCACAATTGAATAGCAAAGATTGTCTTAATACTTTACTTTTAACTTACCATGACAAACAAAACTCACTTTTTACTGGATTAGCAAAAAACAATTGTATTACGACAACTAAAACAATGTCCCCATTCTCGTGTCAGTTTTGTTTAACACGGTGTCCTTTAGTTCAAATTAGAGATTTAAAGCAAATTGAGTCATGGTTTTTTCAACAGGATACATGTCTTCCTATGATTTTATTATCACTGAAATAACAGACATTGATAAGTGTATGCCGCAAAATTACTTTCGCAGTTTTGTTTTTATTTTACTGATCGTTGTTCTCTGCGACCTTGATGACACCACCACAGCGTCTGACGTCTATTTTTAAACACTTTATGGATAGCATAATCAGCCCATAATGTTCCCACTGCTGGGACATAGCCCTCTCCCTCTGTGAGATGGAATGGGTTACAATATAAAAACCATAAAAAATAGGATGGAGAAGTTATCAACGTGAGCAGAGAGTACATCGCTTTAAAAGCAATATAACTGGAACAGTTGGAACGGATGCCGCAAAATCTAAGTCACCCGATTTGTAGAAGAACTACTAGAAAGATAGCAGCAAAAGGATTCAGGTAAGTTTAATAGAGGTTCACAAAAAACTGTTTGAATTTATGAAAACGTTTGTATTATAATCAACCAGAGTAAAAGATTTAGCGTCATTTTTTATATATATTATTATATTACTTACTTACAAGACTTTTCACGAGTAGTACACTAAAACATGTTTTAGAAACTTTTTTAAGTGATGTAAAATGTCTAATTCATTAAAACTTTCTTGAAAATAAAAAATAAGCATATTGACTTAACCACAAGACCCACTAGGTAAACAAACTAAATATTGTCCCCTTTTTCTTTGACTTGCAGGCGCAGTTGCTTGGTCGCGTGCAGTACCCATGATTGCAAATTACGGAGCAAGAAAGGTCATAGCCTTTGTTACAGATGCATTGATTGGTTTCTCCGCAGTACGCGTTGATGCATGGTGGAAAACATGTTGGTGTGTAGGGCCTTTCCGTCAGGGTCTCATCAACTGGAGATTGGCATGTCTCAGGTGCGGCACACTTCGGTTTGCAGGTTGAATTTATACGTTCATATCCTATAAAGCAGAAGCAGGTGTTGGGTGCGATACACTGTCCAAATTCGCAACCAACACAAGTAGGCTTACACACCGATTTAATCTCTGATTTTTCATATCCTATATTGCATTCGCATTGGTTAGGCGCTGAACAGAATCCATGAACACACTCGGTCTCGCAAATTGGGATACACTTAAATGTATTGTTGGGGTCAGTTGCATAGCCGTCATAACATTTGCATTTGTCTGGTTCGACACATTGGCTGTTCATGCATCTCGGGCTGCATATCGGCATGCACTGGTCCAAATCCTCGTCGTACTCGTAATTGTCACAGCATTCCGGACTCTGAAATTTGTAAACGATTTTTAGTTAAA
This sequence comes from Diarsia rubi, assembly GCA_932274075.1. Taxonomy (NCBI): domain Eukaryota; kingdom Metazoa; phylum Arthropoda; class Insecta; order Lepidoptera; family Noctuidae; genus Diarsia; species Diarsia rubi. Next base: position 20,962,221 of record OW026417.1, read on the forward strand.
CGACTACTGTCTTATAAAAAACTATGAAAAGGAAACAATGGAAAATATAGAGTATACATACCTTTGGTAATGTATCTGTGCGAGCAAAATCAGGACTGGAAACAAAAATATCATTTTTAACAAGTTAGCAGAAGTTTTAGTCAAGTGATATTATTCTTCTTCTTATCGTATGGGCAGTAAGGTCTAACGATCCCACCCACCATTGTGTCAGAGTTTCTAAACCTCCCCAAGGGCCTCTGACATGGTTTGACGACCGCCATTTGGCGGCCGGGACCATCGGCTTATACGTGCCTTCCGAAGCACGGAATCATCCTTATATCAGACAATCAGGTGATTCAAGCCTGCAACGATGATATTATTATCAAGTGTGGTAAAGGTGATAGAATCGCCAAACGGCCTTGCTTTAACTTCTTGATTCAAATTGCCATACATATAAGCACTTAGGATTTAAAATACACGAAGACACTCCGGTTTATGTATGCGACCATCTGACAGCCAAAGGGTCTCGCCTTCACTTCCTGGCTAGAGACCTAACGAAATCGGGAGCTTTTAAATTCTGCTGGACAGCATACGGAAAGGTCTACGTAAAGAAAAACGAAGGCGCGCCTACAATTCAAATTAAAAGTGAAGAGCAGGTACATAAGCTCATAGTAGCACAATGACTTTTAGTGCATAGTCAGCCACACTTCTTTCATTTTTTATTCAAAATTGTTATAATTATTTTTTCTAATGTGGTTATTTCAATCTCAATGTTATTGTTAATTAATTGTTTCCTGAGCGATCCAGTTTTGTATTGCTTGTTAGCTAATTCATCATTTTTTCCCATATTTTGTTTTTGTTCTTGCATGTATAAGTGTAACTATTATAGATCATCTCAATTCACACAAACATACACCTCATACTCACACACACACACACAAATATTCTATACTTCAAAAATAATCCAGCATATTAATTTGGACTCCTATCACTCTAGCATGAGTTCCAACACAATAGTACTATACCTATATCGCTTTTTTTTGTTCGGTGGCTATGTCTATTCACTCTTTAATTAACAAAAATGGATGATACCCTACAGACTCTTAATGATATCGACAATATTGAAGTAGCGCGTTCATTCCAATGTGCATGCACTGAGCTACACGATCATGTTAAAATTGGCAAACAGGATCTGACCATTATTGCTCAGAACATAAGAAGCATTTTCTGCAACTTTGATGATTTCTCACTATTATTATCGACATTTAAATTTGAAACAGACATTATAATTTTAACTGAATGTAGATCACACCCGAATAAACCTATACCTCAACTTAATAACTATCTTTCTTTTTCAACTACTCGTCAATTAAATCAAAATGACGGTGTAGTAGTATACGTGAAGAAATCTTTAAAGCCTAAAGTGAAAGAAATAAATGTAACTCATGCGTCGTGTCTTCAGTTGGAAGTACATAATAATATTTTCTTATGCATGTACCGATCCCCATCTAACACAAATACAGATATGTTTATAGATTCTCTAAGTAATCACCTAAATACTATAACTTTTCATAAAAACATCATTATAGCGGGAGATATTAACATTAATCTCAAAATTAAAGATACGGAGCCGCCGCATGAATATAGAAATAGGGTTAATTACCTAAATATGTTATCTCTATACGGAATACTACCCGGACACACTTTACCTACACGAGAATCCAACTGTTTAGACCATTTTATGATTAAAGTTAACAAAAAGAAAATATCTGCAACTATTGCTATATTACATACTTCCATCACAGACCACTACACTACTTTTCTGTCATTGTCCAAGCTAAAAATAAAACAATTTGCTAATAAAACCATCACATCGATTGACTTCGAACGGGCCCTAAATCTAATAAGAGAAAGCAAAATTGAAGAATTACTGTTTTGCAATGACCCGGACCAATTAATTGAGCTACTTTTATCCGAATTAACTAACGCTATTAATCATAGTACCGTTACCAAAACAATTCCCAATAGCAAGCGTACAGTGAAGCCGTGGATAACTGCTGGTTTACTCAGATGCATTAGGAATCGCAACAACCTCCAAAAAAAAGCCCGTGATGATCCATTTGATGATATACTAAAAATAACCTACCGACGATATCGCAACTTCTGTAATAATCTACTAAAAAAATTAAAAAGAAAATATGAAAGGGATCTACTTGCTGACTCCATCACAAATAACAAATTGTTATGGCAAAACATTAAAACTTTAACTTACACTAGCAATTCTAAGAGTCAAAACACTGAATTACTACACATGAAATCAAATCCAACTGAGTCTGTTAAATTCATTAATAACTATTTTGTAAACATTGGCAAAGAGTTAGCCCAAAAAATTCAACCAACTACGAACAACTTAAATTCTTTTAGCTCTGATTCACTGTCTACACAGATGAGCTCATTTGTGCTTTTGGATACGGATCCAGAAGAAGTAAACAGGATCTTGATGAGTCTAAAATCTAACAGCGCACCTGGCTGGGACAACGTATCCACACGATTTTTAAAACATATTAGACAGGAAATTGTTCCCATAATATCGCACTTGGTCAATCTTTGCTTTGCAACAGGTAGTTTCCCTGCTCCACTTAAGCAATCTATTATTACTCCTGTTCACAAGGGTGGGGACAGAGACGATGTCAGCAACTATAGACCTATATCCATTTTACCAGCCATATCGAAAATTGTTGAAAAACTAATTAACAACAGGCTGCTAAAATTTCTTCACAAATTCAAGATCTTAAGTAACTCACAATTTGGGTTCAGACCCGGATTATCAACCGAGGATGCAGTAACTGCCCTCAGTTCTCTAGTGGCTGGTGATCTGGATAGTGGTAATAAATGTCTGACTGTCTTCCTCGACTTAAAAAAGGCGTTTGACACCGTCTCTGTTCCTATCCTCATAAACAAATTGGAAACGCTAGGTGTGAGAGGAATTCCACTCAAAATGTTTGTTGATTACCTTTCAAACAGGAAACAGAGAGTTAGGGTGGGCGAATACGTCAGTAATGAAGAAAAAGTGACATTTGGTGTGCCCCAGGGAAGCGTGCTAGGCCCTACGTTATTCCTTCTCTACATTAACGACCTCTGCAACCTTAATATCAAAAACGCTAGAGTATTTTCCTATGCCGACGACACTGCTGTAGTCTTTTCTGGGAAAACTTGGAACGATGTCGCTAGGAGTGCTGAAGCTGGTATGACTCAAGTTGCTGAATGGCTTTCAAAAAACCTATTATCACTCAACACAGCAAAAACTAATTACATATGTTTCAGCATATCACACAGAACACAACCTAACAACAATTTTAATATAAAAGTACACACGTGTGATGCTCCAAACAACTGTCAATGTCCAGCTCTACTCAGAGTGACTCAAACTAAATATCTTGGCATTATTATCGACCAAAGATTATCTTGGTACTCCCAGCTCGAACAGGTCACTAATAGAGTTAGAAAGCTGAGCTGGATTTTTAAAACTTTAAGACATATTGTGCCAAACAAATTAACAACTGTCATGAGTACTACCAGAAATATACTAAACGAAATATATATAGCCTTGGTACAATCTGTGTTAGTATACTGCATCCCCATTTGGGGGGGTGCGGCTAAGACTAAATTTATAGACCTTGAGCGGGGACAACGGGGTCTAATAAAAAATATGTACTTTAAAAACAGAAGGTATCCTACAGAGAGTCTTTATCAAATAAGTAATTTATTGTCAGTGCGCAAACTCTATATAATTAAAACTATTCTCAAAAAACATCGAACACTTTACTATGACCCCAAATTAACCTTAAAAAGAAGAAAGGATATAATAGCTGAAGTTCCACAAACCAAAACCAAGCTCGCTCGGATTCAATATAAAAAACGCTCAGCTCAGCTATACAATCGAGTAAATAGAGAGATCTACATATACGATAGGAAACTAACCGACTGTAAGAAAATACTGACCACGTGGATAAAACCACTAACATATGACGACACGGAAACGCTGCTGGAATAAAATAAAATAAAACCTTACACATAAATAAATAATCAGTTTTTAACTGTTACACTCGAAATCACATACACACTCTTTCATTAATTGACCCTCACAAATGATTACAAACATCTCACTCTCACACAACCTTACATACACTCAAACTCACACTCACACCCACACATGCTCACATTCACCTTCTCACACACTTTCACCCACCCTCAATCACACACTCGCATGCCTGCGTGCATTCTGCTTGTTTAGTTTTAACTTTTTTTAGTTTATAGTATCTTTTTCTTTAAAAATGTTTTCAGTATAAAACAAATAAATTAGTAATTTAAGTTACGGAAGAGCGGAGTCTCCTAACACAGGCATAATTGCTTAAAAGGAGGCTCCTACCCCTAGTTGTTAAGGTTTACTATTGTTCAAACGAATAAAGCATTTTTCATTTTCATTTTCATTTCAATTATCAAGAATGGAAGTTTAATTGCGTTTACTGATGACATTTTTATGAATAGGAAGTGTAACTTCCATTTCAGGAATAACCACTGCAGGATAAAAGACTTAGCAATACTAGCCTGTAAGGTTTGCTGCAAACACCTCTGTTGACACAACTACAAGAAACACAGTTATCGCAGAACAGAACTATAAATATTACAAAAATAACAACACAAGTTCCTCTTAGTGACAACATACTGTCCACAATTGATTGTTTTCTAGCAAAATCGAACCAGTAACTGGGTCCTGGTTTTTCTTGTTATATTCAATTGGTACAGAAAATAATTACATCCTGAAAGATAAGTAATCATTACTATTTCCATTATTCTACGTCCGTTAATTATTTCAGGACCCGTTGTGTTTCAGAAGCTGGTTTATCCTCAATTTTCGCATCACGTGAAATGATTTGCTATATAAAACTATTTAATTAATAATTGAATTAATATGGTACCGTAATTTAAATTGATTTGAGTATGTCCTAATATAACAATCTCCTGAATTTTGACAAGTATGCAAAACAGCACCTTGTATTTTAAATATGGTAGTTTTCAACTCCATAGTAACAAAGTAAAGCGTAACATAAATAAAAAGTTTTATTATTATTGTGCAGCTTACTATTTTCAATAATGAGTATTTTATTCTTATTACCTTCCTGGTATTGCCATGCACAAATATAGTTTTTTTTTGTTACTGAATGTAGGTATAATGTTGGTTGAATGGATAAATTAGGTAACAAAAAAATACGATTGTTTGTTGTAGGTATTGGTCTACGTTTTGGTGTATCCGGCTGGGGTACCCGAACGACTGCGGCACCTTATATTACATCACGCCTGTAATGGCCAAAGGATCAGTCTGAACGAAGCACCAGGACTTGGGTAGAATAAAACGAGGAGAATTTGGGATTACCTAAGAAATGTGTACTATCGAGGTAATGACACAAGCAGTAATGAATACGCAGTTCTTACATCAAAAACTTAAAACTAAACCAGGACGCACTGTCGCTCGCTGCCAAGACGAATCCATCAGGCGCTCCAACACAGTCAGACATGAACCTAATAGTACACTCACATTTTGCCAGAAGTCAAATGTATCGGGGGCGAGCTTATTGTCATAAGCCGGGCACAAATCCAAACTCCACGGCTGCTACTGACAAATTCCTGATGGACAATCCCATTAAGTCGAGTATTTTAATTGACCGATCACTTTACTATTTCCAATTCACACGCTTGTCCTAATGTTATGTTCAAATTGAGAACTGAGGACTTTTTAGTAGATAATACATTTATTAATTACTGTTAGAGTTGCAAGTGGATCCCCAATTCAGATGTTTTTATTTAGGAGTCACTTTAACATTGATTACGCCACGCACGATCGCCATCTTTGAGAAAATGGTTGAACTTTTTATCCCACTATGTTAACTGTGTGAACAAAGGGCATGGTGGTGCCTAGGGATAGTCGGTGAAGCAGTGCCTGTGGGACAGTCACAATAGATAAATCAGATGGACATGCATGGTGGTGGCTGTGAGTGGATGGGTGACTTCGAGGAATCCCGGAACCTGCCAAAGTTCAAACCATACTTATCTAAATGTAATAAACGAATGCTAACCAATATTTAGCTGAATGAGTGATTAAATGTCCATAATTCGACATCAGAAGTGAGATAAGCTCAGACAGAGTTCTAGAAGAATCTGACAATATAAATTAAAGTTGGAGATAAGCAGACTTTGGGCTCGTTTACGAGACGAGGGGCGTCGCGCGGCGCGTGCAGAAGGCAAGTCGAGTGCTATTTTATTCATTTATTGAGAGGGTCCACCGCAACAAACGCTGCATTTTAAACTAACGGGCGAAAAATCGCTTCTCGTAAAATCGTCGTTTGAAATCGTTACCGTTTACACACATCACCATGTGCTTGTATTAAAAACGCACAACAGAAGCACGGAGATCAATAAACTATCATTATAATAACTATAACAATTCAAAGAGTTGAAAAAGTTGTTATTTCATTATTTTAAGACACAGGGATGGTGCACTATGTTCAGACACCAGACGAGGACGTGCTTCGTAGCAAAGTATTTGGCTCAGCGGCTCAGGCTATAAAAGCTATATCTAAGGGCAAGTCGCAAAAGTTTTTGACGGTTTGCTTAATACACATTTAGACAAGTACCTGATTTTGCACCAAAATCAGTTTGGGTTTCGACCTCGACTTTCAACTGAGAGTCCAATAGCATATCAATTTACCAAAGAGCCTCCAGTGCACGCCTGTTTCGTCGACCTGTTGAAGGCATTTTACCTGGTGTCATACGGGGTGGGCTAAACTCGAGGCAATAGGTAACCTCCCCGTTTTAAAACACTGGTACAGTATCAGATCATTACTGCCTCAGTTATGTGTATACGTGGCTTACTTATGCATATTATGAAGATTACAAGTTTTACATTAATCGAAATAAATAGTTTAAAAATTCTTGAATCAAATATTATGGGGACGTATAAAATATATGGTAGTACTCTTTTAGCATCACTGCTTCGCAGAAGGAGGCGACGGCGTCCCATTTCTCCTCGCCCCGGACCATGGCTTGCACCAGGGCCGGGCACGAGAGGTCGCCGCCGCCGATCGCCGCTACGAGAACACGGCGGGGCTCCGCCCAAGCGGGGCACACCTCCACTGTGTGCTCCACCGTGTCCTCCGGCCGATCCTCACAATGGTTGGCATCCGGGCGTTTCCTCCCGCCTGATTCGGTGCAGGTACGGGAGGTACCTGCACCGAAAACAACCGTGTCCGGTGAGGAACTGCGTCAGACGGAAGGTGAGGGCGCCGTGGCGCCACACGTCAAAGAGGGGACATACCGCCACTATTGCGACAGTCGCTGTCTCCATGTCGCCATAAAGCGTTGGTCTCATGAGAAGAATGGCAATAAACTTCATGGACACTCTTTTAAATCATAATATTGTTACAAAACTTTGGTTACATCATTCATGTTGATATGGTATATTATTATGTGAGAACGATGTAGCTGAATGTGCATGATTATGATACCAGCCAGTTATAAAAACACTGGTCCGATTCCCATCATGATTTGTTTTTTAAACTACCCTTAAAAATAAAATTTAGATGCAATATAATATTTTTATGTTTATTAAAATTATATTTTGTTGAAAGAGACAGCGCTATACAGTTTACATTGTTGGTTGCTTGTTCCATGTTAAAGCAGGGAATAGACAAATTTAACAAATCGTTCGTTCTTTCCCCGCACTAAACAGGAGTAAAACAATATTGTTTTGTAAAGATCATGGCACCAAACAAAGTACTATTGTTTCAAGCCTAAATTATTAAAAGCACCAGACAAAAGCTCCACCCCACTTACTAACCGCCCCTATGTTTCAAAACTGGCGCAGAGTGTACGAAAAAAAAACTCAAGTTTATTAATAACATTTTATCTTCCTTATAACTTAATTCTTAACTAGGCACCGATGACGTCGATGTGGGCAGGTACATTCTAAGGTAGTTGAGCTTCGCGTCGTATTAAGTTGTCGGTCGTGGTTATTTCGTCGCCTGAGCCTTCCTTCGTGAAGGAGTCTCCACTCGTTCTTGGATAGAGCAACGTATTTGCTGCTGTGTGATGGTATACGACACTGCCGCCGCCGAAAGGTGTATCTGGAAATTGATAGAGTAATATTGTATGTACATAATTCAGGTAAATCTTCTGTTTATAGAAATTAACTGCAGTAAATGCTCCCAAAATCTCCAAAATTCCTCGACCAATTTCGGTCAGTTGGTTAATGTTATTATTCGTAATTGTCGGGAGAAGGAATTTGTGTGAAAATGTAGCAACAACACGTGCTACAGTAAACTTAGAAAAAAAGAGTCCTTATTAAAATGCATGTGCATAACTTTCAAAGTGCGGCAAAAGATCAGACTGAATATAAACGACATGAATAAAATCAATATTCAAATGGCCACTTTGACACGCTTATAATAGATTGAAACAAACCAAACATGATTAACAATTCATCACCATCCGCGATTGTCGTGAGAGTAATCGTGAGAGATATTTCTCGTATAAGTTCAAAACGCTTGATTATTTGCACCAAAGCACGTTTCACGTACACTTCCTGACGCGAATATCATATCGCCAGCATTTCCGCCGGTCTCCTATCAGTGATGAGACTGCCGCTCGCTGCAGTACCGTGAATTTATATATGAAACAAGATTTCCATTGCATTATCCTATTTTGTTTTAATTAACAACTTTGAATATGAAAATCACAACTCAAAAGTGTTTCAAACTCGCATCGAAATTGTATTATGTTGTAAAGGATTCATGTTACAAAAAAAAAGTTAAGGAAGTCGCCTACCTTGATATAGACATGTCATGAGGAGGGTCACAAACGCATGTGACTAAAAACGTGATGGATATTTTTATTGAGGAAGGCCAAAGAAAAGATGTAGATTTTGTGAGGAATGTGAAAGACAAATGAGATACCGTGACGTCTGACAGGAGAGAATGGAAGAAGCAGACGTGTTTCGCCGAATCCAAGTGGAATGGGGCGAAGGCAGGTTAATGATGATTTTTTGCACGGAACTGATATGAGTTGTACTGCAAAATTTTTATATAACCTTTAGAAAGTACCCCTTGACGGGTGAAGGTTACTAATGGCCACCATATACAGGGTTTAAAAGGATCCTTCATGTAGCCGTCAACGAAGCATTATGTACATCAATCTAAGTAAAACTGCGCAAAACGATTGCCGAGAAATTACTTTTTGAAAAATTGGTTTACGAAACGGTCAAGTGTGCAAAAGTCATGTCACAAATAAAGACAGATTTTTTTAAGCGGTTACCATAAAATTAAGAAATTGAAAAGTAATAAGGAGAACTCGACAACTATTAATAGTTGCGGAACATATTATAATTTGGGTATCTACGGATCCCCAGGCCCTGGGTATGAGGATTGTTATTTTTTATGAAGTCACTTTTTGGACCCCCTGCATTCAGTCAGTTTTTTTATTCATTGTGTGATTTCCTTTCTGAATTTGGCGTATAGGTATGTTTATTTCTAAGGTGCGGTAGTTGTGTCACACATGCATAATTGCTCACTACACTAACACCTCACTATTCATTTTTGTATTGTTATCTACAAGCCACATAATACTAAAATTATGGTTTATTTTAACACTTACTATCATTGGCAGTAGCCTTGTTTTCGTCATACTCGTTTCTCTTGTGCCAGATCCGCTGCATCACGATCACAACCATTATGAGGAGTAGCAGACAGGATCCAACGATCGCTATCATCATCGTACTCATACTGGCCATTCTGGAGATTACAAAAAATAACACTTGTATACAATCTAAGTAAAAAATATACCTTTTTAAAAAGTTTTTTTGTTCCGCACAAGTGCAGTTGCTTGCATCTTCAGACATTCCAACACATGGGAAATGTTTTGATCAATAGCACCACATTGGCGCTGTGGGTCGGTAGGGTATATTCCATCATTGCTCATAGACTGCGTTAGCAGCAAAAAACATACAAATTCAAGAATCAGTTCTAATACAACTCCAGTCACTTCTGCCACAGTGAACTCCGGTAACAATAAAAATGGTGTCTTACTTGACATCAGAATGATGCTCCTCCGGAGGGATGGGATCCATAACCGAGATACAAAGCGTCTTGTTTTCACAGCGACACTCTTTCTTGTCATCTTCTCCTGAACATTTACCATTGCATAAGTTGCAGTCGATTCTGAAATAAAATACATCAAATATGTTATTTTCCACAGTTTTTCATGCAGATATAGGTGAAGGTGAAATTTAAAAGAAAGTCTCTACAGTGTTTGTTAAAACCTGTTTATGACGAAAATATGTTTTTTATTTTATCATTAATAGGATATCTAATATTTTGCAGTGAAATTGAAAAAAATATACCGAGTTTTCTACTTACGGCTTCACAACTATGCACGACTTTGTGCTGTCATCGTATTCGAAGTCAGCAGAACATATACACTCTCCGTGCATATCGCAATTGCCATTCAAACATGGCTTTTCACAAGGCTTGTAACATGTTGTGCTATGGTTTTTGTCATCCTTTAGATATCCACTATTACAGGTGCAGGAGTTAGGTGCTGAGCAGTACCCATTAACACAAGTTGGGGAACAATAAGGTTTACAGACTTCTCCTTCTAATATATAGCCGGTGTGACATTGACATTCCTCAGGCGCTACACAATCTCCGTTTTCGCAAGAATGACATTTCGGATTGCAGGTGGAGCCAATGAGTTCATATCCTTTATTGCAGGAACAGATGTTCGGAGCGATACATTCTCCAAAATCGCAACCAACGCAAGAAGGCTCACAAACTGAATCATTTGTTGTTTTTTCATATCCTATATTGCATTTGCACTTGTTAGGCGCTGAACAGAATCCATTAACACACTCGGTCTCGCAAATTGGGATACAATTAAATGCGTCCTTGGGGTCAGTTTTATAGCCGTCATTGCATTTGCATTTGTTAGGCGCAGAACATTGACCGTGCACACAGATTGGACTGCAGACCGGTGCACAGGTGTCGTTTAATCGTATGTAGCCTTTGTGGCACCTGCAGTTGTTGGGTGCGACGCAGTTCCCGTGCTCACAGCTGTCGCATGTGGATGGAATACAGGTTGTGTGATTGACAAGAGTAAGCGGGGGCGTGCACGAGCATATGTCAACGTCAATGCAAATTCCGTTGATGCAACTCGGTTTGCATATTGGCACGCACTTGTCCAAGTCATCGTTGTATTCGTATTTTCGGCAGCAAGCAGGTATCCTCTGTAATAAGATTATAAAATTATGTTTAATAATTTAATTTTGTGTTCGTTTCATGAATACCAAAATAATTATATTTGAATGAATCATTACAATTTCATAGAGTCAAGTGGAATACGAATTCAAAGCTCTTAGTGAAATAAGTATTAGCCAAACTTACTTGAGTAGTCCTCCCTCTGGCTCTGCAAAGAAGAAAAGTGATCATTAGGTTTAGAAATATCGTTTGAATTAGTACCTACCACGAAAAACAAAAGAAACCAAGAAAAAGAAAACAAGGAAAATGAAACAAAAGGCATAAACAAGTGAAAGTTTTAGTTGCAGTTGTTTTGAATTTCCACAACGACTTTCAACATGATTGACAGTTTGCGGTACTAAGCTTATTGTAAAACGTCAAAGTTGATAAGAAAAACCTTTAATCAATTTTATTGTAGACATTCATAAGCCAACAACCCTCTTACCTATATTGTGTAGATTTAAACATGACAGATTACCGTTTCTTTCGAATGTTTCCGTATTTTTCACCTTAAATTACCTATATTCTTCCTGTTATATTTATCCCACTAAAAACAAAACTTGTAAAAAAAAGCTAAGTAGCTCAACTCAGTTCTTCTACCGTAAAAAGTAGTGAGATCCATGTAATACCAAGTCAGTTAATTTATTCAGTTTCCCTACTTAAAAATCTTTGATGTTTTAAATAAATAAATATATTGACTTGACCATCGCATCGCATTCGCCAATGTTAAACAGGCCATTGTGTTAGCTAATTGCCATCGCATTGGCCAATGTGATGCAGTGGCCAATACAATCTATTTATTTAAAACATCAAAGATTTTTAAGTAGGGACTGAATTAATTAACTGACTTGGTTTTACATGGATCTCATTACTTTTTACGGTAGAATAACTGAGTTGAGCGACTTGGCTTTTTTTACAAGTTTTGTTGTTAGTGGGATCTCATTTATTTTTTTAGCGTCTCTCTTTACCACAACGACGTTATAGGAGGTCGAAAATGGCCTGAACTGGTTCGAAAAAAGGATAGTACGGCCGTGCCGCTTTATTGCTCAACTTGTCGGGGGCACTACCGTGCCCCCAGATACTGGCTAATGTTATCATTAAGTTACCTTGAAAAGTACAACGACATTGCCAGGAAACTTCCGGTTTTTTTTCAACGCTAGTCCTGACACTTTACCTGGCACCGTAGGAACATGCAAGAAATTAATGGCTGGAGTTCTAGAAACGATAATAATATAAATGGCAGTCATACATCCGGGCCATTGAATACCCATTACGACTGTCAAATACTTACAAATGACAGGTAAATCATTGTGCTTTCCGAGGCACGGAGAGACCTCGGTATGTAATGGATGGCCATTGACAGACCCATATATGCTGCAATAGGGATGTGTACTGACTAAAAAAAATGTGATTCTAATTAGTCCGTCTCTTAGATTATCGAAAAATATTGGAAACTTATTTTTTTTTTATCAAATCAATAAAAAATTACGAAGATAAAACGCGTCAAAGATTTGAGTGGGGGTTTGTCACGTCACTGACCGGTAAAAAATGCCATACTAATGTCTTAGAATATGACGTCACACGAGTTTTCAATTCAATTCAATTCAATTCGTTTATTTCAGATAGATTACATTGCATGCTCCATCCATACATCAACTTTTCAAATAATAATATAAAATAAAATAAGACATAAAATAATATTAAAGACAGTGGACAAAGTAGACAGACACAAAACAAACAAATTAGGACCGCACTGCACGTACATGTAAGCCTGTCCAATGCTCCATGAAAGTGCAATCCACATCCATTCGACCGACAATGAGCTGCAGAAAGCTATTGGGGCTGCCCCGTATGAGGCGCATCAGAGAAGCTATTTTGAAAGCACTGTATCGTCTTCATTGTTGGTTTACGTGAAAAAATAAAAAATACGTGTCCAATATTTTTTGGAAATCTATTAGACGGACTAATTAGAATTTTTTGTTAACAGCCTTATAGCCAGAATTAACCACTATTTTTATTTTTTATCAGCATTACAGTGACATTGAGAATTCAGATATGTTATGGAAAATTTGGCAAAATAAAACAATATTATCGTTCTAAATAAATGGTTGTGTTTATGACATTGGACTATATCGTTCAGTTGGACTGCGGATGTATCGTCATACTTCCAACCATGAAACGTGATGCATCTGAACGATAGCCGTTATTACGACATGTCATTAATAAGAATAAAATAGTACCTACATAAATGTCTGTTTAACTAGAATAGTAATCTTTATTTTTTAACGAAAACAGAGGGTTTTTCATTTCAAGGTAATCATAATATACAAACTAAAAATTAACAGCGTGGCTTGATTACAATATTTTATTCAGAACTGCATATTCTAAAAGGCCTAGTACACTATACACATAGAAAATGTAATGTATAGTTTGGATTTTTTTGATAAAAATACAAGATAATTAAAAGTTGATAAGCAGCGAATCATTCTGTACTATGGTGTTTATGCACATAGCATTACGCCAGTAATCCTCCCAGTGTTAGGCAGAGGTGTACCCATTAGTTCATACGTTTATCGCAAGTTTTGTTTAAATCCCATGTAAAAGGGGTTGAGCTTATTGCATTCAACTGGGCACAAATCCAAACTCTGTGCTCCCACAGAGTCTGGATTTGTGCCTAGTGAGACATTTCTGATGGAAAAATCCAATAACATTTGGTCCGATCTGGGTATAGAACCAAAGACCTCATGCACTGCAGTCACGCTAGTGACCACTAGATCAACGACGCAGGCATAAGCTGTTAATTAAGAGAAGAAATCATGAGGAAATAAAGTAAGAAACATAAAACCCGGCCATTTCCCTCTGACAGGGATATCCCAGTAGCCAGAACATTTTTGGCTCATTCTGGTCATTGGCAGGACCTACCGTACCAAGTCAAAGTATGCACCAGAAGTAAGAACTTTCGTAATCTAAGTTCAACTCCTAACAAAAGTTTAGGATTGTGATTATTATATGTATACTGGCTCCGTGATCGGTTTATCATAATACCATAGTGAGAGATGGTCGTCCGCTGTATTTGTCGAAGCACATGCATGTGCGCCTTAAGGATGGTATCTACTTAGAAATTATGAATGTACCAAAGCTCATATGGCTAGGTTTTCACGAGATAATTCAAGCTAAATTACTCTAGTAGTTGATACGGTATCGGATACCGTAGCTGTGTTCTTAACGCAGGTTCCTCCAGTAGAGTATCCTCACTGAGATTACTTTATATACTGAGTATAATGCCCACTATCATTCACAAACGTTGCTACACAAAAAGTAACTTCGGTGACGATGCAGCTTATTCTTGACACGACTTTCTTGTCGTTCCTAGTGTTGCCTTGGGCGATGTCATAGGCGAAGTATTTGGAAGAGCTTAAATTATCTTAAGTCAAAGACTAAAGTCTAGGGAAGATATCGGAAAGTGAACATAGGTGGTGGTGTAAACAAGTGATGATAATACGTAAGATTTGACATCATGTTGTATGACAAAACTGTGAAAATATTTACTAAGTGATGGCCTAAGTAATCATTAAAGCTCTTAGTGCGGCAGTTAGTTAAGTTGTAGAAGATCTTAACTTATCTTAAGTCAAAGACTAAAGCCTAGAGAAGATATTGGAAAGTGAACACAGGTGGTGGTGTTTATAAGTGATGATAAAAAGTTGAATTGTCGATGTCGTGTGATAATAGGTAGTTGATATATGTGATAATGATCGTAGACAGAGTGACAATATATGTACAGTGGTAGAAAGTGGTATGTGCAATGTGCATCATAATAAAACAGCAAATCCAACCCTTGAAGACTTGCGCGGTTCTAATAACAGTAAACGTACCGTTTTCTTTACTAGTAATAAACTCTTTCACGTTTCTAGAAAATTTCTATCACATGTTATCTGAATAGATATAGCACATCAATATAATAGATTATAAATAAATAAAATTTGTTACAACATAGACTAAAGTCATCTTGATCTTAAAATGGTAATGACATATTGCACTCTGCGAGTAGATCTCGCTCGAAGCTGTAGACTACAAGACCTTGTCTTGTCTTGAATTTTTCCCGTTACATCTATGAAGTTTAAGTTATTGTTGTTAACAGAAGCCTTTAAACTAGTAGAATTGGTTGGTTTGGCTGTTCTACTGTGACAAAATGATAGTATCTGTCGTGTTATCTGCTTACCTCATCTCGTTCACACATGCTATTCTATTCGCTTTATGTTCACACGTTGATTCACTAGAAGAACAATCGATTATTTGTGTTGTGTGTGTTTGTGTATGTTTTAAATCTTATGTTTCGAGCTAACTGTGGTCTGTTTTGTAAGTACCTAATAGAATATTCGAATGTATTTGATTGTTTTATGTAAGTTACGTTCGTAACATTGACATGATTGCTATATTATTTTAATTTGTACGTATATTTTCTTTATTATGTGTGCAATAAAGAATAATTAATACATAAATAAATCAAATATGGATTTAATAGGGGTCTATGATCTAATCTATACTTAAAGCCTTACGTTAAAGCGTCACAGTCTATCGCAAAACAAAAATAATAGCGGCAAAGAATCTTCAATATTGCAACTAAATAAAAAATAACTCAGAAAAAAGTAATAAAAAAAATGCCTTACGCAACAGATTCTTCACAAACACCTTTGTCGTTCAGATTCAAACATTCACAAAACTGAAACACCTGTAGTAGGAGTACCACAAGGAACACATCACGCGCGGGCTTACGGTTCAACATTTTGTTCACATAGAATCTTATTCCGCGGTCTCTATGCAAATGCACGTTGCTGTTCTATTTCCCTTGTTTTATAACTCATTAATGTACCACTCTGTAGTGGACACTGAGTAATGAGCGATAACAATAATCGCTTTCCGCAGAGAAGCCCACTATGTCCGTCCAATATTATTTATTGTCTAAACAGTGATTTGATGAACTTGATCAACACGTTTGTTGTAACAAAAATCGAACAACTGTGAAATAATAAAAATATATGAAATCAAAATCCCTAATTAAAGGTTGAAATGTTATAGATGTACAGGGTGGTTGCTTTGTTGCGATGACGTACAAATACTAGCCGAATGTGTTTGATACGCGCACTACGCGGACGAAAGCTCACGAGTGTAATGCGGTGAAGACTTGATGTCGATTACTTTAACATCTTAATGCGGAGTGCGAGTGACGAACAATGCCATTTTGCATAACGTTAGACAGTTTTATAGACGTCCGGCGCTTTGTAATAAATTTTCGTCGTGACGTCGATCGGGATAAGAATACATAATTTATAAATCACAACGCAATATTAGTGGAATGTAAACGCACTGTGTACACTGGCGTGTGAGGATGAACACTATATGTCACGTTTGCTCGCGGCTACGGCAAATGAAACTGTGATTTTAAACAGACGAATTGAATTAATATTCTTATCAGCATGTGCTTTGGTTGTCAATAAGTATACATATATTTGCATTTTAAAGTTATATTTGTAGTGGTTCAATTAAACGAAGCCGAATGAAAGGACAATGTCCAATAAAACGCATTAACCTAATGACCAATAAACAATCAAAACAAATCTATAGCCAATACATTTTTCACAATAAGTAATTAATAACTCACTCTTTTCCTCTTTACCTACAGATATTAGATTGAATGACATATAATTGTAACATATAAAAATATGCTGTGTGTTAGATCATTTTAAATTCAGCTTCACCTACTCATAAATGTGATCGTAAACGACATAAGTAGATTGAAAGTTTTTTGACAGGTATTGCTCATAGAGTATGTGTAAATAATTCAGAATGTCCTCTCTTGGCGTTTTCATAAACTTGTCCCTTTAAAATATCGATAATTTCATTGTCAATCATAGTTTTTGTGATCAATCATGTTATTAGACTGTCACTCTATACAGGGTGTAAATGTACCCTTCACACATACGTGAACCAAGCATCCTGTACATCAAACTAAGTACCCCTACGCAAAATTTTTTTGCTGGGAAACGACTCTTTTTTTTTAGGTCTAAAATCACATTTAACTCAACGTAGTAGGTACTATTGTAGTGTGCTAGTGGATGCTTTGTATAGTAAACGGGTCTTGGAGGTAATTTAAGAAAAGTTTTAACCTGAAAAACTAGTATTTACAAAAAATAGCTGTGTAAAATTTGGAACTTTGACCCTCAATATCTCCGTAATAGGGGGTTCCCAGGTATGGTCTAGAACCAAAAAAATATCGCAGTGGTGGGGAAAACCAGTGCCTTTCGTTTGCGTTTAGGGTACTTTTACACACTTTAGAGTTAATATCTATAGTCTTTGATGTACAAATAAATAAATGTACAGTCAGCATCAGAAGTAGATTAACACTACACAAACTTACTAAGCAAGTTTTTTAATGAAAACTGGTTAGCAATTACTCGTTACTAACAAGTCCTTGAAGAGTAAGGAATATTTTTAAGAATAATCATCTGAACCATTAAAACTAATAGCTGGAATGCTGTACATTAAATATTAAAAGTTCCAAAATGTTAAGCTACTTCTGATGCTGACCGTACATACAAGCAGCCTTTCATACTTTCAAACAAAATTTTCAAACTTACGCAGATGTCTAACTAGTCTTTGCCTACCTAGCGTTTCCTACCTATGACGATGTCTTGGCTTAAAAGAATCTCATCATGAATCTCTTATCCTTATCCTAAATCATTTGGAGTCGCCGCTGCATGTCTTCCTCGTCTTTACCTCTCTTATTCGTCACATCATGAGACACCATTCATTCATACATCACCGTCCACATTCATACTCAAACCTTTTCCTCCAAATCACAAGCCCATACCACGACAACCGATTGCCACACAACGATACCGGGCTTAATAAAAGCTCAAATAATAAATAGAAAGATTACAATGCCAGAAAATCATCTGCAACAAATTGCAACGTCATAAAAAAAAACAAATACATTTCTAGAGCAACCTGTATAGCTGTACAGTATCAGTCTAACAACAGTAACGACTTCCTCGTAATAGTTAACAACATAGTATAAAACAAGGTATGACTACATTCAGCTTAATTAACTATTTATCAAATTTATGTAAATAAAGTCAACAGGAGTATTAAATTAATAACTATTTTATCGTTCTGTCTGCATCCCAATTTATTTGTGAACAGGGCAGTGGGGTTTTCCTTCTACACTTCTCCATTAATAGTCATTGAAGTGCCTTTTCTAGTCTTACATAATAATATCATCTTCCTCAAAAGTAATTGATTACATCTTTTGCCTTTTATTTTCTTACTACTGTTCACGCTACTAGTATGATTACTTTAACTAAAGTATAAGGGCCTGTTTCACGATGTCCGAATAGACACTACTTCTAAAATAAAAATGACATTCCATTTTTATGCAATCTGCCAAGAATTTGAAGGGAACTTAATCAAAATTTAAACGGTGGTGAGAGGGAAGGGACCTGCAGAAAACTTATGGCCTGCCTAAGTTATGCGGTCGCAGGTCCCTTCCCTAAAGTTATAAATTAATTGGAACCTAAAACAAAAATAACTTGAAAAAGCAGTGGTGGTCTGATAGTTACAACATTAATTCGTGTTCATTATTCTTAAACAAGTTGTCACTTGTTTAAGAATAATGTGAAAACATAAACATAGCCGTAAATATTCTAATTTCAAATCGGTGACAGACATGCGTAAATCTGATTATTCACACTGGCCAGTGCCTACATCGTAGGTATATTATGTGACGTTAAATCTCATCACTATTCCCCACCCTCATCCCAATTTATATTGGGTCGGCTCTTATTCTTCTTCCATGCTTCTGTAGTAGTTATAAACTGGTACCTAAAAACCTACTCCTAAAGAAAAATACTTGCACAAAATAATATAGTTTTAGCTAGAGAAACTCTACAGACGTGATAGATATCTAAGCACGGTATGAAATTGATTCGATATGTTTTCGAGGTCGATGACCGCTGGTTGTGTAGTAATTTTTATTTGAGTACAAGCTGTTATCCGCGCCCTTCACACGTGCAAAATTACTATAAAATATAACTTCCCTTGAATGAGATTCTGATTAAAATTTCAATGATTGTAATTGTTTTGAACGGAAACGTAATCCATTTAATTTTCCATTTAAAATTGTAAAAGTAGCTTAGGTTATTAAACGAGCCAGTAAATATGCTGTCAATATCTGTCTATCCTACCTCAACGCCTACCTGACGGGTGTCATTAAAACAGTTAAATTCATGTCCATGTTACTCGCTTAGACACCTTTGACATCATAAATTACGGCAAAACTGTCTATCAATATAAAAGTGAAATGACTCGGTCGATTTCTGTCTACTACTATTGAATACTAGTTAGTTCATGATTGTTATAATCATGAACTAACTAGTATTCAATAGTGCATGGTGGCAAGCATATATCCTAAAACACTTTCACAGACACTGTCTGTGACAACATGGTCTATCTCTTCTCAAGAACCTCATATGTTACCAACTAACCTTATTGTGAAATGCATAATCTGCCAAGCCTTTTCCCAAATATCTTGGGGTTGGCTTCCAGTCCAACCGAAAGCGGCTGAAAAATACAGGTAGTGTTTAACATGGTGTAACTAGCTATCTGCCCTCCACAACCTAGTGAGTAATGGTCAATATAATATCCCTTGTTAAGTTTTCAGTTTTAATAAATCCGTTATAATACGAGTATATTACTTTAATGATGTAAAATTATACTGAATGTTGCTTTGCTATTAAAATAGAACTAGTAAATAGTAGACTTTTTGACCGCATTCTAAACGTGTATGACTAAAACTATAATATAATATACATATTTGTAATGTGCTTGCCAAGACCTCTCATTTGATACCAAACATGTTATGATTATCTCAATTTAATTTTTTTCGAGCTTAGAATTTCACATTTAAATCCCATCATAAAAAGAATTGTTAAAATTTATATAGCCTATGTCACCCGGGCTATTCTTACGAATCGTCTGACACCTTATTTATTAAAATACGTTCAGTAGTCTAGGCGCTACGATGGAACATACATACATAGACTGCCAAAATCATTACCCTTCCTTTTGGCTTCGCCGTAGTCGGGTAAAAAATAATGGACACGTATTTTTTCTTTTTTCACTTAAACAAAAGATGAAGAATGGCACGTCACAAGGTTAGTACTTTTTAACCCACAAAGTGACGTCAAAAGCCCCCACTAATGATCTTTGACACGTTTTATTTTCGTAAATTTTCATTAATTTCATAAACCTAAAAAACACGTGTCCAATATTTTTCGATAACGTAACAGACGGACTAATTCGATTTTTTTGTTGAAATACCCTATTACGTTCTCTAAGTCTGACAACCAGTCTTATCACGGGGTCTTATCATGTTACCCAATACTAACTGAATTTGCAGGTCGTTCCACTCATCTACGTGGGTAAATAAAAGATGTCGTATGAAACTATGTAGATTAAAGTTCGAGTTCTGAACACAGTATTCATCTTGCTTTAGATAAACTCACAACTTTGTTTCAAGGGGGTATGCAGAATTTTCTGAACTCCACATGCTACGATCCTTACACACTCTTTTGGCCCACATTAATACTCGTATAATATCTGGTCATACACGCACGACCAGTGGCCAGAGCTGCTATTTCATACTAGTTTGGTTTCTCGTGGATCTCTAGAAGGATTCTGATAACTGCTTAAAGTTACAAAATAACAATATGGTAACGTGATCACCTCTAAACTTGCACAATAACACACACTTATATTATTTACTAAAAACAGTCCTAATTTTCGTCAAAAAACACGGTTCGATCAAACACATTCAGCGATCACAATTGGGACTAATTTTAGACACAAAAATCACCTAATTCTTTATGTATAAATAAATATATATGTAAATATATAGTGTAGGTTGTGTATCGTGTATTATATGTTTGAATATATTTCTGGCGTAAAGTAATATCCACTGGCTTTCAAGAAACACTGCGCTTATCCGGCTCGTATATCACTGACTTATCCAGGACCCATACAAGGATAATGTTACGTTTGAGGCTAATTTTAAAAACTCGTGTAAACACGAATTAGAATTAACGTAGGTACTGCGGTCAGTGGGTCCCGTAGGTTGCATTATTTGAACTCTTTAAAAGAAATTGACTTAATATTAATTAATATCTTGATCTTTTTCTATTACTAAGTATGCCCCTGAAATGTTTAAACGTTCTTGCACAAACCTTAACCTTAGACCTCTGCCTAAACCTTCGATGGTTTCAGGTGTGATGTTATGATCGCTAGGGTTTTTAAAGTCTCTATGTAGCAATTAAACAATGCAATGACGTTTAAGATTATTTTTACATTGTTTATTATTATACACTTTTTTTATTATTGATTTGTGTCTGTAGTCAATCTAAATTGAACTTACGCCTTACCGTATCAACTCTGGTTCTTCTAAACAACCTAACAGTGTTGCTGGGGAGTTTGTTCCGTCACTTCTTCTTCCCAACTAAAACACTAGGAAGTGCCGAAGGGTGGGCGTTTTGGGGGACTGTGTCTTGTAAATTAGTAAAGTAAAGTAAAATTTGACGTTCGAATAGTGCTGATTATCAGCCTAAGTTGAATAAATGACTATTGATTTCGATTTTTTTGTAGATCCCTGATGACTTGGTCAGTTTTAGTAACTGCCAGAGGTCACCGTATTCCAACTGATGGGCCATCTGCCACAAAAGTAAGCCCTAAGAGCGTTATAAAAATAATCAACTCCATTGTATGTATTGAAGGTGACGCTTAAGAGCCAATAAAGTCTTTTTGGGAAGCACGCATTGATATAGAAGTGTACCCTTTCTTAATACAATAACTCTCTAAATATTCGTTGGAACTTAAACTAACGAAACTCGAACCAAGTACGATTGCTGGAATTAATTGAACGATACAATATACAGGAGCCTTTGTCAGCAGTTAGGTCTAACGCTATGGTAAGTACTGTTTATTTTATTTTCTTGGCTTCTTACGTTTTTTACCCGAAATAAACACCACACAGCATTATACAGAGTGGTAAACCCACTCGTCGCAGCCGGACGTGCATGCTGTTTTCTTATTTTTTTGTTCCACCTTTTTGTTGTCTATTTTGTGTAAAAACAAAAAAAAATCATATTTATACACACATGCATACATACATAATTTTACAAAAAAAAAAAGATATTTATTAATGTTTTTCTTTCTTAGTTCGACACTAATGGTTTTAGGGTCTTGATGCAAGGAACACTCTTTCAAACACATTTTAAAATTAACTGTACTATGATAAATTAAAAACCGATAAAAGTTAGTTTTATTAAAAACCTCGTTAAATTAATAGTTCTTCATAGAAACCAGGAAATATTATTTAATAAAAAAATACTGCGCGAATTAAACTAATTATGGCTAGTTTACTCATGTATGTAGGTACTCACAAATTGACCACCCAAGCACAATATAGAACCTATAAGCTGCAGAAAAACTACCTAACAAAGAAAAAAGTTAATTCCCTTTTCTCTGTAAAAGAGCAGTAGCTAATGGTTTTATTTAGGCAATTCTGGCTTGGTAAATCCAATTGCAATAATTAAACATAAATAAATATCACACCTGTGGATATATTCTTCATTTTGGTCCATCCCGCCACGCTATTCCCAAACCACTGTAACTCTTGAAAGCCAGATTTAAGAGTGGCGACCACCAGATATAAGCGCCGAGTCATTGAAGTTTAACGGAGTCCCAGAAAAACAATTCAACTGTCTTGGATTCCGTAACGAAATTAATCAGAAAAGATTAGGAAAAAGGAAAAATTTATCCCACATGGTATACTAATATTGTGTGGGATGGTTTTACTAGGTAGATCTGACCTACAGTGGTATGCTTTCTATCAGTCAACTGGTAGACATCCGTTACGGTTCTACGCTGATGGTGACCATAGTGAAAATCTCAAGATGAGACGACCTGCCTTCTTTTATTTTAACTTTTTCTCTTATTCCATCCACCAGTATTTTATAATGCTGCTCAATTGTTTTCATCTTTTATATTTATATCTATTTCCACTGTTTTTCACAATAAACTTGCCAATTGTGGCCGTTTTAAGTAACTAGGTACCTACTAATGCTAAACCGCGTAGAAGAGTAGCCGTTGTTCTATCCTAGGCATAGTTCATGTAGGCACTTATTCTCGAGCGTAATAAGCACCTAACACTTTTATATACAAACATACCTAGTAGTTACCTAGACCATATTACATGGTACACAACATTACTGGAAAAATGTACAAGTACACCTCAGCCTCACCTTAGCTAAAAACCAGCTTGATGTTTTTCAGATCGTTGTCTAAGAACATTGGTGTTATTCAGGATATTTATTAAGGATTCTTGATTCGTCCTGAGATTGATGGGTTTAATTTTCTGCCGGACTGTCGGCATGAAAATTAGAAATCCATGAAAGCCGCAATGCTTTCGAACCAGTGAAATATAAATTGTGATAATAATACATACAAAGATTGCCTGGCATGGCTTTTACATAAAATAATAACTAAAGGAAACTACAAGTAAACAAAGTACTTGTAACTATTTAAAAATGTCTTGTAAGTCTTGTAACGGTGCAACAGATACCAGGAAAACATAGCAGACAAAGAGAACAACATAAACGGTATTCTATAGGAAAACAACAACCGAAACGATCCCAGTCCCATCCTGTCACGTGTGGCAGTTGCGCAGGAGTCGTTATCGATGGGCTAGTACTAGCTGCATTTAACCGCACTCATTAGGGAAATAACTAGTAATTATTGCATGTTGTTGCTATTTACTGTAAACAGCTAGATTTCAAGGTTATAGGCAATAGCAATGCCGATGGAAGAACAAACCCGTAAACAGAAAATTCCAGGCCAATAGCATTTAAATACATTCCTAAAACGTAACTTATTTTGTTTACGCTAGTTCTTGTTTTTGTTAGCTTGGCGCATCGTATTATTCTAGTAACTTGGTTTTGGAAGTCAGATAGTCGCTTCATGTTAAATAATTCTGAAATTCAGTGGCATGGTGCAACATGGTTGAAATGGAAATCTTGTGCGAAATGTCAAGCTTCATAGATCTAGATCCATCGTTTTAGGTTATAATGCGTTGTCAGTTAGTCAATTTAAATAAAAAACTTGACACTGTACAATGAAAATACTAGAACACATTCTTACTTACGGACCTATGCAACCGTGGCGAACCCAGATTGGTTTCCTGACGCTCTCCGGAACACGACTAGACTCGGTTACGACCGTCACGTCCCTAATATTTGGCACTCGCAATATCTAGGCACCATACTTTCTTCGTACACTCAAATGTACTGTACATGGCACGTGACAGGATGGCAGCACCTTGGATAGCCAGGTTTTATTATTGCTGCACTTTTATTGCTCACCTAACAGGAAGTTAGCGGCCTATGAGATTAACCTATAGACCTATGTTCGCATGTCTGTGCCTAACACTACATAAAAACCTGCATAAAAGCATGCCGTCGGATTTTCAACACTTTGATTTATGTCGAAAGTTGAAACTTCAACGGCGCGGTGTGCTTTTATTTAGCCATTAGGTGACGCCTAGTGTTGGCTCTATCTAACGGACATTGGTCACGTGTACAATAAACGTGAGCACTGGTAATAATGTCTAGGTAGGCTGATAAAATGATTAACAGGTGGCGATCAAGCAAACCACCTCCTAAGGTGGTCCCTGCCGTGACGCCAGTTATGATCGTATACCTTTTTGTTTTTTTGGGGTGGTGAATCACCAAGTGACTACTCCCGCTCTGGGTGCAGCGGAAGGGGGTGCCAAACTTCTATTGACTCAAAACCACCCATCTCTCATCTTCTTAGCCCTCTGTGTCCGGGGCCGCGTGTTCCCATGAACTCAACTCAACTACAAACTATCAATAAAACAGTGAGTTAATTAGACTGCATTTTATAAACATTAAAAACATGTTAATACATTTTAATTGCTATAACTATGTATCGCACAAACGATAACATTCTATTGTCGATACGAACAAAGCTGGCGAAGTTATCGAACAAGGAAAGTTATTTATACGCGGGTATTGTGGTGATATTACACTATTTGTGTGGATGCAACTCTGTGAGGTAGCCCTTTATCTATAGTTCAAGGAATTGAAGGACATCCGGTTGTTGCACTAGATTGTTATAAAGTTACTAACACTTTACCCGCGACTTTGGCCGTAAAAAAGTGATAGCACAGCTTATTTGCATGATATAAATGTAATTTATAGCAGCTACGAACAATTAACCTTTTCGCCAGTGAAAGCATTTTAAGAGTTGGAT
The DNA here is from genome assembly GCA_932274075.1 of Diarsia rubi. Lineage (NCBI taxonomy): Eukaryota > Metazoa > Arthropoda > Insecta > Lepidoptera > Noctuidae > Diarsia > Diarsia rubi. Next base: position 20,987,918 of record OW026417.1, read on the forward strand.
CATTAGTTACAGATATTATCCGATACATACAAACATACAAACAAACTTATTGTTATTTATCGCATAGATATTAAATAAGCTTTTGCCGGTTCTCCTTACATAGTGGGCGGCGTGTCTACCAATGCGTTATGAAAATGATCTTGTGGAACATCCGCCGTTTCTGAGAAACACTATGTGATGATTACAATTGGTGATTTGTTTATAAAAGCTAAGTTGATGCCTGTTTTCACTCAACGGTATGCTTAAGTAGAAATACTAGCAATGGAATAATATTTAGGTTTCGTATTAATACTTATAACTACGATTTTAACTACGGTTTAAACTAAATTCCATTGGCATTCTTCATTTTGTTTGTTTATCTATTTTTGTTTTGAATGCCAAATAGACAATTTTTCTTTCTTTCTACTCTAGAATACGTTCGAGCATAGAATAGTCCACAAGATTTGAGAGTAATTTCCAAACACTATTGTTCTCTGAGACAAGAACTCATGAACAGATTCAAAAGGCTAAGTTACCTATGTGCATTATGGGTTGGTGGCATTTGCTGGGTCAAAATGATGACTAAACGGGGCCTAAAATCCAATCCAACGAATGGGCCGCAATCCATGACGCAGGAACCAGTGGAGAGGGCGGAAATTATGCTCCACACACCCCGAACACGCTACATGCCACTGATAACATTTGCAGGCTGCGGTCACATTGATCACAGGCCCTCAGCTGACGCATCAGTCGCGTTCACACTCCCACTGTGTGACCGCGATAAGATAAACGTTGCCAATTTATATAAATAATGTACTTTTTGTAAAAGTTTTATTTTGGTCAATTTTGAATAGAATCACATGAGCAGATTGAAATGTTTCCTCTGGGCTTGCGTGGTACATGAGGTGGGATGTCGCCGAGAGTAAACAGCTTAGACAAAATGTCATTTTGTCAGCGATTTATGTATGATGGTAAAGTACTCTGTGACTGTCACCTCTTAGCTGCCACGGCTTGTTTGAATTATTATATTATTTTTGAATCGTCGTTTTGGCTTTACTGTCGACACTTATCGTGCAAATCTTGCTACATCGTTCTCACATGATAATATACCAATCTCAATATGAATGATGTAACCAAAGTTTTGTAACAATATTATAATTTAAAAGTGTGTCCATGAAGTTTCTTGCCATTCTTCTCATGAGACCAACGCTTTGGAATCGGCAACTACAGTACACTGACAGTTATTATGCCTTGTGAGTGGGACTGTAGCTTAGTTTATTAACTTATTAAAATTTAGTATTTGTTCGACTATTCAAAAGAGCCTGTTACTGGCCTACTTGAAATAAATGATTTTGATTTTGATTTTGACTCGTAGAGTGTAGATTAGATCGACATGAACTAAGTACTGAAACGGTTCTAACATTTTAACCTAAAGCCCTTGCAGAAATGTTATCGAAAGGGGGTGGATTCGAGTCCCGTGGGAATCATACTATTACTATGGTGTTTACATGTGTTTATGCAGCATGCGACCTTCATAGGTCAACGGTTCATTTAGCACGGAAGTCGTCCCACGCGGTCGAGTCCGTGCGGTCAATTTGCAAATGGAAATAGCAATTTTTTTTTATGAATTTAATGTGATTTCTAAACGATTTATCTATTTTTATGAATGAATGAAAGTTTGATAAAGAGTAAAAATAAAATGTAAAAATATGGAACATAAATAGTAAAAAGTGGTCATGTGAAGGAGACTTTTAAACTGCTTAATAATACTATCAACGCCATCTAGCGGCAAAGAGGTAATGATTGTAGTGAAGAACCTTAACACCAATGCTTTCAGGTTTTCAACACTGCCATAATAAGCTTTACGTAATGTTACACTCTCTCTGACTAATTATAATTATTTTGAAAAGTTGACCATAGGTGCTCCCAAATGGCACATTATATCGAACCTGAGTACGTGCCTGCATGAATGGCGCACGGAGGCAAATTGCCGCTCAGCGGACAGACTTCCGGTGCGATCTCATGGCGACATGGAGAGAGCGACTGTCGCAACCCTGTGCATGGCACGATAGTGGCGGTAGGTCCACCTCTTTGAGGAGTGGCTTGAGAGAAGATTTTTATTTTTGTATATACCGACTAAACTTAAAAACTACTGATATGATTAGAAAAATTCTTTCACCGTTGGGAAGCTACACTATCCCCGAGTGATATAGGCTACTTTAGTACTTTTTTATATACGGCCCCGTATTCCCACGGGAACGGTAACTACACAGATGAAACCTCGTGACGTCCGCTAGTTATTTATAACTTTACTGGAAACATTCTACGAATAAGGAAACTACCTATATATTATTTATAATAAGTACAGTTACCTCCTTACATAGGCCCGATAACAAAAACGTGGTATTTATTATTTACCGTTTTATTATATTTGTTTTATTCAACGATCGTCTACAGACTAAATAAAATTGAATTAATCTGCAGACGACGACTTTATAAAGGGTGTAAAAGTACCCTTAACGCAAACGAAGGGCATTTGTTCTCCCCACCACTGATATCATTTTTTGGTTCTACGGGCATGGTTACGGAGATATTGGGGGTCAAAATTTTTCACAACTGTTTTTGTAAATACTAGTTTTTCAGGTTATAACTTTACTTAAATTACCTCCATGACCCGTTTACTATTCAAAGCATCCACTAGCATAATGTTTTAAGAGTGAACATTGAGTTATACCATAAAATTTGATTTTTGACCCCAAAAAAAAAAGTTGTTTCCCAGCAAACATTTTTGCGTAGGGGTACTTGGATTGATGTACAGAATGCTGGGTTGACGGCTGTGTCAAGGGTTAATTTACACCCTGTATAACACTAGCTGTTGCCAGCGGCTTCGCTCGCTGCAACTCGAAAATTATTCCACGGGAAGATAAAATCGGGATTAAAACTAACTTATCTGTTAATCCAGGTTATAACTATCTGTGTACCAAATTTTATCCAAATCCGTTTATTAGTTTTTACGTGAAGAAGTAAGAAACATACACACTCAATAACTTTCGCCTATTAAATATAAGTGTGATAACATCACGCCTGTAATGCCCGAAGGTTTAGTCGTTTAGTTTTAGAGGTGTACCTAATAATACACACACATTTCTCATATTGAATTCCGGGTATTGAATTCAGGCTCTATGCTCAGGAGTTGTGTTTGGGACCACTAGATGAGACCGGGACACATCATCATCAGCCAAAAGACGTCCACTGCTGGACAAAGGCCTCCCCCATTCAAAGCCATAACGAACAGCAACCTGCCGTTTGCATCCACCGGTTGCCCGCAACTCTCACGATGTCGTCGGTCCACCTGGTAGGAGGTCTACCAACGCTGCGTCTTCCGGTGCGTGGTCGCCTATTGAGAACTTTTCTTCCCCATCGTTTATCGGCTTATGGCCTGTCCATTACCACTTCAACTTTCATATTCTGAGAGCTTTGTCGGTGACCCTGGTACTTCGGCGAATTTCCTCATTTCGGATTTAGCTCTCTCCACGGCTCGTCCGATGAGACCGAGACAATTTTAGAGAAACCATTAATATTTTTTGAACTGCTCATTTTGGAACTCTCACATCTCATATTATCTGCATGCTCACCAAAAATTCTGGTAACTTAAACACAAAATGTCGGGACGCGCAAATTAATATTTATTCCCAATAGCTTAACAAACATAGCCGCGTACTAAATATGGAAACCCCAATGAAACATCGCGAAAAAGATTTACATAAAATGTACGGTACCCTCTACAATTATTTCGGAAGTGCGATTTCTGTGATTAGTACTTTTTTTTTTTTATTTTTTTTTATTTGGGACAAGCCCGCCTCACTATTCCCAAACCACTGTAACTTCTGTAAGCCAGAATCAACAGTGGCGACCACAAGAAAAGCGCCGAGACAATGAAGCTCGACGAAGTCCCAGAGAAATGATTTGACTGTCTTGGATCCCGCAACGAAATTAATCAGAAAAGAATAGCGGAGGAGTAGGAAAAGCAGAAATTTCCACTTCCCTCCATATCAGCAGGAGACAGAAAAGAACAAGGCCAATAGGCACACAGGGACGCATACAATTGGGATAAGCCCAGTTGCCTAGCACCACGGATATTGTTGTCATTAATATTACTGGGTCCTAAGTTGTGAGCTGTTATATCTGATTCCAATAATAGGTATGACAAAAATGCTTGAACGCACGGAAATTTGTTCTAGTTTCTACAAGGTCCGTATAGTAAATAACTCCGGATGTAACCTGTACACTATCCAACATAATATTGCGTTCATTCTGCCAAAGACTACACTCCCATAAAATGTGATGTGCAGATTGTTCATACTCGCAGTCAGATGTAGAACATTGACAAAAAGGCGACGCAACAAGCTTGAAGGAAAATAATTTACTCTTAAAGTTACCATGACCAGTGAGAAATTGGGCAACACAGTGATCCACCTCCAGCCATGTCCTGGCCAGCCGCTCACGAACGGATGGAAAGAACTGGTGGAGGTGTCGGCCTTTGATGGAATTATCCCACCTACATTGCCATTCTGACAAAAGATCCTCCCAGACGTCAGTCTGTGGTTTAAGTAATCTAGCTAGTACGCTAGCGTGATTAGTACTTACCTAATTCGTTTCGATATTAAATAATTATGGTTGTGGTGTGTAAAATCGCAAGAACTACATTTTATTAAGTAAGTAGTCAAGTACCTATCTAGCGAAAGTACCAAGATCGAAAATTATGTCTGCCAGACTGAGCTAAGTAACATTAAAATTCTGCCATATCGATGCGTATAGCTTAATACTGATAAGTAAAATAATATTTTAAAATAAAGCGTCAATAACTCAATACTCCGACTTGTTTTCCTCATTCAAGTCACCATATACAAATGACCAAATAAAATAATACCGCCATCTAGTTTTGCACTGTGGAATTAATTTAAGCCGTGATTACAGTCTGTTCCCGGCTCGGATTCCACATTGACATTATTGTTGTAATATCTCGGCTGTGTAGACATAGATGGCGCTACTTGTTCTGATTATCGTTAAACTGCGCTGTTAGATAATATTTAATGAATGTTTGGGAAAAGCAATTACCGAAAGTAATGTATAATGGTAAATATAAGATAATGGGAATATTATTTTCAATATTAAACCAAGTACAACTTATCTTCAACTATGAGGACATCAGGCTGAAAACCATCGTGAAAACCAAAGTTAAACGTTTAAGAAGCAACTTTCACTGTAATATTTGTATAGAAAAGAATCCGAAATAATTTAAACTAATTAAAATTGTGGATAAATTGTCTTAAGGACAACAACGGGAAAATACATCGAAGTAGAGACAAAGTATTGCAAATCTGCACCAACTATTACAAATCGTTATACTCAAACTGCCAGTTCTCAACATCCAGTATAAACTATTTTTGCCTAATCATTGGTTATGAAGTCCACACCGCACTCAGTAAAATGAAATACAACAGGGTTCCCGGTGAGGATGGTATTAGTACCGAAATTCTTAAAATAGGCGAACCTGTTCTTCTTCCTGTAATAACTAATCTCTTTAATTCTATTCATAAAATAGGCATATTCCCGGATAGTTTCTGCCACCCCAATATAATACTGCTGCATAAAAAGGAAGATAAGTCTGACCTCAACAACTAACTACTCGACCAATCAGTCTTGTATCTCATCTCTACAAGGACTTCATTAAAATCATAGACACCCGTATCTCACCTCAACTAGAAAAACACCAACCTCCTTAACAAGCTGGCTTTTGATCTACTGACCATGCAATAAATCAAATAATAGAAAAATATCAAGAGTTCAATATCCCCATATATCTTGCCTTCATTGATTACTCGAAAGCATTCGACAGTCTGACACACGATGCTATATTTGAAGCTCTCCATAACCAAGAAGTTGATACCACCTACATCAATCTACTCCGTAACGTGTACAAAAACAGCACTGCTTCAATTATGTTACAGACAGCCGGACCATCATTCCACATAGAAAAAGGCGTAAAGCAAGGAGATCCGCTCTCACCTAAGCTTTTCAACAGTGCTCTTGAAGAAGTTTTCAAAAAGCTAACGGCTAGTTGGCATAGAAGCGGTATCGAAATCGGAGGGACTCGGTTAACAAATCTTCGCTTCGCTGACGATATTGTTGTATTCTCTTCCACAGTGGCAGAACTAGAGCTAATGTTAAACCAACTCAGTGATGCAAACCTTGAGGTTGGACTGACGATGAACATGTCGAAGACCAAACTGATGTCAAACACCACTAAGCATAAGATCAGCGTGAATGGTGAAGAATTGCAGTATGTCCATGAATACATCTACTTGGGCCAGTTAGTCTCTTTCCAGTCCAGACAAGACAAGGAAGTCACAAGAAGAACTGAAAATGCCTGGAAGAGCTACTGGTCCATGAAAGAACTCATGAAAGGAGACCTTCCTTTATCACTAAAACGAAAAATCATGGACATGTGCATTCTTCCCATTCTGACTTATGGATCCCAGACTTGGTCTTTGACAAAGATTCAAAAGTTTAAACTCAAGGTCTGCCAACGTGCAATGGAGCGCAGCAATCTAGGCGTCAAACTAACCGATCGTGTACGCAACACAACACTGCGCTCCAAAACACAAATTGCTGACGTTGCTCAAAAAGCCGCTAAGCTTAAGTGGGACTGGACGGGGCACGTCTGCCGCATGCCCAAAAAGATGTGGGCCCAAATAGCCACTTTCTGGAGCCCTGACACAGACAGAAAGCGTCGCGGTAGACCTCGTAGAAGATGGCGAGATGATCTGGACAAGACCAACGACGAGTGGTCCACAATGGCCTTGGATCGAAATAACTGGAAGTCATTGGGAGAGGCCTTTGCGTTGCAGTGGGATGACATAGGCTAACAGTATCAGTATCAGTAATTAAAATTAAATACTCCGACATTTTTTTCTCGTCAAGTACGACCAAATGAAAAACAGTACACGTAACGCCATCTAGTCTTGCACTGTGCAACTAGTTTAAGTCCTGAATAGATGGTGCTACTTGTACTGATTTTATTTAAATACGCAGTTTAACAATTATAATTTATAATGAGGAAGAGGAGAATACTGATCCTCACTTCCTTAACACGTCACACGATACTTACTTGGGTACCTATTACCAATGATTTGGGTAATTAATGCACATAAAGCACTTAGTTGTTACTACTCAACTCAGACCAACTCTTCAACGATTCAATTTTAACGAATCAAATAAAGCTTTTTTTTTACAAAAAATGTCCCAGTATATAAAAGGTTTGCTGTTCGTCTTTAATAATATGATGTACCCATAAACGCTTTAAAATATGTAATAACAAAGCGGCATACGCAAAATATTCAAATGACTTCACGTTTCCTTCCCTGACATCCAATAAAAATGCAAGCGCCACCGCATGTAAGCACTAGTGTACACAGTCACCGGACCCGCGTCAGTCGTGGTCATGCATACAATATCGAGCGACGTCCTGCCAGCCGATAAATCTGATATACACTGATGAATGAACCTGTCACTGCACTTCCTTACGTGTGCAACTCGGCTTTGATTTGTTTATACTAGTACTATTACAATGATTTACGAGCCTTTATCGCGTTTGTCTCATCTTTGTGTTTTATTTAGCGTTGGGGTCAGGAAGCGAAGTTCTGGGACAGTTCATTCATGATTAGAATATGACTAATACTTTGTCTTTTTCACTTTTATTATATTTTGCTAATAAATACACTTCCTCCTCTCTACCTGACACTAAGAAGGACTCTGGTCACTATGTGATTCATCGAAATCAACCTATAATATCACTGCTGGAATACAGATTTTCTCTCTCTGGGAGAGAGAGTGGGTTGTAATGTAATCCACCACGCGGACTCAGTGCGGATTAGTGGATGGCAAATATTTTCGAATTCTTTGGATCTAAATTATGCTCCTGTTTCTTTATGTCCTGTTTTAAGAGCAGTGGTCATTCAACTTATACATAGTATCGCAATAGCGGTTCAAACTCACAACCATACACAAAAGTCGTACTATAAATCTCTACTTCATATTAAAAGAGATCTAACCACAATGGGATATACTTTTTAGAAAATAATAAAAACGTACTCACCGTATCGGCGTCGAGGAGCAGTTCCACTTGACACACCCCCCTTGTTCATCACAGTATCCTTTACAGTTCTCATCACACGGTGTCACACAGACGTAATCACTAACGTTACTCTTCACGTAACCGTTCTTACAGGAACACACATTTGGTGCGGTGCAGAAACTATCCACACAGGTCTTGGCACACTGGGGCTTGCAAACACCTTTGATTTTGGTATAGCCACTGTGGCAGGTACAGTTATTAGGAGAAACGCAGTCTCCATTGTCACAGCTGTTACACTTCGGAGTACACGTGGTCTTGTTGACGGAGACGTAGCCTTTGAAGCAGGAGCATGTGTTCGGAGCAACACAGTCGGCGTTTACACAGTCGCATACCGGTTCACATACGGTACTTGTCTTCGGTCTATAGCCGTCAGAACAAGTGCATGTGTTGGGGGCAGTACAGGTAGAGTTGACGCAAGATTGCTCGCAGATGGGAACACAATTAAGGTTTTCATCCGCAGTATAACCCTCATCACATTTTAAGCAATGCGTGGAGTTGTAGGGCTTGTAGTCAGGCTTGCAGACGCAGGTATTGTTGACATGGCAGTCGGCGTTGACACAGGTTGGGTCGCAGACAGGTGTGACGCAAGTGTTAGGGCGTTCGGGGTCAAGGTGCGCGGGGGGGAGGCACTGGCACTGGTCCGGGGAGACGCACTTTCCTCCGTGGCAGCCAGTGCTGCAGATGGCCTGACAGATATCCAGTTCACTGTCGTGCTGCCAGCCGTTGCAGCAGACCGTGTGATTCGTCCAAGTTAAATATGTCTGTAAATAAAATTGAAAACGAAATTTTTGAATTTTAATAATTTATTGGAATTTAAGGAAATTCACTATTATTTCCTTAGAGGTTATAATGAAAATTACCTCAAATCTATATTTTTTGACGACACACTTTCTTCTTCCGCACCATTTGTTGATGGCCACATTATATGGCTTTTTTCTTCGATTTCGGGAACTAGAATACAATTGAAGGAGGTGAGTACGTTATATAGCTTTATAATAATATTGGTAGTAACTAAGTATTCGACTCTTCATCGAAAGCTCAATATTGTGTTTTTGCTGAATATTTGCTTTTTTGCAAGATTTAGTACCAGTTTTATTGGTAGTAATATTGTTAAAAAAAACATTGGTTACTTTTTGGGTAAACAATAAGTAAACAAATCTTTAAAGCATAAACAAAACAAGAGATAATAGAGTCACAATTTAAATTGTATTAAAGTTTGTCACCACACGACACACAAGACGAAACTTTTACCTGAGCTTTACTATACACACTCCATCACCATTTTCATCTAGAGCTTCCGTATAACAAACAAAATCCACTAACAGTACCACTAATAAACAGAACACTATCGTTTTCAAACACATCATAACAACGTCCCAAAAATTTTATACCAAAACTAATTTACTTAAAAAAACTTTTTGTCAAAAGGTAGAGTATTTTGTTTTGTCCAATAGTTGCTGTTTCTCACACCACTGTGTCACTCAGTCAACTACAATATAATGATGTTCGCTATCTCCTAAACTATACTGGCAATAGTCTTAATATAGGAGCAGGCGATATTGCGAGCGTTTTTAACAACTTCAAGTTGAGCATTTATTGTTAAAGCTTTCAAGAACTGCTAATGAGGTAGAAGGGTAGAAGCTATTACAAGTTGACATACCTTATTAGTAGTTAATTTGTGGATAACTTCATGGAAGCAATGAGTTACTTATCAATATAATAACTTACAACATTTACAGCTTGAACATAGACTTGCACAGATAAGAGCGGGTCCTGCCACAACGCAACAAATTGTAAGAATTCTTCTGCATCGGTTTCCTGTGTCACGTAACAGGCAAAGCAATTTTTTAATATTGATAAATGAGATGTAATGTATTCCAGTGTCCTTAGCTTAAGAATGAAGAATTGGATTATGTGGTTATTTACTAGCGCGGGGGAAAAAAGATGGGACTGTTGATTTATCAACTTAAAGCTTTTTTCATTTAGGCTGATCGTTGATTGTTAATATAAACCGAAATTAAGCAAAATCAAAATCAAAACTCATTTATTCAAACTAGGCTGATAATCAGCACTTTTCGAACGTCAAAATTTACTTTACTTTACTTATTTACAAGAGACAGTCCCCCAAAACGACCCCCCTTCGACACTTCCTAGTGTTTTTGCTGGAAAGAAGAAGTGGCGGAACAAACTCCCCAGCACACATCTGTCTGTTAGGTTGGTAAGCTTAGCTCTGAAAATGAAAAACTTGTTTTTTTTTGGCATTATATAAAATAATTACCTAGTTAAATACCTAGTTCATTCAAATAGTTTTATACCATGCTTAATGTTAAAAACGGAGGCAATTACCAAATACGTAAGCCAAACAAAAGAAGGAATGAAATCTCTCTAATTAATTAATTATTTTAACCACTTCCATCATAATAACAAAAGGTTTTAATGACGTCCATCGCATTCTCACTTAAATTCTAACAAGTTGTCGCTTACAATGGGACACGTCCTTTTATCATTACGATTATTAAAATGATAATTTGTAATTTGCTAATTTGCGCCCTATAGCTGTTAGTCATAAGGCTGTGATTGTCTGCTAGTCACCGCACCAGACAATGAGTATACGTCCTGTAGATTTGCATGCACGTCATTATCCCTTTATTCCTTTCTATTTATAGAACTGTACTGGACGAAATTGAGGTAACAGAAGTCGGTAATTAACACGTTTGAAAGGTGATTTATAAATGAGCAATTATTTCTTGATGTGTCATCGTATTATTTATTTATTATTACATTTAGTACAGCAAAAGCCATTAACACTAAATTAATTAATTCTTTTACTCGGTCTTCTCGCAGAACCACAAGCATTCTAACATTATCGTCATTATGCACTTGACTTAACAACTACAACAAACAATAACTTTCTTATTTCAAAGTCTTTTTTAAAGTATAAATAAAATCTATATTGCACTTGGATGAGCTAGCAGTGGTTGAAATCTGCCGGGCTATTGCGTATCTTTTAATGACAGTGGCTATCATATAGTGTCCATCAATTAACTGTCAAATGGTTCCATTTTGTACTAAACCATAACCAATTTGACAGTTAATCCACCATAATATGATAGCCACTGACATTTAAAAGATACGCAATAGCCCTGCTGGTTATGGATGATGATGATGATCACAGTGGGTACGGTTGCTTTCTCTGTATGTGATACGGAAAATTAATTGCAAAAAGTATTTATAAAATTTGGCCATCAACAATGCTGTCAGAAAACGTGGAAAAGTATTGTACCTTAGTATTAATTTATAATTACAAAAAGGCATACGTAATTATAAAGTCCGTTTGGTTCACAGAAACGTTTCGCGAGAGCAATGACACGCTGAGTGAAATGTGACGGATGCTGCTGATAAAACATATATTTATTATTAATGTTATATTCCTATGAAATGCTCATAATACATAATTGTATCATGTACGAATTGGTTATCCTTTTATTTGGGTATCTTCCTTTGTGTTGACCTAAAATGGATGTGATGCGATAACGAGATTACTCAATCCGGCTACTGTATTGGTGGCTAAATAAAATATATAATTGGGACATAATAGCACGCCACGATAAAATAATTGAATAATCCATTTATTTCAGGTCACAAAACCCGTTGATAATTGCCCATGTCCATTGAAACATGCTAATAACACTTGTGTTGATAAACATACTTAGAACTATGTTAGTGCGGAATTTGTAATTTGTATTGTCTGCGGAAGAAAAGGACGAGTTGCGGCGACCCCGAACAACATGGGTGATGATGATGATTATCTTAGGTCAAAATATTTCGTTTAGCACCAAGGAGTAAACACGTTAGTATGCGCACCACCAAGTACAAACACTAACTACACAGAAACACGTTAGCGGCATGAACACTGACCGGTGGGCAAGAGTCTCCACGCATGGTCACCACGCGGGTTCCTGAAGATGGATGTCATCGGGTTTTCGGAGAAGAATTCCTCAATAACAACCTGTAGTCTGCAATAAACACACTTAAAATTACAAAAGGTTTTCCCCGGTCACATAGGATTTAATAACTAGTGATGTCCTGTATTATCTGTCACTTATACTTAGCCAGAAACCAGTTTCGGGGAAAATAGCAAGCGTTTGTATGCTTCAATATTAATACACTGCACGTAACAGATTTAGGGGATCTTGTTGTAACTAAAGCGGATGAGCATGTTGAATATGGTCATATACATAACATTGTTCTCAGGCAGCCTGGCTGGTAAGGGGCATACGGCAGCTGTTACTTTGAATTCAGTACATGATTCTAGATCCAATATACCGATCCAGCATATAATGCATGCATGTTTTGGCGAAAATAAAATTATAAAAATAATCTGCTGTTCCGATCTGTACCTGATCTACACTTTACGTATAGATTTTTTAAACTGCTTCATTTTTCTTTGAATTATTTTCTCAAAAGTTTCTAAGTGTGGCGATAAGTTACCTAATAGTTATTTGTTGCAATTATAAATATGAGACTGCATTTAGATTCTTAGCTTTTAATATTATATTGTTTTCTATTTTACTCAAGCTCTATCTTTTCTTTGGAGGGTGTGAAATCATCATTAATGGCTCCGGAAGGAGTCATTGTGTGTCAGACTTCTACTGACTAATAACCACCCATGTTCCTTCTTAGCCCTTTGTGTTAGGAAAAACCGTCATCAGACTCGAACGTAGGTATGTACAGTCACGAGCAATATGTAGGTATGCACGAACACAATTTTAGTGAAAAAAAAATTGTACATTTCAAAATAGCAATGACCTGATGGTATTTACCTACAATTCTCTATAGTTATAAAACAATATTACTGAAGGAAATAAACGTAAATATTTTTCATCCTCGTAAATACCGAATAACCAACTATGAATGACTATTGCGATTTAAATGGGGTCACGTCTTCTATAACTCAAGGTAACATTTCTATTTTTGTACTCAATTAAGTTGTTACTACCTTACCACGCGTATTCACTGCAAGTACGACTAGTATTTTTTCAAGGAATAGACTTTTCTTTTTCAGTAATTAAGAGTTTTTTTTTAATTAACGTTGCCCACACTAGGAATTTCTCCTGTATCGTGGGTGCGTTCACAAACATTTAAACTCACATACACAAATACCCAGACCCGAAACAACTATCTGTAGGTCATACAAATATTTGTTCCGTGCGGGGATCGAACCCGCGACACGCAGCGCAGCAGTCCATTGCTTGAGCCACTGCACCAACCGTGTCGTCAACGTCAAGTTGGTTTCCTTGGTACCTATGGAAGAACCTACTTAGTTGTCTCTCTAAATTATGTTTTATTTTGTTCTATAGTCGTGAAAATGTGGATGGTTAAAAGTGCAGACGAAGACCCCGCGGCCTTAATACAGAGGGCTAAGAAGGAACATGGGTCGTTTTTACTTAGTAGAAATCTGACACTCCCTACCGCTCTAACCAGAGCGGGAGAAGTAATTAATGATGATAACCCCCAAACAAAAAAACAAGGCCAACGAGCATGTGAAAGATAAAATAGTCGAAATGGGGAACTCTGAGATGGACTTCCGGCCACCGTAGACGCGGGCCTGTGGACGGTGAGTGATGGGCTAGCTCGCTGTCCGTCCGTCTTATGACGACAACAGGCCGTGTCGAAGGCGCGTTCGCGTTCCACGCGCGCCTCAAAGAGATGTCAGCAACATGGAAGGGCCGACGCCCGTCGGGACTGCGGAATGTTTTAAGAGATCCCGCACCCTTGACATATAGGGCTAAGAAGGAACATGGATTGTTTTTAGTCAGTAAAAGTCTGACACTCCCTTTCGCTCTTCCCAGGAGGGGTTATTTGATGATTTACCAACACCCAAAAAAAAAAAAAAAATGGTCCCCACAGTGACAGAATCCTCAAATTCAGGGAGGTGATTTCTAAACCCAACCCTCAACGCGCAAACTGTTATGTAGCATAGAACATTATCATACATAAAAAAATAAGTTTAAAAACTTAAACCCGACTACAAACCGCGGTCTTAAAAGTATTAAACAAGAAAAATCGTCTAGTAAGTAGATAATTTGATAATTATTATAGAGGACAGCCGTAGTCGCATGCCACTGATACCTGATGCGCCTTCATGGCGTTCTCATTGATACAGAAGTCAGCTGCTAATTGCCCTAGGCAAGGTGGCATGCGACTACGACAGCCAAAATCATTACCCTTCTTTTTGGCTTCGCCGTAGTCGGGTAAAAAGTGCCTGTAATGGTCCAATTGAAATCAATGCATTGAGTTTGAATTTATGATAGTTGTATTCCCAGTCCTGTCCAACCGATTATTTATTAGAGATGAACAAGGTTAGGTTAAGGAAACTTCTCGTATAAGGAAATCCCTTCGCTGTAACTGATTTATTTCAAATAATAAAATATAGTTTATATATATGAATCATATTCACCAGTGCGCATCATTGTGTCCAAAACGCTGGTTCAATCACTAGTGGGTTTGTTAAAATGTAATTTAATACATTTCTAGAATAAGAGACAGGTTTTAAAATATAGCACTCCCTATTTTGGGTAAAATATATGGTGTATTATGTGAAAATGGTGTTGTGTAGAATGAATATACTTGGATTTTGCACTGTTTTATGCTTGATGGTAAGTTACTTATTTAGTTAGCAATCACGTCTGTTATTTATATCAATTGCAAATATAATAAAAATAAGGGGCATACATAAAGGAAGTACTCATGAAAATTAATAACCATTTAACACATGAAAATTGAGTAACAAAATCAGCTGTTCCATGACATTTTAATCGTGTTACAATATGCTATGACACTTTTATTTGTCCTATGATGGTCTCATAGACTACGTTGTTATTTTTAGAAGTACTTACTAGAATTCTTACAAGTATCAAACTCAAAGCAAATATTTCAAATAAATATTAAAAAATAGACCAATTTCAACTCTGGAAATTCAAAAACATTAAGATGTAGTTAAGTCCAGTCACAAAGCATAATAACTGTGGCTGCGGGATGTTGTAAGAGATACCGGCCTCGACATAAAGGGCTAAGAAGGAACATGGGTGGTTTTTACACAGTAGAACTCTGACACTCCCTGTCTGCCCAAGAGCGGGAGGGGTTATTTGATGATTTCCCAACCCCAAAAAAAAGGCTGCCCAGCACTGGAGAAACCCAGCTTGCTACGTCAGCTAAAAGCCGTCTTTTCACGCTTCTGGAGTTCTTTCGGAGAACAGGACCGAGTTAAAAAAAACTTCCGAAGTTCTCTGGGCCAAAAAAAAGGCTATAACTGTGAAAGGTCTGTAGTAGCCCACTCCAATTCCTAGATTTGTATGGTGAAGCTGGGCCAGAAATTTGCATGGATGTTATGGATATTCTTTAAATTCAATCCAGGTTGTTATTTAAAAAAAGAAGGGAGAAAGAACACAGTGAAAATGTGTTGAACAGTTGTTTTTTTTCATAAACTTTCCTCGAAAACATTCTGTGGGTGAGTTCAAAACGATTTACGGTATACGACGTACTGTATACTTGAGTATCCTTCAGAAAAAAAACATGATAACTGTGGGGTTACCATAACATCTTAAAGTAGGATTGTTTTAATCTTATCCCAGTGTGGGAAAGTCACACAGCTATGCAGGGTGTCTAGCGCCATCTCTTTTCCACACTGGAAACAATTCTTCTTTTAGACGTCATGGTAGGCTGCCTGATGTCAAACATCTGTATCCGAAACAGGGCGTCAAAATTACTCAGTTATGAGTCATCACGTGCTATGGTCATTAATCTATACTTGTACCTTGTACTTTACGACTATCAATCAACTCATGTATATTTTTGTTTCAAGATGTGTTTACATCTAAAGATGTTGACCCTTGCAGGGGAGTCCTTGGGTGGTATAAATAAATATAGGCTAAACATGCTATACAAGGTATAAACGGACCCTTGACGAAGCCGTCGTCAAAGCATTATGTATAGACGCCAACCATCAATTCAATCTAGCTACCCAAAAATGTAAAACTAAAGAAAAAAAAAACTATTTTTAATATTTGGAAAATTTGCTTTAACGATAAAGTTGAAAATCCATTAAAGTTTGACAGATTGTTTTGTAGTAGCTAGATGTACTGCTATCAGCTGCTAGTGTCTCTACACAAAAATGAATTAATCGTAGGTACTCAGAACATTGTGCTGATCGATTCTTTGAATAGTAAAACAGTCATAGAGAATACCAACAAAGTAAGTTATAACTTTGAAAACTTGTGAAAAAGTGGAAACCGCTCCTATATCTCAACAAGGAACAGAAATGATCGCAATGACGGGGAGAAAAAGTGATAATAGGCTTCGTTATTAACGCCGTAGCAGAGTCGACGTATGACTTGTTGCTTAAATTAGACAGATGATAATAATCTTTATCTATGTATTTGGTTATAGATCATCTACGGTGTTGATGTTTGTGACGCCGAATGTGGCGAATATATTGTTATATTTGAACAAACAACTTGTCGCAATAAGGATAAATACGAGTATAAGTTAAGGCCACTGACAAAGTAAGTTTCCACATTTACCATTTCCATACTGGCCACCATTTACGTGCCAGTCATTCATACAAATCTACTTACCTATAAAAGCCATTTCGATCATCTCCTTGTCAGTTTCTTATAACAACGAATCGACTTTATTTTCCATTCAGTATGTGGTCCTGGGTTCGATACCCAGGCCGTGCAATGTGTATCTATCTGAGATCTACAACCCAGTTAATAAAATAATTATCCAGTACGTAGGATCTATCTAGTTAGACTTTCGGGTCAGTAAATACCTGTAGCGACTGACAAAGGTCTACAAATCACAGACTGGACCAACAGTTTAACGTGTTTCCGAGACATACAGGAAACTTGGTAGATAATGATTATTCACAAACTAGACAGATTTTTTTTTACATGTCTAAATAAAATTTTATTATTTTAGAGATGAAATAGATCGGAATAACTTGACCTACCCATGCAATTCTACAAACAAAGATCAGGAAAAGAGGAAATGCCTTATTGAATACGACTGCATGGGTACACAGTCTCGTTGTCAAAGGCATGTCATCCCAAATACCTTCCAAACCGACTCCTTCATAGCTGACAGCCTTATAGCGACACCGACTGTATACACAACAGAAGCAATTGGTCTACTAACAACAGCTACCGACACCCACACCGTGACACCGGTTGAAATCACAACTAAAGCAGTTGGACTATCAACCACAACTACTGACACTCATACAGTGACACCGGTTGAAAGCACAACAGAAGCAGTTGGTGTTATAAACCATACTACGAACGTGTATGAAGTATTCAATCAGACAATGTATGATGTAAATATTATTTACATACAAAACAGTTCAGAGAGAACCAATGAGACATTAAAACCTCGAAACCAAGTATTCCAATGCAAATATGCCGAAATTGTTTGTAAGAATAATAGCTTACGTGACATCAAAAATAGTACTAATGATACTCATCGCTATGAACCCCCAGAAACACTTCAAATAGAAATAAGTCGAGATGAAACGAGTTCAGTTCAACCACTCTTTACTGGTTACTTTCCTGAATCCTCAAACGCTGCAAATTTCAACAATAATTTTGACGGAGTTATGAATACATTATGTTCAATTCAGAAAGACAGCAATTGCAAGCAAAACATTGACTCTTTGAAATACATAAATATATATTTTGATACCAATTATGTCGAAAATAACACAATAACGAAGTATCCTAACTGTACAAAAGACTTGCTTACTTCAAAAAATGAACTAATAGTAAAATGCGAAGATATATCATTTGCCAAACATAATCAACATATTTTACAAGGACCACCACAGAAACAAGAACTTTGGAACTGTCAAATTACAGAATTTAAAAATTCATCATCGTCTAAAGAACAACGTCAAAACAACCGAATACATTTTGTCGATTGTTCCAATGAAACAAAAATTATTGACATTAAAACTAAAGAAATTAATGTGGTACCAAACGTGGATATTAAAAACATATCTGGTTTGAAAACAAACATAGATATTTCTTCACAAACAAATCTAGAAAAAAATATAACAATTCTTATAACAGAAAAACCAAATAAGTGTGGCCACAACACATCTTTAAATATCAATAAAGGAAAAATCATTGACTTGGGCTTAAACAATAGTAAAGAAATGACAATTCAAAATAATAATCTAGATATCATACTCTCCAATTGTGTACATGATCCCTCTGCTAAAATCAACAATATTCAGCCACCCTCAAGAACAGAATTAATCATTATTTTGAAAAATGAATCCATTAATACTTCAGATCTAAAACAATTCAATGGAACTCTGAATGATGAAAGTGTGAAACAAAGAATATTACTATTATGTAATCAGAGTATCCTTAACATTACTATGAATACAACAGAATTGCATTGTGAGTCCATAGATTTGGTTTTTTATAATATTACAGGAATAGAAATAACACCTTCCAGCCAAATAACCAGCAAAAAAATAGCAATCAAACCACAAACTGAAAAAAAGCAGGAACTGGCTACTTGGTACTGTATAATAATAGAAGAACAACAAAAGAATAAATTGGGTTTTGGAAACTGTTCTAACAATATGAATATCAAAAACAAAAATAAATCTAGAGAAAACAATGTTACGGCAATTTCTGATAAAAATACTGAAATCCCTAGTGGAAAACTTGAACAGAACAAAGATAGTTTGTTACAGCCAAAACATATAATTAAAATTGACATAACGGAAAAAGGGAATAATTGTAACAATAACTCATTTTTGAGTATTGACGGTGGAAAGATCATTGATTTAGGCGTTTATAAAAACAAAGAGGAAATTCTTAAAAACAATAATGTAGAATTAAAACTCTCCGACTGTATAAATATTAAGTCATCCATCATTAATGAAACACAAGTTGATTTGACGGATCTAACGATCATTTTGAAAACTGAGTCTTTAAAGGCATCAGATCTACAACAATTCAATGGAACTGCGGAGGAAAGAAATGTAAAACAAAGAATTCTGTTACGATGTGACCTTTCGAATCATGATTATAATATTAACACTACCAGTAATATGACAGTATTGCTATGTCAGTCCGTAGACTTGGAATTATACAATATTACTGGCATAGAAATAAATACAAATTTAACCCAGTCATCGCACGTAAATGCAACCAACCATTTCAGTACAAACCAAACAGTTGAGAAGAATGATAGTATTGTTAACAACAACATGAATGAAAACAAGACAACACATATTGATTATAAAGGAGTTCAGAAAAATATTACGGAACCTAAAATTCTAAAACAAAATATTAATAGAAGAAAAGACATTCCTGATGATATGGAGCAAAATAGCCTTGCCCTACAAAACGCTGAACCAGAAAAGATATTGCTGATAGCACTATTGTCTATAGTCGGTGCCTCCATACTGATAGTGATCGTGTTAAGAGTGTGCACCAAGAAAAAGGAATACAGTAAGTAATCTTATCCAAATGTTAACCAATTTTTTCAACATACTTGCTCATAAAATGGCTCTAATTTCACAGCAACTATGCCTAATTGCAGTGAAATTAGAGTTTGTTTTCTCTGCAATAAAAAAACTTTGAATTCCCCATTTTGTACGTGGCTAAAACGCTATCCGCGAAAAGCCAAAAAAAAGAAACCTCACTCTTTTAGTCTATGGCCAATCGCCATTGTTATATGCGCGCGAATAGGAAAACTGATTATTTTTTCCCACCGCTACGAAAAAGAAATCATAGCTTGTTATAACTGTTGCAAATGATTTTTTTGTATTATTTTCTTCATAAGTGTGTTGAAGAGCGTCGTATGACACACGTGTGTATTGATGATTACCGTCCAGCAGGGCTATTGCGTATCTTTTAAATAACAGTGGCTATCATATTGTCTATGGATTAACTGACAAATTGTTTTAGTACAAAATGGAACCATTTGACAGTAATTGATAGGCACTATAGGTTAGCCACTGTCATTTAAATGATACGCAATAGCCCTGCTGGGCTCTCTTAAGACCCCCACCTAACGGCTCGGGTCTCAATGGCGCCGTAATCATTACACACTTGTACCATAATGTACTATAAATCCAGTATGTTTCTTGATTGCCTCGTTGTCTAGTGGTCGCAAGCGCGGCTACTGAGCATGGCATTCAGACAAATTATATATTACAAATAATTTTAAATTTTCAGATCCCGCTCCTACAAGGGAACCACCAGATGATGAAGAGACAGCGTTCTAAAACATTTAATTAAATTCAGAAAAATTGTACATAGTCATATTATCCTTAGATAGGTACATACGTTGAGATCAATTAAGATAATTATTAAATGTAAGTAAAAATAAAATAAATCCTTGTATAATTTACACAAATAAACTTATAAAAAAAAATATAAGTATCAAAAAGAGAAGAATTACAGAGCGTCAAAAAATTCGTCCACATCGCTGTCAACAGGAAAAGTGCCCAGAAGGCTGGCAGCATTCCCACGTTGTATAGCAATGCTGATTCTGTGGCCAAAAAAAAAAACAAATAAAAAACAAAATCCTTCTACTCAGCAGTTATTTTTTATACGTCCCTAAGGCTATGCTATGCTATTTGAGGTTAGCTTTAATATGCCGTTTTTATACGATTACTAGTGAAAACTGCTTTTGCCTTATTGGCTGTTTTAGAAAGTATTCATCATTATCTACAGCGTCTATTCACCCACTGCTGGACATAGGCCTCTTTTTCTTCTGCTTTTTTTTTGGCGGCTGGAAAATCATCAAATTACCCCTCCTACTCTTGGGCAGAGCGAAAAGGAGTGTCAGACTTCTACTGACTAAAAAACACCCATGTTCCTTTTTAGCCCTATATGTCGAGGCCGCGGTAACTTGTGAAAGCAACCCGTAGCCCCGAGACAACAACTTATTATAAAAGTTTGATAGTCTTTAGCATAGAAACTAGAACAAATTTCCGTGCGTTCAAGCATTTTTGTCATACCTATTATCGGAATCAAACAACAGCTCACAACTTAGGACCCAGTAATATTAATGACAAAAACATCCGTGGTGCTAGGCAAGTGGGCTTATCCCAGTTGTATACGTCCCTGTGTGCCTATTGGCCTTGTTCTGTTCTGTCTCCTGCTGATATGGAGGGAAGTGGAAATAATGTTTTTCCTACTCCTCCGCT
Source organism: Diarsia rubi (assembly GCA_932274075.1). Classification (NCBI taxonomy): domain Eukaryota; kingdom Metazoa; phylum Arthropoda; class Insecta; order Lepidoptera; family Noctuidae; genus Diarsia; species Diarsia rubi. The sequence goes on from OW026417.1 coordinate 21,009,328, forward strand.
ATTCTTTTCTGATTAATTTCGTTGCGGGATCCAAGACAGTTGAATCGTTTCTCTGGGTCTTCGTCAGGCTTCATTGTCTCGGCGCTTTTCTTGTGGTCGCCACTGTTGATTCTGGCTTTCAGATGTTACAGTGGCTTGGAAATAGTGTGGCGGGCTTGTCCCAATAAAGAAAAAAAAAGTCTTTGGCATAAATATTGACAAAAGAAAACCTTTAAAATAAAATAAAATCTCAAACGACTTCATTGCTCAGCTCGTAGTTGAGGTCGACTTAATTAAAAGAACAGTTTTAATTACTTTACTAATCCACTTCCAACCCTTGCAGCAGTTGCCAAGCAAAAAATGAATCTTCCGAAGTGAATAAATGACAGACAAAAGTATTCAGACTTTGTCAAGACCATAATTTTCTTTCACAAGTTATAGAATATCTAAAATTGGACCTGATCCAAATACATTATGATTATATTTGAACAAAATAAACTACTAGTATTCTGCAAACACCTGGCTTCGCCCGATCCATCGATGTGCGACGCGCATGCCCCGTTGGGCTTGACCACGATAAAGAGAACCCTAATTTCAAATATTATTACGTTCTTTGCACCTTATAAACGAGACTTCAAGAGCGGGGGAGGAGCTTAACTTATACTGGGCATCGTAACAACTTCAGACAGGTTGGTCTTCGGCAGATCTCGGGAACGATCGGGCGTTTCCGTTACGAGTGAAAACTCCGTAGATTTTCAGACGACATGGGCCCAACTTGGGGACGTAACTTGGTCTGAAGGTTTTAAATGGTTATGTAATAGTTTTCATTTTTACGGCATTTGGGTTTTTATAAATAATTGATATCTCGTGTAGACATATAAATTCATGTATTATTGGTAACCCAATCGTCCTTATCCAAATTTTACAATGAAATTTAATGAACGACTAGAATCATTTGGTCATAGCTTCTTAGGCCGCTTCAACCTAAGAAGCTAAACTGCCAATTAAATGTTAAATACGAAACCAAACATTTACTTTTACCGTTCATAATAATATGACAATCGTTAGTAGACAAAACCGAATTTCAACCACATGGCGTCACAAAAGGCTGGCTTCTTAATAATTGAGACATTTCTAGACAGTTTAGGAGTTATCATATAAATTCACCATTTAAACCTGTAAATGTATGTCACTCAATATCGGAGTAGGTACTTCGTGTTTGGAGTCCGTCCCTGGGGACAGGGGTGCAACGCCCGCGCCGGCGCGCCCCGTCGATACGCCGCCACACCGCCGCGCGCCGCCCCTGCCCGAGCGGCCGAATGCACGCGCTCCGCACAACGCTGACAACTAACATTCACACAAATCAATTCAACAAAAAACCTCTAAATGTCATAAATTGTAACATAACATCACAAAAATCCGCGCAATTTTGACTTAAAGAAGTGAAACCGCCACCTTAGATATATTTAAATTTCGAATTTATACTTTTTTTGTTAGTGTGCCAGTGACACAATGACTGCAAGAGTGCTGTGATTTTAAATCGGAATTATTTTTTTATAGTCAGTGTTAATTTTGATATACTCTTTTAATATGGTTGCCGCAATATAATGGTAATTTAGGACGCATAAATAAATTGGTGATGTGACAAGCTTCTTGCGTAACAATCAGTAGGTAAGTATCCGCTCTTTTAACTTAATTTCGAATTAACTGACTGAACATAAGCAATCGAAACAGGTCAAATTATGTTCCGATTGAAAATTTTGCTAGTATTTGTTTCATTCGCGGTCTATGCAACTATGTTTAATTGCTTTAAATCGAGTAATTATAAACTTTTCTGAGGGCTACAGTTACCCGCGCGATGTCCATCCCGATCTTGGCTAACTATGGCTTAATTAACTACAGCTGTTTATTTCAATGTTCTTTAAATAAACAGGGTTAACGAGTACATAAGGACAAGTACCTTTTTTGGATTTTACCTTGGGAAATCATCAAATAACCCCTTCCGCTGTGTGTAGAGCGGAAGGGAGACTTCTACTGACTAGAATCCACCCATGTTCCTTCTTAGCCCTTTGTGTCGAGACCGCGGTATTTCTTTCAAACAACCCGCAGCCCCGACGGGAGGAACAGGTACCTTAACCATGGTTTGGATATATAGGAAAGCTTTTCTCCAAACAGTCTCCGTTCGTAGAATTTGGTTAGGATTGGAAGATGACATTCACAAGATCACAGTCATAGCCTAGTGATGTGACCGTTCGGACTGCCAAGTAATAGCTCTCGAGTTAAGACACGCACCTCCATTTTTTCGGATTCATCTGCGTATTGTATAGTTATCGCTTGCTACAGTAAAGGAAATCATCGTGACGAAACCAGCATGCCAAAGAGATATATAAAAGTCTGACACCAGGTTAGGTGCCAACCCCATAATCAGGAATGACAAGGTCACGGTTAAGACCTGGTTGACACCCGCACAGACCAGGGAGCCATGACAGGGAGGACACCTACACACAGCAGTAGTTGCAACACCGCTGCCAATAATCTCAATTAATAACTTTTTAACGTTTCGATTAACGTATCAATTAACGTTTTGTACCTACCGTCCTTCACAACTTAATCACAATCAGGTTAACACTTAATCTTGCCTAGTAGGCTTCCGCTTAACGCCCATAAGTCAGTAAAAATAAGTACTCTTTTAATTAATTCTTTATTCCTGAAGCAATAAACTTCACACACACATGGAATGGTTTATATTTGGTTTAAAAGCATTTCATTTTACTAGAGATGCGAAAATGTTGGATCAAAAAGAAAGCGTAAGCCAAACCTTGGGGCCGGGGAGCCTTATCGTTTGCAATTCGTCCTTTAAAGTTTAAACGACTTGGAAGAACTGAATACATAAACTAACTTTCTTATAGGTACCAGAGATTTGTTCGATAAGAGCGCATACATAAGTTTCATATTTCTAGAATATCGTACCGCTTTTTAGGGTTCCGTACCCGAATGGCAAAAAACGGAACCCTTATAGATTCGTCATGTCTGTCTGTCCGTCCGAATGTCACAGGTACTTTACTCGGAAACTATTAAGCCTACACAGTTAAAACTTGGTTGGTATATGTATTCTGTGAACCGCTTTACGATTTTTATACAAAAATAAAAAAATAAAAGATAAGGGGGTCTCCCCACACATGAAACTGAAACTAAAAAAAAACTTTTTTCATCAAACCTATACGTGTGGGGTGTCTAAAGATGGGTAATTAAAAAATGACATTGAGGTTCCTGAAACTATTTTTTGCCAAAGTCAATCGTTTGAAAGATAGACACTCCCAAAGGTGTAAAATGTGTCCACCTCTTACTTTTAAATGAAGAGAGTGAAAAATCTAAAAAAATATATTCTGTAGATCGCAATAAAAACTTTCAACCGTTTGTTTTAACGATATCTAGCGGTATGTAGTATGTAATAGTTTTTGAGATATAGCACATACATATAAAAAACCGCAAATAAAATAACTTTGTCATTCACACAAATACTATGAAAAACAAATTTATCACAAAATATGTTTTTCTGTTGCCGTTAACAAGAAATAATATAAATTAAAGGGGACTTCCCTACTACGACGGTACGAAACCCATCAAGTGCAAGTCCGACTTGCAGTTGGCCAGATTTTTTTTTGCGGGCGGGAAATCATTAAATGACTGCTCCCACTCCGGGCAGAGTGGTAGGTGAAAAGACGAAAAGGAGTGTCAGACTTATACTGACTAAAAACCACCCATGTTCCTTCTTAGCTCTTTATATCGAGACCGCGGTATCTCTTGCGAACAACCCGCAGTCCCGTCGGCAGAGATCGCTCGAGATCACGTATCCGCAACAAAAAAGATTTATTTGACTTGCTTATACTGAAACTTACAAATCGACAAATGAAACAGTTACCTAAATACGGGAAGAAAGTCATCGTCGATACAGACCTCGAAGAAAAATGCGGAAAGCGCTGCACAAGACCAACGACCAGTGATCTATAATAGCCCTCGATTAAAAGAACTAGAACTCAATGGGTGAGGTCTTTGACCAGCCGTGGTGGATGAAGGCAGCCTCCCAGAAACAGAAACAGCCAGTGGCATAAAATGATTACCCATTACTTCTTAATGATAAAACAAACGATCCAGCGCCCTAAATACACACATCCCTAAGTAAAGGGGACAATAAATAACCTCTTTACACCTTCACAGTCACTTTATCTGCATACTTGCACAAGTATACTTTACGGAGGCGCGCGGCAAACTTGTTCACTCGACGTCACTAATCAGTCTGAGATAACTTCTGCACACTTCAACCAAGCATACTTGTCATTTTAATGTAGTGGCGTGTGGGCCTGCATGGTAAAACAAAACTAGATGTATAATTATGACAATATGGTAGCGTTACATCACTAGGTCGGTCAATCGGGACAGCATGTTAGAGGAGTAAAATAATTACCTACAAAGCAGAGAAGCAAAAGTCAATAATTCATATTATCTTATTTTCTATATCCTGACTGACTAAGTCATCAATGCCCAGACCAAAACCCTAGAACTAGATGGTTGAAATACTGCACAGATGTTTAAAAGGAATAAGGAAGAGTTTTTAGGGGTGACAACTCAAATAAACGCTAAAAATTATGAAATTAGTGTTTTGAAATCATTTTGTATGTATTTTACTCTATTTAACTATACGTAACTTTTGTAATTTATAAATATCATCACCGCTGCGCTCAAAACGGTGAAGGAAAACATCGTGAGGATCATCGTTAGAATCAAAGATTCGAAAATATGTGATATCTACCAATACGCACTGTACCCGCATGGTTGATTATAGCCCATCCCACTCCTAGAGAGGAAGCTTGAGTCCTTGCAGTGGAAACATTATAGGCTGGTAATGAACATAGCAACAAGAAACATTAAAATTCTTCCTAAACCTTCCGGTCAGTTTTTCGAAAACAATTTAAAACGTTTCCCTAACCCTAACGTCAATGATAACCGTAATTTATTTAGGGAAGGTCATGTCAAACCCCTAAGGGTAGCACAAACCCCTACCCGACCCCTTTGAGGTGCATTTCCGAAGACGGGTAACACAAATCATGTTAAGCCGAAGTTAGTGTTGTCTTTAATCTCATCAAGATCAAAGTAGCCACAAACTTATTTAAACTGATTGCTCACGATAGCTTATAGCTCTACAAACACCTAGTGATTGATAAGAAATAGCCTACTATTTTTAAAGACTGAAATCGTAATATAAAAGGGCCCTTCGAGTCGAAGATTTTTGAAAAATACTTATCGGCTCAGAGGCAACAGTATCACCAACTGTATACATAATTATATACACATGCTTGAAAAAAACACCACTAAAGTCGACAGTAATCGAAATATCTTAAAACCCGCTTTAATTTCACAAGTTCATTCCACAATAATATCAGTTGACCTAGTCTAGCCGAATACTAGCAAAAAAAAACATCCAACCCCGAATCAGTCAGGTGTAGATATAACTCGTATAGACAGACGGCCCGCCACTCAATCTGTGGGGAACATTAATCTAAACCTGGGCTTTTTGTTTGCGCCCTAGAAACTATATCGACCCATAAGTTCTTTGTTGCAGCGACTATGAAGGCCAACAAATTTAATTGTTACTTTTACTATTGATCTCTTTCCGTATTTGGACTTGATTGATTGACTTATGATGTTTTTGAGTTTCAGTCAATGCGAGCCTAAATTGTTTCGTATTTCTTTCTTATTTGCTCAACTGTCTTAATAAGAAAAGATACTAAAAGACACTTTAGGAACCACCTAACGTTTTTAATCTAAATCTACCTTTACAGTTTTATTGGCCGTTATATACAGAGTTATCGAAAAACCGTAACAACTTCTTGCAGGTATTCTTTACATCACATTTACTAACTTATGTACTTAGACTTTAGGAAATTCGATTTGATTAACTTCCCATAAAATGGTCGCGATCAGCTGATAAAGATCGTTTATATTTATTAAAAGTGTTTTTTTTTTCGCTGTATGGGACAATAACACGGCTCTCTCATGGTTTAATTTAGGTTATGCACTGCTATTTATCTTATATAAAAAATGCCGTGTCAGAAGTTCCTTTCCTTTGATCCTTTTCTCTATTTGCTGCAGTTCCTGTTTCTTGAAAACTATCGTTTAATTGAACTTAACATCCGCAACCCGTCACGTCCGGGGTTGAAGCGGATAACGTGACAGATAGACGTGCATGTTTCAGTATCCCTGCTCTTACTTTCGGCTTCTATGAGCCTACTAGACCTCCACAATCCAGTTAGACTGGGTAATACGAAGACAACCAGTCTTACGCAGGGGTAAGACTGGTTGTCAGACTTTCGGGCCAGTGACTACATGTAAAGACTGTCTGATCTTCAAATGTCAGCCGGGACCAACGTACTGTCCGAGGCACGGGGAGGGAACTCGGTATATTAAATAAGCATGTATTTAAATCGATATCTGAATATTTTTTTGAACAAAACATTAAAAAGTTAAACCAAAAATACTGATTTTTGTGCACACAAATTATGCACACTAAATAAAATGGTATTTGCAGAACTGTTTGACTGAATTGAAAAAAAAACCTAACATAACCTAACCTAACCCATCCACGGACCGAACCTGAGCAAGCACGACGTAAGCTAAAGATCGATCCGAGCGACTATTCTTATTTAGCTTTTCAATTATCTTTCATCACTTCTGCTCTCAATATGGTGAATGAAAACGATGTCCACAATTCGAAGACATGTGACATCCCGCAATTCGCACGGGACACGTGTGTGGTGGAAACTGACCTGTTTTCTATGAGTGGAAGTGGGCTCCACCGCGTCCACTCACAGAATCAGATGCAAGATGAAAACAAATCTGCTGTTCAGGATATTTTGACCAGTTACGCGAACAGCAGATTAGTTTTTTCGCGATTTCTGGTTTGGGCTCATAGTAAAATTTGTTTGTTATCATAAGTACAATCACGTGTTTAAGTATCGGGTACTAATATCAGTCACCCTATATAAGTTTGCCAGCTACAACAGTGGCTTTAAAAATGGTTTAGTCATTAAAACCCTCTCCATACCACGATGTATTAATATTCCTAAGGTTTATTTACTAGTCATATTTCATAACCAATCCATTTGTCACATCGATAACTTCTATTATGTAGCTTTAGCGCAAGTTCCGTATTAAGTTTAGAATAAAAGCTCGCTTATACAACCCTAGCTCAATATCACAATCTAGTTCGTGATATCGGCCTAACAAACGATATATGAAAGCATTACATAAGCTACCAGGCTAGGTATATCGATACCTAAACAGCTTTTCGGTTCCGACTAGACTGGTATTACTTAATGATAGTCGAGTCTGATATATTCATATATGACTCGACTTATAAGGTTAAGAAAATCCTTCCTTCATGTATACCTATTCCTCTTCTTTTGCTGAATCTATGTTACTTGACATAACATCACGCCTGCATTGCCTGCCACCTGTGAACTAAATAGAAATATTTCGCCAGTAAGTTCGATGTAATAGGGGTCGAGCCTATTGCCATTAACCGGGTAAAAATTCAGACTCCGTTGCCTGTTATCGAGAAATTCCTGATAGAAAAACTAAATAACACTTTGCATGACCCGGAAATCGAACCTAGGAGCTCGTGCTCAGGAGCCCACTAGACCAAGGAGGAAGTTAACTCAATTTTACTTACTTCTCATCGTCATCTCTACTACCCCGAGATAAGTGTAAAAGGTGAGACGTTTACTTAGTGCTAAGTAAAAAGGGACAACACAGCTTTAGGGAATGCAATTTCGATCTCGCGAGATCCCGATCACCCGAGATGTCGCCTCATTTTTCGAGATCAATCTTGAAGCATAAAATGACGAGATCTCGGCCGAGATTGACGAGATCGAGTGGCAGTCTGAGTCAGCGACGCATGACGCGTGATCTCTACGCGCCAGACAGTCGCTGACTAGCGGAGGGTGTCGGACTGCATACGACAGACATGAGATGCCGTTATACACAGCGACTCTAAGCTAATATTTGAAAATCGCTTTCATTTTAGATAGGAATGATCTCTCGTAATCACTCCTAGTTGAGGAGTGATTTTAGAAATAGCAGCTTTTGTTCATTGCTTTCACTAAAAAAAAATGTTATTGTTTGTAGCTTAGTAAAAATAAGTACTTTCTGTATTTAAAGAGATTTTACGGGTTTTAACTTTTGTGTTTATTAACGTAAGTGAAAAATATAGAAATTTTCAATACAAAATTCATGTTGTGTCTTATTCGCATACAACTACTAAGCAGTTTTAATCATGTTTCAGATATCTAATTAAAACAATACTTTTCGTTTTTTTAACAATATTTTCAGTCTCAGAATGCCTCGAGAAACATTTAATGATTTCCGTAGGTATTATGCTTCGCATATATAAACTTTTTAATTAAAACTTGCAATAACGTCATTTAAATTAATGAGCGGTAGTTATCAACGCTATGCAATTGTTTTTATGAAGTTCCCTACGCGTGATTCACAACGGCTCATTGCCATCCAGGTCTGTAGATAGAACTTTATTAATGTTATAATAAACCATTTAATATTCTAACAACAGTGCCTTCAATTCATGAGCACGTGAACGTATAAGTTCACGTCTTTTTTTTTTTGGGGGGGGTTGGAAATCATCAAATAACTCCTCCCGCTCTTGGGCAGAGCGAAAGGGAGTGTCAGACTTTTACTGACTAAAAACCACCCATGTTCCTTCTTAGCCCTATATGTCGAGGCCGCGGTGACTGGTGTACAACCCGCAGCCCCGACGAGCATAACGTCACGTCTGTGACGTGACTAGGAAGCCATTCTTACTTATAAACTTTACGATAAATCGGTAAAATATTAGGTTAATTTTCGTTCCTATGAACTTATAACTAAATCTGTTGTTTTGTTATCTTTCCTGGATCCTTCAACCTTTTCCATTATTTCCTTTCTTGTGCTACTCTGTTCCACATGACTCCTGCCACTTGTCTCATGGCTCTAGCTCCACTAATTCCAACATCAAGGGTATTCACCAATAAAATCTATTAAGTCCGCCAGATAGATTTTCAAAATATAATGGAAACACATTTTATCATTTTTCACTTAAACAAAAGACGATACAGTGCTTCGAAAAGTCGCGTCAAGTCGTGTGACGTCACAAGGTTAGTACTTTTTCACCCACAAAGTGACGTCAATAGCTCCCGCTCATGATCTCTGACACGTTTTATTTCCGTCAATTTTGATTAATTTGATAAAACAAAAAACACGTATCCAATATTTTTCGATAATCTAATCTGTTAGATAGGACTAATTAAAATACCCTATTATAACCGCAAAGTTACAAGAACCTCCGGCACCACATTCAGCGGGTTGGCGAGGAAAGCAACTCGATACAGTCGCGTGTGTATCTAGGTTAACGGTTGCTGCTAAATATTCACTCCTTTTAGAAACGCTATCGGCAACGGGTGCCGGCTTAATTGTATGTCATTATCGGGGAATACATCACGGATAGGGTTATTAAATTGATTAGGATGATATGTGACTACACATTGCCTGTGCAACATAAACGATAATGATACCAGTCTGCTACCATCCCAGTACAGGGCAATGGCTTCTTCTTATACAGATCTGGATCGAGCATTGAGCAATGGAATCGCTGAAGGTGTATTTCCTATATCAGGTACCATATGACGAGGACCGTCCGTCTTACGACGACGATAGGCCGTGTCGACGGCGCGTTCGTGTTCCACGCGCGCCTCAAAGAGATGTCAGCAACATGGGAGGGGCCCACAAGGGCCGACGGCCGTCAGGGCTGCAGGTTGTACACAAGTTGTGTTACCGCGGCCTCGACATATAGGGCTAAGAAGGAACACGGGTGGTTTTTAGCCAGAAGAAGTCTGACACCCCTTTCGCTCTGACCAAGAGCGGGAGGGGTTGATGATTTTCCACCCGCAAAAAAAAAAAAGTTCAATGTATATTATTTAAAATTTAATAATATTAAAGACTTTAGCATCTTTAGTGCTCCTGCTCACCTTCGTTCTCAAAAGGAACTATTCTACAAAATATTAATTTTGAATAGGGGATCGGACTCGCCTAGAGATTAAAAGAGTAACCTTTGGAGTTTCTTGCCGGTTCTACTTCTTAGGAATCGACCAATACACCGAACCGTGCCCCCTTTTTTATGTCGACGTTTTACAAGTGCCCATGTAGGCCTATGTGAAATAAAATATTTTGACTTTGACTATGACTTTGACTTTGACTTTGAGTCTGGTGATCGTAACAAGAAAACTAAAAACAGTTGCAACGGAGACTATAGTAAGTTATTCAAAATATGTAAAATTTTACCAGTTAACCCTTAACATAAATACCTATTATTGGTTAACACCATGGCAGTCGAGATAGTAACTCACTAGTTTCTAACAAGTACACTACCAGGTCGATGACAGCAGGTAAATGCGATGTACCCAGAGTTAGTTATTACTATGGCGAAAGAAACAAAACTTTAAAAAGACGCGTTTCTTATTTATTGAACACTCTGCCTGCTGACATGAGACAAGAAGAAATAAAGTATAATTCTCTCGCTAAGTAAAAAAAATATCTATTGGATTATACATATGTAAGTGTAGGTATTAAGAATATTTATGTGTATAGGTTATAGATGTACCTATATGATATTAACTTTATTGTAAAAGAGACTTAGCGATATCACAGTTAAACCGCGTAAGCAGTTTTGTGGGGCAATATATTTAGTTTTAAGATTTATGAAGTAAATAAATCATTCATTCATTTGAAATTTATTCTAATTAGTCCGTCAGTTAGATTATCGAAACATATTAGATAAGTGTTTTTTGTTTTATCTAATTAATAAAAATTGACGAAAATAAAACGCGGTAAAAAATGTACTGACTTGTGAAAAATATGTGACGTTTTCGAGAGGTTCACGAGTTTTCGAAGCAAAGTATAGTCTTCATTTTTTGTTAATGTGCAAAATAAAAATATGACTGTGTTCAATATTTTTTGGAAATCTATCTGACTGACTAATTAGTTTTTTTTTTGTCCGATCCTCTATTGTATGTTCATCGAAACTGCGATCTCAGGGATTCATTATCATTTTTAGTCGAACGATGTCCACTAGTGGCCATAGGCCTCCCCCGCAAATGTTGACCAATCCCGAGCATCCAGCGGATCCCCGGTTTCAGGGATTAAAATAAATAATGAAAATTTTTACTGTATAATAACAAGCATCCTGCAGCTTGTGGTTTCATTATAAATAAATTGTGACACAAGTTAATACCTATGTTTAGATCATGTGTTCTCACAACTTGTTTATAAACGTGATCTGCTGATGTCATCACTTTGGAACGGCTTGATCCTTAGCTTAGCTTTGAATACCAGTTATGTCAATAGCCACCGTTGTCTTCTTGGAAATTGAATTGAAAACACAAAAAATAAAAAATAAAACAATATCATAAAATTGTGAAAAATTAACTTTAGAAGAAAAACCAGCTTCTGAAGTCGGTGGCAAAAAAAAAACGAAATCAAACAAAAAAAATGTCACTTTTTTAGATTTCAAAAACTAAAAAAGTGTCATTTTTTTGTTTGATTTTTATTGCATTTATTTTTTTTTGTTTTTCCATTATTTGTTGTAATATCACATAATTTACATACAAATATTTACTATGCATTTAACATTCATCCAAGAAACCTGAACCTTAACCTTCAAGATTCCCTTATTATTGCTTTCAATTCCTAACCATTGAGGAGTAGTACCTTCCAAAATCAGCTCATCTATATAACCTGAAAGAATACAACCATATAATATCCCCATAATAATTTATTAAAGAATTATCCTCCAACTCCTAACCGTTAATGAGTTAAATTTTCCATCATCAGTTCATTAACATGAAGAAATGACTGCAAGATGCAAATACTTAAAAGGCTTTGGAAAAAAGCAAATGCTATAGCTCCAAATTTTATAGGCAACTATTACGAGATAAGTGAAAAACGTAATAAGTGCCTATAAAATTTGAAGGTTGCCCTCGATTTCTCTGGGATGCCATCATCATATCCTGATTTCCATACCATGGTACTACGCTTGGGATATCTCCATTCCAACAAAATAAGAATTTTCTATATTGGTTCAGGCGTCTTCGAGTAATCGGTGATAATACATAAAAAAGATTGCCACGAATTCAGAACCTCTTTTTTTTTAATCGGATCATAATTTAAATGACGGAGATATCCGATAACAAACGTACAAAACAAAATTAAAAAAAAAAAAAAAACATACAGACGAATTGAGAACAAACAATATTGCTGGCAAAAGGGTGGCTTTTTCCGGCAATATTGTTTGTTTCCAATTAATGATATCATATATAGATTGTAAAATAGCGGTTAACTATCTTATCTGAGGAAGGAAACATAATTACACACATTAGGTAACATATTTGAGTAATAGCTGATACGCAATTTATTTCAATTGAAATTGAACTAAATATAAACATAAAATAAATTATTAATTTTACTATGTAAGATATAATAAACAATTTAAATCAAATCAAATCATTTGTTGCTTTGCAAACATGGGTAATGGTACATATATGTTCGTTTTATAATAAAGATCTCCATATTTTAAAGTCACATGGGCATGCAAATAATTGGTATACAGTTATAGTGGCATGTCAAATATAATAAAATAAGAATGTCATTAAAATTGCAAACACTAAAAATATAAATTAGAAATTGTCAAGCTGGTCAAAATAATAAAAAATCTAATAAAATTTTGCTAACTAAACCAACAATAATTATGTCAATTATAGAAAAGGTATTATAAATCAGTCAATAACTAAATCTGTACAGCGTAATAGTACTAATCATTAATCAATCAGTCAGTGAATCATCATTTATTTATTTATTTATTTATGTACACACAAAATACAAAAAAAGGAATATATATAAAAATTAAATAGAAGAGCACAAAGGTACTGCTTATTTCTAAATAAATTAAGAAAGTACTCAATTAAATAATAGCTTTTAGTAAAATCACGTTTTTTTAAAGCCTTTTAGAATTTTAATAAAGCAATTTTTTTATAATATTAGGAACTTTATATATATGCGAGGGACAATACCAAAAAACTTTTTTGCATTAGTGCAGTTTTACATTTCACTTGACATATTTTATTGACGTATTGTGTCCGTACTGGATTTTTTCTGAACTCTGACAATTTTTGAAATAAATGTGGATTAGATTTCACAAACTAAGCAGTTTCTAATATGTACAAAGAAGGTAAAGTTAAAATGTTTAATGACTTAATATTATGTTAACTTTTGGGGATGTAGTTCCAGCACTGAATGCCATATTTTCATAAAATTCCAAAGCTACGAGTATCTAAACTTTCTATCGAAAATATTATGTTGGTCCAAAACTATGTAAAATTATTTCTTGAAAACTTTCCGTAATGATAATTGTTTTATCCTCTGATTTCTGTTCTTTGCTCAAAATTTTGAGATACGTTTCCTCCAAGAATAGGGTTCCGGAGGAGTGTGTCAGTTCTAACAAAATTACCTTTATTTATCACAAAAACTGACCTTATTCCGACACGTATAGCGTTAGAACCTTATTATGTTCGGTCCTCTCTTGGCTAAATTGATGTTTGCAATTTCCCCAATATTTCGGTAAGTAAGATAATCCGTTGGCCCCCGCTAGTTTTTTGCACATCTTTAAGGATCGTTACAGGTAGTCAGTTTCCCGAAAGTCGAAATTAAGATTAAAGCTCATAAACAAACATCTAAAAATAACTTCATCTTATCATCTCGATGGCAAATTTACTCGAGCCGTAGCCGACAACGACTTTTACATCTTTAAGAGACGAAGGACCGATATCAAGAGTCCCATCGTTTGTGACGCGTCTCTAACGGGGCATGTTTTCCTTGCAGCCGAAGCCGTCAACGTCTGATTTTTTAGTATATGGCATGTATTAATTAATTGCAACATCTTAATATTTACTAAAAAGAAAACATACAAAATATTGTCTGCTTAGTAAATTCTAGTAGATACAGCATTTAATGTACCTAACCTTAAGGCTGTCCTTTGTGCAAGGGTTGTACTTAGATGTCACATTTCCTGCGACAAACATTCATGAAGGCTGGAGGCGACAGACATAAATAATAATTTAACTTAATGCACATTTGTACCGCTCAAAACATCCAAACAAACATGTTGTTACCACAAACAGAATAGTTACAAAAGGGAAGTGGTGCCTTTTATGCCTTTTCATTCTTAACTTGTTTAAACCGACGAGACGAGTGAACACATCCCATTATACTGAGGCATTTTTCACATTTTGCCGTGTGTAAGCCCTTCTATAAGTGGGCATTTCATAAAATGCCCGCCATTTGACTGCAGATATACTGCGCAACAAACACCGCACTGCAGAATTTAACTGTGCAATTTAGTACTTTAAACAAACGACTGTAGGTTTTAAATACATGAAAAACCGTTCATTTTGAATATTTGGTCGTTATTCTGCGTTTAGTTTTCACAAGATACGTGGCTGGCAGTACAAGATGTACATATATAATAGATGTAGAGCGTCCTGATATGACTACGTGACTTTCCATAATGAAAATCAAAGCTCTGTCAAGCTTGAACATCACTGGATATTGTTGCCGTAGTGACAGGTATTGATTTTGTATCTGCTAGCTGCTTATTTCGTCAATAAATTATTTTCATATGTTGATATAAATAAATATAAGATTAATATAAACAAATATAAGATTAATATAAAACTTACTACCTATTAGTTACATTTATATGAATCTCTCGTAAATAAAAACGATAAAGAACAGTTTATGACATGATCAAATTATATAATACGCAGTCAGCGCGGTAATAGCGGGATAAACAACCATTTTTGTTTGCATCAGATATATATATTTTTTTTTTAAAACGTTGCCCCACAATAGGAATTTCTCCTGTATCGTAGGGGCGTTCACAAACACTTAAATTTACATACACAAACCCAGACCCGAAACAACTATCTGTAGGCCATACAAATATTTGTTCCGTGCGGGGATCGAACCCGCGACACACAGCGCAGCAGTCCAATCGCTCAGCCACTGCGCCAACCGTGTCGTCAAATTTGCAGTTTATTTTTCTTTGTTTGCCAAAGAGTTCCTTGAACCTAATTTCTTTTGTCTCTCGTCACCAAGGAGACCATAACTACCAACTAAAGTTTCCTCCATCTCTAAACATTATGGGAGCAACCGCAAAACATTCCAACTATATATTGGTTAACAAATAGCTTTACAATCCGTCACGGCACAACATAGTCGCATTAATCAAAGTCGAGTGTTATTACTAACATTCCTGAATGTACGACGGTTGCCCACCACAATGTGAGGGTCGCACTATAGTAGTGGAGCGTGTAATATGTGAGACATCCAGTGTCATTTGATCTGTGTGGTGATTTAGCAATTTTGTTGCTAGGTTTTAAAGTTGTGGCTTAAAGCACTTCAATTCTGCGCGGAAATTTTAGCGTTAAACGTTTTAGCATAATACTAGCATTTTTAAATCGTTATCAGTACTCAAATTTTACAATTACGTTGAATTCTAGTCTAACATGATGTAGCTAAATATTATATAGAGCAGTCGCCCTATATAAGCAGTATATAAGCAATCGCTTATCTACCCTCCACGACCCACTTACTGGGTTACACCATACCCATTGCAAAACTGGGTATTAGGCCATCGGGCCATTAACTATCCATACCGACAGTAAAAAAGAATCAACATACAGGCGAATTGAGAACCTCCTCCTTTATGGAAGTCGGCTAAAAATCTATAAAATAAAGTGACTTTCGATAACAATGGTCTTGGAAAACACGCTTACCGCGAGTATTTTTATCCACAATGATTATTCTATAGAGAAACCCATATTTATAATACCAGAACATCATACTACCAGTTCTGATTTAATATTTTTATTTTTATTATTTCCCTCACTGTTATTTTATTGAGTGCATCGCTTCCTCCTCATATAAGATGTATAAGTTTGAACCGCAGTTTGAACACTTGATCGGGGTAAAGCTCCTAAAGCTTTGACTTACCATACTTAGTAGTTGTTTCTTCTTACAAGTATATTCTTATGTAATCTTCTTCCTCGGTGCATGGTAGGTACGTCAAGATTTAGGTCAATATATGTATTTCCTACCTCTATGGTGTTGGTTTTGAGAGTATGACGTCACTATAGACTAGACATAGTCAGTAGTAAGTCTGATCCGTTTGACCTCACCTTAATCCGTATGTGAATATTATAGCCAATATCAGACGGTGATTTAAATGAAGCGTCTGTCTATCCGAGCCCCATAACCCAACTACTCCGGTAACCCTAGGTAGGACTAAATGTCAAACTGACGGGGCTCTGACTATCAGTCTGAACTGTCAAACGTTAATTGTGATCAATGGTTCAACCTGCTTTCCGCGTCACGTAGGTATGTAATACATCGATTTTTAGCGGCGAAGCCCAAAAGGAGGGTTATTAAACGGTTTTGTAGTCTCAAATATCACCTTCTACATCCAAACTTACAATGTATACAGAGATTTTATTTGAAGTATAAAGCTTACTGAAATTATAATCCAAAAGTATTTACTATTTTAGTCCCTCCTTTGTTCCACACACATTAGGAAAACTGGCCATAACCTCTCAAAAAACTTAAGGATGCCATTAGAATTTATTTTTCTTTTTTTTATTGTAGGTAATATCGGCCAGTAATGTCATTCAAATATTAATTGACTGTAACCTTTTTTACGATTGCAATATTGAAATTTAATTTAAAATATGATTGGAAGTGTATTAAGGTATCTAACTGCCGCACTCAGAAAGCTTTAATGATTACTTAGGCCTACACTTAGTAAAGGTTTTGACAGCATTGTCATACAAAAATATGTCAAATCTTTACTAAGTGACGGCTTAAGTAATCTCTGAGTACCGCGGTAAGTGTATTAAGGTATATCTCACTTTTCTTATAAATAGTAAATAATAAAAAAAAAACATATATCTACACGGTGGGCGCTAATAAAACGTTGACAAAACGGTACACGGTTCGGGATGGCCTTATGGAGAAGAACCGGCAAGAAACTTCATGAATACTCTTTTAAAATAATTTGGTTTTAATACTTATAAGTTAGGGGACAACGTAGGCCAGACTGTACGTCGTAGGTTATAAGGTTAGGGTCCGTTATTCTGAAAAACACTAGGATAAGAGAAAATAAGCCATTAAGCTAAAACAATCAACTAAAGAATCACTTGCAATCAATCAAAGGAAACATTAAATGAAAAGCACAGCATTACCTACAGTTAAGTGCCATAAAAGCATAAAATGCACGACACATAGCTTACGGCCATAAAATACAAGCCAAGCTAAGCTGTTTGAACATTTGCCGTGCTATTAATCACTGGGAACGATAAAAAAACCATAGGTTTCTTGAGCTCACGCTATACCGTACGTTGCTGACGTGTATTGGATTTACTTTTATTATATTAATAGCAAGTTTATTATTTTTTTAGGTAATATATAGATTTCATAACCATAACAGAACATCACAATTATATTATATATAGGTACAGAGTGTAAATTAACCCTTCGTCTTCTTCGTATGTGTATACGTCAACCAAGCATTCTGTACATCAAACTAAGTGCCACGACGCAAAAACTTTTGCTGGAAAATGTTTTTTTATTTGGGATAAAAAATCACATTTTACGGTAAAACTCAATGTAGCACTCATAAAACAGCAAACGGGTCATGAAGGAAATTTAAGTAAAGTTGTAACCTGAAAAGCTAGTATTTGCAAAAACAGCTGTGAAAAATTTGGAACTTTGACCCCCAATATCTCCGTAACTAACTAACAGAAAGCAAGACAAACTTGTAACCGATGTCTGATTTATACTCAATTTTATTGTAATTTTTATATGTATATAGTTTGTTAATAAAGGCTATTTCAATTTCAATTTCAATTTCAATCTCCGTAACTGGGGATTAAGGTATAGTCTAGAACAAAAAAATGATCGCAGTGGTAGAGAGAACAAGTGCCCTTCGTTTGCGTTATGGGTACTTTTACACCCTTTATTTAATTTTTTTTTATATCCTAGGGGACATAAAAAAAAAATCCCTTTATGTAATGTTCCATTTTGATTTTTCCAAGTCTGGCACAGTGTATTTGATTTTTTCCATTGAAACGATCCAAGTAGAACTCGAAAAAATTGTACCCGATTGATGGCAATAGGCTTTCCACGTTTTACATTGAGCATAAATATAACTAGGGAAATTTTGGTGAACCAATACCACAGTAAAATAATAAGTACACCTCTGTGTAACCCTTCAGAAAATCGGTAGCATTTAAATTTCAGTTTAAAATGAGTTTTTTAATATACGAAGAGAGACTTTTTAAACATTAGTTCAATGTGAGAAAACCTTTTATTATTGCCAAATTCCTTTTATTGTATTTACAACACAATTTAAAACTGACGGCAATTTGCATTAACCAACACAACCTCCTAATATTTTTATTCCACACCTCAATGCATCTCAAGACGTTTTTCTGCTTCAATTCGTAGCAGATTGCTACGAGATCATCTCCGTCTCAGAGCTACGCTCGTCACTGCTACGCGGTTGCTACGTCGCGTCTACGCGGCCAGACGCGTAGCAATCTTTCGTTTATTTTAGTATGATTGGAACAGGCGATTACGTTTTCTTTCGTCACAATTTGTATGCGGACGTGGTCGCATTGTTTCTGCTTTAAGACTTGTTTAAATAAAGGTAGATATAGAGTGTATGACCTTCACAAACATGCATGTCTCTTTTTTGTAAGCCTGAACTTCTCCACAGGCCTGTCTCCATCCCTTTTATTTCGACTTAAAGGAGAAGTGTCGTTAGCGAAAAAAATCTTTCATATATTGTCTATAACATCTATAACATTGTCTTGACAATTAGGAACACCCCAAAAAAAACTGCCAAATTGATCGAGCCGTCAAGTAATGCTGATTCATACGACAATTGATTATTTATAAAGATATATATCGGCGATCCATTTCTTAAAATATATAAACGTGTCATTGCCGATTGTCTCTTACATCCCTGCCGACCCTTACACAAAACCTCGTGAACTGGCCTTTTATTCTCCAGTACCGTGACCTCCTCACGTGCGAACCAAACATTTTATATTCTGAAGCGGCGCGAGTAAAGGAACGCTTTCTTTAAGGTTCTCTCCAATTAGCAAGACGGATATAGAACCGGTTTATAGTCTGCGATTGGATTAGATAGGGGGTATTTTAAGCTAGTTTACTTGGTTATTTTTCTTTTTTCTTGGTTTTATATGCCATCGCAGTGAAATGGACAACAAAATTATATCTGTTTGTAATCGGTTAAGTAACTACCAAATATAGGAAAAGTAGTTTCCGTTGTTACGAATGACGTACTTCCGTACAAACTTAAATATCAACGGTTACTTTCTTTTAAAGCATGATTTTTCTTTTTTTATCATAAGTGCTTAAACTTCGTGATTGAACTTGAAATTGTAAGATTCTAGAAACATTGCAGAAGCTGTAATTTTAATTGTTTCATGTCCGCTTGACGATATCCTTAGGTTATTTATTGTATTGTCTGTCTGAATTTTAATGATAATTATGTAATTTATGTCAATTTCTTATAACTTTGATTATTTAATCATTTGTATGCCCAAGTGGCTGATCATGGTATTGAACCTTAGAAATTTAAAATGAATGTAATGAACACCTGCATGTAGGTAACCCATGTATCACAAATAAACGATTTGATTTGATTTGCCATTTAAACTTTTAATGTATTCTACAATCAATCAAATCATTTATGTATTTTCAATTTGTACTGTGTTAGGTTAATGACCTAATATATCTGACATAATTAAAACGCAACAACAGTATATATTCCCGAAGTACTTTCAACATAATTAATATCGACTATCAATTATCCTGTGTGCGTGTAATACGTACAATAATTGAACATAGTTAAAACTAGTAAACATTGGTATCGCGTGTCGCTACTGATCGTACAAGATTACTAATTGTTATGTTCTACACTTTATTTAACACCTATATTCGTTATCGTCATACATTACTGTATTACAAACAAATTAATTTCACACGTAAATTATTCAGAAGTAAGTTGGTCTGATTCTGTCAAACTCAAACTCAAACTCAAAGCATTTATTTCAATTAAACCATTACTGGCACTTTTCTGTGATTGATAATTATGTAAATTTTTACTCTACAAACTATAAAGGATCAAGACAAGTCAGATTCGCTTTTGAAACTTTAGCATTTCTTCAACACGCCTATCGATAACGTCAGTCATTCAAAAGTAAAACTTTTGTCTTCGTTATCACTGGTATATTGACACCTTGTTCAGGCCTCAGACCTCGTAAGTGATGTAAAAAACATTCTTTATATAGCTCTGGTCTAATGAAAGTGGTTAAGGCCCGAAAGAGGCCTATATTTACCCCACACTAGAAATTTCTCCTGTATTTTGGGAGCATTTACAAACATTAAAACTCATGTAAATAAACATCCAGAACATCTACAAAACTATCAAAACCCTTACTAAGTGATGGCCTAAGCAATCATCTAAGCTCTCTGAGTGCGGCAGCAACCGCGGTACTAACTGCGGTACTCAGAGACATTTAATGAGTACTTAAGCTGTCACTTAGTAAAGGTCTGACATACTTTTGTATGACAAAACTGTCAAAACCTTAACTAAATGAAGGCCTAAGTAACCATTAAAGATCCCTGAATACGGCAATTAGAGATATTTAATGATTACGTAAGCCGTCATTAAGTTAAGATTTGACATATTTTTATATGACAAAACCTTTACTAAATAAAAGCTCTCCGAGTGCGGCAGTAAAGCCACTAGCTAAAGCCAACAGTAGAAAAAAGTCGTTAATGGCCGCATACGATAAAATACTTAGATGCAGTAAATATAGTTCTTTGCTAGTCGAACGATTTCATAAGAACCTCTCCCTACAAACAGAGATATAAACTTCAACTGACCCAAAAGTTTATCCTCAAAACTTTCACACTAGCGCAATCTCCTAGCTCCAGGAACTCGCTTATACAATAGCTTTCCAATACACATTTATAAGGATGTATGAGAACAGTAACACGTGTACTGTGTCGAGAAACATAGAGGAAACGACACATGCCTGTGTCTACGGCGTGTAATTTCCGGAGAAGAGACTTCTTCCTACGCTGTCTCCTTGTGCATAAGTTGCACAGTCTATTAGATAGACATAATATAGATGTAGCATAGGTAGGTTGGGAAACGGTGAAGAAATTAATCGTGAAGAAACTGGCATGGTCTTTAATAGAACATTTGAAAACAAAGTGCAACAACACCATCAGCCCACACTAACCCGCATTTTGAGAGGATGGGAAGAGTTCACTTTTATGGTTATGTTGTAAGCTAGGAACGCTAATATTCAATTCATGTAATGATTTGGGTTTACTGAAATATGATAAGACATTCATTCAGCATTCTGATTACGGTTCCAGTACAAATCGCAACGGTTACTCTCTCCTTAAAACTTACAAATATATCTTTCGAAAATAAGCGATCTTACGTACTAAATACCCTTGCCAATTATATTATGTCTGTTTTATTATTTATGTTTGTTTTGTGTTGTACACGTATCAACGTACCAAACTTCTGCTGGACATAACCCATTTCAAATGCCAGCACAACTCGAAAGTTTGACTCCCATTCGTCCTAATTTGTAACACATTCCCCGGGAGGCCAAGAAATCCGAGTCGTGACGTCAGATTACCTAGGTTACATTAGACTATACAGACACAAACTCCACTCCATCTAACAAAGCATATCGCAGTAAGCGATGGGCCTACCTACGTCACCGACAAAGTGCCGAGCGCCTGCCCCAACGCGTTGACCGACCGCCGCGAACGCTTGACTGACGTCGCGTCGTACTGGGGTATCGTGACGTCAGCACCGCACCCATGATAAATTGTATTTGTTAGCGCCTAAATTGCATACTGATGAAGTGAGGTGAATTGTGTTATTGATTGTGACGGTACGGCGACACGGTCGGCATACTTTTTCTATGCGATTTGAAAGAATACGAGATTTATTAGTAGTAACTCTTTCGTCTTTTTTTGGAGCAGTCATGCTAAGATGATGATAGATAGAGAAGTATGGAAAAACAAGACATGCCGTTCGTATCCCAAGTAAATTGGAATAAGGGCACGTTCGACATCATCAATCATTCATCATCATCATCATCAGCCTATTACAATCCACTGCTGGATATAGGCCTCTTTAATCTTGCGCCACTCAACTCGATTTTCGGCAACTCTCATCCAGCTGTTACCAGCCACTCTGCGAAGATCATCGCTCCACCGAGCCTGAGGGCCTCCCACCTTACGCTTGCCGAACAGCGGTCTCCACTCAAGAACACGTCTACTCCAACGGTCATCGGTTCTACGGCTAATATGGCCGGCCCACTGCCACTTCAGCTTGCTTACTCTGTGAGCTATGTCGACAACTCTGGTCCTCTGACGACCTTCAATCATTATTAGTTATCCATCTGCGTTATTTTTCATGATCCAGCGAATGTCGTCAATGATATTGTTAAGGTTGACTGGTAGAGAATGCCTTGTGGCATTAAGTCCGCCTATGTATCATTATTGTGCATAAAGTTTAAATAAATAAATAAATATTGACACCTAAATCAAGGTGGGTTCATGAACCGTGCTAGGGTGTGTGGTTAATTAAAAGTATGACAGTATGATCACTGATACTTACCTTTTACCAGTTTATCCATTTGGATATATAAAGTAAATGTACTTTGGAGCATTTCTTATTGACGCATACGTTTTTCGTCAATGTTACATAATAGCATCTCATATTAACGCATTTACGTTTATCCGTTATTGGTTGTTTTATTTATCGATTATTTCCTTTGGGATGCGATTTCTCTAAATAGCAAAAACGGCAAAATTTGGCCACCGATGAAAACATCTACCGTCAGTTCCCGGCCACCAGCTTAACGCGACAATGTCGTTTACGCCGACTGACATAATTTGAACAAGTGACGCCATTCTCCATTTTGACGCTGCACACCCAATTGACTCGTCTGCTGCCCACTTTTAAGGATTATGAAGGGACAACGTTTATTGGTATCACGCAGTCATTGTTTACCGGTTCTTTTTCAATAGAAACGACCAACCCGAACCGTGCACGTTTTTTGAATGTTTTAGAAGTGCTCTTGGTGGTGATATGCTTTGATATATATGATATGCCCTCTCACTGGTGCCCTGACACAGTGAGACGGGGTCGTGGCAGGCCACGAAGGAGATGGCGGGATGAACTGGATCGGTTCCGTCAAAACTGGAAGGAGGACGCGCGGGTTCGAGAGAAGTGGAAAGAGTGGAGGGAGGCCTTTGCCCTGGAGTGGGACAGAGCAGGCTAATAAAAAAAAATAAAAAAAGAATTGCCCTTGTAGGCCTAAGTGAAATAAATTATTTTGACGTTGAAAATCCACCCCATTTTCAGCTAAAACTCTGCTAAAAGTAAAATATACGCGCATAAAATGTCACAAACATTTTAATTTTAATATTGCAATAAAATAAAGACGTTTAATTAAATAATTACAAACATCATGCCCAAGCTCGTCCTCCTGAACCTGAATTAAATCCATTTCATACCTAACTAGCTGATGCCTGCAGTTTCGCCCGCGTCAAAATCCCTATACACTAAAACCAAGCGAACAGACAGACGCGGCTGAGGACTTTAACGGTGGCCATCAATTGAGAAAGAAGTCATCTCCAGGCATTCTATAGGGCAACCTTTCGTGAGAAAACGTTCCCTTATTCATAGCCTCAGATTGAAGGAATGTCCGATAAAGGGGATAGGCACGTTCCTTATACCTGAGTACGTCGGTATGACGTATTGAGTAACGCCGGCGACCCGTTCATGTACGATAGTTTACCCTTCGCTTCCATGGCCCGTCGGGGATACGGACGTGACGGCTATTCACTTATTTATCGAGAAATACGAAAATATACGATGTTTTCTTTTAGCTTATAAATAGATATTCACTTTTTTATGTTACCAAGAAACCAGTAACCTTATCTGGCTGTATTGCCTGGATAATTAGACGTAATATCAATAACATTCCGATTAAAACTTTTCCGTTCGTTCAATCATGACCCCGTTCTCCATATTTATCTTAACGTCATCTCCAAATTGCTTAAAAATGAATACCACCACAAAAAAAGTGGAAAAAAATAATCAGAAAGGGCGGAAAAGGTCGGGGGAGATATGATATTTAAATTGTCAATTTGATGGCGACAATACGATTGTGCCCGAAGCCATTGGGCCGGCAAGCCGAAGGTATCCGACTGCCGTTTTGAAACACGACAATGACGACTTTCCGGATCTCTCTGTTGTGACCACTTGTAGTTATTTAGACACGTTTACAGGGTTTATTTTTGTTAAATCTGTGTTAAAATAGAATGTTTCCACTTTAAAGGTTATCTGGGATTGTACCAGATAGCCTTTAGCGCTGGGATGGATACGATAGATTGTAAAAGCTTTATTGTTTCTTTTTAGATATAGGATGGTAGGTTTGTCTCGATAGCGTAAGGTACCAGTAACTTAAATAAGTTACTTGTAATAAAATACTGATTGATCGGAGTGAGAAAGGCCTACGTGCAAGGGCTTGGGGGACACCTTTGACCAACAGTGGGACCTTTTCTACAAGGTAACAAACATCTATTATTTTAAGAGTATGTGGTTTATTAATTTCTGATATTATTTGTGAAGATTCTAGTTAAAAAATATATTAATTTAGAGGAGTAGGTATAACTCTGATGTGGTTTTGTATGAAAAGGGATTGAATACCCAACAATCCAATTAAGAATAACTGGATTGCTAGTTATTAATTTCCAATCACAAAAACACATTTTTTTTTTTACTTTTCCTAGTTTTACGTGTTCCACGAAATCAAACTAAACTTTCACACAACAACCTCATAAAAAATACACTATCCTGAAATACAGGCGGATCAGGAGGCTTTCCATCGGCTATCAGTCAGAAAAAGCTGCCAACAACAAACAGTAGAACAGCTCCACGCCAACCAGTTGGTCGTCAGACTAAGTAATGTTATTTATTGTGGTTTGTTACTTAAACAGGTGGAATTATTAAAAGACGAACGTGGAAGAGTTGGATATGAAAAATGATTTGAAAATATATCTACTGTCTAGGTTTTTTCTATAAAGAACAATAAGGAACGTCACGTCTGTATTCCCCGAAAGATAAGAAATGCTGGTGAATTGTGTGTGTACTGTGAAATAACTCAGTACACCAACAATATCCTTCAGTTGTGTCCACCTGGCCCAAACCCTGACTCCGGATGGACGTTGACTGAGAACTTCTGATGGAAGAAGAAGTCGTCCTCTTCACCTGCCTAGTCTTTTCTCAACTATGTTGTGCTCGGCTTCCAGTCTAACCGGGTGCCGTTGAATATCTGTATTTTACATGAAGCGACTACCTATCTGTCTTCCACAATCCAGTCAGTACTGGATCGAAGAAGAAGTATGCACATAAACTTAATGTGGCCGCCTATCAGAACACAGTCAGGCCGTGATTCGGAGGCCGCAGAGTCCACTTTACTGTATATGAGAAACAGCCATTATGGTACAGCCCACATATTATAGACCTAAATAACGTAACTATCACGATCTGTATAAAAAGCAAGCGTGCCATGTTTTGACTACCTATTATGTCGTTACAAGCACTATTTAGTGATGGAAAATCGGAAAATCAAATCCAACTAGCGCTATACACCGATGCAGACTGAGCGCGAAAGTGGCCACTTACGATTTTTGTACGTAAGCTAGGCATGCGAAATGGCACGCGAAGTGTTGGTCTTGCGTTATCCAGGTCTATCTATATCTGTGGTACAGACATATGGGGATCCGATATTACCCTCACCTAATCTAATGGAGGTCGTCCATTCAAAAACCTACCTTGTTTAAAATGTTTGACCACCTTGCATGCGTGATCAACAGTTTTATGGCATAAACACATAAGCTCATGGCGATAAAATTATAATTATTGCTTGTACCGGTTAACTTTTGGGTAGTTTCCGTACAAAACTAGTTGTAGACACGTCAACAATTATGTGGCAAAGAATTTAATAGACACTTATCATAACTTTATTATTTGTCAGGAATTTTTGTCATCAAAAAAGGCTAACTACACAAACTTTCATCCCTTTAATCGTACGCATCTTTGGTGTTCTACCCCATCACATTCTCACACACACTCAAAACATTCCTCACGACATTTTCTTCGTAAGTAAAGTTTTAAGTATGAATGTGAGATGATAAGCCCTTCAAACCCCCTAAGGGGGTGAATTTTCAATTTAAGGAACTATTTGACAAAATTTCAAACTTCTAAATGAAGTGGTTCAGGCTTGGCGTTATTCTTCAGCCAATTTAAGAATATTAACAAATCAAAAAATTACATTACATAAAATAGGCATTTTGCATGTCACGTGCATTAGGTTGTTATCAAAATTGTTTATTAAATTCTCTTAATAAAATTAATTGTAGCTATCGCGGTTTCCCGAAGGTAGACAGACGTCATCGATACACTATCATCAGACCAGGTAGGTATTTTTAACCCAAATGACGTTGGTACGTGTCTGTTTTTACAAAACATCACTATCGTTAAAGGAAAATATCGTGAGCAAACCCAAAATAACTGTGTATATGTAGAAGGTACGTAACCGGTCCTAACGGTAATACTAATTTTAGTGTAACGTTATTTTAATTATTCTAAGATGGGCTCACGTTTAAATAATAACAGCTGCACAAATCAATCTTCAAAGTTTAATATGTACAAAGCCGGAAGTTTGACGTCCAGTTTTTCTAAAGTGGTATCGTATTTCCCCGTAAATGGGTTGTGGAGGTCATTACGGGCAGTCACTCCCTATAAAGTAATGGTATTTTGCTGCATTCGTTAACATTGGAAGCGGACCACATAGTTGGGAAAAGGCTATCAGGCAGTTGATGATGATGTTATTCTATTATTCTTTTGTTCTCCACACATAAATATTTAAAAACTATTTCATCTTCAGAACACATTCACTTCACAACATTTATAAAAAAAAACGATTAGTAGGTCGAATCTTGTAATATTTTATGTTTATATCTGTATTTAGTTTTACTTTATACATTTTTAGATTGTAGTTCTATCTTTGTATGATTTGTAAAGCTTGTATTTTTTAATAAGTATTCTGTGGAAAATGTTGTTGGTAACACATTTGCTCATACTTCTCTTTATTGTTATTTTATATTTAATGTAATGTGTCACTGTTTGTTTTCCCAATAAATAAAATTAAAAAATTAAAATTACCTCCGCGTTTCACCAACCCATCTTCTGCTGAGTAACTAACAAAACGCTACAAATTATATGAGTGTAATTAATTTAGCTGTAGTCAGGCTGGTTGCCAACTTGGAGCAGTTCCCAATTGGACAGGTGTTGGTACCGCACGGCTACCTTACAGGCTTACAATGTACATACACACGCCTCTTGTAAACCATTAAAAAGGTTTACGTCCACGGTACTGGAATAGAGCTATAGATCTCGAGATATAACGTGCTTTGGAAAACCCGCAGTTAGAGGGATCTCGTTGCTTTGTAAGGATGTAAGCCCCACGTAAATTAGCATTAGCGTAAACACAATTAGCTTATAATGTTCTAAATGCAGGGACACAGCCAGCCTTCAGCAAGGTTGAGGAAGGGCGGAGAGTGAGCCACCACGCGGGTTTAGAGTGTGTTGGTGGCTGTTACATGACCTCTTTTCTTGGTCTGGGACATGCCTATCAACGTTTTTTTTTTAAAAAAAACCGTACCTAAACAGGGTGTAAGTCAACCCTTCACACATACGTCAACCAAGCATTCTGTACATCAAACTAAGTAACCCTACGCAAAAATTTTTGCTGAGAAACGACTTTTTTTTGGGGTGTCAAAAATCTCATTTTACGGTAAAACTCAATGTAGCTCTTTTAAAACATTGTGCTAGTGGATACTTTGAATAGTAAAAGGTAATTTAAGTAAATTTATAATCTGAAAAACTAGTATTTACAAAAACAGCTGTGCAAAATTTGGATCTTTGACCCCCAATATCTCCGTAACTAAGGGGTTCCCAGGTATGGTCTAGAACAAAAAAATTATCGCAGTGGTAGGGAGAACTAGTGCCTTTCATTTGCGTTAAGGGTACTTATACACCTTTTTTTTTTATTTTGGCGGGTGTAAAATCATCGAATAACCCCTTCCGCTCTTGGGCAGAGCGAAAGGGAGTGTTAGACTTCTACTGACTAAAAACCACCCATGTTCCTTCTTCGCCCTCTATGTCGAGGCCGCGATAACCTGTGAACAACCCGCGACCCCGACGGGGGTACTTATACACCCTTTATGTACAATTTAAGTGACAAAAATTTAAGAAATATTTTCTCATCATATTTTTCATACGATTTTTTGTCAGTCCTCGAAGTCAATGTTTTATCAAATCACTGGTTAGAAGTTGAAACTTTGCCCGGAAATAAGCGAAACCAATGATTGTAGTCTGCCCTCAATATAAATCCAAGTCGATGTCCTTATAATTTAAGCAGTAAAAATATCTAGTTTATTTCTGCTGAAATATTTTATTCCTTGGAAGAGAGAACAAAGTCACATCATCATGGAAATAGGGCAAAGTTGATTGGTTTCTTCAGTTAAACAGAAAACAATTAAGTACATTTTTCCACCAGTCTGTCGGCTTGACTAGCACGTATTATCTGCTAAACTAGTTACTAATACTTAGGGTATTCCAGACACAGTTCTCCCTAGTAATGTTTCAAATGTGGAGTTCAAAGTCAATTAGTATTTTCGTGCCATTTCAGCTTTTTAACAGTTACAGCTGTATTAGTTTTGTAAAGTCTTTCAAATCACTTTTAGGATACTTTTATTTACTATGATAAATATAATGATCTATTTTCAACTTGTTTGGATGTAAACAAGAATCTTTTAACTGACGGTGACAATCGGGACTCACGCCGACATCTTGTTTTCAATAACACCCACGAATTTCATGCTTACAAACTACCAGTGTCCCCCTGTCAATGTCATAAGCAGGACTTCAATGAGATATCCTTTGACAGTTTTATTTAAGAAGCGTGTCAGTGCCGAAGTGTTTCGTATGACGCATCACCTCCTCCCAGTGTCCCTGGGGGTCTAAAATGGCCACAAAAATCGTAAAATGGACCTTTTATCGTAGTAACAGCGTCAGTGAACATTTTACGCTTTTAACGCAATTCATATTAGGATCTGCTAAAGTGGCCATTTTAAACCCCCTGGACACACGATGATTCGCCATCGAAATGGTGGGACACGCTGAATAGAAAAAAAACACGTGTGCGCGCGTATTTATAGGTCCCAGATAGTGCCCAACCAAAAGGATGAACCATTCCCGCTGGTTCTACTGCACAGTCCTGCGATAGAACTGGTGGGAATTTCAGTTCCCACTAGTTCTACGATTCATGGCGGTACGAAATCGTAGAACTAGTGGGAACAGAAATTCCCACTAGATCTACGATATAAGGGTGTGACTATCATTAAGTAAGTAAGTAGGTAAGTAAATTTTATTTTGCAAATATGGGTACAGTACATGGTGCTTAACAAATATAGGTAGGTTCAGCCATATTTTACCAATAGGCATGCAAAAGGTAGAATTTTAAGCGGGCACAATTATGGCAAAAAATATAAGTAACTTTGCAAATACAAGTAGATACACTGAATATTTTTTTAAATACAACTTAAATAGATGCAGCACAATTAATAGATCAACATAGAGTGCATTTTTGACAGAATATTGTACACGTCTGGCAGGTGTATATTTTAAGATGATAATACCGTTTTCGGCGTTAAAATATGGTTTGAACGGTTATTATGGATCATCATTTCATTAAAATTAAATGATTAAACAATAGAATTACAAACAGTATAAACAATAAATTGAGCAATAGTTATAGAACAGATTAATAATATACGTAAATATTTCGTAATGTCAAAAGGATGATTCTATTTTTTATTTGACTTGGATATGCCCTGGCGATTGAGAGTGTGTCATGCTCACTTAAATGTCTCGCTGATGGTGGCGGGTGTGTCGGGTCATTTCGTTCCCTTTAAAATGGTTGAGTGGAATGGTGGCTGATCCATGCGTCATGCTCGTGAACGGGTGCTGTCAGTTGTGACTGGTCACCTCTTAGTTGCCACGGCTTGTTTGAATTATTATATTATTTTTAAATCGTCGTTTTGGCTTTACTTACTGTCGACACTTATCGTGCACAACTTGCTACATCGTTCTCACATGATAATATACCAATCTCGATATGAATGATGTAACCAAAGTTTTGTAACAATATTATGATTGAAAAGAGTATCCATGAAGTTTCTTGCCATTCTTCTCATGAGACCAACGCTTTGGAATCGGCAACTACAGTACACTGACAGTTATTATGCCTTGTGAGTGGGACTGTAGCTTAGTTTATTAGCTTATTAAAATTTAGTATTTGTTCGACTATTCAAAAGAGCCTGTAACTGGCCAACTTGAAATAAATGATTTTGATTTTGATTTTTTTGATTTTGATTAAGTAAAATTAATAGCCAAATACATTATGTCAAACAATTAGGTTATATTTACATAAGTCAAAATTCAGTAATGTCGAAAAAGATTAAATATGACTAACAAGCAAATAAATGTGTCAAACATTTAGGTTAAACAGATTAGATATTTAAGCCAAAAAAAATAATGATGGTAAAAAAAAAGATTAAGCAAAATTACACATATCAATATTTAGGTATTATATCATTCATTAAAAAATCTTTTTCATTGAGGTATTCGCTAACAGTATAATATCCTTTATGCGTTCAAAAGTTTCGGAGCCTGTTTTTAATGTCATTGCATCATTAACTCCACAGAAACGTCCCGGTTCACGCAACCCGATGTAATGTTGTAGTCGCTAAATGAACCGCTTACTAACTACCAATAGGGCTGTTTACTGACTTAAAAAAAATATTCTAATGAGTCCGTCTGTAAGATTATCGAAAAATATTGGAAACGTATTTTTTGTTTAATCAAATCAATGAAAATTGACGATGATAAAACGCGTCAAATATTTGAGTGGAAGGTTGTGACGTCACTGACCGCTAAAGAATGTCATACTAATGCCTCAGAAAATGACGTCACACGACTTTTCAAAGCACTGTATCGTCTTCATTGTTTGTTTACGTGAAAAAAAATACGTGTCCAATATTTTTTTGGAAATCTATCTGACGGACTAATTAGATTTTTTTTGTTAACTACCATATGCCCCAGGGTTCGGCCAGACCCTAATCTAAGTAATTCCCACCTCTTAAACGCTGTCTGACTGTCTTGTTGGTGTAGTGGTTGCAAGCGCGACTGCTGAACATGAGGTCCTGGGTGCGATTCCCGGGTCAGGTAGTGTTATTGAGTTTTTCTATTAGGAATTTCTTAGTAGTAGCCACGGAGTCTGAATTTGCCCGGTTAATGGCAAAAGGCTTACCCTCTTTTACATGGTACTTAAACGAAATGTAAGTGCACTATGTTTTAGGCACCTATGACAAACCCTTCCAGAATTACAGGCGTGAATTTACTTATGTCGTGTTAAACTCTGTCTTTTTAACTGACTTCTAAAAAGTATTCTATGTTCAAAAGATTCTATTTTCGACTTTATGTATTTTTTTTGTTTATGTTCACCGATATCACCGTCAATTGTAGGCCGATTCTCAAAAAATCTTTTTTTCTAGTGCCAACAGTAACGTAACATAATTATTCTCTCTTCAGCAGCGTCGGTGTGCACGCGGTGATGTCGCCATGGACGTGGTGCTGCCGCTGGCGGTGGTGTGCGTGCTGGTGAGCGCGGCCCCCAACGCGACCCGCGCGCGCCGCCCCGACGACCGCCCCGACGAGCCCGTTATAGCTGAAGATGATGATGAGCTGCACAAGCTTGACTACTACGATGAAGAGCGAATCAACATATCAGGTTATTGAATATTAAATCTTTACAAAACAAAAGAATCTTGAATCTTTACAATTACATACAATATAAGTAGTTGATCAAAGTAGTAACATTAGCTTTACGTGAATAAGTAGCGGCAACCTAGGAAGGTTTTTCTTTTTTTTTCACGATGTGGAAATCCATAATGCATGTCCTCTGCTTTGTGTGAGCGGAGAGGTCTGTCAAACTATTACTGACTAAATTCATTAGGCGGTAAAAGCTACACATACCTATGCCCAGCTAAGCGACCTATTTACAGGTACGAACAAATTTATTTGTCGGAATCAGAAAACGTGAAGTTGTTTTACATTTGTTTATTTAGGTGCATACAGAGAAAGTGCATGTCGTGGCGACTTGTAGGGACTGAGACTCACTAAGCACCCTTTCGTAGAAGAGTTCGTAATCTTTTTACGTGACAGTAACTTTGCTCCTCTTCTCTAGAAAAATTGATCTATGATATACCGATAAAATCAAATGATTGATGACACTTTCGCTGAAACTCGTGTCAATATGATTTTCAGACAGAGTGTCAGCGAGGTAAAAGTTTTAATCACTGAAGTATACCAACAAGTATATTTACCACATATTTACAAAGGCCACAACATTTAAACAATATGTTATTTACTACAGCTCCTTCACCAGGGTTTTTTACGACCAACAGACATATTGACAAGACCCTTAGAAACATCTAATTTCGGACTTACCCCTTCCTTATTGAAAGAGCCAAAGGCCCGTGAATAAGGGTGTGGGGTATCGGACTTCCCGGAATATATGCGCGGTTGCACGTCATTAGAACCGCACCACCGGATATCCGTAACAAGCATAAATAGCCGATTTCTGGAAGGGTATCAAAAGGACTAGCTGTAATATAAATAAGGTTTGATCTTTGATATTCATAGGTAATCTTTGTGTGTCATGAGTACCTACTCTCAAACACGTGCCTCCTCAGGTCAGAAATGTATTTTCATCATTTTGAACATTGGAATCAATCGATCTTTAATTAAAAAGTTTTTGTTTATTGGCACACAAAAGAAACCAGACAAGTAACAATTTAATATGAAGGCGTTTTGTATTTTTCATCGTCATTCAGTTCCAATAATTTCTGACCTTTCCGTCATCTTAATACTTCTACTAGCTGTTGCACTTGGCTTCGCACGTTACAACTCGAAAATTATTCCACGGGAAGAGAAAATCGGGATAAAGACTATTTTACGTTTTAATCTAGGTTATAAACTATCTGTGAGCCAAATTTTATCCAAATCCGTTCAGTAGTTTTTGCGTGAAAGAATAACAAACATACACACTCACAAACTTTCGCCTTTATAATATTATAGTGAAACTAGCTGTTGCCAACGGCTTCGCCCGCTACAACTCGAAAATTATCACACGGTAAGATACAATCCGGATAAAAACTATTCTATCTGTTAATCAAGGTTATAAACTATCTGTGTAGGTATCAAATTTTGTCTAAATCCGTTGAGTAGTTTTTGCGTTAAGAAGTAGCAAACATACACACTCACAAACTTTCGCCTTTAGAATATTAGTATGATAAGTGTGATAAATCTATACAAACTATCTGTACAAAGAGTTTTCGCCCCTTCGAAATAGGAATTAACGCTAAGATCTTGTTTTTAAATGCAATTTCAGAAAAATATCTTACCAGACAATTACAAAAAACGTTCCGTATCAATGTCATTTAATTATCAAAATATATTTGTGGCAATGTAGATTGTTACTTTGCCTGGGTCCTCAGCCAGCCAACCATCTTATTGATTCCTTTTCTGGAACGTGCAGGCGTACCTAATACATTTCATAGATAAGTTAGGTAGCTATATGCGTAAACATTTATCGAGCATTATGCACCAACATAGCCATTCACAATAAACTCCGCAGACAGACAGAGAGCCGGCAACTTCTTGCATCAACATCAACACAAATATAAACATATATAAAATATTCATATACACTGAGTGCCGTACAACTTTGCCCTCTCTTCCCTCCCGTCCTCCCAAACTTAAGTAACTGTATGCAGCGCCAGTATTAGTAGGGGTATTACCAAGTTAATCTGTTTAGTGCAAGTAGAAACAATGGTGCAGCACATTAAGTGAGTAAGTGCAGTTAAACTGAGTTGTTTTTTTAATAATATAATATAATATAATATTCCACAACTATCACACAACGCCATCTAGTCCCAAGCTAAGCAGAGCTTGTGTTATGGGTACTAGACAACTGATAAACATACTTATATATTTCTAAATACATACATATTATAGATAAATTACAATAAGTTGTGAGCTCTTTAATGCCGTTTGTAGGCTATTGCAGGACTTTTCATTAGTGCTCTGTTGGAGGACGTTTTAAAGAGAACTTAGGTACTTATTTTATACAACCAAATTATGGCATGCTAATCCAGTTAGAATGAAAACGGCATAATAAATTGTTATCAAAACAGTCAACAGATTCACACTGCGTTTTGGCTAAAATAATACCTTTGGTTTCTTTAGTAATAAACATTTTCTAAATTAAGCTGAGCTAGTATAGGACAAAATGCTCAAAATTATTTCACTTTGTGTAATGAGAACTTTTTATTCTTACATAACGCAAATAAAAAAAATGCTGGCCATTTGCAGTCAAAGATTGTGAGATGCCATTATCTTTATTTCTTAATTTTTTTTTCTTTGGATAAATAATGGGTCCCCTGATTTTATACGTGAATATCAGCCAGTCAATCAGAAACTAATCGATTAAAAACTTTTTGTAATAAACTGGATGTTAAATCAAAATGGTCCGTTAAACATGACTATTAGCATAGCGCATGGCCAACATTAGAAGTAAATGCTCTTTCAATGCAATTTCATAAAACAGTTTTATTAAACAATAATTAATAATATTGTTTTGTTTTTGGTACGCGAATTTGGTCTTTGAGGCGCTTTCAAAATCTATCCTACATAAACCTTTTTGAGCCAGAAAGACATTTTCAGGAGGTGGCTGAAAATGTCTTTCTGTTAGCCAGAAATAAAACCATTTCTTTTCTACGTCTGCTGTGCTCAAATTAAAGTTATTTCACCTTGAGTAATGTAAACTTTTTAATCCTAATTATTGTAAAAATAAAAGTTTCTGGCCATATACGGTCAAAAATTATGAGATGCCATTAAGTTTTTTTCTTTATTGGTTTTTTTTTCATAAAATCTAATGGCTGTTTAGATTTTTTTAG
This sequence comes from Diarsia rubi, assembly GCA_932274075.1. NCBI lineage: Eukaryota > Metazoa > Arthropoda > Insecta > Lepidoptera > Noctuidae > Diarsia > Diarsia rubi. The sequence continues at coordinate 21,044,740 of OW026417.1, forward strand.
GAACGATCAGCCAGTTGAACAAATAAGAATCGAATAAAGGAGATGTTTCAAAACGGGCCCAGTATAAGTGCAGTACCTACCTCGAAAAATCGAATTGCATAAATTCATATTTTTCTTGTAATAATTTCACATTTATAATTATTTATAACGACTTTCAATATGGCGTCTCGCCAATTATAGGAATTTGTGGTTAAAAAAATGACAGTAAACCAAGTCAGTCAAGGAACTTATCTAATAACGTACAACACGACTTTCAATATGGCGTCTCGCCAATTATAGGAATTTGTGGTTAAAAAAATGACAGTAAACCAAGTCAGTCAAGGAACTTATCTATTAACGTACAACTCTTATCCAATATTTTTGTATGCTAGGAAGTTATATAAAACAACATTACATTATAAATAGCATTAAAGTTTATATTTTTTTTCTATAAACTGCAATTATATAATTGTATTGTGAATTTATTACTCTGTAACAAAAAGAGCTTTTGAATGCGTCCAACTTCAGCCGCAAATTCAAATACACATAAAACAATAAAAGCGAAATAAACGTCAGAGTTGTACACGACACTTTGCATAAAAGGCTCGAAGCTCGTGCAGAAATGCAGAAGTTCACAGCGATAGCCGCTCGAGACATTTGGACGATGCAGTCGTATTTCAAACATTATTATGAAAAGACAAAGACAGGCAGACACAGAAGGCGAACTCTTTAGAAAATAAATCATGTAACTGTGTGGTTTCTTAAGAACACTAGTGATAGGAAACAGTTAGGTGCGCTTCTTATACCTCCTCAAGTACTTACACCTCTGTCTATGCTATGTTCTGTACAGACATTAAAGTGTTGGTGCATTACTGTTATCGTATCACAATTTATGGAAAGAAATAGCTTTTCAGTTAATTGGTACTTACATGAAAAACGATTGAAATAGATGGTAAGACACAAGACTAACAACCTAAAAAACACTTTTTGTCTACCAAAAACTGCAGCTAAATTGTGGACAGCGGTGCATATAAATCACTCTCTTCTTGTACGCAAGCACGCAAAGATTAACCTGTCCAGAGCTAAGTCGTGCAAAGATAATAGTTCCTAAACAAAAGCCATCTTTCCACTGCACACTGGTGAGCTAGTTACCAGGATCCCAGCCATTGTGAGGAGTCGACCTTCGTTACCTCCCCACTACTTAGCAGCAGTGTTTGAGACATTATGCAAGCGAGTTGGCGGCACGCCAGCCATGAACAAACAGCCTTCCAATCATGTATAATGAAATTGCTGAATTGATGTGACCCCGCCCCTTTGCCCCGCACCCCTGCAAACTCCGTGACTTGTGTTAAGATCGATTGTTTTTGAATTTCAAACGTTTTGGTTTTAGAAATAGGTTGGATTTTTAGTTGCGGCGAGTGTTGAGCCTAGATTAAAGATTGCACAGGTTGCAGGTAACGCATATTCAAACGATTTTTAACCGACGAAGAAAAAAGGAAGAGGTTTCTAATTCGACCCGTATTTTTTTTACAATAATAACAGTATTACCTAATCAAAATCATTTATTTCAAGTAGGCCAGTTACAGGCTCTTTTGAATAGTCGAACAAATACTAAATTTTAATAAGCTAATAAACTAAGCTACAGTCCCACTCACAAGGCATAATAACTGTGAGTATACTGTAGTTGCCGATTCCAAAGCGTTGGTCTCATGAGAAGAATGGCAAGAAACTTCATGGACACACTTTTAAATCATAATATTGTTACAAAACTTTGGTTACATCATTCATATTGAGATTGGTATATTATCATGTGAGAACGATGTAGCAAGATGTGCACGATAAGTGCTGACAGTTAAGCCAAAACGACGATTCAAAAATAATATAATAATTCAAACTAATCATTATTAATACAATTAATTTAGTTGATAATGTTTATTCACGCTTATGGCGTTTTGTGCTCTCCTCATACATTTAGACCAATATGCGTTAGGATTATTCGTTTAGTATGAACGTAATTAACAGAAAACACATTTAAAAAAATGTAGCTGTCTAAATAAACTGTGAACCTAAGTTTGTTCAACTGTACGTAACGAAGAAGGTTTTTTGAAGGACGAAACTACAAACAGGTCAAGAAATTGGCCTGTTTACAAGAGTTAAATGGTGTTGCATCGACACGATGTTGAACAAGAAAAAGTACATTTTAGAGCAAAAATGAGTATGTTCTCCCAAAAAAATCCAGGGCGATCGAGTAATGATGGAAACCATGGAAACAGATCACAATCCAAATTACATTTTCAAAATATCGTTACATAATTTATTTTTCCCGGAAAATCTGAATTATAATATGTTTATGTTTTTTGCTTTTTTTTGTTTAGGCAAATTAGTACAAATTGTACTGAACGCATTACTCTTGTTCCTAAATTAATACTTAGCTAAGACGCAATTGATGATGGGCGGACGACATAGTTGCCATCGCGACGGGAGCAAACCCTGGATGAGGCTGGCTCAGGACCGTGGGATATTGGCAAAAGAAAAGAGAGGCATATACCCAGCAGTGGATGAGTTTGGGCTGTGGGTGATGATGATGATGATGATGAAGGCGCAATTTTGGATTAACGGTTTAAAATTCAAACAGAAATCATTCATGTAGATATCGCTTGTGTAAAAACCATAGGTGAAAACTAACATTCGAGAAAAGGATAGTACGGCCGTGCCGCTTTATTGCTCGACTTGGTGGGGGCACTGCCGTGCACCCAGATTTATCTGTTAACTCAGATTCTCTGAATTCTCCAGTTCTTTTATCGGCTTTTCTATTTAGTTAGTTAGACGCTACCCGCCAATCGATTGGTCCAGTGGGAATACTATTGTCAAAATCGGTTCTAACACTACGCAATCAGACTGGCGATCACAGTTTGCCCAAACTATAATAATTATGTAGGTTTATGTTTGCAGCCGGTTTTGACAAATATATTGATAACTAGCTTTTCCCCGTGGTTTCACTCTCGGGGATAATAAAGCTTCTCATTTGTGTCCTGTTTATAGTATTAGTATAGACGCTACCTATCTTCTATTAGGCGTTGCTCCATACTAGGAATTTCTCCTGTATCGTTGGTGCGTTTTCAAACATTTAAACTCGCATCTGTAGGCCATACAAATATTTGATCCGTGCGGGGATCAAACCCGCGACACGCAGCGCAGTAGTCGTTGTACATTGTCGTTGAGGAGTTTGACACGGCTGCCTGGCGTAGCATGTTTACTTTTCATCGAGCTTCACAAGATAGTTCATTCCACTTTAATAGGACTTCAAAAGATTAACCAATCTATAAAGCTAACACTAATCAGGCTACCGACTGCTTAACCAACGAATATCAAGTCTTACCGCGCTCATGGTCAGTTCTTCAATTCTAGCTTTTATTCTTTCTTATGGGTAGGTACAAACTGTGTCTCTGGAACGGCCACAGTAACTTTAACGCCTTTTTGAATTGCCATTCGGATCGAATTTACAATAATTCCAAATCAAGTAAGCTCGAATCCCTTTAATAAAGAACTCAACTGAACAATAATATGCGTCGTCTCTCAAGATTGTTTCTATTCAAGTAACTATAGATTTCTTTTGAGTAAACATATACGTAACATAACTCATGCCTGTAATTTCCTAAGGTTTAGGCAGAGAGGTACCCATTAGAACACAGGTATTTTTAACCCCCACGTAATAGGGTAGCCTATTGCAATCAATCAGGCTGTTGGAGATTTTAATTCTTATTTTGCAACACTAACATTAAACGTAAATCCTCATGTAAAAAGTGACAACACTAATCCCTTCCATCTGCGACACTGGTCCAATGCAGACGTACATATTGATTATTTGCTATGTTTTATTGAATCTTCCCCGGCACCAACGTACCAGCGCCTCATCAGCTATCCAACACCTAATTCAAGCTACGCATTGGTCCTTCGAGCCGGATATGAACCAGCGACCTATGGAAATTCAGACTCCTGGGATGCTGCTGAAAAATTCCTGGTGGACTCAAAAATCACTTTGCCCGACAAGGGAATCCAACCTGGGAGTTCATATACTGCAGCCACACTACGCCAACGAGATAGTATAAGTAACCTTACAAAAAAAATACTCAATCTATATTTAGCAACTTGGTGATCGAAGGTATACATATAATCTTACTTGGTTCATCGCATATCAATTGCTTGTTAGCTCGCTATCGACCGGACGAGTGTCTATTGTGGGCTGTGGGCTGTGGGCACACTTGAGGGCCATTATAACGACCGGCGATATCGTAACCTGCTAACATTAGCTACACGATATCTATACATAGCACTTGTAAAATAAAGTCGCTTTTCGTAACTGGAAGGGACTTTGATGCCATCTTCTCCAGCATTTAGACAATCATTATGTGTCGAAAGGTCTATGTACATTTGTCAGTGATTTTGTGTAGGAATTTTAATATTTTGGCACTATTATCATGAATTCAGCACGTGATCCTAACCTCCCTAAATAAAAAGAAATCGTCTATTAATTGAGAACAAAATAGCTGTTCTTTATGAAGCTCTACATTTTATTGTTTGGTTGACAATTATTCCTGTACAGCTTAATAATTATTGTGTCACACTTAGTCACGCACCCTCATTATTAAGCTGTATATTTAAGTCTTGAAGCTTCTGTTACCCTTTTTGTGATGTTAAGGTTTCTGAATAGTCCACTTGTCTTATGAGCTTGCCATTGGTTATGATACGTATAAATAAAGTCTATTTATAGCTTATTCGTCCCTTCTAACTGTGAGAAAAAGAAAACCTTTCGTCCCTTACACCAATATCTGACTGACAAAACTTTGAGCAACACGCTTCTGATGTATTTATAATAAAAGTTTTGTTACGATCACAGAAGAGCAATTGTAAAATATATTTTAAAAATTAAAATATGTTATTATTTTAATTCAAAGAACATTTATTAAATAAATGTTATTTGAAGTACTTCGGAGATATTATTATTACCTACAGATACTACTTTAGAAGTAATAAAAACACTTGAAAAGTTAGTAAAAGTGGTAAAAAAATCATTTGACGCACGATCTAAATCGAAACTTTTGCCGCCAGCTGTTAAACGACACGTTTTCACACACACGACGCCACTGTTTTTTAGATAGATACAATTTAACAAATGTTCACCAACAACCCCTGTCAATGTCGTTGAAGTGACAAAATGTCCTTGTAGCTCTGTACATGTCACACCATTCGGTCATAGCAGATGGCACTACAGATACAGAATTATATTTAGTAGAACATAAATAAAGTCTCGCTGAAGGCTTCACCGAAGTTTGACTACAAGCACAGTCCACTGAAAAAAGTCCCAGCTGACTCTGAAAACTAATTTAACTTGAAATCCTCCAGATAAGAGACGGAAACATTAACGAAGTAACATTTCAGTATTATGCAAAAGTACAAAAATTGAATTTTTGCAACATATTTTTCTGTTGCTGTTTGCGAATTCTGTCGTGTATTTTAGGACGACCTTTACGGAATAAAATGAAGTGAAGTACTTACATACCTAGAAGCTATATTTCTAGAAAATATGTATCTGTGTTTGGAACAAAGACGTTCCTCCTGGATTTTTTTGATAAATGCTTTGTTTCATTATTCTCTACATTGAACATCGAGGTTCGATTTAAACTCAATCAACTAAAGAATTTAACTTATTAAATGATATTCAGTCGACAGTTTACTATTAGTTTAGTACTATTACGTCGGTAATAAGATAAAATTACGAAAAGCTACGAAACATTTGCCATCATTCCTAGTAGTGTGGCCATTTATAAATTAGCACAGTCAAGAACTGTGTCTAATAATAACATATTTACATGTTTCACTTAATTAATGTTTACCCAAGCATGTAGGTTACTGTGCTTCGATTGAACAGAGTGACGGTTGCACATTCCAGACAAAATAAGTTCGAGGATATTAAATCAGCTGCGGGTTGATCGAAAGAGATACCGCGGCCTAAGAACACAAAGAGCTAAGAAGGAACATGGAAGGTTTTTATTCAGTAGAAGTCTGACACGCGCTACGACCAGAGTGGGTCTATTGATTGATTTTACACCCACCAAAAAAAGGATATTAGGTATATCAGTTCAATATTTAGCTGCAATGATTCCGTTAAGTCTACCTGTTAGATTATCGAAAAATATTGGATACATGTTTTTTTTGTCACACATCATGAGTGGGGACTTGTGGGGTCAATGTCTGGTAAAAAATGTACCAAACTGCGACATCACACAACTTTTCGAAGCGTTGTATCGTCTTTTTTTTGTTAATGTGAAAAAAGATAAAATATGTGTCCAAGTTTTTTTTTGGAAACTTGGCTGACGGACTAATTAGATTTTTGTCAACTGCCCTATTGGACATGACTGTATAAAGTAGATAACGTTGATATTTCCAACGAAATATCTGACCCACGGAATACCTACACGTGTTTTCAATAAAACCAAATGTTATTGAATATTGAGTGTTGAAACTGGAATGTTTGATGAAACAAAATATAATTCGGGAAATCGTACACGGTGAAAATAGATGAATATAACAATAAATTATTTAGCTAGCAATCTACGAATCAATTATTTAGTCATAAGTCTCAAGATCGAACCCCGATTTTTCAGAATCATGTGCGTATTGTATTAATATCACTTGTTTCATTGAAGTAAAATATCGCGAGGAAACCAGCATGCCTGATAGGTCTCAACGGCATGTAAAGTCAAGTCAGAGGCCCAAAACTGTTTGGGGCCGCGGGTTGTACACTAGTTATCGCGGCCTCGACATAGAGGGCGAAGAAGGAACATGGGTGGTTTTTAGTCAGTAGAAGTCTGACACTCCCTTTCGCTCTGCCCAAGAGCGGGAGGGGTTATTCGATGATTTTCCACCAGCCAAAAAAAAAAAAAAGGCCAAAAACTGCGACGCCAGGCTAGGCACTACCACACCATAAAGAAGAAGAGGAAGTAATCTATATTGTTTTTATTTGTATTCACGGTCATTGAATTATGAAATACCATGTAACCATAAATGCTTGCCCCTCTTCAGTGACTAAAAAGTATGTCTGGTTTTCTTAACTTTCTTACAAAATATCTTGTACATCTCGCAGTTACACTCTAGCTTATTAGACTTATATTTGCCGTTCGTAATAAATGGGATTTTTGCTACAAATCCTCGCCGGATTTAACAAATAGGTTTGTGTAACGCGACGAGGGCGACATAGCGTTTTGTATCACACGGAAATATCCCGATATGCACATTCTTTTGACACGTGTCAAAAAATAGTGGAAATAAAATGCTTGTTTAAAAAATGATTGTCTTTTTTCTATATGTTTTTGTTTAGGTGTATTTCTGTAGGGACTGGTGTGAGTTATGCAGTACACCTTTTAAGTTAAAGTCACGCTTTTAAAATAAAAGCTGGCGCAGTGCGGTTTACTCATAAGTAACTGACGGCTGATTAAGTAATTTGCGCGGTCTACCTTTGAAGACCGATGAGAATTACTGCTGCTGTTTGACTGAAATGAATTAAGGTAACCTACAATAGAGAAATTCGGTTTTTCAAGAAATGTTAAGAAAATAGCGGTCCTAGCTACTAAATGTATTGTGCTCTGTAAAACTTCAACTTCAAATGACTGTCTTTGACTCTACTGAAATATGTATTTATGTTTTGTTTATATAAGTATTTTATTTCGCGTTGTGGTCATAAATGAGTAGTTTTATCATCGTCATCTTCGTTTTAGGTTTGATGAAAGCCCATTATTTTACTGTCGCATGAAAAAGCTTTTTATTGTAGGGCAAAAATTTAATTATTGTAAAATGTAGGGCCTACAATAATGAAAAACATATCCTTTACACCGTGTATACCTGCATACCTATCATTTAACATAATCAGACACACGTTTAAAAATTCTTCTATAAAATAAACTACAAGATCATTCATCATGGCATCTTCAAGGTCACATTTAATATCGTCCGCACTTTGATTAAACGGAGCTCAACTACGTCATATTCTTGCGATGAAATTTAAAAAGATAAGTGGCTATTTGGAGTCTGCAATCAGTGGTAATCCCAGTGCTGATTGCTAAGCCACCTTCCTATTTTTATAAGTGGGTACTTTAATATATTTACGTAATCTTATATATTTTATAAAGAAAAATTTGATAGTCTAGAAGACAGCTTGGATGGACAAGGCAGAATTACACTTAAAGTACTGAACTTGAGAAATTACTAACTTTATCTTTCTGTGCAAGCAGCGCTGCAATAAACGATAAATATTATACTTTGTAGGTATTTTGAAGTCCACACCGCGTTCAGTAATAATAATGTATTAAACACTTCCACATACAGAAGTATTTTCTCAGAAATATTTCTTGCCAGATTTGTGCAGTTTATCCGGTGAGATATTTACGAAAGTACTTCTAACACTTACTCTCGGGAAATGCAAACGTGGTTTAGCTTTTCGAGAATTTCGAGTGTATCCAAGATTTAGTGTAGCATGGTGTCCTTAGTCGCTAGGGAAGCGGCGACCCAGTATGTTTTACGGCCAATAGCAAAACAGATACGCTATCGAAGCGACCCGAATAGGACACGTTCTATTTACAAAAAAAAATGTTCGTGTATTTGTTCGGACTTGTTTCATAAAAAGATAATGATATCCACCGGAGATAGAAATGGGTGATTAATGAGAGTTTTTGCTAAATAATCTTATCAGAGGCAAAGGGCACGCTTCACTAACAGTTCCGATTGAATTACTGTTTATTGATTACATTGCCTAATAAATAATAGTCCCTATTTGTACATTATAAAGCAGAGGAGATACTACGAATTCAGGCATCCTAACGTTACAGAAAAAAAGCTGGTAGCCGGCGCTGATCTACCAGCGCTTATAGGAACCGGTCTATGCAGGTAACCGGCGCAGGCATTTAAGAACTTGAACAAGCACTGATAAGCGCCGAACATCGCCGACAAGTTCCGAAAATCTTCGAAAGCGCGTGCAGCGCCGATAAGCGCTGATAGATCGGCGCTGGCTACCAGCTTTCTTTCTGCATACGGCGTAATACCTATTCATGGCTATCCGGCGTAAAACACATACAAGCAACTTAGATAAACCGGAAGAGTCATTGATAAAAATATAGTATCAGCTTTAGGAAAGATAGCAAGTCGAGGAAAGTCGTATTTAAAAATACATTATCAAGTGAAAACTTTCTTCTATCTTGAACAAATCATTCAGTTCTGCTCTGATCGTCCAAAGGACCATGCCTTATTCTCGAAGGTATCAAGTAGCTCCCCCCCCCCTCCCGCCCCGCGCTCTTGAGCCTGACCTCTTTACCTTGGCATGCCACCGTGAATATTGGCGTCTTGTGTAAATATTGATCGGAAATCAGAGCCGAAAGCAACTCACAGAATGATGGAGGCGAAAAAATTATAAGTCACTTTGAATATCCGTTGCCGTAATTCCAAGAAGGAAACCTTAATCCATTTGGATTTGCGTTCATTGAACATTTAGAGAAGATTTTCAACTTTCCTTCGTGATTCAGACATTCGATAATTGAAAATGTACGTGTTTTGCAAACATACCTACATAATTTTGTTCATCATCATCATCAGCCTATAATGTTCCCACTGCAGGGATTCAGGCCTCATCTCTAGAGGGATGGGCTATAATCCACCACGCGTGCCCAGTGCGGATTGGTAGATGTCACATGTGTTCGAATTTTTTGGTTCTAAGACATGCCGGTTTCCTCACGATGTTTTCCTTCACCGTTTTGAGAGCAGTGGTGTTGAAATAAATTACACAAAGTAATGCGCCTGACTGATGGATTCGAACCCACGACTCACAGTTCGTAAGTCGAGGCCTCCACCACTGGGCCACCACTGCTCTATAACCACTGCTGCATAATTTTGTTAATCACATTCAATAGTCATACCATATGAACGCATAACATCACACCTGTTACCTACTTATCCCAGAAGGGTTAGGCAGACCGACTTCAGACGATTTAAGTCACATGTAATTGGGAGCAAGCCTATTGTCATCGGGTCAGAGCCCATTCGTCCCCTAAGATTCGCACCCTGTGCCCACTCGTCCCCTGGAACTTGTGAGGGGCCCATTCGTCCCCTGAAGAATATTTATTTTTATTCATTCTTCTAATATAAGTACATGTATATGTGTATACTGCAGCTTGGTAGTCCTGGTACAGTCGCGCAGAAAAGGCAAATAAAAAATATAGTAATTCGGTAGATATCATGTTTATTTCAAATAAGATTAACACATACAAAATCACAATGTCCTAGAAACTAACAAAATACAACTCTTACAAAAATCAGCCTTGATTGACCATCATATAAATCAACATTAAATATAAAATATGCAAAAAAAATAGAACACATATCAACAGTAAATAATCACTTCGTATTTTTTTGTATATTTACCAACTACATACATGCAAAATCATAATAACTTAAATCTAAAAAAATATAACAGTACAAACAAAAATACTAAAATCACAGTAATTATTGAAGACTAGATAAATCAACATATATTTTTTTTGTATATTAGCCAACTACATGCAAAATCGTAATAACTTAAATCTAACAAACTATAACTACAATAACAAAAAATGACTAAAATCACAATAATTATTGAAGATTAAACAAATCAACATTATTTTAGTATAAAACTAATCTTATATTTGTTTTTTTCATTTTAAATTAATAATATATGCATAGCTTTTTCATGCAGTGGCCTAGTGAAATCTGATTTTCAAAAAATTGGCTAGTTATGCGATTTATTCTCGCTTCATTTTCAATTGCCTTTGAAAAATAAAATAGATCAGGTGATCTATTTTATTTTTTGATAAATTCGCTTCTTTATGTAGAGTGTCCAAACATTGCAAAATATTTGGTTTATTTCTACCATTAATTTTACGATTAATTTTGGAATGCCAACTTTCTACAAGGTTAGTCGTCCGATGACGTTGTCTTTATTTAATATAAGTTGTTATTATAGTTTTTAACAGATATGTAAAACATTTATCTTCGTATACTATATTCAAACAAGAGTTTTAAGATGTATTCACAGCACATCTATGTCAAATCGTATGTCCCTTGCTTTCCAAACATCCAAACGAATTAATGCAAAATAAATCAAAGCAACATATTATCAAAACATGCTGTTTTTATAAATGATGGTGTGATTGAATCGATTAATAAACAAACTATTTATCTACTCTATATAGATATGAAAATCTCTGAAAAAGTAGAAAAAGTAATATTTTATCATACAAAATAGAAAATTATGTGAGTGCATACACAGTAGCATACTAAAAATCTATGTTTTACCTTAAAATAAAATAAAGTATTTAATAGTAACTATTAAAAAGTAGCAGCAGTTGAATTTTTTTTTTCTGTGTCATCGTTCCAATTATATACATGTAAGTCTTTTGAAATAGGGATGTATAGGTAAATAGTAGAACTTACGTATTTTTCCTTCACGTACATGCACTGATCACTTCACTCACTAATTAAATTTAATAAGTAATCCTACAGGATACGCTAGTGAGTAAACTTTCACTCGAGACAGTATAGTACTTACCAATTTTAAACACCTTATCTATTATTTGTAACCCGTCTTTTTAACAAGCCATTCGTAGTGAGACAATTTTACATCGTAAATCATGACGGATTATCATTCATCGTAGCTCTTTTTTCAATGATCTGCTATGATTTATTAAATTAATTCCGTTAATAAACTGTTCACAAGTGTACTATGTTAACCGTTTCTTATGTAAAATATAGCTAATTTTATCTCAGGGGACCAATAGGCACCTGAATAGGTGCCGAATCTTTAACTTATATTGTATATATATTAGAGGGGACGAATGGGTACCTTAAAAATAATATTTTTTATTAAAATATTAATTGGTCTACCAGGAGACCAATGGGCACCTATATAGGGGCCGAATCTACAACTTTTATGCTGGGGGACGAATTTTAGGGGACGAATGGGCTCGGACCCTTGTCATCAACCGGGCACAAATGGTTATAACTTGACTTAAATTACCTTCATGGCCCTTTTACTATTCAAAGCATTCACTAGCACAATGTTTAAAGAGTGCTACATTGAGTTTTACCGTAAAATCAAATTTTTGACCCCAAAAAAAAAAGTCTAACAAGTCAGAAACGTTTACTTAGTTTGATGTACAGAATGCTTGGTTGACGTATGTGTGAAGGGTTGATTTACACCCTGTATATCAAATACATTATAATAGGCTTATTTCATACATCTGACTGGCCTGTTGGTCTAGTGGTTAGTGACCCTAACTGCTATGCCGGAGGTCGTGGGTTCGATTCCCACCCAGGACAAATGTTTGTGTGATGAGCACGATCATTTGTTCTGTGTCTGGGTGTAATTTATCTATAATATGTATGTATTTAGAAATATATAAGTATGTTAATCAGTTGTCTAGTACCCATAACACAAGCTCTGCTTAGCTTGGGACTAGATGGCGTTGTGTGATAGTTGTGGAATATTATTATTATTATTATTATTATTATAGTAAATAACTCCGGATGTAACCTGTACACTATTTAAAATAAATTTACAAACAGATGTAAACATTAGCGCAGCCAAGATATTAGTTGTTTAGAAATCATCAGAACACCACAGGACCTAGGCAAATTGAAATTGTATTACCGATAACAACGTTGGAAAGTCTAAAATCTACTGAATTGACATAACCACCGAACAGCTATGCCAATCGTATTGGACGTCGCTGTGATGGAAAATAATCGCCACACATCTCAAGTCAAGTCAAGTCAAAAGTCATTTATTCAAATTAGGCTGATAATCAGCACTTTTCGAACGTCAATCATTTGATCATTTGTTCTGTGTCTGGGTGTAATTTATCTATAATATGTATGTATTTAGAAATATATAAGTATGTTTATCAGTTGTCTAGTACCCATAACACAAGCTCTGCTTAGCTTGGGACTAGATGGCGTTGTGTGATAGTTGTGGAATATTATTATTATTATTATCTAGAACCTGGGGCTAATGCAAGCTTTCACCGAAACAAATATCTGCTGTAAACCCACAGTAAAAATAAAATACAAAAAACGAAACACTTTTAAACGATGTTTTAACATTTACATATAGCCCTTTCGCTGCTAACTGGTCCCCGAACCGTTTCGTTTCGCTAAAAATTATTTGTGTGTACCAAATTGTTTCGGACCGGCTTTCAGAAGCCAACCACGCATGAAAACTACCTAGCTAGCTAACAAAATTGGGTCAGACATTACATATTCATAATTTAATTTGTTCGTTGATACGAATACCTTGTGTACCATTAAGAATTATGCATAATCATTTGAGTTTTTAATTAATCATGCTTTGGTTGCTTATGAGAATTATTAATTCCTACGTCAAAGAGTCTCTTGGACATAAATGAATTATTAGGGAAAATGGGACTTTGATGTTGGTTAATTAACGAAATTTGCTGTCGCACAAACTTACCTATATTTTTAAGATATAATGGAAATAACTAAAAACCTTAGAGGAGTTTTGCTCATCATTAAGCAACTTTTACTGAAGAGGTTCCACATAGACAAAATCATGGGAAAAGTTTTTGGGGAAAAGTGATCAATCAGACTTCGCAAAAAAATAATTCGACATCTTATCGAAACAGAAGAGGAAATTATTCTTTAAGCATTGCCGTTTCCTATTCTCATGTTGACTCGAGCAACACGAGAATAACTCCCTGGTATGGTTAACTAACCTATATTATCTAACAAGATTATCCAAAGTTAGATCCTAACAGTTTTATATTGACTCATGACATTTATGTCCTTACGAAAATTCGGCACGAATAGACTGCTCATGCAGACCACTTACCCAATTAGTGATTTCAGAGTTTCTGTCGATATTCGGGAGTACCAGTGACATATCTCACCGCGGTCACTTTATAAACATCAGCAGCACTGCTATGGACTTACTACGAGAATATTATTAATATTATTCTCGGTTCTACCTCTTTAAATTATACAAATAAAATTATCATGTAAAGGAAAGTGTCTAGTGGCAGTATAAACGCGACTGCGAGCATGAGATCTAGTCGGGTTTGACTATCGAGTTGTACAAAGTGTTATTGAGATTTCCCATGAGGGATTTTTTAGTTGCAGCCACGGAGTCTGAATTTGTGCTCTTTTGATGGCTAAAGGTTAACCCTCTTTTGCATGGGACTTAAACATAAGTTGCGTAATGTGAATGTACTATTAGGTATACCTCTGACTGTCCTGTCAGGTATTACAAGCGTATTATTATGTTATCAAAGGGCAGGTCTTTAGTATAAACTAAAGAATTTTGTAATACGTATTACAAAATTCCGTGTTTAATTCTGTAAAAGCTCCTATTAGACTATCATTCACACAAGCGGGAGCACTGATAACAAAAACACAAAGTTCAATCTTATAGCTTGGGTGGTTTAACCCATGGAATATGTATATGAAGTTCCTAAATCCAAGATAATGATAAGATTTTACTTTTCTTTTTTTTTGTAAAACTCGTGAGGCATGCTGTGACACCCAGGAGTAACCCAACAAATGAAACAATAAAGGCAACATAATGTCGCAACAAACAAATGTTGGAAACGCTTAAGATCACTCAAAATGTTTAAACATGCGGCTCGTTTACGTCTCATATCTGTGGGTAGCTCACAAAACCTGTATTCCAGGAAAGAATATTTCTTTAAATACTTCTACATCCTACAATAATTATGTACTCGTTTTAAGTAGTAAACATAAATCTGTACTACATCGAATATGTTTAGTTGTGTGAGTTCTATATCAGTGGTCGCTCTATATAGGGTTGCCATCTCAAAAATTTGGCAACCAGGACAAGATTCGTGAAAACCCCGAATTTTAGAGCCCTGAACCCGGACATGTCAACCGGTTTTTTAAACATAGACAGATTAAAAATAACAGTTGAAATGTCATAAAATCACCTTTTTTTATTCTCAGACCTTAAAATTAAATTGATTCATCTTTTATCATCCATCAACAAAAACACACACAATTTTATTACAGTTTATTGAAAATTGTTTATATTTTAATTATAATTGTATTTTTTTTAAACCCCCGCACGGACGCTTGCCGGACGCCCTCTAAACCAGGACAAATCCGAGGAAACCCGGACGGATAGCAACCCTAGCTCTATATAATATTTAGCAGTTTATGATGTTTTTATACTACAAGTAAAAGGACTTCAGGAAGTCACGATAGTCGATGACGTCATCATTTACTAGTTGCTACACAGGCTATGTGCTTTAGCTCTGTGTTCCATTTGACAGGAAAGCGTTTATATACGGGTAACCTACTTCCCACGCCGTACTGTTAGTTGGTAGGCGTCCATCGTTGTGACGCTACTGTTTATTTTACGGTCCTGCCTTCGACCTTCTACTATATAAACATTCCTGTACCCCACTAAAGGGTAGCTAGTGTAATTACCTAATCGCGGGAGAGTCCAATAATTATGTCCACTTGTCCGGTAGTGCACTGCACTTGTAGCAGTTGACTAATTGGCTTTTGCAGATTTTATGATGGAACATTAAATATTGAACAAGCAACAGTTGTCTCTACCCGAGCACAACACAAATCCAGACTTTGTTGATACCTACTGAGAATTTCATAACAGAAAAAACCAAAGAACAATTTTTTGGGCATTACCTGCGGACAAGGAGATATGCATACCTCACACAGCACCTCAATCACCATCCAACTACATTGTGAGCAGTGAGCACCCTCAAAACATTTTTCTTTATCCCTTAGAGGCGGCGTTTCCCTCCACACAGCTTCAAGTAAAGTCAATTATTTTCTAGAGGACACCCTCCATCCATCATATGGTTACGTAACACGATACACAGGGCGCGTACCGGAATATAAAGTATGAATTCATGCCTACTACATAATATTTCAGTGAAGAAGACATGACATGAAAAACAAAGTTTAACCCATCGATTTAACAAAATATCCTAGTCGCATTTAGATGTCCTTACTTTATCCAAAGTCCAAGTCCTTGGTGCTCGACCATCAAACTAAAAAACCTTTATCACGGCCTAGAAAAATGCCAATTAGACTTCAAATTCAAAGCATGTCGTATTGATTAAAACACGCCTTTCAACAAGATGAACATAATGACCTTTCCTCCATTATGGATTTAGATTTTCCCATCATCAGTTTCACATACGTAGAATTTCACTTTAGACCCACAGTAACAGATAAGGCCTTTCCCAAGAACTCTACGAGAATTAGTGTTGCGGAGTAAAAATTTACTTCATTTTTCCTGAAATAAAATACCACATCAGCTACATAGAAAACTGAAAAACTCCTAACTATAAAAACATACGAACTCTCGAGATACCTCAAAGAACATCTCTTAGACAAATATCTGGGGTACTTGTATTTAGTACGTCTGTCTTTCCGAAAAATTAATACAACTCGACGTTCTAAAAGCGAACGCGGCGGCCATGTTAATTCTTCAAAGACAGATAGACGAAGGTGTGAATTTCGAACTTCGACTGGTTCGTTGTTAGGAAGTCAATTAATTACAGAAATATTTAGTATTCCGATGGCGCACGAATATTGTGGAAATATCATTTTATGATAAAACATAATAATATGTATTATTATGTTTCCTATGTTTCCACCAGATAGAAACAGAGTGTACCAGTAAAGACGTTTATTGTTTCTAGATTTCCCTGTCAATACATTTATTTTGAGAGTTTCTGGGCATAGTGAGATGTAATCATTACCCACGTACAGCTATAGCTTCTATTGTTTTTTTTTTACGAAATACACAGACCAGTTATATTTTGCACTCGTTCATGACGTAGGTCATGAACGAGTGCAAAAGAAAGAAAGATAGAAACATCGAGATATGATGTCGTTGTTCGACACTAATTAATGTACCTTTTGTCTTATTTCGTGATTCTTATGTGGGTGGAAACATTGGCATTGTTATGTTTGCTTTTCATCTTATTTAGTATAACAATTTTACAAAAAATAATAATAACCCGATTCTACAACAACAACAACAACAACAACAACAACAACAAACAGAGTGCAACAGATTTATAACGCGTAAGGAACATAATTATAGATCCTGTTCGATATAAATACTTTCCAAAAAACGATTTTATGTTCAAAAACATCCCTGAATGAAAGTCCTTCTAATTAAACATCAAAGTTATAAGAACCTGTTAACTTTACATGTTACTTAAATGTTATTTCTTTCAAACTTCTTACATACATAATTACATATTACAGCTAAAGAAAATACGTGGAAATATTCTTAATTGTATGAGAAGGTCACGAATCGTGCTTTCCATAATGAAGTAGATACCTACTTTTGGGCTAATTGCGCAGATTTTTAATATGGCTGCCGGAGAGCAAACAAACTCTGGTAAAACCCCCACGAATGTAAAGAAGCCCAGGGGGCCAATTCTCGATTTTCGCCATTTATCTCGAGTTCGAGATCGTAAGTCTATCTCTATGTCTATTAAAAATATCTCTATCTCTACCAAAAAATGTCGAATTGAGCAGAATTCCGTATTCTCAGTCAAAATAGAAATAAATGTCACGAAAATGTCGAGTCGAGTGAAGATAATGTTACCATTAATAATAATAATAATAATAATTTATTTAATCAAAACACAATGTTAACATCAAGTAAAATAGTAATTTCTATAAATGCACTTAACTTATTGCTAGTTAACAAAACAGGTAGGTGTTGCAACCAGCACCCTTACTAAGTTATGAAATAACTTGTATTAAGGGCAGTGGTACATGCCCATACATAAACAGGTTCACATATGAATTGCAGACAAAACAAGTGTTTAGAACTGAAGTTAACATAAAATTTACTTAAAGATAAGCATAAACATAAAAAAACATATTTTTAGAATTTAGAAAATTTAATTGATTCATTCGTTGATTGATTATTATTTGTAATTATTTGATTTTCATGACATTTGGATAATTCGTGTGTGTGTGTGTGTGTGTGTGTCTGTGTGTGAGTGTGTAACGAAGGTGGTGTGTGTTGTGTCAGAGCAGAATGTGTGTTCTATACTCGATGAGAGGGTTTAGGATTGGTTATTATCAGACAATAGCAAGCGTTCTGTATCTAAGTAGTTATTTGTAAGTAGGAAGTTTGTCACAGATTTCTTGACGGACGAGATCGGAAGTGAGTAAATTCTCAATCTCTTATTAAGTTTATTATATAATTGTGGCCCTTGGAAACAAAGAAATCGCTTCGTAAATGAGTACTTACATCTATAGTGCTGACAAACAATGTCTTTGCGTCTTTTAGTGATGGTGACATATGGGGTATATTTGTGTTGTAGTAGGACTGTATTAAGAATAAAGAGTTGTCTGACAGAATGTACTTTGCAATGTTTATATAATTCTTCAGTTGGGAAAAGTATAGGACGAAATGTGCTAACCTTTAACACGGCTCTTTGGGCCCTCTCCAATTTGAGCAAAGTGGTCTTAGGAGCACCACCCCAGGCAGAAACACAATATGATAGGAGCGATTGACAGAGGGCGAGGTACACCCTTTTGACAATCCGTGCCTCAGCCACATGACGGAGAGTCTTAAAGACGAATATAAGTTTTCTAACCCTTGCTGTCAGCAGCTCTATGTGGGCTGAGAAATTCAGATTGTCATCAAGAGTCACCCCGAGATATCTGACTGTGGGGGCACGTACGAGTTTAGGGCAAGAACATCCTGTGGTCCCTGAGCAAATGCTTGAGTGCGCTATTAGGGAATACGAATTCGGCGGCTGTGTAGACTGCCGTAGGGTAAAGCAGATTATTTTTGTTTTATCCGTATTGAGGGTAAGTTGGTTGTCATTAAGCCAGTTTAGAACTTGATTTAGTCCTCTCTGCGCCGCGTCAAAAGCCTCGTCCCAGGAATTGCCAATAAAGGTGAGTGCAGTGTCATCAGCAAAGGAAGAGATTTTTCCATTTTGGAAAAGCAGATTACACAGCTGATTCACGTACACTAGGAAAAGTGTGGGACCGACTACACTTCCCTGAGGAACCCCAAAGGTGACCGGAAGCTCCCCACTCAGATAATTGGAGATTTTTACGCACTGAGTTCTATTGCGTAGGTAGTCAGCAAAGATTCGGAGTGGGAGGCCACGTATTCCCAGTTCCTCTAGTTTCGACACTAGGTTGGGAATAGAAACTGTGTCGAAAGCTTTTTTTAGATCTAAAAAAATTGACAGGATTCTCTTTTTTGAATCAATGTTAGTGACTATGTGATCTGTTAAGTTTAGAACAGCATCATTCGTCGACTTATTTCGTCGGAACCCAAACTGATTAGGTGATAAAAGGTTCTTATCCTCAAGGTATTTAATGAGTCTCTTGTTTATAATGCGTTCCAGGATTTTAGACATTGAGGGTAAGACAGCAATGGGACGGTAATTATTAACACAGTTTCTATTCCCACCCTTATGTATAGGATGCACAATAGCTTTTTTAAAGTACAAAGGGAATACACCTGTGCTGAGGCAGAGATTAAATAAATATTATGTCATTGGGGGGACAAGCAGCTTTTTATAACGTTTCAGAAACTTAGTAGAGATACTGTCCCATCCAATAGCAGCATCAGTTTTTAAAGACATGAGCAGCGCGTCAACCTCATCTTCATCAGTGTCGACCATCACAAACGAGTGTAGCGGCGCATGTGCGGCATTAGTGACATGTGGAGGGCGTCCGCTATCAGTCGGATGAGTAAAAACACTCGCGAGGTTTCTTCCCATGTCGACAAAAAACTTGTTCACGGCATCCACTGACTGTTGGGGAGAAACCGAAGAGCCAAGTAAGTCAGTTGTGGGATTTTTAGAAACTTCCGTGTTTGTAACCCTCTTTATAATTTTCCAAACTTTTTTGTTATCATTGGCAGCCTCACTCAACTCCGCCCTATCGTACTCCCTTCTAAGATTTTTAATAATTTTAGTGCAGTAGTTCCTATATCTTTTAAATGTAATTTTTAGCACATGATTATTTGGTGATAGTTTCAGTTTTGCGTGCATTGCATCCCTGTTGCGCGTGCAACGAAGCATACCAGGAGTCATCCATGGTTTAAGTAAGCGTTTGTGATTTGGGACTTTAACTATTACAGTGTGAGCGAGTATAATAATAACAATGGTGTTGATGAAATATTGAGTGGCTTGATTAGCATCTGTATATTTATAAATTGATTGAAAGTCCACGCTATTCATTTCAGAGTCTAATGAATTGTAATTAACTCTTGAAATGGTTTTGACGCCAGTATTGAATGGTTTACTTTGTTTAAGACAAAGCAAGACAGGGTTATGGTCTGTCACACAAGAGTCAATTACTACGGTGAATGCTAACGCATTTGTCTTGAGCATAACATGGTCCAGACAAGCGGAGTCGCGAGTAGGGTAAGTATGTGCAGGGAGAAGTCCATGAAAAGCTATCAAGTTCAGATAGTCGGAAATACGATTAGGGCATGGGGTACTGCTAATGTCAAGGTTTACATCACCAAGAATAACTATATTTTTATATGAAGACAAACTAATTAAAAGAGAATTTAAAGATTGCAAAAAGTTACTAATGTCTAATAAGGTGACCGGTATAAGCATATAAACGCTTTGTCTATGCCGAACGTCAGTACAAGGCAACTTGCGTCCATAAAATCAGGTTCCACAACAGAATAGCTGCCCACATTCTTAACATATAAGATGACTCCATCATTCTGATTTTTTAGTTGAGTAGAGCAGTAGTGCGAGTAATTTTCGATTGTCGCAATGGCACTGTTTGATCTTAGCCAACACTCCGTTAATACAATAACTTCACATTCAAAGTTGATTCTACTTAGAAGCGTCAGAAGAGAGTCAAAGTTTGCGTTTACTGACCGAATATTTTGGGTTATAATCTTGAACTGTTTAGCAGGGTCATTAATATAGGAGGAACATTCTTCAGGTTTACAGCGCAATGACGTAGACACTGAGAGTTGATCAATATGGTCGTTTAAATCGCGTATGTTATCCACTTAGATTGATAAAAGTGTAGGACACTAATAAGGGGATCTGGATTTTCGGTACGTTCTCTTCGAGGTGTATTGCTTGCTTAATTATGTTCATGTATGGTCGGAATTCAGCCTGATGTGGTTTAGTGTAGTTTTTAACATTATCTTCACATATGTAGTGCTTAAACTGTGTATAATATTTGTATTTAGAAGTTTGTATGAAAAAAAATATCGAATGAGTGTTATGTGTATTGGTTGCAAGTGATTGTTTGCAGGTTACAGGTGTTAAAATGTGAGAATTTCCAAGTAAGTGTTCAAGTAACGAATTATAATGTTTAGTAAAGAGATAAAAATTAAAAAGTAAACATGCAGTTTTCAAAAATAATCCCATAATTAAAATATTAATAAGACTTAAGATACAGTTTAACAATAGTCAGTCTTCTGTATTTATATTTTTCAAGTCTAACTCACTATTTATAGTGTATGCTGTGGTGCCTTCTTTCTTGCGAATTAATATTTATGAAGAATCGCACGTTCTGTTTTAGGTAGGTATGAGTTAATGAATGATTTTGTTTTAAAACGCTGACTAAACCTAATTATTTAAGTATTAAACGAAACGTTTAGTGTGTTTCAAGATTTTCGTATGCTCTTCGTGAAATAAAGAAAACAAATTGACAGTTCACTGTCTGTCAGTGTCAGAATTTGCGCCTTTTTGCGGTTCCTTCAAAACTTTTGTTATGTTTACATGTACTGTGTTTACATCATTATTGGGTGCTGTTTTACATTTTAAAAATTTTATTTTAACATGGAGGGGAAAAATCAAACAAGGCAAGGGCACAAATCAAAGAGTATAAATCGAATTTCCAGTAAGTATGAGATGCCAAGCCGTATTTTATTTAAAAATTAAAGAAAAAACACAGTGTACAATCCAAAACTCAACGAATTCACTCAGAAATGACGTATCTCTACAATCGACATGACATCTCTACTGCTCAGAAGCACTCGACATGAACTCTAACGTTAGCTTTCGACAATTGTCGAATTCGACATCCCCAGAATAGCAACTTTAAAAATTTGTCGAAAAAATGACGTCATTAGAAATTTTTGTCGAGTTCGACACCATCTCTAAAATCGAGAATTGGCCCCCAGAGCTCGTTGTTTTTCGCGTTGGTAACAATTTCCAAGCGTGGTACCTTTCTACTTAGACCGTTTCGGCCCACTTTTGTCCACACAGCATTTTTTAAACCTTTTATTCCCACAACAATGTCAAGCGGTCTTTTTACACTGTTTTTTCTGCAACAGGGCCTTCCACTCATTACGTTTTTATAGCCAGGGTGTAATTGTGCCAGAACAAAGCAAAGACCTCGTCTGAACTGAGTAGAAATGAGCGTTTATTATCATAATAATATTGTGTTTTACTGGTGCGATTTTGTGATGGAAGATGGTTACTTAAGAATAGATTGCTTAAGATGTCTTCTGACCGACGACGTCGCGTTAATCAATTTGATGACATGTTAAGATTATAACCAATTAGTGAGGCCCCGACAAAGCGAGACTTTCTAACAATCCTTCACGCTTGGCGTCATAACCTACTCTCTCATACTCTTCATGATGTTCTGTTTTCCAAACAGCCTTCTTGCCTTCTTGCTTGTTGACCCCTAGGCACGCCACTGACCAGCCACTGGCCTGCCTGTGCACAGAAATGACATAAACAAATGAGTATACCCAGTGGCGTAGCGTGCCTTTCCGGGGCCCCGTATAAAAAATTGTTTGGGGATTTCTCACAAAAGAAAAAAAAATGTTTGCATAAAATTAAAAGCAATATTTATTCATCATAATTATCTGTCACTTTTTCCAATTTTTTTCTTGACTTTTTTCATTTCTGAAATATAAAAAAAATTTGGAAGTTTTTATTGATCTTTCCCGGGGGCCCCGTATAATTGATACGGCGGTAGCTACGCCCCTGAGTATACCGTTTCCAATGGAACACACGCCTCCTCTCCCTGAGTGACAATTCCAATCCACAACAAGAGCCTAGTGCGGTCGTAGTCACGTCACATGTCTTCATATTACGCTGCTACTGTTTCCTAAATCAAAATGTGTGTTCCTAAGGTAGAGCCATGTTGGAGTTTACTTCAATACTTAACATGGATGGTAATAAATGGATAAAGGAGCTCGACCACTTAAGAAAAGTTAGAAAAAGACATCTTAGTGATTAGTCTGGCATTAAATCCCTGCTCGGTGATCGTCAGAGCCATAGAAATATATGTATGTTCAGAGCTCATAAAAACTTTATTAAAGCTGAATAAAAGTTATTCATCCTAGTTATATAAATTCGCGAGTATACTTAGTTAATTTATGTTTGCCTTTTATCTAATCAAGCCACCCTAATATGTAGTAGAACGGATCTGAATGAAACCTGGCAGACCAACACTTGGGTTAGAACCTAAAGTTTTATTTATATGTCTCATGAATGAGCCGAAAAAAACTGTTTTACTTTGACATGTTAATACCCACTTGTGATCCAGATAAACCCAGACTTGGGTATTGTTCATGCTTGACTATAACAAGGAAAATGCTAATTATACCATTTACCTCATCGTAACTCGCACGTTATCATTAACAGTATTAATATGTGATTCTGCAGGAATCCTAATTATTATGTGACGACACGTAGTTCTGCACAGACGATTTGGGGGCCAATTCTCGATTTTCGCCATTTATCTCGAGTTCGAGATCGTAAGTCTATCTCTATGTCTATTAAAAATATCTCTATCTCTACCAAAAAATGTCGAATTGAGCAGAATTCCGTATTCTCAGTCAAATAGAAATAAATGTCACGAAAATGTCGAGTCGAGTGAAGATAATGTTACCATTATGAAGAATCGCACGTTCTGTTTTAGGTAGCTATGAGTTAATGAATGATTTTGTTTTAAAACGCTGACTAAACTTAATTATTTAAGTATAAAACGAAACGTTTAGTGTGTTTCAAGATTTTCGTATGCTCTTCGTGAAATAAAGAAAACAAATTGACAGTTGACTGTCTGTCAGTGTCAGAATTTGCGCCTTTTTGCGGTTCCTTCAAAACTTTTGTTATGTTTACATGTACTGTGTTTACATCATTATTGAGTGCTATTTTACATTTTAAAAGTTTTATTTTAACATGGAGGGGAAAAATCAAACAAGGCAAGGGCACAAATCAAAGAGTATAAATCGAATTTCCAGTAAGTATGAGATGCCAAGCCGTATTTTATTTAAAAATTAAAGAAAAGAAAACACAGTGTACAATCCAAAACTCAACGAATTCACTCAAAAATGACGTATCTCTACAATCGACATGACATCTCTACTGCTCAGAAGCACTCGACATGAACTCTAACGTTAGCTTTCGACAAATGTCGAATTCGACATCCCCAGAATAGCAACTTTTAAAATTTGTCGAAAAAATGACGTCATTAGAAATTTTTGTCGAGTTCGACACCATCTCTAAAATCGAGAATTGGCCCCCTGGAAGGACTAATTGAACGACGAAGTCACTGTACACGGGGATTAATTTGTTCCAAAGGTGGATTAGTCAAGTCAATCAAGGGACAAAGGTATAACATTTAATGCCGTTTAAGCTTTGGATAGCCAAAAGGTCTCGGTCACAGCACAGATGTTGGCATACCCTATGGTAGATCCTTTCTTCCTTCCTTCCTTTCTTCTTCCTTGGAATGTAATCTCAATGTCACTTGTTTTAGTCCTTGCCGTCTTCATATACTTATCTGAGTATCATCATTCAACTTACATGTTGTGGATACTCCAAAGCCGTTACTCTGTACAGCTTCTGTACTTATTTTTCTATCCTGTTCTAAAATATATATCTCCCTCGTGTGTCTCCTGTCTACTGGCTACGACCACGTAATATATTGTAGTTACATAATATATTGTAGTTATTTGTAGTTTCTTCTACATTTGACACAATTTAGCAGAGGTTATGCTGTAGTCAAAGTTATCAGTACAGTGAGCAAGATTAGTAGCGCAGCTTAATAATGGTCAAGGCGCGCTGTAATTAAGTGTCTCTTCATTCATGACAGCTTTAAATGCACCCTCACCGCGACTCCCAGTAATCAGTAGGTAATAACTGGGCTGCTTCTACTTCACCTGTTTTGTACAGGGAAATACAGAATTTTAAATTTGTTCCACTTTGAGATCTAAGTAATGATATAGTAATATAAGGCTTACGATATTGTCCCACAATCAGCTTACAACCCCTGACAAGTAAATTAAGGTATGTTATCAAACAAAGTATTATTACCGACACCAATCTTCGGCGACGTAATCTCGACCTCGTAAAACCTGATGTAGGCTCGATAATAAATTATTAATTAATACAATTGTCCTCTTTATTATTATGGGGTACATTTGGCAGGTCCGAGCGTGCCAAGGATGTTGGCCTGGAATCATGCCAACCGTGCCAGATGTTACTGGCATATTTTGAACGCTTAAATTTTGTTTGGCTGTATTTTTTGGCAGTTTCTCAGCTTTGATTGGCTATATTTTGTGTAGGTTACGTTAACCCGCTGCGACAACGCCAAAAGTGGGGTTAATAGGTTTTGTTCCATGTTTTATTAATGACTAGCTAAGTTTCCTGCCGCGGTAGTGTTGTTTGAAGATAACTAAGTATGTTGTCGGTACCACTATCATCATTACCACTTCTGTCGTGACAGATATTATATTTATTTATTTTATTATCATTATAAGACATTTTATTATTAAAAGACACGGCCATTGCCTACAGTGTTATTTATAGCCAGTTAATTCTTCAACTATAATTTAAAAAAACGTACTTAGCTCAGTAAGCTATGTTTCTAAACTAATTCGATTCTCAGTAAAGAAATCTCTGAACCAGTAATTACGAACGAAGAATCTAACTAAAGATTTACTTATTTCATTTAAAGATTTTTAAACGTTTCATAACTCGTTCTTTGAGCTTTAAACAAGTAATTAACTTAAAGCTAAATCTACGAATTCCCTGGCTTCTAAATGAGGTAAACTTAATCTGAAATATTTCGAAGTAGATGTTTGCAGAACTAATATTGCGCCAATATTTGTTGCTTTGAACTGAGGCTTCGATTGAATGGTTCCAATTCCAATCGTTCATGAAGTATTTACTAATAACTGTTAACTAAGTTGAGTTGTTGTGGGTTTTAGTTTGTTATGGCAGCACTTCGTTAGTTATGTACCGATTCACTTTCGCAAAATATTCTGTGCTTCATTTTAGTATCGTTATTCTTTCCACCTTTTGCTTTTAGAAGTCAACTCAAGCATACCTAAGCAAGTTCCTACATAGGCGCAACCCCACTCACATTATAAAACCAACATTGTTCGACGTCCCACTCAGTACCACTCCAAACTTCCCCTCCCAAACTTAGTGAAGAATTTATAATAACAAGCTTGTCTTTTTTAAACGACACGTTCTTTTAGAATACCTGAAATTCTGTGTCTTCGAAGTGAAAATGTTACTCTCCCATATTGCGAATTTTCTCGTCGTCAACGTAAATTAACTGACAGTTTCAGACACATATATAATTCTCGCAGCCAAAGGAGTATGAGCTTTGTGTCCGTCTGTTAAAGTACGTTTCCGGTAGCGTATGTAAAAGCTCAAGTAGACTCATTTCAAAGGGTCTTACGAGAGACGAAAGCCTTTGTTTTATGAAACTGGAAAAGGCTTGATGAAGAAAACATGTCTGTGTTTGGACATCTGTATACGTACGTCGAAGTAACACTGGATACACGGGGCTAAGGTTTTCATCTCGACTGCCAAGTCTTTTGTATTAAAGCTACGTAGCGTTGAAGTATCTTGGTATGAGAAGAAAATATGAGACGTAACCAACCCCTGGGATCACTGAAGCAATTCTTTTCTTTGATTACGTTTGCGATGCTGAAATGAAAAATGCATAGCTTGTTCAAATAACTTTCAAACAAGCTCTGATGTACAACAATATCATAAACTCTTCCTTTCAAATCGAAAATGTATTATACAAACTGTTACAGCTTAACTACTTACTTATTATTTTTGATGAATTATTCATAAACCTAATGCACATGCAGAAAAAGTTATTACATGGTAAAACTCAGTTGACAGTAAATTTCATCACTCATTTTTATGTAAGTACCTATTTCATACATTACATTTGAGTAGGTTAAGGTAAGTACATTCCTAAATTTCCTACTAACAAGTACTTACACTTATACACCTATGATTTTCTACCTGACCCAAAAACGTCCTAAACGAAAACCTTGATACTTATTTAGAAGAATATATTGGTACATATTATATATTCGAATTCTCGACAACATTGTTCCATTTTCACACACTCAGTATAGCGTTATCAACTTAATTTTGTCCCCGAATATACGCTCAGTAAACGCCTACATAAAATTTTATAGCAATATCCCAGTTAAGCGGACCATTGCGCTTTGTTTTTCGCGTCGCTTTTTAAAATAAAACGTTTGTCCATGTCGTTTCGGTATTTCTAAACGAGAACATTTTAAAACGTTGTTTATAGTTTTGTAAATACCAAATAATAGGTGTTGCAGTTTAGTTTTTGCATCTAGGAGTAATGATTGTGTACAGTTAAACTAAGCTGGGACAAAAACAGATACAATCATTTTTGTATTTTCGTTTCATCAGAAGCTTCTATAATCTAAGTGCCGATAGAAATCAGCTAATAACCTTTCCAGTTCCGAAGCAGGTGTCTAGTATGACAGGTGACCTCGCGGTCTGCTGACCTTGCAACGAGGCTCCACTCCGCTCCGCGCTATGGTAAGGTTAGCTGTTGGGGCGGCTAAATCGAATTCTAGATTAGTTGTCGGCACTAGATACCTATGTTTGACTGCAGGGAGTTTAATAATTCGGATGTGTTTGTGTATGAAGTTATGTTTTTGTTTGCATGAGCGAAATTGCTAACTCAGTGCTTTTACGTTGAAGTAGGGTTGCCATCCGTCCGGGTTTCCTCGGATTTGTGCTAGTATATAGGACGTCCGGGGAGCGTCCGGGCTTCATTTGTAGTCCAGGTTTAAAAAATTAAAATCTTGGGCCATCCGCGACACACGAACTGTACTCGCACGCCGCGCGATCAACCGACGAACAGACTCGCTAAAAAAATTTGACTGATGAAGTGATGACATGTCTGGGTTTAGGGCTCTAAAATCCGGGGTTATCACGCGTCTTGTCCTGGTTTCAAAATATTTGAAATGGCATCCCTACATTGAAGGGATATAAGACGATGGGCTGCATATTGTTCGAGCGAGATACGGCTGCCTCGGACCTATAGGGCTGAGAAGGAACATGGGTGGTTTTTAGTCAGTAGAAGTCTGACACTCCCTTTCGCTCCGCCCAGAGCGGGAGGAGTCATGTGAAGATTTCCCACCCGCCAAAAAAAGGAATATAATATGATCAAGAAGATGGTTAGAAAGGGGTTGACTATTGAGATGACTACTTGACTAGTAACAGAGAAGCAATGAATAAGAGGATATGCTTCGCTAACCCCAAATAAATTAAGATAATTAGTAGAAGAATGATAATCCTACGTGAAGTTATGCCACTTATTACAATCCTTACAATTTACATTAATACTTTTTGTTTCGTTTACGTTGATAACGTTTGCAAAAAACTGCCTCTCACGGATTGCGCTTACGTCCCTTTTGCAAACAAACGTCGCAGATAAGGGAAAAGAGCAAACAACGAACGTGTTTATTTACTCAGGACCGAGTTGTGCTTACACTGTGTGTATATTTGCTTAAATACTCAAATTGTTCCCAGTTATATGCTCTTTCTGCACATCCCAAAATAAACTGGTTAGGTGACCCATATTTGTGCGTAATTTTTACCCTTCAACGTCTCACTACAAAAAAAAAACTGTTAACGTTTATGCGTACGTCAAGTCCTATTTATAGACCCTAATTTAGGGATGCCAAACCGAATTTGTGAACTATCGGTAAAACATGATATAAGGCGTGTACTTGTAAGTAACGGAAAAGGTTGTCATGTTATCAGTCTGCCTACTTGGTGTGTTTATCTTGAGTTTTCAGGGTCGGACAAAGTATTTGGGCTGAATTAGGTCGTTTAGGAATTCCTCAGGAGCCGCCCGGGTTTGTATTTTTGCTCGGTCAATGGCAATAGGCGTGACGACATAGTCAAAGAATCAATGATTTAATGATATTAGGGGAAATTACATACGAGAAGGATTTAAAACACTGATTTAGTTTTATTAAAAAAATTAAGATTAGTAAGATTTTTAATAAAATAAATGATTAAAATACTGTTATCGGCCATTTTGATTGAAACACCAATCATAGCGCACTACGTCACGCCAATGTAAACATCACTAGCTGTCACTAGCTCACTGTGTTGTTATGTTGCCGATTACGCATTTGGATATTTTTTTTGTTACTACAATACTTTGTGAACATCTTTAGCAATGGAATCAGGCTTTGTAAAAGCAAACAGTTCAAATTTGCCCAGGATAGATTTACTGATGTTGGGCAAATTCCTTGGGTCAAATAAGAATTATTATATTATAAATAAGAATTTTGCTCGTCCGAGTTCCGAAATGTGAAAACCTCCCTGTAAGTAAATTTTGTAAGTATCTAACACTATAAAAATACAACAAACTCGTTTTGAGCTTGTAGGAGTTTAGTTTATTTTCACTTTCATATGTTATTTTTACAATAAACTTGTCAGTTTTTTTTTGAGGGTAGCTCCTTCGCAACTTGTAATAAAAGTTTGCTACTGAGTTAATAACCAACAAAAGGAGTAAATTTCTGTAACTACAAAGCATGTACCGTACTAGTATCTTTTCTCATAGTAACAACCTACTATCATAATCACCGGGTCAGCTATGCAGGTCCAGAGGGCAACATTTTTGACATTCAAATATGTAATGCTAAAACTATTGCTATTGATGTGTTTTTACACTGAGGCACCGCACACCACTTATAAACTTTGTTATTCATTTTTAACACACGAATTATGGTAATGTTTGTTTTAGTTTCCTCTAGCTGCGCTTTGACATTTCCATGTTTACTTATGCGTGACGTCAGACCCGACGCCATGACGCTGCGAGCTGTTTTCGCGCTCTATTTATTTTATATTTCAAAAATGGCTAATATCTTCGTTAAACTTTACTTTATTACTGAAATAAAGGTTTTTTCGTAAATAAAAAAGATGTACCCACATTACGGAAGGGGATTTCAAAATCTTTCGTCATGCCTATTCGTGAGGTTCGGTCCTCATCACATGACACTTAGGTACATCATAACTGGCCAAATACAGGTGTACCAGTGTACCTACCTGCTACACATATATGCCTGTTTTATGCAAATATGCTCACAATAAAGACCTCGCCCATTGCAGATATTGTAACATAATCTGGTCCCTCTGACCTTTGGTATTATAGATTTATATGTGCAGCCTGCCTTGCCTGCGGTGTAGGAACCTTGGTACACCGATATGGTCTGGTTCCTATTCATACATACATGGACTGAGCTTAATGGGCTAAATTGTTCGTACCGTATGGCTACCAACCGCTGTTTATATGCTATTAGATTTTGCCCGCGGCTTAGATCGCGTTATGGTCGTAAATTATCCCACGGGGACATTTAAAAAACAGCCATAAACTACTTATCGGGGATAACTAAGTGCCATCCTTTTAGGTACAGAATTTTCGGAATCTTAGTTCTGGAGATTATGATGTAAAGTGATGCATAGGTAATCCTAGCCACGTGCCTCAGCTGGCTCACAGTCTGTGGAAAAAATCGTCTATACCCCATTAAATTTTTCTTGTGGACGTTAATTTCCAATGGTAGATGCAACGATATATTGGAAGTTTAATTAGATTTCCGCCCCGGTCATAATGGAAACTTTGTTTCGACGAATTTTCGTGTTGGCTGTAGGTATAATAATCATGTTAGCACGGAATATATATCTATTCCATGAATAAGCCATGGGATTAGTAATGTTATTTCTTTTGATTAGCCCCTCACTATTTGATGTCTGTTATATTTTGGTCAACATTCTAGTCACAACATGAGAATCTTCAGACATTTCGCTCATTCATTATAATTGTTTTCATTAAAAGCCTAAATGTCGACAGTTCTGTTCTTCATAGACTAATCAGATTTCCGTATAAGAATGTTGAGAGTGAGTGTGGGGATCATTGCAGATGTTAGGTACTGCCCACGACGCGGGCGGGTAACGGTCAAGGTGGAAAGATTAAACTCGCCCTGTCCGCTTTTAAAAATATCTTTAGTTATATTGAGAGATAGATTCCTCCTTATTGCAGGTGGCAATAAGCTATCTGCCGATGTTTTGCTACTTATACATCGGGAAACGGATATGTATAGATATTTTTCAAGTGCTAATACAATATTGTCGAGCTACAGAAATTGGTTTCTGAAATACTTGAACCATTTATTGGGTTTTTATTTAACGAACTGATACGGGCTTTTGATAGGTAGGTACTACAAACAATGTTCCGAGGTCAAAGTTATTGGCTCCTAGATACGCTGAAATATATAACACCCAGATGGTAACTTCCAACAGTTTATTGGAATTCTATGACATACAAAATAATACATAGAGTAGCTCCTGTTCGTATTCCCAGAAAAACTTTTTACCAAAAAATAAAACCGACTTCAACAAAAAATAAAACACAATAAAGTGAAAAATAAACTTTAGAAGCAAAAATCAGCTTCTGAAGTCGGTGTGTTTTTTAGTTTCATTTTTTTTTGCTACCGAGAAAAAAACCCACTTTAATGTGTAGGTACTGAAGATTACCTAAAAAAATAATTTTCAATATTTTACTTTAGCACTTTGTCGGTGTAACTCATTTGTAAATGTATGCCAAATTACAGCTTTCTAGCACTGAGGGCTCATTTACGGAGATGCGGGGCGTCGCGTGTGTTTTGATGTATGAATACGGTAATGATTTCAAACGACGATTTTACGAGAAGCAATTTTCCGGCCGTTAGTTTAAAATGCAGCGTTTGTTGCGGTGGACCCGCCTCTCAGTAAATGATTAAAATAGCACGCGACTAACAATCTGCACGCACCGCGCGACGCTTCGCGTCTCCGTAAACGAGCCCTAAGGGTTTCATATTGACTACGGAACCAAAAAAAAAAAAAAAGATAACCTCCTCCTTTTTGAAGTCTGTTAAAACCACAGAACAGAAAAGTTAAAACACATGAGGTACGTAACGTATAAACACCTCCAATTTTATTGTTCTATTATGACATCTTTATGACATAGTTACCACTTGTAATGTTCGTGTAGTAAGTGACATTCTCACTGAAGGCGTTCATAACAGCACTAGTTTCAGAATTTCAGGTGTAGAAGAGTTATAGTTTTCGAGTTTCTTGCCTGCATAGGAAACAATGCACTTCTGACTGAACGGTTTTGACTATTTACCTCTCGCGTGTCAAAAGTACAGCATATGTACATGAAACAATGGCTATTTAATTGTGCCTTTAAATTAGACATGCGATAATTTCAATGGCATCATTACGTAGGTTACTCAAATGAATATAATTTTAGATACCTAGACTTTTGTCTTAATATTAGTGATATTTTCTTCACACATTTCCTTTGATTTTCCTCGTATCTGTCCTAGATTAAGTACCATACAAACCGACTAAAAGTTCTATCATAGTGACATTAAGCGGCCTATTTGTTACAAAACTTCAAACCAGAGAGAAAAAAGAACAAATGAAGAAGTTCCAAGGCGAGGCGAGCAGGCGGCACGCGGCGTCCTCAATCGAACGTCGAGTTCGCTTCCGGTGGAGCCTACTTCCGCTCCCGCGCCGATTCCGACTTGTATAACATAACTACATAAGCTATGTTGAATTAACTTCGCAATTTTATAAGTAATAATATAAGTGTTTTATTATATTTGCTTAATGTTTTCTTTTGTTAAGGAAATCGTTGCTTAGAATTTATATTTTTGGTTAAGAGATCAGTAGTGATTTTTTTTTATGATATAGGAACGTATGAAGATTCCCCTTGTGAAAATTACTGACAAATATCGGTTGGTCAGAGGCAGCTTTACATTCATGCAATAAAAGTGAAAAAATTGTGATACGCCGCCCGTCCGACTAATATGGTGATAGTATTGGCTCAACCCGGTTTCACATGGATGTGTGTGCTCAGTCCCTAATTCTACAACTGTGATAGTATTAATCCACCAAACTTAAGACAAGATTGAGCGCCCTCTTCTGGTCCTACGTTCCGAACGAGTCAGTTGTATCCAAGGGCGTTGGAAGGTCAAGCGTGGCTCGGCTGCCAAATAACATCTTCACAATTAGGTTTCCACATCAACTGAACAATAATACAGAACAGATGGTTTCAGTGCAGAAGCTTTTAACAAAGCTATCTACTACATAAGTACTACATAAGTTATCTACTATCGACATAGTTACATAATTGTACGTGGGAGTATTATGCCGTTAGGTTCCACTGGCACCAATAGCAACGAAACTCACATTATTAGTGTGTCTTGGGAAGGTCAGTCTAACCATTATCACATAAGGCGAAATCTAAAAAAAAATACTAATTATAAGCCCTCCTTAGAGTTGATGAAAGTCCAACAACACATATAGCTAATATTTAAGTAATCTTCCAGGATTCACATAGTGTTAGTGTTTCACCATGACCAGCCTTGTTCAAGAGGATTAAAAAATACTAGCAAGATAAAAAATACAATCAAAATGCGGACAAGATCAAGAAGCTGGGTAGACGCAATAATCCTGCTGAGATAGATCAAAGCACGTCGGCAACTAGAAGCAAACTAACTTAAGTAATGGAACGTGCATACAACTCCTACTGCAATGGAATGTCTCTAAGGACCGATGCTTGCTTGACGAACGTCGACTATCGTAATTGATGCTAAGGCAAGATTTGTGTATATAATAATATGTCTGAGAACTAAGTCTAGTGACAGTGTGACATATTGACATAACATAACAGATACCTAAGATTCTATGTAACATACGAACGAGTATACCGACAATAGGGTAGATAGAAAAAAAAATCTAATTAGTCCGTCATGTAGATTACCAAAAAATATTGGACACGTATTTTTTCTTTTTTCACGTAAGCAAACAACGAAGACGACACAGTGCTTTGAAAACTCGTGTGACGTCATACTCTAAGATATTAGTATGACAAGTTTTAGCAGTCAGTGACGTCACCAACCCCAATTCAAATCTTTGACGCGTTGTATCTTCGTTATTTTTTATTGATTTGATAAAACAAAAATACGTATACAATATTTTTCGATACTCTAACAGACGGACTAATTAGAATCACATTTTTTTAAGTCGGTGAACATCCCTATTCGGTGAGCAATGGGATATTGCTTGCCCGAGCCGTAGGCGAGGGCTAAAAGAAAGCAGAGGCTGTATTTATCAAAGCGCACGTACTATGTCATACGACGTTTTATAACATATATATATTTGCGAGGAAATAAATAAAACTCGGACTTTCTTAAACGAATAAATCTTTAATTAAAGCAGTTATGAAAATTTGAGCAAATAGTAAAATTGATTATTACTTCCTAACAAGTAAGCGATGAGCGCGCGTTCGCCCTTTTTTTTAGGCTTAGGTACAAAACAGCCAGTATTTTTAATAAAGTAAATTAATATTTTTGTTTTTGTTTCAGATATTAATGGTTGTAATTTTTTGTCAAAATTAATTAAATTAAAGAATTAAAATGTTTATTTATTATATTTTATCTCCCAAAGTTAATTTTATTCATAAAATGTTGACCACTTTTCTGAAATAAAAACTCTTTGCTGAGATTTAAAAAAGTAGGTACCGTTCGTTTTGACGGAGCATCTTGATAAACCGTGTGATTTAAATTACATTACCGCACTAGTACGTAATGAGATACATTACGATTTTGAAATTGGTGAAATAAGAGACTCTTTACGAGCAAATGTGTTATAAAGGTTATTTTCAGACTGCGACGAACGTATAATACGATATCCGGAGTTGATTGATTAACTTTTATAAGCTCGTGACAAACAAGTTATTTATAAGTAAATAGGCCAGACTTATTTTTCGGTAAAATTCCAGAATAAACCGCCAACTAAACCTAACGCTGTTAAATCTTCAAAGTACGAATCACTGTAGAAAACTGTGAAAAAAATAAGAGACCATTTCCCTTACGACGCGCGACGTGCTATTAAAAACTTTTTTAATTTCGTTAATGTAGATAATGACATAAAATTATAATTACTTTTGTTCGTGAGCCTTCTTCCCCGGTGTTGACAACACTATCGCTTTGCCGGTGTCCGTAACAAGAAAACTTCCAACTCTTTGATGTTCCGATTTAATACTTTTAAATAACCTTCTACTTCAGGTTCAGATTTTTCAAGGTTATTTGATGAGGTTCCTTCCTTGATATCCAGTTCTGGTTTCGCAAGATCCCGCTTTTTCTCGACCATTAAAACAGACTCTATTTTCAGTAAAAGGACAGGTTTCTTTATGTCATTATACAAGATAGTCTTGGTCTGTATTCGTAAAGCCGTCTTAAGCAACTGCGATCTTCAATTCTGATACCTTTAGTGTATATACCAAAGGCTGGTACTACTATTAATGCCAAGTCTAAGACATGACCGGTATGGAATTGGACATAGCTATTAATCTCCGTCAAAGCCAAAGCTTAGACGTCGGCCTCAATATTGTGTCGTACGTGGCTATTGTAGGTAGCAGAGGCACACATACACAATCTAAATGCTTCAATATTCATGGCTAGGTAACCATGAATAGGGGCAGTACTGGGGTACTAGGGCTAAGTGTTTGGAAAGCCATGAGCAAGAGATTGATTGGATCTCGATGATAATAGGAAGACAGAACAAGAGGCCTGGATAATCTTACGAATCTAACATTCAGTCTAATGACTAACAAGGTAATGAATCCAGGAGCTCGTAAAAATCACTACACGGGTCGATCTTCCAAGGTTAAGCCGAGCTTGCCTAGGTCGGTCTGTGGATTGGTGACCGTCATCACATGCAAAGCACGTTAAGCAATGGATGGCAGCTGTCATTTGTCATTCATTACAAATAGTCAGATGTCACTAGTCTTGCCAAGAGGTACCGTATTAGCCCGTGCTAACCGTGTTGTGGAGGTCAGATAGGCAGACGCTCTTTGTAAAATACTGTTATTAAGCTGCATCCGATTAAATGGGTACCGACCTCAAAATAGTTGAGAAAAGACTAGACCGATGTTGACTAACGAGGAAATCAATCCCGAAACTTTCATTGCTGCGGTGCATTGCACGCCGAAGTTACTTTTTGTGGAGCAACTTTTGCAAGTGATCGTTTGGGCAACAATGGGTTACACAAACTTATAGTAAAAGCGCCATAGTTATTTTACAAAATGTTGCAGTACAGTCAAAGTGACTTCGGGGTATCACTAGTTTTCGTAACTATTCAATATAATGCCATAGAAAAGGGAGAATCCTTCGACCAGGGGCTGGATATGTCTGGTGGACTACTCCGCGACAGTTTTAATCGGAATCTTCTCCTTATATAGTTTTAATGCATAAATAGTTTTTAGTCGCAGATAACTTTTGGTGTTGTACTTTTATTCTCAGTGCCGCTATTAACCGCAACCTCTACCATTTTCCATATAATCTTATCTAACCAGCCATCTTTTCTGTTTCCAGAGAAGGGCATGTACCTCGGCTCGCCCTGCGAGTTCTCCTGCAACCCCAAGCTCATGCACGTGTACTGTGACCCCACCACCGCCTCCTGCCAGTGTGACCCCAAGCACCCCGTCTCTGTTGGCGTGGCACAGGGATGTGCTAAAGGTAAGCTGACTGTTTGCACTCCAAAACAAGCAACCACTTTTAAATGTGTTTTTTTTTTTTATTTACTTTTAAATTATTTTAAATGACATCAAAGTTACTGGATTAATACTAAAAATACACTAGTTCCCATATTATGTGTAACAAATAAAGCGACCAACAAAAAATATGATCATGTAAAAACGCTCGAATAAAAATGAAATATACAAATCATCTAAAACACCGATTGGTAAGTTCAGTAGGACCAGAAATATTTTGTGACAGATACGACAAAACGACGAAGAAACGGTTTTTATCACCGCTGAAAGTTATCCAACAGCACGCTTAAAAACATCGTGAGGAAACCTGACCATGTCCTAGCTAGAACTAAACTATCTAAGACAATATGTGACATCTACATCACACGTGGTGGTTTACTGCCTAGTCTGACTGAGAGGGACCCTTAGTCCCGCTGTGGAATTTATTATTAAAACTGTGGCCAAGGCCTTTTCAGTTCACATTGTCACTGTCGATTTCTTTAGATTTAAATAACATATTTTTTGTACAATTTATGAACCTCGTCTTACGAGGTTACAAACATACAATTAACATCGTTGAACTCACGTTTTGAATACGAGGTACCTCTATAAATTCTCATAAAAAACTTGATAAGAGTAACATTGAACACGTCGTTTCAGCGACCTTAGGTACGTAAATAAACACAATAGCATCACATATCACAAAATTATAACAAAAGCCAGTATCTAATATTACTGATTGAACTGAAACCTTAAAATTATACACAGCTGACACAAAATTGTTCAATCGTTTCGTATGCCTTAATCAACTCGGGTCTCGGGACCTCTCAAGGTCCCCTTTTATCCCTATTGGAGCAAGTTGCGTTGTTCGAAACTTGGGTGAACAAGTCATAGACTAAGTTGTGCCTACAAGTATATCATGTTTGGTCGTATGCCGCCGCCGGGAAAGTCGATGTCTCGTTGTTATGAACATATCGATAATTTGTTTTTGTTCGGCTTTATGACGAACTTAGAGTAAGGGTTGTAATAGATCCCGTCGGAGTTGTGGGTTGTTTGAAAGATATACCGCGGCCCCGGCACAAAGGGCTAAGAAGGAACATGGGTGGTTTTTAGTCAGTAGAAGTCTGACACTCCCTACCGCTCTGCCAAGACCGGGAGGAGTCATTTGGTGATTCCCACCCTACAAAAAAAAGGGTTGTAATAGATCGCTGATTTATGCGCTAAGTAAGTATCAGAAAATCATAATGTTTCCAGAGATGAATAAAGAAATAGATTTGATCATCAGTTGAGGGAAGAGCGAGATCTGACACTCATAAGTATGAGGCTACCTCAATTTCTGTATGACACAAATGATGTTTCAGATGAACTAGATATGTTTTCACTTCTGCCACACTTAATTCCCATAAACATTAACGAACCGTAACACCATCGATCAAAACTAAAATGCCTTACCATCCCTAAAACTAAAACCTTGTCTTCCACCTTCCAGCTAAGAAATTGGGTGAGCAGTGCTTCTACCGCGAGACATGCAAGGCATTCGACACGCATGCGTCTTGCGTGCAAGTCAACCACAACGCGTACTGCCAGTGCGACTCTGGGTACCATCAGACCAGCCACACCAGGCCGACCTCGAGGGTCTTCTGCACCGAAGGTAGTAGTAGGAAAGAAATATTAAATTTTTTTTTTTTTTTTTTTTTTTTTTCCTTGTTAGTAAGAACCAAGTTCTTACTAGTTAATTGCAATCTAGCCTAAGAAGACTAATAAACAATTTAAATCTAACTTATTATGCTACGTTATAAATTATGTTAATGCTAAGAATAGTGTCCATAATTAGGTATGCACTTTTACACACGTTCGTAACACTTCCTTAGAGTCTGGTAAAATTGATAAAACACTTTGTTCATGTGTTATATAAATAGCACAACATTGTTACTATTATTGATTCACTTACACTACAATAATTCAAATGGTTTAGTTCTCTTTAGTCTACGCACTATGTCTGTGTTGTCTAACAGCTGGATTGCCTCAACATTCACGTGTCGATGGAGTCTGTGTTCGTGGGCTTCAGCAAATTTTTGTATGATGGTGGTGACGAATTCCATGTCGAGGTCACGGTGGAGGTCATCGTTTCTTATGTACCAGGGTGCATTTACAGCAGCCCTGAGTACTTTATTTTGGGACTGTTGAATTATTTTGACGTTGGTTGGCTTAGTACAGCCCCAAAGTTGGATACCATACGTCCAAATTGGCATCAAAATATGCTTGTATATTATCAACTTATTATGTATTGATAAACAGGATTTCCTTCCCAGTAACCAATACAAACGTTTATAACGAATATCGAGTTCCTGTTTTTTCTTTTTGATATGGGCTTTCCAACGCAGCTTGGCGTCGAGAGTTATGCCAAGGTATTTGGCTGTATTAGCATAAGGTATTTGCATACCATTTATGTAGAGTGGGTGGTAGTCACTGTGTTTGTTTGTGAAGTTAATGTGAACTGATTTTGACTCATTCAGATTGATCTTCCACTTTTGTGTCCAGTCGTAAACTTTGTTCACAGCTAGTTGAACTTTCTCTACTGCTTCTCTGTGGCTTGATCCGGTGGCCATAATAGCAGTATCATCTGCAAAGGTCGCTATGGTGCTGTTTTCCAGCTCTGGGATGTCACAAGTGTATAACAAGTACAAAATTGGGCCAAGCACACTTCCTTGAGGCACCCCAGCTTTTATGGTTTTTAGCCCGGAATATGCGTCCTCTTGGCGTATTCTAAACATTCTTTTAGTTAAATACGACTCTAGGATATCTACAAATTCTGGTAGCATGCGTCTGAGCTTAAATATGAGACCCTCATGCCAAACTTTGTCAAAAGCTTGCGCGACGTCTAAGAACACGGTAGCACAGACTTCTTTATTTTCTAGCGTTTTTTCAATAACATTAGTTATTCTATGTACCTGGTCTAACGTTGAGTGTTTTTCTCTGAAGCCAAACTGGTGATCTGGAACTAGGTTTTTATCTTCTATTACTGGTTTTATCCGTTTTAGTAACAGTTTTTCAAATAACTTTGATAGTACGGGTAACAGAGAAATGGGTCTGTATGATGATGCTTCGTGGGGAGGTTTCCCAGGCTTCGCAATCATAATGACTTCAGCAACCTTCCATGGCTCAGGTACATATTTTAAGATAAATGAAGCATTTATTAGTTTGGTCAGCTTTACTATGGCTTTGCGTGGGAGGCGTTTTAGAATTTCCCCTGTGATGAGGTCGTAACCGGGAGACTTTTTTGAGCTAATGTTGTTTTGAATTTCTCTCATTACTTCCTTAGGAGTCACAAGCTTGATTCTTTGGTTTTGTGATAAATTTACACTCTCATGTATTTCTACAGAGCTTTCGTTGGGTTGAAAGGTTTCTTCTAAATGTTGAGCAAATCGGAACGCCTTTTGGTCATTGCTTATTGCCCATTTTCCGTTGCTATCTCTGATGGGCGGTATTTGTATAATCTGCCTTTTTAGATTTCTCGTCGCTTTCCAAAGTGAGTAATCCGTTGATTTGTCATTGGTAAGCTGAAGAAGGTTGGTATTCAGAGATTCATCCTCAAATTGTAGAATTTTTCTCTTTAGTCGTTTAGTTAGGTTATTTAGTGTTGTTTTATGACGCGGGAACCTTGTTTGCTGCCACAACTTCCTTTGTTTTCTTTTCTCTGATAGTAAATCCACAATTTCTTTAGGATAGATAAATCCCTTATATTTGCGTTTTAGCTGAGGTGTATTGCTCCACGCACATTGTTGAATATTAATAATAAATTTGTTTACTTCTGAGTCAAGCTGATCTTGCGTTTTTATCGGAGTTTTAAGGTCGATAATATTATCTAGATCAAGAGCAAAACTGTCCCAATCTGTGGACTTATTAACCAAGGTTAAGTGGCTTTCTTTTAATAGGATTTTTTGACTTAGCATTAGTATAATCGGAGAATGGTCAGAGTCCATAGTAAAACTTTCCTCCAAACTGATGTAATTGGTGGAAATATTTTTGCAGATGAAAAAATCTATAAGATCCGGTATTTTCTGGTGGTCAGTGGGCCAGTATGTAGGTTTGCCTGTACTCATTACTTCACAATGTGTTTCTTTAACTGCACTTAAGAGCTGTCTTCCTTTAGTTGTAGTAAGTCTTGAACCCCAATGCGTATGCTTAGCATTAAAATCGCCGCCTAGGATAAATCGCTGGCCTAATAATTCAAAAAGATGTAAGTATCGCTCTTTTCTTATCATGTGCCTAGGAGGCGAGTATATGGCTGCAATGGACACTTGACAAAACTTAGTTTTAACAGATACTGCCACTGCTTGAATGTCTTCTTCTTCATATTTACACTGCACGTAGTGACTAATGTTTTCTTTAATTATAACCGCACTACCCCCCCTGGCAGAGTTGCTAGGGTGGAGGGAATTATATATCATGTATCCTCTAAATTTGATAAAAGATTGCTTCGTGAAATGCGTTTCGGAGATTAAACACACGTCTATATTTTCTGTATCTAGGACCGCCTGCAACTCATGCTGATGTTTGAGTAGTCCATTGGAGTTCCACGCCATTATTTTAAGTGTGTTATTCATTTTTGATTATTCAAGACAGCTGTTTTAGTGCTGGATTCTAGCTTCTCTAATCTCTTATCAAATGAGGTAATGCACTTCAAGATCTGGTTAATCTTATCCTCTAAGTTCAGAGGTTGAGATCCTTGTTTTGCAGCTTGTGCGTAAGTGCCGATGTTGGTTACTTGCATGGCTGGTTGTTTTGCAGTTGACTGGACACTTGCTTTCTGCGCCTGTTTACCAGGGTGTGTTATAGGAGGAAACTGTTGGGTATTAGGCACCGTAGGTTTCTTTTTTAAAACTTTATTTTTCATAATTTGCATCTGTTTGGCTACTTCACACCCTCTATAATTGGCAGGGTGAGGTAGGCCGCAGTGGATACATTTTGGTTTCTCTTGCGGAGATTTGGTACAATTGGCTGTAAGATGCTTGCCAGTGCATTTCACACACCTTGGCTCTTTTTGACAATATTTATGTGTATGCCCATAAGCTTGGCATCTCTTGCATTGGGGGATGAGTGCTGGATTTTTGAGTGGATGTATTTCAATTTTACACCCTAATATGTACTTAATGCCGTAGATTTTGTTGACATCTTCATCGTTATAAAATGATAAAACGAACATGTTGAGTGGTTCTTTGGTCTTCCAGCTCAATTTACTGTCTACCTTTTCTATTTTTAGGCCTTGGGTTGTTAAATCTTCCTTAATTCGATCTGGTTGGCAAGAAGAGTGTAGTTTCTTTACCACAACTCTAATTGGTCTAGCCTGCTTGTTTTCGTATGAATGCCAGTGGTAGTCTTTTTCAGACAAGAACCTGGCAATTACTCTATATGAGTCTTCTGATTTGGCGTTAACCTTCACACAATCCCCATTCATCATTTTTGCTGTAAATGATTCCGCTGGTTGGCTTTCAATTAACGAATCGTAGAACGTTTGATAGTTCTTGATTCCGTCTATTATGATTGGCGGTGGTAAGGGCACTTTTTTGACCGAAGTCACTTTCTCATTTTTTTGGTGATTGTCTTGTTGGGCGCTTCCGGGTTGTTGTTTTGGAGAGAGGGAGGTGTTAAGCTTCCTTTTCTTCCTGCTCTTGGCCCTAATCCACTCAGTCTCTTTAGCAAGGTCATCCTCGTCTGTACAGTATTCCACGTCATTTTTTGTAGTCTGAGCAGGTTCTGTAG
Organism: Diarsia rubi; assembly: GCA_932274075.1. Lineage (NCBI taxonomy): Eukaryota > Metazoa > Arthropoda > Insecta > Lepidoptera > Noctuidae > Diarsia > Diarsia rubi. The sequence goes on from OW026417.1 coordinate 21,087,439, forward strand.
TCCCTTTTGTTTCTTTAATGCAGTTCAATTCTCCTTGAAGTGTCTGAACTTGTTCCTGCAGGGCATCAATTTGTACATTCAATTTACGTACCATGACTTGCAGGTTTTCTCTATCTGTTTTCTCTTGGAGATAACAGTCATATAACTGCCTTTCTAGGTCAGTTTTAATAGTAATAGACTTTTTTGTAGCCATTATTAAGTTGTAAGGCGAGTTTAACACCTAAACAATAAGTTATTGTAAACACTTCATGATTTCCGCACTTGTAACTAGGTCATGACACTGACCCCGATATATTGACGTAGGTACGCCGCGACGCGACGTTGTTGTGATCCGTCAGCAGAAAACTCTCGCGAAAGAGCTCGCGCGCGCGATCGTACGTCCGTGCACTATACTAGGTAGACAACAACCGAATGAAATATTAAATAATACTGAGAAATATTTGTTAATGGTGTTTAATTACGGCAGACAATGAAGTTAGTTAACGCTAGTGAAGACTACTGCCTCGAAATGCAACATCAACGTCGTCGGTGCTTGAAAGGATCATGTTCGGAACCGACTGATATAAAGACTAAGATAATGTACAAAATTCGTAGTTTTGTGATTGTGAAAGTGTAGAATGAAATGCTTCGTGTTCATATCTATTTCAATAATGAAAAATTAAGTTGCATCGTAGATCTGTACAACATTTACTAGTATTAACTGTTCAGCCACTACTCATAAATTCGATCCGATAAGTTGTATGTCTTTCTTTTTTTGGCATTGCGAAAGTGACCGAGATGACTTTCCGAATCGCAATAGAAACGAAGTATTTGTGAATACGGGGGCAAGTCTCTCAATGCCCTTCGTTGTCCCAGGTATGCAACCACGAGCTTTGCTACTTACAACAGGACACAACAAACCATGTCATATAATTGTTATGTTTGCAGACCTGGTGCTGCTGACGGCCGACATGCCGACGCTACTGGGCGTGGCGTCGGGCATATTCGTGCTCGGCGGCCTGTTGTGCATGGTGCTGCACCTGTACACCAAGGCGCGCTACCACCCCACGCACCTGGCCGACGCCAGGCTCACGCCGCCTTGTCTCTACTCGCTAAATGACACAGGTCAGCACTGCCAGCAATCAGGCTCTTGTGAAGCTAGACTATTTTAAATGGTAGTTAGTTACACTCTTGATGTCAACTGTGCTAATAAGCTACCGTTTACCGCCCATAAATTATTGGTTTGATGCAGAGACGAGACAGTATTTATTTATGTAACATGTGCTCTGTCCTTATCTTTAAACATTAATATCGTCGAGTTTCAAACCCTTTTTCTGTAAGGCCTGGTTTCCATCATGTGGTAAGGACCGAAATAGAGAGAAATCGTGCGGGATACGCTTAATCACATTGGCTTTCTCATCCATGTCGTGTTCCTCGTTTCTCCTGTGGTTGGTCGAATCTTGCACTCTTGCATTAAGCTTATCTTCGCCGTGGTAGGAACCAGGTCTATCGCTATATGAGTAAATAGATTGATATGAGCTATGTTGTGCCGCTTAGTGGTCGCTCGTGTTGCACTGTACTGTTGGCGCAGGTGGCACGCTGAGCGCGACGCGGGCGTCGTCCCGCGCGTCGTCCCGCTCGGGCTGCACGAGCGGCACGCTGGAGCCGGAGAGCGCGGGGTCGCGGCGCGCGTCGCGGCGCGGGGGGGGCGTGGCGGTGTCGGCGTCGCGCGCAGGTGCGGCGCGCACCGCGGCCATCTTGCTAATCTCGCGCCACCTGAAGGCCGTAAGGCGGGACGGCGGCGCGCACCCGCCTAAGTGCGCCGCCAAAGGTGATCTGGATAATGTATGCGGCGCGGTCCCATCATCTGCACGTCTCGGTGTCCGGCCCGGCGCCTCCCGCGCCCGGCCGCAACGCAAGCCTGCTGCGCTCCGAAGGGACTTGAACCGTTTACTTGTACTGACTCAAATTTAAATAAGCATGAAAGGATTGCAGCGAGCGAATATTTAAACACTATCTGATGTTATCTCATCATTAAACCCCCCAAAGAAATCGGAAAGTCTTGGGTTGGTTTCTGCTCAACTGTATCCTGAATGTGAACCATCTCGCATAGGATTCCTATGCGAGACGGTTCACAGTCGGCGTCGTCAATAAACTTTACGTACGTATTTATCCACATGTTCCCTCGGTAGCATGTTGGAATCAGTATCGAGCGGAGCAGGCTCGGCATTGGGGTCGGGTGGCGGGCGCATGAGAGGTCGTCGCCGGCCGTGTCCGTTAGATGTTGCGTCTCGATGTTAGCGACCAGGACTGACTCCAGTCTGCGACTGATCCACCATTACCACCAAATATGCTGAATCTTTCCTCAAAGTCCTCTTAATCGAGCTATTAATAGCCCTCTTGGCCATTTCCGATCACGGCAGCATCTCAACGGAACCTAGCCATCGGCATAGGAAATATTATAATGCACAGGTGCACAGAATTAAATCTCCTTTCAATGTTTTTGTGGCATGTGTAATGTCCTGTATTTTCGCTTTCTATCCTAATAAATTATTCATCAGAAGATGGTTTCTGATTTCCCAAAAGGCATAACTAGGAATGAATAAGATAAATATTAATAAATACCTACCAATTTATTTTTTTTAATCCTGAGATCAAAAATATTTTTATTTACAATATTTACATAGTACAATTTACAGAACCAAAATTATTATTAAATATATACAAGTATCAAAAAGGGAAGAATTACAGGGCTTCAAAAAATTCGTTCACACCGCTGTCAACAGGAAAAGTGCCCAGAACGCTGGCAGCATTCCCACGTTGCATGGCAATGCTGATGCTTTGCCCAACAAAATATTCCAGCCCTCTGGTCTCGTGAAGAGAGAAAGACCAACCCCTTGGCAATTTTCTGAAATATCAAGTGATCACTCGGAACCCATGGCCAACCCCAAACGGCTCAAACACATAACTACCAATTAAGTGATTGTATTTGCGCTGTTTGAGGTTTTCAGCACATGCAGCAGCAGCCCCAGCACAGCTCACCGTGCTAGGAAGATGGGATTGCGCAAGGGTGTCGACACAAGTTGGATCCCACACCAAAGGCCTAACCAACTTCCAAGGCATTATTGTCATACCATCTGGTCTCGTCTCATCGACGCGCGCAAATAGCCAAAATTCAATAATTTCAAACTATGAGATTTAATTTATTTGACCATTTCATTAAATGTGTCTAGTTGTCTACATCACTTTAGTCATTGCAATAACAATTCCATTAATTAAAGTTCCTGCCGCATATTCTTTTAGTTTTGTTTACTACCCAGAAGTTTTGCATAAAATTTTTCTTCTCAATGTTGATCGTTTTGCCCCTCAAATATATTTTTTACTAAGATATTCTTCTAAAACATTATTAGAGCCCATCTCTGTTTCCCAATAGTTAGCTAGGTAGCCCCCTCTTCTCAGCATATATGGTACGAGACATTTCTGGCGTAAGTACAGCTTACTGTGTGTGAGGCTTTACTTGTGATTGGCTGGGCTTGATGGAAGCGTGGCGATACAGTCGCAGGATGAAGTGTTTTGGCGGCGCGAGCAAGATGGCCATGGTCCTTTCTGTCTATCTCTTTCCCACACGCCTTATTTGTATGTGCTAACGAAACTGAAGATGCAAAAACATGGGTTGAAGATGGCACTGTGTGCCAGAATTAAATGTATGTATTTCAATTTGCTTCACACTTTACACGGTGCTGCATGGAAGTTGATCGCTTCGACAAATTCCATTTTCTAATAAAATAAGGAATAAAGGAACACTTTTATAGAAAGTTTTTTTTATATCTAGCATAATTCGTCACACACTTTAACACTTACTTTTAGCTTCTCGAAATTCAATCAGCGACACATTATGCAGAGTCAAGAATCACGCAGGATACGCCACAGTTCACGCGCTTAACTTGCAGTTTACCTCAAAAATTACAATTTCTGCGATTAACATACATGTAGTACTGTTCGCAAGCACAATCGGAGGTGATGGGCGAAAGCTTCAGTTTCTTGGGCCCAGCTCTCCTTCCGACTTCGCTCTCCAAAATTGTTACTGGTAGATAATAATATGTCAAAAATGTATTAGAATCCTCATACGCTTTTGACGTTTCTAAGCCGTTAATGATGAAGGAAAGTGACGTCGCCTAGGGGGCAGCACTGCTTCTTCGCTGATCTGTTGACACCTCACTGGCTGTGCATGTAAGCGTTCGCTTTCAGTCACCTTTATGTTTAATGGACCAACATAAGTACAGACTGACAAACACGCTGATTTGATTGAATACATTACCTTAAAACCGACTGACTGTTTTACTATTCTCCTCAGACATCTCTTGGACAATATACGAGGACCAGTACTGCCACAATGTTTGTCAAAAGACTGAACATCAATGAGGAGTTCCATAGTTGCATTAACTAATTCGGCTATGTTTGTTATCCCTTCGTACATTTTGTTAAGTAGATAGATGGAACCCTGGTAGGTAATCATCTAAAAGTATCTCGACTTACATCATTTTTAACTAACACAAATCTGATAATAGGTATTATAAATAAACTCCATTGGGGTATGTAGATTTTTGTCTCTACACTATGACGTAATTAGGTACTGATTGTGGCCTCCCCATGTATTTAAATGTAGATAGGTATTTTATTCATCGGTACACTGCTTGCTATACTTATCTGTTCGTACATGTTGTTAACTGTAATTATGTTACTTATACCCATATACCAAAATATTACAATAAAATAATCCCAAAGTTTTATCACATTCAAAATGTACATTGTACCTAACAGCGTCAATATGCTTTCACAACTTTCCACTGCTGTACATTTCAAAAACTCTTAAAAGAAAACAATCAACAAACGCTTCTCATAATACACAAAAAGAGTAATACTAAAGAATATAGATCGCACGCATCACTTGTCCCCTTCTAATCTGCTAGAAGTCCTAATTCTGTCCTTTCTGCACAGGTTCGCGACGTCCAAGTCTAACCTCTATGCAGAGCAGTTCATCGTCTATACGAAGCTACAGCGCGAGGCGGTGGGAGAGAGAGAGGGAACAGAAGGAGAGGAGGCAGATGAGCATGCGTCTCGCTCAGTTGCACGACAAGATGGCGGCTGGCCGAGAAGTGCCGAAGCTCGCGCCGACGCCGTCGCCACGGTCGCCGAACAACTCTACTGATGGACTGCTACCGTCTGTATGTGAAATTAGAGAAGTATGATCATTCCTCTTGTCCTCAGTAGTGGAGACAACGACAGAAGGTCAGATGAGATGTCTAGTTTCACGAAGGAAGTTCAATAATGTCCTGCAGGGATATTGCGTATCTTTTTAAACGTCAGTGGCTACCATAGTGTCCATCGATTAACTGTCAAATTGGTTATGGTTTAATACAAAATGTAACCATTTAACAATTAATTGATGGACACTGATATCCACTGCCGGAAAATAATTCAGAACCGAGTTTTCAACCATTCTCATATCATTTGGTAATTTGATTGTAATTCTTCTGGCCTTAATGCAACTACACCATTACAAGCCTTTGCGTTTATATTTGGCGCAAAAAATAAATTGTATTGAATACTGCACTCTTCGTGAAATTAGACATTTAATACACATTCATTCACAACTCCGTATAAAGCTAGACCCTAGAATTACACAACGTTCACATTTTTGCTCCCATTTATCAGAGTCATTATTTTCCTTGTGCTTGACCCAAATTTGATTAAAACCTTTTTTGTATCAAGTATCAACGTAATATTTTCTTGTTGGCCTAGCATTCGTATTACATACTCGTATCCCTGATTTTTCAATAGATACATAGATATAATTTAGTTCATAATAGGGTATTTCACCAAAAAAAACTAATTAGTCCGTCTGTTCGATTATCGAAAAATATTGAAAGAATAGAATAGAAGTCATTTATTTATCAGAATATTGTACAAGGTTGATAAGTGCGTTATGTATAATTACGATCATAATATTCTGCCGTTTCCGGCGTACAAATATGGTTTATAAGATTAGGGGTCATCAATTCATCATACATTAAAATTAGATTAACAATCATAAGAATTACAAATAATTGAAATAACTTGAACGGCATTAATTAATTTAGTCAAAGAGATACATACAATCTATAGGCAATGATGTCAAATATTTAGGTAAATTTTTCATTCATATAATCTTCAGTCGAGTAGAAACATTTGCTTAGGAGAAAGTTAAATAATTTAATTTTAAATGGTCTGAGGTTGAGAGTTTTGAAGCTGTCAGGTAATTTGTTATAAACAGTAATGGACATGCAGTACACATTATTGGAAAACAATTTTATTCTATGCCTGGGAACATTAAGCATATACACTTTGCGGCTTGGTCTGGATACAACATCATCATACAACTCAAATTCTTGTCTATTTTGGCTAATTGGATACGTGGTATATCAAATTAATTGAGTGGGGTTAAAAGTACTTATCTTGTGACGTCACACGACTTGACACAACTTTTGGAAGCACTGTATCGCCTTCATCTTTCGTTTGCTTAGTTTATTAGCTTATTAAAATTTAGTATTTGTTCGACTATTCAAAAGAGCCTGTAACTGGCCAACTTGAAATAAATGATTTTGATTTGATTTGATTTGATTTGATTTGATTTGCGTGAAAAAAATGTGACCATTATTTTTTGAAAATCTATCGGACGAACTCATTTTTTTTTTTTTTGTAAAATACCCTTATTATCTTTTTATTCCACTTATAGTCAAGTCAGGCAAGCTAGGTATCATATTAGAGCATCTCTACCCGCAATGTTATATGCCAGACCTGTCTCAATTAATTTATTGACTCACTTGATTAACACTTAAGTTGTGTTGGTGGTAGGTACCTAATTGAAAAAATATAATTATATTTGTTTCCATTTATATTCTATTGTATTCGCAAAACGACTAGTTTATTGTTCTCAACTCAATCCAAAACCCACTGAACCTTTCTTCCCATGAAACAATAGTTTTTCTGTTCCGTTTTTCGTATTTAAAAACAAAGAACTAACAAAACTGTTTCTCTGAATTCTCCATTGCAGTTGATCACGAACCCAGAGCAACAGTTGCAAGGAGTGGATGGGCCATGTTCCAGCTCCTCGCTTTACTGACACCAGGCCCCCGGCAAGACGACCAGGAGGTCCCTGGACTCCTTGTCGTCCGACGGCTCACCAGCCATCGCCTGGATGTAGACCGAGAGGGGATCCCACCCTCAACACAAGGAGTGACTGAACTGTATTACCCACTAAGACGTTTAGTGTACGACCATCGCGTCGTATGTACATAGGAGACGTATTAAGTGTTTCTGAAGAACTTATATGAAGATAAATGACCCCTATAAGGAATCCACGTCAGGTATAATCGTAAGCCTTGATGACACCCCAGTTGTTGATATTATAAGTAAACGCTTATTGCTTATAGTTAGATCAAGACATGTTTCCGGTTCCGTTGATATGTTGCTTGACGTTGTATGTCGATAATCGTTAGGAGTGACAACTTTGCCCGGGGTTTGCGACTATGAATTGTTTGAATACTGTAATGATATACAGTCAATTCCAATGTGCAGTATACATTTTTAGTTGATAATAAGAATGTATAACGCACATTGGAATTCAATAACCAATTATATCACATTATCACCATGTATATCACATTGGCAGACATTCATTTTGGAGTTCAAGATTGGGCCATGGACGGATTTTAGGAAGCCAGGATTTGTAACTCGATATTATATCAATCAAGTGACATATTACCTGAACCTCGAATATATCATAAAAGTATAAGACTAGTTAACGATAGAGTTGTAAAAATATAACAAAACGTTGATATAAGTGCATTTATATGATTTGTATCAGTTAAAATGTGAACGTTAGATTTTTAGATAAATGTTCGCAATAAGTTGATGTTAAAACGAAATATATATTCATATGTTAATTACTATTATAATATGTGGGACGATTGAATTGATTTGTTAGTGACAGGATTTTCAGATTATTTTTGAAACATATCGTTTTCTAAGTATAATATTGACTGTCAGCAACGGCTATAATAATTTTTGTATTATCTACTTTTACTAATGTACCTGATTGTTGGGTTGATTTGTAAGTGAATTCAATGCATTTATTTTTATTTATTGAAAATATTAGCAAGAAATTAGGCTTAATGAATGTCATGGTAAAAGTCAATAATACAGTTTCTAGAATCAGCCGGTGAATCTGGGGCATAGACAATGCACGAAATGTGTCGTCGAACAAAGTTGTTATATTTTATACTGCCATTTAAAATTCGCATTGGTGACATTGTAGAGTAGCGGTATTATTGAGTTTTACGATAAAACAAGTATATTTAAGGTAATATAGGTTTGGAGTGGTTGCGAAGTGGCTCCGGCCAGGCCTTATAGTTCAGGAAACTGGAACACGGACGTGTGTGATGACTGCTGAGTGATGATGATTCATAGTAACAAAACATTTTGTACTCGTGATGTAAATAAATAGTTCGAGAAATAGTTAATTTAGTGTTCGCTTGCTGAAATTGGTTGTTTGCCACTGTCTGCTTTACTGTGAATCCATTAGATTTCTCCTCGTTACGTATTAATGAAGTATCACTAAGTAACACGTAGGGTAATCAAGACTACATATCTCGTTGGAGAATAGTACTACTTAACTACGTTAATATCATCATTCCTAGTAAGTTATTTTTATTCTTCTCTATGGTATTTGAACCATTAACTTTCGCTGTACATTCGACTCTTTTCTCTTCGATAAATTTCCGAAACCTCGATGTTTTTGTATCTTTTGTCTTCTGTGAATTGCATGTTAATTTAAAAAGCACCTACCTCGTTAGTAGAGATTATGATTCGTAACTTTAAACTTCCTAATGAGCTGTAAATCCCATATGATAGCCGGGTGAACCTGTTTCTTTTATCTTCATGTTAAACTTGAATATCGCATCTCTTCTTATGATAGGAACAGAATATTATGATTAGATAGGATAATGAATCTAACTATCTTTTCATTTTTCTGTGGTAAGCAGTTGATTCTTCATGCACTATTAATATTCTTTTTAATCGCCATTTTCCTTTCGTCTTCCAACGTTTTTCATAAAAAGCAGACAGTGCGAGACAAATTCAATGAAATTCGATCAAATTATGTAATCGTGATAATAAATTGTAGTCATTTAACGAGTATCCCGTTGTTTTGTAATAGCACAAATTGAAAGCGACTCTAATAACAAACTACTATGGATTCGAAGTCGGGTATGTTGTGTTATCGCTGTTTGCATTGCCAAAATAAAAATGTCAACTGAAATGTTGTGGTTTTATTTATTTTAGCTCAAAGATAATGAAAAACCGGTACTTATACCGGTTACGGTGCTGTTGTAAGTTGACTTCTTATAATATTGCTTTGTAAGTACGAGTAGGTAAGCACGACGGAATCCGACGGATACTTGATGAAATTCTTTGCCAACGGATAGCACCAGGCCCAAGGCTGTGACCAGGACCAACAATAACGATTATAGGATAGGAATCTACAAGAATTTGAGATTTTGGATTATAACAAAGTAAAAGTTTGGGCACCAACATCGAACTATGTAGCTACGTTTCACTTTTTATACTGAAAAAAATGAAAATGAAAAAATGAAAAAAATATATACTAGACTATATACTAGACTATATACTAGATTTACAAGTTCGTTTTGTTTTGTTTTATTAAATTATTAATGAAAAGCCAATTTATAACCGCACAAGTAAAACAGGAAGGGCTTTTATGCACTGAACACTTTGGCTTCACCCATCGTCAGCTAGTGACACCAGTCATGTGGTGACGAAGTGACGCCCTTGAGAGGACTAAGCCCTTAGACATTGGCACGTATTCAATATCCGTAATCAATAGTTATCTATTTAGGAAGGTCGATCTGTTTACAAATAACAGTATTTATTTTTAACGGTTAAAATTATTTGTAGTATTTCAGTCTCCATATTGGTTTAATATGACCTGCCTAACATTTTCTCAATTATTTATGGTTCGGCCTCCAGTCAAAGAATGCAGCTGAATTATGAAGCGAATGACCTCCACAACTCACTGGGTGTCAGTCAAGATACCCCTTTTTTATAATAATAACCCCTCCCGCTCTTAGGCAGAGCGAAAGGGAGTGTCAGACTTCTAGTGACTAAAACCCACCCATGTTCCTTCTTAGCCCTTTATGTCGAGGCCGCGGTATCTCTTACAACAACCCGCAGCCCCGACGGGACCCGCAGCTCCGACGGGGTCAAGATACCCCTTGGTATAAATCAGATTGTCAGCGTTGCGGTTGTCCTGCGGGTGTTCGGGCTTATTTCTGACAGCCCAAACAGTTTAAAGTGCTTTCATAGGCTCGAAATAGTCTCGGTATGTTAGGGATGGTCACCCATCTCATGGTGATCAACAACAGCAAGCTTAACCTTGAAGATCGCCCCGTGCGGCTGTTATTTAGCGATTCGATATGATTCACTGTAAGAAAACATGTCTGGACGTCTGTTCTGGCATAACGCGGAAATAACGATAAACAACTTGCTTCCGTGACAATTCTCGTTATAATTACTCATTCGTATAAAAATATCGTGAGATTCACCTTCACAGCATAACTGGAAGACTATTTTATATAATAATGTATAATGTAAATGTAGTATCGTGTCCCGTATGACTAGGGTTGCCATCCGTACGGGTTCCCCCGGATTTGTCCCAGTGTAGAAGGCATCCGAGGAGCGTCCGAGCGGCTTCATTTGTAATCCGGGTTTATAAAATTTTTAACAATTTAAAAATAAAACAAAAAGATTGTGATTTGTTCTGATTGGTTACATTTTTTTAAATAATTGTTAGAAATGCCTTTTCTTTACTTTGACGTCACTGAGTGTAAACAAAATACATTTATGTGATGAGGGCAACTAGTACAACATAATAACCATTTAAGTAGTCTATTGATGGTTGGGCAAACCTTCATTTAAGTATGGGCATACTTAAATGAAGGTTTGCCCAACCATCAATAGAATGGGCATTCTCCTTTGAAAACCTGCCCGTAAAACTTAAAGATAAAAATTTGTTGAGATTCGTTTTTTTTAAATATTTTATGAAATTTTCAACTATTTTTTCTCTGAGTATGTTTGAAAAACCTGTAGGTACACATATCCGCGTTCATCATTATCATCATCATCATTTCAGCCGAAAGACGTCCACTGCTGGACATAGGCCTCCCCTAAGTGTCGCCACATTGACCGGTCCCGTGCGTCTCGCATCCAGCGGAGCCCCGCAACCTTCACCAGGTCATCGGTCGCCTTCCAACGCAACGTCTTCCAATTCGGGTCGCCACTCCAGAACTTTTCGACCCCATCGGCCATCCGTTCTGCGAGCAATGTGCCCGGATCCGGGTTCCGGGCTCTAAAATCCGGGGTTTTATGGCGTGTTGTCCTGATTGCCAAATTTTTGAGATAGCAATCCTACGTATGTCGTGTGTTTTCTCATTACAGGAACTGATGGGCGTTAATTAAGAAGTCAAGAACCAATACAATTTGTCTGAAAATAAGATAAGACATTTTATTTGTATCTACAAATATTTGAAGGCCCGCAGGAATCGTAAATATGAACCTAAATAATGCAATTAAAATTTCCTTACAGTTGAAAGCTTTACCTATGGGTATGATAATTAATTGATTAAAGAAATTGTGCAGCATTAGTTATTCCGTGAATGTTTTATTGCAAGTATATAAACAGAACGCTCAAAGGCCGATAACAATACAAACAAATAATTAGATGACGCTTGAATGTGTCAGTAGGAAATGAGTCGGTTCAAAAAATCTTAGTCATGCGAAGAAAGTAACTAATCAGGGACTATCCCTGAACATATTAAAAATATTATCTCAATACAAAAAAAAACGATGGTCCATCCATCGTTTGTTTGATCTTCTTCTGTGTGAAGGATGATATGGTTAGAAAAGAGGTTACTGCTGAGATGACGAGAAATAGACAAGTACCTATGGAAGAAGAACACATGGTGTGCCGACCCCAAATAAATTGATATCAGGGCAGGAGATTATCTAGCTGTCTATCGCTTCGCTGCAGCCACCAGGTATGGTCAGCAGCAAACATCGATTCACACAAAGGGGTAATACCTAATTAGTTAGCGAAACTACACAGTGTTATAACGAAAGGAACAACATTTAAGTATGTTATACTAGTCATTTACTGAGTTTTTTCATCACTAACTGTACAGTATAATGTTGTAATCATGTGAAACCACTCCGTACTGGAAGTAACGTAATACTTCGCAGTGTCTGTTTACCTCGTATTTACAAACAATACTCATAGTAGTAAAGTCCTCTTCACGCGTTAGAAGTCATGTGAGGCAAACGGGATATTGTGGCATCCGCTATGTTTAATATTGTAATGGTCGAGGTTAGGTCAACGACACTGGGCCACTCGCAGGTGACCGGTTCACCACACGACACATTAGTGTGATCATTTTGATAAACTATTTACCTAAGTATATGCCATGGTCACCCATAAGTGCTGCCGATTAACCTTATTGAAAAGAGGAGATTGAGGAGCAAAGGGCGAGTGTGTTCAGTCCAGTCAGTGTATGTGTGTCCATGCTGAGTGGCAACCTACTTGTCGCAGTTACGGCGTGCATTATACCTATATATTATTCTTTTTTAATTTCCCTGCTTGTTGTATTTTACTTTTTTTTTTAATATCTGTTATGCGTTGTTTGTGTATTGTTTTATTTCCTGTACGCATGTATGTTTCTGTGACAAATAAACATTTTTTCTTTCTTTCTTTTCTTTCTTTTCTTTCTTTTCTTTCTTTTCTTTCTTTTCTTTCTTTTCTTTCTTTTCTTTCTTTTCTTTCTTTTCTTTCTTTTCTTTCTTTTCTTTCTTTTCTTTCTTTTCTTTCTTTTCTTTATTTTCTTTTCTTTCTTTCTTTCAGTCGGAAGAGTGTCCTCTGTAGCATAGTACAAGTGCGTAACGCAAACTACTTCATATGTTGTGTATTACAATCCGATGGACAGACTCTATCAAATCTATTACCAAGATCTTGTGGCTCGCCTTGCGGCCAATAGTGACCGGTGGAAGCCAAGGCAGCGAGCGCAGTTGTGGGCGCAGGGCGACCCCCATGACCACAACCACTCTGTTAACAGAAGTGAACGACAAAGGAGGAGATTGCAAACCAAAGGATTTTGCAGTTCTTTTTTTTAATTATTTGATTAAACTCCGTAAAATGGATTACACTCCTACAGATTCGGGGGATAGTTTGCTAGGCTAAGGGCCGGTTTTTCAATCGCCAGTTAAGTTTTACCTGATGAATAAATGTGATGTTTTGACAGATTGTCTATACAAAAACTGTAAAAATGGCGATTGAAAAACCAGCCCTAACTTGATAACGTATGAATGTTATGGAATTTAAATTATCAACAACAACATAATTGGCATTCGACTTGTGTCATAAAATTATTATGACGAAGTTCTTAGTCTTACTGATAATTCACGTCTAGAAGGTTGTTTCTTATCATGTGGCCGTAGACAGAAAAGTAGGTATAGTGATAATACAAGTAGGTGCTGTCTACATGCTTTAGACTATGAAAGCAAGCTCTGATACATAAATATCTGTTTTAATCGCTATTCTGCACTATTTTAAGACGATGCGATGGTTATAACGCGATAACGTTTTCAGAAATGCTATTAATAAATATGCTTCAAGACGATTCCACTGATATTATAATTTTAATCGCTGGAATAGATTCCGGAAAATTTAAGCCGTCATCGCAAAATGAATGAGTTTGTTTTGTTATAATTTAGTCTGATGGTACGAGTATCCCTCGAGAAATCTAATCATGATTGAATGAAGTTAGACTTGATCCTGGGCGCAGACCTTGTTCACTGAGACTGGCAACTGAGCAAGGTCCAGATTATTTTGAATTCCCCTACAGATCGCCTGTACCTGCAGCACACTACATGCCTGCTATTTGGTTAAATAGCTAGTCCAGCTGGCATTCTCCTGTTCGTACAAAATTGTATGTAATTTATTGTAAATTGTAGCGCTATAATCAATGACGTATTATATATAGACACGTCATGACCTAACATGGCGGCGCTTCTAAACAGCGAAAATATTGGAACGAAGTTCCATATCGCGCGTTGTGAAAGGGGGCTAGACGGAAAAAATTCTTACGAAAAGTTGTCACGACACTTTTTGCGTCTGTCTCTCTCTCTCTTATAGAAAGCAAGCCAGATATTTTATATTTTAAATTTATATAAAAAATAATAATTAAAATAATATAATTAATATATTTATATACAGGGTGTTTGGAAGGGAGCTGTACATACGCCTAGGGTAGAAACTAGGGATAGTCTGCTACCTACCCCCGCCCATTATATTGACCTTGGCCTCAAGGTTTTTTTTTAATTTATTATTATTTTTTATTTGACTTTTTGACTAAAACTACCTGTAGCTCAAAATCTATCCATGGGACCGGTCGGCTAATGGTCTTGTTTTAATCGTTAGAGTCTTAGGGTCCTGCAAAAAATTATTTTACACCAGAAAATTGTGGAGAAGAAAAGTTATGGGGCCTGAAGTACCGTAGTAAGGTAAAGAAATAATTTTAAATTAAAAAAAAACCTTGAGGCCAAGGTCAATATAATGGGCGGGGGTAGGTAGCAGACTATCCCTAGTTTCTACCCTAGGCGTATGTACAGCTCCCTTCCAAACACCCTGTATATATATATATAGGTATGTATATTTATTTAAATACTTATTTAAATATTTTTTTTTTTTTTTTTTTTTATACATATAGGTAATTACTTTTACGCGTAAAGAAAGGGAAAGAAAATATGACACCGTACAGCGGGATGCCTGTTGATGCCTGTTTTCTAAGTTTTGCGCAGGTTTACACACACGATTTAAATTAAGAACAAACGTAGCGTCGCGCGAGAGGTTGGTGCGTAACTAAGCGCGATGTGGCCAATTAGCTTCATTTCATGTTGTCATTTTTGAGGGCGGATAACGTATATACAGAGTTAATATATCATTGGCTATAATGGGAAATTTTAATTTAGTTAATATCTGCTGGTGAGGGTGACACTGGCGTGTGCCTTGTGCTGTCTGACTTGTCTAGCTAAATGTCCACAAATAACTTCTTTTTTAATCTTGTGGTATTCTTTCGACCTTGCTGTTCTATTTATGACAATATTTATCACTGTTTACAACACACACTGTTAATAACATTTACGTACGTTGGTACTCGTGCGTGAGGTAGGTACCTAACTAAGATTAAGATCAGATAGGTACTACGTACAGCAAAGAGATAATTCTATGCTTAACTACTTGCGTAGGTACCTATAATTATACTACCCCAAGGTGGCGAATTAATATTTTTGCGTTAGCTTCGTTCACACATAGTCTAGTCATCTAGTCAATATTATAAGTGCTTTTTGGTGCAATTTTTTTTCTCCTTCGCCGAGAAATTTAAATGACAAAAAAACGTGTACCTACTTATGTATTTATAAAAAAAAAGACTTCATTAAAAAAAACACGCGGATATTCTATACTTACCCTTTTGAAAAATAATGGTTTTTGGGGTAAGATAATAAGCACTGAAGACGAGGCGGTATGGTCCAAGACCTTAGCCTGCCCATGAAGGGCGAAGGAAATTAAAAAAAAAAGGTTTTTGGGTTTTCGCAAATACTTATCTATACACAGTTTGACATTTTTCAAATTTGTAAAAAGATTTAAAAAAAAAGGAAGTTTCGTAATAAAAAGATCTGACTTCCGGAACTGTAGCACCACCACCAATATTTATAACTTTCTCTCTTGAAAGTACGGTTGAAAACGGGGTCGATTTAAACTCAACTGAAAAAATTCAGGCATAGAATCTGCTTGAGTGTTGACTGAACAATAATCTGCGGACTAAAAGATTTTATCGCGATTTTCTTATTATTATTATTTCATCTCAACGAGAATATCTTTTGAGACCTTTTAAAAAAGGTTCAAAATAATTAATTGTTACTAAGCAATTACCGCACTTGCAATTTTTATGTCCAAGTATTGTCATGACAGACGTGTTTTTAAATAACTTTTTTTTTCATGGGATTTTTCCCCCTATTTTCGAATTTCAAATTCATAAAATGTCATACTGTTTGCAAAATACCAAACCCCATTTTTGGGGTTTGTTTTTGTATGTGCAATCCCATATGTATTATGCAGGGAGTAAATTAACCCTTCACACATACGTTACCCAGCAATCGGTACATCAAACTACGTACCCCTACGCAAAGATTTTTGCTGGGAAACACCTTTTTTAATTGGGGTAAAAAATCTATTTTATGGTAAAACTCAATGTAGCACTCTTAAAACATTGTGCTAGTGGATGCTTTGAACAGTAAAAGGGTCATGGAGGTAATTTAATTAAAGTTGCAACCTGAAAATCTAGTAGGTATTTACAAAAACAGCTGTGCAAAATTTGGAACTTTGACCCCCAATATCTCCGTAACTAAGGGGTTCCCAGGTATGGTCTAGAACAAAAAAAATATCGCAGTGGTAGGGAGAACAAGTGCCATTCGTTTGCGTAAAGGGTACTTTTACACCCTTTATGTGCCACCCGAAAAATATCCTTTTCTGGTCATAAGAGTTTCCCCCATATTCTTTCTGTTACTTTATACATTTTGTTTTATTTTAACAACGGTAAGTAATTTGCTTTGCCTGTATGTACGGTGACGGAGACCGCCGCCGCTGTATACGCCCTTGGGCTAACCTAACGCTAACACTGCTTTTGTCAACCGTATAAATTATGAAAACTGGAAGCTTTATCATCATAATAGAAGTTACACCAGTAATGTATTTAATCAGATCTACAACCTTACAACAAGCCTCATCAGTGTGTGAATCACGAGATCATTGACTTCTCTGAGAGTAGAAGAGCAGCAGCGTCTCAATTCATTGTTTAGGTGTATGGGGAGAGTAGGTATATCTAAAGTTTAGGTAGGTAGGTACTCGTATACTGTTTTGTGGCTCTGTTACTCTATGCAACCTTTGTGCAGTTATATACACACGAGAGTTGTTTAGTCTAGCTCTCTAGATTTATGTATTTTGATCATCATGTCATACGCAAGTGTTACCGTTTCATCTCTGTCAAGATAATTCTCTATTTCGGTCGGTTTTATTTCTCGTCCACGAAAATGCTCGACTATTTTTAGAGACTACCTACCTAGTTTCTAATACATATGATACGCGAGGGTAAGATGACATGGACCGTACGACTCGTTTCGAAAGTGGGCCCGAGTAGCCAAAGGTTTTATCTAGGTACCTACCTACCACCTATATAGGTAGGTACCTAGGTTTTAAAGAAATGACTTGCGAGATTCATCTCATAAATTGGGAAATGACGTCAGCCAACCTGTATGCCCTTGATGTGTCAATGAACAAGTAATGGTCGCCGCTAACGCTAACACACGGTCTACTAGCGGAAATAACTTGAAAGAATTACATAAATTATTATAGGTGCCTACGCAAATAAGCTGAAAATTGAAACTGTTTCAAGTCCATAGCGGGTCAGTCCTTAAAAGCGTGCAAGCCAATTCAGGGTGTGTACTAAATCGGATGTAAACTGCTGATATTATACATCGCTCTACTGGCCTACCAACTGCGGCTTTGAAGTAGGCAACATTCTGCTTCAATGTTGTGATATTGTAATTGTAATATGTGTGTAAATGTGTAAGTAATGGATTTTAAGGTAAATAAAATTAAAATACTGTAGTGAGTTTCAATCATTTATTGGAGACACTGTACCGTAGTTGAACACTGCAATATCAGTAAAAGCTTGCTGTATAAGTTGTTGGAATGTTTAATCGACCTCCTCGATGGTAGGTCCGGCACCGCCACCGGGAGCCGCGCCACCCGCGCCGGGAGCGCCGCCGGGGAAGCCGGGCATACCTCCGGGCATACCGCCGGGCATGCCACCTGCTCCCTGGTACATTTTGGTGATGATAGGGTTGCAGATGCCTTCCAGTTCCTTCTGCTTGTGCTCATACTCTTCCTTGTCAGCCAGCTGGTTGGAGTCCAGCCATTTGATGGTGTCGTTGCACTTGTCCAGGATGGTCTGTTTGTCGGAGTCGGAGATTTTGTCCTTGAGCTTCTCGTCTTCCATGGTGGACTTCATGTTGAAGCAGTAAGATTCCAAAGCATTCTTAGCCTGGATGGTCTCCTTCTGCTTCTCATCCTCAGTCCTGTATTTCTCGGCCTCGTTGACCATGCGCTCGATCTCCTCCTTCGAGAGACGGCCTTTGTCGTTGGTGATCGTGATCTTGTTCTCCTTGTTTGTTGACTTCTCGACGGCAGACACGTTAAGAATGCCGTTGGCGTCAATGTCAAAGGTGACTTCGATCTGGGGCACGCCACGTGGCGCGGGAGGGATGCCAGTGAGCTCGAACTTTCCGAGAAGGTTGTTATCCTTGGTCATAGCGCGCTCGCCCTCGAACACCTGGATGAGTACTCCAGGCTGGTTGTCAGAGTAGGTGGTGAATGTCTGGGTTTGCTTGGTGGGGATGGTGGTGTTGCGCTTGATGAGGGTGGTCATGACACCGCCGGCGGTTTCAATACCGAGCGACAACGGAGTCACGTCGAGCAGCAGCAGATCCTGTACCTCCTCCGACTTGTCACCGTGTAGGATGGCAGCCTGGACGGCGGCACCGTAAGCTACGGCCTCGTCGGGGTTGATGGATTTATTAAGCTCCTTACCATTGAAGAAGTCTTGAAGGAGCTTCTGCACTTTGGGAATACGAGTAGAACCACCAACAAGTACAATGTCGTGGATTTGGGACTTGTCCATCTTCGCGTCACGAAGAGACTTCTCCACAGGCTCCATGGTGGACCTGAACAGGTCAGCGTTCAGCTCTTCGAAACGCGCTCTGGTGATGGAGGTGTAGAAGTCAATACCCTCGAACAGAGAGTCGATTTCAATGCTAGCTTGGGTGGACGAGGAGAGAGTTCTCTTCGCCCTTTCGCAAGCAGTGCGCAATCGCCGAAGGGCCCTCTTGTTGGATGCGAGGTCCTTCTTGTATTTCCTCTTGAACTCCTGCACGAAGTGGTTTACCATACGGTTGTCGAAGTCCTCTCCTCCCAAATGCGTGTCACCGGCGGTGGACTTTACTTCAAAGATACCATCCTCGATGGTCAGGATAGAAACATCGAAGGTACCGCCGCCGAGATCGAAAATCAAAACATTACGTTCTCCACTCCCCTTCTTGTCAAGACCGTACGCAATCGCAGCAGCAGTCGGTTCATTGATGATACGGAGAACGTTCAAGCCAGAGATGGTACCCGCATCTTTTGTGGCTTGCCTCTGTGAGTCATTGAAGTACGCTGGAACCGTGATTACTGCATTCTGCACCGTTTTACCGAGGTAGGCCTCAGCTGTTTCCTTCATTTTTGTGAGCACCATTGAGCTAACTTCCTCAGGGAAGAAGGTTTTGTCTTCACCCTTGTACGCGACCTTGATCTTTGGTTTGCCACCATCACTGACTACCTCGAAGGGCCAGTGCTTCATATCGGCTTGTACAGTGGCATCTTCGAATTTACGGCCGATGAGACGTTTGGCATCTGTAACAAGCAAAAAAAACTGTTGAAAATACTATTCCATTCAAGGTTTATCTTATACTTGTGAAATAATTTCTCAGAATACTTTTATCATTCAATATGTTCAGAGACTCTAGTCTAGTATATTGGATATCATCATGAAAATGCGAAATAGTACGAAGTAAAGATCGATTTTAACATACCTACAAAGTATTTTACTTATCGCATCTGTTTTTATATAACCTTGCTTTCCACAAGTTGACCTTTCGACTTTACCCTACCAAGATTTAGGATGACTCATCAAGAGTTACGAATTGTTTCATTAGATACCTACAATTTTTCATCTATAAAAATGACGGAATTATCCCTTCTAACCAGAAATGAGAGGTTACTCATCTATAGTGAATTTAAGATCATAGCTCCTGTCGAAACAATGACTCATGATAACGCCTACAATTCTCTATCGTCGTATATCTAATTATGTAGTCTATATTAGTGGCTCGGTAATATGCTTACATTCACAATGTGAGATGTCCTTTGTAAATGTAGTTGAACTGGAGACCTAGTTGCATTACTGACGTCATAAGTAGTTGAATGAACTAGGTTGTTGTATTGATCGCGCGACCCATTTCCTGTAACTAGGAGCTATCATCGCGTGGGCGCTAGTCACCCGCGATTCACGTGTTAACTGAATGATTCAAGTTATCGCTTCCTATAGTAAAATAGGTACCTAATCATTTTTATATGATTAGGTATGTTATCAGTAGAATGCTTTCCTGGTTTTGATGCGAACTAACTAATGTACACGGAATCAATGCCTACACCTATCTCAGTCCCTTTCGCCGCGATTACTAGAAACTTACCGAAAATTGTGTTGTTAGGGTTCATCGCCACCTGGTTCTTGGCGGCATCTCCGATGAGACGCTCGGTGTCGGTGAACGCGACATATGAGGGCGTGGTCCTGTTCCCCTGGTCGTTGGCGATGATTTCCACCTTACCATGCTGGAATACTCCCACACATGAGTAAGTGGTACCCAAGTCGATACCTACAGCGGGTGCTTTAGTTGCTGCCATCTGTAACAAAAGATATTCGTATTAAAATAACCCGAATGACCTATACACATTACACCGAAACACAAATGGGCATCGAGAGAACCGCATGTAGAGGTTAAGTGCCGCCATTTTGGTAATGCATAATTTATTTAAGTACAGAATATTCTACCTCTGTACCTACTCAAGAAACACGTGGGAAACGTAACCAGTAAAGCCAAAAACTGGGTTTTAGTATACTAAAAAGTACCAGTTAGCTAGGCGTTACAAGGCGGAAAATGCAAAGGCGGCCATTACACGGAAAATCGATACGGTGCGGTGACGGAAAGTTCCAGAACGCGGCGAGGAAAGTTAACGAAGATTCAACCTATCATTCCTAGAACGTGAACAATGGTCACCTTGGACTAAAACACCTGCCTGGAGTACCACGTGCCTATTCCGACACGAACAAAGACAGCGACCGAATTCAGACGCGCTGAATCTTGAATGTTATGCTATTCCGTTTAATATTATACAATTCAAGCAATGATAACTCAGTTTCACGTGAAATGTGGAAATTCACACGTCAGAAAAGAAGCGTCGACTGCGTGGAGAAGTTCCCGCCGCATAAAGATATAATTATGTTAACGTACGTAACGACAACACGAATTTAACACGGAACTCAAATATCAACACGATTTATGATCAATAATCACACTCTTTAGTTATTAAAGAAAAAGACTTACTTTTAATTTTATGTATAACTATCTCAGTCGTTGTCTTAACTCGTAGAGTAACTCAGCAAACGTGCGCGATTGACGGCTTCTTTTCACGAAATAATATGGCGCAGGAATATTACCAAGGAGTTTATAAGCGCGGGGATGCGTCACTCGACGTCACTCGGTTGTTCTGGAATATTCCTGTATTCAACCAATAGGATTCACTCCTACCTAGCGTGCTTCGCTGTCATTGGTCGGACATTGACATCTGCAGCGTTTTTCAGAATAGGGGTACGGGGCTTAGTGTTGTGTATAGATGGGTCTGGTTGATTTTTATATCGATAAAACATTGCGGCAACACATTTTTTTTACATCATTTATGGAATTGTGTAAACGAAGCAAACTATATACTACTAACTATATAAAACCAACTAGACTTAATACTTACAAATCACATCACATCACGTGTGTGAGCGAGTATGTTTGTTACTTCTTCACGTCTAAACGGCAGGACCGATTTTAATAAAATTTGCTATGGAGTCAGATGACACTGGATTAACACATAGGATAGTTTTTAACCCGATTTTATCTTCCAGTGGGTTAATTTTAGAGTTGTAGCGGGCGAAGCCGCTGTATATTTAACATCGAGTATTTTATAAAGGAGGAAAAATCACACATCTCATTTTATGGGAGTGTAGTCTTTGGCAGAATGAACGTAATATTATGTTGGATAGTGTACAGGTTATATCCAGAGTTATTTACTATACGGACCTTGTAGAAACGAACTTTCCGTGCGTTCAAGCATTTTTGTCATACCTATTATTGGAATCAAATATAACAGCACACAGTCACAACTTAGGACCCAGTAATATTAATGACAACAATATCCGTGGTGCTAGGCAAGTGGGCTTATCCCAGTTGTATACGTCCCTGTGTGCCTATTGGCCTTGTTCTGTTCTGTCTCCTGCTGATATGGAGGGAAGTGGAAATAATGTTTTTCCTACTCCTCCGCTATCCTTTTCTGATTAATTTTGTTGCGGGTATCCAAGACAGTCAAATCATTTATGTCTCGGCGCTTTTCTTGTGGTCGCCACTGTTGATTCTAGCTTACAGGAGTTACAGTGGTTTGGGAATAGTGAGGCGGGCTTGTTCCATAAAAAAAAGGGAGAATGACATACATAAAGTCACGCCTTTTTACCATAAGAGCAAGTAGAAAGTGTAGAAACCGCAGACATGCTACGATTCTTACAAACTCCTTTTGCCTCGTCCTCGTTCGATATACCCACGTCGGTAATACACGCACACTGCAAGGTAGAATAATTAACGATAATTATTAATCTTCGTAATAATATAACATTTGGGTTACAGGGATAAAACCGAAGTTCTAGTTAGAAAATAGTAATGCCAAATACCCGAACCTACAGTACAATTTGAAATTTATTAGAAGGAATGTGAGCAAACACCAATTTCAATTAAAATTTATTAATTTTAACTAATCGTATAACAATATATTTTTTTACTTCTGAACGAGATTTGAATAGGGTTTTATTATCCTCAACACATTTGAATACGAAAACAGTCGATTCCCTTTCAACATTTCTGTAATAGGCGCAACTTCAAGGTTTCTCTTAAATATACTCTCATGTCCTATCTTACTTATAATATTATATTACTTAATCCATTCTTGTCACACCACACTTCCAGCTCAACATTGTGATTTCCGCTTCATGCAATCTGTTTTCATCCATCTTCCTCACACAGCCTGCAATACGATTCATGTAAAGTACAATGTGATAATCCTCAAATAAATAAGGTATGAAACCAATTGTAATATTATTATTACAGTAATAAAACACTACGGCAGTCTCTAACTCTGTCTTAAACCACGTGTTGCACACGTGGTAAATAATACGTGACAATTACTACAACATTCTTATATGGTCGTAACCTAATCTAAATGAGTTATTAGACTAAAAAAAGATGTCCTAATGGTGCTCTGAAATAAAATTTCGTTGTCGGTTTATTACATTGTCACTATCGATATCGACAAACAATCTTTGTCTGACACGCACGCAACTGGCCGTTTGTGTCGGTGTTACAAGCCAAATTATTTATCGAAAAATAATTAATTTTAAGTTAGAAACAAAATAAACTGAAACCAGAGATAGTATATGAATCGTCAAAATGATTCAAAGCAATATTAGTAAAACCAAGGATTATTTTTGCATTCTATTGATAAGGTAGCACTACCGCCCTCTATTGTGCAAGCTTCTGAGTCATAAACATAAATTATTTCTACTTGGTAATTTTTTAGAATGCGCAGGAACCGGGAACATTCGGGATTTCCGGTTCCGTCTAAAATCTAAAAAGTGTGTGCCAATGTTTCCTGCTAACCTAATACCTGCGATTCATGACCAAATATATATTTTAACTCCAAATATAAAATAAAAATATGCTTGGATTGTGTGAGGAATTTAAAAGAGAAAACAGTAAATGATGCCGCGTGACGTCTGCCAGAGAATGGAAGAAAACGTGTTGCATGCACCGACCCTAAGTAAAACGGAAAAACAGTAAGATTGTGAATAAAACACCAAACAAAACTTTTCAATATTTATTTAAAAAAAAACAGTCCAATACAAAGAAATAAATAAAACAATCCTATAAATAACATACACGCGCCCTAAATTCTATTTTTTATCCTAATTCATTCACGCATTCTGGAAGCATTTTGTGCTTGTGTATAAAAAATGCAGCTAAAATGCTGTTGAATGATGAATTGTCGACTAAGAATGAGATTTCATAAAATGAAACTTGGTGTAATAATATGTATGTTACATTGCATCATACTCAAAATATTCATCAACAAAATAATAGTTTCAGTGCAATTATTGATACTATTCGGTGATTCAAAACCATAGGAGTCACCTTAGGGAGTCACACTCTTGAGAAAATATCCCACTTTCTTTACTAACTACAAATATAAAATGGTCATCATTGTGGCATGTGTCGTATGACCACACTATAAAATTTGAACAGAGAATAAAACAAAATAACTTAAATGAATGGGTAACAATCATCTTTACAACTTTTAGCTATTTCTCATTCCATACTGGGTCAAGGAGTTTTCTATTGTGGTGTTTGCCAATTTGTATTTTTTGTACACTGAAAAATGTTTGGATTTCTGTGTCACATATATTTTCGTTCACGATATTTTTTTTGTACATCACGGCAAATAAGAGCAAAGAGCTTAGCATATAAATGTATTGCTGTATTGCTTTCACAACGGAGTATTTGTATTTATACTTACAACCAATCAAGTTATCTTAGACTAGATTGCTTAGTTCCCCGCAAAACGGATTCTGGATGCGATCAAACCGACAAACCCGAAGCTGTTATTTGTTATGGAATCAGGTTTTAAATGCGGAATCTATGAAATGAAAATGTTATGCAAAATATTTAGTTTGAATTCTGTAGAAAACTAGATCTGTGTTGTATTATAATTATCGCACCTTTTTATTATTCACCTTTTTATCTTTATTTTGAGATGAAGGGGCTGAAGATCTAATATTTCGGAATTGAAAAAAAATATTTAGCATAACATTTTACAGTAAATTGTTTTATTTTTCCGCTCAAACGTTCAACTTGTGACTAGAACTCTAAGCGCTGCGGTATGGGGTTATCACGAGATTCTGAAGTAGGTCTGGTAGCCGAGACCGAGCGAGGTTGTCAGGAACCACGCGAAGCAGCACCACCACGTCGCGAAACCGAACACGCCTCTGTACACGTCCACTGTGAATACCTAAGGAAGGAAACAACATATTTAATATATTTTGTACATGTTAAATCTTCGAACGATTGAGTGTAGAGGACAGAGAGGAATGCGTTTTACGTAAATAATTGGTAATATGCTACATCCGCTTAGACTGTAATTCAATCAACCCCAATGGGGTTGGCCAGCTGGGAATAAGCTTGGCACATGATGATGATGACATGTAGAAAAAGGCTAATGTCATTGCTGTAAAATAGATTGGTGTACTGGGGTGCGCCTAGGAGTTGGCTGAAAGATATCTGTATGCACAGATACAAAATACAGTGTTGTCATTCACCATTTTTAGATTCTCCAGAGCCAGCTGGAATTGTTCAATGCCATCGCCCTCCACGCTGTCAGTCACTCCGGCCGACTTCTCCTCCACGGCACAAACTCCGTCACTCTCATAGAACAGGCTGGTCCAGGTGTAGCCGCCGAGGGTCTTGTACATCAGAGCCATGTATAGGCACATTATAATCGGACAGATGTATTGGAGAGCTACCACGCATAGGTAGTAGAATACTGAGGCAATCTGGAAGGAACAGTTAGTAAATTAGTTGTGCAATTAATAATTGTTGTGAGAAGAGGCCTATACGCCAAACAGCTGAACAAAAATTTTTGTCAGCCTATTTGTATGTCCCACTGCAGGGTACATAACTTATTATTTATTATGCTGTAGCGCCAGGTAGGATGCCTTTGGGATCGGTGGAGCGACTTTTTTCGCAGAGTTCAAAAGGTACACAGGATCAGGTTATTTGGCATACTGTTGGCACACTGACAAAAGCCTATATCAGTTTGCTTTAGTGCTTTTTGATTTTGTCAATCTTCGTCGTATGGAAGATTAGTAGTACGATCCAAGGGAGGCATAAATATGCGGGTATGAAGTGGGTGAAGTCGAGTAATGAAGTTTTTACCTTCTTCTGCAGGTCTATGTTGGTGATCCTGCCTGCTTCTTTCTTCTGCACGTCTATGCGTCTCTGTGCCATGTCGAGGTAGGCTTGCAGCTGACGCGGCATCAGCGCCAGGCGGATCACTACTGTGCTCGCCACGAGGATCAGACGAAGAGTGTCATAGGCGTCTGAGGTCATGCTGTGAAGGATATGAGATCAGTTTACAGGTCTGTGATCTGAGACAAAAAATAGATAGATGGGTTGCTTGGGTGTTTCTAGTTGAAGAAATAGCAGTTTTCAGCAGGAGAGGCGTAGGGTAATATTGATATTGACTCTTATTTTAAGTTTATCATTATTTTCTGTTTATTGGGTGTTTACTGCCTAAACTGGTGACAGTTTATAAGCCGCCAATACAGGTGAAGTTTATTTATATTTGATATTATATGGTTCGAAAAGGTATCTTAGAATAAGATTTATGCTATTAAAACAACTTACAGTGGCTTCTCCATCCCGCTAAACACCCTAGCAGTGAGATAGTGTCTGGTGATGGGGCGCACCCACAACAACACTAGAACGAACGGCATTGCAAAGTTAAAATTGAGCATTAAGGATTTCACTTTGTTGTCTCCATAGTACCTGGAATAAAATAATAATTTTATGAGCCTTAAAAATAACAACGAAATTCCTATTGTTGTTATTTGGAAAGCTTACCCCCCTATTAGGTGGGACTTAAACGTGCATTGTGTATTACGTGCACGTCGGCTTAATTCTTCGGGGATTGCAGGAGTGATTTTATGACGTATGTTATCTATGTGTCATCCTTCAAATATGTATGGTGTAAATGTCGTAATTAATACTGTATCTATAACTACTAATAAAACAATATTGCAGTGTAGATAGTTGTCTTGAGTCTTTGCTTAAAACCATTCAATAGCAAGAGTTCTCTTTATAAGGTCACCTAAGGCGCTTTAACAATTTTGTCATCTGTACTGATAAAAAAAATGAATGCAAGTCATAATTATTGTGTGATAAAAAAAGAGCTTACCTAAGTGAGTCCCAGTGCATCCTGGCGACTCTCATTCCAGGGAAGGTGAACAGGGTTCCAATAATAGCAGCCCACACAGCTAAGAAGAATTTTAATATTAGTTTTGAAGCAGGTCCCCTGAAAATTATAAACAAAAATGTATTAGAGCATTTTGTGAGTGTCAAATTGCTACTCTTGGGCTAGAAGAATTAGTAATTAAATTAGTACCTAACCCTGGTGTCAGAGTTTATTTGGTTTTGTTTGTTTAGGTTTTCTGACATGGGTTTGCATGCCCTCGAGAAATCTCTCAGGCATGCTGGTTCCTACACAATGTTTTACTTCACTAATAAAGCAAATACAATTATGCACATGAATACGAAGACTCAATGGTGCAGGTTTTGGGTGCTTCTTTGAGACCTTGAGAGACTTGGCACTCTGAAGGTCAAAAGTACCTAGACTGCTATATAAAGTAATATTTATATTTAGTAATTTGAAATAGAGACGCATATTAATTGGAACCTGGCTGATTGCCAAAACTCCTTTTAAACGAGACAGCAATCATTTAATCTCATCAGCAACTGTTTCGCCCTGTTAACCCAAATTAGAACCAGTCATCATCTTCCTGTCCTTATCTCATTCTATTTGGGGTTAGCGCAACACATTTTTTTCTTCCATTCTCGCCTGTCAGACATTATGGCATCATTTATTTCTTTCTCTTTCATATCATTCCTCACACAATCCATCAACATTAATATCTATCACTTTTTAGACACATTTATGCTTCATCTCTCCACAAATTAGTACCACATGGTAAGAATCAGCAGTAAGAATCATAAACTTACACAGAAGACAGTCCCTGATTCTCAAGGAACTTGGAAGCGTTTTCATAGAAGCTATCGTAAGCAGGGTCCACCCCCACTTCCAGGTTGTCCTCACTCACAATGAGGATCATCATGGCTATCAGCAGGAACACGCAGAAGGCCACGATGCAGGTGGAACGCTCCCCAATTGACTCCTCACTTGTGAAGTACTGTTTTGTCAGGCTTAGGAGGATTTTACTGTGTTCGAGTTAAGGTTGGATTATTTAGTTGTTGGAGGTAACAATATTATTGTCAATTCTGAAAATTGAGTTGAGAATTGACAGTTATTTTGCTATTGGATCTATGATAATGAAGATTGTTATTGGAAAATATTTAGGTGCTTGAACACTTATTTGTATTGTTCGGATAATTATTAGAGAAGCTCATGGGTAGATATAACAGCCATATACTGGTATTCTACAGTATCCTAAAAGACTGGAAGCCAACCCCAATAAACTTGGAAAAAGGTTAGGCAGATGATTCAGATACTTAACTATTCAATTTTTCTTATAAAAGACACCAATGCAAATAGTTTTGATAAAAAGCCAGAATGTATTTGTATCCTGTAGATACATGTCATGTTTGAAATGTATGCTGCTCTAGGTGCAATTAACAAAATTAAATGCAAGTTTACTTCTGACAAAATATTCTTAAGGTTATTTTTTTGAAAAGGATACAATGAGAATAGCACAACTAGGATACACCACACCATGCTCAAGTTGAACTCATCTTTCAGTGGGAATACTGATGTGTACACCTGAAAACCAATACATAAGAGCATTTAGATTTGCAGTTGTGTCACATTGTATCATGAGGCTTAGCCTCTGGCCAAGATAAAAGCCAGCTATTGGGTCACAAGAAGTGCAAACTTAGCACTTTGAAATTTGCAAAGGTATTAAGAGTTTTAACCACAAATGGCATCAAAATATAGTAACCATTAAGGTTATTACATTTGCACCACTTGAGGTTTTCGGCAGCCGCAGCACCAGCGCCAGTACAGGTACAGCATGATGATCTAGGAAGATGAGATGGCACTTGATAAATGATGTGTATTTTTCCAAACAGTTTTAAATGCCAGTTAGTAATACAATATTAAACTAGTCCAGTGGTTAGTAGAGTAGTAGATTACTAGGGCAAGTAAATTAACACCTACCTCAGACATGATGTACACTATAGCAGTGTACAGTGAGAAATCCACTATCCATATATACTCTGTGTAGAACCTCAGGTGTACCACATCTAGCGGCGTCACGGGCGCCGTCTCCAGCTGGATGTCCAGGCTTCGAGGCACATGGAACGTCTCCGGTTTCCCATTCGACTCATGTTTACTCCCTTTCTTACCCTTCGAAGTTTCCTTAGGCACTCCCGCCAGACTCTTCAACTCACTGTTAGTAGGGTACAAATACCTATACAGCCTTTGCGAACATAATAACCATCTCGCGAACGAATAACTCCCCAACTTCTGTATCACTGATACCATAATCAGTGTGATAACTAATTGAGCGCCAAGTAGTGCCTGGAATATAAATAAAATGCAATGATCAACTGAACTGTGCACGAAACCTATCTTTAGATTTATAAATCAAGTTTACACACCATTTCGCCTGGATTTTCATTCACATTTATATCTATTCATAGTCTGTCTGTATCTGTAATTGCTAAATTATTTTCGTTTCAAGCTAACTAAATCTATAACCTCAATTTTTTACTCCCACTCATTACTACACAGTACACAGTCAAATTAAAAATCACGTGAATGCACCACGGATGAAAATAGTAGATGTACGAGTATTTTAAAAGAGTAAAAGAGAGATCGGGTTACAATTTCTGTCAAAACATTACCTTTTATTTTAGTCGCATTTTAATGAGCGGTGCATTTACACAGAAAGTTCCAGCCATTAGAGTTCTGTCAACAAAATATTGGAAAGTTTTGAATCCTTATTTTTCTGCATTGAAGAACAAAACTTCGAACACAAAAACTTAAAATTTTGGAGTAGTATGAAAATTACGCAAAATTAAAAATAAAATCCTCTCCTATTTCAAAACATTATTTATATTAACGCGTTCCTCATAAATGTAAATTATAAAATCAATAGTGTGAAAGAGATATCAATATTCATAAAGGGAGAAAGAAATAAAAAGTATTGCCGTTTGTAAACATTATCCCTTAATCTCAGGTAAATCGTATTAGAAGTAAACCCAGACCATCTTTAAATAGTTTCAAAACTTTTTCTGAGGGTCTAAGAAAAAGTTTTGAAACAATTTATCAATGGTAAGATAACTCTTCATCATCATCTTATCATTTAAGCTGAAAGACGTCAACTGCTAGACATAGGCCTCCCAAAATCTTGACCGGTACCGTCATCCCGTGCGTCTCGTAGCCTGACCGAGACGATGACCTTCACCTGCAGGGCTATTGCGTATCTTATAAATGACAGTGGCTAACCTATAGTGCCTTTCAATTACTCAATCAATCAATCAAAATCAAAATATTTTTTATTTCACATAGGCCTACATGGGCACTTATAAAACGTCGGTAAAAAGGGGCATGGTTCGGTGCATTGGTCGATTCCTAAGGAGAAGAACCGGCAAGAAACTCCAAAGGTTACTCTTTTAATCTTTTAAAATCGTTTGGGTTAACAATAAGGTATAATACACACATGAAGACCATGCAGATTAATGTCTGAGATGGTCTTTTGAAGAAAGCACCACACAGATTTGAGTGGACCCGTCCAGTCAGTGCAAGCATTTGTCAGTTATCGTAGAGCTCGACTTATAACTCAACGTCACGACGAAGAATACCAAAGAAAGGACATTTACTGTCAAATGGTTCCATTTTGTACTAAACCATAACAAATTTGACAGTTAATCCGTAGACAATATGATAGCCACTGTCATTTAAAAGATACGCAATAGCCCTGCAGGTCATCGGTCTTCATAGTGGGAGGCCTAACTCTTCAGTTAGCATAATTTAAAAAATGGCGATTCAAAAATTGCTCTATCGGCTTCAAACGCTGCGCCAAACCCCGTCTCGGGAGTGCCAAGTCGGGACTAACAATTTCGCAGCTCAAATCGAAGTAATTGTGAAAATGCGGATCAAAATATCTTATCGTAAAAGGTGGCGCAGCTTCAAATAAAATATCGTTACCTAGCATTTAGTAACATTGAGCCACCTTCGTCTAGGAGTTACGAAATTATTTCTTTCTTTACAAATTGGTCTGTAAAAACTGTGGCACACGAAAAAAATCTTTTTTTTGTTATGTCTATGTGGAACCAAAATTGACATTGACACTGACAGCTGTTAAAGGGAAACTAACATTTTCGGCTGGTAACCTCAAACCAGTTCGCGTTGCGCACGATGACTAATGGTCACTGAAAGTTATTCTTATCGATTGATTTGTCTCCACACGTAATTTGGTTTCGTCGCTGCCAAAGTCTGCTCGCAGACCGCGACGGACCCTTTTTAAGTAGTCAGATTTGATTAAATTTTTATTTTGTGTTGTGTTGCAAAAACCGTGAAAGATGGGGTCGTTGTTTAGGAGTGAAGAAATGACATTATGTCAACTTTTCCTGCAGAGCGAAGCCGCGTATGCATGCGTGTCTGAGCTCGGGGAGCTGGGACTCGTGCAGTTCCGAGATGTGAGTAGTGTCACCATGTGGATCATGTTAAACGCCCCTTTTACATCATTATTTTGTTAAACCCTGCATTATTTGGATATGGGTATAACATATAGGAAATCTCTGACCTCGTTTCGCTTTGATCGAGTTTCGTGTCCTGATTTCATGAAACAGATTTATCTAACAGACTTTTTACAACACTTACAAAATAGATTAAGTAGGTTTTAGGTTTTTCCAACACAATGTATGTCAATGCTCATTCTCTTACTAATTTTTAAACCCTAGATAGTTTAACAACTGGAATATTTTGCTCTGATAAGTTTTTATCAATCACAAGCACACATGATATCCTGCTACAGTATCTAGCTATGTATTGTAGTTTCTTTTAAGCAGCATTATTGACTTTTCAATAGGAATTCTATAAACAGTAGTATAGTTACTAGGGTATTGTTGACAAAGATTCAAGTGTTAACTGCTAGTGGAATTATCAACAAACAATCATTCCATAGTCTATGCAGACAGTAGGGTCTACCCACCCTTTTGAGTCCTAGAAGATGGTTATTTGACCTTCTATTTTTTAACTGTGAGAAATACTTGACAACTTCAGACACTTTTAAAAATGCATAGTTTACTCTGTTGAAGTGAGTGCTTTTAGTTTGCTCACTTGGGTAAAGTTTTTAACCAGAGAAAATAATAGGAGGCACCCAGGCTGAAGTGTAGCTTATAGTTGAAAGAACTCAGGGTTCTTTTACCAATGGCATTAGAAAGTCTTCTCTTACCAGCATAGAATAAACTAGTGCAGATATTTATTTCTTTACTTGATGGATGGATTGGGAACTCTGCCCCTAACATGACCCAGTGACCAGAATTTCCAATAGTTGGGTGAAGTAGCAACCATCTAGTTTTGCATTTAATAAGGAAGGTCATTTAATTAAGCTCATCAAGAGTTTTTAAAAACTTCTTAAAACCCAGTCTATTACCATTTTACTATCATTTACATAACAATAATTGATTTAATTTGACAAGAGTGCCAACATAAAAACTTCCAATTTATAAATGTCATGTGATTGATTAAAAAAATGTGATTGTTATTAAGTATTCTGATTGATGAAGTAAATTACATTACAATCTTAGATAAAATGTATTATTTAGTTGATAAGGTCACACCTAGAAACACACTGCTAAATTAGGTCTCCATTTTATCATTTATCAATTAAAATCTTACCTAAATACCAGCTTACATGATTATATAAACTAATTAGGTAGGACTGCCTCATCTGTGGTAACATGATATAGGCTGATTAGCCTAAATGTTCCCACTGCTGGGACACAGGGCTCCTTTCTATGGATAGAGAGATTATGATCAATACCCGTTTAGTTCCTTTTAATGTAAAGTCAGCAATCTGGTCATAAAGATAACATGAATATTACAGAATTTTGAAGACCTCTATTAAAAACACTGTTTGGTGTAGACGGTTGTACAGTGTTATAGTATTGTTTTGGCGACAATATTGCACCGTGATTATACCACACTTAGTAGCATAATACCTGAAAAGCATTATTTAGAAGCCAAAGGCAAAGGGGTGTATGCATAAGAAAGTGGAATTTACTCTTAGGACACCCTGTAAAAGTAGGACAAATGGTGAAAAAGATTTTTATTATCCCGAACATTGCATTGGACTTGGGGCCTTTGTTTTGACATAAATGAGCTCATATGAAATGAATCAGACACATAATGCATAGTATGATAATAATTCATTACACTGCCTTATAGAATAGGTAAAATAAACAATACAAATAAGAATAGCAATGTAATAACATTTTTCATTACTCATACTCTGAAAGTAGGTCATAACATGCCTGCGGAGCGGGTTGAAAGTACTACTTTTCAGCTCTAGGGAGAATCGCTTTCAACTGACAGCTGTCAAATTATTAAAAAAAAAACTTGGTCTATTTCATTTTCTAAACAGCCATTCAATTACACCGCGATTTAAAATTAAAATAACACAAAGTTCTTAAGAATAAAATTATAGTAAAACTTTAAAATAGTTTAGTTTTAACTATTTCTCTAAAATGGCCAATCACTGCTGGGTCTCACTGGTGTTAAAGGCCTTTCGCAAGTTCTTCCAGGTCTTGTTTTGACGCAATGTCTCGTACCAGCCATCCTGGCTGGACCATGTACAAGTCATTTCGCCACCTTTTTCTGGCGCCGCCGAAATTATGGCTTCAATATTCAAGGACCCAAACTGTAGATATTAGATGAAAATTAGACAAATAAAGCTGTAACCAAATATATTTTTTATCCTATTATTCTCACGTCCCGAGGATTTAATTGAAACGATTTAATTGGCTACTATTAAAAATTCACGAAAATGCTGTTATTTCAGAAGAACTAACAGAAATAACACGATCGGTGAAAAAAGTAATAAAATGGAGTAGGTAGGTACATGCTTTAGAAGTGTTTGGTGGGGGCACTTTCTATCCATGTCGCGCGAAACGGCCATTTGTACTACGTAACTATGGCGGTATGACATATGACGTCACATGTCTGTAGTGCTGTCTTTGTCTTGCGCGACATTTACAAACTAAGCCACAGAGTTTTTTCACAAATCATATCATTTTCGTGAATTTTTTAACAGTACCTAGTCAAATGGCCAATTTTAAAGATATCGAAATACCTACCCACTGCACTAAGTTTCTCTTTCAATCGAAAAGTACGTGATGCTCAGCTATTTGCATGCGTTACGGCGCGTGCGCCAATTGTACCACCACGCACCGCGTCAATATCACGTTGCGTAACTAGTATGACCCAGTAGTTTGATGAATCTCAGAACCTCTTCTTCTCTTCCTCATCTTGGCCGCAAAAAGTTTGTGATCCATTCTTCATGTATCTGGCGAGACATTTCAGTTCAGAATCTTACCTTTACCTGCAGCGACTAAATATCCGCATTGAAGCATTGACACTTATTCCTTATATTAAGCTAGAATATACCAAAATTCTAAGCACCAACATTTTCTTTCAACATTCTATTGTAACGAATACATTGTGAGATCTAAAATTCTCACGTGGAAATAACATCGTACATTTTTCATTGAAGTAAAATGGCATTGTTTCTCCACAACGAGCTGACCTCCAACACGGGAAGATGAATGCTTTCAGCGACAAAACTATTCGTTTGTTCTTTTGTCTTTGAAGTTACAGAGAAATGCAGTCATCTGACTGCTAATAGTTCTTTGATTTGCTCTCGGTATCTTTCACAAGTAACCAACTAGGTATTATTTTTATCGTTGCTTATTAGACGCACGGTACTAAATCAATCCAGCTATAAAAAACCAGTTTAAGCGAATCTCATTGTACGGGCAATCTATACAATAGGAGGCCACGTGATACTGTTATTGGTTCTACTTGATGTGCCGCCGTGTGTACTTCGTGGGCGTAAATTAATTGACGTCATAGATCTTTTCAAGATTAAGACATATGAGTAGCTTTTCCGAAAGCTTCTTTGAAAAATCTTGAACGATTTATCTTATTATGTCACAAAAAATTTACGATAAAATACTCGTAAAATTACGTCATTGACATTTTATCTTTAATTCGTTAGGTAGAAGATTTGTTATTGAAGTCACAGGAACAGGTGTTTTGGGAGATAAACTAAAAAGTCGAATATACACTTGGTAGTAAAGATAACAGATGCCAATGACCTCTAAGGTCATCAGTCATCACTATCATGGTCAGTATAGAGGCAATTGCGAATGAATGACCATAAGGACTCGAAGCAAGCCAACATAATCATTAATGATTCATTAATCACAATAGTCGGCGATAATTAAAATAATTGTTTTGTTTCTCACACGTGGTTATATCTATATCCGCTATTCATTCTTGAACATCTGCAAGTTACGACCGACAATCTCAAAATGGTCTGAATTGCTAGAGGAAAAGATACACATTATGCTGGGTACACATTGGTGTATTGTAACACGTAATGTGAAATGTAACACGAATAAGCTGTCCAGACGTATGAAAATATGTAACCCAACAACATTTTATGTTATAATACGTTTCACCAAAGTCTACCCGGCATCATGACTACTTTCTGGTAGGAATTGTGGGAGATTCCTTATCATGAATTATCTGGTAAGAAACAAGAGGATCTCAATAAGCATGGTACAAATTTACAACCATATGCTTACTAGGTGCCCTTTTACCAAGCACAGCAGCTTATACATCAATGAGATGGCGCTCGCTCTGCCCGCATGGGTCGATATTCTATTGAGAGTAGTTGTTGAAAGGAATTAGATAAGTAAATTAATATTTGATTGGCCGGGCTATAGATAGCAGTAACCACTTGAGTCTGCCTGCAATAGATAAAATAGTACAGACGTAAAAAAAACGGCCACAGCTGCGAACCAAAGCCCTAAATAGTCATTAACTCATCGTATTCCGAGTGTAAAGACACAATTAAAAAGCTATTGTGTCTCGCGTGGATCTACGTTCCGGCACACGAAAGGTTAAATGTTAGGCTCTGGCTACTCTAGGCGCATCCCGAGGGATGCACAACGCTAGCACGTGTGTCGGTAGTTTTAATCATTAGGAAATCACGCGACTATTCGCACCAACACAAGTTAGTTCACACCTCCATCCAATCCCCACAATATTTTTCCTTAACGGTTCGTGGGCTAGAGTTAAAAGTTTTCTCGTTGTTCTATCTAGAACTTACCATCATCATCATCATCATCTTCAGCCTTCAACAATGTACTGCTGAGATAGACCATACCATATCGACACTTAAATTGACCTTATAATTTCTTATATTTTTATTCATCGAACACGCTACTTGAACCTGAACTTTCTATCCGCAGTTAAACCCTGACGTAAACGCGTTCCAACGCAAGTTCGTCAATGAGGTCCGTCGGTGCGACGAGATGGAGCGAAAGCTTCGGTACTTGGAGAAGGAGATCCGTCGTGATGGGATCCCGATGCTAGAGATCCCGGGCGAGTGTCCCGAGGCCCCACAACCCAGAGAGATGATTGACCTTGAGGTGAGCAGGACTTTTATGACGTTTTTGCACTAGAGCATATCGTAATTAACCAATTTTTTACTGATACAAATACCTCTTAGTACTGAGTAATTTATGCTTGCTATCGATATCGATTCAATATGCCTATATTTCATAGTCAAATATCGTAATGTTAATATGCTACCTTCTTTCTTTGTTAGGCTACCTTCGAAAAGCTGGAGAATGAACTCCGCGAGGTAAACCAGAACGCCGAAGCTCTCAAGAGAAATTATCTTGAGCTTACAGAACTCAAGCACATACTTAGAAAAACACAAGTTTTCTTTGATGAGGTAAGTTGAGACAACTACAGTAAATACTTTAAGCGCTTACGAATACAACCACCAAAATGAAGCCTTTCAGACAAACTCACTAAATTACTAATCTGTTTACGTACCAACATAATTAGTAGACGCTTCGTCCAATGTATTAGAATCCAGTGATAAGATAGCTAGCTCACTGCTAATGCCCTCGGCCTCGTGATGTTTCACGCAAAATGTGTAATGTCGATTAATTACTATCAACGTAATCTATTAAGTTGGTTCAATTACGTCAGATGCCATTATATTGCAGCCATTCTTTATACTATGTCAATATGGACTGTCATTGTAATTACTGAAGCTAGTTTACGAAGGGATTGTCGTCAATAGATACGTTTTAATCAATTAGATAGAGTTTAGCTTGAAAACAATAGCAAAGGTATGAAGCCGATACAAATTCATGCTGTTGTAGAAAAAAAATAGCTCCACGATCAATGTTCCAGTCGTCCTTATTTATTTTTATCATCGTTTATTATTCATTGATTATCCCTTGTTTTAAATCAGTGTCTCATTAAATATTATTATTTAATTTATTTTAATAACTTAAAGCACAATAACAGCAGATCAGATACTAATTTATGCTCAACACTTTCCAATATTTTTTAAGTTAACATTTTCCTTATACGAAGGTCGTGGGTCTTGAATTATTTATATTTTTATTAAATATTTTATATGTATACGACGAAGTGGGCTTCAAAAACAACGAGCATATGAATTAAAACGTTTAGATTCGGTATATTGTTTGAAATAATGACGTCGTATTGTCAATGTCACATTTTTGTACGTCTATTGTCGCCACTTGATTGATCGCACGCATACATTACTGTCTGCATTGATTGTACTCGTGCTAGAATACATGAACGTTTTCTAATCTCAGTGATAATCCAATAATTAATTCGTGGCAGTATCATGGAGATGATTTCATGGCCACAAAGCGAATCCTCCACGCTCGTACGTGATGTGACATTGACATTGACGTTTGTCTGACCTTGACGCCATGTTGGCGTGTGTGTGCACAAGATGGCGGACCCGTCGCGCGAGGAGGAACAAGTGACCCTACTTGGGGAGGAGGGGCTCATGGCGGGCGGGCAAGCTCTCAAGCTGGGGTATGCTCAGATTGATTACGACGCGCTCGTGGGACCGTTTTGATTTCCATTTCTGTCAATGGAAATCAAAGCACACACATGAGCGTTATTATTTTTACAGCGCTTGTACTGTGACGCTGATTCTGGAGTCTACCGATCACCACTCAGGCAAGCATTGGAGTCGGCCGGTTTATAGTATATCATCAACATAACACCTCTCTTTGACTTCTTTGTGTGATGGAATGTCAGCTTAGTTGTAGTACCGCAACCAGCCCGGCCCAGACCGAGCCAGTCTACTAAAGCTTAGTGAATACTCCTGACTCCCTTACCGAGCGTGCTAACCAATTGCTGCCTGAGTGAGATTTTAATTTTATTTTGAACTAACATTGTTTCCGACATGATTTATTTTTGAAGTCCATCTGCGAATGATTGCAGCTATCGGAGACGACAACCGACAAGGTTTACAAACAAAATAGTTTATTTCCGTTATCATAAAGTCATCCACGCTTTCTGTACTTGTCATTTTATGCATGCCATTATGATTTTTATATGTTCATGTCCTAGTAGATCACGACGAGACAGAGATAGAATATATATTTTCTTTAGTTTATTATAAACGACACTGTAATTTGAACACAATACGAAGTAGTCACAAAACTAACATTGTATATGAAGCTTTTATATAATCTGTTGGTAGCTAGGTATACCAGCACTCCACCGCGTAGAATGAGGTTTGCAGTGACTCGGTGGCGCTACTTTTTTACTACAACAGGCAAGGAAACTGTGTGCATCGTGTGGTGTAAATGTCGTATCTGTCGCGTTCATTGTGACGTCATTTGGGCAATGTTTGTCTACATGTTTATGTTTGTCCTCCGTGTAGCACGAGGGTGGTGCCAATACCACTGAGTCGATGACGCGCGCCCTCATATCCGACGACCCGAACAGACATATCGGCCACGTCCAACTAGGGTATGTATGCGTGTGTACATACGCACTGGAGTGACACTGACCACCACCCGATACTCGCGGCTGCACTGTTGTCGACAGTTCAGCCGCTCTGCTCTCTGCTGGTTCTATTGGTTGCTCGTCTTGTATGTCTATCGTGTCGAAATGTATGTCAACTCATAAAATTATCGTACGTTATCATCACGAAAGATACACTCTTACTGCCTACTAACTTTGCTGATTAATCATATGTACGTTAGTAAACTGCTACCTACGAATAATTACCTAGTGACGTACTACACGAAAGACGATGCAATCAATCACGTTGTTCACATAAACTTGACAGTTTTATTATTTGACGAAGGATATTGTAAATAATGACATTCTCAACAATTCAATTGCGCTGAGCTTGTTGCGAGTCTATAATTTTGCGGTTTATGTGAACACTTTCATGGAACTTATATTGCACGTGATAAAACACGAAGAACATTTCTTGCTAAGTCTAACTGAATTTCGAAAGATTAGAACTTCAATATCAAAGATCGTGCGCGTAACGCACGAATAGTACCGTACAAGTTGCAATTAAAGTAATAAGCTCCCTGTGAATCCCTTTGTCAAACTTAATGCATGTGATATCCTCCAAAATTATACATCTAAAATATTGTGAAGAAGATTACAAAGCTGTTGAACTAAATAACCAACACGTTGATGTAATTCGACTATTGTTTTAACTTGTAGTCCTAACTGTACAGTTTTGCTAAACATTTGTGCTTGATTTATTCCCTAGTTTGCGGGATAAACAAGAATCCCTGGAATTCCTGCCTTGGTTAGTAGTGTATATTTGTATTTTATACTGTAGATGGGTATAGAGGTAGATATGGTTCGGGTATATGTTATAATTGTATGGTCGCAGACTCAACAGTAACTTCGTGAGAGGCAAGATTGAAATCAAACTGACACGTTTCAATGTTGTCTCCACTACTTGGGAACAACTGAACACTCAGTTCAACTCTAACACCCTTCACTTGCTTACTAACATTCACTCCAATATCACAGTATGGTTTTATTACAAGAACGTTAGATTTCATGTGCGTTGTCAAGGTAACTTGGACTTCAAGAATAGATAATGGAATTAGGTGCGAAAAATGTAAATGCTGAAATTACGCGCCACTTCGTGATCAAACTTTTCCTATTTGGTAAACAGTTCTTATTCAAAATTAAATAAACTTTATGTAATTTATTACGCAATTATATGTTGAATGTGTTCTTAAACCTTCTCATGGTTAAATGTAATAGTAATGGACCAAGATGTGATCCTTGCAAGACGCTGTCCTAAAGTTTGATGAGAATTCGCGTGAATAGGAAAAGTTTCGAGATCGATGATATTTTTCAACATAGACAATCCTAACAGCGTCTTGGTACGAGTGTCTTAGATAATAATTTATTTTTTGTGTCATATTTTAGTTTGATTATAAACTCGTGTTATTCACTTAAACCTATATTAGGGACTTAAAACGCCTTACTGGAGTCCATATTTAGGACTGAAGCTTTATTAACTTTAGGATTATAATTAATTCAAGCATCTAGTATTCAGAACATGTTTTATAATGCCAGACTAATATTCAAGAAAATTTGTGCTTGGTTTAGAGCCAACAGCAGTTTATTACGTGCCAGTACATAATTGAAAAGTGTTTATATTCAATCTTACGGTTTTGAAGCGATTTAATATTGTGTTTAACAAGTCTAACAAAGACGAAGTTTCCGTATCAACCTTGAGCCGATCGAGTATGGTTGTGATAAATTTGCTTAGCCTTTTCCAAGTAGATATTATTATAGTGTGTAACACAATGCTGGCTGACTAACACAATATTATACAGTTAGGTATCAATTACGTCATTGAGGTTGTTTCTAATTGACTTTGTTGCTACAAAGTGTATCAACAGTTTACTTGCGAATACGGTATATTGACCGGCGACCTTACTCGAGTAATTTCGTATATTGCATAATAGAAATGTAAAGATTTTATACGTCAACCTTGAAATGTCAATATAGCGTTGAATGTACAGCAACGAACCTTGATTCTCCAAAATATTTCAATAGTGTTCCACCATTATTGTCATTATTTTTCCGGTGTATCATTGTTTGGCCGGTGTTTTCGATTCTTCGTTTCACAAACCATTTCCATGGACGCAGTCCTCCACTTGGAGCACACATGTTTATTAAACGCATGTTTAACATCACAATACCTGCTCGAATATGTCACAGTTCCTTGTCACTGAAATCACACCACGATCACGTCACGACCTCATTCCCACACTCTTATAACAATATTATTAATGAATATTATTATTATTGGAAAAAATTACATTTCCTTCATGAATTCAACACATGAAGATATATCGTTGTTTAATATCTCACACGATAATATGTAGTGTTTTTGTTATGCCAACAAAATTGTCAAGCTTTCTCGATGATAAATATTTCAAACAATAACAATACTTTTACTTATCGAATGTTATTAAAATGTCTGATAGCATCGTTTTCGTCTGGAGATTGTTTCCATCTGAGAGGTCGTACTTAGACGAGATAAAATCTGGATTACAGTAAATCACGACGACGGATTTATTGCCATCAAAACACAAGGTTGTACCGGTACGGGGTTTAAGATAAAAGTGATTATTTCAAGATTAAAGAGGAAGCAATTAGTCCTGCTTTATCCAATGCCAAGATCTTCAGTAGCAGTGATGAAAGGCAGAATTACTATCGTTACATGATCGTTGTCTGTCGGTGTGCGTGTGCGAACGAAATTCATTACTCCGTTACTAATTACTGTGGCGTATATTCTCTGCGTACGAGTCAAGTAATGGAAATAATACTACTGAATTTGGCTCGCTTTGTATAAGCAGCGTAATAAACTTTGAGCAGTAATGTAGTAACATGAAAATCAATTGCCGTTAATCATTATGTCGAACCAAACTACATTGTATACGTGTGTTGCGTTCAAAATAATGACCGCTTCTTACTACTACGATGCATTTGCACGCGTCACATTTCAATAAACACATACTCGTATGAAGTTTCAAGTAAAACGCCATATTTAATAAGGCAATTCCTAATTCAGCTCAGATTTCTTTATCAGTTGGTCAACTATAGGCACTGGCAATTTTAGTTTTCCCTTTATTCACAAAGAATATTTTATCCTTGTATGACGCATTGTGCATAACCGCTGTCAGATCACATGATTCGACTAGGCTATGTATTTCAAAGTTCACTCCCAAGTTTATAAACTGACATTTGGTTGTACTTCCCCAGACTGAGTCATGGGCTGCTGCTTCTTGTTATCCAATCTCCCTATTGTTTCTCTGATTAGTGGTGTTTATTGTGCCAGTTAGATCAGTTTATGCTCGTACTCGTAATGCAGGAGATGTAGTTAGCTCGATAAATTTGTCACTGATTATGTTTCATCATCGGCCTATTGCAATCCACTGTTGGCTATAGGCCTCTTTAATCTTGCGCCACCCAGCTCAATTTTCAGCAACACTCATCCACACATTCTGCGACGATCATCGCTCCACCGAACCTGAGGGCGTCCCACCTTACGCTAGCCGATTCGCGGTCTCCACTCAAGAACACGTCTACTTCAACGGTCATTGGTTGTGCGGCTAATATGGCCGGCCCACTGCCACTTCAGCATACTTATTCTATGAGCTATGTCGGCAACTCTGGTCGTCTGTCGGATCACCTCATTTCGGAAGCGATCCCTGAGAGAGACTTCTAGCATAGTTCGCAAGCAGGCCGGGTTTCGAGGAGGATATAGCACCATAGATCACATCCACTCAGTACGACAGATTATACAGAAGTCCGAGGATTATAATCGGCATCTGTGTCTTGCATTGGTGGACTATGTGAGAAGGCTTTCGACTCTATAGTAACCTGGTCTGTTCTGGAGTCATTGCAGCTATTCCAAGTAGACTGGCGATACATCCAAGTGCTGAAGAGCCTTTACGAAGACGCCACAATGACCTTCCCAACTCAGAACCAGTAGAAAAAGCATATTGTTATCCCATTGCGTAGGGGGGTGAGGCTAGGGGACGTAATTTTCCCGAAACTGTTCTCCAACGCATTGGAGGATGTGAAGATGCTGGACTGGAAAGGACGGGGCATTAACATCAACGGCGAGTATATATCGCACTTGAGTTTCGCAGATGACATCGTCATACTGGCTGAATCGCTGCACGACTTGCAACAGATGGTGGATGGCCAAACTTTGCAGTTTGATAAAAACAACTTTGAGAGAGAGGCTAATAGAAGAATCCAGGTGGGCTGGGCAGGTTTTGGGAAGCTTCGTCGGGTCTTTTCGTCAAGCATTCTGCAGAGCCTAAAGACTAAGGTCTTCAACCAGCGCGTCCTTCCTGTTATGACATACAAGGCTGAAACGTAGACACTCATGATACGGTTGGTCTATATTCACATTTAAGGATTATGCTTCGCTGTGTTTGTGTTTTGCAGAATCTCAGATCGACGTAGATCCAACGTTACAAGTTTCTATTGCCGTCTGCAGCTCTAATGCATCTGTTTTCTCGTAAACATATACATGGACAACATTTATGTTTAGATGTACCGTTACTAGTACGTCGACCTACAAGCTCGTGACTGGCTTATTACCGGTGATGCGAAAAGTATCAAGTGCCTGACAGAACTGTACCAAGTTCATGGTGACTGGGGCCTTTAGGCGACGTTGCTTAGAAAGCTATTCGACTCGTTTAGATGATAACTGATGTGCCACTATTAACCGGTTAGTTGATCTTGAATACTTCTTAATAAGTGGCACTGAACCTATTTGTTGAATGTATTTATCTGACACTTGATTATGCTGATTGATGTCACATTGTTGTTATGAATTGTTGCACCAAGATGAATCAGATTTTTGCTTGGGCAGTAATTTCCCCATTTCAACTAAGTATTGCCTCTAGTCTCTTTGACAACAAGATTTATACACTTGATGCTTATCTAATAAACTGTAAACCGACCGTCAGATCTCGTGTGATCTGGGTCAACATGGCGTATTCCGAAGGAAATGGCACCGTAATCACAGAAGTTGTGAAATTTCAGATTATTCAACAAAATCTTTTCCTTCCTTTCCATTATTTTTATCGTTGAGCAAAGAGTGCGTTCCTGATAACCTCGATTCGTTGAAGTATTGCAGTTATATAACAATAGCGCGTAATAAATTGTATTTTAGAAGTTTGTAGTACGAGACCATTATCAAAGTACAAATTAGTTGTAATGATTACGTTGATGGCACTTGAATGACATCCTTGTTCCGTACTCAACTGCTGTAAGTGGCTTATTATTAAAAATTGAATAAATACTGCCAATTCTAGCTGCTCGATGGACTTATTAAATATTGAATATTGTGATTATTCTACTATGTAGTTTAGGTACTTATAAGTATGATATG
The DNA here is from genome assembly GCA_932274075.1 of Diarsia rubi. Taxonomy (NCBI): domain Eukaryota; kingdom Metazoa; phylum Arthropoda; class Insecta; order Lepidoptera; family Noctuidae; genus Diarsia; species Diarsia rubi. Next base: position 21,131,883 of record OW026417.1, read on the forward strand.
TATATACTATAACTATATATGTATATAACTCTAGGAAGTGTCGAAGGGTGGGCGTTTTGGGGGACTGTCTATTGTAAATAAGTAAAGTAAAGTAAATTTTGACGTTTGAAAAGTGCTGATTATCAGCATAGTTTGAATAAATGAGTTTTGATTTGATTTGATTTGATATGTAGATAGTTTAAGTTGGTTAGTTAAGTTCAACGAAAGCTAGTATTATCTATCGTTCTGTTCATTCCCAATGACACATTCATTGAGCTCGTCACTTTTGTTTCAATTCGTTGGAGTATAACTTTTTGATCGAGTGGTATTCGAAGATATAAAAATGCAGTGTCCGATTCTTCAGTTATTTGACCATTCTGCTTCATTTGTTCAAGAATGCGCAGGATTTCCCAGTAATTTTGAACAATAATTATCTTTCAATAAGAATATTGTTATGAATTCTTAGACATTCAAGAATTCCAAGGAATATTTCAAGTCTTTGGTTTTCCTTGTATGTTTATTGAATATGTGACAAATCGAGTAAGGTTTAAGTGACCAATCCTATATTTGACGAACTGCCAATTTTTGTTTTAAAGTCAAAAGGGTTCCATCAAACAGATAGAACTATAGTCTCTCACAAAATCCTCACATTCATAATTGACATAAATGACTAGACTCTCAAATCCATAAGCAAAGTGCTAAATATAGATTTATCCCACTATCGTTCAATTTAGCGATATGCCTCATTGAATATACGATAAATTATGTATTTAATGAGTATGTATCTACCGCGTTTAATATTTATTTACCAGCGGCCGACCATATTGTGTAAGGACGCCATCAGCTTGGTCTATACATTAAAAATCCTTGACTGCCGATTACACACCTGGCTAAGATTGAATATAACCCTCAATTACGCTATAGTTCATGTAAATAGCATTAAATCACAATGATACACTCAGGCACACATTGTCTTGTAGTAAATTGTGCGCTATAAACTTATTTTATGGGTTATTTGAATAACACGAGTTTAAGTGTACCTACCCTCTATTTTAGTGTCAGTGCGGAGACATTGATTTTTTTAATTTTATTGTGGAATATAATTTTAAGAAGATAATAAGTTTCTATGATTTTATAGTTTTAAGAATATTTTTTGACGGTAAGAGATGCATTTGAAATTGGTTGCAATTTTGCCGCATGTGTGTTCGTGTTTTTTGCGACTCCCTGTACTTTTTGATTTTATACATCGTTTTACTAAGAGACACCATTATTATAATGAATATGTACTTGAAAATGTTGTTAAATTATAAAATTCATGTTTTTAATTTAGACAAAAAACCGAGTAATCTAGCATTTTTAGTTAGTACCTACTAGGCGTCACGTGACATCGTCGGCAAAAACACTCCCATCTGCCTCAACTACCAGGTTTTTTTTACATTCCACATAACAGACTGACTCCAGATTACTAAATTACATCGTTTACGTATACAGACGGACAGACATCTTGGTATTCCGCCAAGGTGACGGCGCCACTATCTCTTACATCATCTCTACGTGAAAACACAACACAAATCAAATTACTCCTTGACACTTGACGATAAAATTCAAATTACGGTAACTTGTGCGGTGGCTGACACGGAACACCAAATTCGTCCAAAACCAAAAAGAATGCCAGCTCTGCGCGCTTTTGGCAACATCTTGTTAGTTAAAGTTTACTTTAACGATAACGTCATCGTCATTAGGTGGAATTTCGATCGTTGTGAAATATTTCCCACTTGAATTACGCGACCGTAGTTTCCAAGTATGTATTTGTAGACGTTACTCACTCATTTCACGTGATACTGAATAAATGCACTAATTACATATTCAAATGAATCCAACATATTCAAATATATCCAACGTTGTTGGTGACAAAGGTTTCCCTTGAAATACTCTCCATTGAAGACATTCTTGCATGTTCAAAGAGTGTCATCTTAAATTCGTTTATTTTGGTCATTAAAATAACAATTATATTAGCTATTCAAATATAGACACGATCAGTATCTATAGTAGGTTCCAACCGTAATTATCTACCATTTTACAATATTCAAATGGGGTTCTTACCAATTTGTAAGCTTACATAGGTAACTTTTTTTTTATAAATACTCAGTTAATACATTTCTATGGAAAAAAATATGAGACATGGCTCTTACATTTCCTGAGTAGATACAGATGCTAAACCTTTCTAGAATTTATAAAGTACTAGTAAATTAGTAATTAATCATAAAGGCAAAACAATGAACGTTGAAGCACTTAACTTACAATTGGACATCAAAAAAATAATTGAGGTATTTACTACATGCAAACATTGGAGGTGCACGAACAAGATGTCTGACGCCTCTGATTCTGATTGAAGGGGATTTCTGGCAGCAAGCATGCTCACCGCCTAAACACAAACCCACGCGGACGGACAAGGATGACTCGAACAGTTTCTTCAAGGGGTAAACGAACCAAGATGTACGAATAACCTTCTTACGCTGCTGGTACTGGCTGATACCAAACACATAAAACAAAACTACTGGTATTCAGCAACTGGTTTAGACTTCATACCGAGTTCTCGGAAATAAGAGGCGCAGTACCGCTTAAACTTCCTTCAATTTAAAGTATCAAATGAAAAACTAACATAGCGCTAATGACCAGTACAAATTGTACCAATTGTATACGAATTCACACGGCCGTTATGGAGAGCCAAACGCCTTCTAACGATTGTGCGAAACAGTGATAATTTGATGCGTGACAATGGACAATTGAATTAGATGTCCGTGGATTGATAGTATACTTATTTGAGTATGTCTTTATGAAACGTTATTGAATTGAGATTATGTTTTGCTAAATATTCCATAAATTATTCTGTGCCATTAAAGCATTGCATGACAGGCGTGTTCTAATATTTACTACCTAGGCTCCGATGGTCATGCCCATGATGGATGACAATACGGGTTATGTATGGAACAACAAACGATTCAGCCCTGACCTGGACACCGACAACATCAAGCGTAAAGCCGATATAATGCATTTTAAACGTCTTAAAGTTAATGCATATCTAAATTTAGTTTCGCACTCATAGTTGCTAAGTGATGTTCTGTTTTTACTCATAAGTATTAATGTAAATCTTAGCCAACTGTTCTTCTGTGTTTTCCTTATAGTTCATTGTCAGAGCAATAAAAGTCGTACATCATGGCTCTCAGGCCAACCATAACGTTATACGGAACGGCCATGCTCTAATCACGAACAACAAATAGGATACTAATCTTTTTGTATATTTACTCTCCATAAAACAATACATTTAGAATAGTCTGCATGTTAATAGAGACTCGTGCAAAATGTTAGGTAATTCCATAATAATAATTGTATCTCCTAGGTTAGTTCAATTTGAAAACGAATCCGTAAAAACAACTGCAAAAACTTCAAGGTGGATGAGTACTTCTGAATGACAAAGAGTTGCATCTGTGTTTGATAATATACAAATCAATAAATAGTTATTATATTCTGACGAAAGAATAGCTGTAGGAAGTAAAGTCCAACAATTTTATAACTACTTTGTAACAATTCTCTTAGTTATTTATTATCATTATTATCGTCGACCGTCAAAATAATCTCTGGTAAAGAATGATTTCACCGCGTATCATATGAATTGTTTGAAGATACGACACCCATTACGAATGTTCTATTATCGTTTATATTCGCAATGGGAAAATGATGACAGTTGAGATTTGTATCTTATCTTCGAATAGTAGCTATTAGCACAACCAAGCTGCATGATAGTCTCGTGTGCTCTCATATCGAGAACAGTGATTTGATGCCTTTTGTGAACAACTTATTTATTTATTTATTTTATTTAAAAAAAAAACAATAAACGATGCCCCACACTAGTAATTTCTCCTGTATCGTAGGTGCGTTCACAAACATTTAAACTCACATACACAAATACCCAGACCCGAAACAACTATCTGTAGGCCATACAAATATTTGTTCCGTGCCCGCGTGTGGATCGAACCCGCGACACGTAGCGCAGCAGTCCATTGCCTGAGCCACTGCGCCAACCGTGTCGTCCGTGTCGTCGTGACTTAATGGTTCCTCATTTATATCCGCTTGAAACTTGTGTTAAATGATTTTAATATTTTTGTAGAAGAATTCATCAATCATAGAATCTTATACGGTCTTAGTTACAGCCATTTTAATTTTTGTTTTTATGACTTCATCAACAACATTGCCAGATCCCTGACTTGCCCTTAAACAAATGCAGAAGCATGTTAATATTGTTAAGTTTATGACGCATTTCTATGCAAAGTATAATAAGGTTTTATACCACTGATTAAATTTTATCACAGCTGTTATGAGGGCTATAAGAGTAGAACAAAAGATAGCATCGATAAAGGTCATAATGTAAAACCATGTACTAGCGTAATAAATAATAAGTTCTTTGTCCGAGCTATATTTAAAATGGTTAGCTATGCGCAGACACGCCAAGCGTCTGAGTTTAAAAATAGGGATACAAGTAGACGATAGATTGATCATAACAACACATAGTACAAGATTATGTAAGGAAGTAATGGAGAATTGCTTCGGGAAACCCCTTTATTATAAACAGTCTACAACAGATATTTTAAAAAGTTATGATTAGTGGTAGAACGATAGGTTCTTTATTTAGTTCAATCTATTTTAGTCTTGTATGTTTTAACTACGGCTTTCGTAACCCAGCAGATGCCAAAGTTCATTGAAACTTTTCAGTGGTTAGAAGAAGATCTTTATTTTCGTTCGATTCTACAACAGCTGATGATTAAACACGAAACAATTCCGTTATTGAATCAGAACAGTTTAATATTTACGTGAATTTGGATCGTTTTCGGTCAGCAACATTACACACGTGCGACCTATTTCAATTTGCATCTCGTGATAAGTTTGTTGAACACTTTGTGTAATATCAACGTCTCCTGCTCGTGCAGTTTGTAAATAATTCACGTTACGTGGAAAGAATGTTTCACGTTTCAAGTGCGTCATATGAAGGCGAAGTCTGAGTATTATTATTTTTGTGAGGAGCTTCCTCCTCGTGATTTGTCTCGTCTAGCCAGACTCCCTCTTCACTCTGACGACAGTTTTATTTTTATTCAGTTTTCTTGTTATAATATTGTCGCTAATGTATCCAACGTTATTTACAGACTGCGTTTTAATTTGAATGTTTTTACCTATAGATTAGTAGAATTGTATGGTCCCACAAAATTCATCAAAATTTCACATTGTGGTCTATTGTATATTTGGGCGTAATTTTCCTTTTTTCATTGCCATTCGACTCAAGGTCTCATGACGAGAGAATTTCTTTAATATTTCGTGGGTATACCTAATTATTTTTGTAAAGTATTTTACCAACCGTGAAAGTCATGGTATTAATGTGATTTGTAAAATTCATGTTTATGACTTCCAGCTGTTTTGTTTTATTGAAATAAATATAACGTCGTTTATTATTGTTTCTTAAAACTCCTTCCTTTTAGTGCATGACGTCATTACAAAGATTTGATATAATCAGTCAATGGACCATTCGTACCGGAAACATCTGTTGTTGTATTTTGACGTTATCATGCACCTATTTTTTCACGGAATTCTCTCGTTACTGATCTGAGATACCCTTACTTAATCTGAGGTATAGTTGCTTGCGAAATATGAACCGTTTTCCTTAGACCGATGGTTCCATATTTCAAATCTGCAAATAGTTGTGGCCCCGCAGCAGGATTAGTGCTTTAGGTTTTCGCAAAATAACGTGTAAAGCGCTTTTTTTGCTGCGTCTACATTGGACTATTGCTAACATCGTTTTTTGTATAGTTTCGTGGCTGGCGTGATCCTACGTGAGCGTATCCCTGCTTTCGAACGTATGTTATGGCGTGCCTGCAGAGGAAATGTGTTCCTCCGTCAGGCCGAAATCGACACACCATTGGAAGACCCCTCTTCCGTAAGTATTCCAAGTTTCTTATCACGTTTTAGCTGTTCATCATATTAAATTAGGAAGTAATTCTTATCAGTGATAACTCTGTTATCTATGATGAGCCAAAACAGTTTTGACAGCTCCTAAATCTTTAAATTTCTCACAGCTTCCTGTTTTACTTAGTTATGTCCTCGAACTTGTCCATCGTGTCAATTTATTAACGAAATTGATTTGCAACGGAACGGAGCGACGCTTATCGATCTCTGTAAGAAGTATGTTTCCTCAATTATAGAGGTACTTAAGCAATTTATTTGTTACGGGTACAATAGTCAGGCTTAATGAGAAAAGTGACAGGCAGCAATTTGAAACACCCGCAGTTTATTTAATGTACAAGAGCTCAGAAACAAACAGAAAGGTTGACTATTGGGCATTCATTCCTATCCGGTATTATAAAGCATATTATCTGCCGCTGACTGCTGTAGACTCTTCAAAACCATGTCCTAATATCGGCATTCTTCATTCCAGTCGGACCAGGTGTACAAGTCGGTGTTCATCATCTTCTTCCAAGGAGACCAGCTGAAGACGCGCGTGAAGAAGATTTGCGAGGGTTTCCGCGCGACCCTGTACCCCTGCCCTGAAGCGCCTGCCGACAGGCGGGAGATGGCCATGGGTGTTATGACCAGGATCGAGGATTTAAACACGGTAAGAATTGCTTTACAATTTGTATAACCGGGAAATGTTAGAGTATTTTATAACTTACAATAAGTCCACTTTATCTCACCCGGTGGGAATTTTATATGCGTACTGTTTTGTTATGTTTAGAACAGCTAATAAAAGCCGCCCTGGAATGGCATACAATAACAACATCATTTATATCAGACTTCAATGGCCGATACATATAGGTATACTTTTTAAATTAACTTATAAAAAGTAAATTAAATACAAAACTTGTGTTAATAAATTTATAAGACGATGTTAGTGGCACTTCACTTGTATACACACAAACACTTACCTTATTGGTGATCTTCTTTACAAAGGTGTGTGTGTCCTGTGACCAAATATTTGAACGTGAACGAACTTGACGAAGTTAAATGATCATGTAAAGGTCGTAAATTCCTAACAGGTGGCGTACTGTAGCGTGCGCTTACCCTCATGATAATGTAAAATATGTGAGTTTATGAATGTGTATAATTATGAGTATTATAGTTCTTATCTTGATTCAGGAGTAAAATGTATATCAACCGGTGTACTTAAACTTCTAACATAACTTGGATAGCCAGCCCAGCTACCTTGCTTACTGGCTCATGTTTTTGCCACTGGTTGCAAGAGAAGATTGCATTTGCGTTGCATTTGTCCCAAGCTACTCTTTAACTTTGCTTATTTAACAATCTTAGTTCGTTACAAAAGTAAGATCTAGAACGATTTGTATATTTCAAGTTTTCTATATTTCATTACCTAATAAGTATAACTATTTTAATGTGCGTCCGTGCGATCATGTTGTGGGTAGTATATTTGTTAATTTTAATTTTAAGTAGTTTTAAAGTGGTTTATACTTAATATACTACTGTTTGTTTTCCTAAATGAAATAAATAAACAAAGGCAAAGTCACGTAAAGTAAAGTGAGGGAATGATTTTACATCTATTTTTAACTTTATTCCCCTTTTGTTGGCTCATTGCAAAGATTAAATAATTGAAACCACATGGGGAAACCCACGACTCTGGGTCAAAGGACTTCCCGCACATGTCCTATACCTATAGTTATATAAGAACATGGGCTGCATTGATAGAGTTATTTATTCTGCGGTAATAGGATGAAAATTGCACTATTATTGTTTGTAATGACGACGAACATGCACACAAACGGTCAAAGCATACACAAAGCATACATAAGCACTGCACGGGGTGAGAATCTTGAGTACTCGACTTGTTCGATTTTTTTTTATGTCACTCCATACTGCATACATAACAGTATCCTAACCTATCATCTCAAATTGTAAGGTGGGTGACGCTGAGCCGGTACCTTTAATTGGTGTGCTATGAGCATAAATGTACTTGTTGGAGTCTAGAGATGACTATAGTGTGGGACGCGAATTATGTCATACTGACATTTGATGCCACATTTACTGCCGTACTCGGAAAGCTATAATGATTACTTGCCATCACTTACTGCGGGACTCACTGCCGTACTCAGAGACCTTTAATGATTACTTAAGCCTTGATAAGCCTTGATTTAGTACAGGTTTTGACAGTTTTGTCTTACTAAGCGACAGCTTAAGTAATCATTAAAGCTTTCTGAGTGCGGTAGTTACAGATATTTAATGATTACTTAAGCAGTCCCTTAGTGAAGGTTGGACATACTTTTGTATGACAAAACTGTCAAAACCCTTACCGCACGAGTACCGCAGATAGTCACTAAATTCTGCACAGAACGCAAAGAAATTCTTAGGAGAAATTACACTTTCATTCACGACTACTGTTACTGTTAGCCTGTGTCATCCGCATCCCACTGCTGGTCAAAAGCCTTCCCCTATGACTATGTGAACCACTGGTTGTTGGTTCTGACCACAAATGGAAAAACTATTACATGTAGACGTACATATGAATATGTTAAACTTATACTGCTTTGGGAAATTGGCAGTCAATTTGCTAAATATCTAATTTCCCTACCTAACTTAGGCTTCCTCTCCACAGTCAGCCTCCCTAACACCTTGCTTACCGACTTATAAGTCTTACCAGGCCATGACATGTTTCCATATATATTAAATTGGCTTTGACAATTAAAGAAGAAAGACTTGCCAGCAACTCGCCCATGTGTGTATTAGCAAACAAATGTATAGGAATCTTTATCATACGCTGTCATGTATGTGGTTCGGTGTAACCTTCGCCATTGTTGTAAACCTGTAACGTTGACGTTTATTATCGACGCCATTTATGGTCCGCGGTAGATTGCCATCCCATAGAGATAAAGTTTCGGCCAACTGATGGGAGGTGTGCTATAAACAATGATGCACATCGAAAAGTTTTCATTGTGGCATTTGGTGAATGGTTTCATAAGAAGGAAATCTATACTATGCCCATGTGATAAAACAAATATTTCTTGGGATTGATTATGATACGTAAAAAAGGGGTTATTTCATATTTATCAGTGCGATTTTCCCAGAAACCTATGGACTGTATTTAATATAATCGATTGGATATAGTTTTACATAGGTTTGTGTTCATATCAGTTTATGTACTCGTAGGTACTTTGTGGCTTCCAGTTTGGGCACGTATTTAATATTATATGAGCTGTCAACGTCCGGCTATCATTCTATCAATAGCAATATCATGGAATATTTTAGAGGTCATGCCACCAAACCGGTATGAGCGAAGGTGACGACTGACGATTACATATACCTAGGAGTTACTTCAAAAATATTGATTGTACAAAGTCACTCCATATTTTGTATATTTATGAAGAATAATACTAGCAGATGGGATAACACATTATAAACAAACATCAACTAGGTGATGATATGTTTGCTAAAGTTAAAAAAAATCGATGAAAGCTTTTGTTATACCAATAAAATGGAAAAATAAATAAACCAGCGATAAGAGTGTAAGATGTTGTTCTTAAATATCAAACAGCTGTTGTTTTTATGACGTACCACTAACAAAGATGATCACCCGCTGAGTAACAGATGATTAAATAAGTCATTATCTTAATCTACAGGTATATCATCAAGTCATCATTATTATACAACATCATGCAATATGTGTGTCTTGTTTTGTTTGAGTCAAGGACAAGCACCAATTAGATATGCCGCTACGTTACATGTTGTATGGCACAGTTACAAATGTCTACAACACTAAATACCGATGTATAATGGGTGCTCATAATCATGCAGGCTAAAAAATCGAAAGTATGTCTGACCCGGACTCCACTAAAGTGGAGGCGAGCGGAAATCATAAACTCACGACTATTCCAAACTGCTATGATCCCTTATAATAAACGAAGAGTGAAGTTAAAAATACTTTACTAAGTAATAGCTTAAGTAATTATTAAAGCTCTCTGAGTGTGGCAGTGAAACGTTCAGATAACTTACTGCCATAATCAGAGAGCTTTATTGGTTACTTAGGCCATCACTTAGTAAAGGTTTTGACAGTTTCGTCAAACAAAAGTATGTCAAATCTTTATTAAGTGACGGCTTAAGTAATCATTAAATATCTCCGAGTACGGCAGTTACAGTTTATAACGACGGACGGCTACGGCCGCAGTTAGTTCGTCACAGTTATTAAAATTAGAAGTGGGTAGGAGTTCCAGCCCTTACCTGTTCACACAGTGGATGTTGTCATAAAATGTATTATGGTGCATAGCCTTCAATGTATCCAAGCTAACCCCATCACTCGACTGCCTCGTTGGTCTACTGGACGGAAGCCTGGCTGCTGACCATCAGCTCTTGGATTCGATTCCAGAGACGGGCAAAGTGTTATTATGTTAATTTCCCACCAGGAATTTCTCATTAGCAGCCACAGAGTCAGGAGTTGTGCTTGATTGATGGCAATAGGCTCGCCCCTATTACATGGGACTAAAACAACTTTTAGGTACACCTCTGCCTTAACCTTCCAGGATTAAAAGCGTGATGTTAATTGTATCCCATTGTCCCGCCAGGTGTTAGGCCAGACGCAGGACCACCGGCACCGCGTGCTGGTGGCCGCAGCCAAGAACATCAAGAACTGGTTCGTGAAGGTGCGCAAGATCAAGGCGATCTACCACACGCTGAACCTGTTCAACCTGGACGTCACGCAGAAGTGTTTGATCGCGGAGTGCTGGGTGCCTGCGTTGGACCTCGAGACTATACAGCTGGCTTTGAGGAGGGGGACGGTTAGTTTTTTGTTTGTGGCTTTTATCAAAGTCATAGATCAGCTGTGGCAGTTCGATGCTCGAAACTGACAGTCAGTCAACCGACTGTGATAGCAATATCTGATGGACAGTCGTTCCATGTGAAAAACTAGAACTTGGCAGCATTCTGTAAGACTGAAAGCCGACCTTTTACCGAAATATGCTGCATCATATGCTGGAACTTTCCAGAAAAATCTATAGAAAGAAGTTTAATCCCTCTCCCAAGAATTTGGAATTTAAAAAGTTGTGACGTCGCTTTCTTCAGGTAATAATGTTGGTTGAATGAGTCATGATTGTGTACAATTTACATCATAGCTGACTCGCGTATCTGTTTTCTGGATTATGTATTGTAAACTAATAAACAATCATAAAAACGGATAATAAAGAGCGACTATTAAAAAAGTAACATGTACTCTTTGTTAGATAGCTTAGTTTTATTGAGAAATTCTCTGAGGATTTTTAAAATATGCCATTACTTGAATTGTTTTCTTTATTGTGTACAGGAACGCAGCGGTAGCTCAGTGCCTCCCATCCTGAACCGCATGGAGACGCTGGAGGACCCGCCCACGTACAACCGCACCAACAAGTTCACGTCTGCCTTCCAGCATCTCATCTACGCGTACGGAGTCGCCACCTACCGGGAAGTCAACCCTGGTATGTTATGCTGCAATATACTGCTACTGTCAAAATTCTTTTATAAGAATATGTCAATTTAAACGCACGGTATACTATTGGCCCCGGCTGTAATTCCAAGATCTTTGGGAGTCGTTACAGGAAGTCAGTGACTTGAAAGTCTGACAACAAGTGTTATCAAAGAGTATTTAGTCTAGTCTCACCCAGTGCTAACTCGGTTGTGGAGGTCAGATAGGCAGTCGCTCCATGTAGAATACTGGTATTCAGCTGTATCCGGTCAGACTGGAAGCTGACTCCAACATAATTGAGAAAAAGCTTAGCAGATGATGATGAATAAGTCAATTTATTTATTCACTCACAGCATAAACTGCTGACTGCGAAACCATAAAATTGAGCTATTATTCCTTTATGACGAACACAAGCACCATGATTTTTTTTTAATTCATTGATCAAATCTAAAGAAAAAAGCAACGATTGTTTCAGTCAGACTGTTCTCACTAATCCATTTATTTTCGAAATAGCTTGACATGATGACAATTGTTCTTATAATAATTATTTATTTATTTTATTATTTATTTTAACTAAAAATTAAAAAAAAAAAAAAAATTATAATAATTATAATTAATAATAATTAATAATTAATTATTAATTATTATTACGTAATTAATTTTAATTATTTATTATTTTAATTTTTTTTTTTTTTTTTTATAATATAATGTAACTTTTGGCCACAGCTCCATACACGATCATCACGTTCCCGTTCTTGTTCGCGGTGATGTTCGGCGACCTGGGTCACGGCGCCATCATGGCCGTGTTCGGATTCTGGATGTGCTACAAGGAGAAACCTCTACAGGCTAAGAAAATTGACAGCGAGGTGAGATATACGGACTATTCTGTACAATATAATATTATCTACTAAAATTAAGGTGTTGTGACTGGTGTGCATGAGACCCTGGATTCGATTCCTAGGTTGGGCAAAGTGTTATTAGGTTTTTCCATCAGGAATTTCTCAATAGCAGCCACGAAGTCTGGATTTGTGACCAGTTGATGTCAATAAGATCGTTCCCTACATACATACATTACATAGCATCGTGTTGGTTCTAATCATGTTCAATCAATGATGCTCTATTGAGTGGTAAATAATATATAATATTTAAACATCATCAAATGCAGAATTCGCCATTAATTTTAGCTGCTGAGAGTGATTTCTGCGACTGACTTGTATCACGGAAACAGTAACCCTATATTACTAGTTGTAGAAAACGCTGTTGTATCCAATTATGAATAAATATTACTAATGTCTTTCATTTGTCCACTAGATCTGGAACATATTCTTCGGCGGTCGCTACATCATCTTACTCATGGGTCTGTTCTCGATGTACACGGGTCTGATCTACAACGACATATTCTCCAAAAGTCTGAACGTCTTCGGCTCCTCGTGGAGGAACAACTACAACGAGACCACTATTCAGTCCAACCTGTTGCTGCAACTCAACCCGGACTCCATGGATTATTTGCAAACACCTTATCCCTTTGGTATTGATCCCGTTTGGCAGGTAAGATTTAAAATATGTTTTTTGGTGTTGACGGTGATAATCATTTTAGGTCTGGTTTATTCATGAACACTGTTTAAGTTGACAGACATTTAAATGTCAAAAACATATAAGTAGTTGTTTAACTACTTAGCTGTTTAGCTGATTTAACTGTAAGCCCTAATAATAATATTTGAACTGTTTGAACTATAGTATGTCATGTTATATAACTCATTCTGAGTTCATTTTATTTGAAAATGAAGTTAGCTTCCATTTGCCCGTCGGGGCTGCGTGTTGTTCAAAAGACATACCGTGGCCTTGGCACATAGGGCGAAGAAGGAACATGGGTGGTTTTTAGTCAGTAGAAATCTGACACTCCCTACCGCTCTGGCCAGCGCGGGAGGAGTCATTTGATGATTACGCACACTCAAAAAAACCACTTATCGGAAAATTGAACACATTACCATTTGTTATGAAACTTTATTTTTTCCGAACAAACAAAAGTTAATTTAAAAACCAGTAGTAAATAAGTGTGTAATTGTGTAACAGCTCGCCGAGTCCAACAAGATCATCTTCATGAACGCGTACAAGATGAAGATCTCGATCATCATCGGTGTGTTCCACATGCTGTTCGGTGTCTGCATGTCGCTCTGGAACCACATGTGAGTACCCGCCACTGTTACTATACCTTACTTTAGTGTACATTTTTGGTAAAGTAAACAACAGCGCTCCCACTAGCTACTAAGATAAACAAAAATGCAGATATCCATAAAAATCTTGAATCACACTTGACTAAACTACAGATCAGTTTGTAACATATACAACTATGAAGATTCAATGCATAGCCATATGAAAGCTGAGCCTAGCCTGCTAGAATTATACCGACGCTACTAAACGTGGATAGACTAGCTCTCCATTTTCCAGATTCAATATCATCTCGAGACATAGATAACTACGGCATTCAACCAGTACAGTCAGGAAGCCCCTAGGAGAAAATTCCTAGGGGCCTATACCAACAGTGGGTGATGCTCTGCTGAAATGATGATGATGATGATCTGCAGTTGAGCAGTTACAACGATGTAACAACTACTTATACTTAGTCTATTCAAGAAAAATAATAATATGCTGAACGTTTGCCAACAAGTAAAATTAATGAGGCAGAACCACCCTCAATATTAAGTCATGGCAATAGTGTGGCACAACTCAATCTAGTTCTTCTTCTTACCGTGTGGGCAGTAAGGTCTAACGACCCCCACACACCCTAGTGTCAGAGTTACTAAACCGCTTCAACGGCCTCTGACATGGATTGACGACCGGTATTTGGCGGCCGGGAACACCGGCTTATTACGTGCCTTCCGAAGCACGAAATCATCTATCTAGTTGCAAATTGAGTGAAACTCCACAGACGTGATGAGTTTTGATATCTAAAACATACGAACCGATAAGACGAAAAAAAAAACAGATGTTTAAACTACATAGTACGAATACGATAACTAACTTACACTGTCCACATAATTATCGTTATCCCAAATTAAGAACATTTTTTTTCTTTTTATCCGACTTAAAAAACAAGAGGTGTCGATTTCTTTTGTTTTATCGTAATACCATCGACGTATACTCGTTGGCTAGACGGAACAGGACGAGGGTGTGAATGTGTGTCTACTCCCCTCAGCTACTTCAAGCGCCGCATCAGCATCTACGTGGAGTTCCTGCCGCAGATCCTGTTCCTGTTGCTACTGTTCTTCTACATGGTACTGCTCATGTTCATCAAGTGGACCACCTACGGACCCACGCCGCCTTACTTCGGAAGTCAAGATCCTGGTGAGTCCATAGAAAATTAACTGAAATACCTATCACGCGGCTCCCTATAGATATTGTAAAGCAATAGCACAGACCTAGGTAGTTGAAAGTTCCGCGCTATTCAATTAGTGATGTAGTTAGGTTGTATGCAGATTTGATCGATAGTTTTTATTAATTATTAATTCTAATATTAACATGTTTTATATCTGTCGGGTGTCCCGTGACGGTCATTTTTATTTTAGTACTACGTTACCTTGGTATAATTTCCTAGTCTCCGCGGGCAAAGCCTAGCAAAAGCTGTTTGTAATGATGGAACGAGAATGTTTATTATCTTATTAGCTGATGCCCGCGGCTTCGCCCGCGTGTAATTATATACCAATACTTTTCTCGAGAACCATTCTACCCATTGGTGAAAATAGCATGAAAATCGGTGCAGTAGTTTTTGTGTTAATCGAGAACAGACAGACTTTGGACTTTGTTTTATTATACATAGTGATGTTTGAGCGACACAGGCGAATATCTTAATAAGCAAGATATTATAGAACACATACCTTTCACATAAAACAGCAGCCCATTATAGTGTTTATTTCCTGTCCAGTAAGCTAGTGTTTCGTTTCCAGCGATCGTGAAGTCCAGCTCGTACTGCGCGCCCTCCATCCTCATAACATTCATAAACATGGTGCTGTTCAAGAACGACCCGCAGACACGGACCGTGTGCGACGAGACCATGTTCGCGGGACAGTTCGGCTTACAGAAGGTAATATTTTTAATTAGCATACATAACATCACGCCTGTAATCCCTGATCGATAAGGCAGAGGTTTGCTTAATATTACAATCACATTTCGTCAGTAAGTTCCATGTAGGTAAGGAGCAGCGTTGAAAGAAACCGGAAGGATTCTCGTTTTCTTTCCAATGCCGTGTATTTTTCATTAAATGTTACTTTCGAAAGTTTCAAGAACATTGGCCATTAAAAATTTCACGTTTTTTTTTTTTCGAATTTTACGGAAAGTTTCGAATGAAACGGGAATCTTTCATGTTTTAAATCTACACAATTTAGGTAGGTGGGTGTGGTAGGCTTAGGACTGTCTACAATCAAATTGATTAAAAAATATTATTCTTATTAGTAACTTTTTATTTTTTTGTTTCTGGTGTCATGTGAACGCCACTAAAATATCACGGTACATGTCATATCATGTACAGGGTGGGTGAAATTTTGGTCATTATTTGGATAGGAAGCTCCGTTGTTAGGAGTTCTGTTGACATGTTCGTATTTGTTGTTCAGTTCTTCGTGATCTCGGCGCTGCTGTGTGTGCCAGTGATGCTGTTCGGCAAACCTTACTTCATCATGAAGGAGCAGAAGCAGAGGGCTGTAAGTATACCATTACTTGTTTCTACTACATATAGAACTATAACATGCCATCCCTTCTTATGAATCACCTTTTATATATAAATAACCAAATATTATTATTTAATGCTGCGTTCATGGATAGCTTGCGGTAAGCATTTAACACTTGATTTTTTGTAGTCCCTTAGAACTTTACAACTAATCATTTAATTCATATTAAAAAAAAACGAATATAATAAATAATCGACCTATCGTCACTGACAGGACTATTCTCGCCAATAAGCCTGACATTGTGTTGATAGATCGATCGGAGCGTCGCGCAATGATTGTTGATATAACGGTCCCGCATGACGAGAACCTCGTGAAAGCAGAGAAAGATAAGCAATTCAAGTATTATTCATATATTAGTGGCTCGCGAGGTTGTCGACATATGGCACGTGAATACAGCAGTCATTGTGCCGATAGTCGTCTCTGCCAATGGCTTAATAGCCAAGAGCCTCGACGAACATCTAAGGAGGCTTTCGCTTGGTAGCTGCATCAAGGTCTTGATTCAGAAGGCAGTACTTCTGGACACGGCGCGCATTGTCAGGAGGTTCCTCCAAGAGCCCTGACCACCGGTAGTTCGGACCCTGTCCTAGTTCGGACCCTGTCCCCAATGGTGGACTACTATTTTTATATTTTTAAATGTTTTTCATATTATTTTGTACACCAATTTCATTGGTAGGACATGGAGTTCAATTAAAATGTATAATATGACCTTTATTTCAATACCTGTGTTCACAAATAAAGATGATTTGATTCGTTTAACACTACGCTTATAGGAAACGTCGTTCTTTTTATTTAATTTTCTTCAATTGATTACGGATGATAGATACATAATGTTATTAAATGTGTATTAAGTGATTTGTGGTGCAAGTGAGCCTTTTTTTTTGGCGGGTGGAAAATCATCGAATACTTCCCGCTCTTGGGTAGAGCGAAAGGGAGTGTCAGACTTCTACTGACTAAAAACCACCCATGTTCCTTCTTAGCCCTCTATGTCGAGGCCGCGATAACTAGTGTACAACCCGCGGCCCCGACGGGCGTCGGCCCTTTCGGGCCCCTCCCATGTTGCTGACATCTCTTTGAGGCGCGCGTGGAACACGAACGCGCCGTCGACACGGCCTGTTTTCGTCGTAGGACGGACGGACGGCGAGTTGTGCAAGTGAGCCTAAATCCTTGTATGCCTTTGTAAAATGAACCTTTTAAATCCCCAGCGCCAAGGTCACCAGCCAGTGGAAGCCACGGCAGAGAACGGCACAGCCAACGGAGCCGTCGCACCCACACCTGAACATGATGAGGACATCACCGAGGTCTTCATCCACCAGGTATGCAGACACACGTATTCCGACAACGACTGAAGCTCAGTGGTTCATTTCATGTCAGTCCGATACAGGCTGGAAGGGACAACGACCCACAAAGGATTATCACGTATTCAGTCCATCATACAGATACATTAGTTTGGTTTTTTTCCACTGATAAATGTGTTTCCTACAAAGTTACTCTGTATACTTTAGATTTTCCCTCAACCCAAAGTATATGTATCAACGATCATGGCAGATTTTATTTGTTGAAAAGTATTATAATGCAGTTATCACAAGTTCATTATTTAAACCAAAGACGGCACGGTTGGCGCAGTCTCTCAAGCAATGGACTGCTGAGCTGTGTGTCGCGGGTTCGATTCCCGCACGGAACAAATATTTGTATGACCTACAGATAGTTGTTTCGGGTCTGGGTATTTGGGTATGTGAGTTTTAATGTTTGTGAACGTACAGGAGAAATTCCTAGTGTGGGGCAACGTTTCTTTTCTTTTTTTAAAGTTTAGGGCCATGAAAATATGAAGTAAGGTAGGTGTTGTCAGCGGCATCACCCGCTACAACTCGAAAATTATCCCACGGGAAGATATATCGGGATAAAAAATATCCTATGTGATAATCCAGGTTATAAACTATCTGTGTATCATATTTTATCCAAATCCCTGCAGTAGTTTTTGCGTGAAAAAGAAACAAACATCCACCCATGAATACAAAGTTGCGCGCCCCCTCAGGCCATCCACACGATCGAGTACGTGCTGGGTTCCGTGTCGCACACGGCGTCGTACCTGCGCCTGTGGGCGCTGTCGCTGGCACACGCACAGCTGGCCGAGGTCGCCTGGAACATGCTGCTCAGGAAAGGTACGTCATCACATCTAATCATAAACGGGACTTCTGCCATGTTTACTTTTGTTACGGAGACCGATTTGTCTGCTCATAACTTCAGTTTATTCGTGATCAGTCTTGTAATAGCATCGAAATATCGGGGACTCGGAACAAAAAATAAAAAGATAGTTTTCAGTGTATAAATGATAGTGTTGATGACCATGTCAGTTTAACTTATTTATAACGTGAACGATGTTTAACGTAAAGAAAGAGATTTTCTTTGAGAAAAATATCACATTCTGCTTCAGGCGAATTCGATAGAAGATGTTAGTGGTCAACTTTGGTTTATGTCGAGTTATATATTTTTAGTATTGACTGCCTCGTTGGTCAAGCGAGACTGCCGAGATCCGGGATTCGATTCCTTGGTCGGGCACAGTGCTATTTTGGGGTTCCTAGCAGCCACGGAGTCTGGATCTGTGCCTCGGTGATAGCAATAGACTCGCCCCCTATAAATGAGACTTAAACATAACTAGTGAACTGTGGAGATTACAAGCGTGATGTCATGTCATATTTATTTATTTATAAAGAAAACTTACAGACTAATAATAATTTTAAATAGCATGTATAAGTAAGGACATTTGCTAATTACAAGCTTCCACATTATATAACATAATAGGGTGGTTAACAAAAAAAATCTAATTATTCCGTCAGATAGATTTTCAAAAATTATTGGACACATATTTTTTCTTTTTTCACATAAACAAATATTGAAGACGATAACACGATACAGTGCTTTGAAAACTCGTGTGACGTCATATTTTTAGACATTATTATGACAATCTTTAGCAGTTAGTAACGCCACAAGCCCTCACTCAAATATTTGACGCGTTTTATCTACGTCAATTTTTATTGATTTGATAATACAAAAAATACGTATTCGATATTTTTAAGCTAACAGACGGTCTAATTAGAATCAATTTTTTTCAAGTCAGGAAACATCTCTATTATATTGTTTTAAATTCATATTGCGGAGTAAGCAGACGTTACATAATGTGTTCCCCCCAGGTCTGATGTCAACAGACTTCCAAGGCGGCATCGTCCTGTACGTGGTGTTCGCGGGCTGGGCAGCCATCTCCGTCTCCATCCTAGTGCTCATGGAGGGACTCTCCGCCTTCCTGCACACGCTGCGTTTGCACTGGTAACTGTTCATGATCCTAACTGTTCTAATGTTACAACAGACAACTACTGCTAATTATAACCATTATTACAAACAAAATATAGGATTACTTATAGGTACACCTCTGCCACCCTTCGATGTTATGTTTCATCGCGCATAACACAAACTCCGTAAAATATTCCAACACTTAGAACATTGTACCTGTTTTTGTTGCCTACATTATGATAATAAAAATTCGATAAAAATAAGTATGAAACCAAAATATGTTGGCTAAGTCATGATGGTAATGCTTGATACTAGAGGATTATAACCCACCTGACCCACCAATTACCTGGTGCAAAAAAAAAAGATCCTGTCCATCTCAATGAATTTCGTGAGGATACTCTAATACTCAAGTTTAGAGTTTATTTGAGAAAGGTTGACTGCTGAAATGACAACTAATGGTAAAGGGGAAGTAATGCTGTATCCCAAATTAGCATTGATTATGTTTTTCTGTTCTAAGAGTTTATTCTAAACTAAACCTTATTCCTCAGGGTCGAGTTCCAGAGCAAGTTCTACGGAGGCGAGGGCTATCTCTTCCAGCCGTTCTCGTTCGAGGTCATCCTGGACTCGGCCAGCACCACCGACGAGTAGACACGACTCAAAACCAACACGCATATGTTTAGATATTATACTGTTCGTCACGACAACTGCTGTACAAAGCCAGGCGATCACTATGAGACCGACATTAGAACATAGAATGAAGCCTATTGAAAAGTTACTCAGAGCTAAGCTACTTTTAGTGCTTCAAATCTATCGCTTTCCATCATGCGAGATCTAGTTCAAGGAGAGGTCAATTAGTCAATAAACATAGCCAAATATTAGACTCTATTAGGCATAATTTGTAGACAAACGCAAGCCTAGGAAAACTAAAAATGATATCGAATTGAGTCAACGATAAACTCCTCTGTCGAACTGCCGGCAATGAAACAGTATATTTCAATAAATATGTGAACAAGTAATTATGTACCCATTTAACTGTTTGTAGTAGATGTTAATGTTAATGTCACAATATTTATTAATATTAAATGTCTGTGTGACTAGGCAGCTTAAATATCTGTGTTTTTTGGTCTTATATGGTGGAAATCAATCTTCCGCATAGCGTGAATAAGATTTATTCTAAATGTAAGTGTTTAGTAGTGTCAGCATAATTATATCAAGTGCTTTTATGTATCGAATCTTACTTAATTCTAGATATGTAAGCAAGAAAATTCCAATGTCCTCCATAATACTTTATTTACTACAACACCAAGGGTACAGATTACAAATAAAACATTTTCTTTTGTATTTTCCTAGCTAATAAATATTTTTTATTTAATCCATTTTTTTTTATAAGTTATAAAGTGTGAACGGCCACTCTCCGTGTTACCCAGTATATGATTCAATTGTTGTACTTAAAATTTTATATTTTTACGTCGACTTCCGTACTCCGTAGACATTCGATCGATCGATTTTATTTTATTATAATTATCTGCAGTGTTGATAGTTACAGTTTTAAGTTAATAATTTTTAATAAATTACTTATGATAAAATAGTTTGTTTTTTATTCAAACTATAAGTATAATTATTTATTTATTCATTTGTTTAACTAAGGATATCTTAGCTGCAGTGTTTAAATCTCCGTTGAGTATAACTGTAGTTTCGGAGTGTGTATTTGTAAATGTCAGATGCTCTCTGTATTATTACTGATTGTCATTCCAGTCTATTGAATGTTATCAACTTAGTAGTTCGCTGAGTGTCGCGTAGCATATAGTTTTACGGTGACGATTAAAGGTTTTTAGTAGCATTAAATTACTGGTTTCATTTTAAGTTCCCGCTATTTCAAAGTTGATCGAATGGTAGGCAGGTAAATTACACATTGTATCATACCACTCTTTGTTGCATGAAGTAAGTTAATCGTACTCTGCGCCGATAGTGATGCTGATATCACCAGGCAGCACATTCGTCTTGTGATACCAGCGATTTGTATCGACCACCACTGCAACCAGATAAGGAACATTATTGAAACTAAAATATACTCTTGGGTTTATACAATACAACAGCGATGTTAGAAACTGCGTATGAATAAGAAACAAGTTACTATGAATTTAAACACCATCTCTGTCCAGCAGCCCACTATACTGAAAATATTGTCAGAGTCAATTTCCATTTCCACCAAGCGAAAAAATCCTCGCGCACGTGGTTTTATGTCATTGAACAAAATACTGAATCTGCTAGTCTACATATATGAAATTGGATCGCGTGTCGATCTCTCGATCGAGGACGCCCAAGCGCCCATTTTGTTGGAAACTGACTGAAAGTATACTCAGCAGTGGGTGATTGTGGGCTGATATGATTATGACTAAAACTTTTCGACGGGCGCGACTGAACGTGATCTATTGACATTGGTACAGGCACTCCGGTGGCGGTGCCAACTGCCAACGCTTGTGACATCTCAAGGACAAGCGCAATGATACTCACAGATCTCTCCTGGGGCGACGGTGAACGTGATCCACCGACATTGGTACAGGCACTCCGGTGGCGGTGCCAACTGCCACTGCTTGTGTCCGCGCACTTGCGCCTGCCATGACATGTGCTTCACTGAGTCCACCTGAATACAAACAAGTACTTACGTAATTCAATTACCATAGAAAAAATGTACAATAACCTTTTACGTGCATACGATACATAGGGGCAACCGAGTCATGGGAATTGGGTAATATTTTATGGATGAATGACCACATTTCTCATAAAGCTCTTACTGACCGGCTCTAGCGGATACCGCGTCGATACGATAAGTAAGTAACGTCGTCAACAGTCATAGTCACAACTCCGTGATTTGTCAAAACGGAATATACAGGGTGTAAATTAACCCTTCACGCAGCCGTCAACCAAGCATTCTGTACATCAAACCAAGTACCCCTACGCAAAAATGTTTGCCGGGCAAGGATATTTTTTTTTGAGGTCAAAAATCGCATTTTACAGTAAAACTCAATGCAACACTCAAAAAACATTGTGCTAGTGGATGCTTTGAAAAGTAAACGGGTCATGGAGATAATTTAGGTAAAGTTATAACCCGAAAAACTAATATTTACAAAAACAGCTGTGAAAAAATAGGAACTTTGACCCCCAATATCTCCGTAACTAGGGGGTTCCCAGGGTATGGTCTAGACCTCTAGAACAAAAAATATCGCAATGGTGGGGAGAACATGGCCCTTCGTTTGCGTTAAGGGTACTTTTACACCCTTTATGAACGAGGATTCCCCCATACAACTTTGCGTTCTAAAGCGACCTATTCTAAAATGTTTTTGAAGACTGTCATACACATAGTGTTACTCACATGCATATGAGCACCCTGCCCTGGTCCGCCCATAAAGATCCAATCAACCATATCACTTTCAGCAGTCCTAGGCAAGAAGTACGGTCTGTCGTAGTAACTCCTCAACTTCCTGGTCTCCTGGTCGTAGCAAGTGCTCCAGCCGACGTACCAAGGTTGTCCAGACAGGTTAGCTCTAGCTTCCTCCATACTAAACACTTCTTGGAGTGAGTTTAGACCGGACTTGTATGCGAAGTAGAAGCAGTCGTTGATTTGTTGCCCCATTTTACCGCCGCTGTAGAAGTTGGCGAAGAATTTGAAGTCGAATTCCTGTGGAATTGACAATGTTTATAATCATGGGTACCGAGTCGTTTGATGGGATGGGATAAAACGAGTTGCGGTTGTAAGTTTACCCCCTATCTATAATCCATAATATATTGGACTTAATAATAACTCGTGGAATATGGGTGTACAATGGGTACCCTCTACCTAACAATTCGGGGATTACCTACAGGTTTAGATGTCGTGTTATAGACCGGCGGCGTTGACTAAAATATCTTTCAAGGCGCGTCACAGCTTACCTACCCTCTTGCCTCCTGTCCTGGTTCAAATTCTAATAAAATCGTTGTGGTTTAGAGCTGTTTCTAGAAACCTTTCGTGCAGAAGATGAAGAGTATAGCTATACAGGGTGTCCAAGAACCTGGCGTCCAACTGGATTCCCACGATGCCCCAAGTTCTAACAGTACTCAGAAAAATATTTTAAAAAATCCACCCCATGTACTTACAGAATTATACTGATTTCAAAAAAAAAGGGGAAATGAGCACCCTGTGACATACTTTTGAATGCTGTGACTGCTAATGCTGATAATTTCGATATTTCTTGGAGGTTTTGTAATCTAGGGTATTGCTGTGTCTAAATAGAATGTAAAAATAATGTACTTATTGTACCATTTTAAAATAAAATATTATTTTAACTAAAGGTGATATGGAAAACTATTGAATTTCGCAACTTTGACCGACTGTAGTGTAAAAAAAATGTACCAAAATAGTATGGCAAGTGACGTCAAATTTTGACGCGTTTATTCCTCTTTTTAAAAAGGTATAATACTTACACATTAATTTGAAAAAAAAAAATTTTGATAATATTTTTACTCAACAACCCAATTTTTACGATGTCTTACAGAATTCTTAGAAAGAAAAATTTACGACGAATTGAATCTAACCTCTAAAGAATTACTATTGTATGCTCATAAAAATAACAACAGGCCTCTCAAAAAACAGGTTAGACCGTAAGGGACGGTATGTGCATGCATCTCACCATAGTGATTCGTTATTACAACAGGAGGGAGCAAGACAGAAACTATCTTTGCGATTTGCTGGTTCTTCTTTATGGTACCCCATTATTCAGGTAAGAGTGAGGGAGAAAAAGGTTAGAGGTGCGAGTGAGATAGATAGTGACGCTATCTGGGATCGTGCTATTTAGGATAACAGTACGGTCAGTACGCGTCACTGCCTCCTGCCGTTACTACGCACCTCTCTCTTATTGTTACCATTGATCACGTACTACGATTTAAAGCTTTGTTTATTGGACTCGATTACTCTTTGTGCTCTGGACTTTGAAACGAACTCTTTACGACGACCTTTGCCTGTGTTTGGACAGTTTGTGTTTTGTGTGTGCTACCATGGCGACCTACACTCCGCAAGAATACGCAAATATGCACTACATTTATGGAGAATGTAGAGGTAATGGACGAGCTGCAGCGAGACTTTACAGAGAAAGGTATCCGAGGGCTACGCGATATCCCGACCATCGAGTTTTCATTAATGTGCACAGATCACTATGTGACGGGCGGTTCCCCAATCAAGTAGCTGGTGAAGGACGACCCGTAAATGACTTCATACGCGATGAAGTTTTAGAGGCGGTGTCGGCAAATCCAAGCATCTCTGTGCGAGGAATAGAAGCTGATACGGGGATACCGAAGAGCACAGCACACAGTATTCTCCAAAAAGAAGAATATCATCCGTACCACGTACAGCGAGTGCAAAGTCTTTTACCTCGAGACTATCCGAGCCGAGTCGCGTTTTGTGAAACAATCCTGCAAAAACATCGAGAAGACGAAAACTTTATCGACAAAATTTTGTGGTCAGATGAATCAACATTTAAGAAGGATGGCTACATGAACCTACACAACTTGCACGAGTGGCATGTGGAAAATCCGCACTTGATGCGAGAAGATAGATCCCAGTACCGGTTCAAAGTGAACATGTGGACCGGTATTCTCTGTGGGAATATTATTGGTCCATTTGAGATGCCCGAGAATTTGACTGGCGAATCATATTTAAATTTTCTTCAAAATGATTTGCCAAACTTACTAGAAGAGACCCCACCAGATATGTGGTTCCAACACGACGGCTGTCCAGCACATTTTCGCGTATCCGTTAGAGAGTTTTTGGACGAGCAATACCCGAACAGGTGGATTGGGCGATCAGGAACAATCCCGTGGCCAGCCCGCTCACCTGACTTAAATCCGCTGGATTTTTTTTTCTGGGGAACTATGAAGGAGCTCGTTTATGCGAAGCCCATTAATGACATCGCTGACCTTCGTGAGAAGATAACACAAGCAGTGCAGGTGATACGTCAAAAAAGTTACTCGCGAAACATAAAGCGGTCCTTTTTAAGGAGAGTGAGAGCTTGTATTGCCGCGGGTGGTCAACATTTTGAACATTTATTGTAATAAAATATCTTTAAACTAACATTCTTTGCTTTTATTCTACTGGGAACCCATCTACCTGTGTGTATTTCCTTCTTGCTCACTCTTGGAACCGAAGTAAATAATAGTAGTAACATAACAGTTTCTAAGATAAGAAAGGGTCCGACAGTTACCGTTAGTAGGTAGGCACTTCGTAAAAATTGGGTTGTTGAGTAAAAATATTATCAAAATTTTTTTTTTTCAAATTAATGTGTATTATACCTTTTTAAAAAGAGGAATAAACGCGTCAAAATTTGACGTCACTTGCCATACTATTTTGGTACATTTTTTTTACACTACAGTCGGTCAAAGTTGCGAAATTCAATAGTTTTCCATATCACCTTTAGTTAAAATAATATTTTATTTTAAAATGGTACAATAAGTACATTATTTTTACATTCTATTTAGACACAGCAATACCCTAGATTACAAAACCTCCAAGAAATATCGAAATTATCAGCATTAGCAGTCACAGCATTCAAAAGTATGTCACAGGGTGCTCATTTCCCCTTTTTTTTTTAAATCAGTATAATTCTGTAAGTACATGGGGTGGATTTTTTAAAATATTTTTCTGAGTACTGTTAGAACTTGGGGCATCGTGGGAATCCAGTTGGACGCCAGGTTCTTGGACACCCTGTATATGACTTTACCTATTGTCGATGTAAACCGAAATATTTGTAAAAGTAGACCTGTGGAGGCATCAGTCGGCTACAATTCTTGTCAAATAAATTTAATATGCACGTACGTTCAGCGCCTTCCATCCCTGCGTAGCATCAGTAACAATGACCGGTGTGGTACTGTACGCATACTGGTCCTCAAACTCTTCGGCGGTGATGTTGGTAAGGCGCACAACGTCATTCACACCCGCGCACATGGAGCAGTCTTCTGGCGGACGGAACACCGACTTTGAGAACGATGGTAGCTCCAATATGCAGCTCTGTAAGGTAGGGTAGGAAATAGTTTGGTAAAACAAGTGACTGGTGATAGGAGGTAGTAAATGTTTTGAGCCTACGAGGCGTTGTCGCTTAACCAGTCAGGCACAAAGAGGTGGCATTTAATGTTCCAATCGAGTAATTGTCGGAGCTGAACATAGTTTTGGGCCTGCTAGGCATGGCGGGCTGATCGGCCCAATCGAGGTGCACAAGCATCTCTCGGACTCCCGACTTACAGCAGCGTTAGGAACTGAGAGGTTCGACATGGCATAACCATATCTCTCTGTTCTCTCTAGATAGACGGACGCGGGATCAAGATCAATGCGGTATAAATGAGGATTAAACTACGGCCAAAAATAAAAGGTACTTACTCTACTTCCAAGCAGCTCAGTATACACCCATCGCGCACTGATTAGACCTACGAAAATCAGAGCCGCACTCCACCAAACGTAGCCTGCCGGTTTCACACCGAAAACTTTTTTGTCACTGTTTCTAGGAATATTAAGACGCGAAATATACGAATTACTAAGTTTCAAACTGTCGATTTTATTGAGAATCTTCATGACTTTCAATTCAGCCGTCTTGTAAGTTTTTGCGCAAGTTTTAGAGCGAATAGCTTGACTCATTGTGACGTGTTGAGCGTCCCGGGAGAGAATGAAAGGGTTTTGTCACATCCCAATCGTTTTTATAGGGTTGGAAATTATTTAGAGCTTGAGCGATTAGGTAATCGGATTTATACAGAGCTCCTAAAAATAGAGAACATTTTAAACATAAGTATCTGAAGATTCTATTCTAGTGAGTTGTTCTACTAAAAACCTTATTACGACTAGCGACTCTCACTCAGAGCTTTCAGTTCATTAATATTATATTTTGAACACGTATCTCATTCATCACGACCGACAGTGGTGTTGATTTGTGTGATTGAGTTGTCAACTGTGGTGGAAGAATCCAGTCCATTCAACAAGTAAGGAACTAAAACAAATAAAAATATTAGCTTAAAAACTAAAACCTACAGTATACTATTCTACAGTTAGTCTATTTAAATATAGGTAAGTGAAATTATTATAGAGGACCGCCGCCGCGCCGTAGTCGCATGCCACTGATACCTGATGCTCCTTCATGGCGTTTTCATTGATACAGAATACAGCTGCTGTTGTCGTTAGCAAGGTGGCATGCGGCTACGACTGACCTCTATATTAATTTCACTTATATTTAAATAGACTCTATTTAAATATAATTGTAAGTTTAGTGTTTTAGTTTTTAAGCTTATATTTTTATTTGAATTTTATTTTAGAGTTATTTAATAAATCCGTTTTAAATTACTTGCATGATGTAAAATTCTTGTTGGTTTTGCTATTTAAAGAGTACGAGTAAATAGCAGACTAGACCGCGAGAACTTTTCGACCGCATTCTAAACGTGTATGTTGACTCAAACTATAATATTATATATTTGTGATGTACTCGCCAATACCTTTCATTTGATACCAAACATGTTATGATTATCTCAATTTAATTTTTTTCGACCATAGTTTTTGACATTTAAATTCCGTCATAAAAAGAATTATTAAAATTTATATAGACTATGTCACCCGCGTTATTCTTGCGAATCTATTGACACCTCATTTATTAAAATACCTTTAGTAGTCTAGGCGCTACGGTGTAACATACAAACATACATACATAGACTGCCAAAATCATTACCCTTCCTATTGGCTTCGCCGTAGTCGGGTAAAAATGGTGTGGCAATAGAAAGAAGAATTGTTGGTGCATCTATCCTCTATGATATTGATAACATAGGTAAGTTATTCTATTTACCTAAGCAAAATTGAACAACTTCTTGTGAGAACCACTCTATGTGTGTCCCCTTGAATGGGATAAGTAATGTGTTGTGGGTGCAATAGGTATGAAATTGGAATTCATTATCAGTCGCGGAGCAGCAACTGTGTCCTCGTTACACGCGTCATGCTTGCGGTGACACGATGGCGATTTAACCGTTTTATCGGATCCTCTTTTGTGAATGAACGAATGAATTTTGTAATGGAAATTTCTAAACCAAATAAGAAGATTCGATAATACTTAGGTATACTTTATGTTTGGGTTGAATATAGTATTTACACGGTGCCAAGAATTATTATAAATTATATATATATGTATATATACAGACACATAACATTAGATCACGCCTGTGATCCCACAAGGCTTAGGCAGAGGTGCATTTGGGTGCATTATAACATAGGAAATTAAACAGTACACTCACATTTTTTTTTCTTCTCATAAGTCAGAAGAATGATGTACCTAATAGGGGGTTGTCATCAACCGGGTACATGATGGAAAACGTTGCCCGACCGGGAATCGAACCCAAGAAAGACCTCATGCTCAGTAATCACGCTTGCGACCTCTAGAACAACGAGGCAATAAACGTACGTAATTTCATAAAACCAATCAAATAATAATTTAATATTTTTAACAAATGAATTATAATAAAACTTGAATAAAAATAATTAAATACTATCGAATAATTTTCCGTTTCCGTGCTCTCAGCTGTTTCAGCTTGTCATAAAATACGTCATTGTCAAAACTAAATGACAAACGTTAGTGAAATGTCAAAAAAAGCAAAACAAATTAACAAACGCTGTTGTGGAAAGAAAAGTGATTAAGTTTTACAGTTTTCTTATAGATTTAGTATAATAGTATATTGAATCATGGCAGCTATACTGGGCGGAGGGCTAGGAGGCCTCTCTACAGGTTACTATTTACTTAAAAACAATTTAAACAGCAAAAATCAATTAAAGTTGTATCTCTTTGAAGCGACTAGTTACTGCGGCGGGTGGATTAAGTCTATCCGCACCAAGGACTATATATTCGAACAAGGACCGAGAACCATCAGACCAAAAGGCTTGCCCGGACTGAACACTCTAAACATGATGCAAGATCTAGGTCTGAGCGAGCACATCGCGCCCATCACACCAGACCACCCGGCGGCCAAGAACAGAATGATTTACGTGCGCAATAACCTACACGTTCTACCTTCTAGTTTAATTAGTGTCTTTAAGAAGAACCAGCCATTTTCAAAGCCTCTGATTTATGCATTGTTTAATGATATAAAATCACCTTACAAAGAACTACAGGACGATTCCATTTACAACTTTGTTGAGAGACGCTTTGGTAAAGAATTAGCAGACTACGCCATTTCGCCGATGATATGTGGGATTTGTGCCGGAGACGCAAAGGAAATATCTGTTAAGTTTCTCATGAAAACATTGTTTGAGTATGAACAAACACATGGTGGAGTTGTTAAAGGGCTGATGAAGTCTATGTTCCAATCGAAATCTGATTCAGATATGGATCTGAGTGAGTTAGCTAAACGGTCTCAAGATGAGAAATGGAATGTGTACACAATCAAAGGTGGCCTAGAAACTTTTCCTGATAAATTACAAAACTATTTGATAGAGAATAATGTGAAAGTAAATGTGAATACAAAAGTTGAAGCAATAGAGTTTATAGATTCAAGTTCTGCAGCATTGAAAAATTCGGATGGAAATACAGTATTAGCTAACCATATCTATTCCTCACTGCCAGCTTATTCCCTGGCTAAGTTAGTGGAGGAGCAACATCCAGCGCTAGCAGAGAATTTGTACAGAATTCCATTTGTAACTGTTGGTATAGTTAACTTATATTTTGATAAGGTAGAACCACTTATTGAACCTGCATTTGGGTTCTTAGTGCCACCTATTGAAAACTCTCCAATACTAGGAGTAGTTTTTGACTCTTGTTGTATACCAGATCAAAATGGTACTGTATTAACTGTGATGCTTGGAGGTAAATGGTTTGAGGAAAAGTTTGGAGATAACGTCTCCGAGGGAACATTATTAGGAATAGCCATGCGTGAAGTAGGGAAGATATTGAACATAAAAATCAGGCCTACTGCGTCAAATGTGAGTATTTTAAAGAAATGTATCCCTCAATATGTGGTGGGGCACTATGAGAGGATTGATAGTATTCGAGACTACATAATAACACACAATCTTCCGCTATCTCTAGTTGGTTGTAGTTACGATGGTGTAGGGATGAATGACGTCATTTACTCGGCTAAGAGACAAGTTGAAGAAAGTCCTTGTATAGGATAAATAACTATTATGATTATTTTTTTAAATAAGAAATATTGGGGTAGCAGGATTTGAGCAGTTTCCATAATATTGAGCATTTATTATATAATTATGTTGTTTGGTAATAAATTAATTTATTCATTGTTTTATTAATAATTTCTTTTATTTACTCAAAAGTAAACAAGCTTTTTAAATAAAAAAGTATGATCCATGGGTATCAAGAACAAGGTCCAAGCTGCCGGTGGTCAGGGCTTATTCAGCTTATTATTGTGACTTTGACCCACATACATTATTTGTCTGCAAATTCCCTGTAGTTGCTAAGTGTCCCAAATGTTTTTTTTTCTTAATTTTGTTCATAAGTTAAACAACTGGACTAGTAAATGGTTATAAATTATGTACAGTAATATAATATAGTATTTGGGAAAAAAACAAAACAAAATTCAAGTTCAAAATATTTAATTTCAGCTAACATATCTAGCCAAGTTATTATACTTGCAGTAGAATGTTATATAAAATGTGGAAACTTTCAAAAGCTAATGGTTATACACACAATTATGTAGTAATGAGAACTTCTTAACCTAATATAATATCTTATTCTAAAAAGCCTATAAAAAATAAATAACTAACTAAAATCTCTAAACATTTGAAATTTCATGAATAATTTCATTTTGTTTGTAAAAGCAAACTTTAGGCACATGACTGTGAATCTAGCATTATAATATTATCTGTGCTAGCTGCTCTATGCATTTTTTTTTTAATAGCCTGTACTGTCCCACTGCTGGGCAAAGGCCTCCCCCAAATCCTTCCAAGTGCTCTTTTCTTGAGCCACCTCAAACCAACCCTCGTGGTGCGTATGCATACAAATGTAAAATATTAAATATTACTAGTACTTATACAATTTATGTTTTAGTATTTGTTATGTAGTTAATATTAACTTCTAGCTATACTTAGGCTGGTTATATTAGTTCCAGTAACATTGTATATTGTGTCATGTTAACTGTTGCTTTAAATTGATGCGAAAAATTTACAATTTATCATTTAGAAGCCACAATTTCCTTCACATTCACCACCAACCGATTAAATATATGTAATTCGATGTTAATTATGCAAAAGCAAGCCTAGGTGGAATTTCGAAATGGCTTGTTGTCTAATAAATCTTGCATAATAATAAACTCTCTGCAAACAAACTAAGATTTCAGACATATTGGGGTCATCAATATCATTAATTTTTTATTAGTTATTTCACAATGATCATGAATATTGAAACATAAGTTAAAGACCTGATTTTTCCAAATTATTGCTTCGTGTTTACGAAGTTCGTATGTCTTATCAGTTTACTTGATTAGCAATGTACATTTATTTAAAGATATTATAGTGCCAGCTTATTGAACTTATTAACTAAGAATCTTACTCATACATTGCACATTTAACAAAAATAATTCGGTAGCCGCATTCGAGCCTGTCTTAATGCAACTATAAACAATAATAAAGTTCGGTAAATATTATTACTTTATAACTTAAGAATTATAATTTTGATGCTTTATTATTGTTACTCAGTTCATAACCATCCTCATTTCCACAGAAAAATATATTTGAAACGTTTGATACTTATTTATCCTTGTCATTTTCGTGGTAATAAAAAGACAGAACACGTTCATGATAAGAGCAGTTTACCAGACATACAGTCGACCGTGTAATAAAATGAAATGTAGAAAGAAGCAGTAGTGCTACACTAGTTCGAGCTGACAGTGCCGAGGTCCAGCAGTAGCGTGGTGTAGAGCGTGTGGTCTTGTGGCGGCGCGGCGGGCGGCACGGTGTTGCGGTAGCAGTAGCGCAGCGCCAGCAGCGCCCGCGCCGCGCCGCCCGCCGCGCCCTGCGTCTGCACCTGCAGGCGGAGCGCTAGCTTGTTGGACTTGCGCCACATTATTATGCTGGAACAAACGTTGGCTTATTAAAGAGGGAGATATTAGTAGTCTCTGATCGTGTCAGGAGTCAGATTAGGAAACGTCCGTATCTTTGGCCGAAACTACGGTTGTTTAATAATCTTTATTACATATGAACATACTCGTATAATTATCTAGTTAGATGCAGTGACGGATTAAGACTATTTGATGCCCTAAGCAATCCACGCCTGTGGGCCCCCCTATCCGTATGTCAACTAGAATTGGTCTTTAAACCTTTACCGCCAAAAAACATTAGTTTTTAGGGTTCCATAGTCAATATGGAACCCTTATAGTTTCACCATGTCCGTCTGTCTGTCGGTGCGCACTATATCTCAAAGACTCCTATTACTACAAATATGTAATTTAATTTGGCTAATATACAAATGAGTTCGCCGACAAAGTGCTAAAGTAAAATATTGAAAAAAAAAATTTTTTTTTGAGTATCTCCAGTACACATTGATGTATGTCCGAATATATTTAATAGAGAGTAAAGTTAATTTCTAAATGAACTTTCGGACGGGCAATCTTCGCTGATATTAGCCACCATGACGGAAAATCTAAAAGAAGGGTTTGATTAGTAGTTGATAGTTACCAGTCGTCTTGACTTATAACCACCTCCTGCATAGTTGTGGTAATTTAAACAAATTTTGAAGACAGCGCTCTTTTCACTAACTTGCACTCAGCACTGTGGAATAATGAACTTTCAAAACGTATCCAGAATGCCATGTGGTAAGGTTGCTACACAACCATGACTTTATGTTCTGCCTTTATATACTAGCATTAAGCCTATGTGGTGAGAATGAGATTCGGCCTGTGTTCTAGCAGTGCAATCGTTAGAGGACTAGTTTTGTGATCACATTGACGTTTCGAGAATTACTGCGTCTTTTCAAACGCAGTCGCATCTTTTATTTTAAAACCCTACACGCAATGCTCATAAATACGTTGTTTATGAAAAAAAAACAAAATGACAGTAGGGTTAGTATTAATGTTGTATCGTGTAATGGTTATTGGATATTTTATGACAGTTATAAAGTTGCGTGTGCATAATTTTTTCCCAAATTACCGATATAAAGGAAAGCTTTTTGTTTTAAGTTTTTAGAAACTTCTCTTCATGAACCAATAAGTTCACATTAAATTTCAATGTAAATGAAGAGAAGCCGTACCAGAGTTAAAACCAGTAACCTTTTAATACATGCACCTATGTAGTTAGCACAGTCCCGTGCGGAGTTAGGTTGCATCAAATTTTCAGCTGCAGTTCAGATTTCGGATTATTGTCCGGTTGATCGTAATAGGATCTAGCCAGCTTTAGATTAGAGTAGATTAGATGCATCGGGCTAGTGTCCGCATCTCCACGCCTAAAGCGCGTATTTTGCGTACCGGTGGGAATCTTATTCGATCCACCCCAGCTCCCCGAGAAAAGCCAGCAACCCCTTTTTGTGTTACCGACAATCTCGCGGAGAGTACCTGCGTTACCGAAGTACTTGGCCCTGTATGGGGCAACTCCCGTCTAGCCAGCTTAAACATACCTTGCGAAATGTGCCAATACTACCTATAAATATTTGAGGTAAAGTTTGTGAGGTTGTAGGGGGGCAATCTCTGGATCTCCGGAACCGATTCTGAAAATTATTCCACTAATGAGAAGGTTTAGTCGCCGCGTGTAAAACGCTTCCGTGGGAGAATTTCCGACTACCTAGGCAATATTGTTCTACCCTCGGGGATAACTTACTCATTAGTATCGTGTTGTGCGTCGTCGTCGTACTCTGCGGCGTCGTCCCGCTGCGCCAACGTGAACGTGACGTCAGGACACGTCACCTCACTCGTCACCTCGTACACCGGCACACGCTCGATGGCTTTGAAAGATGATGTGTCCTGTAAAAGAAGGTTGTATGATAATACGAAAACTTTGCCGATACGCACCCAAGTAGGCTGCTGTAAACACAATTTGATAAAATGGCGTATTGTTGCAAAAATACGTCATTCGTCGTGAGGCGCGAGGGTTCGGCGAGACTCGACACTGCGGTTCATATTAGCGCTGGGTCCAAAAACTGAAAGACATTAGCAGAGGTCTTTACACAGCAGTGGAATCACACGGGTATCAGTACCACTCTATCGTATACAGTGACATAGCACTTAAAGGAATAGGTGTATGAAATATCTCACCTTCTCTAAGGTCAGCGACCTTTCCAGCGACTTCTCAATACTCTTAGGTTCCTCCTTGTCCTCCTGTGGCGGGATATCCTCTGGCCGCAGCAGTCGCAGTTGCATCTCGTGGCCCGTCGGGTTGCTCAGCTTTAGCAGTAGGGCTGTCTTGGTGCCCGGCTTCACTGGCTCGTGGGAGATTATCTTTACTTCGGGGACGTGGTAGCTGTGGAAACATGGGATGTAAACATTTTCGCTGGTTTTGGATATTTTTACGGGGAACGAAAATGGCCACTTTAGAAGCTGGCTGGCTATAGTAACTAATGTAACGATAATAGATCATAACCGCAACAGCATAAATCAATGGTGTTAGTTTTAGTACATCAGGATCCACACCACAGAAGAAAAAGTTGGCAAACAAGAACTTCTACTTAATGACCACTTGACCAGTAAAAGACTACAACTAGTTTCCTTCTTCTTGACTATACACAATGACCAGACTGACGACTTACTAGGCCAGCAGCTCGATCTTGAACTTGATGGAGCCGGGGTTGTGCTCGGGCTTGGTGAGGTTGTGGTCGCAGGTGGCTGCGCTTGACTATACACAATGACCAGACTGACGACTTACTAGGCCAGCAGCTCGATCTTGAACTTGATGGAGCCGGGGTTGTACTCGGGCTTGGTGAGGTTGTGGTCGCAGGCGCGGCAGCGCTGGCTGCGCTTGACGCTGAGCAGTTTGGCGAGCGGGTGCAGGCGAGACACGGACACTGGCTGCCACTCGGGAGACGCCAGCCGTTGGGGCATACTTGTTACTGGGGAAAAGGAACAGTTCGCACTTTCAAGCATTCAGCAAGACTTTTCTGATTCGAGCGCCTTTATCGAGAGAAGGCAACCTCGTTGTATTGTGAAATATAAAAATCGCTTCCGCTCTCCATAGGATACGGCCGTTACCGTTTTTGCAGACTATTCCATACGGGGTTTAAACATACCCTAAAATACCCTTCAAGAAGCCGCTAACTGAGCATTCCATACATGTAAATAAAATTGATCGCAATGACTGGAAGAACAAGTGCCTTTTGACTTCGTTATAATTGTTTCAACATCACCCTTTATTTTTACACTGACTCACGCCATTGGCTTGAAAGTGAAATTGAAAGTGTTCTCTGTGATAATGTCAAGATTTAGAACATTGAAGGATAATACCCGTAATGTTCTTCGTCGTAAATAAAGTAATTCTTTATTTTGAATAGTAAGTACAGCGTTTATTAGCAGCTGTGACCCAGTGGTGGCGGCTCCAACTTACGAACAGTAAGACGTGGGTTCAAACCCAGGCAGGCGTACTTTGTGTAATTATTTGATCACCACTGCCCTCAGAAACTGTGAAGGAAAAACATCGTGAGGAAACCGGCATGTTCTAGAACAAAAAATTCGAAGACGAAGACCAAACCGCAGTGGGCCCGCGTGGTAGATTATAGCCCGTTCCCTCTCAAAGAGAGAAGGACTGCGTCCCAACAGTGGGAACATTAATAGGCTGACGATGATGACAGCGTCTATAAAATATACAACCATAAGATAAAAAAAAAATGCTTTGTCTATGAAAGACACTTGGCTGTGAAAACGATTAATAAAAAAGTAACACTAACTTTGGTTCAAGTTGACCTCCTTAGTAAAGATATCGTCAGGCAGTTCATCGACTTCTTCAGTAGCCTGGCTGGGCGTGAAGCTAGCGATGGCGGAGGAGGAACTCTCACTCGACGGTAACCCCGCGATGTTGCGCGCCATCGCGCCGGTGAGACCCGTCTTGTCCTAGACGTCGTAATATTTGCATTGTTATTGCTTGCAGGGGTAGTGTATAAGTGATGGGTTGAGTTCAATGTTCAATAAAGATATTTTATTTAATCCAAGTACCTTGTAATAACGTTTATAATGATATGGCAGTGGGTATCCTAAAAAGCAGTTCTTATGAAGAACGTCTTGTGCTTCATATGAATTATGTTGACAAATTGTGTGCACAATATGTTGCTAATATTGCCTCTTTTGACTTGCAGTTACTTATATCATTTTACGTGCGTTTCATCAGATAAAACTGGAAATTATGAAAATCATATTCTTGACCTTGTTACTTCTGATGATGATATTGATATTACTGACATTTCGGAAGTGCCGAAATGTTGGGAACCGAAACAATGACTGTACTAAACTGTAGTTTTTGAACAAAAATGTAAATGGTACCATGGAAGTAGAACAAACTTGTAGTGGTCGAGTGAAGTTTTGCCTGTTACTTACGGTGAGAGTGATATATTTCCCCCTGATGTTGAACTTCTTCCTCTCGCGCTCGATCTTCTCCTGTTTCTCCTGCAAGGCGATGGCCTTGTAGTAGTCCAGTAGCTGGTTCACGCGCGCCGCGAAAGGGTTCGTACGCTCTGGCCAGCCTCCTGACGCTGAACAAACAAGTATAACAAAAGGATTTAATTTTTGCTATTGTAATTCTTGCAACACCACAATACGCCCCAAGTGATACGCCGATGTTGTTGGTAATTCTGGGAGGTTAAAATGGGACTGAGCGAGTGACATTTCCAGGATGGGTCAGGACAGATAGGACAGTAGCATCGTCACACTGTGTGTGCCTGACGACGACCGTTGTCGACGGTTGTCGTCACCGAGGCAGGCTCAAGAAACGCTGGGTTAAAGATTTGGAGTTTTTCCTGACTAATTGACCAGAGGGGTCAAAACAACGGGAAAGTTGGAAAGGAATGGTGGTGGTCTTATCCTGGGGGTGGCAGTGGGACAGAACAGGTTTCTTTTATTGTTGTTCTAAGTAGAATAGAAGGCTATTCTACTTAAAAAAAAAGAAGTAAGTCTAGCACACAGGTAAAATGTAGGAAATAAATCATTCAAGAATCATCCCACTATAAACAGTATTCAAACAAAAAATATTGCTATGTAATGTATACAAATCTACTTACCAACAGGCTGATCTGGGATCCCAACATCTCGAGAAGTCCACCTACAGTTAAAGCATGACAAGTAGTACATCTTCTTAGGTTGTTTGCTCTCCACCTTGGTATCTCCCGCAGCGGCCGGGTCCTGCAGCACTTGCCGAGGCTGGGCCATGGTGGCCCGAGTGGAGAGGGTGTGGAAACAACTGGGGCAGTCAAAGCAACTGCTACAACGGTTCTTCTTGAGACGAGCCTCAGATGATGGCATGTTCTCGAGGCAGTTTGCACAGTAGTGAGAGTCCACCTGGTGTAGAAAATTTTATGGTTACAAAACCAAACGAATACTTTAAATGAGGCTTATTTTTTATTTATAGCCTTTTTCAGTTAGAAGTATAAATTTTTTTTTGTTCATGGTTTTGTTTATGTGTGCCCCTTGGCAAAGGCCTCCTCCAACACTTTCCAATTATCTCTCTCCCGCGCCAGTTTAGTCCAGGTGAGACTTATAATCACACTAATATTATAAAGGCGAAAGTTTGTGAGTGTGTATGTTTGTTACTTCTTCATGCAAAATCTACTGAACGGATTTAGATAAAATTTGGCACACAGATAGTTTATAACCTGGATTAACACACAGGTTAGTTTCTATCCCGATTTTATCTTCCCGTGGGATAATTTTCTAGTTGTAGCGGGTGCAGCCGCTGGCAACAGCTATTTAAGTATAAATACATTATGTTAGGTTATAAGAGGGACTTATTGAGGGAAAGTTTTTGTTCATATTTTTATTAGTATCATGTGAGCATTAGCCCTATTGCGGCTTTATATCAATCATCCAAACTAACATACTGTATAATTAGGCTGTCAACATAACAATGTAGTTAACAGCGTTGTTGTGTTTCTGAGTTAGATGTAAGAAAGCTAGATCCCATGCAATTAAGTATTCTTGGCTAAACCTTCTGCCTGATCATCACATACTATCAAGTCACATGAGGGCCATGAGCTACAAAGTTAAGTTTAAAAATCAAAACACAAAACTAACTTGGTGTGTTACCTTTAAACACCTTAATGCCTGAACTATTCTAGATAAAAAAAAGATGTCATTAGTTGATTCTGTGAGATAATCTCTGATTATAATACAAAAGAAACCATAGGCATAAGACCGTCTGATCATAAATTATTGTGATGTAAGTGAATTTTGAAAATGGTTTCTGAATGAGTGATAAAAGTAAACAAGTCAGTTTATTTTGTGAAGATATTAATTTTAAACTAGTGAATTTACAAACTCATTGCCACAGAATTGGTTTGTATTTCAATATTTTGAACTAGCTTGACCTAACCTGCCAGTAACCTGGTTGAAGCTTAGCTTTGACAACATTTGGAGAATATTATAAACTGTTGTTCTAGTTGTATGATTGTGTCATTTCTAATTTGAGTGGGATGTTACTTCACATTTTATATGCAAAGAAAGATTTCTTGTCAGTTAGTTAAGTTGTACTGTTAAAAAGAGGCTAGGTGACATAAAATTATCTTCTGGATCATCTATGAAGAGTTGCTTATTGTTAAGAGTTCTCAAGATATATAAAGGAAAACTGTAAGTCAATTTTGGAGAAAGATAATTTAATGAATTCTCTCAGTTAAAGCTAATCTTACGTTTAATCTTACTAATCTAAATATTTCTGACATAATCTTCATACAAAATTTGAAAATTTATTAATATAAAAAAATAGCAAAATACATCAAAAGTGGGTTACCTCATGACAAATGCAGAAACCGCAACGTATTTTCAAGCAATGCCGACAGAAATAAAGACTCGTGATGGGTTTCAGTTGTCCACAAGAACAAATATACTTCACATAGTCTGGCTGTGTTAAATAAGCCATGTTTTACGATTATTTTAGCTTAGAAAATTAAAAAAGCAAATACAAATCCGACTCCAGTCAGTGATTCACTGACATTACCATTTTTTTGACAAGTCACTGTCAAGTGCCAATTTTT
Source organism: Diarsia rubi (assembly GCA_932274075.1). Taxonomy (NCBI): domain Eukaryota; kingdom Metazoa; phylum Arthropoda; class Insecta; order Lepidoptera; family Noctuidae; genus Diarsia; species Diarsia rubi. The sequence goes on from OW026417.1 coordinate 21,171,497, forward strand.
TTTTTTTTAATAAATTAGTTCCTGACGGAACAGGCTAAGGTCTGAGACCATGCTGCCTAGTCATCAGTTGGCAAGTGCCAAGTTGACAATAACAAAGGCCGTTATTGATTCAGTTCAGAAGCTTACAGAACATCAGATACTGACTGTATAAGTTTTAGTTACAATAAAATTGAGCTCATTAAAAAATCTTAGAAATATTCAAGTAAATCTATTTTGGTGCCAATAAACTTGTAATCACACATAAATTTACAGCACCTAAAGCAGGATTGGTTTGCACCGATTGGTTGCCAGTTTTATACTAAACATAGTGAGCGATTATAAATGTTAAAATGGACTTGAGGAGACTGTGCTGAGGAGTGTCCGAGAAGAATAGGTTTACCACTAATATGTCTGCATAACACATTATTATGTTTCCGGACGTACCAACATGAAAAGGTTTAGGGACCGTCATTATTTGTGATGAAAAGTCGATTTGTATGTATTGTATTGAATGAAAAAGGTCACTCTATATCTGTGTAGATACTTGTAGTTTATATTATGCTGCCATAGCATTATTTAAACGAGCTATTATGCCGTCGTATTCAAAAATAGGTAACCATGTAGCTCCTAGAGCAGTGGTAGCCCCGACTTACGAACATTGCAGTGAGTCGTGGGTTCGAACTCAGTCACGCGCATTTCTTTGTGTAATTTATTTCATTACCACTGCTCTCAAACTGGTGAAGGAAAACATCGTGCTGAAACCTGAATGTCTAAAAACCAAAAAATTCGACGACTTATGACATCTACCAATTCCACCCGGCCCGCGTGGTGGATTATGTGTGTGATTATATACTTAATCTCTAGAAGAGGGATGGTGGGTGGCCCATAGGCCGATGTTGATGATAATAAATGGCTAAAGCTCAGTAATTCCGGGAAAATAGACATTCGGATAGCCTACAGATACAATGTATGCATAACCTATAGGTCCCCCCCCATAGAAGTACCTATAGGTTTAGCAACTGGTTTTCGGGCAAAGTTCCTACAAGCATAGGCATTTATGTAGTATTATCGAAACGAATGCTCGAGTGGGTACCTACACAAAAGTTGGAAATCAGAAGGATTTGGAAGCCACGTAGTTTGTGACATTAAAGCAATAATGTGCATATTTTTCTCAGCCGTAGGTAAAAGGAAATGCTATTACTGTGATAAAAAGGTTTCAAGCTGAAATAAAGGAATTGAATAAGGAATTGATTCACGTAATCACGTACCACGTTCAACCTAGATATGTCAAGTGGTTTTCGAACAAAATGAATGCGTGGATTCTTCACACGCAAGGCCGTGGTGCGAATGTTAACTTGTGAGCCAGGGATGGCTGGAAGTCTTTAATTAGGCGCCGCAAGAAATGATATATGTGTGAAGGTGGACGAAGCAAAAGTAGTATGCAAGGATTTTAGCATGTTGAGTTCTATAGCTTCTGCAAACCACCATGGGAAATAGGCGGCACTCTGTGTATGTTGTATGTTACTACAGCCACAATCTAAGTACCTACTTACACATCATCATCAGCAGGTTGGTGGGGCTAATCATCCCTACCTGATAGGCGTACCGGATGAAAAACACCTAGGTACATCACGGTTTATTACTAGGTAGGTTACACCTGTTAAAATAACGTAAAATTCCGCCTGTATATTTTTCAATAGGTCTAAATTAAGTACCGATACGAATGTAATATAAGAGGAGCACATTGTCATCAACCAAGGACAAAAGACTTTGAACAATAAGTAACTAGATACTCCTGTGAATTCCGAAAGAACAAAAAGAAAACCAGCAAATCTTTGACTAGCCAGGGAATCGATCTTGGACATCGTGCTCAGCCAGCAGTAGCGCTTACGTCCAGTTAGCAGTTATCTCAATAAAACTAAGTACTATTAAAGCTAATCGTTATATTGCCATTTATCTCATCTCATCTCGATTGATTCGCTAATTATGTAAATAGATGCTTGCTCTTTTGACATCATCGTATTACGGTATTAATTTCATAATTTGTATATATTTTAAGATATCAGAGATGGTTTGTGACTTATGAAATATTGAAGACGACTAACAACAGTTTATAACATTTAATAATAGTGTTCATCTTTAATGTCTGCCCGAAGTCTTAGGCAAGCTTTATATCTACTATCTACTTAGCCTATTTTTTTTATCGTGCACGTATCTGCGTAACTAAATCATGATTGATATTAATTTAATTTCGACAGCTTGCTTTATCTAGGCTCTAGAGATAGTTGGACTCCAACCTTGAAGATTTCGGATTTAATTTCCAGGTCGACACTTAAAAAAACGCCGTAACTGCAATAGGCCAAATGTTTAGAACACGTACATATAGAGCAAAAGATTATCGCAATATTGCATTATATTTAATTTAAAAAAAAAATTACAACTGCTACAGTTCAGATTAGAATGTTCTAAAATATTTCAAATGTATTTTTTTTTTAATTTTGCAGCCTTATTTGTCTCGACACCTTTGGAGTACGCCTCTGTACAAACTCTTTAGGTCTTTTATGGTATGCCAGTAGGAACCCCGTCCAGCGTGGCAGCTGCTTTCTAATGGCGTAATGTATTGCGAAACTGATCGATGGAACACTTATGTCATGTATTAATTACTGCTAACACCGTTGTTCGTGATTAAATGCCCTTTTTCCGAATCGGAATCCAGTTAGACTGCGGCAAAGAAATTAATTATGGGACCGTATTTTTTCTTGTAATAGGTCGGTTCATGTTTCTGACAGCTTTATATCAGTAGATATTTATTTCAAAACTGTCATTACTTGCTTGAAGTTCCTGTAATAAAAAACTACAGCCTGCATCGGCACAGCCGGAGCACCACCCTTCCACACTATCCCGTCCTGACGGTGATGACGATCAGTCAGATCTATCACTAAGGAGCCGTGTAGTGGATATAATAAATAATAATAATATTTCTTTATTTCAGATATCAGAATCCATACTTAATAAAATTCACAGCACACAAACAAAATTAACAATATCAAAATTTAAAAATTAAAATCATAATCAGTCTTAAATTTAAAATCGGACTCAAAAACAAAAATTAAAATCAAAAATTAAAATCGGACTCAAAATAACAAAATTAAAATCACAATCAATATTAAAATTAAAATTAGACTCGCAAACAAAGTTAAAATGTCAAATCAAAATCATATGCATATGCATTCTCCTTGTTTGGCAAACTTATAAAATATAATGGCTGTCGGATGTCGATGAATGATGATGGTACTGAAAGGCCGATACTTATAACTTTTACATTCCCTTATTCGATTCTATTACATACTGTATGAATTCATTAACTGAATGCGTTTCGAATGCACTCATCAGCACTTCAGAGTACATTAGTCAGCTTGTTAAAGTCCACTGTTTAAGATGTTCCTTCTGGCCACTGTACCTGCAATGAACTGGGTATACCATAACTGGGATCACCACCACACATCATCATTCATCATTCTCCTGCCATATCTCCTTCACACAGTCCATCATCAACCACCACACATGAACAACTGATTAATCCTAGAATTTAAATAACACAGTTAAGTGTGTTAAACCTGTTCCAGTGCCTACACTAGAGGCGTACGTACGTCCGGCAATGTTAGTGACTGACATAATGTTGACATAACAAACAATAATCCGTTATGTGAATGTCCTCGACGTGACCCCATCAAACTAGCACTGTGCATAACATAAATCAGTTTAACGAAATCATTATTTTAACTTGAATGATTTTCTTTTTTTAACTGGGTAGGTACCAGCACTTGCATAAGGACATATAGGCCAGTATGTCCTATGCCTATGCAACAGGACTCCAGTATATTCCAGTAAATACGATTCTCTTTACATATCCGAAATGATCACGAAGAGTCTTAATTGCTTATTCACCTTAGCAGACTGCTAGATTCTCATAGTAGAACCTCTTCTTCCTACTGCGTTCATTGCAGCTAGACTCATTTACCAGAGTTCCTTTCCGTTTGTTTGGTTTGGATAGTCTACCTACATTGACAATGAGACTCATTAGGTATTTAGAGCACAAAATTGGGAATCAAACGAGCTTACCTGTTAAGCGAAGTCTTGATTCAAATTTTATGAGTGGTGATCTGAAAAATAATTATTGTTTACATAGGTAGTAATTCCCTTACGACGTATTAACACCGCGATTTTTAGATAAAAAAATTAAAAAATATTTTTTAAATATTGCAACATTTGCATCGTCCTTTCCCGTTTGACACACGAAACGTCACTTATTTTAGAGATCATAGCGTTAGGAACGATCTCTGTTTCCCATACAGAGTAGTTCCAAATGCCTACATTAACTTAGTTTTCCTGAAAGGTTAACATTCAATTAGGTATACTAATTATTGCAGCTTTGGGGTTGTTAGCTAGTGGTGGGTGGGTAATAATTATTTTTCAGATCACCACTCATAAAATTTGAATCAAGACTTCGCTTAACAGGTAAGCTCGTTTGATTCCCAATTTTATTTCGTGGTGATCTTCAAATAATTATTGTTTACATAGGTAGATGTTTAGAGTTGGCTGCAATAATTATTAAGTAATTGAATAAAATACAAATAATTCTGGATGTCAATTTGTGAACATTACTTGTGACTTCCTTACATATGGCCTCAGTAAATTGGTAACTTCGGCCGGCTTCCCAGCCGCCGCGCAAATAAAAAATCAACAATGTCTGATTCAATTGATGCCAGCTCTGATTTGATCTGCTGTTTGTGTTGTACTGTGAGAAGTTAGACATGGGGTTAAAAAAAAATCAGTTTCACTTCAATTTAATATAACAAACTTCGAAATAATAGGGGTTGATATTCCTAACAACTGCTTCATTACTCCAATGGGTTAAAATAAAGAGCTTGCAGAACAACAAATATCTTTGTTTTAAATTTTGTTCTAAGTACCTATATTATCAGTTTATGACCCTGAAATGAGATTTTGATAGATTTTATCGGAATCAAATTAATTTATTTTGTGATTTGTATAAGTTTAAAGTAGGTATACATACAAAATGTCTCTCCAATTAGGTACCTACTTACATAAAATTGAATTGCTTTAAAAAGGTAAAATAAAAGCATAACAATAGAATCTGGTTCATTTGATATTAAAATTACATGCATCAAAATGTCAAAGTTTTGACGATGTACGTAAAAAACGTTATTGTTTAGGTAACTAGACAGGTGCACACATACTGGGAGCGTGCACGACATCAGCACCATTTCGCAAACGAACTACCTACAAGGGCCATATTATTATGTCAAATAGTGCATGGCATTTGCTTATTATTTAGACTGTAATGTTACTTTTTCCTGGTTTAGAAAGACAATAATTAGTGTTTTTTGAGGCATCTGTTAAAAACAGTAATACGGAAAAATGGACGTTACGGTTTTATAAAAACTGGTTTTGAGAGTGTAAAACACGAAATAAGTTTCCAGTCGCAAACTATGCTGAAAAAAGATAAATTGATTTTATCTGATCACGTAAGGAATGTTGAAGAGCTAAGAACTAATGGCAATCGTTATCTAATACGAGCCAACATCATTCGTCGAACATTGGTGACCTTAACACCCTATAAAACGAGTTTAAACGTAACTTTTCTGCTAGCCTAAATCAAACGTACATTTTAGTATTGTACTGTAAATAAAGTGCATCTTTTAATTTATTACAGATAATTAATTCTCAGGTTGTCACTGGAGTAAAATGCAACTGCATTTATGATCCGAGCGGCAAATGCTAACATGTTGCTGCTTTAATAATTATGTTACATCAACAATATAGCTAATCATTCAAAAACAAGCTGTGAACAACAATGGGGAAATCCCAGCATTATTCTATTTGTTCATTGTAAATTTTTCAAATGGAGGTACTTTTAAGATATTTATGTTTCGTCATCACAGTGATTAGTATAAATAAAAGTTTTGAAAATAATAGGTAGTTGATTGACCAGACGAGATTGAGATTGATGTTATTAATTTCCTTCTTCCATTATTATTTTATTTGTTGTGGTATCCAAGACTTCTGTGGTATTTTCAAGCTTTTTGTGGTTCTTAGTTTGATTAAGCATGTTTTTCTAATATCTAGCTAGAGCATCTGACTCGTAAACATTCTCCTTTCAATTTACTTTAGGGTGTACCGTTGTAAACTGGAAACATAACTCGGACTTGCTTGAGCGTCAAATTGAAATGTTTTTCTATGAAAATGTTGACTGCAAATTTTATTGTCAAGTATTGAATACCATGGCGATCCAACAACACTAAAACAATAGTTATTAAATGTCCTACAAAATATAGAGCAAATAAAATTGAATTGATTGAAATTGTTAAGATTATGTCAAATGTCATTTATTTATTTCTTTTTACAGCCCTATTACATGGGTGCACCACTGCCTAACCCTTCAGGGATGTCAGGCGAGATGTTATGTTATATTCACGTTCATTTTTGCATTTTGCAGTTTAAATACACCAACAATAATGACCCATTTCCAGGACAATATTTACAAGTTTCATTATGCCCGTTCTGGGGCACATTTCTCACAAATCCAGACTCTATGCTCGATACTGAGAAATTCTTAATGGAAAAAATGCTCCGCGCACCAATACTGGTGCTCTGCTATGCATGATCCAGGAATCGAACCCAGGACCCCATTCCCAGCGGCGCCTGCAGCAAATAGGTCAACGAGGCAGCAGACCAACAATGCAAATAAAATGACATTGGTCATTATTATATCAGTTTTCACTACTTTGTATATCAATAATTGTGAAAGTCTCTTTCATTTGTTTAGATATTTTAGTGTACAATCTGGGCGATTGCAAAATACACACTTTAGTGTACATAAACTCTGTTTCAGTGTAGTTTACCTGAGCAATGCAGGCTTTTGACAATAATATTATTATTGTTTTTGTCAAAAATACATGATTCATAAATATACAGTGTAAAGGTACTTGTATATTTTCAAAATGTTACCCATGAAGGTATTACCTCAAAATATAAGTGTATACTGCAAGGTAAAAACAACCTAACGGTGGTAAGCCACCAGCAGTACGGTCTTATTTATAATTTTACTCAGCATATGGGTAAAGAACATAGGAAAACTTACAAAGTTTCCTAAATAATTGTCTATTTGAGTTCTCCATGACACATCCTTATTAATCAAAGCTCCAGATTTGTTACTTGAAATATGTGGCACCTAATATCTCAATGTTCTAACCACAATCCTTCATGTCAGCACTCGTGTACACTCCCCCCCCCCCCCTTTGTTTTCTATATTGTTTCACTTTAGTACTTACTCATACTATCATAGAGTAAAAGTAGTAAAGAAAACAAATGCCCAGATGAAAAGTTAAAATTCTTCTTTAGTCTGTGTGAATCCTTGATATTTTATGTATGCCCATATAAATGAGGTTACATGCCTACTACATATAAATGAGTGGTTTGCATGTCTATGATGTATTAATCAGACACAACAAGTTACCTGTCTGTTATTATTAGGTAGGGTCTAAGTGATTTTCCCTGAAAATACTTTAAGGCATAGTTAAATTTTAATAGCATTTTAAATTACAACATGATTAATTTAATATTGTACCAATAGATTGCTAGGTAAAGCAACAAGTTACTATTGGGGATGTTATTTTAGATTGGGCCTATCTATACAATATAATGGTAATATGTATTATCTTCTCCTAAAAGGGGGGTGGGGTTTCAGAGTTAAAATAATTTGAACTGGAACTAAAAAAGGTTTGGTTGATAGTCATTGACAGGCTGTTAAGACCTCGAAATTCTGTCAGTCTATAAACCTTTTCCCTCTCAATACTAATTGTTTTGAGTATTGGGACATTACACTGCATAGTATTTTCAACCATGTTTCATTTAATTTATCCAGAAAATAAATGGTTATACATTTAATATTGTTTGCATTTGGTTGGTTATGTGCTTAGGTAACTTTAATTTATAACCAATGATGCTTCCATAATATCATACTTAATGAAGAAGCTGTGAAAGAGATTTCACTAATTGTGGCCATGACATGCTGAGAGAATCTCATAATAGAGCTAGTGCAATCATGATAACTCTGTGTCAGCCAGCAGAATGCAAATAGGGCTGTCGAGTAACTTGTATTCGCTGATAAGATTTCAGGTGGCAAAGTATGGTCTCGCATTCACTGCAATATTATATACATTAGCAAGACTATAATGCACATTTGATATGCAAGGTTGTCCCGCAACCATTGTGCTCATAGATTAAAAACATGTTTATAAATTTATCTGACCAGGGTCAGGATTTAGGGTTCAACTGTGAGGTCTATTATAGGTATTTTTAGTGTTAGCATTGTCCAATGACTTTGCTAAGGACATCTCGTGCCACACACTGATATTTTGCTATGCAGCTACTAACATACGATAAGTACATGTTTTAAATTTACATGGAAATGGAACTCACCCGCTATGCCGCTTATAGATATTTTCAGTGTTAGCATTGTCCAATGACTGCTAAGAACATCTCATGTCACACACTGATAGTTTGCAATGCAGCTACTAACATAGGATACATGTTTTAAATTCACATGAACATGGAACTCACCTGCTATGCCGATTAAAGATATTTTCAGTGTTAGCATTGTCCAATGACTGCTAAGAACATCTCGTGTCACACACTGATAGTTTGCAATGCAGCTACTAGCATAGAATACATGTTTTAAATTTACATAGAAATGAAACTCCCCCGCTATGCCGATTATACATATTTTCAGTGTTAGCATTGTCCAATGACTTTGCTAAGGACATCTCGTGTCACGCACTGATAGTTTGCTTTACAGCAAGTAACATAGGGTACTTATGTTTTAAATATACATGGGCATGGAACTCACCTGCTATGCTGAGTGTAGGTACCATTTACAGTGTTAGCATTGTCCAATGACTTTGCTAAGGACATCTCGTGTCACGCACTGATCGTTCAAGTTCCAGCTAGTACATAGGAAATATATGTTACTGGGGTGTCGCGCACCCACTGGAAAATACTTTAAGAAGCTTACAGCACACATGTGGTTTACAGTGTTAACGGCCCTCGTAACGCTTGAATAAGCACTGTAGATGTCACTTATCCTGGGGTCAGTTAGAGCCAGGCATTCTTACGCCTAATGGTAGGGCTACAAGGGTTACAAGTTCACTGCTGTGGTCGGCTGCGTGAGCGTCGTCCGTAGGTATTTGCTCAGATTTCTGTGTCTCAGGTTACGATTTTCACTAACGATGCGCTTAATACACTTCCTGTCAACAAAATACTGAGTGTATTTTGTTATTTCGATAGAATTCTAGAGTAATCATAATTAAAACGAATAATTGGACGAGAAAGAACTTTTTTCTTGCGGTGTCAATAACGCGCGAAAAAGAAAAGTGACGTTTCGTGTGTCAAACGGGAAAGGACGATGCAAATGTTGCAATATTTAAAAAATATTTTTTAATTTTTTTATCTAAAAATCGCGGTGTTAATACGTCGTAAGGGAATTACTACCTATGTAAACAATAATTATTTGAAGATCACCACGAAATAAAATGTCGTGTTATCTTCAATCAGGAAAAATTGGTGCATCATAACCTACATAGACCGATATTTGTACACACTACACACGTGCCAAATCATGCTGCGACTATTAAAAAGCAGCCATGATCACGACAGAGAATGTTATGAGAAATCCTTGTAGTTGTGATTCAGCGTTGGTACACTCACCTTTTTTTATCGGTAATTAGTTACAACAGAAAATTTATTACCTGCCAGCATTTTAGCATCGAATCCTGTCGGTTACTAAACAAATGACTGGAAAGTTATATTATAAGTGGACTGGCTCGTTTATGTAGTGGTCGCAAAAGTGACTGCTGAACTTGCTTGAGGTCCTGAAGGTTCTAAGACCTATCAATTACTTTCAAAGCGGTTCGTATTTCTATGGAGACTTTTAACAGCTTTAGTCAATAAACATTCTAACTTTCCCTCATCGTTATCGTTAGATTCTATGCTCTCTTCTCGACCACAGCGTAATCGTTTTTTTTTCTCAGGTATTCCTTAGTCAGTAGCAGCCCACTCACTCGCAGTCACTTGCTGACTTGACTGGCTTGCTATCTAGCTATAGGCACAGAAGACATAATAGCTACAGGCTATAGGCACGTGCCATGAACCAACCTATCTGGTGAAATGTGAGTGCCACTATACATTTTCATGCTCCTTTGCCTTCCCCTTCGGGGAATAAAGGCGTTTTGTTTTGTTATGTTTTTCTAAACAAACAACAATTTTAATGATTTTGGTAAAAGTGTCTTTCTCATTAACTGAGAGAATGTTTTATTACAAATCTGTCGTTGTTAAATTGGATATGATTGAGTAACAATATTTTATCTAACGTGGCGGAAATAATTACCATACGTACAAACGCGTAAGTTTGCTAAAAACCTCAAAACGCTTATTTCGTCATGTTGTGTCAATAATCCTAGGCGATGATCGCTATTAGTTAGGTAAAGATTAAAGGAGGCAGTTTTTTGCAACCGCTTTCTAAAGTTGGTTTTCTAAAATGTGGTAAAGTACCGGAAATTGTTTATTTTTTTGGGATGGCTTTATGCAGATTTCTGTATTTCCTGTGAAATACAATGGCATCTTTATTATTCCGTACTTCGATCGTTGCCGAAATGCCTGCGATTTTAAAACATCTGCAGGGCTACTGCGTATCTTTTAAATGTCAGTGGTTATCATATTGTTCATGGATTAACTGTCAAATTGGTTATGGTTTAGTACAAAATGGAACCATTTGTCATTTAATTGATGGACACTATATGATAGCCACGTGCTGTCATGTAAAAGATACGCAATAGCCCTGCAGAAGTGCAGATCATAGTTTACATCATTTCTATCTTTAAATCTGCATACAGAACTCACGTAAAAACCCAAATGTCTTCTTTGCGTTACCCTCTTGTGGCAACCTAAGCAACTGAGTATTTACCAAGAGGAAAAATAATTCAAATCTCACCTCACCACTAGTTTGGGGCTTGGTTACAGTTATGACTCAGTAGAGTGTTTCAAAAAGTGGTTTCGTTGCAAATAGAGTAGGTAAGCGGATAAGGATTTAAGCTTCATGGCCGTGTATTTTGAAACCATCTAGCTTTCAAAACAATATAAATGTTAATATTAACCAATAAATAGAATGACTCAAAGAATAAGTAGGAAAGGTTACACATAAATATATTAATGTCCGGTATGGCAACGCCTTAACATTAAAACGTTATATACAGGTAGGTACCTATTATGTCATCTTATTTAAGCAGGTGCAAATAACGATGATTAGCTAAACATATTAAGTACTTACTCAAATGTTTTTCTCTTTGGATGACTAAATAGACGTGGGGCATTTTACTAGTAAGCTTCTCTAAAGGGTGTAAAGTGTAAAAGTACCCTTAACACAAACGAAGGACACTTGTTTTCCCCACCACAGCGATATTTGTTTTGTTCTAGACCATAAACGAAACCCCCTAGTTACGGAGATATTGGGGGTCAAAGTTGTAAATTTTTCACAGCTGTTTTTGTAAATACTAGTTATTCAGATTATAACTTTAATTACCTCCACGACCCGTTTACTATTCAAAGTATCCACTATTTAGCACAATGTTTTATGAGTGCTACATTAAGTTTTACCGTAAAATTTGTTTTTTTTTCCCAAAAAAGAAAGTCGTTTCCCATCAAGAAAAAAATCATAGGGGTACTTAGTTTAATGTACAGAATGCTTGGATGACGGCTATGTAAAGGGTCAATACACCCTGTATAACTCGCTAAGAAAAACTCATATCGGGGTAGAAAAATGAAATAAACCAGCAAGGCTATTGCGTATCTTTTAAATCACAGTGGCTATCATATTGTCTATGGATTAACTGTCAAATTGGCTAAGGTTTAGTACAAAATGGAACCGATTGACAGTAACTGAAAGGAACTCTAGGTTAGCCACCGTCATTTAAAAGATACGCAATAGCCCTGCAGATTACAAGGTGGTGGCTAACAGGAGTAACTGGCCACATAATCTAGCTTGACTAACTTTACAATAAAATTTACAAAAATCCATGCAGCCAACCATTCAAGACAAATACGGAAAACTATGCTTTTTCCGGCAGACCTATTTATTTATTGAAACCATAGACATGAGTGGAGTTAGTTTAGAATTACAGACTGGCTGATTTGCTTGGGGCTCAAGTAATCCATGATCATGTTTGAATTTCGAACTGGTTTTAGTAGCCAGTGTAAACTCGCTATTTTACACCTAATCATAAGAAATCGTTAGTAATGCCGGAGTGCGTATAATGGATAATTTTATGATACGATCATTTCTAAAACTAGGCTTTTATGCATCAATGCAAATTGGCTACTTGACTATTGTTAAAAATTTACATAAATGTTATGTTATTTCAAAGAACTAACAAAAATGACACGATGTGTGAAAAAGTTATAATAATTATCGATAAAAAATGCAGTAGTTACATGCTCTAGAAGTTGGAAGCTTTCCGTCCTTGTCGCACGAAATGGCCATTTGTACTACGTAACCGTGACGTTTTTGTGGCGGTATGAAATATGACGTCACGTTTATATAGCGCTGTCTTTGTCTTTGTAAAATCAGTTAAAACTAAGCCAATCAATCAATCAATCAATCAATTTTATTTATTTTTTTCACACATCGTGTTATTTCTATTAGTTCTTTGATAAAAATGCAGTAGTTACATGCTCTAGAAGTTGGAAGCTTTCCGTCCTTGTCGCACGAAATGGCCATTTGTACTACGTAACCGTGACGTTTTTGTGGCGGTATGAAATATGACGTCACGTTTATATAGCGCTGTCTTTGTCTTTGTAAAATCAGTTAAAACTAAGCCAATCAATCAATCAATTTTATTTATTTTTTTCACACATCGTGTTATTTCTATTAGTTCTTTGATATAAGAAACATAGGTAATAATTTCGTGAAAATTTAACAGTAGTCAAGTAGCCAATTCGTACATAATCTTTGGGTCTACTTACTCTATACCTTTTTTTAGTAGGGTAGGAATTCATCAAATGACTCCTCCCGATCTGTGCACAGCGGTAGTGTCAGACTTTTACCGACTTGTGAAAACATAAAAAAGTGAAAAATAAACTTCAGAAGAAAAATCAGTTTCTGAAGTCGGTGGCACAAAAAACAAAATGTCATTTTATTGTTTGTGTTTTCCAAGTCGGTTTTTTTTGCAAAAAGGATTTTTTACTTTTCCCTTTTTAGTTAGTCCCTTTAAAAATCCCTATACAAATATTTCCTATGCATTTAACATTCAATCAAGAAACTTAACCTTCAAGATTGCCTTATTATTGCTTTCAACTTCTAATCGTTGAGGAGTAGTACGTGGTAATACCTTCCATAATCAACTCACCTAAATAATTTGAAGGAGAACAACCATAATATCTTATTATATAATTATATCTTATATAACGTCCCCATAATATTTTATTACAAAAATATCTTCCAACTTTTATACAAAGCTTTACAAAAAGCACGAAACACGTAATACGTGCCTACAAAGTTTGAGGGTTGCCCTCGATTTCTCTAGGATACCATCATCAGATCCTGATTTCCATAAGTATTCCATAGTACTACCCTTGAGATGTCTCCTTTCCAACAAAAAAAATCTAAATCGGTTCAGGCGTCTTCGAGTAGAGAAGATATTAGTGAATATATCTAAAAAAAGATTCCGACGAATTGAGAACCTTTTTTATTTTACAATCGGTTTAATGAGATTTACCTTCTATCATCAGGAGAACATAATAGCCTGAAAGAGTACAAGCATCGGTCCATAAGTACGTTTAATTTTGAAGGAATGTTCTTTCAAATCCTAACCATTAAGGACTTGTACCTTCCATCATCAGCGCATCCACATGATAAGTTAGGTGACGAAATTAATAAGTACAATATGCGTGTCGATCATAATCGCGTCGTGTTTCAAAGGTTGGTTGTTGTTGTAATGTCTTTTAGCACAACAGGAACTTCCTTTTCGAGGACATATGAGTCTAAAACCTCATTAAACAGAGGCCATTTTCTTAGAGATTGTTTCTTTGCTTTGCTTTGATTCAACGTGATATGTATCTGTAAATCTATCTAGGTAGTATTATGCCTTCAGTGTGTTTTTTTTGGAAATTAGGCTTTACTGCCAAATCATTGCTGGCACGCCACTGATGAGATTATAATTATCAGACGCAAATATTTGAACAGCTTTTGACAATATATCAAAACGTAATGTGTGGTGTGTGCCTATAAAATTTGAGGGTTGCCCTCGATTTCTTAAGGATTCCATCATCAGATCCTGATTTGGTGGCAATGGGACCGCCTCGGAAGCAACTATATTAGTTCAAACACAAATAATTTTGAAAATATGTCCACAATTGACGGATATGCGCGGACATACATAAAAAAATACATAGGTAGGTACTCGTACATACTTACGAATAGAGAACGGAGGTTCTCTATTCGTAAGTATGTATTCTTTTATAAAAGTCGGTTACAAAACCACCCATGTTCCTTCTAAGCAAACTTAACCTAATAACATTAATTTCTCATTCTGATTCTTATTAGCCCTTTTGTACCGAGGCCGCGGTATCTCTTTCAAACAACCCGCAGCCCCGACTGGAGTTAGAGATACCTTATTATTGGGGAAACATTAACCAGGTAATTTCTTCAATGCCGTTGACGTTCCGTTTCCAAATATATTTTTTATTTGGATAAGGTTTTATTTTAAAGATATTGAATAACACTATTAGATAGGTACCTACGAAGCACAATGACATGTCAAACACAATTCAGCACCATAAATCGAGTAGAACATAAATAAAGGGTGTAAAATTACCCTAAACGATGCAGAAGGCTCCCCGTCCGACGGACGGTCACTGCGATATTTTTTTTTTCTAGAAAACACAGCTGTGAAAAATTTGGAATTTTTACTTTCAATATCTCTAGTAACTGGGCGTTTCCAGGTATGGTCTAAATTCTAGAACATGTCTGGGAGAGGGAGTGGGAACCCCTAATTACGGAGATGGCTAGAATCTAGACCTTTCAGGTCTTTACTTAAATTACCTTCATGACCCGTTTACTATTCAAAGCATCCACTAGCCTACATTGAGTTTTACCGCAAAATGTCACTTTTCGCCCTAAAAAAAAGTTGTTTTTGTCAGAAATAACTTTTACGTAGGATTATTAGTTAGTTTGATGTACATAATGCTTGGTTGACAGCTTCCTGAAGGGTGCGTTTACACCCTGTATAGGAACAAAATAACGTATTAGTTTCTGTACTTGTAGAATAATAAAAGGTCGTAATGGTAATAAAATGATCAATTCATTTAATTTATTCGATAAATCAGTTTCTACAACTTAACGGGAAAACTAGTTCGATACTTGGAGCTCTGTTTAGTACTCACCTGTAAATTGATTTCGGTAAGAGGGAATATAGTCTTTCTCCAAGCCTTATAGCATTACCTTACTTAGGTGCGGTGAGTGAGACTCTAACTATAGACCGTAATAAAAAATAGAAATTATGTTTGCTTTCAAAAGAAATTCGTTTTTATGGACCAAAAACAAAAGAAGTTTTTAATTAATTGCCCACTTTTAATTTACGTAAAACAAATTAATGAAGAACAGTCACCATAGATATAGAGCCTTCTTATTTTTTTCACTTGAAACTTTTACATGACAAAAGTAAAAAAGTCAGTAATTAGGGATATTATTCACATCATTTTAGTTACATTTTAATATCCGCTCTCTATTCCCACTGTTGTACTTGCGAATTTCATTGGCAGTCAGTTTTTAAAGCCGTGTGACCGGAAAGCCTATCCGTTGTTGTTATATAATAATTTATTTTTTTATTGCTCTGTACGTTTACTTTTGTCTAATTAATGATTGTAGTAAGTATATTAAGTACAAAATTTGATGCTTAGGGTTGTTCTAATTTATGACTGTGGTAGGTAGCCTACCCAATCAACAAGATGTACGCTTGTCTTGTGAAAAATTTAAGGCTGAGGACCTGAGGTGCTGGCCTATTAAAAGTTTGCTGAAGATTTAGCAAATTCAGCTAAACAGAAGAAAAAATACCCTCTAGATAGATAACAGGGATAAAATCTTCATAGTAGGTACCTAATGCTGGGCTCCTATACGCACAAGGCAGAGCTTTTGGCCAATCTGGGTACAGGAAGTAAAATCAATCATTGTGAAAGATCGTTGCTTTCGCCTTGTAACAAAATTTTATTCTGTTTTTGTTTTAATATTTCTATGCTGTTGACTACAAAACAGAGATCATCTCAAAACGTTTATGTTATTTCACACCTTTTGAACCTAAAGGATGTAAAAATACCCCGAAGGTACAGTTTATTCTCCCCGTCACTGTGATATTTTTTTTGTTCTAGACCATAAATCTCAAATCATCTTTCAAACATTCACAGCTGTTTTTTAATAAAAAAATTTAGGTTATAACTTTACGTAAATTACCTCCATGACCCGTTTACTTATTCAAAGCATCCACTTCAAGCAACCGAGATTAACCGTAAAATGTGATAAATTCACCCCAAATTAGCCTCTTAATGCCTAATTAAGTCTTTTCCCAGCAATTTTCTTTGCGAACGGGTACTTAGTTTGATGTAAATAATGCTTGGTTGATGGCTTCGTGCAGGGTTCGTTTACACCCTATATGTTAAGCTATAGTTTCAAATAAAAAACTTTGACTTTTACCTTTTTTTTTTTTCTTGGCGGGTGTAAAATCATCGAATAACCCCTTCCTTCTTTGACTTTTACCTTAGATAAAAGTAGGTCACATTTTGCTGTATAAACCTAGATTTAGGGTTGAGCTCTCTGATTAGATACCTGGTTTACTAATTTAGTTTATGTTTTTCTCAATAGGGTATTTCACCAAAAAAATCTAATTAAGTAGGTAGTCCGTCAGATAGATTTTCAAAAAAATAATGGACACGTGTTTTTTCTTTTTTCACTTAAGCAAAAGATGGAGACGATACAGTGCTTCGAAAAGTCGCGTCAAATCGTGTCACGTCACAAGGTTAGTACCTACTTTTTTACCCACAAAATGACGTCAAAAGCCCCCACTCATGATCTTTGACACGTTTAATATTCGCCAATTTTTATTAATTTGATAAAATAAAAAACACGTATCCAATATTTTTCGATAATCTAACAGACGGACTAAATAGATATTTTTTGGTGGAATACCATATTCACTACATGTATTGTCAAAATGATTGCTTATCTTAAATCATGTCGTCGAACTTACCGACTTTCTCTTCTCATTCATCTAATTCCAGAATTCTTTGCTGAACATCCTATCAAAATCCAAAATTCTAAGAGTTAGTTTTATTTGCGCACTATATTGAAAGTGAAAATTACATAGTATATTCGCGTTGTGAACTTATTTGCTCATTTATAATATTATTATGAAGCGCGCACGCAGCGTGTGCCACAAAAATGTCAATAGTGGACAGTGGTAAAATGTCAACGATCATAGATTGTGCTAGAAAAACAGGTTGCACCCCGACCGTGTCGCTCCGCATTAGTCAATCCTTGCGATATCCTCCACGGGGCCTTCTATGGGACAAGTTCTAAGGTCGGTCTCACGCTAATCTATTGTGCAATATGAGGCGCGCGGTGCGCCGCAGCGCATGCGCCCACATTTTCCCGCCAAACACCGCACGCGTCCAGACGCGTACGAAAAACAAAATTAAAAAAAAAAACTAATGTCAAAAATTTTACTTACGGTATAACAAAATTCAAAAATGGAATTATAAATATATTTTTTTTGTTGTTGTATTTAAATAATAGTTTGCATTAAAATGGATGTTTAGTTATCAAATAAAGTCTAGGATAGTAGCTGATCAGGTGTGGTGATAGTGCAGTGTGGTGATGAGTGGTGCGTGCATGGTGATGTGACCACGATGTGGCTGGCCGTGGTCCACCTGCTGCTGCCGCTGCTGGTTAGCGAAGTCTTCGCGTTTAACATCAGCAATCTGATCGCGCCATTCAGTGACGTGGTAAGTTACATTATGAATACGCTTTCATACATTTTACGACGGGATTTGAATTCAAGTGCCACTTTATTGCAGCTCTTTAGAAATAGGTACATAATATTTACGAGCAATAATCCCCGTCAATTACGAGAAATATAAGCGACATTATCACATGTTCCATCTTCACACTTCAGCGCTATTAGACTCTATTAATTTTAATTTTGTATGGATGGCATACTTTTTTATACTTTTAAGACTAGTTTCGGCGAATTCGGGTAAATTAAACACATAATTTAACATTTCACTAGGTAAGTAGATAAGCTTATTGAAACTTTTGACATTGAAATACAGTATAAACAATCAATACGTAGTTTATCTAAGTAATACTAAGTATTATTTTATTTAAATTACTTACATAATTAGTCACATTTGGCACAATTAAACTTATTATAACTTTTGGATAACACAGTAAGAACATAACTTCATAAAGGTTCCATAATGTGTTCTGCAATGTAAACGAACTTTGAATGTAGAGCCATTAGAAAAGATTTTGGCGGTTTAAAATAGCTTTTAAGCTGTCATGGGTTTTGTAATAAGATCATTGCTCAGCAGTATTCGATTATTGTATAATTATATTTTAGCACCTATTAAATGGTTACGCGCTATCAAATAGGGGTCATACCTTATTTATTACAAAATCACCAAACGTAACTTATAGTTATTATTACAGCACATACAGAAAAGCTCTAGTGTTCGACATTTACGATGTACGATACGATACCAAAACCTATTCTTTCAGTTTCAGTGAAAAAACAATTTTATATTACCATTTCTGATAATTAATAAGTAATGCGATGACGGAAATATTTGTGTGTTTATTAGAGCTATTGTTTATAAAATCTTCTTCACTATTAAATTAGTCGACTGTTTAGTGAAATTATAGGCATTGAAGATGTTGGTGAGACATAATACAGAGATTCACAAAGAAATTGTTACGTGCCGTCGTAATTGTCACTATTTGAATAATATTCACTATTTGTTTACAGATTTATTTGATGTCTTTCATCAGCCATAACCTCGACATTTAAAATTTAAATTTTCCTTTTAATTAGTATTTAGATGTCACAATTAGGCAATTTGCAGTAACATTAAGTTTAGAGAGGCGAAACCGGTCCCAAAAAAACCTAAATTTTGCAATCCATGTTTGACGTTACCTGCGTATTAAATTATGTATATTGATCAACGTCTATGTGGTAACTTGGCAAAAGTGTAGTTTAGCAAATAATTATACGGGTGGAGATAATAAATTTAAATTTTATGGCCACGCCGACAATGGAACACGTAACTTTTACTGTCCTACGCTGCGACGTCCGTTGAGCATCTTACGACACTAGCGTAGGGCTTGTCTAGGGTTGCTAGGCTCTTCCTACACGAAAAAGTTTATAATCATCGAGTTATCAGAGACTCCTTGGGCGTTTTTCAAAAAATCTGATCGTTACGGAACCGGAAAGCTATTTTTTTACCCTCTCATTCACTCATTTTTGTTACTTACACATCACAATCACACTAATATTATAAAGGCGAAAGTTTGTGAGTGTGTCTGTATGACTGTTATTTCTTCACGCAAAAACTACTGCACGGATTTGGATGAAATTTGGTACACAGATAGTTTATAACCTGGATTAACATATATAATAGTTTTTATCCCGATTTTATATTCCCGTGGGTTGTAGCGGGTGAAGCCGCTGGCAGAATCTAGTATTTTATATAAATACACTAAAATGATTCTAATATACTTGTTATTTTTAGATAATTAGTGAAAATTTTTAAACAATGTTCTTATTAAAACAATAATATTTAGCTTTCAAAATCACTTTACTAATCGGAACTCGTTATTATCGACACACTGCTCTGAACACTAGGCAATGGAAAATAATCAAACATGAGGCCCGCACAAAAACGGCCAAAGGATTTCAAACTGTTAAACAAACAGTTGCCACATCAAACAATATTTAATTCTAATAGTGGACGAAAATCGTAGTTACTTACTGGGAATTCCGGTATAACCAAAATTCTAGGACAAAATAAAATTTTATTTATTTTGCATATACATAACAACCAGAAAACATAATTTCATATTATTATTGTTTTACCACAAACCTGGTGATTTTAATATGAGTATGATGATAATATTTGGGGATTATGACACTTACAGTTAGGAAAGTATGCATCGTGAAATTGGGGTATGTATTAGTAGGTTTCTATTATTTTTTTTAAATTTAGTGTAAGTATATTTAAAACTATTTTTCTGCTTTTATTTACTTTTCTTGAAATGTGCAATCGATTGCCATTTTAAACATGATATTTTAGCTAATCATTATTAAATAATTTAATTGGTAAGTCAGTGGACATTATGTTATGGCAGTGGTAAAAAAAAATTAAAAACGCTCTAGCTTAGACAATGTCTAAAGCAGTACAAAAGAGAAAGCTTAGACTTAGTATCCTTGAATGAAATCCTTCCAGAAACTGTTACCCAATGTTAGAATGTTGATACTCATACACCCGTATATCAAAGTTATTTAGAAATTGCTTACGGACGGTTAGCAAAGGTTAATGGTTCAGTCATGGTCAAAAGCGGTAGAGGAGCATCGACTGCAAATTGTTATTGCGAATACATGTTTATTCAAAACAACCTACACCGACTATTCCTAAGTGAAGAATAAATATAATCATTATGAGATTACAAAACTTTATCAATGCAAAGAAGAGTACAATAAGAGGACAGGACTCTTAAATGACGGAACACGAACACGACAATAAGGAGTTTTAGATAACAATCAGTAAGTCTATACCATATTTTATTATAGCGTAGACTGTGCACCATGCAGCTATCATTCAAACAGTTTTAATAAAGAAAGTAATAGGGCTGTTACAGATAAGTAACGCAACACAGTAGTAGGCCCACTGCAGGTCCGCGCCAACAGCCTCATTCGAGTTAGGCCGGCTGCTCGACCTACATTCTGACGTCCGTATTGGATGCTTTATCTAATGTGAACTGGTCGTACGTTACGTTATCGAGCTGCAGATTAAACGTGTATTATAGGTCAGTCTTTATATCAAGATGAAGAAGTCTTGAAGTATGGAAAGCTCCAAGAAGCTTTGTGCCTGTCTCGACGAACAGAGATGCATTATTATAGCATGACGTCAAAGTCAAAAGTAAGGAGACAAAAAAAATCGTAATAAGGAAGTAATGGGTAGTGTTAAAACTCAAGTAATAGGTGCATTTAAATAAAATTGTCAAGTAAAACCCACCCGTCGTAGTTGAATTTGTTGATATTAACGAAAATGACTAGCATACATATAAAAGTGATTTGAATAGGTGGAAAATGGATAGTAGCTGCCCACATCATCTACGGAGTTTTGTCCGCAGATGAGCAGAGATGAGCACTGAAAATCCGAAAGTACGTTCGAAGCAGCAATGGATCTACGTGACCCATGCGTGATAATCTATACATACAAGATTCATCATCTTAGGACACTAAACACCTGTTAATCCTATAATTTACAATCATAACGTTTATTCTATGTAAAACGCAAAACTGCCTATGACATTTTTATTACTCAATTTATGAAATACCTAAGTTCCATCTTCCATATTTCCACACATTGAGAGACCGGTAAAACGGGAAGTCTCAAAATAGATAGGGTATAATAGATCAACATTAATAAGACCAACAAACCAGCTTTTTCGTAATTTTAAGCGCGTATCAATAAAAATACCGAGGGCTTGCGTAAGTACCGCGTAGAAGTTACGGAGATAGAATGTTAGATATGGCAACGAGTTGTCTGTCTGTCTGTGTGTAGCCGAGAACGAAACTGATGACAACCCTAGAGTTTGTTTGGCAAGTGATGACTGTGACAGGCCATCAATACTATTTTAAGGAAGTGTGTGTAGTTTCTGCCATTGTCATCGGCACGGAGTGCTAAGTGGCCTAGAAAGTTCGAAACTCGAAACCCTCGAAGCCTCGAACCCTCGTTTTCGTTTCGTCTTCGAAACTTGAAAGTCAGTTACTGTTAGTTTTCAGGAACCCATTTAAATATAACAAAACTTATATGCAGTTATTTATAGTGGTCATAATTTATAATTATCTACTGCCACAAATCTAAAGTTGAAGCATACATTATTTAGTCGTTTTATAATATAATTTTCGTTTCCTGAAAACGAAATGTTCTTGTTTCACCTTTAATGTGTCCGGATTTGTAATATCGACGATATTATTAGTTTTGGTTTTCATATTGGCACAGAGTTCTGAATAGTAAATAAAAGCTTCAGTCATAAGCACCCACTTGACATGCTTACGATGCTTTTACCTGTGTGGTCTTACGAGTACCTCACAGAAACAAGCATGTGTGTAATGTAGTTTGAATGTATGTTTATTTTGTTGTAGTGGTTCTTTAATTAAGTGTCTGATAAAGCTCTTTACTCTAAAAAGCTATTGGCCCAAGCTATTGGGTATCCACAACTCTTGGCTACTTATAATAAATTACTGAAGAGTTGATGATGATGGCTCAATCATTTCATCAATTTATTAAACGCTAGCCGAAGCCTCTGAAACGCAATCACGCGAAACCTAAAAACTCTACCGAAACAAAAAACGAGATGCAATCTTGCAGGCGCAGCCACGGCGCTCAACATATCTGATCTATCGCTTATCTAAACTCGTATCTTATGCTAATTTGGCCCGCGTCGAAAGCACATCTGTGCCCAATAAAACATCTTATTCTCACGAGCAATCATTGTTTTCACTACCCTATGCCCTTTCAAACGCTAATTATTCTTTGATTGACTGAATGTTCTTTGACATTTGCCATACAGTTTGTATTAATAAGCAGTAGTGTCTTTATAACAAACATACGGCCATCGTGATTGAACTTTCCGAATGTTATTTTTAACTCTATTGGTTGATTATATAAGTTTGGAATTCGATATTTTAGCTTGTCAATCGTCAGGTGTATCCTATTTGTTACATGGCTACGGCTGTGGTTGTACGATTGGAAATCCATGTAATCGGGTCATTAGTTCTTGTGACTGGTTTGCAAGTCTTCAATGATGTAGATAGCTTATTTTCTACATTTTAAGTGATTTCAAGCGTGTGAATAATGTGTCAGGCAGGGCTTGAGGCGTGTCAGCTTACGTTACGTTGTAAGTTATTAGCATGTTGACTTATCTTGTAATCAATTGTGTTACGTCTTCAGAAATGTACATTGTCATTAAATATTACGATATAATTGTTTATATTATGTTGTTTTAAATACTGAGAAGCAACAGGTTTCGATTTAATTGCTGTGACAAAATCATTAGATTCTCATCTTACTGTTTAAAAATGTAATTTTATCAATCAATAGCGTGAGTAATCTCGACACTTAAGTCTTATTATTTAAAGAATTTTAGGTGACCTTTGTTTGTAATTTTAAATAGTGAATTCTATTGATTTAAAGTATTCGTTTCTTCTCTTCTAAACTGGTGTTCATTCACCTCATCATTATGTTATTAGTTAACATTTGGCTCAGTATTATCACTAACTTGTAACACGCATAATAAATCATTTTCGTCACTAAGTCGATCGATTAGTTCCGTGGTTCGATTCGAGGAATCGAGGCCAACGGAATGTGAAGTTTAAGGACGGTGAGGTCTTTGCTTTGACATTTTTTTTTCTCTTCAATAAGCTTCCACTTGGGCCTTTCTCTAGCACAGATAAAGTGAATAATTTAGGAACAACAGTAATTTTTTTGGAAGCAGTTTATAACACAGTAACAGTTTATACTTTTGCAGCTTCCATCGTTTTACTTGTTTTATTATGTCTCGGGTTATTGTTCATAAACTTTTATTATTAATTCAAATCCTAAGCCCAACAAGATCTCATCTGGTGTGCAATATACAAAGGGACCATAACGCCATTATGTATTTTCTTGATTGTGAATAATTTTTACCTTTAACCTACTCTAGGTGAAAAGTCTTCAGCGTTTAGCCAACTCCGGGCAAATTTAAGAACAGACTGATAATGTCTAGTCTTAATAGTCTCGTGCCAATACTTTTCAAGTACCTAAATATGTTTGCTTTTATATTAACTTCTTCTTTGGACACAAGATGCTAATGTATCTGTTTAACTGGACCATTCGAGGTATCGTTATGCTATGTTCGATTAAAGAAACGTGTTATATATAATACTATAACCTACTATGTAAACTGTAATCCAACCAGTTTTGAACTTAACGATTCATAAAGTGTGAGCCGCAATCTCGATCTACATTAAAATTTTCATCAGAATACATTCAGTCAGATTTATGAAACCATTCCTAATTCCATTCGTAACACATTTTTTTCTTCCATTCTTTTCTGTCAATCGTTACGCAACCATTTTCTCGTTTTTGCTTCATATCACTCCTCACACAATAAATCCATCTTTTCTTTGGTGTTCCTCTCCCTCTCCATTCCTCATTACATTTATATAAACACTATTTACCACGACAGTCAATTCCTTTTCAACTTTTAAACTTCCTCTTTTAAACAAGATTTTTTTATTTACTAAGTAACCAAAAATAGTTTACCGTAAAATATATTTACAGGTTCTACCTATGTTTGGAGATGAACTAGAAGATAATTTATTGATATTATTATTATAAACCGTTTGAAAGGAATTCTTACCGACAAAAATCATGCACTGCCATACAAACCACCTGAATTTCCCAAAATCCTATCTTGGTTAACGCTTTCTTTGTATTGTAAGGACATGTAGAAACCATGTGTAAAACTTCATACTAGATCCTCATGATTTAGAGAAGTACCTAGATCATGTTTGAATTAGCTCTAGGATTATTATCGTCTTATTCCTTTTTCTATGGTTTACTGACTTCCTTGTTCATAACTAAAATTGTAAATGAGGCCAACTAGGTACAAATACCAAGCAACTAAGTGGGAACCTTTTAAACTTTTTACTCCTTTATTTATTACATTAGAGTTACCTATCTAAAATTATTACCACTATTATTGGCAACACTGACCTTCATACTTCAAATCCGAATGCAAAAACGTAAAGATTTCATGAAGAAATATCCGTAGCACACATGTTATTTGATCATAAACTACGATTAGGAAAGAGTTCAATGCGCTTCCTTTCTCCAAGTACTCGTATCACTAGCCAAGGTCGTGTATAGGCTAAATGTCTATTCCGTCATCTCGTCAGTTCTTCATTTGCATATTACGAGCACAGTTTTGGTCGGCGACTGAGTGTCTAGCAAGGTTTGTCTGACGCGAGCACGCCCCAGTAATTAGGGGCAATTACGAAATCTTCAGATATTTAGAGTATTGAATATTTTATAATTTTTTGTCGGCCTTTTATGGATGTTACTACATATATAAATATTTAAGTAATGAGGTGGCTTAGTTGCGTATCTGTAGTTTAATTTTGTTGCTATAATGATTAAATTATGCCGCTACAAATTGCATGGGCAAGTAAGATATATTTACCAAAATTATAATATTATAAAGTTGTTTCAACCAGGATCAATAATGCCTTCAAGTAGCAAGCTGCAAGTAGGAAGGAATTTAGTTGCGAAGCAACGACGAAGCAATAGGTTATTTCACCAAAAAAATCTAATTAGTCCGTCAGATAGATTTTCTTCTTCTTTCCCTTAACAAAAGATGAAGACGATACAGTGCATCGAAAAGTCGCGTCAAGTCGTGCGACGTCACAAGGTTAGTACTTTTTTACCCACAAAGTGACGTCAAAATCCCCCACTCATGATCTTTGATACCATTTATTTTCATTATTTTTTTATTAATGTGATAAAACAAAAAACGTATCCAATATTTTTCGATAATCTAGCAGACGGACTAATAAAGAAAGTGAAATACGCTATTGTAGACGATCGAATTTCTTTCGACGAAGCAATTGCATGCTTAACTGACAGCCGCCGCAGGCAAGACAGTAGGTCGAGTTGAACCCTCATACGGAATGGGGTCTGGTTCCAAGCAGTGGGACCGTTAAGCGGATAGTTACAACCAATGTTGCAGTACTGCGCTGTATCCTAAATTACCCAAATAATTGCAATACAGGCTGAGCTAGATACGCAGGAATGCCGAATGTGTGAAAAAGCAAACATCCGTATGTGCCAAACAATGTTAATTAAGTTCACGGAGCTTTACCAACTTCATCTAAGATATTGCAAGACATTCTGCTGTTTCTAGGATGTAACCTACATCGTAGAACACAAAACGTACCGTGTCCTTAGTTGTGAGATTATATTTTTGACATTAAACAGATGAAACACGTCTTTATTACGGCAATGTACGTGACTAGTGACTACACCACACTACACCACAGTTCTACTGATTACAATATACCTCTCTAGTCGTTAGTTAGTATGGTATACTAAACTGTCAAGAAGTTCGTTGTGGTTTAATCTAACTTTGTGAATTTGTAGATAGAGCTGACGTGTTGGGAGAATTGGTGCAATGCCTGCAAAAGGTTTTTTTAAAACTTCCAAAGGTATTATGTGGAACCAGTCATCCAAAGAAGCACTGATGGCTTAACTAGTTTTGTTGAAGAGGCATGTCTACATTGTCTACTTGCACTTCAAGGGACTACTCAGGATCTCAAAAGTTTTACTGGGGTTGTTTTTAAGACCTAATGTGCACATTTCTATACTTTTTTTATTTTATTCATCAAATCAAATAATATGCTCGTTACATTGACAAGTGACTGTAAATGTTTAATTTTCCATTTAAATTGAGTTGTCTTCTATTATGTAGATTGCTGTTAAGTTGTCTTCCTAGTGTGGGGTTAAAGTTATGATCTTTAACCATTAACCCAGCAGCCACCGCGACTGTTACGACAAAGGTGGTTAGCCTATTGCCAACTAACCACCGTCACCTCTCGCCTCCGCCAACGGCTTTCATGTGGTGACTGATTACTTACAATTGCATTAATGCCACTATGTGACTATTGTCTTAATTTTACACGAATCCATGATGTTTGTGACCTATACTCATTGAAAATCTTTAATCTTCGCATTTTCACGTCTGCTTTGCAGCTACTTTGTGGTGTAACTTTATCGTTATCTCGAATTTATAAATATAATATGGTTTTTGACCTACTAACTTTGAACTATCTTTTCTAGTAGGTAGTGCCCATAATATATTACCACTTACCAAGTTCTAAATAGACTGGTTCATGGAACTATGTGTTACTATTTCACGGCCCAGTCCACTAACATTGATATCAAACTAACTTGTTCTAATGTTACATGAATAATAAATTGGTCATCGACACAGATCCACTCTGTTCTTCTTACGTTTCTGCAAATATTTGCCCAGTTACATAAAACATTTGCTCAAACATGCTAATGTCGTTTCAGCTCTTGTTTTGTTGTAATTACTTTTTAATGGAACTCGCTCCCACGGGGTGACTGACCAACACTTATGAGGTAAAATATTGTAAGTTCGTACTACTTGTTGTGTTTTTACGATTTTATCCGTACAAAGTCCTTTGTATCTGTCAATCTTGCAAGGTAGTAAAACTGAGCTGTCCCATTTTCAAATCGCAAGCAAGTTTTTTGGAACTTTGGGAAGATTATGTGATCTCTAAATTAACCTTGTCAGGTTGACTGATCGAGTAAGTTGTTCTAGATTTTGTAAACGCTTTTATATAGATCCATGCTATACACACACCTGCAATCTCTCATTAGCACAAGGAAGTCCGAAGACAAGAACAAATCACGACGATACTCTAGTTGTGTACTGTCACTGCACTCACTGCTGATCGAGTAACCAATTCACCGCAGTCGTGACTTACAAGTTCTGCGCGAACATCTCACTGATTGATTGATGCTAAAGCTTTCCTACATGACGAAATACAATTCAAATCAAGTTCTATCTAACTATTGCGTTAAACGTGAAATTAATAAATGTTCTACCGTTTTCCCAATCACATTTCTCACGGATTACCTATAGATATAGCTATCGAGTATTGAAATCGTGTGAAACTGGCGTATTGGTTAACGACAAGACAACAATTGTTCACAAAACTAACAGTCGTTTTTAATACACGTGAGATACTCCTGTGGGAACTAAATCTATCTATTGGTGAACTATATTGTTGCGTGATTGTGATTGTTCGGGGGTTCGCTAAAACTGTTTGGTCTCACCGAATGAATGTTTTTTGGTAACCGTTTAGTAGGCAATAGCATTTAGCCTATGGCAATAGACGAGTGAATGACGACCAGTGTGGGAACTCAATGTTTTATGATGTGGGACAGTTTGCAATCTGGGACAAGCTGAACTAGGTGGTTTTATATTTCAACAACCAAAGAATAGGCTTCTGTCTTAGGGTTAGTTAGTGGGCACCAAACGTATGACTCATTTATTGTTACTTTAATAATATACGTGTGTTGATCTTACAATACCATGTCGTGACTATGTTGCATGTAACTTGCGAATAAAAACTTAATTGAAAATCTGAACTTGAGCGAATAGTTTGCATGAGTAGGTAGTCTATCAGCAATTTCGTTAATGTCTAATTGATCAATTTAGTGAGCGTTTGAATAAATTGATGCCAATTAATAATATATATCCATCTATACAGCCTTCATATTTTAGCAAATTCATAAATGATTATTTTTCTTATTCTCGTCCGAACTCCATTATAGGCCTATTTCACTTCTCAGTCAAGTCTACAAGTTGTTTTCAAGAGTCATCACGAATCGTATGACTCTTGAAAATAACTTGCATGTTTAACGATTTTCAGCCCCTCAAACAAGCCTAGACTACATACAGAAGACCAAAAAGCCTCTGCCTCTCTGTTTGATGTTTGTGGACTACGAGAAAGCTTTCGATTCGATCGAGACTTGGGCTGTACTGCAGTCTCTCCAAAAGCAAAAAGTGCCAAATCGACTACCGGTACATCGAGGTGTTGAAGTATTTGTACAAAAACGCCACCATGCCTGTCCGACTTAGCAATAGCAGGCTTATTGCGTATATTTTTAACTGTCAGTGGCTATCATAGTGTCCATCATTTAACTATCAAATGGTTAGTTTAGTATACAAAACCATAAGCATTTGACAGTTAATCAATGGGCACTATGATAGCCACTGACATTTAAAAGATACGCAATAGCCCTGCAGACGTCGGAACAATCCTTCTGCAGCAAAATGTGAGACAGGGAGACGTTATATCTCTGAATTTTTTCACTGCTGTATGGAGGATGTCTTCAAGGTTCTGGACTAGACAGGACTAGGTTTCAACGTAGATGGCGAGTACATTACTCACCTTCGGGTTGCCGACGATATAGTGGTCAATGTTCGATGACCTCAGTAGAACTTACGAAATAGTGTATCTTAAAATGAACATGGACAAAACCAAGGTCAGGTTGAATGCCTATGTAACACCCACTCCTATCAAGATCGGAGACTCTACACTCGAAGTTGTAGACGACTATGTCTACCTGGAACAAACGGTCCAGTTAGGTAGGTCTAAGTTCGAGACAGAAGTCAATCGTCGAATCCGACTCGGCTGCATGGGCGCAGCGTTTAGGAAGTTGAGTGTATCTTATTTATCGCAGTGTCTCAAGACTAAACGCTGTGACGAATGTATGTTGCCAGTGATTATTTACGGGACCGAAACGTGGTCGCTCACTATGGGCCTCATCAGAAGGCCTAACCACCCAAAGGGCAATGGATGGAGAGGACTATTTCTGATTCGAATACGCCTCGGAGTTTCCTTGCGTGATCGAATCAGAAATGAAGACATCCGCATGAGAACCAAGGTTACCGACGTAGCCCTGCGCTAGGGCTACGGGCTAGTGAAGGTTGCGGGGACCGTTGAATGCGAGATGCACGGGACCGGTCAATGTGGCGACACTTTGGGGAGGCCTATGTAAGCAGACGTCTTTCGGCTGAAATGTTGATGAAATGAGTCCAAACTCTACCTACTCTCGTCCAAATATCAACATAATATTTGGAGTCGAGTACCTAAGCTGAGTTCTCCCTGTCTCTGTTTTTTAGTAATTGTCTCTTTTCTCGTGGTATCGAAACTATCGATTTGATACCAAGAGAAAAGCCGGTATAATGTGTAGTTTACCATATTGTTTTTTTGTTCCTCGTGGTTTTCTGGCCAACTTACTCTTTTCATATACATATAAACATAGCATATTCACTAAGAAGCAATCATATCATCTAGCTAGCTGATACCGGAAACCTATACGTGAGAATAGAAGCTCAACAAAACACAGTAATCATATGTCAAGATTAGCTACAATTTCTGACATTTAATTAAATATTAATATTGATGAGCCTGCACTACATAATGTGTACCTTTCATTATTAATCATACTAAGTGTACTTCGCAATAAATAAAATCTACCTGCTATAAGAGCGAGATAATTCTCTACATTTCAGGTCAGAACAAGCATTTGATTTCATATTTTTTTTATTAAATACTTTAAATTAATACAGTGCAAATACGATTAAATCAAGGTTACATTAATTAAACTAGTGTGTTATCTGTTTATCCCGGTGTGCAATCATGAAAGTAAAAAAAAAAATTTTAAATTAAACAAAACTTGGAAGCAGGCGGATTTTCATTTCATTTCATAATTTAATGTTCAAATGTGTTTAATTTAAAATGTGCTTGTTGTTTGCTTTTCAGTTTTTTCAGTCGGGATTTTTAGTTTTTTAACTATTTTTTTTTAATTTCCTACTTTTTAGTTCTTTTGGGTCTGTTCTTTCGTTGGTCGCGTAAAAAATTTCGCAGATGATTTAACTTTTGTGTTTGTTTATATGATTTGTGACTTTGAATTTATTTTAAACATATAAGTGTCATATATTTTTGTAATTTCCTTTTAAAACCCTTCATTTTGATACCCTACTCGATGGTAATGGATTTTTTTATTTTTTGAAAGACGCTATATGGCTTTTCTTTTTTAATGTTAATGTAGCCAGTGACACTCGCGCCATCAAGACTAATCTAACGACGTAGGTATATTTTATTCAAATCCCTTCATCCGTTTAGGAGTTATGAGGGAACAAAGAAACGGACATACATACATACATATACGCCAAACACATAACCCTCCTTTTGGGCTTCGCCGCAGTCGGGTAAAAAGTATTTAGTGTCTCCTTGAGCAAGACCATAATATGCATTCCACCAGCCCTAACAATAATCTAGTAACAGTGGCGGACAAAATTGATGGAAATTGATAGGCAATCTAGAAGGCACAGACAGCGCGCAGACGTCCATGTCGCCAATTAAAATATTTGGTAATTTATTATTTACTAACAATTGGGTTTATACTAACACTATGGTTCTATGGTGATTTAATAAAATAAATAAATACAATTAAATTACAGACTGATTACTGATTGATTGACTGTTATTCGCAAACTTAATTAGGATGGAATCATCATTATCATTCTTTATTTGCAATCTTCAGTAGGTAGTGACGGCAAGTGACACAAATATGTTGGATTACAGGAATCCATTCTAATTTTGTTGGTTTGTTTAGATATACCTACCTGATTTAGGTCATAGGTTATTTTTGCCTTTAATTTGTTCCCGAGGAATGATTTTCGACCTTCACGCTGGCAAAACTGTGTGTGCACAAGCTGTCTCCCTATATCCGGGTTAAACCCTAACAAACAATATCTCTAAATATTCTTCCATATAGATTGTAAGCTTTCTCTGTTACGCGAGCATTTCATCAGTATACTCTACAGTCTACATTCAGTGTAAAGTAGCCTCTCAGCCAGTCAAGGGGCTAGCAGGTCAATAGTACTCGTACATCATTATATTTCTTTGTTGTAACCTAGTCAGGTACGCATTTAATTGCATTCGTGGACTTATCGAGTCTACCAAAAAGTTTTCTTATAAAGGCTGTAGCGATGTAGGCCAATAGGTTAAAATTCAGTGGGTTTCGATTTAACATTGTAATTAAACCGTAGATCGAACTTCAAGTTGAAGAGAATCTCAAATTCTCAAGGAATGAGATATTCATTGAAAATTGAATTTGACATAATGTTGCATGGTGAAATGTGTAACGAGCAGCCGTGTGACACATGGCTGAGTTATCTCTCATCGTCATCGAGCAAACGATTCACCCACATGTCAGCTCTATTGACTCACTAAATTCGGCTTACTATGTCGGTACACGGGCGGTTCAAACGCTGCGTGTTTTTCTAACCACGCGCCGACTTGACGAGTAGCAGTAGCTGACAATTTCTTACTGCCGCACTCAGAGAGCTTTAATGATTACTTAGGCCATCACTTAGTAATGGTTTTGACAGTTTTGTCAAACAAAAATATGTCAAACCTTTACTAAGTTGTGGCTTAAGTAATCATTGAATATCTCTGAGTGCGGCAGTTATACTTGCACGTTAAACGACGACATTTATCTTAAAACCTGCAATATATTTGTTATCGACTAGCATAATTAAATAAGGGAGTCGTTAGTTTACGTACTAACCTCATGTTTTACAAACTGATAAGTAGTAACTATCGGCCATCGGGTGCCTTAACCCTTACCAATCATTCATTGTTATATAATTTTACAATGTAATATACACCTAATTAATCACACAAGCCACCATCCCAGCGTGTTCCAACAAAATTGTCGGTCTGCTCGCGTCCGCGCATTGCGTACGCGCATCTAAAAGCGACGCTTGATAGCCGCACGCTTTCTCATTACGCGCCAAATGAATCTCAATCAGCTTGCGCACGAGTTTCTACACTGCCACCAGTAAGTGACAATTAGTTTAGTGTTATGTGGCCGGGGTTTAGATGGCACCTAAAAAGGTGATCAGTAATTGCTTTTTGAATGAAATTGTTTTTTTGGAGTTCAGTCAGGTTTGTTATAGATTAGAATTTAATGAATCAGCACAGATGTTACATGTTTGTTCATTCTGATCAAGTTTTGATTAAAGCAAATGGATAAATATTATGTTTACGTCCTTACCTATGGGTAAATGGCTCATCAATTCGTGATCTAATACTGCACTACTTCTACAATCAATAAAATGCAATCCGAGGCAATTAATAAAAGCCTCAGCAATTCAATGATGAAGTAACGTATAGAATCAATCAATGGTTTATATGTAACAAAGAGGTACTTACATTAAGTTTATTACGACGAGATTGGACACAATAATCAACTTTATTTAGGGGTGTCAAAGCCTGACACAACTTGATTAATGAGGCTGTACAAGACATGTACATAACATAATGATCAAGTAATGCATGGCTAACTTGAACAGTGGCGTTGAGCGATGCTACACAAATAAGTTTATTTTCCACCACAACACTAACATAACGATGACAAATCAGAGTCAACGACTTCTAGTTACCAATATTACAATCATTACAAAATCTGCCAAGTGATTGCCAGAGCGTTGGCAAAAGGGAGTAAGCTATTCTTCACCTTCAAAATGTGGCACACTTCCTCGTCGCATAATAAAGAGAATTGGCAAACACATCGAGCGGTTAAAAGCTCAGCAGTTTATGTAAACACGCGGGTGTTGAATTCATCTCACGTAGCTTAAATAATAGTTCGCAATACTATCACCTGTGTCCCACATTGTTTGTTATTTATTGCTAGATTGATAGCGCTTTGTTGTGGAAATTGAGTCTTCATTGTCATCTTTATCTTTAAACCCCAGGCCGCAAGCAGAATCGACGCTCACGTCTTTCGGTAGTTCCTGATGAACTTCGACTTGTTTATAGATTTCTTAACTTTTTAAAGATTCAGGTAATCTAGTCGATAAATTAAGTCCCTGCTATTCTTGTAGGTTAGACCGGTAATCTTCAAGCGGTAAATAATCTTCCTTACTTATGAAATTACCATACTTATTATATCTTAGTTGCCGTATCTTTGTCTATCTTTTTGTCACATACAGCCTCTGAATACGAATCGTTTTATTTATTTATTTGAGTACAAACAAAATACAAGAAAGGATTCATTGAGTATTAGATTTGGATTAATTCCTCTTCCCAAACAAGGTGTATTTAATTAATTACGACTGTTAATCTTTATTACTCGTAACGTATGGTGGATTTTATAGTGTAACGATTAAATTTTATATCCTCATGGCTGTTAAAACGGTCGCACATATAACGAGAAAACCGGTTTGATATAATGAAGTTATTTATAGAAAGAAAAAAGCAATGCTAGTAGTGCAGTTGTGGTAGTCCTTACGGTGGCTGATTATAAGATCTGCAAGAAAAACCTACAAGCCATGACGACAATAATTAATTCTAAAGACCACGATTAATGGCAGTGCGCAACAATAAAACATCAAGAACAAGCATAGATTGCACCAGATACTTACATATTTCTAAAAGACAGTTCGCAAATTTTTCAATGTCGAAAAACCCCAAAATTTACATTTTTGTGCGTCCATTGACGCAACTCCACTTTAAATTCAAGCTAGGCGCCAAATGTGCGCACGAGTGGTAACGCAACACTCTGTTACCGTAACTTTACACTTGAGGCCTGGAAAACTGCGCTATGAGGACGCGGCAATGAATTGACCGACCTTGGACATTGCTCGCCACTGCAATATAAATCGTCGTTAATGAATCGTTTGGTCTACTTCTGTCTTGTCTTGTTGTAGCCTATTTGTCATGTAGTGTAACATTATCATATGAGGTCCGTAACCTAGCGGCTAGCAGCATTATGTTACGTCAATAGAATTTATGACTCGTAATTACAAGTACTTAAATGTTAATTGGTTTTGTAATAAAATGAACACATGAATCATGTGCATAAAGCACGCAATTACAGTCAAGACGAACGTGTCTCCGTGTGATGTGTATGTAGGCGTGGCATATGTCAATACCCGACTAGTTCACTATTATGAGAAGCCACTACACAATGCAATGCTCTGAGCGAACTTGACAAGCCCCAAGGGTTAGCATTGGTTCACTGTCAAAGTTAAATAATTCAAAGTGTTGGCTAATTGGCATTTCTTGCACCATTCCAACGTCTGCTAAGTTGACAAATGCTGAAACGCTTAGACATATTTGTTATAATCAGCTTATAACGTTCCTACTGCTCAGTCCCAGGCATCCCTTCTGGTAGTAGTTCTGTTAGGAGTTATAGGCCACCATGCGAGCCTTACGTATGTTGGTGGAAGTCACACGCCTTCGGTTTGTTATAAAACACAATAGAAACAAAGAAAATTTATCTTTTCCTAGTGCCTCTCCGATGGCTATAAGGTTATCATTCCTTACGCTTTACTTATTGATGCTCATTTATTTCCAGTTACACCTCCACTACCCGTCCCGCAAGTCACACGTCCGCCGTCAGCGCGCCATACCGATATCCGTGCCATTCCCCTGTGAGGACGCTCTCTCCTGGGGCCGCAGTCCTCAACGCCCCACCTCGGTGCACCGCCTGAGACCCGGAGACATCGATGTGGTTGCAGCGATAGGAGACTCCTTGGTTGCCGGCAGCGGGGCGCTTGAGGAGTTTGCGCTAGGAGCCTTTGTGGAGTATCGAGGCGTTTCGTGGTGTGCTGGTAAGTTGCTTCTTCATTTTACCTATTTTGCCAATTAGTAAGAAGTAGCTCTACCATGAGTTGTCATAGAAAACTTACTCGCTAACGTTGAACTCGCTAGCGTGCTAACGTGTATCAAATAGATTTCGATAATGCTTGCACCATGAGATTTACGGAGTCTTACGCAGGCGCTAATGTAAGCTCGATAGATTGTGTCGTCTAGCTAACTTCACTCTACTCATGTTTTGTTTCTTTCTTTCCCACTAATAAGAGGAGAGAACGATATATACACAATAAACCGATAAAATAGAAAGTTCACGGTTATTAGACTACTTATAGTATTTAGTGGTTTTTGAATTTTTATTCCTTATAATATGTCACTGTCGTGTATTCAATTTGTAATTTTGTTTGTTGACCTTGTGTCACAGAGCTGTGTTGTGTTGTTTAACAGTTTACATTAGTAGATTCAAACAGATTATTTAAAACAATGAGGACCCTGTGCCTCAGTTTCAATTGTTGGTAGAGTTCATAGAAAGGTATGTTTCAACTTTCTTTAAAATTATTGTGTTTTGTTTTGAGAGAACTGCATGGTACCTTTAGTTCTAATGAAACTCGTTGTGTTGACATCAAATCCGTAACATTATTCATACATATTCACAAACCTTTAAAGTATTCTAAAGAGTCTATAATGTTTAATAAACTTTCATTCATTTATATTTTGCAATTGGTGTCTAACATGAATTCTCATTTCGGAAAATTATTTTTCGAAATTCACGTTATTCACGTCGTTGGTCTTCAAATTCAGCGGCCACTAACATATTTCATACCAATTAAGCTTTGCAGACATTATTTTGACTGCATTAGACTCAAAAACGTACATAATTTTGTTGTAAACATATGTTTCACACGCCAAAATGCTAGTGAGCTACGAATTATTCGATAGGTTCAGTGAAATTAGTGACTCATGGTACCGTTTTGTATGGTGACAGCTGAAAAACGTTAGTAACTATAGAATAGATTACGTTAGGTTTTTAACCTATCGTCATCTATAGTGCTCATGTTACGGATTGTAATTCTTTCCGTGACCGCTAGAGGCGCTGTACGATATTTCATACAAATAATTTACGTAGACGCTTGCGAGATTTGGCTGTGTAAACTCATGGTAGAGGTACTGGTTCTTCATAGTCATAGTTATCAATCACGTCAGTGTTATGTCATGTGACATTGATAAGTTAGTTGAAACCGGCAAGGACAATGTACGGAGCGTTGGGTAGCAGGCTCTGTTTCTTGCTCTAACAAAGACAGAGCACATTTTTGTAATTTTTCGCATTTTTAAAACTGTCTTTCAAAATTACTCTTTCCGCCTCATTTAGATGCGGCCACCTAAGGAAGAAAAAGTACTTTTCTGGTGATTTATTGTAAAATTTGATCAACGGTACACTGTTTGTGAAGCAGTGCCCAGACGTTATTGAAGTTGTTGCGGATAGGAAAAAGTACTATAACAACATTGTGCCAAAAAATACTACATCGTCTTCTCGGCCACATATGAAGATCTAACATAAAGTTATCCGCGACTTAAGACCTTATAGAAAGACCCATCCACCAAACACAACATCCGTCTGGTCGGAGGATCCACCATTTTACATGGGGAAGAACTTTACATCTCAGTTCTTCAAACACCATAAAGTTATTGTACTCGTAGAGAACATGGCCGGAGAATTTCCTCAATACGGCACTTGTAAATTTTATGCTTTCACCTTAATTAGTGAGGACCATTAATAAAGCATTAAAGATTCAAATCCTAACTCCATTAGATCTTAGCTTAGTACGTAACGTGGGCCATACCATTTACCATAACATTCAATCAGTTCACTACCTGTGGTTAACTTAAGTCGCTCCTGACCGCAGCGATTTCCTCAATGCGCTAACACACAATATATAGACCGATCATAACCATAATGGTCGAACAAGGGAAACTAGAGTTCGATATGAGTGAAGAAATACATTGATCAAATAAATAGCCAGACCTACAATCTTCAGTGGTACGAGTCAATTTTCTTTAGGAGCAAACCAAGGTTTGATTAGGTGCAGCTTTGTACTGAAAACGTTTTTTTTTCTATCACTACCTGCCACTGATACAGAGTCACTTAGTCTGGACTCTGTAAGGTTCAACAAAACCGAAACTTTTTATAAAAAAAATATTCTCTTATCGTGAAATCAATCCATTAACTTAAAGCAGGGGAACACCGAAATACTCCGAAATATTTAATTCCGAATTTCAATATTCCGATGTTCAATAGTCCGAAAGAAATAATACCTAAAAAATATACCTAATCTCTATTATTCAAAATCACGAAGTTTATTTCACCGAAATTCATAAATCCGATGTTCATATGTCTGAAGAATCAAGTGCCCGACGAGATGAGAATAAACTAATATATATTAATATTTTGATTCTATAGGATAGTTAAATTTTTATTTATTAAATTTAAACATTATGGTAGGTGTACCTACATATTGTGTTATAACAAAATGCAAAAAATAGAAATTACAAATTAAAACTAAAAGTTAATACTTACAATTAGTGGTGTTCAAAGTTGCTTTAAGGCAATCACTTGCTTAATGCTTAATGCTTTATATTTTAAGCTAGCTTTTGTCTTTTATCTTTTAGCTTTTTATATGCTTTATTAAAGTACGTGATTTTTAAACGCGTAGGGATATCATGATGCAGCATGCATGAGTGCGATGTAAAAGCAATAAGAAAATAGCAACTTGTGAGAGCCATGATAGCATTTGCTTTATGTTATGTATATTAAGCACGGTGCTTTATTTTGCTATATGATATATTAACCACCACTACTTACAATATACAACGACCACTAAGGCGTCCTAGTACTCCTCCGCATCGCTGACAACCGGGAACGTGCCCAGAAGACTGGCAGTATTGCCACGTTGAATGGCAATGCTAATCCTTTGACCAAAGAAAGAGCCAGCCCTCTGGTCGAGCGAAGTGTCGACTAGACGTCGAGAGATCTCCTTGAAAAGGAGACGCGCACTCGGACCCCATGACCCGAGCGTTTCGACCCCAAACAGCTCAAAACTATAATTACCACTGAGGTTACAGTATTTGCGGTTTGAGGGTCTCAGCAGCTGCAGCAGCAGCGCCCGCACACCCCGCAGTGCTTGCAACGTGAGATTTCGCAAGGGTGTCGACACAGGTTGCATCCCACACCAAAGGCCTATCCACCTTCCAAGGCACCAACGTCATGCCATCTGGTCTCTTCCCATCGTCACGTACCAAGCCGTTAGGTTCTAAAACCGCTGGTACACCGGCGCTGGCAGGGGCTCGACTAATAATTTCGTTAATGCTGGCGTGTCGTGTAATGCGACCTGCGCTCCTGTAGCAGGACACAGGCCATGGCCATTATTATTAGTCCGTCAGATAGCTTTCTAAAAAATATTGGACATGTTTTTTAATTTTTCACGTAAACAAACAATGAAGACGATACAGTGATACAGTGCTTTGAAATCTCAAGTGACGTCATATTTTAAGACATTAGTAGGTATGGCATTTTTTACCGGTCAGTGACGGCACAAACTCCCACTCAAATCTTTGACGCGTTTTATCTTCGTCCATTTTTATTGATTTGATAAAACAAAAAATACGTTGCCAAATTTTTCGATAATCTAACAGGGGGACTAGTTAGAATTACATTTTTTTTAGTCAGTAAACATTCCTAATGGCAGCAAGCTTATCGGTCTGTATGAAGTGACTACACTTCTTGTTAGATTACCGGGTTTGAGTAACATAATTATTTGGAATTCCACAGAGTAGTATATTAATAATGAAACGAAACGTACTATTCCTAAGTCTCGTAACATAAGATAAAAAATAACAGTAAGTAGATACCAACTAACTTAGACAAGATAAGCAAAAACTTCACCAGGTCGTGATTTGTATTACGAATGTAAACGAAGAAGATGTAACCAAAGTGACGACTATGAAGACGTTACATAAAAGCACTTTGACATCGCATTATGTAGATTTATGCACTTTTCACACTTCCTTTGCAGTTTACAGTGTTTTTGAATTGTTAAACTGAATAGTAAACAAGTCATGATACTCGTAGTTATCTATCATACATAATAGAAGAGATGAAAAAAATTGGAAAAGGCGTGCACGTGCGCGTTTCTGTTCGTTTGATGGTAGGCGTAGGTCGTAGAACAGTACGACGCATTGTAGGAATGTAGTATTAGCTCAACAGTTAGGGCGACTGACTGGGAGCGACGACGGTTTTGTAATTTAACACGTACGTAAAATAGTCGAACTAAGCATAGGTTCACCAGCTACGAGTAGATGGTCAATAGGGTATCGGACAAAAAAAAAACTAATTAGTCCGTTATAGGCATCCTACAAAATTATTATATAAGGACAAGTTTTTGGAATCTGCAGTTGGTTGCCAACAAGGTGATCCGGGTTATTCCGATTCTGACCCGAAATTCTAACCCGGTCGCGGGTTAGGTTAGAAACTTGAAAAAAAAAGGATTTTTTTTCGAACGTAACCCTATTCCTAACCCGACCCGATGTATCGTACCTATCCTAACTCGAATTGCGATATGGTAGGTTTCCCTCTCCTCTTTCTCAGAATAAAAGGAACCTATCAAGTGGGAGGTGAGAAACAATTTTAGTAAAGTCTCGCAAACTACCAGGAGGCCAGAAACATGAAAAAGGTATTGTATATTGTTGATAAGAATCTCATAATCAAATCTATATACAACAACTTAATTGGCGGTTATGTGATTGAGCCGTTTGGGGTTGAAACACTTGGGCCTTGGGGTCCGAGTGCTCACCTAATATTTAAGGAAATTGCCAAGAGGTTGTTCGACTCTTCATGTGACCAGAGGGCTGGCATATTCTTTGGCCAAAGAATCTGCATTGCCATCCAACAAAAACAAACACAAACATTGCAGCCATCAAACAAAACAACATCAAATTAATTTGATAAAACCAAAAACACGTATCCAATATTTTTTGATAATCTAACTGACGGACTAATTAGAATCATTTTTTTTTGACTCAGTCCGATCCCCTATCTATTGCAACTCAGCTCATTGCAGTCCTCTATTGGATCTGGGCTTTTCCCAAATGGCACCGCAACGCCCTATTTGCCACTTTCTGTATCCCCCTGCCATCCAGGATTTCTTCCTGTTTTCCAGTACCATTCAACTCAACTCTTCTCTACTGTATTTTTACTAATACCATCT
Organism: Diarsia rubi; assembly: GCA_932274075.1. Lineage (NCBI taxonomy): Eukaryota > Metazoa > Arthropoda > Insecta > Lepidoptera > Noctuidae > Diarsia > Diarsia rubi. The sequence continues at coordinate 21,212,388 of OW026417.1, forward strand.
CTTTGACATACTTTTCCAGGTGGAGACGCATCATGGCGCGAGTACCTGACTTTACCGAACATTTTGAAGGAGTTCAACCCCAACTTGAGAGGCTACTCTACAGGCACGGGCGAGTGGCTCACCAGGAATGCCAAGTTCAATGTGGCCTTCCCTGTGGCATCGGATGAAGATGCTCTGAAGCAGGCTAAGGTAAGCATGCTGATTACATAAGGAACTATACCTGCCATGATATCGAAAGGAAGAGGAAGATGTCTAAGCTGGTTCTAACTCGATATTCTCATGCCCTTACACAGTTTTTTATTCGTTCTTCATACTTCTCTGTTCTCAATAGCCAGCTGCCTTACAAGCCGATATTTTGTTAAGTTGGGTTCTGATTGTATGCCATTTGAACATTTAAGTAGTCAAATCCATGTAGAGTCGGATTCGTTTTTGTAAAATGATAACCAAACGAAAGAAAGTGACGCACGCTAGTGAAATAGAGTTACTGTTGCCTGTTGTCACCTATTCCGATAAGGAACCTGTAACTAAGAGGATAATATGGAAAAACTTTTAACACCTTTAGAAGATTGACCAAGATTGTGCTACAAGGCATCACATTATTTGGAAAACAGCATTCTCCACACGGCACATTACACAAACATTAATGGTCAAGTGTGTTATTGGTGCGTAAATAAGTAAACTTGGTCTAGGCGTGAAACATCAAACTATCACAAAATCTACACATTCGAGTTTGTACTTATTTGCCAATTTGAACGATTACACATGAGTGTAAGCAATCATTTTTGTTTAGCTTGTGGAGCGTGACCCTAACGTCAACATTACCACATTTTTGTGTGCCTACAAATTAATTATGTGAGTTTAGATCAATGTCGTAGCAAGGCGACTGCTCTTGATCAAGGTGCTGGCGGTATAAAATAATTCTAGTCATAATAATCCTATAACTTCACTCGTTACTGGCTTTAATTAATAGATAATGTAATGTACTGACTAAAATATAGAAAAGTGTCTGAAGTGTCTGTCTTGATAAACATTCTCTATTGTTTTAACGCAGAAGTTAATATTATTCATTGGTCTTGTACCTAATATTTTCCTGAGTTCGAAAGTCATGATTTGTTCCAAATCAGAAGTAGGTACTTGTAGTTAAGTCATAAATCATTAGGTAACAAAACCTGCATAAAAACTAACACGCAATGAGTAATTTTCGAAATAATTCAGTCATCCAAAGGTACTAAAGGAAACCATTAGTAACCATCATAAACATGTTAACTGTTTCCATATCTTCCTATTGGGAAACATCTTTTTTTTTAATCAATCAATCAGTCCTATTGCATTCATTTAGGTACTCTTTGTAATCACCTCTACCACCCAGTACCCTCTAGAGCAAACCCATCATTATCAACACATCATGAAATTGGAAAAATCTTAGTAATTGCAACACTCATTGGAACAGGCCCTTTACCGCCTAAACGCATCTTAACAAAAGAAATACTTTAAACGACCACCATGACCCTGATGACTCGATATTTGTTCTTAACTAGGTCAGCACCACCTTTGCACCTGTTTGTGAAGTCATTACCATTGACAAATATGCGACAAATATTGTACTCGTCAGTAATAAAGATGCTCATTATCTCAGTTTTCGGGTTCTGTGGCAAGCTAAAAAAATCAGACCCTTTTAAATTTCGTCGTGTCCAGTACCTAGTCACACTCGGAGACTTTTGGCACTATATCGAAGAAAGGAAAGAAACCACTACCTATATTGTAACCGAAGGATAAATCAATTATTAGTGCCCAATGGCACATAATAACTGAGATGAAGTGTTAAAATTGTGCATTCGTAAATATATCCATGTCATCTACAAAATATTTCACGAAATGTGACGCGAGTACGCGACCCTCACTTAGCTGTTGTTTTTGTACTAAATGTTTAAGATTTGGTAATTTAATGCGAAGTTGGTCAGTCAAGTCATATTTTCACAACTACAAGTGAAGATGTGAAGATTAAACGAGTGCTTGATCACTTAATATCATCACACAAAATGTGTCACAATCACAAGCATGACACAAGTTAGTTTGATACAAGCGTTTATGTTGATTTTGTTAGTGCAATCGTTTACTAAGATTTGTGCATTAAGCAAGCAATATTTTTATCTTTAAGTTCTACTTACCCTAGACTAATCGAGACTAGAACTGACTACTAAAACAACCGTATTAAAACCAGCAATACAGAATTAGGCCTACTTGCATCATGCATTATTAAATGCATCAACTTTAACACAGTCTAACCAGCTGAATACCAGTTGTTTACATGAAGAGACTGCTTATCTGACTACTTCAACCCAGTAACGGGTTTAACACGATACCCATTAGTTAGACTGGTTGTCAGACTGTCGAACTTCTCTAACTATTGACGAATTGACGACTGCTAAAGATCCAAAAATCCGGGACCAACCAACGGTTGAATGAGGCTTCCGAGGTACGGAAGGATGGATCAATCTTTTTTTTTTTTTTGGCCGTTGGTAAATCATCGAATAACCCCTCCCGCTCTTGGGCAGAGCGAAAGGGAGTGTCAGACTTTTACTGACTAAAAACCACCCATGTTCCTTCTTAGCCCTATATGTCAAGGGTGCGGGATCTCTTACAACATTCCGCAGCCCTGACGGGCGTCGGCCTTTGCGGGCCCCTTCCATGTTGCTGACATCTCTTTGAGGCGCGCGTGGAACACAAACGCGCCGTCGACACTGCCTGTTGTCGTCATAAAACGGCCGGACAGCGAGCTAGCCCATCACTCACCGTCCACAGGCCCGCGTCTACGGTGGCCGGAAGTCATCACGTGGCCCCCGACACCCGGAGCGCCTCCCGCGGCGGCTGGGACAAGAGGTTCTCTCCCTCTCGCGTTCCGCCGCCTTCTTCGCTAGCATCACTGCTTCGCAGAAGGAGGCGACGGCGTCCCATTCCTCCTCGCACCGGACCATGGCTTGCACCAGGGCCGGGCGCGAGAGGTCGCCACCGCCAATCGCCGCTACGAGAACACGGCGGGGCTCCGCCCAAGCGGGGCACACCTCAACGGTGTGCTCCACCGTGTCCTCCGGCCGATCCTCACAATGGTTGGCATCCGGGCGTTTCCTCCCGCCTGATTCGGTGCAGGTACCTCCCGAAACAGCCGTGTCCGGTGAGCACCTGCGTCAGACGGAAGGTGAGGGCGCCGTGGCGCCTCTCAAGCCACTCCTCAAAGAGGGGACTTATCGCCAATATCGTGGCGTGCCCTGCACGGGGTTGCGACAGTCGCTGTCGCACTGGAGGTCTGTCCGCTCCGCAGCAATTTGCCGTGGCAACGGAGTAACCCCCTGGTGTAGCGCCTCCGCGCGCCATTGATGCAGGCGCGCGAGGACTATCGCCTCCAGATCCCATGGCGGCAATCCAGCAAGGAGGTTCGCCGCCTCGCGGGAGATCGTGCGGTACCCCCGTACCAGCCTTACGGCCATGGCCTTCTGGGGCACGTTCAGGTAGTGGGCGGCCCGCTTCCTCAAAGCAGGCGCCCACACCGGTGCCCCGTAAAGGGCCATGGACCGCACGATCCCCGCATAGAGCCTCCGGCATGAGGCGTGCGATAAAACTTACCGTTCGAAATCGCGAAAAACCTTTGACCTCGAATAACTTTTTTTCCAGGTGTCGGATCTATGAGGACTTTTACATTTCATTTGTAATGATGTTTTGAACAATCCTACCAATTTTCAGCGGGGTGAGAATTAGTGTAACCTTGGTCAAATTTGACTGGACTAATTTTAATAATAAGACTAAAACGGATGTGTGTTAGTCGTTGTACTACCATTAAAGCTACTCCTTTACCCTAGACCTTTGGGGATTACAGGCGTGATATTATCTAAAAGCAACCAATTTTCCTTCCAGATAATAATAGCTCGAATGCGGGCCTCCCCAGAAATCGACATCACTAACGACTGGAAGATGGTGACAGTGTTCATCGGTGCCAACGACCTGTGCTCGGCCTCATGCCTCAACCCCGTCTCCTGGTCTCCGGCTGCTCACGCCAAGAAGCTGTCGATAGCACTGGACTACCTGCAAAAACATCTGCCGAGGACTATTGTCAATTTGGTACCAGTTTTAGGTAAGTTTTTCTTGGTTGCAAATCTATCATAAAGTTCTTTATTTTTTTTTCTTTTTTTGGGGGCTGGGAAATCGTCAAATTAACCCTCCTGCCCGCAGCCCAACCATCTGTTGTACCTATCTTACTTGGCTAAATGTCAATGTGGTGCGAGGGATAGCTACACCTACTATCCTGCAGGGATATTTACACCAACTTCAACGAATTGACTTGATTTTGACTACTGGCGCCTGAATCCCCTAAATGCTCCTAAAACTCAGGGCCGGTTGACGTGGCGCTGCTTTGGGGCCTGTTTTAGCAGTGAACGTTTTCCGGTTGAAACGAAGATGATGAACTACTTACATTCGTCTTAAATCTTGTTCCAGATGTATCAGTATCGATCCGTGTGCTTCGCCCAATGATGTGTCGTCTCATGCACTCGCTGTTTTGCACCTGTTTCCACCATCAGGGAGGCAATGAGCTGTATGACCTCGTGCGGATGGCAAGACTTTACCAAAAAGCAGAAGTGGCACTGGTAAGTCCCCTTGTTAGGAGAGATAATGTCTCAGTAAATGGACAAATGTCTCTTTACTGAGTAATAATTTTAAAATCACCAACCAATACGGTAATTATTCATATAAGTCTCAAGAGTGATTATTTGATAAAAAGGGCATTCTTGAGACTTGTATAAACTGAGACGATTGTATTGGTGATTTCAATAATTATTACTCAGTAAATAGACATTTATTACTGGCGCGAATCCCATTTTATTTAACATACGACTTGACACTGACCTACCTTGTCGCCTTCACCTTAATTACAGATAACATGACCGTAAATTGTCTAATCACTAGCAAATCTGATCGAGTTCAAGTACTTTGCATCAGATTTCAGTTTTCCTCAATGTAATGTTTCATTCCAGGTGGATAGCGGTCGCTACGACACCCGCGAGGATTTCACGGTGATCGTGCAGCCATTCATGCGTCTGTTCAACGCGCCCATGCCGCCCACACGTCCGCTACCTCTGGTCATCCACCAGTCCTACATCACGCACGACTGCTTCCACTTCTCGCAGAAGGGCCACGCGTTAGGTACTGTTAAATAGTTTTCAAAAATCGGTATAGTACTAGCAAATAGAAAGGGGTATTGCAAAATTTCAGTTCAATCGGTTGGGATAGCTGTTTAAAAATTCAGTTACAAGATTTGACCTAAACAAAACTGTATACAAACATTTAAATCATTGCAAGTTAAATAAAAGCCTTTTTACGAGTACAACGCATTTGAGATCGTAACTGAAAGACTTTTTAAAAATCTGGAGACTATCGATATTACTGAAGTAGTATTAAAAATATTGATTTCTCATCTTACAAATAGGTACCAAGTAATATTGGTATTGTTAAACATTAAAACAAACCTCAGCCCTTCGATTAGGAGTACCACAAGGTACTGTACTAAGCCCTTTACTGTTCACAAATTACGAAGCCCTATAACAAATTCATATGTTGTCTGTTCCAGCCGCGAACCTCCTGTGGAACAACTTACTGGAGCCAGTCGGCAACAAGTCAGACAACGTGCCGCCAGAACTGCTGCGCCAGTTCCGCTGTCCCTCGCGCAACGCGCCCTATCTCTTCACGCGCAGGAACTCACGCAGCTACTTCATCAGCGGCAAGCAGGATGGCGCTGATGATGTGTTCCTATGATGGAGAGCATTTGGAAGGGGCTGTAGGGGAAATGTCTCAGTGTTTTAGTGCTGTCGGGGAACATTTATGAAGGTTTGATACAAAGAACATTAGTGAAGTTAGTGTTTTAGGACCCTTGATTCTGGAAGCCTAGAAAAGGACTATCATGATGCCTTACAGTGTTTTTTTATATTAATACAAAAGTAACTAAAAGTGAGTTTTTGTCTAGGAGAGACTGTAAAATAATGTGTTCAAAAGTGCTTTATAGACTTTACAAATATTTATGTCTAAGTGGTTGCTTTTCGATCACGCTTGAAGAGTGACTTTTATGCAAATAGCGTACTCTATGTGTTTGGCATTGTGTGCCAAACTGCCAACAGTCAAGACTTTTGGCTAAAATTGCTCAACAAATAAATACAAATTAGGAGAAACTCATGGCGTTTTTAGGGGAGTCGGAAACCCACAATATGCATACAAATACATAAAACAATACATAAACGATTTGAAAACCATTGTGCCATTGCTTTTAAATCGTTTCGTATTGGTGCAACAACTTCCTAGATTGACATAAGATTTTCAGTAACTGTACCTACCTCGGCTAATCCCAAACATTATTCTTCTTTATTATCGTTATCGCTGATAGAATTGCACCGTGTTTCTATTAGGCCCCTTTGTTAACATTTTCTTTTGTGTTTATTTTTGCTGACTCTTCAAAGGAGAATTTTAAAGTCATGAGTGCTCTACAGTTACCTTTTCTGTGACAAGGAAGAATTAGGTAACTAGTTAATATTTTAAGGATTTCGAACAAAAACTTGTCAAATATTTATAAGTAGATTATTTTAATTAAAACTATGTACATAATTGTGTAGATAGAGTTTAAATTGTAAATAACAGTGTCATGTTTTATTGACACGTATGTGTTGTAATATTACATAATTTAATTTAGTTAATTAAATGAAGACCTCATAGTCACCTAAAGAAGGGTTACAGAAACTTGACTTCATTTCATCTTCAAAAAATTTGACAATGCAATAATGACGTAATTTTCAGTTTGATTTGCTGTGTTTTCCTTAGGAAATGAAGAACAGTAAAATTGTAAATAGGAACAGGATATTTCATGAGAAATAAAATGCTTTTTAAGATGTTTTGAAAAATCTTATCAAGACAAGCAGCGGCAGCAGCCTGTACATTTAACTAGTTTGTCTTAAGTCTATGATATTTACTTCCTTTCGGATTCAAAATTGGAATGCATTATTTAATTCTTAAATAAACTACCTTTTAAAGTTGGGTTCTCTCTATATGGCAGAATTCTGATGCTCCGGAATTTATTTACAAAATTATGAGTTTTAAATCACACTAATATTATAAAGGCGAAAGTTTTGTGAGGATGTCACGCAATCTACTGAACAGATGTAGATGAAATTTAGAACACAGATAGTTTATAACCTGGATTAGCACACGATACTTCTTATACCGGTAGTATCCCGTGGGACAATTATCAAACTCGACCTGGGCGAATCCGCTGGCACAAGCTAGTTATGACATAAAGGGACCCCTTAAAGTTAACAATAGCTCAATGTTGTGATGTAGAATAATTAGGACAAAGTAAAGTTTAGCATAATTAGTAACTTTAATATCACTTGTTAGTGCCATTGACGTTACGCTCTGAACCAAATGTTATTGTAAGCGAAAGTTACCTAAACAAATTACTATAAGTTTTCAAGAAATTATTTTAAGAATAAATAAATAAATTTGTTCTAATTTTGCGTTTTTTGTTTTCTCCACTTCCAAACAAGCAACAAATGAAATAAATAATTTAAAAAAAATAGCAAACAGCCAGCGAGCTCACTCTCCGAAATACGCTATCTAAAATGTACAACTATAACTTTGCCGTCAGTCGTCGCACGCGCACAACAGTGACGTCACGCGCCGACTGGTAACAAAGGTCTGTAGACCAAGAAACTAGAGCCAGTTTGACATTGTTAAAATCACAGAAACATCTGGTTACGCAAAGAAACGAAATTAATGTGTGACAAAAGAACGGAATGGGGACTTATACCCAGCGGTGGAGCATTTCGGGCTGAAAAGATGATGATGCTTACTTTTAATCATTTTGATGCAGACTACAACTGAAGCAGCAGGTTGTTGCGGCAGTACTTCAGGTAGAAGTTGTTTCATGCCGCTCCTGTAACTTTTCTGATACTTATGCGTGTTTGGAATGATACTGTTATTCTGCCAGGCGCTAAGACATAGATCAGTTATTTCTTCTAAAACATTTTTCATAGTCTAATGACAATCTCTGCTCATTCATCGAAGTTTTACTCGTAACTTAACAAATCTATTCAAAGACTTGTAGATACCATCCACCAACACCAACACACACCACGTAGTGAGTTACGACGACCCATTCCCTCCCACGCAAACGAGGCTAATGTCCAAGCAATGGGAACTGTAAGGGTTGATTATTTAGGTGCGGGGCAGTGGTCCAACTGCTCTGTACAACTAGTTGGACCATGGGTCTTTACTAGGGGCAGTTGTCCAACTTTAAAAATAGTTGGACAACAGCACCTTTTGAGAGTATTAAAAAAAACTACTAGAGCAAAACCGACTCAGTAGGTTAGGTTAGGTTAGAACTGTGACCAACTACGCGCGATCCGAGCGAGCGGAGCGAGCGGTGCCGCGGCAGCGGCCGGCGAGCGCCACCTCGAAAGGCGATATTACTGTAGGTCATGCTTTAGATAAATTTCGTTGAATGTTGTAATACATTGTAAAAAAATAAAGTTTAAAAATTAGTCACCCGCCTTTAATTTTGCTATTTTACTGCAAAGAGGTTCAATATAACCGTAAACCAGTAGGTACCATACACACATAAAGATGCAGTTGAGGTTTTTAGAGTTGGCAAGTTATTTTTTAAATGAATTGAATCACGGAACTCTCAAAAGGTGCTGTTGTCCAACTATTTTTAAAGTTGGACAACTGCCCCTAGTAAAGACCCATGGTCCAACTAGTTGTACAGAGCAGTTGGACCACTGCCCCGCACTGGATTATTTAACTGATACAACTTCTCAAAAATTACTGTTAACCCGGTGAAATTGTCAAACCAGATTTCCCTAAATTATACGTTAGGAAGACAAACCAGATCATCGTGCACTATATAGAAGGTATTTATAGTTCCTAATAACAACCTTCAAAATAAACAACGTTTCTGTATGAAACCGCGACATAGACGTCGATCGACAGCGACATTAGATATATGTAGGTTAGATACTTAGATAACGTCGGTGATTTCACGGCCCGGTACTGCCAAGCCCAGCGCTGGGCATCGCGCATGAAACAATTATGATTGTTGTTTACAGGCTATCAAGGTTCGTCAACATTTGGTTGTCTGGTTTTTTTAAGCGTGATTTCCTCAAAAATGTGTTTCCCACCTCACACTCCCTCCCTAATTTACGAGCATTAGATAAAGAGGTGATTTCCTGTTATAAATATATGCTACATTTGGTCGTCAACGGGACAGAAACTAAATTATAAATTTCCTTCAACTTGTTTATCTAATTGGTCTTCGAGGGTAGAGCTGAGCGCGCATTAGTAAAACAGGGTGTAAATGTAACCCTTCACACATACGTCAACCAAGCATTCGGTACATCAAACTAAGTACCCATAAGCATATATTTTCTGGGAAACGACTTTTTTTTTGGGGTCTAAAATCACATTTTACGGTAAAACTCAATGTAGCACTCTTAAAACATTGTGCTAGTGGATGCTTTGAATAGTAAAAGGGTCATGGAGGTAATTTAAGTTATAACCTGAAAAACTAGTTTTTACAAAAACAGCTGTGCTAAATTTGGAACTTTGACCCCCAAGAACTCCGTAACTAGGGGGTTCCCAGGTATGGTCTAGAACAAAAAAATGATCGCAGTGGTGGGGAGAGTAAGTGCCTTTCGTCTGCGTTAAGGGTATTTTTACACCCTTTATAAATAGCTAAGACCCCTAAAGTGGATTTAGGTTTTTATTCAATGCTGAAATTCATGCTGAAAATTAACACTGCCATAGTTTAAACATACCTGCCTTAGTAGCCGGCGGCGGGTGTAGGAATTTAGAACACAGATGTGCACGCTGTGTGGTTAGCCTGACAAACTGATATGTATTTTCAGTCAATAATAAATATTTTCCCCTTTTTCAATATCTAATATATTTAAACGATCTATTGCTGTCCTAGTTATTGAAATAAGTAATTGATAAGATACTACCATAATAACCGTAAATTTATGATTGGTTTTTAGTTTGCTACAAGGTACCTTAACACTATTTATATGGTCTGTGATCTAGTGTAGTAGGTGCATGAGGGTAAAATGTGTGACACAATTCATCTATTTGTTGTCGACTATATCCCATTTATTATCATGCCTTCCGTAATTTAACACCTTCAGTGCTGAGAGCCCTTCAGGTGGGCTCACATTTTCTGAAACGTAATACTAGTGACCCACCAGGGTCCACTTGCAATATGTATGGCGGGATGGCACATGAGCTCTTTGAAATGGGGGTGGAGTCGAATGTGTTAAAATAATAATAATATAATAATAATAATAATATTCCACAACTATCACACAACGCCATCTAGTCCCAAGCTAAGCAGAGCTTGTGTTATGGGTACTAGACAACTGATAAACATACTTATATATTTCTAAATACATACATATTATAGATAAATTACACCCAGACACAGAACAAATGATCGTGCTCATCACACAAACATTTGTCCTGGGTGGGAATCGAACCCACGACCTCCGGCATAGCAGTTAGGGTCACTAACCACTAGACCAACAGGCCAGTCAAAATGATTTCTTCTAAAAGCATATTTACATATCCAAGCATATATTGATGTTATCCCTAATAGGGATCGGACAAAAAAAACGAATTAGTCCGTCAGACAGCTTTTCCAAAAAATATTGAACACATATTTTTTCTTTTTTCACATAAACAAAAAATGAATACGATACAGTGCTTCGAAAACTCGTGAAATCGTCGAAAACGTCACATGTCAGTATATTTTTTACCTACAAATGACGTCACAACCCCTCACTTTTTTATTAGTTTGATAAAACAAAAAACACGTATCTAATATTTTTCGGACGGACAAATTAGAATCATATTTTGTTTAATCAGTCCGATCCCAATCATTATAAGTTAAAGCAATGACTGCCTGCCTGACTGACTACCTGATTGACTACCTGACTGACTGCCTGATTGACTGCCTGACTGACTGCCTGGTTTACACAACAGAAATTTTGCAGTAGGAGTCACGGAGTCCGGGATTTGTGCTCGGTTAATGGCAATAGGTTCGCCCCCGTACGAATGGTTACACCCCACCCTAACCCTTCGAGGATTACAGGTGTAAAGGTACCGATATACAGTAGGTATTAGGTGACATTCAATACAATAACAGAATACTTGAGCATTATTGCAAAGCTTCGTATGTTACTCAAGTACAAAACAATCTTGGACACTGTTATTTTTAGAACCGAACGCTTAAACAATTTAATGTATAAAATCCAAAGTCCCAAATATGGTGGCAGCAAGCGCACCACGTCACAAAATGACCACAGTGTGCTGTGGTAGGCGTGCAATTAGTTCAGAACGACCTACAGACAGACTCTATACAGCAAGATATGTAGTTACCGCTGAAATATTGACGTATGTATTTGTAAAAGTAAGTGATGTAAGTTAAAAGGAATCTGCGATCTGAAATAGACGAAGTGACAAATGGCCTGAAAGTCGTGTAGTCTGATCTTTTTGATTTCATAGGCTGCTTCTTCTTAGGCTTTTGGCTTTTCTTACCCTTTTCATGGAAATTCATGAAATGCGGGAGACACTGATCTGTTTGTTCTGCTAATGCTCACAGCTGTTAAAAGCACGTTGTATGTTGTATGCACGGTTTGGATGTTGTTTTAGTAACCTATCGTACTATATTTAAAACATGTCAAAATCGCTAGATTTATTTATCTCTAACACATCTCTTAATTGAAGAATTTATCTCTATCAGACCAAAATGTTACCATGTTAATGTTACGACAATACGAGCTTGCAGTTACTTGTAGTCACTCGCTATATTTTTATGACCCGTACTCAACAACTCTACGTCGTCCAAACGAGCTCAATCGGCTCGCATATGGCGCATCGCGCTTAACATCTGTGCAGTCAATTGCTGCTCTTTATTGATACTTGCAGAGTACACATTGTGTCTAGGCTCAATTGGGATCTGCAACTTCTAGTCATAAAATCATAGGTATTTCGTTTTAGGAAAATATTTCAGGATTTTCCAGAAAAGCCCTCGAAACTTTGTTGAGGTCGCCCAATATGGTCGCTCCATAGTCCGGACTCTGACAGACAGTATACTGGCTGTTCTAGCCGTTTTGCAATCTGTCAGGTGTCAGTTTGAACAAGCCTCAGGAAACACTCCAAAGCCATTATAATATTGAAATCATCACTATTAGCGTAATTGTAATTGGTGGCAAACCGTTTTTATTAACTCTTAATCATCTGCCGTACTTTTTCCCAACTGTGGGGTTGGATTCCCGTCTAACCTGACCGGCAGCTAAATACAAGTCTGACAACCTAAGTATTGTAGTCTTTGGCCTAAGTAAGTGCGGCTTAACCTAAAAATCGAATAGTGCTGCTGTTGTTATTTAGCCACGACCTCCTCCTCGTATTATTTTTTAATTATCTATAAACAAAGAGGATTTATCTAATTCCATTGCTTTCGGCTACAATGTTCTTTCGATCCACATTATTACTACGAGCTCTCCCCATGGCATTACCCAGGAAAATATAGCCCTCTCCCCTTTAGGAAATAAAAATAGACAAGTAAACAATACATAAAAACGACCTGAAATAATAGTTTTCATAAACATCGCGTGGTTTCAGGGATAGGAAGCTCATTTATTTGCAGCTCCCTTCAGCGGTTGCGTGACTCTTCCTGCATTTAAAAACGTAAAAAGCTCTGTTTTACTATATCACGTAAAACTTTTAAAGTTTAAACCTATTGATAGGATCTCGTCTATGTGAAGTTTTTCAGATGCTATCGATTTAACCGGTTGGCCTATAGCTACCCCACCATATAGTACCGTGGGTAGCTCCGATTACCTTTAAGCTTTAATTTTGGATGTTACTGCTTCAAAATTTTTGGATAGTTGTGGATTCTCGCAAAAAGCGCCAGGTTATTTGTCATCGTAGTTTTGTCCAACTGACGACACGGTTGGCGCAGTGGCTGAGAGATTGGACTGCTGCGGTTCGATCCCCGCACGGGACAAATATTTGTATGGCCTACAGATAGTTGTTTCGGGTCTAGTGTAGCATAAATTAGTCGATTCACTAAAAACCGACTAATTCTAAAAAGTTGTCACCTCACTAAATTATAGGTACAACCCTAAATGTTCTGTAATGTCACAATGGAGGGAGAACGTCACTCAGGATCTCCTTTAAAAACGGCTGCACGCATAGGTTCTGCCCTTTTTACATCAAGCAGCAGCCTACTAGATAAGTCCCCAGTTATTGGGTAAGTGAACTCCGCCATTGTGTTCTTTTGCTGCTAAATTTATGTCCCGGTAAGCCATATCTATTTGTAATCTTTGTGTCTATTTAACATGGCTGCCGGCAATGTATTCTGTATTTAATATTAATTAGCACCTAGCTATTCACTATGCACATGTGCTCTAATTAGTTATATGGTTCTCCGCATGGCATGCATCCTATTCTATTCTCTATAAACTAAATCATGCTCATCCATGCTGTATCATAAACCGGCGACGCGAGTCAACAGTCAATGAGAACCACGTGGCGATGTGACGCCACGCCTTGCCTTTAGTCTATCAACTATTCACCTATCAACTAATCACTGTAAACCACTGCGATGTGTGAGTACCCATCTTCCATCTTCTTCACTGCCTTGAGCTTGCCGCATCTAACGCATGGCTGGGACACGCACATCGTAGGGGCTTGCAGGAACCATCTTGGAGCTCAAGCGTCCCCTTGGCGCTGTTTCAGGGTTCCTAGCGCTGGCTAGCCAACTATGGCTGCTTCGCTCACGCTGCACTGTTCTGCTGCTCTGCTGTGCTCCCGCGCATCTACCAACGCGGTGAGAAGCACGCATCTGCACGGCCGCCCTGTCACGAGCCGCCTTTAAACTGTGACGCCTACGCGTCCGGCACCAAACGACGGCGTGGCCGTGTAGACAGCGGCCTGCCGCCGCTACCTACTGGCCGTCTGCGCTGCCGCTACCTGCCTACCACCAACGCTGCCTAGGGCTAGTTGCCCTGAGCCCGCTGCCCACCTGGTCGACCGCCCTGCCGCGCGTCCCTACCGACGCGTGAGGCCGCCTGACCCGGCCTGCCTACCGTGCGTGGCGATCGCCCTGCCGCGCGTCCCTACCGACGCGTGAGGCCGCCTGACCCGGCCTACCTACCGTGCGTGGCGATCACCCTGCCGCGCGTCCCTACCGACGCGTGAGGCCGCCAGACCCGGCCTACCTACCGTGCGTGGCGATCGACGTCTTCTGGTTGCTCAGGGCAGTACCGTTTTCCTACCTTCAGTGACAGTGCGTGACCTTAGACCCTAGAACCTTAGACAAAAGAACCCCTATTTTGTATGAGTAGTACCTAAAAACACTCATAAGGCCCACGCCACAGTGGCGCCCACTCGGTAGTCTCTAAGGTTCTCGCACTGGTCTCTTTCTCCTACGCTCAGCATCGTTGTGGTATTTTTTAAATAATTTTGTTGTAAAAAATATTCCAAAATATTATTCATCTACCTTCAACTTTTACTAAATTGGAAAATCTAATACTTCAATTTGTTAATCTTCTACCTTAAACTATTATTAAATTGTAAATTACAATTCTAAACTAACAATAATCCATCGCGTTGCTGAATGTACCTGCTATATTAATTGGTGTGTGTTGTGTATTGTATTGTCATCCTCTCACTGTGGCCAAGACACCTTTAGCCATCAGTAGATCGGTCTTATGAGTCTGTTTGACCGGCAGTGAGAAAACCCTATCCTTTGTTATACCACCTCACTGTGGCCAAGACACCTTTAGCCATCAGTTGATCGATCCTGTGAGTCTGCAGGTCGGCAGTGAGTTCCTACCCACTATCCGTCTGTTGCCCTTAGGTCCTACGGCACAGATATCCTGGTACTACATAGTCTAAATTAAACTTATTGTCAACAAAAGAACACAATGTCTTCTCATAAGATTAACTTCATCCATCTAAGAAAGGCTGAGTTGACCCGTAGGCCTAGCTAGCTAGTGTTTGATCCATACAGGGTCAAACGATGCCAAGGGTAAAATACTACGACATCTATCAACAACTAGTCGTAGAAGGTCAACTCGTACCTTAGATTAGTCCTAAACTAGTCTATGGCGTGCAGGAAAATCTGCATCCGCCAACTACCTACACTAACTATAACATAGTTATTGCTATTATTGTGGCATACAACACGTCCACAGAGGTTTATCTAATTGCTTCTGGGCTGCATGGTTGTAAGCTACATACCTTAAATTCTGTACCTAACTAGCTACACACACACACACTCACTTACATACTGCTGTCACACTCTTATTGTGCTTATTAAACGTGTAAGCACCTTCACCTTTCTGTTAAAACGGCGTTGCCATAGAGGGTATTGGGGATCCCAAGGGATGAGTAATTATTTTGTAGCAGAATATGCCCTATGGTACACTACCCTTAGTTTTTGTGTTGTAATTATCAAGTTCCAACAAGATCATCTTAAAGACAGTTCCTACACATAGGTGACTGCAATCATACCGTACATTCTATGTGCATATTACACATGTAAGCACCTTCTGTCGCTTAAAACACTCACTGCCATAGTGCATGCTGTGGTCATTATGGAGTGTATTTATTTTCTTAGATAGCAGAGTAGGTCATTAGTTAACTACTAAAAAACAATTGTGTTGATTGTGTTACTATAAACACTAACAAGTCTGCACTTTCATGAAAAGTAACTGCAAAGTTGAAATTGCAGGCATTGTCCTACCCTAGAATAGGATAACTTAAAACTTAATTAGGTATAACTAGAATTTAAAACTTAATATAGTAGAACTATAACTATAGAATTCAAACACTAGGCTCTAAACCAGTGTCTAAAACATTCATGACCTAGTTCATGGATATTCTAACAACTGTAGGCCTAAGCCACAGTTGGACCTCATCTCGGGCCTACCCCGTTGATAGAGGACTACTAAAAGTGCTAATGGCGCTAAACCGTAGCACCCTTTTCCCCATACCAATGGCCCTACACCATTGGTACTCTAACAGCTGTTGACCAAAGTCACAGTTGGACCTCATCTCGGCCTACCCCGTTGATAGAGGACTATTAATCGTGCTAATGGCCGACGCCTTAGTACCTAACTTTATCATGGCTAACCATTGATAAACTACAACTGTTAGTCAGTTGGATCTTCTACCGCCTACACGGTAGCAAGACTAGCACTTCTGGCTCTAAACCAGGTGTTTTCTAACTATGAGCGGATTGCAACTCAATAAACAAGCCCTAACAGCTACCTAAATACATATCTAATCTATCTAAAATCTAATACTCGCTGTAATCTAAACACTAGTTACAACTACATACACACAGTCTTGTATACAAACTAACTTCAGTAAATAAATGCCATTTGATTGTTGATAAACACATTCTGTAAACCTCTCATAAATGTAACGTAATCCTTACACACAATTGATAACTAAACTTTAGACCATAACGTTAACGACTTCTACAACTTAACTTAACGCTTAATTCTTAACCAAGCATGTTAAACAAATAAATTTAACCTATATTGCTGATAAATGTCATATCTAACCTAACTTAACAAGTGTCATCGACTTATAAAATTTTATTCAACTTTGACGTTTGACACTTACCTTGGATATTAGCCTTTTTGCTTGTCAATATTTTATCGTTCAGAAATTATAAATTCTTCACTATGGACTCTGACTAAAAATTATACAACAATAAAATGTGTCATAGACATAGAACATTGACAAAACATAAATCAATTAAAGGTTTTAAAACTTTAACAATTCTTTTTAAATGCATGTTTTTTTAATATAAACTATTACTATTTAAATTGCATGTTTTCTTTTTCTTGATATTAAATCATGAATATGAAGACTTTACATCTTCATGTTCGGATTACACACTCATACAAGGTACATCACTCACTTGACAGTGTTGTACTCTAACTTCTACACTAGTATTCAGCAATCAATGGTGATCTTTAATTTTGTTTCTAAATATAACAGAACCTAGGTACACTATACACATTACCCTGCAATTTAACACCTCAGTGACCTGACCCCCAAGGAGATACACTTGCTCTATCTTGTGTTTTTCCGACTGACTGTCTTGAGTTAAGCTACTCTAAATTAGTTTACCTCTTGTGTGTTTAGTAAGTCACTGACTTAGGACTACATTCAAGTCAGTGACGGACTTTGATTGATGGATGTTTGACGATGAATATTTGATAGATGGGATGGAAGCACACGAATGAGATGTATGTACGTACAGGTAGTCAGTCTAAGTGGTTTAGGCCTTCTAGCGGATTTCCCCTAGGGAAAATCCTTTCTTTGCAGGCGGGGTACTGTAGCATAAATTAGTCGATTCACTAAAAACCGACTAATTCTAAAAAGTTGTCACCTCACTAAATTATAGGTACAACCCTAAATGTTCTGTAATGTCACAATGGAGGGAGAACGTCACTCAGGATCTCCTTTAAAAACGGCTGCACGCATAGGTTCTGCCCTTTTTACATCAAGCAGCAGCCTACTAGATAAGTCCCCAGTTATTGGGTAAGTGAACTCCGCCATTGTGTTCTTTTGCTGCTAAATTTATGTCCCGGTAAGCCATATCTATTTGTAATCTTTGTGTCTATTTAACATGGCTGCCGGCAATGTATTCTGTATTTAATATTAATTAGCACCTAGCTATTCACTATGCACATGTGCTCTAATTAGTTATATGGTTCTCCGCATGGCATGCATCCTATTCTATTCTCTATAAACTAAATCATGCTCATCCATGCTGTATCATAAACCGGCGACGCGAGTCAACAGTCAATGAGAACCACGTGGCGATGTGACGCCACGCCTTGCCTTTAGTCTATCAACTATTCACCTATCAACTAATCACTGTAAACCACTGCGATGTGTGAGTACCCATCTTCCATCTTCTTCACTGCCTTGAGCTTGCCGCATCTAACGCATGGCTGGGACACGCACATCGTAGGGGCTTGCAGGAACCATCTTGGAGCTCAAGCGTCCCCTTGGCGCTGTTTCAGGGTTCCTAGCGCTGGCTAGCCAACTATGGCTGCTTCGCTCACGCTGCACTGTTCTGCTGCTCTGCTGTGCTCCCGCGCATCTACCAACGCGGTGAGAAGCACGCATCTGCACGGCCGCCCTGTCACGAGCCGCCTTTAAACTGTGACGCCTACGCGTCCGGCACCAAACGACGGCGTGGCCGTGTAGACAGCGGCCTGCCGCCGCTACCTACTGGCCGTCTGCGCTGCCGCTACCTGCCTACCACCAACGCTGCCTAGGGCTAGTTGCCCTGAGCCCGCTGCCCACCTGGTCGACCGCCCTGCCGCGCGTCCCTACCGACGCGTGAGGCCGCCTGACCCGGCCTGCCTACCGTGCGTGGCGATCGCCCTGCCGCGCGTCCCTACCGACGTGTGAGGCCGCCTGACCCGGCCTACCTACCGTGCGTGGCGATCACCCTGCCGCGCGTCCCTACCGACGCGTGAGGCCGCCAGACCCGGCCTACCTACCGTGCGTGGCGATCGACGTCTTCTGGTTGCTCAGGGCAGTACCGTTTTCCTACCTTCAGTGACAGTGCGTGACCTTAGACCCTAGAACCTTAGACCCTAGAACCTATTTTGTAAGTGTAGTGCAAAAGTAAATGTATAACTAAGTCTTCCTTGTCTCATTTACCTACCACTAAAAGCACTACGCCACACTAGATATTTGTTTATGTGAGTTTAATTGTTTGTTAACGCACCCACGATACAGGAGAAATTCCTAATGTAGGGTAACATTTCATTAAAAAAAAATGTTAGGTTTGGGTATAATGTAGAGACTAATATGTAAGTATTGGGTGGTTTGGACGAGACACTTTGAAAGTGGCCATAATAATAACTGCAGTATTTTCTGGCTTAATATGTTTTCGGAGATATATACCTATGTGATGCACTACACACTACCTCTTACTACTTACGTTTGGTCCTTAGTTCCTGACCCAACAAGGACCTACACGGCCAATATAATATTTATTACAATAGGGTATTTCACCAAAAAAATCTAATGAGTCCATCTGATAGATTTTCAAATACTAAACTCGTATTTTTTCTTTCTTCACTTAAACAAGAGATGAAGACGATTTAATGCTTCGAAAAGTCGCGTCAAGTCGTGTGACGTCACAAGGTTAGTACTTTTATACCCACAAAGTGACGTCAAAAGCGGAGTCATTATCTTTGACACGTTTTAAATTCGTAAATTTTTATTAATTTGATAAAACAAAAAGACACGAAGGTATGATCCAATATTTTACGATAATCTAACAGACGGACTAATTTTTTTTTTTTTGGTGAAATACCCTATTACAAATTTCTTTCTTTTCTTTAGTCTGTGGTATAAAGCACCGGCCCTTCTTGCAAGTGATGGTAACGTTTTAATTGGGTCAGAGATTGTACAATGGGTACCAATCTCCAGGCGCGCGAACTAACAGTAGCTTACTGATAATATTGTGCCGATGATTAATGATATTGCCAGTAAAAGCGTAGGAAAAAGTATGCTACCTACTACCCGTTTTCGTCGTTAAAACTAGGTGAGACCAAAAAACATTTATTTAGGTTTCGCTTACACCCGTATCCGTTCTTTGATGGATCTTTTTAATAGCATTAAAATGGTTGCGTAAGTTGAAGAGTGTGGTATAGTTTATTGCATGCATGCATTGCAAACACAATAATTGAATACACGTATATATATATATATATATGTATATAGCTAAGGTATAGTGCTTGTGTAGTTGTGCCAGATATTGAAACAACCCTCGTTTAAATGAGTCCAGTTTGTCTGGGTCTCTGGGGTGTGGTCAAACACCCCAAATTCAATATCGTGCGACACTCCCGTGCTAACTAGTTCAGACTTGCCTCTACAAGACGTCTACACGATGTTTTCGATGTGTTTCAACCCTCTTAATTTCGATGCTATTAGAGCAAGTGATTTTAAGATAAATTAAACAATACAAAGACGTCATTCATCGTAAAAAAACGTATCTAATTTCTTATTATCATCTGCCTTTACCCAGGTACCTGTTAGGACCTCCAGTCTAACCGGATGTAGCTAAATACCAGAATTAAACATTAAGCGACTGCCTATATGACCCCTACAACGTAGCTATTAGGTACAATATCCCTTGCTAGAACTGTTGTTGGACTTTTGGGCTTATGATTACCTGTAGGTAATAAGTCGATCAATATCTGAACCATGACATACAAATTCTGCATAGGAAAAGGCGATATTTTGTGTATGTAGGTAATGTATATGTATGACTTAAAAAAAACATAACGATTTCATATAAGTACCAAAAGGAAAAAAAAACTGTTAAACAAATTACCTACCACACAAAAAATAGCAACAACGCAACATTACTCGTAACAAAAGAAAAGTGCAATAGCACAAACATACATTATAGAAAAAATCGATACGTCCATTAAACGTGTACACAAAATTAGAGAAGGGTCAAGGTTCCCCTATGCATTCCCTTTTCCATTCATCCCAACCCTTTGAATAGGTAGTCCATGATTCTTATTGTTAATCGAACTAGCAAATTAGTAAGAACCTATTCTATGAACTTTCTGTAAGTTAAAATCCCGTATGGGAGAAGTTATTTGCAAAATAATTCATAAAACGAACGCTGTTTCTGAAAGGGTTTTCCCCATTTCCATGCACAAACAATCTATAGAGATTTGTAAGAAATTTAAATTGAGCTTACCTAAGCAATATTGGTGTCTAATGAGTGACCGATAGATACAAGTTACCAAGACACTATTGATACAGAAAATTCGTCAGAACTAGTCCAAAAGTTTAAAATGGATGCACCCAATTTAATAGCCCTTTGTTCTACATCGCAGACAGAACCATCACAGTTGACTAGTTTGACATTTAAATCTCATAATATTTGTGTGTGTAGGTACTACATCATTAGTCACGGAGCTTTTGACATTGGCTCACTGCTTCTGTTTGAGACTAAGTCCGAAAAATTGAGCACCGTCTGGACACATTACTCGGTGTGGATCAGACGACGTATTCTGGACACGATGACCGATTGACTACTACTCCGGAAATATTGTCGCTTGGTATGAATGTTTCAGTAGCGTAAACTAAAAAAACATGATTTATTATGAAAGGTTTTCAACATTACTGAAATTATGAAATTTTGTCTAATTAATATGCTATATCCATTAGGTTTAAGTACAACTGATTGATATGAGTTAAATATTATGATTCTTCAGAAAATCTATTACTATAATCCGGCTAAAAAGCATTATGGTTCTGCACTTGGTCTACACGCATAGGGAAGTTAGTAAG
This sequence comes from Diarsia rubi, assembly GCA_932274075.1. NCBI lineage: Eukaryota > Metazoa > Arthropoda > Insecta > Lepidoptera > Noctuidae > Diarsia > Diarsia rubi. Next base: position 21,233,832 of record OW026417.1, read on the forward strand.
TATGAGAAACAGTAGAATTCATGGAAATCTCTAGTTATTATTACACCTAACCTTTTATTTATTATTTTACAAGAAACGGGAATATTATGGAATCAGTAGTAAAGTAAGTATTTACTACGAGAATATATCAAAGTCCTTATCGGGGACTATAACTGTACCCATCAAAATTTATAGTGGTTATAATTAAGAGCATAGAATTAAACAAGAAAAAGAAGAGAAAAGTCCACGTGAATGCCTCTATCTCACAAAATCCTTTCCTGATGCCAGACAGGCAGCCAGACACAAACACCAAGAGGAGTGCCTCATTGAAAATTCAGCTTGATACTAAAATATATTTAAGTAATGACACGACAAGACACAGGGAGTGTCCCTAGATCTGTGTTCCAAATACCTACTAACTTTATAGGTGCTCCAGAATAGGCCCGCGCGTTGCTGGTCATATAAAAGCGGTCTTCTATCAAACACAGGCACAGTCCGGCCCGGTGCGTTGCCTCACGAACTCGCCACGCCACAACCTCCTCTTTTTCACGTTTTTTTGTAAACTTATCCACCCAACTTCAATAATGGTGAGTCTTTTGAAGTTTTTCTAACATTTTTTTCTTGTATAAAAAAACAGTTGATAACATCAGGCGTCATGGCAGTTATTTGATGCAGTTTCGACATTTCGGGATTTATTTTCGAGATCGTTTTAGATTTTCGCGAAGTAATTTTGTGAAACTGTTTTGGTTATTTTCTTTTAGTTAGTTTTCACACTTTTCATTCGGTTTTAGGCATGTTTCAGGATTAGTTAGTCAGCAATGGTATTTTTAATATCTTATTGTAATTAAAACCATTTTTACCTGACTGTGACGGAAGGAAGGTTATGTTTTTACTAAAATGTTTATACGCTACCTATTTAAATTTTCTTCAATTTGGTGGTTGCTTCAAAGATATTCAAAACAAAACCCGAACACGAATTGTCGGTGTAAGTACAAAAACTTAGCCAAAAACTTTTTATTATTCACAATCATTATTAAAAACAATTCAGCTGTATAAGGAAACAGACATCGAAAATCACTTTCAGTCACGAAATAATGTAAGTTTCGTCTGAAAGAAATTCGGGGAAAACTTTAAGTTTTCGGTTTATTAATAAAGCCGTCTTCGTGTTGCGAATTACACTCAAACATGAACTTTTGTAACACAGATAAAATTATAGATTGCTTTTTGACGTTTGTGGCAACGAATTTTGAAACACCACACCTGTGAAAATTCGTTTTCTCTTTTTTCACTGAGCGGGGCTAGGTCGCCCAGGTATATACTTAATCTCGATTATGTTTGTAAGTCAAAAACTGGAAGGACCGCTTCCTGAAAAAAAAAACCAAAAGAATTCGTAGGTACGTATGAAATAAGGCTTATAATTTCATTTATTGTTCATGCAATGAAAAAGTTTATATGGTTACACATAACGAATAGACATAGGTGCACTAAAATAAAAAGAATTCATAAAAATAAAATGCATCTATTATTAAAAAGCTAAATAATGTACGTAGTTCTATATGTATAAAGTAGATTATAATAATTTCTCGGTACTCAATATTTTAATCCGTTGTGGTTTTGACCTGAAGAACATTCTCACAATAATTGTCACGAACAATTCAAGGAAAAAACTGTACTTACATTAATTACATAGACACTTCATTAGTTGTATTACGCTGTTTTTGCAAATTTGGTTTTATCAACTGCGTGTGGTTTCGAAGAACTACGTTTTAGGCTTTGAATTACAATATCAATTCCTGAAATTATGATTTTATCATAAATAGGATCGAATTAAGGTTCAAACTTGATACATAAGACGGAATCTTTCTTTGTCATTTTGGAAAACATATTATAAATAGAAAAAAGTGTTTTTGGGTTTTTCCATCAGCAATTTCTTGGTAGTAGCCACGGCGTCTGGATTTGTTATCACGAAGTATGATTTGGTTGATGGCAATGGGCTCAATTAATTAGGTACACCTCTACCTTACCATTCTGTAATTACAGGCGTGATGTTATTTACGTTTTAACTAGCTGTTGCCAGCGGCTTCGCCCGCCACAACTCGAAAATTATCCCACAGGAAGATAAAATCGGGATAAAAACTTCTACGTGTTAATCCAGGTTATACAGTATCTGTGTACCAAATTTTATTCAAATTCGTTCAGTAGTTTTTGCGTGAAGAAGTAACAAACATACACAAACTTTCACCTTTATAATATTAGTGTGATGTGATTAGAACAGTAAAATATTACGTAGGGAGTAGGAATACAACGAGTACCTAAACTATTCGATAGATTTTCACGTCATTTTGGTCAACCATTAATTTGTTTATCACTACTATTTCCAATCACACGATCTTCAACTCAACAAATCCCAATCCTTCAAAGTATTCTCATTCACTTCCAAGGTCCTGGTTAATCTGATATGATAATCTGAGCTGGTCGGTCACGGCTCACCGGCTGACCGAACTGACCGCAAACTCCACGGCCCACGACCACTGGGTACTTGGGCCAGTCCTAAAGTAGTCTGAATCAATCTACTGTGAAGTGGAGATAGTAATTGTACCTGGAATACGGTTGACTTGGCTGTTGGCTGGCTGCCAAGGGTTGGAGGCAACCTTGATTAAAGTTTTGATGAAAGCTAAGCCTATGATTAGTTTGGTAAGAATACCGAACTGTTTTAGTTCATCCACATAGGGCTAATTTCACATATGGAACTGCTGTCAATTCAATATTCCACAGTAATATTTAAATTTCAATTTGTTGCTCTACAAGCTATGGGACACTTAATGTCATGCCTGTCATGTTATTTCCACATTACAGGAGCTGATGAAAGCTACTGAAAGTGCCTAACTAGTCGCCTTTTGGGCAGACTCAATTTGAACGGACATCGACATGTTACGAATAACAAGTCTCTCAAAAACACCTATAGATCTTACATCCACCATAAACGATTTGGTTATAAATTATTTCTACATGTAAAACAAACCTATTCATAAAAAAATGCTGATCTAATTTGCAGTAGAGACCCGCCAATGACACCAGCTGTACACATTTCCACCAGAGCAATTAAGTATTGACCAGCATAACTACCCTGATGAGCCCTACAGTCATTACTATGCCATGCAAGCTCGTATTGTTATCGCACGGGAAAGCTATTAATTATTTATCGCACATATACTTTAACAATTGTCACGTATGAACGGACACACGATTGTCAAATGTCGTGGACTCGTGGTAGTAGCAGGATGACAGCGTAATTAGTTCTCCCACGGTGATAAAGCGTAGCGTATGAAAAAAGAATTTTTAATTTTCAGCCTGTGTTTTCTAGGATTTTTACGGAAAACTAAGATTTACTGACTGGCGGCGTATCTTTCTGTACCTAATTTTTCCTTAGTGCTAGTTGTTGTCCCGTTTAAATTATCCCACTGGAAAGTACGACTTTACCCCAATGTGCCAATCTAACCCTAAACGAAAGTCATGCATCTCTTTATTTCAACATGACGACTGCACTTAAAATCCAATTCATTAGTCAATTATCTTCTGCCACTACCTTAGAGAATTCAGAGTGAAACTAGTCATGTGCACATTGCATCGATACAAATTGATTGCAAGACATACATAATATTTGAATGTCTTTGCATTGATAGAAAAGAATCTACGCTTTTGCAGCCACTGACCAATGCGCGCAGTTTATTGATTCAAACGATCAATATTAATTGTGAGCCAACTGTTACTGACAATTGAAAAGGTTACGGCTTTAGCGTATTCACAGTATTTACTGATGCATTAGTTATTAGGCCTGCCGTCGGTGCAATTTGATGCTAATTAAATAGTGTGCCATAAAAAAAACTGAGTCTGAGAAATACTATGTTCGTTGAGTACAAGCTTTTAAAACGGATTTCATTCTAAAAGGTTTGTATTATTCAATCTATTTCTAAATGGTAATATCTGGGTCCACTTCCGCGTAATGAAAAAAAAACAAGTAGATAAATCCTAATCTGATGTAATTTCATACTACCATAGTAATAATGCCTATCATATTCATATTATTCTGAAGTGTTATTTCTATGGTAATAAACCCATAAACAGAGATAACAGTTACGTATACTTACGTGTTTTATCGACATCGATATCGATACGGACAGTGGACCACAACTGGCTAGTGATGTGACATACATAACACGCCAAAACTAGGTTTTTATCGTTCCTATCTGTCTAAAAAAATACGTTTCGTTTGTATCATAGTTACGTACGGTTCAGCGAATATAGGTTATTTATTATAAAATTTAGATCGAACTTTAGGTAATGTTAGTTTATGTCTAGATCGTCTTTTATAGGTACAAATTATCAATTATCTGAATGCATGTTTTGTTGTCTGGGATTAAATGTAATTAGCCTAAGCATTTCATACTGCATATTTCATACCTTAGGTACCTTACAATTTATTCGAATCATTAGATCAAATGATCTATATTTTAATATATTTCCTAGGTATCAGATTAAATGCATCCGCTTCTAAAACTTTGCACAACCATTTAAAACAACCTATCAAAGCGTAAAATCAAAAGTTTAAAATCGATCAAAGACATCTAGTTAATCAATCGCAACTTCAATTAACTTAAAACAAAACATAGCGGTTTTCCCAACGGTACTAGACACAGTGGAACCATCGTGTTGAATAGAACTCCATCGAAGGCTTTTATTTTCAACTGGGCGAAATGAGCGAATGGGCGGTAACATGGCGTAACTTGGTGGTTTTAAATAAAACGGGCTTTTAATTGTACACAATTTTAGCCTCGGTAGCTATAGAATAGACACTTGGACAGTTCTCAACTTATTGTTGGTTTTAAGTTTTATAATAATAATTAAAATCATCTAGATTTCTTACTTGTGTAAGGGATAAAGTCGGTGAGAAGTAAGAACACACGCACGGGTTCTGTAAATGAGTATAATATTGATACACACACAATCAGTCCTTATAGATAATTAACGAACACGAAAACGGTACCTATGTCGTCCGGCGCACGACGCAGCGTGCGCGGTACATTTACGTGTGAGTGCCAAGTGGGGCGGGGGCCGACTGCTTACGCGAGCGAGCGTTTTGGACGGGAAGCGAGTGAAGTATCTTTGTAGTGGCGAGAGTTCGCGCGATCTAACTTTGTCGCGGCGACGCGGGCGCAACACAACGCTACACACTCCCCCTCTAGTTCGAACATAGCGCCCTCGCGTTCGGGCTAGCAATCAAATCTACGCGGCCGACCGCGCTTGCGCTTCTCTCTAACCGGAGCCTCGATATCACCGATGAAAGGAGTCAAATCAGAGACATGGTAACGTCCCACGTGCTCACCTCTAGTAACTCCCTCCACTAGATAAGTAGTAGGGCTTACTACTTCACGGATGCGATAGGGGCCATCCCTCCGGGGTATAAATTTCGCAGACTGTCCAGGGCCGACATCATTCAACCCTTGCGTTTTCAACAAAACGAGATCACCTACCTTGTATTCTGGAGGGGCGCGTCTGCCTTCATCTGCGTACTTCTTCTGCAGAGACTGATTATGCTCGTGGACATCTCGGGCGTCGAGCAGCACCGTCGACAACTTTCGAAGGTAAGGAGTGATATTATGGACGAAATTATCACTGTCCACGATGGTCTTCATGTCTGCCACAACGTCCGATGGCGCGCGCAGCTCTCTCCCGAAGGTAAGAAAAGCTGGTGAAAATCCAGTGCTCGCTGTAACAGCGGAGTTCATCGCGAACCTTATGGCCGCGAGGTGAGTGTCCCACGATGCGTGGTCCTTTCCTACCAGTATCGCTAACTGTGGTTTAAGGTCACGGTTTTTTCGCTCAACGGGGTTCGCTTCTGGGTGATACAATGGCGTCAAAGACTGTTTGATACCCATCACATGACAGGCCTGCTGCATCACCTCAGCAACAAACTGAACTCCGTTGTCGCTGATCATCCTGCGCGGGACTCCATACCTCAGGAAGACATCAGATATTAAAATCTCAGCGCACTCCACGCTGGTGGCCTTCTCTAACGCAAATAGCTCGACCCAATGGGAACACGTGTCCTCTAAGATTAAAATCCAACGGTTACCCTTCGAAGTCTTTGGTAGGGGCCCAAACAAGTCGACCGATACCACTTCGAATCGCCGGGTGGGTGCAGGCGTCTGGAGTAGTCCTGCAGGCTTCCTGTTGTCTATCTTGTAACGCTGGCAAGCTGCACAGCGTTTAATATAGTCTGTTACAAAAGACTTCATACCTGGCCAAAAGTACCGTGCTCTGATACGTAGTAGGGTACGTTCAACACCAAAGTGGCCTGCCGTGGGAGCGTCGTGGAACTCTACGAGGACGGCTTCTCTCTCGTGTTTAGGGACCACGAGGCAAGCGGACTCGGCGTCTTCCGATTCGGGTGCGCACCTGTATAATACGCTGTCAGACATCAGGTATCCTCTCTCTGACCATCCTCGCCCCCTGAAGGGATCGTCGGTAGTCTCTAGATCCTCGATGATACTCTTCAGTCCTGGGTCCTTGAGTTGGTTAGAACGCACATCCTCAGGTGTCCTATGTGGCATATCAACGGTCACTAAACATACCTCGCAACCAGCTGGGTTTTCCTCGCAACAAGCTGGGCGGCTTAGTGCATCTGCAATCACATTCACCTTTCCGGGAGTGTACTGTATCTGCAGGTTATAGGCCTGCAGAGTCATTGCCCATCTGGCAAGACGACCACTGGGAGACTTAAGGCTCATCAGCCAACGTAGCGGCTGATGGTCGGATTTAACCACTACTTCCGAGCCTTCCACGTAACCTCTGAACTTCGTGACCGCCCAGACGACGGCAAGAGCTTCGCGCTCGGTGGAGGTGTAGTTGCGCTCGGCTGGCGAGAGTAGGCGACTAGCGTACTCTATGGGCCTTTCGTCGGGGCCCTCCCCCTGCATCAAAACTGCGCCGAGACAGTAGCCACTGCTATCTGTCCGGAGGGAGAAAGGTTTGGACTCGTCAGCCTGGCGAAGAATGGGAGCGGTAACTAGGAGCTCCTTGATGCGCTCGAAAGCGGTCTGCTGCTCATCATGCCATCTCCAACTGCTGTTCTTCTTCAGCAAGTCAGTCAAAGGCTTGGCGATTGTAGCGTAGTTCGGTACAAACCGTCGAAACCAGCTGGATGTGGCCAGGAAACCTTTGAGCTGCCTCTCGTTTTTCGGGGCAGGCATGTCAGCAATAGCCGAGGTTTTCTCTGGGTCTACTTGTAGACCTCCAGGAACGATTACGTGACCAAGGAATTTCACAGAGTCACGGGCGAAGCAGCTTTTCTTTCGATTGACTCGAAGGCCGAACCTCTCTAGTCTGTCGAAGACCGCTTCGAGATCTTCAATATGACCTTCGAAACTTGGTGACAAAATTATTAGATCGTCCAGATATCCAAGGATAGTCACAGCCCTACTTCCTTGGGGGTCTGGTGGGATATCGGAGCCGTCACTTACTTTGTGTCCTCGAATAGGTACACTCAGGTTTGACTTGAAACGATCTATTAATCTCTGAAACGTGGCGCCAGAGTTGCGAAGGCCCATCGGCATCCTCTTAAACCTATAGGTGCCGGAGGGTGTAACGAACGCAGTTTTGTCGCGGTCCTCTTCTGCGACACAAACCTGAAAGTAGCCGGAGTGGAGGTCTAGCGTCGTCATGTAGCTGGTCGTCTTCGCTGCATGAAGCACGTCTTCCATGCGCGGTAGCGGGTACCTGTCCGGTTCAGTCACGGCGTTGAGCTTACGGTAGTCCACACATAGGCGGATTCCGCCATCCTTCTTCGCGACTAAGACGACGTTGGCAGCCCACGGCGACTCGCACTCCTCTATTACGTCTGCGTGCAGCAGCTTCTCAAGTTCACCGTCCAACAACTCTCTTTTCCCTTGCGACATCCTATAGGGTGGTGAAGCGGTCGGTTCCTGCTTCTCAGCAACCCGGATGTGATGAGTGGCGTAAGTTGTAGGAGGTCCTTGGGTGGCGAAGCGCTCAACTCTCTTAGTTATGAGCTGGTTGAGTTGCGTCCTTTGAGCAGGTAACAGCCTCGTCCCTTCATCCTCTCTCAGCGCCAAGCCGGTGGTATCAACCTGCATCAGCTCTGCATCGCTGGTGGACGTAAGGCTAAAAGACTGCACAAAAGTAAACTTCTGCCCGGGGAAATTGCTAAAATGCCAACAGTTATGTTGGAGGTCCACTAATATACCTGCTCTGGCAATAAAATCCTGTCCTAGAAGCGTTCTATTATCCGCTTCCGGTATCACCAGAAAAGTGGTGGGGATAACGTGTCCCTGAATGTTGACTTTCGTATCACATGATAATAACTCACGTTCCTGCTGCGTTCCATCGGCGAGGCCAAGGTTGCGACGTGTTTTTGTGAAAGTGGTCCCGCTGTCCAATAATATTTTATAAAGTCCGGGACTAGCGAGACTCTCAGTAGCACCTGTATCCAGCACTGCAACACCTACTAAAGACGCAACTTCTATCTTGACCGTAGGGTGTGACAGGTTAGACTCACGGGTAACAGCGCTTTGGAAACTCACCTTATCAGTGGAGGGCGTACCTTTACACGTCGGACACTTCGAGCGTATTACTCCCTGTCGGCCGCAGCCGTAACAAGACAGCGGTGCATTATTATCCTGTTCACCAGATTTTATTTTAATTTTGCATTCATCTATCGAATGACCAAACCGTTTACAGAAAGCGCAGCGCGGTCGAACACGTTTCGTATCGGAATTCGTATCGTTACAAATATTCGAACTAGAGTCGGACACAGCGCGCGAAGGGTTACTTTGATTAGCCGTCGCCGTCGGAGGGTTAATGTTTACATTTCGAGATTTCGCGGTACTTGCACTGTTATTACTGTTATTAGTGGTACTACTCACGTTATGAGACGGTATTAGTGATTTAGTATGACTTACCTCGCCTAGCGTCTCCTCAACATACCTTGCTCGCTCGAGTAGACAGTCGACACTACTTACACTATCGCGTGACACTCTTTTACGGAACTTACGGTGTAAAAGGCCGTAAACTACGTCTACTTGCATAACATCTGGTAGCTTATATGGTAAACGCGACACTTCTGCCCGCACTCGCGATATAAAGGAATCGACACTATCGTTATCACTTTGTTCGCGCGCGAATATTTCTCGGAGGATCCGGTGGGCGGGGCGCGGGGCGCCGTACATGAATCGAAGGCGGCGTGTAGCGTCGTCCCAGGTCTCCACGGTAGATTTCACGCCTTGCCACCATACTGCGGCGTCTCCGGTCAGCAGCATAGGTAGACCTCGAAGGGCGTGTTCGTCGGATACACTTGCGCACTCTTTGTAGATGAGTACGCTCTCGACAAATGCTTCTAGGGCTTCGGTACTGCGGGCGGCTCCGTCGAAGCGGGCCGTGCACCGGGTAAAGTTGTTGTGCATACCGTGCATGCCATGCACAGTCGGTCCAGTGTGCGCAGCGGTGGGTTGAGTCGGTCCCGTAAGGTCGCTACTCGTTGACGTAGGCGTCGACGACGCGACGCTTCTCATGACGTTGGATAATAATCGTGAGAGCTGTTCTTCGGTTATGGAAATCATGTTACCACATGCCGTTGTCGGGATCGGTGTAGCTGTTACCGTGGTGTTCACGCTCGCGGGGTTAGCTACTGCGTGGATTTCCTCATCGCTACTGCAACTATCGCCTTTCTCCTCGTTTGCGTGCGCGCGGCGTGTTTTCGGCGGCATTTTCTCGACGGTAACACTCGGTTATGAACGCAAACGGTAAAAACGGTACTATAGTCCAGTAAATACGCAGATTACTCGATCCTTGGCTGGGTAGAACACTGTTTGCGTGGATTTTGTTCGCACTCGCGTCGGTTATTTTTCCATTTCGTAGGTATTTTCCGTACGGAGCACGTGCCACGAGTTGGGCGTCATTTGTAAGGGATAAAGTCGGTGAGAAGTAAGAACACACGCACGGGTTCTGTAAATGAGTATAATATTGATACACACACAATCAGTCCTTATAGATAATTAACGAACACGAAAACGGTACCTATGTCGTCCGGCGCACGACGCAGCGTGCGCGGTACATTTACGTGTGAGTGCCAAGTGGGGCGGGGGCCGACTGCTTACGCGAGCGAGCGTTTTGGACGGGAAGCGAGTGAAGTATCTTTGTAGTGGCGAGAGTTCGCGCGATCTAACTTTGTCGCGGCGACGCGGGCGCAACACAACGCTACACTTGTCATTTAGTATCGTAACAATAGGAAGGTTTTTCTGTAATTAAACATCAGGTGCATGAACTGAAATAAAAAAAATGCATCAAAGCTTAGCAGTATTAGAAAGTATCATTGGTAAGATTTAAAAATTAATTAGCGATGTTATTTTCATCCTCACACACTCTTATTTCAGCCTCAACTTAGTCCTAATGAGCTTAACTCTTTTATTAAGAACCCGCAACAATGCAACTTCAGAAGTGAATACAATGCAGGCAGGTATAATACCTCATCAGTATCATCATCGATTAAAACAATCGATGCGTAGGCGCAGACGAGCACACAATCCTGCTATTATCCTATTACTTACATGATTCACCCCCACTGCCGTCCGCGTCGTTATGAAGAGCCAAACTGTTTGCTATTTCTTGGTAAGGATGAATCATTGGTTTTAGACCGCTAGTTACAAAAGTCTAAATAACTCGACTTTTACGAGAAAAAACAATTCAAACTACGTATTTTTTTTGTTAAATCCTCAGGTTAAATCATTTCTTGAAACAATGCTTCTATTAAGTACCTACAATGCTTTACTACTTTTTCAGTACCTATACCGACTTTTTTGTCGTGACGATCTGGATTTTGAACACAAAGAAACTTATAAACGTAACTGTTGATGAAAGACAAAAATATTTCCATGGTATACCGGCCATTATGTATCAGTAAAAATATACCAATTTTTTTATAACATAAATCTAATATTCGTTTTAAAAAGCACAATAGACATACATAAACTCTAAAGCGTAACTATTGCCCTTGTATGATCTAACTCAAACTAATCTTAGTAGAAAGGTGAGTGAACCGCACGGGCGCGCCTAATTACAGACAAAACGGTAGCACTAATTATGGTCAGCTATTCATTAGAAAACACGGTGACGTAGGCCTGGATTAAATACGCTTCTGTGTCAAATAGCTGTTCAGTAGCTTATCTACCAATATGCTCGGAGCAGCTGTGCCCTGTAAGTGTAAATAATACAGACAGACTAACGATGATTACCTATTATATCATCAAGGTAACAAAAGACCTTATTGTCAAATTCAGGAGTAAAAAGCATGTCCATAAGTCTTTTTTTCTGATAGAAAAATAACTATAGGTTCATCCTTGCCTTTTTTTTTTTTTTTTTTTTGGTGGGTGTAAAATCATCGAATAACCCTTCCCGCTCTTGGGCAGAGCGAAAGGGAGTGTCAGACTTCTACTGACTAAAAACCACCCATGTTCCTTCTTCGCCCTCTATGTCGAGGCCGCGATAACCGTTGGACTACCCGCGGCCCAACTACCCGCGGCCCAAATTAACCTGCCTTGAATTACCTTGCTCCGTTTGTTGTCCACGCTAAGCAAATATTTAGTTAGGTACCTACAGTGAAAAAATACAAAACTTCTTCATGAAAGTAATGCCAATCAAAATAAATCGCTGAGACAACCAACCATTTAAAAAAAAGCTCCAAATCCCGATCAATTTTATTTCACCTGGGATTTGCTGATCTAAATGATTTAGATAAGGAAATATGGATAAAACATTGATTTTTTACTGGAAGCACATACACAAAAAACTTCTAACAAATCCAAGATATTTTCAAAGCTCAAAAACGCCTCTATCTGTCAACATCAAAGAATATTCTCGTCCGATTAAAAGTGAATCATTGTACAAAAACTAGCTCAAGGTACAGAGGTTAAACAACGTACAGATGGACTCTTGATACTACGGAAAGCCTTATTAAATTACAATTACAAATTGTGGTATGACCATACATAATGTAAGACGCTTTGTGTACCTGAAATTAGTGTAATTACGTAATTATAACTACATTAGGAACGTTTATGCTGTAGTTTGACACAACAACGAACGTACTTCTACAATTGAAGTATGTAAGGTCAAAGTTAAGTAAATCCGATTGTTGAAGACTACTCGTATCATTATGATATGAGACTGCAATAAAGAATTGAGTATTGAGACTGATATAACTGCCTCGTTTCTCGAATTGTCTCTGCAACCGCAGGCGCAACTGGTGAGCACATGGTCCAGGGTTCAATTCCCGGGTCAGACCAATTCTTATTGGGTTTTTCCATCAGAAATTTCTCAATAGTAACCACGGAATCTGGATTTGTGCCCGATTGATGTCAATTGGCTACCTATCATATGGAACTCAATTGACGAAATGTGTGTGTCCTTTTAGGTACACCTCTGCCTATAACCCTTCGGGGATTACAGGCGTCATGTTACGTTATACACGGTGTAAAGTAACCCTTCACACATGCGTCAACCAAGCATTCTGTATATCAAAATTACGGTCGAAAGGTTAGGGTACCCCTACGCAATTTTATTATTATTAAATTTAATTTTACGGTAAAACTCAATGTAGCACTCTTAAAATATTTTGCTAGTGAATGCTTTGAATAGTAAAAGGGTCATGGAGGTAATTTAAGTAAAGTTATAACCTGAAAAACTAGTATTTACAAAAACAGCTGTGCAAAATTTGGAAATTTGACTCCCAATATCTCCGTAACTAGGGGGTTCCCAGGTATTGTCTAGAACAAAAAAAATATCGCAGTGGTGGGGAGAACAAGTGCCTTACGTTTGCGTTAAGGGTACTTTTACACCCTTTAGAGATCATAAAAACTGCATGATCATTGTTGTATGTGCTCTTAGCTTGTCGACAGTTGTGCTAGTGCTTGTAAAAATACAGAGCAATTGTGATTTTTATGACTGAATTATAAAAAAAATAATCATATCTTCACGGTACGATGACCAAACATAAATTACCTGCCGTATCAAGTAGGTATTACTTTTTTCACTAAACTACGCATGCTGCTACGTTGTTCTACATTATTTAAAAGTAAATTAGGCGAGAATTTGACACTCTTTTCAGTTGGATTAATTGGGAGATTTGTCGTAATAAGATTTACTAAAAAGTTTTAACAGATATTGAAGTTTTATCGATCCATTAATTGCCAGATTATCTAATAATGAATTCTTATTTGTCCATGAATAGTACCTACTTAATTAAATTTTTTAAATGGTGCTAGGGCAGCATTTTAGTCAGTTGGCTTAGCCAGATTTTCTTTCCGAAATTGAATTGAAGCCATCACAGAAACTTTTGAACAGTGTGTAACACTAAACACAAAAAAAGGAGCTTTTAGGTATTGAGTCAGACCGGGCGCGCCGAGCCGCCGATGACGTCACCAGTCCCTCCCTGACATACATATCCATCTGTCCCTCGGTAACAGGAGACGATATGTCGAAACGCGATAGTTAATTGTATTTTTACACCCTACGTGTTTGACTATAATAAGTAGAATAACTTTTTCGGGATGGAGGGCAAAGCCTATAGAATGTCGTAGATACTTTTCAAAACTATCCCGCCGCACACAGGCTCTTCGATTAACACCTGTATGAAATCTGTTGATCCTCCCAGATTTGAAAACAACGTCGCTAATGTTCCCGTCGGGGCTGCGGGTTGACCGCAAGAGATAAAAAGGGGTAAGAAGGAACATGGGTGGTTTTTAGTCAGTAGAAGTCTGGCACTCCCTTTCGCTCTGCCCAAGAGACCCCTTATTTGATGATTTCCTACCACCCAAAAAAAAGGTCGCTGTGTGGTGCGGTGTTTAAGAAAACCTATAGTTAATTAATTTTACATCGTACAACGATCAAGAAGAGTGCCCAATTAGAGTGCCTAATTCCATCATCAACATCTTCATGTCCCACGTTGCTCGGGGGTCAGCGCATCCCGTTGTTCTGCCACTCTCCCTTTTGAACCTTATATCATTTAATTTTCATGAAATTATATGAAAGAAATTTCTTTCACACCATTTCATTTCCATATTTTGACCTTTGACCTCCCCTCTCCATCCATTGAATTCATGGCTAATCAACCACTTTAGTTATCTATTTAAAACAGTAATGAACTTCTACGAGTATCAGCTCCCGACGTTATAGCCGTGACTTAGCAGACAATGCTGACTGGATGAGCTAAGTCTTCACTTTTTTTGTTTTTAAAATGGAGTTCTTTGATCATGAGAGCTTTGGTAGATTGACTTTTTTTTTGGCGTTGAACCGTACATAAATGTGCAATGATTTTATAAATTTTTCAGGGCTTAAACTATAAAAGCTGTAGGAAAACTAGGAAAGCTGTGAAAAACACACCAAATTACGCCTGTTTTTCTCGAAACGTTAGGACGAGGTGGTAAAATTAAATGATAACATCCATTTGCTGTAGCTTCATTACAAACCCAGTAGAAGCACGATAAATTAAATATCAATTCCTAGAACCAACATTTAAAAAGAAAAATAAAATGAATGAAAAACCGTTGTTTGTTTACAAACAAACAACAACGGTGAACAAAATTGCTGACCTACGGAACCACAGACTATTTATGGTCAGTTTTTTTGTTTCTAGTCCAAATGGCTGCGGGAATTAGTGTGGGTTCGTTGACCCGACGCTTAGCGTGTCGAACAGTCGTGTTGATAATGATAGGCTGTGATACCGTCTGCTGATACCACGCGGGGCATGCGTTTTGCTATTGAAATTGTGGTTTTGCATATGAAAATATGGTCGAATAATTATGGTATTTGTAGCGGACTCATATGTTTCTCATGAAATGCGGCTCCTATACTCCTGAACAGGATAGAAGGAATTAGGACGATGGCAGTGTCTCATAGCATGTAAAATATCTGTGATTTTCAAATCTCCTCTGTCTCTCTGCCATGGCTTTTTTGTGTGTGTGGAAAGACATATATGATTGACCTATCTGTTCTTTGGAGCGATTTTATTGCCTTGAGCCTTGAATCGTCCTTTGCTTTATACACAAAAGAGCTTTTACCTTACTATTCGTATAATTGCGCACTTAACCACCATAAAGCGTAAAACGATAGGTCCCCCTGATTTAACCCTTCGGCAGAAAATATCTGAAAGCTGGCGGGAAACTAAAGTACTAATGAAGGGTTAGCTTTCGCGACGTCCGACGCCTTAAAAGCTCGATACTTCCGGAGGGCGGCTACTGATATCCGCATGTATAAGGCTGCACTATAATGCGGATATTATATCCGCCAATTATCCACTTCGAGTGGGAAGAAATTTATAATCATCGACACCCTGAGGTATTTCTATGGATTATTTTTACTCCTACCTTTGTATATTGTTTTATAAGAAATAATCCACTGTTACAGATGGGTTCACTTTTGTTTTGTACGTAACAGTACGTGTATTAAAACAGACACGGTAAAATTAGAATCTAAATAGATGCCTTAGGACTTCGGAGGTTTTTGTGATTACTTACATACTTAGTTTTAGTTTTTGTTAGCACTTAAAAGTCAAAATCAGACTTGATTTTGTTGATTTACTTCAAGCATGAGATAAAAGACTTGGCGGCGTTTTGTAGCTTCTGTCTGCCCTCGAGGTCAAAAGACGTAAATTCATATGTACCTGAATGCGACCTCGAAACTCAGTCATTCATACAAACCAAAGCAATATTATCAATGACAACAAGATGTACATGAGAACGCTTCATCAATCCTCAACCCTCAAGGATGTATGCTTCATTGAGATCTCAGATCCATTGTCTCTGACAATCATAGCGTGACCACTGAACTTCTGGCAGATGAGACGATCCGTCACGGCTAGCATTCGTGTTTTGTTTAAATTAACGAAATGTAGAACAATACTTTCGCTTGAATGCTTTCTTTTGGATTGGTATTAGAAAACTGAAAAGGTTTATAAAACCAAAACTTCAAAGCTAATGTTAAAGAACCTAACTTTGCACTTGTTGAAATTTAAAAGTAGCTTATTGCCAACAACGGGGCACAAAAATAAACCACGTGAGGCTGAAAAGACATTCCTGTTTGAAAAACCCAATAACATTTCTTCCGATCTAGAAATCGAATCCAAGGTCTCTCACTCAGCAGTAGCGCTGTTGCAAGGTTGCATTGCTAATCTTTCATTTACGTAGGCGTAAAACTCATCACAAACTTTAAAGAAACTACGTTCATGTAATTTCCGGTCCAAAATTGATTCAGTTATAGCAATTTCAGTAGACTACCAAATAATTGACGGTATAGTGTAGGTGCTAACTACGATCCAGTTAACTTTAAACTTCATGAGTGGGCTGTTCACAGTGGCTTCGTAATTAACCGCCTACCAATGTCTCTCCTTAAACAGATATTTATTACAGCAATTCGATTCCAATAATACTTCCATTAAAACAAACTTCGAATTGAATTAAATTGTAATTGGACGAGTAATCGAATCGTTTTGTTCAGTAAGCCGCGTGGGATTTTGTTATTGTTCCTAAATATGGTAATTTTACTTTGTTTTACCAAACGAATTACATGTTTGGGTTTATGTTTTGTGTGTTATGTATTAAATTATATTAAACTTACTTAGGTGTTCATCTATAAAAACTTACGAGGTAGAGTCAATGAGTCACCCATTGTTGTTATAAATTAAATTCAGAAATTCTTTTGACTCGTTTGATAATAGAGGGGGTAGACCCCTCTATTATCGAAACTCTTGTTTCTGAAAGAATATTTATAAAAGATTAGGCATTCGTTCAACCGTCGCCTA
Source organism: Diarsia rubi (assembly GCA_932274075.1). NCBI lineage: Eukaryota > Metazoa > Arthropoda > Insecta > Lepidoptera > Noctuidae > Diarsia > Diarsia rubi. The sequence goes on from OW026417.1 coordinate 21,250,678, forward strand.
ATGTTGATGAAAACGGGCATTTTAAGCTTCATAATTAACTACCAAGCTAAACCTATTCTATCGATATCAAACCGCTGCATTATCGTTGAAATCTCGCTACAGTTCATTACCAAGCCGTCAAGTGTCACGTACCATATAACGGGCGCCATGATTGGCAGCTATTATCGCGGTAATGACACTGCACTGCATGAAATATTTCCTGCCATACCACACAAATAACACGGCATGGCTGAGACTGGAAATTAGTTTCAGCCCACGAAATGTCTATGTCATTGTGGAATTTGGTTAGACGGTGTGTTAGTCTATGGTTAGGTATTTGACAAACAGGCTAGCTATTATCCGCTATGGATACTTCACTACAGTGTTTATTTTTGCTAGTCTTTCTCAAGCAGATTATTTCTTTAAAGCAAAGGCACTTAAGTTATCCATGCCTTGACTAGGTCAATCAGTGGAACCAAAGAGATCACCAAACATTACAGAGCTCGAAGCTATTTTAAAACTCTGTAATTAGTCATGTTTATGTTAGCTCTTTTTCCGGCTTTTCCCGAACTACATATTAAATTTTCCACCTAGCTGTTCCTAATAATGCCGACCCTAGCATTCATGTTCCTCTTACCGCAAATACCTACTAATATATCCATACAATCTGTACTGACTTTATGTCTAGATTCTTTGTCATTATGTACCATATGTACCACGCCTCGTACCAAATCACCGACGACGTTCACCGAAGACTGTACTGTCTGATTGATGTTCCTTCATTTATGGTGGCCGTACCATTCCGTGCCTTCTCTTTATAAAACCCCCTGTGCCACGAACATTAAACTGTTCACATTGTGAACTTGAAAGAGGTTCATTTTAAATTGAAGAATTCATGGGAATTTCAGCCTGAAATATTGTGATTTATTATTTGAGACAGTTTGGGGTGAGGTAGGTCGAAAGAAGTGAAAAGGGAACATTTAAAATTAATATGCTACTTTGCTAGTAATGCTAGAGGAGCGATGGGTGGACTGTGTCAAGAGGATAAAATGGCAAGAAACGAAGTGTCTGATGAGATGACGTGTAGGTAATACAGAACTATGGAAAAAGTAGAAAATACTGCGCCAATCACAAATGAATTGGGATAAGAGCAAGAGCATGTTTATGATGATTTCTAGTATTGCTACTACAGTACCCATGTTCACGTTTAAAAATCATCTTTCACTCTTATTAGGTAGGTAAACACCACCGGAAAGTTCTGGAGTGGCGACCGCGAACCGGAAGACGTTGCGTTGGAAGGCCTCGCTCCCACTAGGGGGACCGATGAGCTGGTGAAGGTTGAGGGGATCCGCTGGATGCGAAACGCACGGGACCGGTCAATGTGGCGACACTTAGGGGAGGCCTATGTCCAGCAGTGGACGTGTTTCGGCTGAAATGATGATGATGATGATGAAATGACATCGAATCCGGTTACGGTTATTGCAACAGATTGCTCGTTCCATTGGAGTCGTATAATTAAAAATAAAAACATCTTAATGTTGACTACACCTACACATTAATTAGTCTGAAGAACCAAATGAACTTAATAAGGGAGCTTTTTCCAAATATGGTACATAATTGTACTGATTAGCTAGTTCGTTTAATAAGAGATACTATAAAATATTGATTGTTTTCCTAATATGGTATTGTGATTCTTTGACCCAAAATTAATTGCTTTTTTATTCGCATTATTTTTGTCTCCTATTTCAAAAATGTAAATACTGTAAGTATACTTAGTCTAGTATCCCTTGCGAACTAAATTAACTGCAAAGATTCACAGCGCATCGAAAACATTAAATGTAGTAGGTGTAGTGATCCATATTAAATTAATCCATTTCCACAAACAGGGTGTCGATTCTAGTAATAGGCGCGTGTCTGCGACTCGTGCGCGTTAAACGAACCAACATTTATCTTTCTGAGCTTTCGTTGATGTGCGGCAAAAAAAACTTACATATCTATTTTTTCTTTTTCTCGAAGTAAGTAAATAGTATAGGATTGGGAACAGGCAGGCAAAGTCTGCGTAAATCAAAATAAGAATTGAATTGTATTCAATTCTCATTTAGATTCACGCAAACTTTAGAAATGATGTATTATAATTATGAATTATAATAATAAATTACAATTTGCATCTGTTTTTAATTATTCTATTCTATGTGAAAGTCCACCTCGTTAAATCCAGGTCATAGAATCCTGTACCTAGATTTGTTACACACAAAATTCATGATTACCTAATGATCGACCTCTATGAACCCTAAACTTATAATTTGACAAAGTCTTTAACCTTGTTATTAAGGACCACTGAACCATTGTTAGTTTTTCCATTATTGTCAATATATTTCCAGAAATAGGCAGGTGCGGCAACCTAGGCTGAAACCATTAAGTTGTCAACTGAAAGTTTCGTATTCACTGTAAGTAGTTTACAAATTGTATGGTAATATGGGGTATTATAGAGATCCATTAATGATATACCGGTTGAAGCCCCTGTAAGCCCCGACTGGAATCGCCATCACAATTAACGTGTCCTAATTTCATAATTAAGCAAACCTACATGTGATTTTGGTTTTAAAAACTTAGTACACCTAGTCTATTGCTATACGAGGTTACAGAAAAGCGCAAAGTATAGCTAGCAGGAGAGTACTCATACGAACAGTAAGTGTTATCTTTTGCAAAGGGATATCTTATAATTTCAAAAGAATATTATTTTAGATGTATCTATAGATTCATGTTAGATTCCATCATGTAATAATATGCTATTTATGCGAATAAGCCATGTTTTGTGATGCTTCTAAACAAAAAACATTTAACCAGTGACTAAGCCAGATACTTTGCAAATAAACACTTCTAACAAAAGTCCATCTTTCACAGAGGGAATGCATCTCAGTCCACATCGGCCAAGCCGGAGTGCAGATCGGCAACGCCTGCTGGGAGCTGTACTGCCTGGAGCATGGCATCCAGCCTGATGGCCAGATGCCCTCAGACAAGACCCTGGGTGGCGGAGACGATTCCTTCAACACCTTCTTCAGCGAGACCGGCGCGGGAAAACATGTGCCCAGAGCTGTGTTTGTGGATCTGGAACCTACTGTTGTTGGTGAGTATATAGGGAGACCTGTAGAAGTCCTACACATAAATGGGACTTAATATGAATATGATTTATTGTAAACTAGCTTTTGCCCGCGGCTTCGCTCGCGTGGATGTCGGAAAATATTTCAAGTATATTAACCCAAGGAATAAGATTTCTCATACAAACTTTCATCCCCTATTTAACTACTTTTATTAGGGGTTGAATTTCGAAAAATCCTTCCTTATTCCTTGTCTACATTATAAAGGAAACCTCTGTGCAAAATTTCAGCTTTCTAGTTCCAAGGTTTTGGGCTGGGCGTTGATAAGCCAGTCAGTCAGGACTTCTCTTTTTATTTATATGTATAGATGGGTTGCAAAATACCCTAGTTCATGATCAATTGGCAGAGGTTTAGTCATGGCTTGATTGACTAGATTTGTGTATTTCATGGATATTTATAAACGTTAAAGGCATTACCTGTTTGCTTCTCATTTGTCTATGTAAAGAACTTACCATACGGTATGCAAACAAACTCATTAAAGTTTTTTATAGCGTCAGTACAAGATTTAAATCTAAATATAATGAATATTCCACTATCAGTCTAGCTATTCTCCATTTCCATGGCTTACCTACTAATCCCGCTTAAAGTAAGACCTAATAAAAAATATGTTAAAGAAACCGTGAGGCTCTAAATTGAAGGCTTCTCGGCTTGTAATAGAATTTTTTAATAGCTGGCGGGTATTGAACCCTGTCCCGAGCCGTTATTACTTCGACTGACGGTCTATCATTACACCACAGCACTATAAAAGCATCTGTCAAGGAAATTAGTCATTTTTTAAGCTTCTGGTTAGGTCTGTGGTTAATAGTTTTGAGTAGGATGAAATAAGTTTCAATTTGAATAAGGAACTAACGGCGGACGGAACATCCTTTGTTCAACGAGAATGAAGCCTATATGAACGTTACTCGATGGTCACATTGAGACCTGTTTGAATACAATAATCCCAAATTATAGTCTGACGTCAAAACTCGAACTTCATACATTCATAATGCCGGAATAATAACACGAAATTACCCATAAGTGGAGGAATAACCTACAAAAAAAATGGCTAGACTAATCATTTTCCATGGGCTTAAAGAAAATAGTCCAGTCTAGGACAGTGACTTGCAATTGAAACATTGACGTCATCGAATAAACTATAGGAAGGTAGGGTGCTCGGTAGGCTATAAAGATTAGTTTAAGAATAGGTAAATTCGATATCACGTCAAGTACGAGTATCTACATTGATATCAGTATCACGCCTGTATGTCATTGTAGGGTGTTAAATTACATCCACATTTCGCCATTTCTGAGCAGGTCCTAAATAATATAATAGACACCTACAATTGCTAGCTTTATCAACCGGGCACAAATCTCAACTCGGGAATGGTATTACTGACTAATTAATTCGTAATAGAAAAAATATTTTTCATTACTCATACTCTGAAAGTAGGTCATAACATGAATGCGGAGCGGGTTGAAAGTAGGTACTACTTTTCAGCCCTAGGGAGAATCGCTTTCAACAGCTGTCAAATTATTAAAAAAAATACTTGGTCTATTTTCACATTTTTAACCATAAATTCATTGAACCATGTTCTAACTTTTTATACAGCCATCCAATTACAGCGCGATTTAAAATTAAAATAACAAAGTTAACTTAAGAATAAAATTATATTATGACTTTAATATAATTTAGTTTTATCTATTTATCTAAAGTTACATAGATTTCGACAAAATGCTTGCCATTTTTTTATGATTAACATGAAAAATACTGACTGTTTAGCTGGACGACCAGAGGACAAAAAAAACAAAATAAGCGGGAAAGCGACAACATTCGATCAACACTAATTTTTTCTTTAATTAATAATTTATGTTCTTATTTTCCTCGTATTCGTAATGAAAAGCACAGTGTTTACCTCGAATAAATTACTTATTTAGTCCCTCGAACTATTAGCGCCCTCACTACGTTACGGGCGCCAAACCAAGTCTCGGGACTAAATAAGTAATTTTCGCCCCTTGGATAACAATGTACTATAAATCTTCTGACTAAAATCTAAATAAATCGAGATATTTGACTACTCACACTAAACTTTTTAAAGATGAGTCAACATAACGAAATCTGTGATTATCCACTCCAGATTTGAAGACAGGAAGTTTCAATATTATTCGTAAGAGCTTTTAAGAAGCTCTTTGCTATATCTCTGTAATTGGCATCCGTTCGTATGGTCGAAAGTAAACCCCCTCAAGTGGTTCAGCTCAGTCTGCATTTAACTTCATTGATTTGGTTTTTATTCTACTTTGGTGACTCAAAACTGAATCAAACTTCAAATCTTGGAATGGGCCATCTGTTGGCTGAATCATTTCTTATTTTGTATTTTTTTCTCGGTGTCGAGTTTCAGTCTAAAGTCGAACATTCTTTTTGTAGTATTCAAACTGAATATTCTAAGAATTTCAAGAACAGCTGTTGATATTGTCTGGATTCTGCGAAAAGCTAAATATTTTTTTATTCCAACTAGGCCACAAACTTATGACTGTGAACCAAGTCCAATTCTTATCTAAATTTAAAAGGCAACTCTAAGAGGGCCGAGGCCTACCTGTACAAATAGAAATACTTTACTTTCAAAGCGTGTCTCATTTCACAAAAATGTTTAATAGGGTTGATAGGGTTTCTGTAGATTACTTATGTCAATCCAATACATCAATCCAATCATTCAGACATTTCTGTCTATAGAATACCGTACGAGTATATCGTACGGTATTCTAATCTATCCAACTATGCTAGTAGAATGTCACTTGGTAGCTCTGGGTAGCCCAAACTCTCTACAGCATTTAACCGACTCACATCTATATCACAGAATTGCCACTAACTTCTAACCCCTGCATTTCCAGACGAGGTCCGCACCGGCACCTACCGTCAGCTGTTTCATCCGGAACAGCTTATCACTGGCAAGGAAGACGCAGCTAACAACTACGCCAGGGGCCACTACACCATCGGCAAGGAGATCGTCGACGTCGTCCTCGATAGACTCAGGAAACTCGCCGACCAATGCACTGGACTCCAAGTAAGGGGTTCAAAAGTTTGGAAATTTAAGTGATTGCAAAGCCCAAGATCCTCATAAAGGGAGCAAGATGATCTAAAAGTAAAGTCAGGCACTCTAAACCCTGCAGTTAAGAAATTAGATACTGAAGTGGTTTAACAAAGTCTCTCCTCTTATTATTGACGATGAAAGTATGATCTCACAAATTGACAATATAGAGCATTAATTGTTGTTCGATGTTGTCATCGTCATATCGGTAAAGAGTAGGTAGGTACCTCTCTAAGAGTAAGATTGGTCGACAAATTATTAACGTAGTTCTACAAAGTACACGAGCTGCAACCACGCCCCGGATCTAAAGGACCAATTACCTCATTACCTATAACAGTCGTTACCTTTCCATTCAGGGCTTCTTGGTGTTCCACTCGTTCGGAGGCGGCACCGGTTCCGGCTTCACGTCGCTGTTGATGGAGCGCCTCTCCGTCGACTACGGCAAGAAGTCCAAGCTCGAGTTCTCCATCTACCCTGCACCTCAGGTATGAGACAATTCAATTACTATACCGTAACAATGGATGCATAATCAGCTCAACATATCGCAGTTCGTTCCTGAATATAGGTTACATAGGGTATCTTCTCTAGTCCAGTCCAGTCCATCAAATCTGATCTAGCCACTTTTTAAGGGTCTCAGTACATCTTAGCGTAGTGTCACTACACTTGCCTGTACGAGGATGATGCAAAAAAGACCTTATGAGAACTAAGACAGTTTAAGTTCTAACCCACAGTATCCATTACAAGCAACTCAAGTAAGGATCCCATTAAATTTTAATATCAGCCATAGAGGAAAATAAATTTTATTTCCTTGCCAGGTGTCAACCGCAGTAGTGGAGCCCTACAACTCCATCCTGACGACGCATACTACCCTCGAGCACTCGGACTGCGCCTTCATGGTGGACAATGAAGCCATCTACGACATCTGCAGGAGGAACCTCGATATCGAGAGACCCACCTACACCAACCTCAACAGGCTTATTGGACAGGCAAGTGGAAAAACGAACATGACAGAAATAAAAAATGTGGACTTGAAACAGCAAACAATCAGCAGGAAAGGGTCCTCAGGTTACTCACGAGTCACGATCACCATGTCTGGTGTAAGTTAACCCCCCCGGCCCCGGCTAACGCATCAAAACATGCACAGTAATGATTTTCGTTTTGCCTGCCCTAATACTGATTCCAAGTCAGCTCCGGTTCTATTTTAGCTTGCTAGTAAAACAAAAAAAAAATAAAAAAAATTGCTAGTAAAACAAACGAATAACTTTCTTCATATTTCCAGATCGTGTCATCAATAACCGCCTCACTGCGGTTCGACGGCGCGCTGAACGTAGACCTGACGGAGTTCCAGACCAACTTGGTGCCCTACCCTCGTATCCACTTCCCGCTAGCCACATACGCGCCTGTCATCTCCGCGGAGAAGGCCTACCATGAACAACTCACTGTTGCGGAGATCACCAACGCTTGCTTCGAGCCAGCCAACCAGGTGAAGAATCATAACTAAACAGATTCCAAAACGTAACATATTTTAGTAGACCGACAATTCGATCTTCTTTTGTAATTGTAATTTTTTCACCTAATACTTTTCGGAAGAGAGAGGCTTTCAAATTACAAGACCACTTGAGCTTTGTGAGCCTTTTAATCCTAAGATTTTTTTAAAGAAAATAAAGAAATAAAAAATAATTCAGCTACATGTTACTCTTCTGTTACAGATGGTGAAATGCGACCCTCGTCACGGCAAATACATGGCCTGCTGCATGTTGTACAGGTAATTCAATTGTCACTCACAGCTCGAAGGACCAAATTTTCATTAAAATCATTTGTTCCTGACGAAGTTAATGAAAGCATTATTTAAATTCTGTTTCCTTGACAGAGGCGACGTCGTGCCTAAAGATGTGAATGCCGCCATTGCCACCATCAAGACCAAGAGGACTATCCAGTTTGTAGACTGGTGCCCCACAGGATTCAAGGTAAGACCACGTATTTATTTTAAAACCTTCTCTGCCCGTTTTAGGGGAACCACTTTGCTCCCTTCGATATTTTTCTTATTGGTGTATTGGTATGCTAATGTTGACATATTTGTGTCCAGGTGGGCATCAACTACCAGCCCCCGACCGTGGTCCCTGGCGGAGACCTGGCCAAGGTCCAGCGTGCCGTCTGCATGCTGTCCAACACCACCGCCATCGCTGAGGCTTGGGCTCGGTATGTATCGACGTGCTATATCCGACAGTTTGGTTCTTTATTGACTCAATCAAGAATTTAATGGCATCATTCAGTTTGTTCAATCAATTTCTGTATCATGAGCTTTCCAGCTTTCCTCCCGGCGATGTTGCGTGCCAAATCCTCGAATGAATAATCCGCCTTGATCAAGCGTGGTCATGACTGTTCAATAAAAAGCCTAAGATGATGACATCTTAGACTTTTATAAATGCTCGACTTTTCTGTATGAGAGCAGGTATTGAGTGGGGCAATAATAGGCCAGTATAATAGGCATGACGAAAGATTTTGAAATCCCCTTCCGTAATGTGGGTACATCTTTTTTATTTACGAAAAAACCTTTATTTCAGTAATAAAGTAAAGTTTAACGAAGATATAAGCCATTTTTGAAAAAAAAATTAAATAGAGCGCGAAAACAGCTCGCAGTGTCATGGCGTCGGGTCTGACGTCACGCCTATGTAAACATGGAAATGTCAAAGCGCAGCTAGAGGAAACTAAAACAAACATTACCATAATTCGTGTGTTAAAAATGAATAACAAAGTTTATAAGTGGTGTGCGGTGCCTCAGTGTAAAAACACATCAATAGCAATAGTTTTAGCATTACATTGAATGCCAAAAATGTCGTCCTCTGGACCTGCATAGCTGACCCGGTGATTATGATAGTAGGTTGTTACTATGAGAAAAGATACTTGTACATGCTTTGTAGTTACAGAAATTTACTCCTTTTGTTGGTTATTAACTCAGTAGCAAACTTTTATTACAAGTTGCGAAGGAGCTAACCTCAAAAATAAACTGACAAGTTTATTGTAAAAATAACATACGAAAGTGAAAATAAACTAAACTCCTACAAGCTCAAAACGAGTTTGTTGTATTTTTATAGTGTTAGATACTTACAAAATTTACTTACAGGGAGGTTTTCACATTTCGGAACTCGGACGAGCAAAATTCTTTATTTGACCCAAGGAAATCGCCCAACATCAGTAAATCTATCCTGGGCAAATTTGAACTGTTTGCTTTTACAAAGCCTGATTCCATTGCTAAAGATGTTCACAAAGTATTGTAGTAACAAAAAAAATATCCAAATGCGTAATCGGCAACAAAACAACACAGTGAGCTAGTGACAGCTAGTGATGTTTACATTGGCGTGACGTAGTGCGCTATGATTGGTGTTTCAATCAAAATGGCCGATATCAGTATTTTAATCTTTTATTTTATTAAAAATCTTACTAATCTTAATTTTTTAAATAAAACTAAATCAGTGTTTTAAATCCTTCTCGTATGTATTTTCCCCTAATATCATTAAATCATTGATTCTTTGACTATGTCGTCACGCCTAATGAATTCATACAAACTCGTGGTTCTTACTAGTAATTATTCCACAATCTAAAGAAGATGTTAACAACGGGCTCTCAACCTTCCAGATTGGATCACAAGTTCGACTTGATGTACGCCAAGCGCGCTTTCGTCCACTGGTACGTCGGGGAGGGTATGGAGGAGGGAGAGTTCTCTGAGGCTCGCGAGGATCTGGCTGCGCTCGAGAAGGACTACGAAGAAGTCGGAGTGGACTCCACTGAGGGCGAACTCGATGAAGACAATGAGTACTAGATATTTGAGGAAATGGTTGGCTAAAGGCTGGTTATACGGCGTTTTAGAAGTATTGTCCTGTCATCTTTGTTTAGTCGATTTTTATGTAAAACTGTTTTTATCAATCATCTGTTGTGTGTCAAGGCTTATTATTAAGTTTAGACAGAAGGACCAGTGGACTGATTGCTTGTGGAGATAAGGCTTACTTTTGATAGAATTTTACTAATACCTACGTGGTATTTAATTGGATATAGCTACTTGTCGTCTGGTCCTTTTAGTGGATTAAGCAATCCCAACTTTAGTCGACCATTGCTTGTACTCTGGCGTTTTTTGTATTCCATCAATATAATTTAATCTCGATGCCGTCAAAATAAAATAATAAGTTTTATAATAATATTAACGTAATATAGTACTTAAGAACGTGAGTTTGGTCGAGTGTGAGATCAGTACAAACTTTTGAGAAAAATAACTTTCACGAAGTTGAAAAAGTTTGAGTTACTGTGAGTTTAACAAAATAATTTGCATTTATTAATTTAAAAACAATTCGTGATAATCTAACATTCTTGGAGTTAGATGTGTAGTTTATATTATAATATCGTAAGCTAACTTATTGATAACTAATTTTATGCTTCGAAAAAGTGCATTTGTGTGTTTGAGAATAATAATTTATTTTTATTGCACAATAAAGACTTTTTACACATAACGCCTTGTTTTTTTCATATTAAGTGACTATTAAAAAAACATCAGCATTATTACATACATTTTTTATTCATATACAAAACATTATTTTACAATCACAACTATTAAGTCACAATATCAATATTATTATACCATTATCAAAAACAACGAACAACCGTATAAGACCCTAAAAGTAAAAACCCAATCTAGCAAGAATTGCAAAGTATCATCTATGACTGATATAAATTCTTACAAAAGATCTTAGATAAATGCCATCATTTTGTTTATTTTTATTCGTGTAATTATAATGGCGAGTACAAAGAACACAAAAAGTTGTTAAACAGGCAAGACATACACCTATTAATAGTTATTAAACTTAAACGAACTATGTCAATGAATTAAGTAGGCAACACAAGCTCTGCTTAGCTTGGGACTAGATGGCGTTGTGTGATAGTTGTGGAATATTATTATTACATTTACAAAATGGGCTAAAAAGTTGTTGAGTTGACTCATCTCTCTTGTGGCACTGTCGCTTGTGGCGCCATCTTTTTTTCATCACTTTTATTTATGGCTGTCAATCGCATGATGTTAGAAGTATTTAGAAAAATTATTAATTTGGTTTAATTGATAATCAGTAGCTAGAGATATCATCTCCCGTTTGTAAAATCTTATGGGATTCAATAAAATCCAATGTTTGTGCATTCAACTGTGAAATTTATAGACGTATACTTGTAAATCCATGCTTTGGCGCGTGGTCAAAAACGCAAGAAGAATATGCCATTAAAAATATTTCATAAAACAATTACATAAATGTTTATCAAAAACACTATCTACTTATCAATGCCATTCAATATCTAGAAGATACATATTGGAAGTATTTGGGATCCATTACATTGTGACCTTTTACCATCCATATTCCGTGAGCTATTTACAAAAATACGTTTCTAAAATAAAACAAGTTATAGTGTCAAGTAAAAATAGTAAATTCAACTGAGATCTTATTTTTGTTGGAAAATTTTTGTTTGTTGAAATGGAAATAGGAACATTTGTCATAATAATTATGATCTTAACTAATCATTGAATAAGAATTTCACACATTTTAATTGCAATAGGGTAGCTGAACAAAAAAAACTAATTAGTCTGTCAGATAGATTACCAAAATATATTGAACACATATTTGTTTTATTTTTGCGAAGACGATACAGTGCTTTGAAAATTCGTGTGACGTCATAATGTTTGTCATTACTATGACATTCTTTATTGGCGAGAGACGTCACAAGCCCCACTCAAATGTTTGACGCGTTTTATCTTCATCATTTTTTTATTGATTTGATAAAACAAAAAATACGTATCCAATATTTTTCGATTATCTAATAGACGGGACTAATTAGAATCATATTTTTTTAATCTGGAAACATCCCTATTTTACTGATATAAAATGATAACCACAATAAGTACACCAACGATAGTGGAAATAGAAAACATCGTAAGCGACATTAGGCGCGCTTTGAATTTGCATCTCTCAGCAGTGAGTCGAACGTTGCAAATTCAATATCACGCAGAAAGTAAACATAATTGGCAGGTAATAAAAACATAATAATATATTTGAATAAAAAATATCATGTCGATGAATTAGAGTCGGACTCCACCCAAACGGAGACGAGCGGAGCAAAGAGATGTGCATAATTCGACGAATCACAGGGCAGGCGAAAGGTAAGATGTATATTTCAACCAATGTGATAGGTCAGTTTCCGTACGTCTCCTCTCCGCTTCGCTCGTCCCTGCTTTGGGAGTCTACTGTATAAGATGCCGATAATAACCAGTAACCTTACTAAAGAGCAGTAGGTATAAAATGTGACTATGTACTCTTCTATAGTTAATGACGAATTCATGTTTGACATGAACCCTATATATATACATATCCACGGAGTAGCAAGTAAATGGAGTGTTTTGTAAGGGGCGCTACACAGTATTTCGGGTCGGTACAATCGACGCGGCAGTATTTGTTAAACAACCAAGCCGAACCAAAGCAAATATGTACTAGAAAATCCGTCTTTTATGCGGCTTAAGCCAATCAGCAAACTTCATTCGGTACCTACCATCGCTGAAACATGATCAACTAGATAATTTTGCTTGCCGGCTATGCCGAATCAAGCCGACCCGAAGGATTCTAGCATCCCTCTTACACATTTGACAAATCCTTGGTTAAATTGTCTGCTTAATACAAATAAACAGTACCTAATAATAAACAAGAGGTAAGCGGAAATGTTTCCTGTGCCTCTAAAACAGAAGTAAAGAATAGAGAACTCTATACGCACTCCATTTCCTCCCTACTCCACCCACAGTCCTCCCAGCACAGCCCGGCGAGTGCGTCCAGTGTGCGCTAGTCAGGTTTACGTTTGTGCAGCAGGTCGCTGGGGGTCGCGGCGTCGCGCGGGAACCAGCCGCGCGGCCCGCGGGGGGTCTCGCCGTCACCCACCAGCTTCTCACCGAATAACCAGTGTCTGCGGGAAGAAGTGATGAGTTAGCTATATTTTTTATTTATTTAAGCCTTTTATTTCCCAAAGATTACAATTCAATTTGTTACATAAATATCGAATTAAAATAGTATTAAATATAAAATAAAGAAGCAAAACCAAATCTTAATCAAAATTAACAGTCAAATTTTGAATTAAGATTAAAATTAACAATCAAAATTAAAAATTAAAATATACATTTGGTATTTAAAAACTAATAAATTCATTCTCGATAGTCAAACGCGCATTAGTTAGCTATAATACTATACATAGCATAGAAACTACAAAAATTAACAAAGTCTAGGGATATTTTATATTTAATCAAACATCTATAAATCTATCTATGTGTCCCAGAACACATTTAGATTTTTTTAGACCAGTATGTCGGCACCTGTACTGCTCTAACATTTGGTTGAAGTAAATCTTAAAGGTGCAAGTGGTTGTGCAGGATGGGCAGGATAGGAGGTGGCGCTCACTCCGCAGAGGGGCTCCAACTAGCAATTTGTTTGGGATGGAACGACGATACTCCATTTGGCCAGATTATATCTACAACGGCCAATCGGTTAAGAGATTTTCAGATGGCCAAATTAAACTACTGATAGAGCTTTGTAGCAGGATTGCGAGCGGAATTTTTCTCGTCATTGCGTTTTTAAGCGAAATTGTAAATATTTGTGATGGCTGACAACAACAATTTTTAATTCAAACGAATTAAAACAGATCAACAATCAAAACTTTTTTAGTAACACTCAAAGACAATCAAGCAAGTTTGACACTCTTAACTAGGAACTAGCAATTCTTTTTCCTCATTGGTGCATCTATTACCGTTCAAAATGCTGTCAAGTTGTCGGGAAATAGCTTTCATAGGGAAACTATTTCACAAACACGTCTTTTTTTTGGGACAAAGTCGCCACACTATTTTCTGCCCACTTGAACTCCGGAAAGCCAGAATCAATAGTGGCGACCACCAGAAAAGCGAGAGAATGAAGCTCCTGATGAAGCTTGACAAAGTCCTAGATAAACATATGGCGACAGCGACATCTATCGCAACACATGAGCACTAATTGACAAATCCTACATCGCGCTATCAAAGTTATCCGCGACATTAGCCTATAAAGGGTGTAAAAGTACCCTTAAAGAAAAGGAAGGGTACTTGTTCTCTCCTCACCACCTCGATATTTTTTAGTTCTAGACCATACATGGGAACCCCCTAGTTACTGAGATATTGGGGGCAAGATTCCAAATTTTGCAGTTTTTTTTTAATACTAGCTTTTCAGGTTACAAATTTATTTAAATTACCTCTATGACCCGTTTACTATTCAAAGCATCCACTAGCACAATGTTTCAATAGTGCTACATTGAGTTTTACCGTAAAATGTGAATTTTGACACCCAAAAAAAAAGTCGTTTCCCAGCAGAAAAAAAATTACGTAGGGGTACTTAGTTTGATGTACAGAATACTTGGTTAATGTGTGTGAAGGGTTAATTTACACCCTGTATACAAAATCCCAACTTACGTATGTCGGGTAGTAAACCCACCACCTGGTCGGAGGATCCTTCCTTTTCAGTGGGGGATGGGGAACTTTACACCTTGTTCCTCGTACCCCCCAAAAACAATTTAACAGTCTTGTTTCCCGCAACAAAATGAATCAGAAAAGAATATCGGAGGCGGAGGAGTAGGAAAAAGTTGATCACTAAGGTTATCACTTACTTCCTTTGTCTCGTAGCTCTGATGACATCCCCGGGTTCCAGCGGCAAGCGCGCCTCGTCCGTGCAGGGCGCGCACAGCGCGGCGCGGGGCCGCGACAGCACGGGCAGCCAGTGCCCGCCGTACCGCGCCGTGGCCGTGTGCAGGCGCGAGCGGACCAGCTTGTCCAGCTTCTGGGCTTGTTGCTCGCGCTGCAACTCGGTGACGTGACGTTAGAAAAATCAATTTGAATACATGAAATACTCAGCCATGTTGGCAGTGTTACTCACCGTTAAATCAAATTGTCCGCAGCCCTCCCGCACGGGCCACGTGATGCCATCGTACTTGGCCCCATACAGCACCAGCTTGATATTATTCTTCCAGCCGACGTCGTACGGGAACACGAACTCAGGCAGACCCTGTTCCTCACGGCGACCCACTGCCTTCTCCATTATCCAGTCTTCTATCGTGGTCTGGTTACGGAGGATACCACGGACCTTAGAAATAAGGATAAATTTTGATTTGAGATTGGAAACTTTTCTATTGAGTTAGATGTTAATCTTTGTGACTGAAAATGTGCTATGGCATTTTTGTATTTAGTAGTAAGTGTGTGTTGGGTTTTTTTAGGTCTAACTTTATACAGGGTGTAAATCAATCCTTCACACATACGTCAACCAAGCATTCTGTACATCAAACTAAGTACCCCTACGCAAAATTTTTGCTAGGAAACAACTTTTTTTTTTGGGGTCAAAAATTTCATTTTACGGTAAAACTCAATGTAGCACTTTTAAAACATTGTGCTAGTGGATGCTTTGAATAGTAAAAGGGTCATGGAGGTAATTTAGGTAAAGTTACAACCTGAGAAACTAGTATTTACAAAAACAGCTGTGCAAAATTGTGAACTTTGTAACTAGGGAGTTCCCAGGTACAGTCTAGAACAAAAAAATGGTCGCAGTGGTGGGGATAACAAGTGCCCTTCGTTTGCATCAAGGGTACTTTTACACCCTATATATTTGTGAGTTTTGATGAATGTGGAAAGCATGCAAAGCTGGCGTATTCTAAGAACTGTCGTCTAACGGATGAATGTGTGGTTTCGTAAGTCACTAGGTGTTGCCAACGGCTTTGCCCGCTACAACTCGAATATTATCCCACAGGAAGATTAAATCGGGATAAAAATAGATATCCTATGTGTTAGCCCAGGTTATAAACTATCTGTGTACCAAATTTTATCCATATCCGTTCAGTAATTTTAGCGTGAAAGAGAAACAAGCATCCTCACAAACTTTCGCATTAATAATATTAGAAGTAGGATTTTCTGAGAAATAGTTCTGCTCTCTTTCTAGTTAGTGGTGGTGGTAGTTTAGTTTTGCTCTCGTATGTGTGAGCGGCAATGTAAGGAGTTTACCTTCTTTGCATTTTTTAGTTTAAATAACTAAGATCGAGTTCGGATACGACTATGATAATTTTGAGTAGTGTATTTGGATAAGTTTGAGTTCGGATACAACTTTATGTATTTCATAAGCATCAGTTTTATATGAACCCTTATGCCCTTTTCCTCTCATAGAGACGAAGCCTGTGTCCCAGCAGTGGGAACATTAATAGTAACACTCACTTGTAGATACAGCAGTACACCCACAGCTAGCACCACGCCCACCGCCATGCCGATGGCGAGTAACGTTAGCAGCAGCGTGGTGAGCGTGAGGTAGATCATGGGCTCGCGGCCCGAGCCGTGCAGCACGTACCATATGCGGTTTATTGCGTGGTAGATGCATATTGTTAGTACCTGGAAGTAGCACACTAAATATTATAACATAATAAAAAAAAATCCTTCTCTGTTTACAAAACATTACAACGATTCAGGAAATTCCTAGTGTAATGTTTGTAATGTTACACTAGGAATTTCCTGAGTCTTGGGAGCATTTACAAACATTTTAACTAACATACATAAATCAAACACACAGACCCGAAACAATTATCTGTAGGCCATACACATATTATGCCGGAGGTCACGGTGGAGCACACCGTGGAGCCTGCCCCGCGCGCGCCCCGCCTCGTAGCGCCGGGAGGGCGCGGGCCTCGCGCTACACATGCTCCGGTGGGCGGGAATGGGACGCCTAGCCTCCGTAATGAGGACCGAGAACCTCTCGTCCCAGCCGCCGCAGGAGACGCTCCGGGCGTCGGGGGCCACGTGACGGCTTCCGGCCACCGTAGACACGGGCCTGTGGACGGTGAGTAATGGGCTAGCTCGCCGTCCGTCCGTCTTATGACGACGACAGGCCGTGTCGACGGCGAGCTCGTGTTCCACGCGCGCCTCAAAAAAAGCAAGGGTCGACGCTCGTCGGGGTTGAGGATTGTTCGAAAGACATACCGTGGAAGGGCTAATGATAAGGGAACATGGGTTGTTTTTAGTCAGTAGAAGTCTGACACTCCCTTCCGCGCTGCCCAGAGCGAGAGGGGTTATTTAATTATTTACCACACGCCCAAAAAAAAAAGAGTCCAGATTAAAAACAATATTAGACGGAATTTACTTAATTGTACAAATATTATTACACAAGTCTTACAAAATTGTTAATTATATAATAGCAGGGTTTTTGCTGATTTTGATATCTTCCAGTCAAGCTTACACATACATGATAACATTACCATCAACCACTTACGGATGATATGTCAAGTTGTTTAATTTTTATATTAATTTTATTTTACTGACGGTGACTTACAACGGAAGCATGGAAGCAGCCCAGCACGGCAGAGATGAGGAACAGGGTGAAGTACCGATGGTTGTTGTGGCCCACGCAGCAGTTTATCCACGGACAGTGGTGGTCCATCTTCTTTACACAGTACCCACCTTGGGACATTATGTATGAAAGTCAACACTCATATTCAGGTTGCTATGATTCAACGCAGTTAGGGCTCGTTTTATGTCGCGCAGCGCGTGCAGAAGGCGAAAAATCGTTTCTCGTAAAATCGTCGTTTGAAATCGTTGACGTTTTCATACATCGGCCATCGCCATGTGCTTGAATTAAAAACACACAACGCGCCGCTCGACGCCCCGCGTCTCCGTAAAGCCTCCGTCAAGATTTTCCGCTCGTTAGTTTAAAATGCAGCGTTTGTTGCGGTGGACCCGCCTCTCGGTAAATTAATAAAATAGCACGCGACTAGCCTTGTGCACGCGCCACGCGACGCCCCGCGTCTCCGTAAACGAACACTTAGGGATGTACGCTCGCGTAAAGCTGCTACGGCAATTTGACTACTGTTAAAAAATCACGAAAATGTTATGTCATTTCAAGGAACTAGGTAACAGAAATACAACGATGTGTGAAAAAAGTAATAAAATCGATAAAAAATGGAGTAACTACATGCTTTAGAAGTTTTTGGTGGGGGTACTTTCTATCCTTGTCGTGCGAAACGGCCATTTGTAGTACGTAATTATGGCGGTATGAAATATGACGTCACATATTTGAAGCGCTGTTTTTGCCTAGCACGTCATTAAAAATCAGTTAGAACTAAGCTAGTTTTTGATCGATTTTATTACTTTTTTCACACATCGTGTGATCATCGTGTTATTTTTGTTAGTTCTTTAAAATAACATATTTTTTTTGTGAATATTCAACAGTAGTCAAATAGCCAATTGTAAACAGAGTTGGTCGATGAGTACAACTCTTGTAAAAGTCGCTAATTGGTAGCGTATTCTTTGGTTTATTGTAGTAAAGTTAGGTAGGCCAAATAACTCAGCCTTTGCAAAATGATTGTGTCATCATGGTACTTAATTTGCAAAATGATTGTGTCATCATGGTAATTTATAAAGAAAACTGAAAAAATCTATCGATAACTAAAATAATTTCTTACATTTTCTACAGTGATGTGACCGTGGTGCCTTGTATCCATTACAAACTGTGCAGAACTGTAAATCACGTGTGTCCTCTTCTTTTTCCTGAAAATAAAAAGGTTTATTATATAAATAAACACAACAACATCACAACATGAATGTTACCGCAAAATGTCCGTGCTTTAGTCTAGAGCCTGTGAAAGGATATAGGCTACTTTTAAATGCGAAAAAGGGGTCGAAATGGGGGAATGAAACGATTACTGTTAGCCGCGATAACCGACATCCACGTTCACGAAGCCGTGGGCATCCATCAGCTATTTGATTACAATTTTTACCACCAATGTTATTCTGGTACTAGGTGTTGCCAGCAGCATACACAAACAATACAAACTTTCGCGTTTATAATATTAGTAGGTTAGTTCAGGCCATGAGGAGAAGGGGTACACTCGCGCACGAAACTGCTAGGCCTAATATTTTATTTTCGAACTAGCTTTTCGTTTTTGGCTTCGTATATTACTTATTAGTAGGTTGATATTGAAAAATTTATGAAATATAATATCATTTAATAGAATTAAAACACGTTTTGTGCGTGTGTTGTGAATGTGTTCAATTAAAAACAACAACACAAACACAATTCCTCTCACTGTAGACTCGCAACATTTTGTTGCTTCTGCGGTCCGTTTCATGCATTGTTTTAAATTATCAATAATATTACAATCAGCCTTTTTCTTTATAAAACAATTTACGTCACAATT
Source organism: Diarsia rubi (assembly GCA_932274075.1). Taxonomy (NCBI): domain Eukaryota; kingdom Metazoa; phylum Arthropoda; class Insecta; order Lepidoptera; family Noctuidae; genus Diarsia; species Diarsia rubi. The sequence continues at coordinate 21,270,134 of OW026417.1, forward strand.
TTTTTTTCTCGATTGTCATGTAAAACCATTTCGTAAAACTTTTGTGCACTATGGTATTTTAAGAACGAACGCGACAAAGGCAGACTGATGGACCAATAGCGTACCGGCAAAAATGCATCGCATGCCCCCCCCTACCTCATACCACCAAATAGACCGATAAATCGCCTAATGCGCAGCTTGACCTCCAGCGTTCTTCTTACGTGGCACGATCTGTAGTTTATTTGATACAAATGACTCTTACTCACAGGTTTCCACCCCAGTGGTACAAAACCAGGTCCCTCAAGTAGAGACTGTAGGAAGTAGTACAGTGTAGAAGCAGCCAATGACAGGAAGAGAGCTGCATGCAGAGCTGCGGCTAGTGAGGTGTGCGGCGGCCACCACATGCCCAACAGGTGGACCATCGCCCATGTTACTAGCTTTATTATACCTGAAACAATTCATTGCAAATAAGTACATACAAGCAAGTCATAATAATTTATGAAAGTTTAATACTGAGACAAGAGTCAATTTTTTTTTTGGCTGGTGTATAATCATCAAATAACCCCTCCCGCTCTTGGGTAGAGCGAAAGAGAGTGTCAGACTTCTACTAACTAAAAACCGTTAAATGTTCTTTCTTAGCCCTTTGTGTCGAACAACCTGCAGCAGACTAAGAAAATACTGGTGTGACAATCGGGAAAATGCAAAACAATGAGGGGATATGGGAATATGAGCAAAATTTTAGTCGAGCTGTGGGATAGCTGAAGACACTATTGGAAAACTGGCATGATAACTCATTCCAAGAAAAGCTTACTGCTACAGCGGCTACAAACTATTCGCTCTGGAAAATAACCAAGTTTTTTTGACAGACCGCAAGCTGCTAATCCACCATTGAAGCATGATGGAAGATGGGTGAGAAGACCACAAGAAAAAGCAGACATATTTGCTGAACAAAATCTAGCAAAAGTATTTCGCCCAAATGATTCTGTAATGATGAGTCTCATGACTAAGTGGACGACGAACTTGCCAGAAGAGGATCCAGCACAAAACCGTACGGACCCGAACCCATTGTGCCCATCCCTTTCAAGCAGCTAAGAAGCTGGTTAAAAGACCACACTCGCACACAAGCGGAGGAATGGTGGGCCTCGACACCAGGATGTAGGCAATCCAAGGATGCTATGCCATCCCTGGATACAAAGCTGACCAGGCGCCTTCTGCGCCTGGACAGAGACAGCCTGCGTCTGGTGGCGGGGACCATCACTGGACACTGTTCACTAAATAAACACTTCCACAACCTAGGTATCCTTAAGTTAGACTTAAGTTGACACGGGGTAATGTGTATCTACCTATTAGTTGTAGACACAAAATAGCTAGGCTATTAGTTTATAATATTCACTCAGACATAAGTAGTATGTCGATGCATAGTTCTATAATTAACACGGCCAATATTAGTAATTATACTAATAATTCTTTTTACAATGTTTTAAATTTTTCTTTGGACAATCCTTGTGTAACTTTAGACGATTCTCGAGTGGGATCCAATAGTAGTAAGATTTCATTGCCTGTTAGCATGGGAGTCTTGGGACACACTCCAGATAATTTAAACTAGTTAGTAAGACAACAGAAGATACTAGTACCATTAATGTTATACCAAACCCTAACATTGTACCTTCTGGCTCTCAAAGACCTAAATGTAAAAAAGGGGCTAAGCAGAATGACTTACAATTGTTTCATCAAAATATTCAAGGTTTCTCTTCAAAGCAACTTGAAATTGAATTGTTTTTAGAAAGAACAAAGTTTGAAATTGTTTGTTTTACTGAGCATTGGTTAAGAGATTATGAGATGCTAATTAATTACGCAAACTACAGTGTGGGCAGTTGCTTTAACCGTAAATCTAAGATTCGTGGGGGTTCATTAATCTTAATTAAAAATTGTATTAAATTTAAAACGGGCGCTGTCAGTAGAGACTGGTCATCTCTTAGTTGCCATGGATATATATATATTTTTTAATTTGTTTATTGTATCGGTTACTGGACGCTCTTAACTTGCACGTATTTTTATTTTTTTGTACTTTGTTCTCACATATGTGTAAGATCGCAGCATTTAGGCTAGCTAAAGTAGACTCCCCCACATTGTTCAACTGAATGAGACGCAATTAAAATCTTGTATAAACCACACACTGTGTAGGCAAGCATATTATAAGTTAGGGGATTAAAATGATGATAAAAATGCTTGGCTTAATGCTGGGCCTGCTCCACAACCATTGATTACCTATCATGAGAAGTTATTGTAGAGGCTGCAGAAGATTGTAAGAATATCTTTGCATTGTATAGATTCAATATCTTAATATTATTTATAATTGCATGGCACATGTGTGAGTACTATGTACTGTAAAGCCACTTTTTACATTTAGTTATTTTTTAGTGACGTTGCCCTGGTGTCTGAGAGTATGTCATGCTCACTTAAATGTCTCGCTGATGGTGGCGCATGTGTCGGATCATTAAATTCCCTTCAAAATGGTTGAGTTGAATGGTGCTGATCCAGGCGTCATGTTCGTGAACGGGCGCTGTCAGTGGAGACTGGTCATCTCTTAGTTGCCATGGTTTATTTATTTATTATATGTTTTTACTCTGGACGCTCTTAACTTGCACGTCTTGCTACATAGTTCTCACATAATATACCATCTCAACATGAATGATGTAATGTACCAAGATTTTGTAATAATATTCTGATTGAAAAGAGTGTCCATGGAGTTTCTTGCCCTTTCTTCTCCATTGAGATCTACGCTAGGGAATGGGCAACTACAGTACTTTCACAAGTTATTATGCCTTGTGTCTGTGACTGTAGCTTTAGAGTGCAATGCGTCGTTCCGGGGGTTGCTGCGTCGAGTTGCGCGGTGCCGGATGTTTGCGGCGGCGAGTGCTGCGGGTGCGGGGGCGTGCGGCGGCGTGTGCCGTGGCGGTGGGTGCGCGGGGCTCCGGGTTGCGGGGCGACGGTTGCGCATTGCATTCGTTGTTCCGTGATTCGGGGTCTCGCGCATTCGTTGTAGCGGTGTGCGTCGTTGCGTGCTTTCGTGCTCGCGGTGCTCGTTGTTGCTGGCATTCGGCGGCGTGTGATTCGGCGTGGTGGCTTTCGGAATGACGTATTGCACTCGTAGATTTGTTTTTATGAATTGTTCTTCTGACATTCAAAAGTGCCTATAAAGGTTTAATTGAAATAAATGCTTTGAGTTTGAGTTTGAGTTTGAGTATCACTGACAGGCCCCTGTGCTGAGCATGCATGGAGGCAGAGGAAACGGTGGCGCATGTGCTCCTTGAGTGTACAGGCGTTACCAAGATTCGTGAGGAGACCCTTGGAACACCAAGATCCCTTGCGGATGCCCTGAGGAGACCAGGAAGTCTGATCTGCTTCTGGAGGGAGGTGGGCTGGTTGGAGTAATCGGCCACCATGGCTCACGCACAATGGTCCACTTTAAGGACTATGTGCGGAAACCTGAACCCCATAAAGAAAAAGAAGAAGACCAAGTGGACGCAACTCTAAATCAAGACCTCCAAATGGACCTACCGCCAAGACCTGTATCGGTACGGGAAGTGTGTAGAGTAATACAGGAGCTAAAGGATAAAAAAGCACCGGGCTTTGACCTACTTACTAAAGAAATTGTTAGGAAATTGGCCCAAAAAGCAAATGGGATATTAAGAGTCCAGCATTTCCCTACAATATGGAAAGTATCCCAAATAATTATGATATATAAAGATGGAAAACCACCAAGTGACGTCACATCCTATAGACCAATAAGTTTGCTCCCGATACTCTCCAAAATCTTTGAAAAGCTCCTCCTTCGGCGATTCCTACTAATTCTAATAGAAAATGGCATCATACCCAGCCATCAATTTGGCTTTAGGCAGCAACACTCCACTGTGGAACAAGTCCATAGAGTTTGTGACAAGATTAGAAAGACAATTGAAGACAAAGAATACTGCTCTGCAGCTTTCTTAGATATACAGCAGACTTTTGATAGAGTCTGGCACAAAGGCCTGCTATGTAAAATTAAAAGCTGCCTTCCACATACATGCTACTTTTTAATATTTAATTCTACCTTCCTACCTCTCAGAAAGACTGTTCCAGGTCAAAGAAGGAGAAACTACATCAAAATTCTTTGAAATACAAGCTAGGGTACCCCAGGGTTCAGTGTTGGGCCCTGTACTCTACACTATCTTCATAGCTGACCTCCTTTGCTCGAATGCCATAACCACAGCTACGTTCGCCAATGATACCGCTATACTGGTGAGTCATAAAGACCCAAAAATAGCCTCCAAAATCCTAAAGGAAAGCCTAACCGAAACAACTAAATGGTTTCGGATTAAAGCTAGTGCTTCAAAATCAGTGCAGTTTACTTATACCCTACACAAAGGAAATTGCCCCTCGGTGAAACTAGAGAATGTCACCCTTCCTCATCAGAACTGTGTCAGACACCTTGGTCTCCATCTAGATAGGCGCATGACATGGAATAAGCACATCAAGAAGAAAAGAAATGAACTGAACATCAAATACAAAAGCTTCCTGTGGCTGCTAGGCCGAAACAGCAAACTGTCAATGGACAATAAATATCCTAAATAAATATCCTTGGAAAATCCTTGCCAATTGGACTCATTTCAACAATAAAAAAACACACTGAAAGTATTTGGATATTTTACCTTATACAAAATAGTTTGTTCTGCGTTTTTGTGTGCTAAAAATATGTAGCCACTTTTTATGATTAAATAAAAGTAGATTAATAAATTTTATTTATTATAATGTAGTGTACCATGTTTTATTGAGTGTGATGACAAAGTTACAGTCAATAAACAAAATAGAGAAAAAGTGCATTCTCAAAAAGATAATAATTAACCTTTTTTTCATTAATAATTAACCGTTTAGCCGACAAATGAAAACGTGCCCAACACGCCACCGTCGGCTATAGCCAACAATAAAAGTAATTTCTTCTAAACTTTTTAACTGCTGTTTAGTAGGAACTAGTTTCAAATAAAATAAAATACTTATTTTGTAGGTATTTGTCCCTTGGCGTTGTAGGGGCTCCAATGCGTTTATGCTCTGGCGTTCAAAAGGTAAAAGTAATTTTAAACTGTTTGGTCTCAAGTAGTTTTTAAAGTATCATATTAGTTTACAATAACTGAAGATTGTTACGGAAACCAGATTCAATTATTGAATCTGTAAAAATTCATCCTGGTATACGCACACCCAACCAACCAACGCAACCGTTAATGCTTTATACCTTTTCTTGTTTTATTCTCATACACTTACAACTTCCCGGTATACGAAAGTAGCTGAGTTATTAACGTATGCAACTTATTAGGTTTTTTTTCGCAAGCAAGGGCATTTAACGATCAAGAATCATTTAACTATAGCACTGGAATAAGATAAAACTCACCTAAAACAGATAATGGACCCCAGTGGAGCAATCTTCGAAAGGGCGAGGGCGTCATTTGGTTGAGGTTACCGACTACCTAGTTTCTATAGATGAAAAATTAATATTAAATTAACACATTATAAACCTGCACACTGTGTTATACTTAAATTACAATCGTAATAATAAATTATTTACGATTTCCGAAATAGCAAAATAACGCTTTGTTAACGTTTGATGACAATGACATTGACATCTTTGATATTTGACTTTTTTTAAACTTAGACAATTAAGTTTACGTTTTGAAGCAAAAGTAATATTTAAAATCATTGACTTTTGAACAGATCTCACATGTTTTGTAAAAAATTGCTTCAAAGGCAAATGTGAAATGCCATGTACATACTTTTACTATAGTATGTATAATAGAGTATTAAATAAATGTGCCGTCAATAATAGAATAGAAAACTTTAAAATTATGAACGAAATTGAATACGTTCCAATAAAAGTAAAACAACTTTTTGTTCCAAGTTACACGCCCACACCGCAAAAATTAAATAACTGAAACAAAAATCATTCTTAGATGTGCCTACCTATATATAAAAGTACTCTGTGGATGTGCCTTTTAAAACAGTTGGCTTAGTAAACTACAGTTTTTTTTTTTATTTTAACTATTTATTATCCATGCTGCGTATATAGGCTCATAACAATGTTGCCGCAGCAGAGACGTTTTAAAATTATGGTACTTTTTTGATTTCCCGCAGTTTTCATAGGACATAATTATTATCTATTGTGCATGTAACTTTTAATTATAAACCTAATCGATATGTAAAAATTGTTCCATTGTTATTGCTAATATTTAACTTACTTTTCTGTCACAAAAGTTAAGAAGAATATGACAGTTTTTTTGTAACAACATCGGCTACCACGTCACGCAGGCAGTTGTCACATCGCGATATTTTTGTGACTCAAGGGTGTGTGCATTCTTTATGTGTGTTGTTCTACTTATGTGGATTCTTAGGTGATATTCTTCTTTTTACCGGGTAAGTTATTATCCAAACATATTTTTTGTATGCACCCAAAACCCCACTTTCATATTCCGGGGTAACATTCCAAATTTTTAATCTAACGTTTTTCTGTGCTCTGCCGACTGCCCGGTGACTACAATTTTATTGTCATCGTTCGATCATGATTATTTTGTGTGAAAATGTATAGAATGGCAATGAATTCAGGTTCTAATCAACGTTCTGAGTGCATATAAGTAGGCGTTCAGTCACAATTTTTTAAGTAATGTCACGCGGCAGAGGACTCGTCAGTGGCGGTGGAAATGTACGTGAACAAAATTATCGTTACATGTATTCTGTCTCGTTGCAGATTGTGATCCAAAACCGCCAACATGCCGAAATCGGTGAGTACTCGTGTTTACGTTGATTTGTTTATAACTGAGTTAGGTTACTGTGTGTAAGCTGTGCAGTTTGTGTCTGTCGTGGATACGCGAGCCCACTGATTTCACCATCGCAATGTGATCAGACGACACATGTATGACGCTGTATCAGCTTTGAGGAGACATTTTCATACAAAATTGACTTTCTACATTGATAACAGGTTCTAAACGTTTAACAATCAACATAAGTACAAACATTTGGGCTGAAACTGTTGTCATAACTTGTAAAATGTGTATCTCTTGATGTATTGAGGTGACATTATAAATATTTATGATATATCTCTTTTGGAAAGTAAAAGTACCTGTCTAGTGTAGAAGATAAGAGTATTTCGTAATATAAAGGAATTACACTATGGGTTATCTTGTTTAAAATTGTGATAACACAAGTACATATTGGGCTGCTTGAGTATTGTTGAATCTTGTCCAATAAGAAATAGGTGTAGATTATAATGACATACATGAGGTGCATAAATTAGATCATTACTCCAATTATGAAACATAAATTTTATGTACATAAAAAAGTGATTTAATATTAATTTTATGTAAATGCTTTAAGTATTTAACAATAGAAAGTTATATTAGATGACATAAAGTATGCACTTTATTTCAATTGGCATGATTCATCTGTAATAGAACTTGCTTCAACCACTAACCAGTTATTTTCCCAGAAAGAAAGTGTGTAAGATGTTATCACCAATGACCTTGAACAAATGAATGAATTTGTGATAGTAATAACATGTGTAAATTCCTACCGGCTCAATCTGCCAGGAGTCTGAATAATTATGCAAAAAATTTAATACAATCACAGCTATTAGGAGTATCTGTAGTGATATATCGAGCATCACACTACTTCCCGTTTCATATATTTGGGATGAACACATTCTGAAAGCTTGTAAACATGATTCATATAAATCATTTATTTATTTACTGATAACACATAGGTCTGCACAGCTCAAATACAATAACTTTTATATAGTTGTAAGTTATTGCAAAAAAATATTGTTTCATGATAATTTCCAAATAATTACTGATCAGATTAAACCTCATTTGACTAATTGAAAACTAAATTCATTTTAACCGTAGGCAATACCAAAATGGCAGTTTTAAAAATGGAACTGGTGACTCAAGCAACAAAAAAATAAAGCTCCTATTAAAAAATGAGATGACAGAGGCATTAATGATTCAGCCTCAATATTTTAATGAGTCCAATATGACATTGACTTTGTTATCATCACATCCTGGTTGACACTGAGTGATTATACTCTTCCTTTCAAGGCCCTTGGATACACCATTATGTACATAATTATTTTTAAAATAGCCTGGGCACAGATTGTCATATAATTTTTGTAACTAAAATATAAAATTAGATAAAGGATTTCAACCAAAATAAAGTCAACCAATATTAATTAATTATAATTTAATATTTTGTGTTTGTTATCTTTGTTAACATTCATTATTTTGTGTCACCCATTGATTGATTGTACTATATAAGCAAACAAATACTAAAACCCGTTTCTGTATCCATTTATTTTTCCAGATACTGGGTTATATTAGCAACGCGCTTGATTTAGGCGCGAATGATAACGCCTTGGTTAGTCCAAATGTTTTCGTTTGGTTTTCCCATCATAAAGTGTCTTTTTTTAATAACCCATAGTTAATCATTTTGTTTGTAACCCTGTGTTGTTTGGTTTTTGTTCTAATTAGTTTATTGAGGTATTTGTGACTTATATTTGAAGTTAGTTTTATTCATAATTTAATTAATTAATTAGAATTTTTTAGAAAACGGTTTAGCTAGTTTTTGAAAACTTCGAATAAATCCATGCATGTTTTAGAAATAAAATTCCTATTAGTGAAATACACAATAATCCACAGTTCATTGAAATAGAAACTGTAAGGTCACCCCACAGCTTTACAATTCATTTGACACAGGTTATTGTGGAGTGTACCTGTATAATATCTATTAAAATGTAATGTAGTTATATGAAGTAAATTCCATCAGCATGATTGCATTGTAGTTCGCTCTCCTTGGTTTTTGTGTTTGTGTGAAACATTCTTGGTGGCTTGTGAGAACTTAGATAGCTCTATAGATTTTTCTGTTATTAACACTCAGTTAGGCATAATTATATTAACTAGTAAGAGGTAAATAAACCTTTAACACAGAATTTTGCTATTAGTTTGTCAAACTTATGAAGTAATTTGAATTGCAGTTGTTTGGCATTCTCATACAAAGATTTGAATTGTTGGATGTGCCTTCACATGCTTAGATCACGTGAAAATCTATTTACGTGGAGAAGACTGAACTCGTAGATTCGCATGAAATGATAGATGTGGTTTTCAGTATGTTTGAGTAATTTTTGGTCATCGTCGCCGTCATAGGGCGCATCTTACGGTTGAAATCTTTGGTCTGTTAGCAAATTCTTGTGTTGATGACCCCTAGAACGAGCTCCAAGTAAAAGGATCACGAAACATGATCTTAAATGTCTTCGTAATTGTTGCAGACATGAACCAATTAATTACTCATTTAGTAACGTAGTGGTCAGTGTTTATAGCTGTGGGTGTTATTACTAAATGTGTCTGTCTATATCTTTGTAGTTTGAATGGAATAGTTATTTTATGCACGTAGTGTGAGTTTGTGTGTAGGTTTAGTTGATTGATTCATTAATGCCTGTTTTAATCAAGGCTGATTTTTGCCCGCGGTTCCTCACATAGAGTTCCGAAATAATCGGACAGGAGCGCGCTACCCGGATAAACCTTTCCTAAACCTAGGTCATGGTTTCTTATCCTATTGCCAAATTTAATCTTTATTCGCTCAGCCTTTTAGGCGTGAAAAGATAACAGACAAAATTACAATCGCAATTATTGGTATTATTAACTCGCAGTATTTACATAGTTATTGAATTTTTTTACACGATTTTGCTTTAAAGTAACAAGACAATTAGTTCGCATCACGAAGGGTGTTGCCAGTCATAAATCTAATAACAAGTGATATAATGTAAGTAAGAGAAGCCTGGCTCAAGTGTGTCAGAGGAAGGAAGCGGGAAAGTGGGGCGAGCTTATCTGGTTAGCGGACGATGGCACGGCGGACGGTGCACCCGCGGCACTCGCGGCCGGCGACACATAGCGCGGCCCATGTTTATGTGCGAGTTAGCTAACTTAGAGCCATCCGACTAACTTGGACGCCAGTTTACGGTACCTACTACATTAACAAAATCTTGCTTTTGTTAATAGTAGGTACCGTCAATCCTTTTTTTTTGTGGGTGGGAAATCATCAAATAATTCCTGCTCTTGGGCAGAGCGAAAGGTAGTGTCAGACTTCTACTGACTAAAAACCACCCAAGTCCCTTCTTAGCCTTGGCGTCGGCCCTTCGACGCGCGCCTTCGACACGGCCTGTCGTCGTCGTAAGACGGACGGACGGCGAGCTAGCCCATCACTCACCGTCCACAGGCCCGCGTCTACGGTGGCCGGAAACCGTCACGTGGCCCCCGCCGCGCGGAGCGTCTCCCGCTGCGGCTGGGACGTGAGGTTCACTCCCTCTCACGTTCCGCCACCTCCTTCGCTAGCATCACTGCTTCGCAGAAGGAGGTGACGGCGTCCCATTCCTCCTCGTCCCGGACCATGGCTTGCACCAGGGCTGAACGCGAGAGGTCGCCGCCGCCGATTGCCGCCACGAGAACACGGCAGAGCTCCGCCCAAGCGGGGCAGACCTCCACGGTGTACTCCACCGTGTCCTCCGGCCGATCCTCACAGTAGTGACACTCGGGCGTTTCCTACCGCCTGATTCGGTGCAGGTACCTCCCGAAAAAACCGTGTCCGGTGAGGACCTGCGTCAAACGGAAGGTGAGGGCGCCGTGGCGCCTCTCTAGCCACTCCCCAAAGAGCGCCGCTATCGTAGCGTGCCCCACGCATTCAAGCCTTAAGTCCACCTATTAACCACTGCGTGAAGTTTAAATATCAAATAACTACGCTCGCCAATAATTACTAAATAAATGGTTCAAAATTAATACTAAAAGAAGAATTAGTACTTGGGTACGTATACATGTGGCCACGTTAATTGAAGGAACAACGATAGCTTTTATGTCTTCCAAAGAGCTGGACTGCAAGTATAGAGATACTTCACTACTTACACTATAACAAATGTCCCATAGTCTAGTCAAGAGCACCATCCGCTGTCCCACCGGGTGTCGGAGGTATCACAATGTGTTTGGGGTCGGCTCACTATCATCTTTAATATAATCTTCCAATCTCCTAAATAAAAACACTACCAGACTTTACGCCTCTGTCGAGAAGTCAGGAGCTCGAAAGTCTGATAACCAGTCTTACTAGGGTCTCACCAAGTACCAGGGTAGTGGAGTACAGAAAGGCAGTCACTCCAAAAAAATGGTACCTACCTATATTTATATATGTGCATCTAGTTAGATCGAAAGAAGTTGATGACATTTCTGCCTAGCCCTTCTGGTATAGGCGTGATGTTTATGTTCAGTGTATATTTTGTACAATGCGCTGAACGGCTGTAGATAAGTTGACTCCGCCCGCGATTCATTTCCGCCGATTACGAATTTACGACATGAGTAAAGATAGTTTCTGACTGCTGAAAGCTGGGTGCAAGTAGGGTTGGTTACCAACCGTATGGATTTATCCGGACATGGTCTAGCGTTTTGCCTCCCGTCTGGGCTTTTCACATTAATTTTCCTAATATTAATTGATTGTCGAGACTGCACCGTTCCTTTTTTTTTGTCAGGGTCTTTTCGAAGTGGGGTTGCAGACTTGCAGCTGATTTTAGTCCGTTAATTGATCTACTGACCTACCCTACATGTTCCCATTTTCACTGGTTACTACCTACTACTCCTAGGTGGAAATTATCAATTATTTTATATCATTCCTCACAAAAAAATACAGCATCTTTTATTTAGGGGTATTCTTAGATGTGTCTGTTATTGATAGTGGAAACTGGCAGTAGAAGATAATGTACGAAAAGTTCAAAAGAGTTCGATAAGGTTTAGCCACAGCGCTGAAGATCCAAGTGGAGCGCATGTTATCTTATTTGCGGGCAATGAACCCTAGAAGCGGATGCTATGATAAAACACCAATACCTAGCAGTGAAGAAGCGTCAATAATACAAAAAGGCAAGCCGAAGAAAAAAAGGGTTTTATTCTATTATTTCATCATCAACAGCCTATTAATGTTCCCACTGCTGGGACACAGACCTCCTCTCTATTTGAGAGGGAATGGGCTATAATCTACCACGCGGGCCCAGTGCGGATTGGTAGATGTCACATGTCTTCGAATTTTTTGGTTGAAGTCGAAGTCATGCCGGTTTCCTCACGATGTTTTCCTTCACCGTCTTGAGAGCAGCGGTGATGAAATAAATTACACAAAGTAATGTGCCTGCTTGGGTTCGAACACACGACCGACTGTTTGTAAGACAGGGCCGCCACCACAGGGCCGCCGCTGCTCTCCTGCTTTCTATTATTTATTTAGTATGTATTTTAGTTTTTTTTCTGTTTTTTTAACCTCTTTTTTTATATCAGCAACTCCTACAACTGCCATATTGAATTTTCATTTTTGACCGTTGCACGTTGAGGAGTTCGTAATTAGCTCACCTAGATTACCCGAAAGAATAAAACTATGCAGGGGGTCTCACGTCTATGCCACACGTAGGGAAAGTAGGTACCTTGAATGTTGTAGATGGAACATTTTACTGAAAGAAGACATTATTTTAATTTAAAAACAATTCAAACTGCATTCATAGACTTTTAAAGAATTACATGGTTGTACCGGGAATCGAACCCCCTACACGAGAAAAAAAAATACCCTGTAGCTTTATTATACCGATCGAAAGGCTTTAGGTATCATGAGCATTATTTTTTGCTAAATAACATTATGTCAGAAATAAAAGAAAGCAACAGGGTAAATTAATCAATTAACATTTTTAATACAAAATTAATCAATTTATCAAATGCTCATAATTAGTTCTGTTCCATGCTGTTAAAAAATAAAACACAAAAAACTGAAAAATAAACTTGAGAAGAATAATTAGTTTTTAAAAAAAAAACAAACAAACAAAAGTCACCGACTTCAGAAACTAATTTTTGTTCTAAACTTTACTTTTCACTTTTTTGTTTTATTTTTTGTCGAAGTCCTTTTTGTTTTATTTTTTGATAAAACGTTTATTAAAAATCTATCTGAAGGACTATTTAGAATTTTTTGGTGAAATGTTGGTGTATTGCGTTACACTGTTTTCGCATCCCGAAAAAATTGTTTGGTTTATGCAACGCCCATCCTCTGTAACGCTTCATTTTGGTTTTTCCGTTGCCGGATAAAAAAAAAGTCTATTGAATATCGTAAAAGAATACAACGTATTTTTTTTAATTGTGTGAGTGACTCACACGCAGGGAATACTATTATGTCACGCTACTACCCAGCAGGATATTAAGTAGGTACATGATATTTTGTTGTCATGTCAAAATAATAATAAAAATACCTACTATTTGCTAAAATTAGCCATTTGAACAATCAGTAGGAAATAACTGAAGCATTTTTCCTTTAGCGCTGAACCACATTGTACAAAACTACAGGATAATGTGTCAGTCGTTCACGATCCCGCAACGCAAAAGCAATTCCCGGTCGAATATAATTTTATTCGAGAGATATTTTAATAAAATAGTGGCCCATTAAATAAATTTACTGTGCCATTATAAAACGTGAAAACCTGCCAGAATTCAGTGCAATAAAATAATCAAGTGCCTGTTGTAAGGAAAAGTTTCTGCCAAGTTCTTTTTAGAAGAGAAGACTCGCCAATTTCAACAATGTCGATGTACCGTGTCGATCAAAAAGGCAACATCAAGTTAAAGGAAAATGTGAGTTGACTCATTATTTCTGTTTTAACAATATTTTATCGAACAATGAATTTAACATTATCGATGCCAGATTGCGTTTTGATTCAAAATGGAAAGTTACGAGTTTATCGAAATTAAACGTTGCTCATTATTTAGTGCTCAAATGAAATCTAAGTAGGTACCTACCTATGTAATAATACTAGATTGTGCCAGCGGCTTCGTACGCGTGGAGCTCGATATTTTGTCCCACGAGATCATACTACCGAGATAAGAAGTATCCTATGTTAATCTAGGTTATAAATTATCTGTGTTCTGAATTTCATCCACATCCGTTCAGCAGTTTTTGCGTGAAAGAGTAACAAACATCCATCCATCCATCCATACATCTTCACAAACTTTCGCATTTATAATCTTAGTAGGATAGGATAATACTTTCATATTTAAATCGTTAAATTTTATCTGTATAATAATAGGGTATTTTCCCAAAAAAATTGAATTAGTCCGTCAGATTCATTTTCAAAAAATAATGGATACGTGTTTTTAAGTGTTTGTTTTTTTTGGTGTGTTAAAAGTTGATAGTTTTATATTGTAATTTTGGTGTGTTAAAAGTTGATAGTTTTATATTGTAATTTTGGTGTGTTAAAAGTTGATAGTTTTATATTGTAATTTTGGTGTGTTAAAAGTTGATAGTTTTATATTGTAATTTTGGAAGTAACTATGAGGAAGTATATATTTTTGTAAATAGTGGAAGCTTGTTATTAGCAATTTAGAAATATATTGTTGTTTTAATTATAGTTGTTAGACTGTAAGCTTTCCTAAAAATAAATTAATTAATTGAACAATAGAGTAAGATCCCAAGATCCCAGGGCCACCAGTGACCAGACCTCACGTATTTTCTGACGAAGGAAATGTGGACGATAGAGTAGTGTTAGTATGTACTAAGAACGTATGCCTACCTGCTAGCTCGCTTATACGGCCAACTTTAAGGTATCAGGTAATCAAGGTACATAAAACATATCCACCACCACCATTTTTGGAATACTAAATAAGTACCTAATTTGAGCATAAATTAATATGATACCAAGTTATAATTTTGTGTTAATTAGTGAATATTAATTGGAATCTAATAGGCATGTTAAATTCTAGTTTATCCTAGTAGCAAAAGTGACCTGTTTTTCTGTCCCCTATGAATATTATTATAAACCTACGCAAAGTGCTAATTAGCTGGTAATTAACACCTAGCAAAGGCAAGCCGAGCTGGTATAGCTAGAACACACGTAATATAAAAGAATTTAAACGATAGGGGAGCCAATAGAACCTTCGCGCACCGCTGAACTTAGCCACTTACATAACAACATATATACAAACACAGGTGTTTATAATTGCTAAGAAAAAATAATCAGGGTTCTTATAACTTATCACTTGTTGGTAGATAAATTAAATGTTTACATATTAAAGTAAACTACTTACTAAATATGGCAACTAATGAGTTAGTTGAGCACAATTATACACACGCACTTGGCACACGTAGTGTCGTAAGTAGACTTCTCGATTGGATCACAATTCAATTTACCTAGATGTAAAGGAAAAAAAGTAGCGAAACTGTAGGCGGTATGAACGAGGTGTGTGCCGTGAGGTGAGCGCATGCGCCGGCTGGCCTTGAGCTCGGGGCGCGCGCGCATCCCCGCGTCGACCGCGAGCGACCGTTCAGTTCAAACTGTACCGCCGCGTCCGCCAGACGCGGCTCATGTGCTTCACCAGTTCACCACAGGATCTTATAAACAACCTTGTGTTTGTGACATTACCCAGTGCGTGTGACCCTAAAATCAGCCACCATGGTTGCCGGCGGCAAACAGGTCAGTTACATAACCAAAGGACGACTCTACCATCTCTACAGATGACGTCTTAACAACTTTTTGCAAACACCGCAAAAACTGCACAGAGAATCTTCTAGTGCTTAGCGCCATACAAAGTCCTTCGAGTCTTAGATCTCCTCTAAAACTTGTTTCTAAACATTTACATCGTCCAAAGTCTTCCTATCTAAGTTTGAGGGTATCCTCTCCAGCTGCTGCCTTAGTCACCTGCACTGCATAATTAAGTAGCACCTTCAACAAGTGGTCGCATGCGTCACAACTCATCACGAGCACAAAAAGTGTGAAGTCAGCATAGCAACAGGTGCCGGGGCCACCTTGACAGAACATTTCGTCAAACGAATAAATTACATTAGTGTACAGATCGGCGAGAATTATGTTGACTGAAATCATAAGTTACGGTGATGTCATCGCAACTTAAACCCGCAAACTCCAAGATGGAGTCGGTCATGGCTTTATTATTTATTTTGCATCATGCAAACGGTCGTAACCGTCTTTTTGCTCCCTATCCTTGTCCCTCCTGCGTGTTGGAGCGAGATAGAATCACTTTCCTGTTTCGCCAAGGGTCTGATGCTCTCGCTTTCGATGGGGTCTTTTGTCTTGAATCACCAATTTCAAGCTCGGGATAACAAAGTCTAACATTGTTCTCTAGGAATGTTTTTATCGATCTAACTCGTTTATGACTAGGGATACTTACAGAGAATTTCAATGTGTTTATCACCGATACTAATGTAGTACAATATAAACGTGTGAATTTTCGATTACTTTATCGAAATTAACACAATGAGCTGTAATGAATTTTATCTTATCGCCATTATAATGGTGTATGTTTCGGTAACCTACTGATCAATACGTTATTAAAAATGTCTAGGAGGTACATTGAAGTACTAGACCTGACGTAGATCAAATGTTGTCTGTGTATTTGCGTCACGCGATGCAGATGCTGAGTTATCATTAAACGAGCTCATTACATCGTTGGGGCGCTGTAAGCTGTAACACTAGTTGATTATAAAACTTGCTCCATCAGCGCCACTTTAATCACGTACTACTAATATATGAAGATGTTCAAGGTTTTCCTCATCTATAAGATTGTTAGGGTTCAGAAAAAACATTTAATCACTGCTTGTTTTACCATTTTCGACTTATGAAAATGGTTTTTGTTGACGCTGCTCAGCTTCGAAATTAAATAATTTGCTAAGTTCCGATTGGTCAGATATAACACGTAAAATATTCTCAAAAATATTTTTAATTTGGCGGAGTTCACTAAAACTTTGTTTTGGGATTATAAAATCCTGCGTACAGACGAATTTATTCATTTGAGGCTTGTCTAATTCAGTGTATCGTGTAAGGTTCTTATCATTCAAAATTATATTTTTCAGTGGCCGTGTTGCTCAGAGCCTTGAAAATTTAAATAACACTACCTGTTTTCGTTCCACCTCGCTCTGAAACTACGGTCACGTTTAACAAAAAAAAACGAATTCGATTTATCAAAAAATGTTTGGAATGTTAATTAAGGCTCAGAATTTTAATTAAGTGCATATCCTGGTGTAAAACGGAAGCAATTTCGGCAGTTATTTCATGATTGTGATAAAAGAAACATGCACCATTGGAATAGTTTTAATCTACTTATACCTATCGTTGCACTTAGATATGGCATAAAGGCAACGATAAGGTTCTCAGCAAAAAGGTCAGCTGCTGGTGTTTTGCTTGATGAACATACAATGGATAGAACCTTACTAAGTAATAAGACACGCAACGCAGAGACAATAATTGAAACCTGCATAATTGTCTACAACATGACGTTATTACAATGACTGCACGTGACTTCGCAATATCACTTATTCTCTACAACTAATGTAGAGAACCTCAATAGGTTCTCTACATTAGTTGTATTTTGCTATTCAAGTTTTATTTGGCTCCCTGTCTAATCAGACACTGATCGACGTAAGTCACAGAGCTTCTTCTTTCATTTTGACATACGTAAACCCAAGTGGTAGAGGATCTCGCTTCTGTGGTTTATGATTGCTCTTAACGTGTCAGTCAATGGTCATCCAAGATAAACATGTTCTCTGAGCCACAATCTGCTCTTTCAAGACAAGTGATTCATCCAAGTCTGAACTGAAAGCGATTTAGCACCACCTGATGCATCGATCGATCTTCGCGCCCATTAGCCATAAGACCCTCATTCATTACAGGCTGTACTTGAATTTTGATTTGACGGTCGATATGCTCCATGACCATGTAGTGCCGTTTCACTCCGTTTCACTTACTCACATACTATTGCGATTTCTAAAGCACAGCGGAATTTCTTTTCCTATCACCTCGGATATTTCGAGTCTCGCTTTTGACGAAACTTCGTGAGATTCGCGGAGGTGTAGCATTTTAATTGAGTCAGGTAGCAAGATCGTGGAGATTTTGTTAAGTTTTCACTTGACGCAAATTGTTGGTTTAATTTGGACTTTGGCTTCTCCCAGAGCCTAAAGCACACAATACCAAAAAAAACATGTTTGATACAATCAGTACAATTGACGTCAGAAAGTATTGCTTCTAAACATCCACTATAATATTTTAAAACAATGATAAATATAGGATCTTCCGCAAGGTGCGACTACAGCTTTGATCGTGTACATATTTGCCACGTGTTACATCCATCTGTCCATGCACCTGTTACGCCACCCTCGATCCATCCCCTTTGCACCATCCTGCCTCAAAACGGCCGGGTTTTCGACTTCCCATTCAACTTAATTCTTTATATCTTGTACATAATGGTTCAGTACAGTTATAGTCTCATGACGTGATAATAATATATCATCTGTTTGCATTTTAAGATAGGTTTATTCCGACGTTTTTTGTGGACCGAACAGTTTATCTGCATTGGCTGAACGTGTTTGATTTTGAATTGTAGCTTACAAAGATTTTTTTGGAAAGTCACCTTCAGATTTACTGGTATCATTAAATAAATCAATATAATAATTTATATCAGTTCCCGTATTTATAATTACGGTGCGAGTATTCAAAATACCAGTTCTTACAACTTTTTACCTTCTGCAGCGACCTCGCGACCCTAGTTCAAAGTTAATAATTATGTCGTCAAATGTACTGTAGTATATGTATTTAATGTATCTTCGTAATTATCATCAGTTCACCTTGGTCACCTCATGTTACTTCCTACTTAGCTAAGATACAGCAAGGACATTATTCTAACATATTTTTCATTCTTGAATATTTTTGTGTGAAACAATGGAATGGGTCTTTGTGAAAATGTTGTTGTTATTAACATGTTTGGCAGGTGTGTTTTAAATAAATTTATAATAAGTTTTCACGGTAGTAGTGAGAAGAAAACAAATTCGCTTCTGTTTAGAGCAAGATGTTAATGCCAACATATTGTTTCGATGTTGGAAACAGATGTTATACAATGTATCAATATAAATTATGATGTGAACTATGCGTGTGGTCTTCGTCTAGGAATACGCCTACCACGACTTATAATTAAAGAGTATTATGATCATGAGGTTAGAGACTTAAGCCTAACATCGGCACGAGTATACTGAGATAGAATTAATAAGCAAAGCTTTGAACATTAATGCATGAGCAAATTATTAAATCAGACTGTGAATTTCCAAAATCAGAAAAGGAAATAAAACTAGACAGTTAAAGCGACCTTTGAAGCTTCCAACTTGGGTGCAAATACATATAATAAGCGTCTTCTAAGCATTATTCAATCCTTCGCTTGTATTCCTATTTATAGAATCCGCAGAACACACGGTTGCCATACGTGTTTCGCGTTTATCATAGCACTATCTATAAAGTGTTACTTGTGTATTTAGCTGATGTCATGTCTCCCTAGTTTGTCAAGATGTGGTCATGACCACGACTAACAAAAGTCGGCTTGGTTGTGAAGACAAAATAATTTAAGGCAGAAATCATGCTATCGATCGATATTTTAGCGAAAATGTGAAAAACTTGATTTGATGATGATAGAGTTTTCCTTGGCATTATTTATGAAAGACATCTAATTAAGTTTTTGATTGCATAGATAATCGTAAGTGTTGATCATTCCGCAAAGTTGTTAGAAATCGAATGGATAACGGTGGTGTATATGGACGATAAGCTAATTAACTGATTAATTGGGTTGCACCCAAAAACACGGGAAATGAAGCCCAAGAATTTATTAATCTTTAAATTGATCTCTATAATTTAGTAACTGCTTGTAAGTTATTCATAGGGTAACAAGAAATGATCGCAATCCGAAAAGATATCCTTGACATGCGACTGGATTTACTGTTAATACGTGATTACTGCCCAACATGGCCTTTAAAGTATCGATTCACTCAACAACTCGTATTAGTGTCACGAAAGGAAAATGGAAACATGTAGTATACGTACGCTTACAATTCTTTAAACCGTGTTTATTTTATTGTAATGCAACAATTTATAAAAGGATTTGCATTAAAATCTTTACCCTTATTCATTGTAACAGTGACCTCATGAGACGTACACGTCTCATTAGGTCACTGTTAAATTTTGACTCAGTTTCTAAATTTAGACGTGGTGCATACATTACCTATATTATTATAAAATCACTTATATCCTCATATTGTTCCAACAAATTGTTGTCTTTCCATGGTTTCCTGCTAACTAGCGGTCGTTTTCCTGTCGTAAGCCGCATGACACACTAGCAGGGACCGCGGTTATTATATGAAATCATTTTCACTGCTTATTGGTAGTTTATGTCCATCATTATTCAAGATTTTCTAATCAGGTAATGCACGTACGTTAAGAAAACTAATGGCGCATCTCATAGAGTCTAGCTCTTTACTAATAGCCAACACGCGAGAGTTTCAGACCGGTTTCTTTATCAAGATAGGCAACGTATTTTGTATCTATCGGCGGAACGTCTTCTACTGAAGTTCTAGCATCATCATCAGTATTATTAAGATTCTTATCATTAGCATCTGTTCCAAACAAAACAAAAACTCACTCTGCAACACATGTTTTTTCATAATAATAGATCTAAGAAATTACATGCTCACTTTCTTGAAGGCAAGTTTTGCGTGCAAAGCGAAGCGAGCAAATTGTTCGTAGCTTATACAAACATCCGTCGTTTACACAGGCGATAACGCTCTAGTCGCAACACCGCCTTCATATCTCGCTTTGGTTTCTCAATCTCGCCCAGATGACTCAGCTGCATTATTAGCTACTTCATTATCAGCCGTCCTTGCGCTCGGAATGCCTATAATGTTTGCTTTCCAAAAAAGGAAGCCTGAATTCCGTTAGTTAGAAAGTGTGTTATAGTTTTGGTTAGATTTAGTTGCTCGCTTGAAATATCATATTATTATCATCGACAAAGCCAAACCGAACGTAAATTAAAATATTAAAAAACTGATGGTTTTTTTATGGGTTCTATACGCCAACGGTAACCATAACGTACAGACTGACAAGTTTTACACCAATCGGAAGCAATTAGATTCGTCTATCTATCGGGACTTGTCTCGCCTATTTCCGTTGCCATGAGGCAATTTCGTCGATATGGTATATCCAAAACTGTACAAGCACATCAGCATGTGACATTGATGGCCGTGTCGTACGTTCATTAGCTTTTAGTTACGCATCTATGAACGTGTAACTATGTACTAGCGTGCTCGTGTCCCCATTATATTTAAAATTATGAATAAAACAGGTTTAACTAACTTGGTTTGTGGTAGAGGAAATATTTCAAATTGACAGATGACCTTCTGACTTTTTTTTACTTTACGTAAAACCTTATGAGTTACATCATACTACAAAAGTAACACAAATTCTGATCAGTTTCTCAGCACCAAACTCCGAGTAATATCTTATTTTAGACACTTCATTTTATTTCGGAGAGAATGTTTCGGTTTATTTCTACTTCACTGCACACATCTATTTTGAGGTTTAGCCAGGATTAACTGACCACACAAGAGCACATTAAAACAAGTGTTGGCATAATGATGACGAATTGTCTAGAAATGCTCTCGAAGCGTGTAAATTATGCATCATTTGTCGAGCAAAGTCGCGCGACTTTACACCGATCACATTTACAAACATTTCACATAAACTAGTTCACAATACGAGTAGTTTAAATTAACGACATTGAGAACATTCGTGTTATGAACGCTATCATTGTCCTTTCCTTAACCTTATTACTGGAGGTTAGCAAAGGTTGTGCTACAATTTTAAATAATGAACCATGCGGGCTAGTTGATAAGCTAAGAATTATAGGGGAAGACGAGAATAACCGAGGTTGAATAACAGCTTAGACATGAGGGTGATTATTTAGAAGTATCTTTATCGACAAAAGTCCTTAGTATAGTGCAGAATATCGTGACCAAGATGGTCACGATATTCTGCAATTACAATTGGTTTTGACGGCAAAACGACTAAACGCCTATAAAATATCGAAAGTTCGTAAATTAGTGGTAACCCATGAACGTAAACATGTAAGATCCTGGTTGGCTGCTTTTTATTTGCTGTTTATGTTCTCCGCTGGCACGGCTCCAAGCTGCGCTTTCTGATTATATTCCGGTCTTCAGCTCTTTGAACTTTGACCTTCACTGAAAGTATTTATTTACGTTATCATGTACTTAAAAATCAATTATAGATAGCAAAATTATCAGTTCAAGATATTTTATTATCTAGGATATGTCATGATTTGTAAGTGGACGATACATAGTTAAATTATTTATAATTCAATTTTGATTACTTCGTCTACTATCCTTTTTTTATTTTTTTGGAAAGTGGGAAATCATCAAATGACTACTGCCCTCACGCTCTGGGCAGAGCGGTTGGGAGTGTCAAACTGACTACACCATAAAGTACTAAAATCACCCATGTTCCTTCTTAGCCCTTTGTGTCGGGGACGCGGTATCTCTTTCGAACAACCCGCAGCTCGCCTACTACCCTTATGATTTTATTTGTATCACGACACCTCTTTAGGACTGCTTTCGCCTTGGTTGTGGGTCACAACAGTTTAGGGGTTTAGTTTAGTTTAGTTTAACTGGGCTTTTATCCGCACTTAGCCTCTTGATTGGGCCATTGTGCGTGATGTTTAGAAAATACCTACTGCAACCAACAGGTCGTCCCAGAATTGTAGCAGCCTTCCCAGACTACTGCAGGCTTCCGGGAGAGTTAATGGGGATCGTAAAGTTTGTGCCCGGTGATCTGCCACGCTCCTGCACTCTAGGAGTACGTGCCGTGGCGTTTCTTCCGCCTCCATGCATCCTCTGCACAATGGGCTATCAGTTATACCTATGTTATGTAGATGTTTGTTTATTTTAAAGTCTCTGACGTCTCTGGCTGCAACTGCTTGTGCCGCTCTGGTGATACCGATACATTCGGCTTGGAAGATTGTGTTTAATTTATCTAGGGTATTTGATATTGAAATGTTAAGATCATTCGAGAAGACGCCGGCTCCTGTACCATGTGAGGTCTTGGAGCCGTCCGTATATATCCTAACTTCATTGATGTCAGAGCTATCTTCTACTTCCGCAGTGAGTTGGATGTTGTAACTTCTATCGAACACATGGTGACAAAGTTTTATCCATGGGCGCCTCAAGGAGTGGTATTTCCTTGAAAATCCCCTGCAAAACTTTTGAGTGTGTTGTTTCTGTATTTACTTTCCATAGTCCGTTTGATCTTAGTCTTAAGGCCGTTGCCTGAGCTTCCTCTTTTATGACCAGACCCAGAGGTCTTAAATTTAAAAGAAACTCTAACGCTGCTGATGGAGTTGTTCTCATGCATCCAGTAGCTGCTACACTAGCTAAGCGTTGCAGGCTCTGGAGTTTCGTTTTCATTGTGGTCAGCTGAGTTCTAGGCCACCATACAACTGATCCGTAGGTAATAGAAGGTCTGATGACTGACGTGTATAGCCAGAGTGTGATCTTTGGGTTAAGACCCCATCTTTTACCGACTAGTCTTCTGCACTGATTAAAAGCTATACAGGCCTTCTTTATTTTAGCCTCTAAGTGACTCGCCCAGTTCAATTTGTTATCAAGAATTATGCCCAGATATTTCACTTGTGTTGATAGGGAGAGTCTGGTGTTGAAAAGCTTTGGTAGTTGTAATTCTGGTAACTTCCTTTTGTTGGTAAAAAGGAACAAAACAGTTTAGGGGTATTCAATGATTGATTTGAATACCCCTAAAGTGCCAACGCAATCGTCCAAATTAAAGATAACAGTAAAACCTAATTAATATCATCCTGTAACTATTGTAGTTATACTATGAATGAGCGATGTGTACACATCCATTGTGAACACTTTGCAGATAATATCTCCATCGACTCCATCCGCAGCTAGAGCTAGCATTGTTAATGTAATCATGTTTTCATTACTAGGATCCGAAGTCGAGTCGAGTCATCGGGTACTGCAAATGCGTTCGCTCTGCCACTTTAGTCTATATTTGTATCGAGTTTATTTATAACTTAATGTTCTCGCTGACTTTCAATTATAAATATGTATGCGTTGGACGAACTGCTCAAAGACCTTCCCCACGTTGCTCTATGATTTGATTAGGTAATTTAATGTTTTATTAAATAATATTCTTTTTAATTCAAGCAATGCCGTGAATTCTCCACGGTTTTTGGTTCAACCAATACTGTCCAACTTATGTGGGTCTTCTCAAATATTTTTCTCATGGGCTTGTATGGCAAATCCGAGACCCAAAAACGACTTAAGAGTGGTATTATTACAGATTCTAGATCAAGGATTATCCTTAGTTTCCGATAC